>CM066031.1:1557516871-1558914608 GCA_033557465.1 Ichthyophis bannanicus | reverse complement strand
CCGCACCCACAGGCTCCATTATCCAAAGCCTCCTGGAGAGGCAGGATGTTGGGCCCTGCGTGCATATACCACTACTAGCCACTTGACATACCTTAGCAATGCCACCCTAACCCTGGGAATACGGTACACATCTCTCAAAAGGTTGCTATGATCACTGGCAGATAGCAATGCCTAAGTTAAGCACAATTTGCTGATTGAGCTGCATCATAGCAACCTTTCTGATGTATCTGTGAAGTGTGCTTCAGGTATGGTGTCTGAAAGGGTTTACCACCCTGGGGAGTGACCCCAACAGTATTCCGTACCATAGCCATGCCTGCACTGTGCCCAGGACTGGTGCAGTGGGCAGGGCTGCCAAACACCTCTATAGGTTGCAAAATGCTGTTATAGGTGTGGGGAGCCGTGTGTCTGTCTATCCAGTGTGTGGTGGCTGCCAACACCTTCCTCAGCACACACTGGCTAGCACTGGTTTCCAGTATTGGCCTGGGCAATGTGCATAATGAGGAGCAAGGTACTCGGGGTATAGCCTGGACAGGGTGGTCTGGCCTGGATGCGTCAGCACAGGGCATAGGGCAATTGGCTTGGACATTGTAGTGCCTGGCCACAAACTGCACTGACAGGGTGGCCACAGTCATGTCCTGCTGGGAGGTCACTTTCACCCTGACTGTGCAGTGACCCACGGCATGGCTAGGCTCCCCCATTTTTTAGTTCTGTATTGTATTTCTTTTAAGTGAAATATGTAGGTTCTCCTCTCTGGGGCTTAATCACTGGGTTTTAGGCTCTGTTTGGTGGGTGATGCTCACATCCAAGCTTGGGTGCACACATCTCCAGGATCATGCACTGTGGACTAGCTAGCAGGACTGGTCTGCAGGTTGTATGTGTATGGCTGTAACACATTGCAGGGTTGACAGTGGCTGGTGACTCACTGTGCTTGACTGCTGGTGGAGAATGTCAGATGGGTGGTAGGGGCAGCTGAGCATTTCCAGGCCGGTACTGTCTTTCTGCCATTGCCTTAGTGATGTGTAACAATCTCAATCATGTTGCTGCCCTGTAGCACTGACTGGGGTTGATGGCCCTCCTCTACTGCCGACAGTTGCAGGGAGGTTAGAATGTAGATCTGTTGGTGAGGGAATCCTGTCTCCTACCCTGCGCCACAGAGGGGTGGGTTCGAGTGTGGTGGTAGATAATCTGCCTATGGGTACAAAACACCCCCTGTCACGTATATCATGTTTACCATGGTTACCAACACACGAATATCCCCTGCACTATTCTGGTGTGCATCATAGCCCATAAGAACTAAAACGTGGTATGACAACTTCAGTATGGATACTAATGTATCCTAGGTGTTGTTTGCAGGAAGTACACTGGCACTGATGGGATATCTGCAACATGGCCTATTTCCAGGCTATGGAAGGTGCTGCAGACCTGGTGCTGGCCACCCCACACTCACCCTCAGGCGTGCGCACAATACCCACACAATGTGACGCGTCTGTAGCTACTCTTTGGTGGGCCACTAACATACAACCACGTCGGCTACCGCCCTAGCGATGCTGAGGTGCTGTGGGGTGCATACCCCATCTGTGTGATCATCGTGTAGACTGCTGATTTTTGCATTTGCTGTGCATTCATGGGTACTGTTTTGGTGGGTTTTTTGGCCCCTATCCTGGTAACCACAGCAGAATGTTTTGTGTGGTGACGTGCAGTCCTTCTTGGTTAGACCAGCCAGGGGTTTGTTATGCAGCTGTAGCCCCCTGGTATACTTTCACTGCTTGTGGAGCCAGATGGTCCTGGTTTGGACCCACAGTGGGGTTAAAATGTGATAGGGCTGTCTGAGGCATTGGTCGTATTCTTTTAATGTACAGTAGTGCTGCCAGCAAAAACTCACCCTCAGAGTACTGTAAACTTAAGTTACCCCATAAGGACGCCCTATAAAGCGCCTTAATAAGGTGCCCTAGAGGGGACATTATAGGGTGCCTTGGCGGACACAGTGCACTTTATAATGTGCCACTCTGGAGTGCCTTAATAGGGTGCCTTATGCGAGCAACCTTAGGTTACGCCACTGTGAGGGTGGTGTTTGCTGGCAGCACTAATTAAAATAAAACTAGAAATGCCTCAAAACACCACTCACATAAACTGTAAAAGGGAGTATGCCGTCCAACCGAGCCTTGTTCATTAAGGACACACTGGGGATCAAACTCATGATCCCAGTATTATCAGTCATGTACTAACCATTGTGCTACACCTCTGTTTCTGTGTATTAGATGTCATCACAACCTACTTGAGATGATTTACCATGCGTTAACGTGCCCTTAGCGGTCTTCTCGCCATGATAATGTGCGCAGCGCTACGTTATCGCGCGATGATCCCGTTTTTGCTATGCTAAGACCGGAATGCTCCACTCCTTTTATGGCAGCCTGCAACACTATCGCCTGGGTGCAACGTTAAGACTGCCTTTAGGTAAAAGACATAACACCCTAAGAGCTATATTGCTTGATATGAGAAGCAAATGGTTTCAAATTGTCTTCACTTTCAGCCAGTTAATGTGGTATCATCAGCATCTTACGCGAAGGTTGTTGATGATCTTCCACCAAATCTTCGACCCCTCTGTTGTTTTCATATACACGAGTGCCTGCTTCTTCTGATGATTTGTTCTGGCATAATAAAATTAAAGAGGTAGGGGGGAAAGTATGCAGCCTTGTCCGTACACCGCTGTTGCTGATTTTAGAAAACCATTCTGTTTCTCCCTTCTTTTCCGTTCGAATGTGTTGCTTTTTCAGATGACAGTGTAAAAAAATGGTTTGTGCAAGAGAATGATCAGGTGTTTTTGGAACCACATGTTTCTTAATGTGGCCCAGAGATTTCTTCTCTGATGGTTTAACACAGTCCAAGGCCTCTTGCTGTAGTCATTGATGCACGTCCAATTTTTACATGAGAATCTAGCAACTCAGTTAGTGTGAGAAATGGCTGAATGAAAGCAGATTAGGGAGTAGAGAGACCGAGAATGGGCAGTGGGGAGCACAAGTGCAGATAGCATGTGGGTGAACATATTGCATGCTGTCAATGTTGTAGTTAGCAATAGGTTGAGGTAAATGCACTTGTAGTAAGACTGCCATGCGTTAGGGTGTGCATATTGTCATGTTAATTGTCAGGAACAGTTTGACCGCAGAGGCTTTGCACTTAGCACATTCGTTTTTGTGCTAAACCATTAATTTATGTGAAAAATCCTAACCTTAAAAAGAGCCCCCAAGATTATTACAGCATTTTCAACATTCAGGCTTCAACCTTGCTGAAAATGTACATAAATTTAAAGGGATAATATTCATATAATATTATGTATTGGCCATCCTGCTAAATATTTACTCGAACATGAATATTGATACCGCAAAGAGGGATTAAGTAATCGTAATTCATACACTTACAACTATTTCTCCCAAATTGCCTCCCATCAATACCCATTTCATTGTTTCTTTCACCTAACTGTAAGGTGTTCCTTGCTAAAATAGCTTTGTCCCTGTCAGTCTTTCCAATAGCTCACGCTGCACTGGCAACCCTTGCTACAGTATCATTGTGCCCAGTCTCTGAGACATTTCTTGGCTTCTTGTTTTGTTTCTGCACCTGTTTCTCTCAGTACTCGTCATGATTTCCTGGCATCCATCAGCTATTCTTCTTTGCCTGGCATTCTTCCCTGATCTCCCACCAATGCACAAGTCTACAACGGCTAACCTGAACTCAGGCAACCATTCCAATGCCAGTTTTCCTACTCTACAGAGGCTCCCACATTCTATGAAAGCTAGACTAAATGGATTTTTACTATTATGTTTTATGCTGTTATCTGTAACACTCTAATGTAATATGTTTCTATAAAAAAATCCATCAAAATATTAACCACTAAAATCAAGCATTCAATGTCAATGATTAAAGCCATCTACACATGGAAATATTGGCATTTACGTATGTAGAGTGCATACACGTGTAAATGGTGATTTAATAAAGCTGCTAGTTTACATGTAGATGCCCTCGGATGCCGAGATTTCAAAGGGGTGTGACTTGGGTATGGCTTGGGCGTGCCAAAAAATGTCACGTGTAGTTCCCATTTTGCAATGGGAACATGGAGATTGAAAATAAATTCCGTGCCAGCTTTTGTACCTGCTCCAAGACATGTGCATGTGCCAGCTACCCAGTTGTTTGTCTCTGGGGGTCTCGGGCAGTGACTCAGGGGACTATTGTGCTAACCTTAAACATTCTTTAAAATGAGGAGACAGGAGACCCAGTGAGAGGAACAGAGGCTGGCTACCTGTGTAGCATTTTTCCCTGGGTCTTCCTTGCTGGCAGTGGTAAGGAGGACCCAGACCGGGAGTAAGGCTCCACCCTTCCCAGTAATGTCATGGCCAGATGCCCCAGGACACTTTTAAAATTGAGACAGGAGAATAGGTGAGAGGAGCAGAAGCTGGCTACCCGTGTGTTTTTTTTATTTAGCAATGCTTATATACCGCTTTTCACTGGATCAAAGCGGTGTAACTACAGATACAATATATATTTCCCATGTCCCCGAAGGGCTCAAACAATCTGTTTTTGTACCTGAGGCAACAAGGCCACAAGGAGAAACTCCAGTCCCTCTGCCCCAAAGTTCCTGTCCTCCAGCGAACTCTAACCCCTGGCCCTGTGGCCTGAGGCAAATTGCCCCAACCACTAGGTCACTCCTCCCTCATTCCCTTCCCTTGCTGGCAGTAGTGAGCAGGACCCAGACTTGGAGTAAGGCTCTGCACCTCCTCGTGACATCATTATGAGGCACCCCAGGTAACTTTTAAAACTGAAACAGCCAATGCTGCTACATATCCGAAGAGTCATGGGGCCAAAGGGGAATGCCCCTTTGGTGCCCCTTCAATGCTATTTTGGGACCCTGAAAGTTGGAGAGGCCCAAGGAAGCTGCTGGGAAGAAGAAGATAAAGAGTAAGAAGGCTGTGTCTGCATCATCTCCCCAAGGTAACATCGGGTCCATGGACCATCATGTACTGTCTGGGACAGTTGGAGTAGCTGGGACGGGGGACTTACCATCTGTTCTTCTTTCCTCATCTCCTTCAGGGGCTTCTCTAAGTCCCATTGCTAGGACTCCTCCTCCTCCACCTCCCTCAATGAAAGCAACTGAGGAAGCAAATTTAGACCTAGTATTCTTTAACCACCTCACTATCCCAGGTTGATGTCCCTGTACCAATTCAAGTAGAGGGATTGGGTTCTTCTGGGGTTAACCTGGGGTTAACCTGGGAGCACTGCCAAAAGATGTTTACTTGTTGATATTTGGAAAATAGTTTCAGAGACCAACAGCTTGTTAAGGAATTTCATAGATAGAACTGTATGGTTTTCTGCGCAAACAATAAAAAAGCTGCACGTGCAGGATATGCAAATTTCTTAGAGTGGATAAGACAGAAACACAGTTGGGTTCCCTGCAAGTTGCTGGTTCTGCTAGTATTAAAGATAGTGTAATATTTCAGTTTGAGTCTTTGGGAAAATTCTTTTCATTATAAAAGTCTTAAATTTCCCCAAGACCCGACTGATATCTGCTTTATTTCTTTTGAGGAAATATTTCAAAGCAGTTTTGCTTGTACAAAATGCTGATTCATTGGTGGTGTCCAATGTATATTTACCTAGTAGACCTGTCTCAGGTGGCCACCAAGATTGCTCAAGTTGAGGTGGATACTGAGTTGGATCTAATTTCCTTCAATCCTCCACTGATGAAATCCCCTCATGGGCAACCTTGGTTTAATGACAGAACTTGCTAAAATTAGTATTTGTTTTGTGGACAACATTTTTTTATTTTTCCTGATGTTTCTAGAATCACTCAGGTGAGGAGAAGGAGCTTCCTCCAGCTTAAGCCAGCTTAAGCTCAGCTTTCCTTGTCAATGCTTAGAGGTGCACCAGGGGACGAGATTTGTCTTTGTTGAACCATTGCAATGGGAGAATTTTCTTTTGGGCAAGTGGGATTGTGAAGATGGGTTCCTGATTTACTCTTTTTTTCTTTTGTGTTTTTCTCTACAGGAGGTTTATTCCTAGCTTTATGTTCCTCTTTTTCTTCTGATCCTAGCTCAGGGGATCTTGCCTTCTCATGAAGGGGGCTAAGAAACATGTACTTTTTTTTCTTGGGTTCTGATATTTTGTCTACAGATTTCTGAAAATTTCCTTTTGGTTTCTTATTCTATATCAATACAATTTTTCGTTTAAATAATTAATTAAAATGCGTTATCTCACTCAGTTCATTAATTGGCTCCTCTTGTATAAGTTGCTTTTTACAATCCAGCCTATTCATGTCTTAATTGGGGGGAAATACATGCCTACGTTGCAAAATCAGCATCTACCGGTATAGATCTTGGCACTTAAATATGCAAAACTCCATGTGATGCTGCTCTTTCTGCACTTGGGTAGGTTTTTAAAATGGATGTTCACTACTGTACATGCCAGCAAATATACTTTCACACCTACTTATCCTTATATGTATTTTATGACAGGCTCCATGTCTGGCAGCTCCTTTTATAAAATATTGGGGGAAATGTGACTAGCCTGACCTGGACGTCCCATTTCCCACAAAGAGTCCTTAAGCAGAATGGGGCTTCATGTGGACCTATAAATACTGCTAGAACTGCATCTGTAAGTTTGTTTAAATTTTGATGTTTTAAAATAGTTTGCAAATTATATACTGCAAAAGCACACCTCTATGCTACTATGCATTATATTTTGGTGGCAATTATGAAATTAAAACTTCTAAACCTGTACAAATGAGAGGTTTAGGGATTAACTATATATTACACCATATTAACTGATGTAGCTAGAACATTTGCTATTAACCAATTTTGTACTGTTTATAAAGGATTTCCTGTAAAACAACTTATAGTTAATAGGACAATTCTGCAAATAAGACAATTCTAATAACTCTCCTAACTCAACACATCTACTCATACAAAACCAATCAAAACCCCTATAATCATATCCCCATCATACATAATCGTTACAGAAACCCATATAACAACATTATCACTACCCACAATCCGCACCAAAACACACCACACTGTTCAACCTTTACACACACCCACAATAATTACTCAAGCAATGACTCAAACAGACACCATCGCAGGACTCATCCAAATAAAACACCAGCCACACACTGGTTTAAGCGACAACACAACCAAAATAGATACCCAAACAAAGCTCATCTTAATAAACGTTAGATCCATACGAAATAAAATACCAATCATCAACGACATGATAAAAGACACAAACCCGGAAATCATCTGCATTACTGAAACATGGCTCACTCCCACAGACACCGTACTACTAAACCAGTTAACATCACATCAATATGATACATTCAGCTGCCATCGGGATGCAAAAAGAGGAGGTGGCACTCTCATACTCGCTAAAAAAGACCTACAATTCACCTTAACATGCTTAAACAATATAGATGGAATAGACATCATCAACATAGAAAATAGAACCCTTGCACTTACTCTCATATATAGACCCCCTTCAACTGATCAAAAAAACCTCTCCTCCATCTTAGAACTTGCATGCACAGCATCACCAAACAAACCTCTCATAATCCTAGGTGATTTGAATCTCCCTTCCCTGAATAACTCTCAATCAGACAATTTCATGGATGCTATGACCCAAATGGGTTACACTCAGATAATACATGCTCCCACCCACATAAAAGGCAACACCTTAGATCTCATCTTCCTTCCCTCCTCCCTTCTTAATAACCAACACCAACATACCCCTCCAACAATAACAGAGGTACCATGGTCTGATCACTACCTTATCACACTCCACCTCCCAGCTCAAGCAACACTAAACACAACAAACTCATCACCCCACATATCACGTTTTACAAACTTTGACAAAGCTAATTTCCTTGACAAAGTATTACCCATACTCAACACAAACCTCCCAGACATCGAATCCGCTGTAAACCACTGGAATCAAACAGTCCAGAAAGCAGCTACCCCCACACATACCATGCATAAACAAGTAAAAAAGACAGAAAAATGGTTCACGAGAGAACTAGCAAATATAAAAAAACAATTGAGGAAACAAGAAAAGAAATGGAGGAAAACTAAATCTGACGAAAACAAATCCCAATATATGACCACCCTCAACAATTACAAAAATGCAATTAACAAGTCAAAAAAGGATTACCACTCCAAAGTAATAAACATGGCTATCAACCGCCCCAGAGAACTATTCTCAATCGTAAAAACTTTGACAAAAGCTAAAAACCAAGAGCCAAAACAGTCGGCTATAAGCATACAGACCTTAGCAACCCACTTTGCAGAAAAACTAAAGTGCAAATCCAACACCATACCAATGACACTACCTACAAACACTGAATCTAATAACACATGGACCTCCTTCAACACGATAGATCAAAAACACCTTCTTAGGATCATAACACTTATCAACACCACAACTTCTCCACTTGACCCATGTCCTGTGTCATGGATCAAATGCACAAAGGAAGAACTCGCTGAAAACATCCAACAAATGGTGAACCAATCCCTTGTTCAGGGCATCATGCCCAACGCCCTAAAACTCACAACGCTTCGACCAATAATAAAAAACAATAAACTTGACCCAAAAGACCCAAACTCTTACCGACCGATAGCCAGCATTCCATTTATAGCTAAAATAATAGAAAAAAACGTCCAATTACAATTACAAGACCATATCGATGAACACAAACCCTTAGACTCTCACCAGTTTGGCTTCCGCCCCTACCACGGTGTAGAAACCCTTCTAACTACACTGATAGACTTCCTCATCAAAGGCACAGATGATAGCAGTCAAGGCTTCCTACTCCTCTTCATAGACATCTCTGCCGCCTTTGACAACATCAACCACATTACTTTGATCAATAGACTAGAAAATCTAGGAATAGGTGGGACAGTACTCAATTGGTTTAAGTCTTACATCACAAACAGACTAATACGTGTTCAAATAGACCAGGAAGTGTCAGAAACCTTCCCCCAAGGACAAGGAATACCCCAGGGATCCGCCCTTTCTGCCCTCCTTTTCAACCTGTACCTCCAACCCATTACAAAAATATTCAGAAAACACAAAATTAGTCACTTTATCTATGCTGATGACATCATGCTTGCTCTCCCCATATCCACCAAAAATCCTACCTACGATGCCCTATCAAAATGCATGGTGGAGACCACCTCCTGGATGGAATCTAACTACCTTAGCATCAACCTCAAAAAAACTGAGGCAATGTTCGTAACAAGATCACCCGTGACTGAGGACACCTATCCAACATCAATCTCAATCATAAATACAACTATACCCGTCAAAAAAGAGGTAAAATACCTAGGGGTAATAATAGACCATACACTCACCATGCTACCACATATAAAACAGACGGTAAAAAACCATATTCTACAAACTCAAAACCATACAACACCTAAGACCCCTTCTTGACACCCATGACTTTAGATCAGTTGTTAACACACTCATCACCCCACACTTCGACTATTGTAATAGTCTCTTAATTGGCCTACCACAAAAAAGTACATACCTACTTCAAAGAGCCCAGAACATCTGTGCCAAAGTAGTCACAAAAGCCCGCCTAGTAGATCATGTAACCCCAATAATGCTGGAACTGCATTGGCTCCCTATAAACAGCAGAATCAGATATAAAATCCTCCTAATCACATTCAAGCTCCTGAACAACATCGCCCCATCATATCTATCCATGCTATTACATGCCCCATCAGAATCAAGAACTCGCAGACTAAACGCAACACACTCACTTGAAATACCAAATTCATTCAAAAAAACTAAAAAATCCACCAGCACCAGAGCCTTCTCATTCACTGCCCCATTGCTCTGGAATAATCTCCCAATAAACCTTCGGATCATAAAAGACCTCACCCAATTTAGAAAGGAACTTAAGACATACCTTTTCTCCGAACACTATGAAATCCCATACCCCCAAGTCCAACCACACACCATCCCCAAACACTCAAACACAAAGCCCTAAAACCACACTCAACTACCCACACACATACACCCACCACATACACCCCAAAACACTCCCAAGAGATGAAAAAAGGAAATAAATTCCTCCACACACACACATAAGAAAGGTAGAAAACTCTGACTACCTATAAAAAGGTAGAAAAACTCTGATCAACACTACGCTACAGAAACTTATTAATGTATATAAAATGTAAATAGTTTTGACAATTAATGCACAGTTATTTGTATAAAGTTACAATGTTATAAATCTCTGTTAATAACTATTATCTGTATAAAGTTAAAAAAATCTCTGTTCCATGTAATGTATACATTAGTATACAAATTTGTTTACTTGTTCCATGTAAACCGCCCCTGATCTCTGGAAGGGGCGGTATAGAAGAAATAGATAAATAAATAAAATAAATAAATAAGTACCTCTCAATAGATATTGAAATAAAAATAATAATATGGACATACCAGTGAAAACCAGATGTGCAAATCACGAATAGAACTTCTATCATGACCCCCATGGTGTATTTGAACTTTCAGAAAGTGTTTGACAATATCTTCATGAGATATTCCTGGGGAAATTAAAAAGCCATAGCAGAGATGTCATCATCCTATTATGGATTGGGAACAGTTTAAAATCTAGAAAACAGTGAATTGGATTAAATGGTCAATGAGTAGTGAACAGTGAAAATACCCCAGGGATCTGTACTGGGACCAGTGCTTCTAACATATCTATAGATGATATGAAATTAGGAACGACAAGTGAGGTAATCATATTTGCAGGTGACACCAAATTATAGAAAGCATGTGATAAACTGAAGGAAATCCTTATGAAATTGGGAGAATGGGCATCCAAATAGTGATACACGTGGAGGCACATTCTAATGTAGCCGTCCAGAATCGGAACACCCAGAGGTAGACCTGATTCAGATCCCATGGGGGCTAGATGTGCCCGTGGGATCAGAATCGTGCCTATGGCCTGAATGTGCAGGCCAGGCCCTGATTCCGATCAGCCTGCATGCCCAGCAGATCCCCAGCTACCTCAGTCAGACTCTGAGTCAGGCTATGTCAGTCAGGCTACCTCAGTCAGGCTCCTGAATGGAGTCGCAGTGCCATGGCATCCCGTCGCCATGGCACCACAGCACCATTCAGGATCCATGAATGCTGGCCACCACCGATTTCATTTGTTCCCTGCAGCTGGACCCTCAATCCAGCCTCCCATGGCCAGGGTCTGGCTGCAGGGAACTTCCTTGACCCCCCTCTACCATTGTATCCCAGCTTGGCAACAAGATCCCCTGGCATCCAGGGGGAGTTATTCCACCAAGTTCTCTGTCTAAGTTCATGGCCCCGGACATACAGGGCCGACTTCTGAATCAGCCCTGTACGTCTAGGGTCACAGACCACCTATGCCCCGCCCTCGCTCCACCTCCAGAACACCCCCTCCTGCCTCTGTCTAAGCCTCCCCCATACAAGGCATTGTTCATACGGGGAGGCTTTTGCCAGGGATGGCAGGGGGCTATTTGAGGGACAGAATGACCCCCATAGGGAAGAAAAACCCAAATTATAGCTCAGGATAGTAGGCTCCACATTAGGAGGTAATTTTATAAAGAGCTGCATAACGTTATGTGCCATCTATGCACGTAAATCATAGTATATTAGTAATTTATGCACGTAAATGGGCATTTACAAGCATACTTTGGCTGTTCATGATTTTATAAGTGTGTGCTTTAGCCCAATGGTGCATACTTTCACGGGGAGGGTGTATATGGAAGGAGTTTGAGCAGAGCATGAGCAGAGCACACAAGTATGCATGTAAATCATAAAATACTATAATTTCTGTGCATTCTTTACAACTCCAGGGGTATTTTTGACTACTTTCCTTTATAAAATGATGCCTAAGTAGATGCCTCCTTGTAAAATTGCTTATCAGTAGTCGCCATTCAGAAAAGGATCTAGCCGTCATCATGGACAATATGCTGAAATCTTATGTTCAGTGTACAACAATGGCTGAAAAGCTAACATTATGTTAGAAATTATATGAAAGGAATAGAGAAGAAAACAAAGAATATTATAATGCCTCTGTATTGCTCCATAGTGCAACTGCAACTTCAGTACTGTATGCAGTTCTGGTTGCCGCATCTCAAAAATGATACAGCAGAATTAGAAAATGTACAAAGAAGTGCAACCAAAATGATAATGGGGATAGAAGGACTCCCTTTGAGGAAAGACTAAAGAGGTTAGGGCTCTTCAGCTTTGAGAAGAAAGAGCTGAGTGGAGATATGATAGAGGTTTATAGAGTAGAGTAGAACATGTAAGTATGAATCAATTGTTTATTCTTTCAAAAAGTACAAACACTACGAATCATGCCATGAAGTTACAAAGTAATACATCTAAAGCCAATAGGAGAAAATATTTTCCATTCAAATTATAATTAAACTCTGGAATTCATCACTGGAGAATGAAGTAAAAGCAATTAGCCTATATGGGTTTAAGAAAGATTTGGACAGGTTCCTGGAGGAAAAGTCCACAAACTGTTTTTTAAAGTAGAATTGGAAATGCCACTGGGGGCTAGGCAGCATGAAATCTTTCTATTTTATTATGCTTTTCAATTAAAAAACTGGTACTAGCTAACTGGTTCTTTGAATTTACAAAAAAAAGGAGGCAGGCTAAGTAAAGATACTTCCACTAGTATAAACAGATGTCACTAATATGCTATAAATCCATGACAGACAGGGTTCCTGACTGGATTATATCAGAGATGGGGTCGGTATGGAAGGAGAAAGGTTTTCTATGGCTCCACAGGACTGAATGGGAAGGGAGGCAATCCATCTGTGGCTTATTAAGCCTAGTTAAATAAATAAAATAATAAAATAAAATAAATAATAATAAAAATATTAGGATACGAAAGGGAAAGAGGATGGCCCATAATTTTGCATGCCATGATGCTTTAATTCCCTAAACAAAAATGTTATGTTTCTGGAGATACTAAAAAAATTAATTAAATAAAAGGCTGTCCGCATTTGTTTACCTTATTTACATGTAGAATGACTTTAACACTTAAGCCTTTTAAAGTGTCCTGCAACATAGGTAAATTATAGATATTTCTGTCACTAATAACTACTTTATCTTTTAGGATGTTTTAGGACATTGTTGAAAACAAGGGGCCCAATATTCAAAGTGAGCTATGTATTCCCCCAGGTAGGTGATACATTAAATACCTTTATGGAAATGGGTAACAGGGGTAACATATGGAAAGCAGTGTGTATAAATGCCCGTACCATGGGAAATAAGATCCCTGATGTTGAAGCTTTGGTGGGAGTGGCTGACTTGGATTTAGTGGCAGTTACAGAAACATGGTTCACAGAAAACCGTGATTGGGATGTAACTATACCTGGCTATACTTTATTCAGAAAGGACAGGATAGGAAGAAGGGGAGGAGGAGTGGCACTATATGTAAAGACTACTATTAAAGCTTTGGAATTACAGAGCTTAAAAGGGAGAGAGGCGGCATTGTGGGCACTGTTCCCTCTAAGCTGTGCGTGTGTGCGCGCGCACACACCTCACTGAGCGAGCGCGCATACCTTACAACAGAGCGCACAAAAATTACGGTTCTGATTCTGATAGAAAACAACACAGACATCTTAAAATTTAAAAGTTGTTGTGTATTTATGGTTTTCATAAGTTCTACAATATTTTGTAGTACAATCAATGTGGTGTACATACTGTATTCTGACGTGTAGTCAAATTTTAAAGTATATAACTCAGAGTGTTGTTATGTGGCACACAAAAATTTAACCTTCCTTCAAAAGCTTCACAGCTGATATTTTATGTGCACACAGCCTACAGAAAATTAGAGGGAACATTGATTGTGAGTTAAACTAGAAAGAGGGAAAGAGAAATCTATTTGCATTGGTGTGATATACAGACCTCCCTCACAAGAGGAAGAGGTGGACAAAGAGTTAATTGTAGTGGGAGATCATTTTGCATCCAGTGATCACCAGATGGTGTGGTTCAGTATTAGGACTAGGGCTGTTAGAATCGATTCAAAGGTGAGGATTTTAGACTTTAGGAAGACTAACTTTGCGAAGATGGGCCAATATCTCAGGGAATCGTTAGTGGGATGGGAACAGCTGGGGGATGTAGAAAAACAGTGGGCAAAACTGAAAGGGGATATTTTAAGGGTAACCAACCTTTTTGTTAAAATGATAAATAAAGGTAAAAGGAAAAGGAGACCGCTATGGTTTTCGAAAGAAGTAGCTGAAAAAGTGAAGAAAAAGAGGGAGGCCTTCATGAAATACAAGAGATCACAGAGAGAGGAAGACAGGCATCTGTATTTGGAAAAACTTAGAGAAGCTAGCAAAGTAGTCAAGAAGGCAAAGATTCAAAAGGAGGAGGAAATAGCCAATGCAATAAAATGGAGGGATAAGACATTTTTCAGATATATTAGTGAGCAGAGGAAAGGCAAAAGTGGTATTGTCAGACTCAAGGGTGCAGGGGAGGAATATGTAGAAGCTGATAAGGATAAAGCGGAATTGCTTAACAAATATTTTTGAAGAACCAGGAGCAGGACCTCAGAAAACACCCACAAATAGGAACAGAAGTGAGGGACATC
Source organism: Ichthyophis bannanicus (assembly GCA_033557465.1). Taxonomy (NCBI): domain Eukaryota; kingdom Metazoa; phylum Chordata; class Amphibia; order Gymnophiona; family Ichthyophiidae; genus Ichthyophis; species Ichthyophis bannanicus. Next base: position 1,558,899,985 of record CM066031.1, on the reverse strand, counting down.
TTGAACAATTTTCAGAAGACTGTGTTCATGAGAAACTAGCTCAACTTAAAGTAGACAAAGCGATGGGACCGGATGGGATACACCCTAGAATACTGAGGGAACTTGGGGACCTTCTAGCAACTCCACTGACTGACCTTTTCAATGCCTCGTTGGAGTCGGGAGTGGTGCCAAAAGACTGGAGAGAGGCTCATGTGGTGCCTTTACACAAAAGCGGAAGTAAGGATGTGGTTGAAAACTACAGGCCGGTTAGTTTAACTTCGGTGGTGAGTAAATTATTGGAAACACTGCTGAAAGAGAAAATAGTGAGGTTTCTGGAGTCCAGCGGATTACAGGATCTGAGGAAGCATGGATTCACCAGAGGCAGGTCTTGTCAGACAAATCTGATTGATTTCTTTGACTGGGTGACCAGGGAGTTGGACCGAGGGAGAGCTCTAGATGTGGTCTATTTAGATTTCAGTAAATCCTTTGACACTGTTCCTCACAGGTGACTTATAAACAAACTGAGCACCCTAGGGATGGACCCTAAAGTTACCGCTTGGGTTAGAAATTGGTTGGGTGGGAGGCGACAAAGAGTACAAGTAAAGGTAGCTCACTCTGAGAAGAAGGATGTTACCAGTGGTGTGCCCCAGGGATCTGTCCTTGGTCCGATTCTTTTTAACATCTTTGTTAGTGATATAGCGGAAGGGCTGTCGGGTAAGGTTTGCCTCTTTGCGGATGACACCAAAATCTGCAATAGAGTAGACTCCCAGGAAGGTGTAGATAACATGAGGAGGGATCTAGCTAAGCTTGAAGAATGGTCTAGAATTTGGCAGCTGGGATTTAATGTTAAAAAATGTAAGGTCATGCATTTGGGCTGTAGCAATCCAAGGGAGCAATATAGTATAGAGGTGAAGTACTTTTGTCCACTAAAGAAGAGCGGGACCTAGGCGTGGTTGTGTCTGATGATCTTAAAGTAGCTAAACAGGTAGAAAAGGCGACGGCAAAAGCTAGAAGGATGCTTGGGTGCATACGGAGAGGAATGGCTAGCAGAAAAAAGGAGGTGATAATGCCTCTCTAAGTCTTTGGTGCGACCTCATTTGGAGTATAGTGTGCAATTCTGGAGACCGCACCTTCAAAAGGATGTGAACAGGATGGAGTCGATGCAGAGGGTGGCTACTAAAATGATTAGTGGTCTTCATTATAAAGCATATGAGGACAGACTGAAGGATCTTAATATGTACACCTTAGAGGAAAGGCGGGATAGAGGTGATATGATTGAGATGTTTAAATACCTCCATGGCATAAATGTTCAGGGAGAGAGCCTCTTTCAATTGAAAGCAAGTTCTGCTACGAGGGGACATGGGATGAGGGTGAAGGGAGATAGATTCAGGAGTGATATGCGGAAATATTTCTTTACGGAAAGAGAAGTGGATCCATGGAATAGTCTCCCAGTGGAGGTGGTAGATATGAGGACAGTAACTGAATTCAAAAAAGCATGGGACAAACACAGAGGATCTCTAAAGGTAAAAAGGGGACTGTTGTAGTTGTTGATATGGAAGGACAGACTAGATAGGCCATGTGGTCTTTTTCTGTCATCATATTTCTATGTTTCTATGTTTCTATTCTCCATTGTTGCTTATTTCTCAGTGTTGGTACTTATGAAGCACATTCCAAGCAGGCTGTCCAGCCCCCTGTGCAGCCAATCAGAATCGGGATGCCCAAAGGTAGACCCGATTCGGATCCCAAAGGGGCTAGATGTGCTCACGGGATCAGAATACAGTCTACAGCCTGGATGTAGGGAGGAGTGGCCTAGTGGTTGGGGCAAGTTACCTCAGGCCAGAAGGTCAGGGGTTCAAATCCCAGTAGAGGACAGCAATCTTGGGCTGGAAGGATCAGGGTTTCTAGTCTCACAGGTGCTCTTTGTGGTCATGGGCAAGCCACTTAACCCTCCATTGCCCATGTTTCCTGTAAGTATTAGTGTATGTGTCTCATATCCCCTTGTGTTAAAATGTATCCCCCAATTGTGACCACTATGATTGAAAGATAAGGTGGTATACAAAATGGTCTAAATAAATAAATAAAATGTATAGGCTGAGCCCTGATTCTGATCAGCCTGCATGCCCAGCCACATGCCTGACTACCTCAGTCAGACTCCTGAATGGAGCTGCAATGCCATGGTGTCCCATTGCCATTGCACTGTGGCACCATTCAGGAGCCACAAATGCCTGCAGGCACTGAAATCCTCCTTTCTCTGCAGCCAGACCCTCAATCAGGCCTCCCATGGCCAGGGTCTGGATGTGGGCTGCTTACTGCACCACCTTATTTGTTTTTGTTGGCCTGGCAGCATCTTCCCCCGATGTCCGGGGGGGGACTTAGTCCACCTCTGTGCTGGAATAAGTCCCCCGTCTATGTTTCACACCCCCGGACGTACAGGGCCGACCTCTGAATCAGCCCTGTATGTCCAGGGTTGCGGCCTGTCCATGCCCCACCCTCACTCTGCTTCCAGAATGTCCCCTCCCGCCTCCATCTAGGCCTCCCCATACAAATGCACTTTTCGCATGGGGAAGCTTTATATGAATAAAATCAAACCATTTAACTTGTTAAATGCTTCAACATTATCCATATATAAAGAGGATTTGGCACTGGAGTAGGACTGATGGAGTTTAGTGGTGATATTCCTTGACTAAATGGATAAATTATACAATTAAAGTTAGGCTTGTTAAATAGCAAGCCTAACTTTAAACATGCAAGTGCTAGCAAAGTCACCAGTCATATATATATATATATACAAGGTGGCCCAAAAAAGTGAGAACATCTCATAGCATATAAGTTATTTAAAAATTCCAAGACAGATGTAATGATTGACAAATTTAAAAAAAAAGATGGCGAATGGAAATTGTCAAAATAAAGACGTCATATAACTAAAAAAGGTAAATAAGTAAAGTATTTAAGCTTTTAATTTATGAGATGTTCTCACTTTTTTGGGCCACCCTATATATATATATTCAAAGGTGCTGGACAAATGGATAGTTCAACTGAATATATAAACAGAGTTAAGTACAGGTGCCTCAGTTTAGACACTAGACAGCCCCTATGAATATTGAGCACAGGATGTTTTTCTTAATTTGACTTATTTTGTCGCAGTGGAGAGTTAGTTTTTACATTCATTGCTATTCAATTTAATATCAGTGTGACTAATTTAATTTGAATTTTGAATTCACCTCTGCACTATTGCAATATGGGGGTTATTTTAAAAGCCTTAATCGTGATTTACTTGGGTAAATACAACCACTTACATGTGCAGATTGCACCACAGCTACATGGTCATTTTAGCAAATGCTCATTTTACAGATGGTTGTCAATAACATGTTGAAATTTCATGGGGGGGTGTCGGCAGCATGGCTGGGCAGGACAAAAATCTACACTGTATTCCCCATTTCATATAGGGAATGCATGTGTAAGTCCAAAATTGCCCACGTTCAGATTTACACCTGCTCCCTGATGTGAAGATATTTCTAAAAAGTGTTCCTTTTACCCATCTTTATTCATATTTTAGAAACAGCTCCACCTTTAGTAAAATACTGTTGAAATTTAGAATGTCCCAACCTCAATGTCCCATTACTGATCTCCGCGTCATAAGGGTAATTATAGAAGCATTATTCGTGCTTTGGATGTCTGAAAATGGACATAGAGATGTCCAAAGCAAGGAGATGTCTCCAGAGGCATTTTAGATGTCAAATCTGTGGATGTCCCTAGCACCAGGGCCGTACCGAGTCTGTCATTGCCTGCCGCCGCTGAGAGAAGAAAAAGTGGCAGCAGCAGGCAATGGCAGACAGCTAAAATGCAAACCTTAAGCCTTTGCGCCCTGTGCGGCCACACCGCTTGCACAGAGCTAGATACGGGCCTGCCTAGCACAAAGACATCTGAATCTGAATGAGGGTGTGGTGGACATCTTGAGTTGTGTCTAAGGTTATACCTGCTGCAGGCACGAATAGACATTGGAAAACATCCACAGGGTGTAGAGAAGATGGCCCTCCACCATCCCCAGTCCTCTCCGTGATCACAATTTTTATTTATTTACATTCTCTTATATACCGTGCTATTCTGCATCAGTGTGGTTTACATTGAACAAACTGAAATTACAATGAACAGGGCATTATAACTTGGAGATAACTATTTTACAGGGAACATGGGCTATGGAGGGTTAAGTGGCTTGCCCAAGAGCACAAGGAGCACCTGTGGGACTAGAAACCCCAGTCCTTCTGGCCCAAGGTTGCTGTCCTCTAGTGGGATTTGAACCCCCGACTTTCTGGCCTGAAGTACCTTGTCCCAACCACTAGGCCACTCTTCCACTCCTCCACAATGATAGCAGCAGTGGGATTTAAACACAGGCTTACCTGGTCCTAGCCCACTATTCTAACCATTATCATTTGGTTTCTTTTTAGTACGTAACATATTGATTTACCTGGAAAACGACATATTGCTGATATTTTTATTTCATGGAGAGATGAGGAAATCATTCTACCTCAGTTTTTAGAATGGTTAAATACACAAGACAGAAATCTCATGTTCAAGATGCAATTTAATAAGAATGAAATACCTTTTCTTGATATTCTTATTAAGAAAACTGATTATGGTTTTCATACTGCCATTTTCCATAAACCAACAGATCGTAATTAATTATTCAAATGTGATAGTTTTCACAATAGTAGCCTGAAAAAGAACCTACCAGTGTCCCAGTTTTAGAGACTACGTAGATTATGTACAGACATTACAGAATTTGACAAACAAGCTGTTGATATGTGTCAGAAGTTTGCTAATCGAGAGTATCTGATAAGGTGATTCGAAGATGGATATCACAGGGCACAGTCCGCTAGTAGACCAGATTTGTTACATACTAAAGAGAAACCAAATGATAATAAATATATATGTACTCTCCATTTTTCATACCTGTCTTCACAGATTCAAAAAATAATAACAAATCATTGGCATATTTTGCAAAGCCATCCATGTTTTTCTGACCAGAGTCTGGTGATTGCTTACAGTAGAGAGAGTGTCCTCTTTTCTACCAGATGTTACTAATACCTCAACACAAAAATGTGTGGAAAATGTTCCATATGCTCTCATGCCATTGTTTTGGATATTTTTAGGCACTCAAGTACAAATAAACAATATAGATTGTACCATAGGTCCAACTGCCGGTCTACACATGTCATCTATGTAATTATTTGTCCATCCAGTCTCCTTTATATTGGCAAGACCACATGGGCAGTCAAAACTCGAATGCAGGAACATAGAAGATGTATCAGGTGCAATAACCCAAAAGAAATAACCCAATGCACCCAGGTAACAGCAAACAGAGCCTTCAAACTCTGTGCACCCAGATGCTGGAACACCCTACCACTCAGCATCCGTGCAATCCCTGACCTGGCCCAGTTTAGGAAGGCAGTGAAGCACTACCTCTTCCTCATGTACTAGCCGGTAGACGGTGCTACAATAGCCCCATCCACGATCTAGACTGGGCCGTTCAACTGAATCTGTCCCTACAAGATGTACAATTGAATCTGACCCTACAAGACTCCCATGACTATGACTTCCCATGACGCCTAGATGTAAATAGTTACCCCAAGTTATCCAAGTTTTAGTACCTGTTAATTGTAAGCACAGCTCAGCCAATGCAATGTGTAAGTTTTATGTTTTATGTAAACCGCACTGATGTTGAATAGCGCGGTATAAAAGAAAATGCAAATAAATAATAAATAAATATACAATCAGCAACCCAGGTTGAACATTGGCAGACAAATGATCACTCTTTGGAAGAATTAAAAATTGTTGTTATCAAAGAGAATCCACCCCTCCCTGCATGATGGAAATATTGATAAGATTTTAGTGAAGGAACAGCAGCAATATATCTTTCAATTAGACACTGTGTGTCCGAAAGGGGCTGAAAAAAGAAATTGAGTATTAGGTGTTTTTATAATTTTCCTAATTCTTGCTTTCCCTCCCCCTCTTCCCCCCTTTTGCCTCCCCTCCCCTTCCCTTTTCTCATTCCCTTTCTCCTTCCCCCCTTCCCCTTCCTCCCTCTCCCTCTCCCCTTCCCCTTCCTCCCTCTCCCTCCCATGGGATCAGAATCGGGGCTACCTCTGGGCATCCCGATTCCGATCGGCTGCGCAGGGGCCTCAACAGCTACATTGGAATGTGCCTCCATGTATCTATGGTGTTTCCAGTTCTATTCGCGTTTTGCATTTTATGAATGGACTTTGCCATTACATGACGTGCCCCTCATTCTTGTTTTCATTTTATCTGTGGATCTGACGCATTTAGGGTTTTGTGTTAGATATGGGAGTATCTGCCTTTCTTTTATAATTAACTATTTGAAGAGTGTTGCTTCAATACAATGTTGCCTATCTTGTTAGTTTTGTTTCAGTTTTGCTTTCTCTCCTTATTAGCATCGTCTGCAGGCTCTAAAGGGGTATGTTTACTAAACCGTCTTAATGTGCGCTCTGTGATGTTATCACGCGATAAGGTATCTTAGCGCACGATAATGCGCACAGCGGCGCAAACGAGCGCTGAAGGCGGAGAAAGGCTCCCGGAGGGCGGAGGAAGGCTCCCCAGGGTTGGAGAGAAGGGGTCAATGGATGGAGAGTGGGAGGGGAGAGGCTCCCCGCACACTAACACTGTGAAATCTGAGGCTGAAAACTAACACCAGTGAAACCCTGGCGTTAGAGCTGATTTAAAGGGAAGAGAAACCATTTCTGTCAGCAATGTACAGCAAACCCAGGGAAACCTACAAAAAGTGATAAGTGTGATACATGTGCACGGAACAAAAGGGCAAATAAACATTGAAAATGACCCCAACAAAATATAAAAAAAACATAACCAAGCTGGGCAATAGTGATATTAATAGGAAACAGCAAAAAATATTCCCAAGAAAGCTCCAAAAAAAAGATATGAATTTTGGAAGGGTCTACGCTCCGTCCCCATACAAGGTGAATGAGCCCACAGTGAAATTGCGTTGTGCAGGGTTTTCCTCTCCATCAGACAGGTTTCCTATGGCATGCACATGTGCGGCAACAGCAGGGTGGGCATGTCAGAATGGCCAACTGGACAGATGCTTGGAAATGGGATACAGAGGGCTGCAGGCGGCACATGCTGTGGTACAGCTGGGGCACAGTGCGGACTAGACAGATGCCTAGGTGGCACTTAGGAATGCTGAAACTGTACAGCAGCCAGACAGCAACTGATGAGGGCCCAACATGGGCATGAGTGTGTCTATCACAGTGTCACAGGGGATAGTACCCAGCAGGTACCTCCAAGGGCACAGAACATTGGCAGGCGATGTTGGGGGGAAGCGTGGACGTCTATGCAGGCACCCCTACCCCAGAACACGCACCATAGGCAGCCACCTACCTGAACACTGGATGGCCTGAGACTGTGCACCACCAGCACCAACAGCAGAAGGGCATGTCAGCATGGTGGCAGAGGGGTACTGGTGGTGGAGGGGGGCAGTGGCAGCTGCCCAGAGCAGACCATGGCTTAGCCCTGTGTAGGTGGGTGCCATGCACTGCAACAGACAGGCCCTGCCGGACAAACAGTCATGGTATCACCAGGGAATACACTGTCTCTGTGGCAACATGGTGGTGCAGTGCACACAGCCAGTGTGTTCAAAGGCAGAAAGTCACAGGTTCAAGTCCCAGCTGTGGTTCCTGCCAACCCAGTCCCCATATTTTACCCACTACTAAAATGTGCAAATACAGACAGAACCTTTAATGCAGATGATGTAAACATGCCCAAAACACCTACATTTTACCCTACAGAGAACAGACACCATAAACAGGCGCATTACCTAGAGCAGAGTCCCCCAAATGCAGTCCTGGAGGGCCAAACACCATTCAGGTTCCATGCTGCCTCTAATAAAGATGCCTGTGCTGAATTTCTATGCGCCGCCCCCATGGTATGCAGATGTATCTCATGCATATTCATGAGGGATAGCATGAAAACCCGAACAGTGTTTGGCACACCAGGACTGGAGTTGGGAACCTCTGCTGTAAAGCAGCAGCAAACAGGGGCAGACACACCCGCACGCACAGGCTCCATTATCCAATGCCCCCTAGAGAGGCAGGACATTAGGCCCTGCGTGCATCTCCCAATACTAGCACTTGCATACCTTAGCAATCCCACCCTAAACCCAGGAATACGGTACACAGCTATCAAAAGGTTGCTATGATTACTGGCAGATAGCAATTCTGAAGTTAAGTACAATTTTCTGATTGAGATGCATCATGGCAACCTTTCTGATGTCTGTGGAGTGTGCTACAGGTCTTGTGTCTGACAGTGTTTACCACTCTGGGGAATGACCCCAACAGTATTCCGTACCATAGCCATGCCTGCACTGTGCCCAGGGTGTGGTGGCCAGGGCTGCCAAACACCTCTATAGATGTACAATGCTGGTATAGGTGTGGGAGTGTGTGTCTGTCTATCCAGTGTGTGGTGGCTGCAAACACCCTCCACAGCCCACACTGCCAGCACTGTTGCCAGTATTGGCCTGCCAATGTGCATAATGAGGAGCAAGGTACCATGGGTATAGCCCGGACAGGGTAGCCTGGCCAGGATGCATCTGAACAGGGCATAGGCCAATGGCTGGGACATTGTAGTGCCCGGCCACCACCTGCACCAACAGGGTGGCCACAGCATGTCCTGCTGGGAGATCACTCTCACCCTGACTGAGCAGTGACCACGGCATGGCTAGGTTCCCCCATGGTGCTCTATAATGTTTTTCTCATGTGATATTTCTGGGTTCCCTTTTGGGGCCCAATCACTGACTTATCTGCTTGGTGTGTATGCATCTCCTCCAGAAACATGCACTATGGACTAGCTAGCAGACTGTCTGCAGCTAGTATGTGTTTTGCTGGAGCACCTTGCAGGGTGCAGTGGCTGCAGGAGACTATCAGATAGTGGTGGGGTGCAGCTGAGCATTTCTGGGCCTAATGTCTGTCTGCTATTGCTTTATAGATGTGTACAGAGCTGCATTGACTGCCCTGTAGGGTGTCTGTTCCCCAGCAGGACTGTGGTTGATGGTCCCCTCTACTGCTGCCATTGCAGGGAGGTAAAATGTGGATCTGTTGTTGGGAGACCCTGTTTCCCACCCTCAGCCCCAAAGGGTAGGGTAGGGTGGGGTGGGTTGGGTGCTGGTACATAATCTACCTATGGGTCCCTAGGAGCTAAACCTGACTGAGAAATACAGATGTATCCAAAGTGTGTCTGTAAGAACTACCTATCTCACACACTAGCACTGCTGGGGACCTGCACATTGGCCTATTTCTGCCATGGAAGGTGCTGTGGACCTGGTGCTGGGCAGCCCACCTCACCCTCAGGGTGAGCACAGTACCCGCACAATGTGACGGTGTGTAGCTACTCTGTGCCAGTAACACACAGGGTCAGTTCCCCCTACCAGGCCAAGGTGCTGTGGGGGTGCATACCCCATCTTGTGTTCATCTGTAGACTGCTGATTTGCATGTGCAGTGCATCATGGGTATGGGTGGGTTAGCCCTATCCTGGTGATCACAGCAGACTGTTTGTGTGGTGACGTGCAGTCCTTCTGCAGCCAGCCAGGGGCTTGTTAGCAGCTATAGAGCTGTAGCCCACTGGTTACTTCACTGCCTGTAGAGCCAGAGATCATGGGTTCAAACCCACAGTGGGGTTATTTGATAGGGCTGTCCAAAGCATTATCTTTTTTTAATGTACATTAGTGCTGCCAGCAAAAACACCCTCAGTGTACTGTAACCATAAGGTGCCTTAGAAGGCGCTTTATAGGGCGCCCTATAAAGTGCCTTCTGAGGCACTTTATGGTTACCGTCCATATAAGGTGCCTTATAAGGTATCCTATGGAGCGCCGTATAGGGTGCCCTATAGGGGACATTATAGGGTGCCATGGCGGACAGTGCACTTTATAATGTGCTCTATGGAGTGCCTTATAGGGTGCCTTATGCGGCACCTTAGGTTACGGCACGTGAGGGTGTGTTTGCTGGCAGCAATAATTAAAATACAAATAAACTGCCTCAAGAAACAATACTTACATGTCAAAGCTGATGCCTCAGCCAGCCTTATGCATTAGGCACACTGGGGGATCAAACTCATGACCACTGTATCATCAGTCAGTGTATTAACCATTGTGCTGCACCTCTGTTTCTATGTTTGCATGTCTGGGCGCCTACTTAAGATTACCGCGCGTTAACGCGCTTAGTGGCGCTTCACCCGATAATGTGTGCAGCAGCGCGCGTTATCGCGCGATACTCCTGTTTTGCTGCTTTAAGACTGAAACGCTCACTCATTTTATGGCAGCCCTCTCACTATCGCCGGGCGCACATTAAGATGGTTTAGTAAACATACCCCTAAGTGTGTCATTCAAATTAAATGGGTTTTATTCTTCTTTTTAATTTTTGGAAATTATATCCTTCTGAAACAAGTGGTCTGAGATTTTATTGGTATTAAGTATGTCTGCTAATTATGCATTTTTCCCCCTTTTCCCCCCTTTTCCCCCCACTATCTCTTTTTTCCCCTTCTTCCCCTCCCCTCCCTTCTTCCTACCCCTCCCCTCTCCTTCTCTTCTCTCCCTCTCTCTCTCCTCCCCCCTTCCCCTCTGTCTTTATAGTATCCTTTTGTAAAGTTTTTTTTCCCTTTGGGAGCTAATTCGTAACAATGTACCATTTTTTATGAATATTTATATTCTGTAATATAGAGTATATTTTGCTGTTCTTGTTTGTAGGATCAGTTCATTCTCATTTCTTTTTGTGTATAAAAAGTAATAGTTATGTACGTATTTATTTTATAGGTTGCAATTTACCCTTCAACAACAATTTCTGTTGTCATTGGATATTTATATATCATCATACTGGCAACACAGACTTTCATTCTTTTTGGATTTTTAATGATTCTTTTTTGTTGATTCAACATGCAATGTTATTTATTATTTATTTATTATTTATTAACATTTCTTATATACCGCACTATTCGACATCAGCGCGGTTTACATTGAACAGAAACATCCGACAAGTTGCATATGTCTGGTCATTACAATTAACAGGATATGGAACTTGGATAACAGGGTAAACTATATACATAAGAAGTGTAGCGAGAAAAGGATACTGTTTGGTGTTTTACATTGTTGGGGACACATGTTGCGAGGGCTTGCCTGTTTGACTACTACTATTGCTGAAGTTCTCGCTATTCAAGTGGGACTGAGGTTCGGTGTTGTCATTGAGATATTTGATGAAGAGGAAATGTTTAAGGGCCTTCCTGAACTGGCTCAAGTTGGGGATTGCCCTGATATGTGCCGGTAAGGTATTCCATAGTCTTGGGGCACAGAGTCGGAAAGCTCTGTTAGCTGTTGTTTTGGTGCATCTTGTCATTTCTTTTGGGATTGTTAGCATGTTTGACTCTGCGGTTCTTCTTGGTCTGTTAGGTGCAAGTGGTTGGATGAGTTCAGATAGGGAGGAGGAGGAGGAGAGCCCCTTGCCAGCTTTGAAGGTCATCAGCAAGGTCTTAAAGCTGATCCTGGCTTGAATGGGGAGCCAGTGTAACTCTTTCAGGAGGGGTATTACATGGTCTCTCCTGGGTGCCCCAAAGAGTTCCCGCGCTGCACTGTTCATAGCAAGTTGCAGGGGGTTCAAGGTGGATTGGGGGAGCCCTTGTAGTATGGAGTTTGTATAATCGAAAAGGGAAATGATCAGGGCTTGGTAAATGGTGCGGAAATCATCTGGATCGAGTAACGGGCGTAGGTGTCTGAGGGATCTGATCTTGAAATAGATCGCTCTTACGGTATTGGCAATGTGTTTCTTCATGTCGAGGTTTTGATCCAGCGTCACTCCAAGGTAATGTATAGCGGGTTTCACTTGTAGTTCAGCATCATTTACCTTCACACAGTTGGGTGGTATGAAGTTTGGATTCCTCGAGATGAAGAGAACCTCCGTCTTCCTGTGTTGAATTCGCAGATTTTGTGAGAGGAGCCACTCCAATATGGTGTTGAAGCAGTTAGTCAGAGGGGCGAGGTCTAGTTTATCCAATGATACTGGCATGTATAACAGAACATCGTCGGCATATATCATACAACTGACATTGAAGGTTCTAATGATGTTGCAGATGGGTTGGATGTATATATTAAACATCAAGGATGATAGGGAGGATCCTTGTGGCACTCCTTGACCTTGTTGAAATGGTTCCGATGTAGCCCCGTCTGCTCGAGCATGCTGCCATCTTCCGGACAGGTAGGATCTGCACCATTCGAGCGCCGTTCCACTGATACCTTTCTCTGGTTTATATGTTCCATTTTGCGGGATACCAAATAAGATGCCATTATTGTTAGTGTGATTTTATGGTTTTTTATAGACCTCTGATGCAGGCTTTAATGCCGAAACTTGGCCAAATCGGGTCACCAAATAAAACTACCTGTGTGAAGATTACTTTGGTATGGCTGTGATTCTTTTCCTCCTCTCTGTGTTTGGTTGCCAATAATGTTGACCACAACTGTATGTGCCTACTTTAGCCAATCACTATTTTATACGTACATGCATCTCCTGATGGCGTATACTTTCTCGCTGGTTATGCAGATGAATGGAGTTTGGGTGGAGTATGCAAGTATGTTCTTAAATTATAAAATACTATAATTTACATGCATTCTTTAAAAAATCTAGGTGTGAGCATTTACACCAGCTCTAGGGCTTGTGTACATGATCGCTCTTTAAATTAACACACATTTTTCACTACTTATGTAGCGGCAGAGCGCAAACAATACAATAATACCAGGAGTCTGTTCAGAAGGTCCAAATCATTTATTGTGCACAAGACTCAAGCAGAATCACATTCAAAATGGCTGAGCCCCGGTTTCTAGCAAAACAACAACTTTTATATCTTTCTTCTCCATTCTGTACATAGGCAAACTTCTCATTGGTCCCGGTAGCCCCTTCTACCCCATCTATTGGTCCCGGTATCACTACGTAGTCATCCAATGAGGACCTTGGTCTGGGCTCAGCACCTGCTTGCCCCCCTTACAGTCCCCATTACAATGGACAGTTCTTGGACTCTTGATACAATTCTCCTCCAAGGTCACTTAGCTGACTAGAACATGTGGGAAAGCAGGGCACTGTAACCCTTCTCTCAGCAGAATTAATTAGTTCACAAAAGTTTTCACACTCTTATCAGTACCAATTAAAGCTTGTTTTTCTATCTTTTGTAAGTTTTGATTCTGCTTAGCTATGCTTGGTTATGCTTAGTTAAGTTTCGATTCTATGAAAGCAGCATTGGGGGGGGGGGGGGTTTCACTCCTCTGGGCCTAACCACAGGCTTTACTTACAGGTCAAGCTGCTTAGGCCTGCCTGCCTAGTTCAAGCAGCGTGGATCATAGACCTTTGCCTACCACATTCCCCTCTTTGCTTAATCTCACCCTATTTTCAATAAGGTGTGAGAGTTAAATCACTCAATTACACTGGAGTCGGATTACGACCATACGTACTAGGATTAGGGTGCCATAAGGCCAAAATCTTAGTGGCAGTCTTGCGTTCTACTGTATTTTCGATAACACTGTTAATAGAGCGCATACAGCATGGGATTATACATGGTAACAACAGAAACAAGGCTACAAATACTAATATTATCATAGCAAAAGTAGTAAGTCCCCCCAGGCCAGAGAAGATAGATTCGAACCAGTTAGGTATCTTAAGACCATGCCAGGTCTGTACTGGCACATAAGCTTGTTTTCGCATGTTTTCAGCAATCTCTTCAACTACTTGACCCTTGTCATCTATCTTCAAACAACAATTGGTTAAATTCAACTTACCACTTACCTCCTTCAGCTGCTAATAAGTAATCTAGTGCCAAGCGATTCTGATATATTGCAGTACGCATTTGTGTGCTTTGTCTAGCTAGAAGTGTAAGTGCTTGGCTAGTCTCATTAGTAATTAGTTCAACTACTGCTTGTAAGCGTATGATACGGCTTATCATATCCCCAGGTGCCATCTTGCTCCCAAGTGGCGGGTCCATAATAGGCAATAATTCTCTCAGGTGGCCAGTCTTCCCCATCCCATCTCTCCCATTTGCCTATCTTCAAGGCTGCTCTTCTCTGTCTTTTGGTATAGACTGGGTAACCTAATTGTTCTCCATGTTCTGTGGGTAACAGAAAGAAAGAAGGTCGGATGGTTCCTAAGACACATGCCCCTCCCCAGTGGAGAGGGAGTCGAGCATATGCTCGGGTTCCACAGATCCAATACAAGCCAGGTGGGGCTTGCCAGGCATGAGGCTGGGCAAGGTTAGTCCATAAATCGGCAAGCTCAGGGAATTTCGCTAATGGGTTGGTAGGTTCAGGTTCATTAACCCCTGACCACCAAGACGTCTGTTTTGTGGTGTCATTATAAAACTTCTGGCTAAGACAGACAAGCTGTCCTACTTTCAAGGTGAACTGGGGTCCAGTCCGAACATAACACAGACATCCTACTATTGGGTGTGCTAATACCCATTCACTGGTGGTCTTATGCAGTTCAGTATGATTATAAGCTATTGAGTAATTCAATTCTTGGGCCTCCCAGGGCCACTGATCACCCATTCTAGTTCCTCCGCAGAAGTAACAATCTGAAATGTGGAGACTGGATACGACTGCTCCAGCTAATTCTAAGAACAGATTTTGTGAAGGATGGGGAATGTCAAACTTGTTTACATGCATAGTTTCATAGAAAGTATTATGTATATGATACCGTGATGAACGATGGGCCTGGGTATTCAGTCTTATATATACAATGGTTCCGGGATCTGATCCAGTGCCCGCAATACGTAGTCCAAATTTATATCCTTGCTTCCAAGCACTAGGGTTTATTATGTGTAACTCTAATAGGTTACAGGCACCCTTCTTACATTTTTCTGGATTCTTTAGATAGGGCTTAAGCAGGGCTGCCATTCGATTATCCCTGGTATTCTCTACCATACCAGTTTTCCATGTAGCATAGAACACACATTCTCACTTTGGACAATAGTAGTCTTTAACAGTTGCTGTGCTATATTCATTTGCTAAAACTCGTTTACCTGTACATGCCCCCCACCCGGTTGTTCCTTCCGGACACATATACTTATGATCATGAGAATATGCTTTCTTCCAATTGGCACAACTAGAACGACCATCTCTATTTATAGCATCACAGGCATCAAAATACAAAATGGCACCCTTTGTAGGATCAATGAGTGGGGGTGTGGCATTAAGTAAAGCTCCATCTGCATCATCCCATCGTATTTCTAGAGTATAATAGGAGTGGTTCTGATGTGGGTTAAAACAAACTTTGGTATTACCCTTGGTGCAAATGTTCAGTTCAGTGGTGTTATATATACATCGGCTTACTGTACCAGTACAGGTATAGTAAGAATGATAAAGCAAAGTCTGAGTTACTTTCATTCCAGTCCGAGTGGAAGTAATGCAGGCAGTGCATGGGGGTAAAGCAAGAGTAAGTTCAAAGCTCCCCAGGCAGGCAACCAGAACAAAATAGAAACAAAGATGCATGTTGATTGTAGTCCTTATGAGTCTCCGCTAGAAGATCTTGACCTCGACATCCATTGTTCCTTGACACAATGCTAACCCATTTGCTAATGAAGCAATTCAACGGGTGTCAATGTTGATTGAAGATCCTCAAGTTTCCGCTGAATGCCAACCTACCAACTGTAGTTGGCTCGAAGAAAGTCTGTGGAGGCACAGTTATTCGATGAAGAAAACAAATGTCTTTGCTGTATTGGAAACAGCAATCCTCTTCGAAAGACTTGTCTACTGTGAAGTACGGTAGTTCTTGGGTGGCCTGAGTAGGGTGCTAGGCCACCGGTTGCCGCCTCAGGGTGAGCCGCAAGGGAATATCAGGATGCTGCACTGCTGTCCACTGATCTGGTTCTGGAACTGCTGCTGGCTTGACTCTGCTATGATGGATCTAAGATTCGATTTCTGCGACCTTGACAGCTGTTGTTGTAGACAGGATGACGGTGTACGGTCCCTTCCAATGCGGTTCCAGCGGTGTCTTCTTCCAATCTTTGATCCACACCGAGGTACCAGGCTTGTAGGGATGCAAGGATTCCGTCAAGTTGATGGGTAACTGGTCCTGTACCCACGTATGGAGAGTCTGCAGAACAGAACTAAGAGCTAGGAGTTCTTGTCTGGTTATCTCTGAGCCAATTTGTGTCAAACTCCCTTTGACCCCCTGTACTATTGGTGGGGGCCTACCATACATGACTTCAAAGGGAGAAAATCCTGATGATTTCACAGGGGCTGAACGTATTCTAAGTAAAGCTATTGGGAGAACCTGGGGCCACTTCAGGTGAGTCTCCTGACACAACTTGGACAGCTGGGATTTTAGAGTGCGATTCATTCGCTCAACTTTCCCTGAACTTTGGGGTCTGTATGCAGTGTGTAACTTCCACTGTATCTGTAGGGCACTTGCTAACTGTTGGGTAATTTGGGACACAAATGAGGGCCCATTGTCCGACCCTATTACTGCGGGAATTCCATATCGGGGAATGATCTCCCTCAACAATACCTTGGTAACTTCTCTGGCTTTTTCAGTCCTGGTGGGGAAAGCTTCCACCCACCCAGTGAAGGTACAGACTAAGACTAACAAATAGCGATATCCATTGGCTTTTGGCATTTCAGTAAAGTCTACTTGTAGGTTGTGCATAGGGACTACACCACCTGACTGAGTTCGGGGTGGTGGTATAGGACCCTGCTTGGCATTGTTCTTCGCACAAGTTACGCTCTGGCGAGCTACTGAAGCTGACAAGGCTCCCAACAGTGCAATGCAAAAATGGGGTCTCAATGCTTTTTCCATGGCGTTTTTCCCATAATGCGTAGCTTGATGAAAGGCCTTTACAAAGGCTGGTCCCAATGATTCAGGGATGACTATTCGTCCCGGAGGTTGGTTGCCCTCTGCTGGTGGTAACTCGATCCATCCATCTTTCAGTATCCCCTTTTCTACTGTACAATAATAGTCCAATTCCCTTGTGGTATATCGTGGTGTCCATAGGTTAAGGGGTACAGGAAACAATACTGCTTGTACTGGTGTCACTTGTGATGAAATTTGGCCTGTCATGGCTGCTTTGCGTGCTGAGGCATCAGCAAATCTGTTTCCTTGGGCAACTTCTCCTTTCCCTGTTTGGTGTCCTCGGCAGTGCATTATAGCGACTTGTTTTGGGGCCCAGACCGCATCCAGTAACATTAATATTTCTGGGCCGTACTTAATTGATTTGCCTCCCGAGGTAATGAGTCCTCGTTCTTTATACAGAGCTCCATGAGCATGTAAAGTTGTGAAAGCGTACTTTGAGTCTGTATATACGTTCAACTGAAGTCCGGCACCCAATACTAGTGCCCTTGTTAGCGCTATCAATTCTGCTTTCTGTGCTGATGTTCCTGAGGCAAGAGCTGATGATTCAATGACTTTCTCCCGGGTGACCACTGCATACCCGGCACAACGTCGTCCATTGATGATGAGGCTGCTTCCATCCACGAAATAAGTCTGGTCAGGGTTTTCTATAGGTACGTCAGTTAGATCAGGTCGACTTGAAAACACAGTGTCCATGACCTCCATACAGTCATGCTCTGGTGGATCTTTGCTAATTGGTATCAATGTAGCTGGATTTAGGGCATGGCTCACTTCCAGTTGTATCCGAGGATTTTCGCATAACATGCTCTGGTACTTCAGCATTCGAGAATTGGTGAACCAGTGATTTCCTTTTTGTTCCATAAGGGCAAGTACTGCATGGGGTACTGTCACACGCAGGTTCTGTCCCAACGTGAGTTTGTCTGCTTCACTCACTAACAATGCTGTGGCTGCCACAGCTCTCAAACATGGTGGCCATCCTTTGGCTACAGTGTCCAATTGTTTTGATAAGTATGCTACGGGTCGCTCCCAATGTCCTACGGTCTGGGTTAACATTCCGAGAGCATTCCCTTGCATTTCATGTACAAACAAATGAAAAGGCTTCTGGACATCTGGTAGTCCAAGTGCTGGTGATGACATTAACGCTTCCTTCAAAGTTTTGAAAGCGTTATCTTGATCGGGTCCCCACTCTAGTGGTGACCTCTCTTCTCCTTTGGTGGCTTCATATAGTGGTTTAGCAATCTCAGCAAAGTTGGGTATCCATATTCGGCAGTATCCTGCTGCTCCCAGGAAGGCTCTGACTTGTCTCCTGGTGGTTGGGGTTTGGATACTGCACACAGCTTCTTTTCTTTCTGGTCCTAATTGCCGACTTCCTTTGGTCAGCCGGAATCCCAGGTACTTTACTTCTGTTTGGCATAGCTGCGCTTTTGCTCTGGAAACTTTGTATCCAGCTTCATCTAGTAGTTGTAAAAGGTTATTTGTGGCTTGTACACATTCACTCTCCGATGTGGTAGCTATCAACAGATCATCCACATACTGGAGAAGCACTCGTGTTCCAGGGGTTACAGGATAGCTGGAAAGATCTTGGTTCAGTGCTGCACTGAAGATAGTGGGTGAGTTCTTGAATCCTTGAGGCAATCGTGTCCAAGTAAGTTGGCCCCGTCTCCCTGAGACAGGGTCCTGCCATTCAAAGGCAAACAACAATTGGCTAATTGGGGCTAATCTTACACAGAAAAAAGCATCTTTTAAATCCAGGACAGTAAAGTGGGTAGCTTCAGCAGGTATCAGTCCTAAGAGTGTATAAGGATTTGGCACAACTGGATGTATGGTTTCAACTGCTTCATTCACTCTCCTCAAATCTTGCACCGGGCGGTAATCACCTGTCCCAGGCTTCTTAACTGGCAGGAGAGGTGTATTCCAAGGTGATTGACATACTTTGAGAAGGCCATACTCCAGTAATCTTAATAAATGACGATGGATGCCCTCAATGGCTGGTCTTGGGAGTGGGTATTGTTTAACATGTACTGGTGCTGCTCCAGGCTTAAGGGTCACAATCACTGGGGCTATGTGTTTGGCTAGACCTGGTGGGTTACCTTCTGCCCATACTCCAGGAGGAGCCATAATGTTGGCTGGCATGCTGAAATTGGTATCAGGAACTGGTTTAGTACTGTAATATCTCCACTCTTCTTCTCGGGGAACAGTAAGCACCATTAGTCCTGCAGGTTTTGAATTTATAGTCATTTGCATTTCTCCTTTCTCAGTAAAGGATATTTGGGCCTGCAGTTTGGCTAGCATATCTCATCCCAGTAGCGGCACTGGGCACTCAGGCATATAAAGGAATTGGTGTGCTATTTGCTGTCCTCCTAATTCACATACATGGTCTTTCAAAAAAGACTTGGTGGCTTTGGCACCAGTTGCTCCCATAATTGTGACTGCTCTTGTGGACAAAGGAGCTATTTGCTTATCTACTACAGAATGTTCTGCTCCAGTGTCAACCATAAAGTCCATGAATTGGTTCCCTATTTTTAAGCAGACCATAGGCTCCTGGGAACCTAAAACGAATTCAGAGCCCGGTCTGTCCTAATCTGTTTCATCTAAATCATAGTCCGTTGCGGCTGCAACTGCCTCTATGGCCTCCCCTCTTTCCCGTTGGAAATGTGCTCGATTTGTCCCTCTGCGATTCTGTGATCAGCCTCTCTCCCTCTCTCTCCGAGGGGCATTTTCTTCTTCTTCATGCGAGGCGCCTTCGAGTTGCGGGCATGCATTCCTCCAATGTCCTTCTTCCTTGCAATAAGCGCATTGATTCACGCCTAGCAGGGGCCAGCTATCTCCTCGGCCCCTTCCTCTTCCTCTGCTCCTTCGATTAGGGAAACCTCCCCGTTTCTGTTCAACTAAAGCGGCAGCCAAAAAATCGGCTTTCTTCTTCATTTTACGCTCACTTTCTTTCTGTCTTTCATTATCACGGTTCACAAACACTTTCTGGGCGACTTCCATTAGCTGTGACGTATTCATGCCCGCAAACCCTTCTAATTTCTGTAACTTGCGTCTAATATATGGTTGGGACTGGCTGACAAAAGCGGCGTTCACCATGCATAGGCTTCCGGGTGCAGCTGGGTCATAGGGAGTATACATTCTGTATGCTTTGGCTAGTCTCTCATAGAACACTGCTGGGCTTTCATCTACGCCCTGGATAACTTCGGCTACCTTGGAGAGGTTCATGGCTTTCTGACCCCCCTTTCGCAGACCTTGTATAAAGCCTTGGCGAAACCGAGCTAGGGATCTGGATCCTTCATCGGTGTTCGGATCCCACCGAGGATCTTCATTGGGAAACTCTTTCTTTGCTGCTTCGCGGTTATCTATTCCTTCTCCTCCTGCTACTAGGGGGTTTTCTGCTAGCCAATTTACAGCTGCTCACATAATTCTCGTCCGCTCCTCAGTAGTAAATAGAGTGGACAGGAGTTGACGGCAATCTGCCCAAGTAGGCTGGTGGGTTTGCATAATTGTATTCATTACTTCTGTTAATTCTTGGGGCTTATCAGTATAGGAAGCATAATGCATTTTCCAATTCAACAAATCAGTGGTGGAGAAGGGCACATAAACTAGACTCGTGGGTCCCGCTACTATCTGATTCTCTTCATTCGTTACGGGCATTCCCGGGACCTGCCGCAGTGGCAATAATTTCTTAGTGGGGGGTCTCTTTCTCAACTTTTGTTTGACTTGGGAACTTTCGCTTGCTACAGATGTACTTGCGCTGACAGCTGATTTTACACTGTCAGTCTCGGTCTGGGAAGACGTTTCTTCTTCTTCCTGCTCTGACGATTCAAGATTTTCCTCAACCTCGGGCGAATCAACCTCTTCAGGGGGCGGCTCATCTAGATGAGCTTCTGGCTGGGCAGGGGGTGGATCCCGCCGGTCCCGGGGGCCTGCCGCGGGACACGTTGGTACTCTTACTGGGCGCTGAGCTTGGAGCGGTCTAGTTACAACTTCCGGAGATTCAGGATCAACATAAACAGGCTTCTTTTCTATCCCTGTCTTCTGTGTCTGTTCTGTCAGCGCTACCATTATTCTGCACTGTTCTTCATAACAGCGCCGGGCCCAAGGGGGCGGGCTTTCACAAATACTTAACCAGGAATCTATATAGGGATACTGGTTGGGGTGCGCTGCTCGCACCTTCCGATGAACTGACTTGATAATTCCTATGTTAAATGTTCCATCTCGGGGCCACATGGGGTCTAAGGTGGGCCACTCCCTAGTACACAAGAGTTGCAATCGTGACGCAGTCATTTTCACCCCATAACCTCCTGAATATCCTTTATTAAAATACTTAATCATACATTCTAGTGGAGTGTGCACAGTAGACCCCGCCCCTCCCATATCGATGTGTGCGCGCAACAACAGACAGAAGGGAAAAGGAGGGCGGACCGTGGGTAAGGGGTCCTCACGGCCCTAGAAACATTCAAGGGAAACAAAAACAAGACAAGACGACGGTCGCTTCCTCCTTTTTACGACCTGGATGCGGTCGCCCGGCCAGGAACTGCGTTACTCAGGAGTCCGCCTTCGCTTGGTCTGTGTCAACCACACTTCATTCACACAATCTGCTAGCAATGTACTCCCCACAAGCCCAATCCTGTCTATTCTGACTAGGCTATACCAAAGTTATACAAGTTATGCCGGCTTTTTCCAAGTTCCAAGAAGACGGTAGTTTCACCCCGCGAATACACTATGCAAGGTTAATCGGACCATCTTGAGAGGTGATCAAGCTCTCTTACCAAAATTCCAAGTTCCAAGTTACAAGTTACAAGTGGCCAGTTACTAGTTCCAAGTTACAAACTGCAGTTCTGACTCATCTGTCTAGACATACCAAAAACTATACTCACCGGATCCGGTCCCCGTTCCCAAGCAAGCACATGAGTTGGACCTCGGACTCCCCTCATGGGTCGAGGTGTTGGCTCCGTCCGGGTCCAGCACCCGCCGAGGCCTGGCCCAACTCCCTCCGATGCAACTGGACCGGTGGCGCCTGGGAGCGAGCCCACGTCGGAGAGGCACGAGCCCGGCAGGACCAAACCTATAGAGGCGGAAAGTCGTGGTATATTAGTTCGTATACCCTCTACTAACCACACCTTCCCGGCCAACGCACCAAGAATATGTACCGGCAGAGCGCAAACAATCCAATAATACCAGGAGTCTGTTCAGAAGGTCCAAATCATTTATTGTGCACAAGACTCAAGCAGAATCACATTCAAAATGGCTGAGCCCCGGTTTCTAGCAAAACAACAACTTTTATACCTTTCTTCTCCATTCTGTACATAGGCAAACTTCTCATTGGTCCCGGTAACCCCTTCTACCCCATCTATTGGTCCCGGTACCACTACGTAGTCATCCAATGAGGACCTTGGTCTGGGCTCAGCACCTGCTTGCCCCCCTTATAGTCCCCATTACAATGGACAGTTCTTGGACTCTTGATACAATTCTCCTCCAAGGTCACTTAGCTGACTAGAACATGTGGGAAAGCAGGGCACTGTAACCCTTCTCTCAGCAAAATTAATTAGTTCACAAAAGTTTTCACACTCTTATCAGTACCAATTAAAGCTTGTTTTTCTATCTTTTATAAGTTTCGATTCTGCTTAGCTATGCTTGGTTATGCTTAGTTAAGTTTCGATTCTATAAAAGCAGCATTGGGGGGGGGGTTCACTCCTCTGGGCCTAACCACAGGCTTTACTTACAGGTCAAGCTGCTTAGGCCTGCCTGCCTAGTTCAAGCAGCGTGGATCATAGGCCTTTGCCTACCACACTTATACTAGCATTTTATAAAGAAAAGTAGGTACCTACTTTCAAGTATAAAGTAGGTGCTAACTAAAGGAAAGACATCTCCCCATGGCCTACTTCTCGCCGGGCTACCAATAACTGATCTCAGTTCTTGACTTTAATTCTCTAAATTCAAAACAAATAAGGAAGCACACAAACACAGAAAGATATATAAAAACACAGTACTCTTAAGGCCTTAAGGGGAGGGAGCCCTCAGTCCTGCAAACTTGAGCAGTTCATGTAAATCCCCCTCCTCCTTGCTAGGTCAGAGTACCTCCTTTATTGAGGGAAAACTGCACTATCAGCACCACTTTTGTTTTTGCATGTTACAAGACATGATATAAGTCAAAGTAAGCACAGACATATTGCTCAGCTGAATTAGGAGAAGCAACCTTGGCTTTTATAACACATCTCTCTCCAGGCTTCAGGCTATTAACAATTCTTAGCCATTCTCCTTTCAGAAGGCTTTGGTATCCCACTTCAAGTCCCTTTCAAAACTTCCTTATAAAATTACCCTCAAAATGGCAAAAGTCAATTTTTAATAAGACCCAGTCTGAAGCAAACACTTAACGGGGAACTCAGCTAGAATAAACTTGACTGCCATTGAGAAACTGAAGCTAATGTTATATATTAGATGAGCGAATAACAGTAATATTACCTATATAGCTACACTCTTATCACTCTCTTTTCTTCTTTCATTCCCCGTGCTCCCCTGGCTGCTTGGTAGAAAGCAGGAGGCGGTATAGTTTGTTTTATCTGTCCTTGGTCCTGAAATGTCTCTACTGTATATGCTCTTTCTTGTGGAAGTCATTTACTTAGTGTGAGGCCCATGATGATGGCATTGGACCCATAACTGGGTGGCTGAGAGGAAGAAGGGCTTCCTGGATCAAGCAGTGGGCAAGAATGGGGGCAGGGGTGAGAGGAGCAGGATCAAATAGGAATAGGCAGGCAGACTTAGTTCAGTGAGGGTGGGTCAAGGGGCAACAGGGTATATAGGACAGGGGGAAGAGGCCAAGCTCCAGTCAGGAATCTCTGTGACCCAAACTCCTCACCCACAGCAGAGAGGTTACAGGTTAGGATAGGAAGGACATCACAGCTATTAGAACAATGGGGGAGCGGGACCTTACCAATTGAGGGGGTACCATAAATTTGGGGGGGGGGCTAGGCTTGGATAGAATTATAACAAAAAAGGGGGGGCTCAGGTATCAGCTTCAGGGTGGCTGGGTTCAAAAGGGGGAAGTCAGTTACCAGATACAGGGGTGCCTGGGCTCGGTTAATGCAGAGGCCAGTCGAAGATTCAGAGGCCACCCAAGCAGAGTCCTCAACACAAAGTGGTTGGCAGTCAAAGGATAATGTTCCTGCCACGGTGCAAGCTGAGGCCAAGGGCATCACAGTAAGGTATGGTCCCACTCAGGCCAAAAGGGTTTTTAAGATAATCGGGTGAAAGTTATTCCTGTTAATTTACTGTTATGGTCGGGGGCTAAGTTCTAATGTTATTGGTGTATTTAAAGTGCAAGAGTGCAAGCTGTAGCCTATTTAGCCCACTAATATAGGCATTTTGATGCAATAAGGAATGAGTGGTTTTGGGTTGCGGGAAGAGAAAGTGGAGAGGGGGTGAAAGGGGGGCACGCAGCAAGGAAGGAACAGGAGCCCAGATAAACCAATGCAGCATGCCCCAGGTTATGTATATTGTCTGCCACAGAGCCTATTGTGCTCCTATGGACCCTGCATCATATAGTGGTTACTAATAGTAAATACCTCCCCCTCTCCCCCCTTTTCATGTGGTGTCTCTAGAGGACGATGTTTGTCCAAGTAACAAAATATCTCCCTGGCTGGATTGCCTTTAGTAATAATTACTTTCTCAGAGTGGATAACATACACGTGTTTTCACTGCTTGAGTACTTTTTGCTGAATTAGGAAGGCACTTCTCAGGAGCATGATTAAGTCAGGGAGAGGACAACTTACATCTTCTAGCACTTTGTGCATCTGTTCTACCATATGCAAACACATCAGGTGTAAAGAACACCATCATTTTGTACCCATGTACCCCATAGGAGATGTTCAAAGGCACACCCACTGACCCACATCAAATAAATACAATGATCTGCTAATAAAGTAAGACTATCCTGTAATAGAGTGCAATGTGGCTCTTACTGATGAAGGGAATACTTCCAGAGCTGATGTTAGACATGCAGAGGCCCAGGGTGGAAAATGGTGAGGAGGCCCCAAAGCCTGCCTGCAGGTTATGACTCCTTCAGCTTGTGGCTCCCTATGGCACAGGGGCCTAGGGCAATTGCCTAGTTTGCCACCCTCTAGTGCCAGCTATTGGAAACAGGGCATTCGATTACAGAATATTCTTGTTTTATCAGCAAGACTGATCACCTCTAGGCATGTGTCTCTTCCTTCCAGCTAAAAGCATTTGCATTCCAAAAGTTCTGCATACTTTTAGCTGCTTTGAGAGGGTAAACAAGGGCTATCCACCTGGTAAATGTTTTTGAAAATTAACCCTTTGATGTTTTTTCAGCCGTTGCTACTGTGATTATGGCAACTTCTCTGTTCTTCCCTCTTTTCTTCCCCTTATCTCTTTTTTATGGGTATTTGAGTATTCATATAGCTTTCTACTGCTGCATGTACTCTTTTAATGCCATCTTTTTATGAGCCACTTTGTATCGCCTTAGCAATCTCCCCACTACCATCACCCTTTTCTCTTTTGTGCATCTTTGCACCCCAGTTTCCTTCTGTTGTAACATTTATGATGTGAATCTTACAGCTCTTTCTGCAGATCCCACTGTTTTTCTGTCTTTCCGTGGCCTTTCTCAGATCTTTGTTCTGATACTGCAGTGTTTATTCTTATGTCTGTTCACTGATTTAATTTAATATGGCATTTTATACTGCTTCAGCCAGTTACCTGGTTGGAAGCAATGCACAAGTATTATAGTTCAGTTCTGCCTATACACAAAATTACCTAGCTAAACAATATGAAATCAGTGCAGATTAAATAAAATCCCATGACAAATTCTCATGCCCCTTCTTTCAACCAAAGATTAAATAGCTACGTTTTAGTTTTTCTGGAACTCTATATAAATAGTCTCTCCTTTGCATTCAGATGGTAATGAGTTCCACATGGCCGGAGCTCATTCTTGAATTGTGCCATTTTGAATAGCCACCATTCTTAAAACCTTGGCTGAGGAGAGCACCAAGTACAATATGTTTGGGAGCACAATGCCCATGTTGGGCAATATCTTTGAGCATAAATCTTTAAATATGTAGGACCAATCCCATTCATAATTTTAAAAACCAATGTCAAGAGTTTAAATAAAACCCTATGGGGGGGGGGGGGGTGTCTTTTACTAACGGGCACTAAGGTCTTGCACCAAACATATGATTAGCAATGAAACCATGGTGCTTTGTGTGCAATACCCCTGTGATCTTCTGGGGGGGAGAGGAAGCATGTCCCTGGCAGTTAATAGGGAGGCTGTGTTAGGCGAACCTGCGGTAATGCAGTTAGCATGCGGTGTTTACACAGTGCTAACTGCTCTGAGCTCACAACGCCCCCTCTCCACCCCTGCTCCGCTCACTCACGCCTCTAACGTGGGTTACACAGCATGGCAATCATCCTGAGCTGCCATGGCCCTGTGCTATCTGGCAAGATGTGTCACAGTGCACCTTTAACGCATGCCAGAACACGCGCTGTGAGGTAGCACCTGTTAGTAACAAACCCTCTATATTTAATTGGCAACCAGTGTAAAGTAACAAGGGAATTGGCCCTGTCTTATTTCTTACCTTCTCCCCCCATCCATTACCAACTTAGCTCTTGTGTTTTGCAAGAATTATAAATGGCCAGAGTTTGCTATGACAAACTCAGATAAAAAATATTACAATAATTGAGATGGGAACCATGGCTTGCATTACCTGCACTCATACTCACATTTAAAAATATTTATTTTACCTCATCATCAGAACTGTACAATGAAGGGACAAAATACACGAAGCTTGCTTTTGCAAAATTTCACAAGCAAGCAATACCTTTATTTTTTACTGTGTTCTTTGTCCTGTTACAAATGCAAACAATAAAAGTTATTGTTTATTTCAAAGAAAAAAATAAAGCTCTCATACAACCCAGCTTTAGGGAAATACAATCCCCTAGCTAAACAGAACCTAGAAAATGTTTTGGCTTTCCCTCTGTCTCCGTAACAAAATATCATACAGCGGGCATGTTCACTAAAGTGTGCTAATGGTTAGCATGGAAACTGGGTGGGTCAGGGGTGGAGTGTGCATATTGCACTTAGCATGGATGTCCTTAGCATGTTGGCAATGTTGCAGTTAGTGTAGGTGAATTACAACCACTTCCAAAAGTGTCATTAAGTGCACCCACATTAATCACAGCAAACTCCTTAGTGAGGGGGTGGTGCAGAATCCACACTAACTATGTAGGGACATGGCAGACACACTTCTATCTGTTAGCATGGGTCTGACGCTACCCCACATTACATTTCAGGGCCTAATACATAGTAAACCTCCATGTTTCAGTAAACATGTCCATGAAACTGCGCAAAAGGTCTTTGATGTCTCGCTGTAAGTGCAACATACCTCCTGACGCAATTGCATAATTGCTATATGGTCACTGTTGCTTTTTATAATGCAAAATAAATGGTTGCCAGTTATCAATGTTATTTTGGTACTGTCATTAATTGGTTCATTTTTCCAGAATTCTTATGTTCCAGGCAAATCTGCAACAAAAAGAAAAGGAAGGAAAATGAAAAAATATCTAATTCTGAGCAATAGGCAACTTGACCAACAGAAAGGGAGATTCAGTAACCGGAGTAGGTCAGACTCGATGCTTCTCCCTTACCCCCTCGTTCCCCCCCCCCCCACACACACACACACACTTCCACAAACACTCTGACACAATATTTATTGGAAACTTCTGGTCGCAGCTTTATTCCCAATTAAACAGTTTAACAATCCACATCAACAACAATCCTTTGCATACCCCAGCGGAATGATGCCTCACTAGCCATGTCACTAGCAAGGTGCGCACGCCTCCGCTTTTCCCAAATTGCCTCCTCTACTTGGCCCCTGACTTTGCCACATTATTAGCAAAAGCCAGCCTAGGGGTTGTCCGGGTCGGGAGTATCCCACCCCTGTCCCAAGCTTATCCAAAGGCTCCGGACCTGGAAACCTCCGGGTTCCTGCCACTGGCACAGCTCACCTCACTACAACTGTGCCGCCCCATCCCCCAAAAGCTGCGACCAGCGAGCATCCCTCAGCACCACCCACTCCACTGACAGTCGTTCAATAGCAAATCCCACCCCACCGGGGATAAGTGTACCCCATCCCGCCCGTACAATCCCAAACAGACTACTTCCGCCCATGAATGCATTATCTGGTACCCCCCATGGGCACAAACCCAATGGCCAATCTGGCGATTGATTTTCGTCAGACCTCTGGACCAGCGCCGCTGTTCCCGGCAGACTGGCCGCTGTATAATATCCGACCACATTATTATTACGTCTGTAAACAACTGAAGCACCACCTCCAAATCCTTCTGCACTGCTTGGATCAGTTGCTTGCAGGTCCAGGCTGACAGATCGTTGCCCCCCAAATGTATTAGCATCAAGTCCAGCGCACTTTGCAGCCACCCGTGGTGCCGAAGCAAAGGGAGCAACTGAGTCCAACAGAGAACTCGCTCACTAAGTCATAATACGGACACCACCTCCGGATCCAGGCCAAGATTATCCCCCATAGGCCGCACAGCCACTCGCCAAGCTGCCCAATGCACAAATGAATGGCCTATCAGCCAACAGCCATGAGGACCTCGCCCTCTATCTGCAAACGAAAAACAGAATTAGCCATCATATCCTTCCCGACCACCTTTACAATCGGACATATCCCGAAAAAGCCTTTGAGAGCCATCGGCCAATGCGTTGGACCTCTTGGTCAGACATACCCGCCTCCGCTGCACTAGTCGCCGCCCCAATGCTATCACCACCCCAATGCTGCCCCAATGCCATCATCGCCCCAATGCCGTCACCTGGAACCGCATCAACAAAGATGCATCTGCGTGAATGAATAATAAGCCCTCCGCCGCCGGTTGCCTGCACAAGTACTCCTGTAAGGCAGCCACTGTGCATGTTGACACACCCAACATCTCTTTTAGGACTACCCAGCAGCCATGCCCCTGCTGGTCAGTCTTAGAGTGCGCCCAACAACACACGCACATGCCCTCTCCCCCACTTGCACATGCTGGAGCCGCACGCCGTTGACACTACCCACCCGTCTGGAATCTGCTACCAGTTCCCCGATACGGAAGGCCCCGAAAAATGCCAAGCAAAAATATGCCTTAAATAATACCACTTCGTATGCCGACGATGCCACCATAGGGAGAGCAGCGCATAGCCACACCAGCAAATCATGTGTAATCGGCTGTCTACTATCCCTAGGCATTGGTCGCACTCGTCCCCACCCTTGCAGTAACTGCCAGGTTAAAAACCCATCCCCCCACCGGAACCCATCCATCCGCTTTCGCAAAAAAGGAGAACCCTGCTAAATGCGAACGGACAGCTGCTCTGGACATCCCCTTTTCCTTGGCCTCGAACATATGTTACTAACATCAAATCAGACACCGCATCCGGCCACCATCCCTGCACCCGCAAGACTCCTCCACCTTGTCACAACCCCGCTGGTAAGCCGACCATGTTGCTCTTGCTACTGAGCTTCATAACAAACTCAGCATCTCTTCAAGCCAATCTGTCATAAGTGCTCTGGGACCAGCAATCCAATCTCGTACACTCCAGGCGCCAGTTTCTGGAGCCTGTCCCACTGAAAACGAGAAAGAGCATCCGCTATCTCATTAATACATCCCGGTATATGCCATGCTTTGATTTCAACATTCAATCATAAACAAGCTAGTACCACCTCCCGCATTAAGTCCGCTACTGGAACACATCTAGGGGTGTAATGATTGATTACGCTCACCACTGCCGCATTATCACACCACCACATGACACGTCTGTTATGCAGGTGCTCCGGCCACAGTTCCAATGCTACAAGCATGAGAAAGAGCTCCAAGAAAGCGATGTTACTGACTAACCGCTCTTCTTGCCAAGCCTGTGGCCATCTGTCTGCACACCATGCCCCTGCAAAATAGATGCCCAAACCTGATCCCCCAGCCGCATTGGAGTATAACTGCAAGTTCCTTGAGGAAATATCTCTCTCCAGCATTACAGACGTACCGTTAAATTCCTTCAAAAGGACATCCCAAATCCGCAAATCTTCCTTTATCACCCGCAACACTCTAATATGGTGATGCGCTTTGCGCACCCCCACTGTTGCCCCCGCCAACTTCCACAGGAACACCCTACCCACTGGGATAATACGACATGCAAAATTCAACGCACCTATCAATGCCTGCCACTCTCTCAAGTTCAACTTTTTGGACACTAAGGCATTGGCCATTAACACCCGCAACTTCGTCACCTTATCCTTCGGCAGCCTAGCCACCATTGCCCCTTGAATCCAATTCCACCCCCAGAAATGTTAGTCGTGTAGTAGGACTCTCCATCTTTTCCTCCATTATGGGCACCACCAAGTCCCTTGCCAAGTCCATGAAACCGCTCAATAGGCGCTGGTATTCAGACGACTGCCCCGATCCCACAAATAAAAAAATCATCTAAATAATGCACCACGTTCTCACAACCCACTTCTCGACCCACCACCCAATGAAGGAAGGTACTAAATTTTTCAAAATAGGTACAGGACACCGAGCATCCCATAGGCATACACTTGTTGAAATAAAACAAATCATCAAACCGAAAACCCAACAACCTAAATCTAGATGGATGTACTGGCAGCAGACGAAACGCTGACTCAATATCGACCTTCGCCATCAATGCCCTAACCCCTGCTCGTCTCACCAATTCCACTGCCCTGTCGAACGACTCATATCTAACTGCACAGCTATCCCGAGGTATATGATCGTTGACAAATGTTCCCTCCAGAAATGACAAATTATGAATTAATCAAAACTTCCCCGCCTCTTTTTTGGGTATAATACCCAAAGGGGACACTACCAAATCCGGGAATGGCTTTTCCACAAACGGGCCAGCAATCCTCCCTAACTCCAATTCTTTTAACAATTTGTCCCGCACTACTGGTGCCATGTGCCGTACCGAGGGCGCATTACCAGATGTGTATGCTAAAACTGTACCTGCCATCGGGATGACAAAGCCTTCCCAAAACCCTTTTTACAAGACCTCCTTAGCTCCCCGTCTCAGGTATTCCCACAGCCTGGCCCTTAACGCCTCCACCCGTATCGGGGTAACTGCCAGACTGCAGACGTCAAAATCACTTAGGGGCCGACCCACTAGCCGGGGCGGTCCCTTTTTTAAGACACTTTGCCGCCGAATGCCCCCCTCCACAACTTGAGCATGCATGGCGGATCTTGAAATCGGGAAATGGACACGAGGCCTTATTGAATCTTCAGCACACGTCCCCTGTTCCCGTACCTCCGACCTTCTGCTGCGGATTGGTTCCTATAGGCCGAAAGGAACGTCCCATCCCCCCTGTTATTCCAACCCTTGGTTTTCCACCGATGCCCCCTGCCCCAGGCTTGGCGGACATTTGCGTGAGCCACAGATTGATATCTTGGGAGCCCCATGATAAAAAACGATTCTCCTCCATTTTATCGTGGAATTTCTCGTCGTAGTTCAATCACGACCATCCTCTGTGCATGTGCGCAGCCTCCAAAATGGCATCTGCATAGGCCAACAACATCCCGTATTGTTCCGGGTAATGATGTCCCCACACACTGGCCAAACATAGAAATGGTCTCGTCCAGTTCACCACATTCCTAGACACCTTCTTAATCCGTCCGGCCTTTTCATCCTCCTTTCTCTTCTTCTTACTATCCCCCGACTGCTTCTTCCCCTCTAACAATCGGAATATGTCAACATATCTCCTTTTCCTAATATTACGACACAAATTTTTTGGTACCCCTTCCCATAAATCCTCATAAACCGCTAATGAAGGGGCTCCCCCTGCCGACCTGCTGCAACCCCCTTCCTTACCTCCTATCTCGTGCCCTAATCCGCCACCCCCTGATGTGGTCGACGATGATACCGATGAAGAAGATGAGGAGGAATCTGAATTATGCCACCTCTGACACATGTGCTTCTGCTTCTTATGCGCCTTTCCCCCCGTTCCCATCCCCCTGTCAGCCACCACCACTCCAGATCCTTCTCGCAACTCACCTGTTGCCCTCGGCTCCTCCACCTGCTCTGTAGCTGCCCCCATCTCCACAGTGCTGTCCACCATGCTGTGCTGTTGCTGTTCCACTCCACTGTGACCTCTGCCTCCAGGCACTGCGGGATATGGCACCATTGTGGGCACCTGGGGAGAAATAAAAGAGAACACCAAGGGAGGGACCACCGACGGCCACGCAGGTTGCCTAGCCCCAAGCCATTCTGCCCCTAATGACCCTTGCCCGCCCCCAAGCCAATGCTGCCAAGACCCCGCACTCCCCCCAGGCCTGACACCCCCTTGTGCCACCATTCCTTCCACCCCTGGGTGACTATCTGGCCACCTGAACTGCAGAGGGGTTGGACCCGATGCACTCATGCCACCCCTGAAACCTATTCTCCCCTTTCCCAAAGGCCCAAGCTCCTGTTGTCCCAAGGCCGCCTCCCCATCACCCGCACTATGCCTCCCCAGCGAGCATCCCGTCATTCCACTCATTCCCCCTACAGACTCACCGCCCTGCCGCCCCACTGGATGAGGCACCAACCCACCACCACGAGTACCTCCCCGCTTCTGAGCCCTCGCCCCAGCCCCTCATGCTTTCTCCCAGCCCGCCCTTATTCCCCTAGTCCCAGCAAACGTCTTACCACGAAGGGGACCGGCTGCTTCCCCGAACTGATCCGCCTCCCCTTCAACACCTGCTGTAAACTGTCCACCAGCCTGTCTCCCTCACTTCCCGGCAGACCCCCCAGCTCTCCCAGGCCCTCTCCCCCGGCTCTGTTGACTCCCCCCCCCCCTTGCCAGCATGCCTCTCCTGTGTGTGCTCCCTGCCTGATACCCTGGCCTGCCGTTTCCCCTTTTCTCTTTTTTTTTTTACTTAAAAAAAAAAAACACAGCCTAACAGCACTTGCCTTGGGCACTCTCCGGTCCCACCACTACGCTGTCTGGGTCGTAGCAATAAGCAGCATGCCAGCCAAACTTCAGCACAAGGAGCTGCACGAGGCTCCTGCTCCTCCGATCTCCCACCCTGCTGGATGTTCTAACTGCCGCCGCGGCCACCCTCACCGCTGCTGAAATCAGTGCTCCCTCGCAGTCTGCTGCACTGCTCCAACCCTCCGGTCTCTCTGCTCCCCGCCGTCTGCCTCCAACAAAAATGACCCGGCGTCCATCGGACCTCTTGCCGACTCTCCCCGTCCGGTAAGTCTCCCCACTGGGGTCTGCCTCCTCTGCTCTTCCTATTTGCTCTCCCCTCGCGCCATGCGATGGGGGGAGCCAATATTTTCAAATGACACCACCGCGTCACTGCTTGCTGCCCTCTTCCCCCCTCCCCCTGCGGACCCGAAACTGGGGGTTCCGCCTCTCGCCGAACCACCCTGTTATGGGCGGCCAGCTTGGACCCCAGCCACGCAGCCTCCATTTATGAAACCAGTCATATGGCAAGGCATATTGTCCAGACATCTAAAAAAAGATTGGAGAAGATTTTCAAAGAGTTTCAGCTGGCTAGGAAGCCTACTAACTGGCTAAAACATGGTCAGTCCGATATTCAGCAGCACTAACCAGTTAGTTCTGCTGAATATCCCCACAGACCGTGGAAAAATAGCCCAGTTAAAGTCAAGCTGGTCTATGGGAGGATCGGGGTGGTAACAGCCAATATCTGTTTAGCAGCGATATTCAGCAATTAATCAGATAGCTAAACCAGTTAAAGTTAATGTCGCTAACTGGATAATGTCGCTGATGTCTGGAAAGCCGACTATTCAGTGCTGGGAAACTGATATGGTCTGCCATTGAATATTCGGTCTTTATTAAAGCAACAGCAGCTAAGCACTTTATCTGTCATGCTGAATATACCCCCTCCCCCCCCATTCTTGCTTAAATTAGCATGACACTTTGTAGATCCTCTTGAAAAATATTACACATTAGCAAATTGCATACAATTATGCTTAAGCAAGCAAGTTTTACATGAGTCACAAATTTGTAGCAAGCAAAATACTTGAATATTTGCACAAATCGAAAAGTCCTAAGGGCTAAATTAGTTGAAGTGTTCTATTGCATTAGCACTATTAATGCCATTAACGTGTAGTATATGTATATAGGTTCTATTGCATAAAGGGAGTAATTTTATAAGGAGCCACATAGGATCATCCCTAAATCTAGGCTGTTTAGTAATTAACCCACATAAGTGGGCACTTACATCCATAAACTCCATATCACTCAACCCACAACAACTTGGATTTAGAGTAGGCCATGGGGTAGAAACCCTTCTTCTAACACTAACAGGCAGGCTATTATAGGGAATGGAAAAACAGAAAGTTGGATTCATCCTAATTTTCCTAGATATTACAGCAGCATATGACTCCATAATACATGAACATCTTCTAACCAGACTTCAAGAAATTGGCCTAACCGAAAAAACGCTAATGTGGTTCAAATCCTACTTATCCAACCGAACCCAACAAGTGAAAATAGGGAAAGATACAGCCAGACCATTCATCCAAAAGTTAGGTATTCCACAAGGCTCAGCATTATCAGCGTTACTATTTAATATTTATATTCAACTCGTTTGCAAAATATTCCAAGACCACAACATCCAGTATCACCTCTATGCAGATGATATCATGATGCATACACAATTCGACATCAACCAGCCAATCTACACAAAAATAAAAGAATGTTTCAGTGACACAGTTACATGGCTAGCCAATCATAACCTACGGATCAATTATAAGAAGACAGAGGTCTTGTTCATCGCAAAAGATCCCACCTTCTCCTCCCCAGAAACAATTGAAATAAACAAAACAATACTTCAGGTAAAAATGAAGTGAAATATCTTGGAGTCATGTTGGACCAACAACTCAATTTTTCCAAGCATATAAACAATATATCAAGGGCCGTTTTCTCAAAACTGAAGATGCTTCAACACCTAAGATCGCTCTTATCAGTAAGTGACTTCAGAACAACAGTCCAGGCTATGATATTCCCGCACCTAGATTTCTGCAACTAATGGGGCTCCCTAAACAATCAATCCGCAGACTCCAACTGGCCCAAACCACAGCAGCGAGAGTCATCACACAAGCACCAATCAAGGATCGCATCACACCAATTTTAAAAGATCTTCACTGGTTACCAGTAGCCATCAGAATAAAATTTAAAATAATCCACACAATATTCAAAGCTCTTCAAAATGAATCAGCATCAAGCCTAAGGTCGTTAATTAATACCAACCCAGAAACCATACTAAGAAGAAGCAACAACAAAAACACATTAGCATTCCCCTCAATCTTCAGAAACAGCAAGGCAACAACAACAAAGATGGCATTCTCCTTATATGCCCCAACGCTATGGAACTCACTCCCGAACAACATAAGCGATATGAAGGAACGTCCGCAAGCTCATAAAAACCTTCCTGTTCAGAGAGCATTTCGGGGAATCAATTACTTAAAATAAACCAGTCCTGGCTACCCTTCAACCTTCCTATAATCTCTAAATCACCCAATGCATCAACCGAAACAGGACACAGGGCAACATTCTTTTTCCGTAACTAGAATAAGAAATTCAAGCTAACCCTAGACCAACAGCTAAAAACTTTCCATAAAGACCACATGTAAATTGTTGATTGTTTGACATTCCTAATTAAATTTACTTTACTAAGCTTATCAAGTGTTTTTTGCTAATATAGTGCACCCTGTTTTCAACGTTCCATGTAATGCATATATGTTATAATGCAATTTTTGAGTTCTTTGATTTAGGAAAGGTGGTATATAAGTGCACATAAATAAATAAATAAATTACCTCTTTGCACTGGATGCTATTTTATAAGTATGCACGTAGTTCCAGTGGTAGATACTTTCACTCTGGACATGCTCAAGGGGGAAGTTGGGGGTGGAGCATAGAGCACAAGCACATAGTAAATTATGAAAGCTTAAATTTTATGCACATTCTTTATAAATTTTGAGGTAGGCATTTACACCACCCCTAGGGCTAGTCTAAGGGGCATGTTTACTAACTTTTATCGAATGTTAAGTAAAGTTAACGCGCCTTAAGCACTGCAGCTGCTCATTCATTTCTATGGGCCAATGCAGCACTTAACACATGTTAACCTTTAATAAACATTGTCCCTAAATATCTGCCCTATAAATTAAGTCATGTTTTTGGCCACTTGCACTAGTATTTTATAAAGGAAAGTCAGTGCCTATTTTTCTTTATAGAATAGATTTCAAATAGGTGTATTTCGGGTATCTTAATTAGGATCCCAGTTATGAAATTAATTTCAAATAGGCCCAGTGCCAATTAACATGTTTTAATGCACATTAGTATGTGCTAACATAGTGGACCACTTTAGTAAATCTAGCTCTAAATGTGCTCTGGTATTCTTACCCAATCCTCATATCTGGCGCTAAGTAGTTGTTTTAATATTGATATTTATATAAAAGTTAAATAATAGAGTTTAATACTCTCAAAAGTAATGAACAACAGTTTCTGGACATAAAAAAGTTTGGTTCTTTGCAATCAGATCGTCAAATTCTTTCTTACCTACCCCAAAGACTTAGCATCATCTCTGGATTATATCCACATAAAACTGCATGACAAAATACAGATGATAAACTTCCCTTAGGATAGAATCCAAGATGCAGATTTCATCCCTGTAAAAGCCCCCAACAGGAAAATGCTCTTCTCAAAAATATCTGATATAAAAATGTATCTAGTATGTTCCCACTTAATTTGTACACAACCCCAATTTAAAATTAAAATTGGCTTTAAATACATATTTTGATAATGTGACTCCTTATAAAATTTATTTGGAAATTAGAAACTGGTTTGAAAGCCGTTTCTAAATCTCTAAATCTGCTGTGTCAGAAAATTAAATCAGGAGTGCAGAATGATATTTTCTGAATGCTTAAAAGCTATTATACATGTTTTCTGACAGATCTACATAACTTGAGGATCTCTATATGGCTCAGTCACTTATCACCATAACCTGATGCACTGGTAGTGCATCGGAAAACGTGTCAACCTTTCTGCAAACCTTGATTGCAAGCAATTTGGAGGGGGTAGAATACCATGAAGAAAATATAAATTAGACATTGACTTCTTCAGTGAGCTTTTTATTTATATTAGGCCTTACATCAAATCTCAACGTGTGCTATAGCATCAAATCAATCAAAACTATCAATATAAGGATAAGTAGTAAACTAATACACAGCAATAACGCCCCAGCCACAGAATATAAAAATAAATAAATAATACAAATTATACTCTATACAAAGTATTAAAAGGGTTGGACATGGGTAAATCAACCTCATCACTCACCCTCCCTCCCAGGTCATATCACTCATTGCCCTAGTCAGTCCTCATTATACACTGTTTCCCTTCCAAGTTAGTCCCCATCACTCAGTCTCCCTCCCAGTGCCATCGCACACTCTTCTCCCTTCCAAGCCTATCCCCATCTCATCCCATCTTATACTTTTTCTCTCCCAGTCAGTCTCCATCTCACATTCTCTCTTCCCCCAACCAAATGGCTACATAGAAAATTCATGCTGACAGAATACCTGGCCTTGGTCACGTCACACAAAACAAAGAATCTCATCAAATACAAAATGAGAATGAGAAATGTTAACAAAACCTAAACTGAAACTCCAAGAAGTTAGACACTGCATGCAGTGCAATACCAGAGAACCAAAAAGAGATGCATTGCCCTCCCACACTGTGTAAAATATAAAAGGCAGGGCTGGCATTTGGATGGGAAAAACCTGGGCAATTGCTCTGCACCCCCAGATCAGAGAGGACCCCAACCCTGCTTGAAGTTGAAGAAGACCCAGCCTGCTAGTGAGCTTTAGGGCCCCCTACAATTTTATTTTCCTTTCTTGGTCCCCAACCATATAGATGTACAGTCCATAAACTGACATATTCCAATCACCAAGTAGAAAATAAATAATTTTTTCTACCTTTGTTATCTGGCCATTTTTTGGTAAACAATTTGATACCAGGCTCTGATATCTGCTGTCCTCTGTATTTTCTTAACGTTATTTCCAGGGTTTCTCTCCATTTGCAATTTTTTCTCTCTCCTGCTGGCTGTACTTCCTCTACTACATCAGTCTCTAACACTGATCTTTCTTTCAATTTTCTTCCATGCATTTTTCTACTTCTCTAACCAGATTTCATTTCTCCTATTTACCATTTAGTCCTCAATCTCCTACTTTTTTCTGCATTTACTATAGCTTTCCATGTCTTTTCCTTACCCAGACCTCCCACTTTCCATCTTTCTCCTTCACAAGCCTCCTTTTACCCAGTCTTTCACTAACTCTCCCTCTCCCCCTCTCTGTCCAGTATCTATCTTCCCCATGTACAGTATCACTTCCTTGTCTCCCTAGTTCCCCCCACCATGTCTAGTATCTTCTCTGTCTCCCCCTACTCACGTCTGATATCTTCTCTCTGTCCTTCCCTCCCCTGTCCATGACCAGTATTGTCTCTTTTTTCCTCACTCCCACCCCTGTCTAGTATCTCCTGTCTCCCTAGTTCCCTTTGCCCATATCTACCCATATCTAGTATCTCCTGTATCCCTAGTTCCCTCCCCCCATATCCAGTATCTCCTCTCTATCTCCTTCCCCCACCAATGTACAGTGTCTTCTCTCTCTCTCACCAGTTATCTCCCCATCCCAGCACATCCTCTGCTTTCCCTCCCCAGTACCACCCCCATGCCAAGCATCTCCCATATTATCAACTCCCAGATGGTCCAGCATCCAGCCTTCCTTCTTCCCCCTCCTCCAGTCCAGCATCTCCTTTCCTTTTATCTGGGAGCATATTCACTCACTGACCACCTATTTGCTGCCACTGCTTTTAACCTCCCTACTTCCAGCACCATGGAATTCAGCCAACTGCCATGTGCGCTCTCCCTCCCCAGATCTGCAACAGCAGTAGCCAGTACCTTCAGGAAACATGGGGACCTCAAGCCCATGGATGAGCAGAATGCCCAGCTTTGCTGTCTCCCACCCCTCATGGGCCTCCTGTTTCTATGGGGGTGGGACACAGCTGAAGCTGAGCTTTCTTCGCAGCCATGAGCTTGAGGTCCCCGTGCTTCCTGAAGGTACTAGCTGCTGCTGCTTCAGGTCCATGGAAGAGGAGTCATAAGAACATAAGAACATAAGATATGCCATACTGGGTCAGACCAAGGTCCATCAAGCCCAGTATTCTGTTTCCAACAGTGGCCAATCTAGGTCATATGTACCTAGCAGTTTCCCCAAGGGACACAGGTTCCACAATGCTTGTATTGAGTCAGAACATGCATGGTAGTTGGCCACAGTCCATGGCACTAGAGGGAGGGAGGTTAGAGCCAGCTCATTTTCTCTGTGGCTGTCTCACTGCATCTGCCTGGTCCTCTCTCCATCGCTAGGTAAGAAACACATAGTGCTTGCGCTATATAGTAACTCAGGCATTTACATTTAAGTGTGCACTAAGCAGCTCTGTTTATCCAGCACATCTGCTGGACACACGTATGCCTGTTTCCTGTCCTCAAGCCAGGGGCTCCACTAAACCTACCCTTCTATCATGAGTGGATAGCACCTTTGCCTACTACAGCACCTTTGTAGTCAGATGTCAGATAGGTCTTAAGGCGCCAGAATCAAGCTATGAGGAGGCAGGTTGTACCCTTGCAGCTCTGATAGAAGTCTTCACTCACAGAGAAGGAACCCACACAGTCACGAGCTGCTAGACTCGTTAGAAAAAAACAAGTTAAGATAGGAGGGCCCACCTAACAGAGTAAGACGAGGAAGACATGAACTAGTACTTATATTCTCTTACTGCAGAGCAATATGCAAATTCATGTCATGCATGTTCATTAGGGATAGCCTAAAAACCAGAACTGCAGTTTGATACCTACCCTGGGGATGCAGATTACTAGTAACAGCTTAGCAGTTTCATGTTTGAGCTCTTTCACTATTCTGGGGTAAATATCACCCTATCCTGGTGATTTTTGCTCTTTAGTTTCTGAATTTGATCTATTACATCTTCTGGACTATGGCGGTCATTCTAGCAGGTAAATAGTAGGGCTGTACGTCCCGGAGAGATGAGCAGCCCTGCTATTCGCATGGACTGTATGCTACACATCAGACTCCCCACACATACAGGGCCTCTGTGCAGGAAGTGCTGGACGGGGCGGGACAGAGGCAGGATGAGGGAAGGCTATGTGCCGGGACATACAGAGTCTATTCCAGTCAGGGTCCTATATGTCCGGAAGGCTCATTAGAGGTGGAATAAGTGCAGGGCACCCCTGCAATCTGACCCAGCAGCCCCCCCCCCCCAGGATATGGAACCGCAGGAGGTGAGGCCCCGCCACTCGATCCCTGTCCTGGCAGACCCTTCCAAGGGTCAGGTAGTGGAGAGAAGACCTGTGCTGGTGAGTAGTGCTTTCAGTGCTCCTGCTGGGTGTCCCGGTGCATGGCATTGGGATACATGGTACTGGCACACCATTAGGAGCATAGTGCAGGCTAGTCAGGCTGCGGATGGATGTCTCCTGTGGCAGGATCTGCGGCATGCCAGGCTGTCTATGAGTCCAATCCTGCACACATGGAAACATCTAACTCCTATAGTGCAGAATCAGGTAAGATGTGGCTTTGTCCATATTGTGGAAATTCTGACGGCCTGGACGTGCCCCTTTGTGAATTGGGCTCCATGTGTTTTAATTGTTTGGAATGGCGAGGCCGCAGGGCAGGGTCCCTCGCGGCCGTAGGTAACCAGGCGCGCGGCCCGGTGGAGGACCCTGCCCGCGGCTTGTGAGGAGGGGCGGGGCTGGCGAGCATTTTTTGAACTCATTGGCTCGCCCCGATGATGGATAGGGGTGCGACCAATGAAGAAAGCTGGCAAAGGGGGGGGGTTTAAGCGGGGCGCGCGGCGGCGACGGTCTCTTGGCGAGACTGGCAACCGGGGAGAGGACCTCATCTTCTTGCCTCCTGCCTTACCTAGTTGGAGTCCTGCAGCGTGTCGGTGTCGTCGGGGGTTCTGGACCGGTACAGAGGGTAGGAGATCTGGGTATAGCGGCTTGTAAAAAAAAAAATAAATAAAGAAAATAAAGAAATAAAGAATTAAATAATTGAATAACTAGGTTAAGTGGGGGCGGAGTGGTCTCAGTGGGCGCAGGAGCCCGCGGTCAAGCGCCGAATCGGGGCCTTAAGCGGGGAGATGCCGTCGAGGAGGGGAAGGCAGGACAGACGCGGGACTTCGGGCAGAGGAGTGCGGTCTGCGGTCGGCGAGAGAGGAGGAAAGGTGGTGAATTTGGGGGGGCAGGCTGAGCGGGCGTCTAGGGGAGCATCTGCGGGAGAGGGAGGACAGAGAGGGGCGATGGGGGCCAAAGGAAAAGGAGCTGGCGGCAGGGGAAGGGCCAGCGTGGGTAGGGGCAATGAGGCCGGTGCTAGGGGAGGACAAAGAGGGAGGTCTTTGGTCAGGAGGGGCAGGGGGGTTGGCGGCCTGGGCCTGGAGCCTGGTCTGGGGGAAACAGATCCAGTAGGGCACGGGAGGGGCGGGGCGACAGATGGGGCAGGCATTAGGGAGGCGGGGTACGGGGGGGCCGGGAGGGGGATGGTGCAAAGGGGTGCAGAGAAGGGGGTGGCGGAGGCGGGGGGGTGCAGTTGGGGAGGACAAGGGATGGGGGGGTGGGGTGGAGGGGGGCCAGTCTGGGTAGGTTGGGCTCCACCATGGCTTGGGGCTCACGCGTACGGGCACGGCCCCTTGGTACAAGGGGGAGCAGTAGGGAGTGTTGGAACTCCAGCGGGAGTTTCGCCATGGGAGCATTGGCGGGGCGGAGGACAGGGATCTTCCCGGGCCGAGTGGGTGTCTGCTTGGCCGCCTTGTGGCCCCCCGTTTGTCCCCTCTCCCCCCTCTACTTCTCTT
The DNA here is from genome assembly GCA_033557465.1 of Ichthyophis bannanicus. Lineage (NCBI taxonomy): Eukaryota > Metazoa > Chordata > Amphibia > Gymnophiona > Ichthyophiidae > Ichthyophis > Ichthyophis bannanicus. The sequence goes on along the minus strand of CM066031.1, from coordinate 1,558,858,197 downwards.
TTGTCTTTGCAGGTGGCCACAGACGCTCAGGAGGCGGCGTAGATCCCCGGCGGACAGCGTGCGGCAATGGATGAAGTGGCTGGGGTCGTATCCGGCGGACCTACGCGGAGCGAGGCCAGCACAGCGAGTGTAGTGGGAGCGCAGTCACCCAGCCAGGGGGCACGAGATCCCGAAGTGCTGCCACAGGATCTGTCGACGGGCGTTGGTGGTGCCAGGGGTGAGTTGTTCGGGTGCAATGTGGTGGGGGGGATGGAGCTGATCAGGTGGGAGGGAAGGACAAGGGAGGGCATAAGGCGAAGCGCAAGTGTCGGCACGCGCGACGGAGTCGGCACAGCTCGGAGTCTTCATCGGCGTCCTCATCATCCTCCTCATCATCCTCGATAGCGCCTTCTCGTTCGGGACCAGGGATGGATGCGGGATCGGGTGGGCCCGCCGGTGGGAAGGGCGTTCCTACGTTGGTGGCATTCGCGGAGTTATGGGAAGGAGTCCCGCAGCACCTACGGCGTAAGATATCAAAGCAGCGCTACGTAGATATCTTCAGATTGCTGGAGGGCCGGAGGCGCTCGGGAGAGAGTAAGAAAAAGAGGAAGGAGGACGAGAAGGCGGGTCGTGTCAGGAAAGTGTCCCGGAACGTTATTAATTGGGTGAGGGCTTTTTTAAGGTTAGCTAGTGTCTGGGGTCGGCAGGCTCCGGAGGATTATGGAATGCTGTTGGCATATGCTGACTCTATCTTGGAAGCGTCCCAGATGCATGGAGGTTTTGCGTGGCTTAATTATGATGAGAAATTTCGAGATAAAATGGAGGAGAGTAAAGGGTTGTCCTGGGGCACTCAGGATATTAATTTGTGGCTAACCCAGATGTCGGGGGGTTCGGGTGCGAGCAGTGGAAATATGGTACGGGCTGGGGGGGTGGTTTGGCAGGAACGGGGCGGCCCTTTCGGGCGAATGGGGGCTCTCTGCCGCAGAGAGCAGGGGCAGGGGCTCTGGGGGACATCTGTTGGCGTTTCAATAGATCCTCATGCCCTTTCCCCGACTGCAAGTTCCGGCACGCCTGCTCTGCCTGCGGGGGGGGGGGCATTCCGCACTTAAATGCTTCAAAAAGGGCGGTGGGCCCCCCCTACGGCGGCCCCCAAGTAATGTTGATTGGATGGGGCTGGCGCCCACCCCAATCTCCCGGGAGGTGCTTAGGGTGTGGTTGGGGGCTTATCCGCGGAGGACGGACCGGGAGCTGTTGGAGCAGGGGTTTTCGGAGGGGTTCGTTATTCCGGTGCAAGGTACGATAGTAGGTAGGTCGGCGTGTAATTCGCCCTCAGTGAGGCGCTTGGCGTCGGTTGTTCGCGAGAAGTTAGCGGTCGAGTTGGGTTTGGGCAGAATTGCCGGCCCATTTGTGGAGCCGCCATTGGCGGATTTGGTACTGTCTCCATTGGGGGTAATCCCTAAGAAGGAGACAGGCAAGTTTCGTCTGATACATAACCTCTCCTTTCCGTTGGGTGAGTCGGTAAATGCTCATATTCCGAAAGAGTTGTGCGCGGTTCGGTATGCATCCTTTGACGAGGCGGTTGGTTTGGTGAAACGTTGTGGCCCTGGGGCCCAATTAGCAAAGGTTGATATCGAATCTGCTTTTCATTTGCTGCCCGTCCACCCGTCTTCCTTTTATTTGTTGGGATTTTCGTTTGAAGGGGAATTTTATGTGGACAAGTGCATGCCCATGGGTTGTTCCGTGTCATGTGCCTACTTCGAGACATTTAGTACATTTTTGCACTGGAATCTAGTACGGCGGGTAGGTAGTGGGAACGTCGTGCATTATCTGGACGATTTCCTCTTTGTGGGGGCGGCGCATTCTGAGGATGGATGGTTTTCTAGGCATGGCTAGTGAGTGTGGGCTCCCGCTGGCGGTTGACAAGACGGAGGGCCCGGCAACTTGTATTACGTTTTTGGGGGTGGAAATCGACTCGGTTGAGATGGTGGCGCGCCTCCCTCTGGACAAGGTGTTGAAATTGCGCGTCCTGGTCGCAAACGGGCTGGCATCGGATAAGTTATCCTTGAAGGAATTGCAAATACTAATTGGCTCGTTGAATTTTGCGTGCAGAGTGATTCCGATGGGCCGAGTTTTCATGCGTAGCTTGGCGGCCGCCACGGTGGGGGTTCGTAAGCCGCATCATCGGATCAGAATGTCCAGGGTCATGAAGGCCGATTTGAGAGTGTGGGATGTTTTTCTGGAAGACTTCAACGGGGTGTCTGTGCTGATGGAGGCGGAGGTGTCCAGTGTTGATTTGCAGCTGTTTACGGACGCAGCAGGCAGTGGGGGTTTAGGGATTTATTTTGGAGGGGATTGGTGTGCAGCCCAATGGCCGCATGCGTGGCATGCAGACGGCCTGACAAAAAACATTACGTTCTTGGAATTGTTTCCTCTGTTAGTTGTGTTGCATTTATGGCCCGAGCGGTTGCGGAACCGCAGATTGTTATGGTGGTGTGACAATGAGGCTGTGGTTGCGGTAGTCAACCGGTATACGCCGCGATGTGCGTTGGTAGCAGGCTTAATGAGAGCTATTGTTTTTGCTTGTTTGCGTTTAAACGTCGCAGTGAAAGCTCGGCACATTCCGGGTTGCACTAATCGAATTGCGGATGCTCTTTCTCGTTTCAAGTGGGACCTGTTCCGGACGATGGCGCCCGAGACGAGCGAGGAAGGCATGGAGGTGCCCGAACATTTATGGAAGATTGGCCAGCAGAAATGGTATGCCTGTTGAAGAACTCTCTTGCGCCGGCGTCCTGGTCGGCATACTCAAAAGGATTTGATGCGGTCTTGGAGTACCTGGAGGGGAAAGGATGGAAGCCCGGAGCGGAGGTGGACAGCTTGTTAGGACAATACATAGTGGAGTCTAAAGGTGCTGGTATGTCCAGGGCTTCGGTTCAGACGAAGTTGGCGGGATTTGCTTTCTTTGCCAAGGCAGCTGGCTGGGGGTTTGTGAGGCAGGGGTTTTTGGTCCAGAAGTTATTGCGGGGCTGGGATAGAGTTGCTCCTGCACCTCCGGATGCGCAGTTACCAGTGACGCATGACCTTTTGGTGCGGCTCTGTGCAGCACTGCCGAACGTGGCGTCATCGGCTTATGAAGCGGTGCTGTTTAAGGCATTGTTTTGCTTGGCCTTTTTCGGGGCTTTTTGGGTCGGCGAGCTGGTGGCTAGCTCTGGCAGGCTAGTGCAGGGCAAAGGATTATTGTTGGGTCATGTACAGATCGGGGGTGGACAGCTGCGGATCAAGCTGGCTAAATCAAAGACTGACCAGTTGGGCAAAGGACTGTGGGTAGTCCTTCACAAGGTAGACTCCCTGCCGACGTGCCCAGTGGAGGCAGTGCGGGCTTATTTGGCGGTGCGCCCGGCGGCGGGTTCCCTGTTTTTCTTGCACGAGAATGCCAGCTGGGTGACACATTTCCAGGTTACGGCGGTGCTACGGCTGACCATACAGTATCTGGGTATGGATCCAAAGCGCTTTGCGCCGCATTCCTTTCGCATAGGAGCGGCGACAAGTGCGGCGGCGGCAGGGATGTCAGAGGTGGCTATTCAGAACATCGGCAGGTGGCGGTCACAGGCCTTTAAAGGTTATGTGCGCTTGTGAGGCAGCGGGAGAGTAGGAGAATAACCTTTGCTTTCTTTTTCAGATGCTGTGCGGTGCCCGCAAGGGTGCTGGATGATCGGGCACTCATTTGTACATTGGGCGGGACTGCAGGCAGCTGAAAGACCATTGGGTCCTAATTTGGGACTTGACCCGGCAGTGGTGTCTCTACTATGGCTTGGTGAACGTGGGTTGCGTTGGCAGCAGCTGTTACCATTGCTTCGGCACCATAGACGGGTGAGAGCGGAGCCCGCTGTGATACTGCTGCATGTGGGAGGGAACGACTTAAATAGCTGGACTTGTAAACAGATCATTCGGGCAGCAAAAAGGGATCTGGCAGAGGTGCTGAGGATGTTCCCTCAGGTTATCATAATGTGGTCTGACATCATTCCAAGGCCTGTGTGCGGGGGGCAGAGGAGGTGGTCCAGGGGGTTAGCGAAGGTCAATCGACAGATTGGGTGGTGGGCCTGTCAGCACGGAGGGTATCAGATTATGCACTCCTGGGTGGATGTAGATTGTGCTGGGCTCTATCGCCAGGACGGTGTGCATTTATCGCCGGTGGGAGTGGACCTGCTGTTAAATGACTGGCAGGAGGCCTTGGAATGTGTGGTGCAGTGGGAGCCTCGATGGTCGCAGCTTTAGGGGGGGGGCGGCGTACGGGCGTAAGTGGCCCTACGCCGGGTGGCGGGATCCCGGAGGTTTCCGGGGTCCGGAGCCTTAAGCTGGAATTGGGGTGGGGGCGGGTGCCCCCAACCCGGGTGACCCCTGGCCGGTCTTTGCTAGTAGTATGGCGAGGCCGGGGAAAGGGGGGGTTGGATTTGCCGCTGGCTCGGCAGCGGCGGGAGTGGAATGAGCTCACCTTGCTAGTGGTATGGCGGTTGAGGGCTCATTCCACTCGGGAGTTAGTATGATATATTAAGAAGTTGGATGTTGAAAACAATGTTTGGATTGTACAAAGTTAATAAAGCTGCGACCATTTGAGCCAAAGATCTGTGTATATGGATTTCTTATGGGGAGGGGGAAGGGTTGGAAGAAAAAGGGGGTGGGGAAGGGGGGGGGGAAAGCGGGGTGCCACCGGGTCCGACCTGCCTTGGTTATCATCATCATCAAAGAAGGTTTCCAGTGTGGGTATGACCCAAACATTCACCTAGGTAAAGACTGAGACCAAGAAATTGTTTAGTTATTCTGCTATTAATTTATCCTTTCTAAGCACTCCTTTTACCCCTTAGTCATGAAGCAGTCCGACCGACTCCCTCAGAGACTTTTTACTTTCGATGTACTTGAAAATGTTTTTAATATTAGTTCTTGCCTCTACAGGAAGCTTCTTTTTAAAGTCCCTCTTGGTCTGCCTTATTATTGTTCTACATCTAACTTGCCAGTGCTTGTGCTAATCCCTGTTTTCCTCATGAGGGTCTGATTTTCATTTTCTTTAAAATGCCCTGTTGGCTTTCACCACCTCTTCCAGATAACTACTGAAACATAATAGTGTGGGAAGCTTCGCTGCTGCTGCTATAACATGCAAAATGCAATGAGTGCCTTTGAGTCAATGCTGACTCCTGGCAATCCAGAAGCTCTTGGGTTTTCTTGGCAGTGTGAAAGGAAGTAGATTGCCAGGCCTTTCTTCAGAAGCAATGGAAGGTTAAAGTGACTTGCCCAAGACCACAAGGAGTGCTAGATGGGAATTTAACCTTGGTTACTAAGCCAGTGTTCTAACCACTAGGCTACTCCTCCACTCTTAGTCTACAGAAATGTAAAACTGTGACTTCTGTTGCTGTCAATGTAATGCTTTCCATAAGCACTAAAGTATACTAGGAAAAAAAACCTTAAGTACTATTTTAGGATGTGTACCATGATGCTCTAAAGGAATTACCATGATCAATGAACTGTAAGTCTAGTAGTCAATTTTTGCAGCTATTCATTAACAAGCTAGAACATGGCATATGCCACTCATGTTTTTGATATCAAAATATAGTGCTACACAGTAGGAACACAAATAATTCAAAGCTTTCACACCAATGCCCTCCTTAAAAATATATTTTCCTCGAGCCTTTAGGATTCACTACCAGCCAACCATACGCTAAAAGTTGCATCGGTTCATTTTAATTTTTTTATGCATAAAAAACATACACCCTGGTGCTTCAATATTCTACTTATAACCACTTGCCCCTATACACCATGTGTTTCGAACCAACTCTCAGAAATTTCTCAGTTCTGTTTTAGGGGAAAAAACACTTATTGTATTTCTTTTCTCTGGCTCCATTCTATAAAGGTTAGATGAAGCCTTGCATGTTAGCATAGTGGTTGGAGACATGTATTTGGGTACCCTAGGGAGCAGGTTCAATTCCCACATGTTGTTCTTGCCATGTGGTCTTTTTCTGTCATCATTTTTCTCTATTTCTATATGAGGGTGCAGATGAGAACTATTTTACAAGTCCCTGGTTTGGAGAAAATAATAAGTTATCTGAGTCTGAAGGTTGGTCTCTTGTATGATTTATAGAAACATCAAGATAGAGCCCAATTACATGGCTCAAATCTTTCACAATATAGAAAATTAGGTATTATCCTGCAAGGGTTATGAATTTTAAAGGAACCAAAGTCATTCAGCCAGGAGATGTTTCTGACCAAATGGAATGGTATTTTGAACAAGTGTGCTCTGGACTTAATGTTACTGCTAGTGGAAACTATAACAAAGATAGAAGAGCAATTAAAGAAATTGATTAAACAATTGGAATTCCAACTCAAATTAGAATTGTCAGATGGTAACCTTGAGCACTGAATTCAAGATTTAAACACATCCATTAATAAATTTAAGGATTCGGTTAGGACAACTAAATTGAGGAAGCCTTGGATGAATAAGACTTTATCTAAACAACCTAAAGAAGTGATGTTTGATTATACGTCAAGAGAGTCAGATTCAGGGGACAAGAAGCAATGTAGATCCTATAAGAAAAAGATCTTGGAGGGAGGCCCACCTTCAGGAAGAAGTCGGAACTGAGGATGAGGGAGAGGTCGTAGTGTGGTAGGCGATGGCCTATATAGATGTGAAAGGCCTGTAAGATAGGCCTGGATTCTAGCCCCCACCTTCCTGTTGTTAGAGTAAATAATTTAAAGTTAGAAAAATCAGTTTATGACAAAGCTTGCACAATACTTCCATACTAAATGGATACTGTTGCATTCCTCGAGCTAGATATGACCTTGCAGTAGAAGTGTAGTCATAACATAGAACTGTGCCTTTGTTAGACTAGTCTGAGAAGGGTGAACAGGGAGCAATAGCCCAGTGAGGGTCCCCGATTGGATAGGTGCAGGGGGCGTTGGGACCAATAGAAAGTCTGACTGTATCAAACTGTGAAGCTTGTATATAAGGAAGTTGTTCCTGTTCGACATTGCTCAGTCCTTTGATGCTTGGGCCTTGTGCACAATAAACTGGTTTGGATCCTTGCACTGACTCCGGGTATTATTTATTGCATGCTATCAGTGCTGCCACAGTAGAATATGATGGAATCCCACATATGCCCCAATGGGGGGGCCCCCAAACATGGTCTCAGTCCAGAAATCAGCAGTCTTAAATCTGACAACAATTCATATTGCTTCAAAACAGGGTAAGGTTTGAATCTGGGACTTTCCTTTGTTCATACTGTGTTATACAATGCATTTAAAACTCATATAGCACTAGGGAAATTTTTAGATCACTACAAATCAAACCAAACTATGGTTACACGATGCAAGGTTCCACATTAGGAACCACCACCCAGGAAAAAGATTTAGGCGTCATTGTGGATACCTTGTTAAAACCCTCGACCCAGTGTGCAGCGGCGGCCAAGAGAGCAAATAGAATGCTAGGTATGATAAGGAAAGGAATGGAAAATAAAACAAAAGATATTATAATGCCTCTATATCGTTCCATGGTGAGACCGCACCTTGAATATTGTGTGCAATTCTGGTCGCCGTATCTTAAAAAGGATATAGCGATTTTAGAAAAGGTTCAGAGAAGAGCCATCAAAATGGTAAAGGGGATGGAAGGCTACTCCTATGAAGAAAGGCTAAAAAGGTTGGGGCTCTTTAGCCTGGAGAAGAGACGGCTGAGGGGAGATATGATAGAAGTCTATAAATTAATGAACGGAGTGGAACGGGTAAACGTAGATCGATTGTTTACCTTATCAGAATATGGAAAGACTAGGGGACATGCAATGAAGCTACAGGGTAAACTATTTAAGATTAATAAAAGAAAATATTTTTTCACTCAACGTGTAATCAAACTCTGGAATTTGTTACCGGAGGATGTAGTAAAGGCTGTTAGTGTAGCTGGGTTTAAAAAAGGTTTGGACAAGTTCCTGGAGGAAAGGTCCATAAACCATTATTAAGAAGGGACCCAGGATATCAATGCTTGAACCAGTACAAGCATTGTGGAACCTGTGTCCCTTGGGGAAACTGCTAGGTATGTATGACCTAGATTGGCCACTGTTGGAAACAGAATGCTGGGCTTGATGGACCTTGGTCTGACCCAGTATGGCATATCTTATGTTCTTATGTTCTTAAATCAGACATTATGCTAGTCAAAATGTGTTGATTATGGATGATTCTTTGGTATAACTTCAAAAGGGGTGCCACAAGGGTTGATGGACGCACTATTAGTTGCATATATGAGATTGATGGTCCAGGATCTGGAAAAAATGGAATCTATTTCAATATCTTACAGAAATAATATGATTAAGATGGAAAGAAAAGCGAACATAAAGAAGAAGGGACAGTTGTGCAATCCAAAGAACAATAGCATTTGGAGGTACAGAGCCAAATTTCTGATTTTTAATATGAAGTTTTAGATTTGGACCCTACCAGAGCTTTGCAGGAGCAAGTGAGAAATGTGGTAGAACAGGGGGTTGAAAATGTTTCTTTGAGTCAAAAAGAAAGTCACTTTTTAATTCAAAATTGATTCATCTGGTACCTATATTATATACTTTGCCTAAAGTACATAAATCTTTAGTTGACCCACCAAGAAGACCAATAGTGATGGGAAGGTATTCAGTCCTTGAACCCCAGTTCATGTTTGCAGATACATTTTTGAATCCTATTGCTATGCAGACAAAGTCATATTTGTGTGACACTATCCCTTTGCTGAATATACTGTCCAATATGGAAAATTTGGAAGGTGAAATCTGGTTATTAACATTGGATATGAATTATTTTTATATCAATGTTGATCAAAATGAAGTCCTATAAATTTTGGATGAGATGGATTGGGTAGAGTTGGTTAGGCTGGTTAGTAGGAGTGGAGGAGTGGTTAGGGCAGCAGCCTAGAGCTAGAGAGACCAGGGTTCATATCTCACTGACACTCCTTGTGGCCTTGGGCAAGCCACTTAACCCTTCATTACCTCAGGTACAAACTTTGATTGTGAGCCCTTTGGTTACAGGGCTCACAATGTACATAGTACCTGAATGTAATTCACCTTGATCTTCTCCTGGAAAGGTGTGAGTAAAAAAACAACAACCCCGAGAGTCCCTAAGCATTATGCGATGGCAACCCTTAAATTGGTGTTATGTAATAATTATTTTTTCTACGAACAACATTTTTATCACTCGCAGTTTGGTATAGCTATGGGAGCAACCATTGCTCCTTCAGTAGTGACTATGTTGTCTCCTTTGAAGAATGATTTATTTATCAGTCAGGATGGATGCATAATTTACAGCTATAAAAAGTGTATCTGGATGATATTCATGTTATATTCTGTGTACTTCCTTATATCAGAAACCAGTAGAATGCAATAGAAACATAGAAACATAGAAATATGATGACAGAAAAAGACCACGTGGTCTACCTGGTCTGTCCTTTCATATCAACAACTACAACAGTCCCCTTTTTACCTTTAGAGATCCTCTGTGTTTGTCCCATGCTTTTTTGAATTCAGTTAATCTATTAAAGTTTGGTAGTTTTCATCCTTATCGGCTAAAGGCTAATTTACATATTAGCCAATTTTTGCTTTTGAGACCAATCTGTTCATCTACAGTGGATTTTAAAGTTCAAGCTGATGAGTTGATGCAAATATGTATATAGAGAGACTATCCTTTTACAGCAGTAAAAAATGCATATCTTAGGGCATTGTATGCTCATTGTGAATCGTTGCTTTCATACAAGACTGTAAAGAAATAAGATCAAACTGTATGTATAATTCTATAATCTGAACATGCTAATCAGGTAGTGGTAAGAACATAAGATATGCCATACTGGGTCAGACCAAGGTCCATCAAGCCCAGTATTCTGTTTCCAACAGTGGCCAATCTAGGTCATACGTACCTAGCAGTTTCCCCAAGAGACACAAGTGATTTTTTTGCGACATTGGCAGCCCATGTATGTTTTAGGAAGGGTCCAATTATGGCCTACAGTAGAGGTAGTAATATTGGAGATACATTACAAGATCAGTCACCTGAACTATAGAATCTGAGGAGAGACTTGGACCTAAGGGTAATTTTGCATGCCAATGTTGTGATCTATGCCCTTGACTTTAACTGAAGAAGTCTGGGTGTGTCCATCTACTAAAAGAGAGATTGTTGCTAGATATCATGCAACATTTGCTACAAGTTTTGTGGTGTTTATAATTGTTTGCTCCTGCGCATTAGTGTATGTGAGCAGAACTAAGAGAGCAATTGAAAGCAGGCTCCAAGAACATTGTTTGAGGTTAGATACATAGACACAAATTGCTCCAGTGGCTGACCATTGTATTTTGAAGAATCATAGCTTTGAAGAGTTGCAGTGGAGAGTTATAGATCATATACCAGAAAATTGGATAGGTGATGATCCCGAAACGATATCAAATTATAAAGAGCGGTTTGGGATTTTTCAATTACAAACAGTGGTGCTGAGAGGACTTAATGCTGAAATCGAGTGGCATGCCTTCATTTAATTTTGTCTGGTTTTAATAGTGATATCTATAAGTTATTAGTGTAGGCAGCTATATAAAGGAAGAGATGCCGCCGCAGCCCTTTTGAAGTCAAACCAGAGGTATGCAGGATCATGTGGATCAGCAACAAATCAGCACTGGAAGTAATGGTCCAGTACTGAAGAAAGTTGAGTCAAACTAACCTTTATGGGATGAAGTGGGAGAAAAGAAATAGATAAGTGGCTTTTTCCCTGAAGCAGAACTAAGAAATTTCTGAGAGTTGGTTCAGAACACAACCTGTGTTGCAACAAGTGGTTATAAGCTGAATATTGAAACACCAGGGTGTGTGTTTTTTATGTATGATAAGTTAAAATGTGCCAATGTAACTTCTAACATATGGATAGCTGTTAGTGCATCTCATAAGTCAGACAAAAAAAATATATTTCTTAAGTAGGATATCGGTGTGAAACTCATGCTTTTGTGGTAAATGTTATATTTACAAACTTCCATCTATTAAGTTAGAGGGCGAATTGACATTCTTATAGTTTACATGTCTGATTTAGATTTGTGCATCTAATTTTGTACATGAAGCTGAACAATAACACAGGTACACTAAAAAATTTTTTTTTTAAACTGCCTCTAATGTTTCGATTGATTTTTACGTTTTTTGGTGCGCTGAATCCAAATCTGGTAACCAATTTGCTCCATCACGTACAGATTTTTTGCTACATTGGGTTAGCAGTTTGAGTGAACGTTTCAGATTGAGTGCGATCGAGATAAAAGTTTCTTGGATGAATCTTTATACTAATTGTTTAGTAGTTATTCAATAAGAATAAAGAAAATTGTAACAAGCAGCACATAAGAATAGAGTAATGTCAACAAAACACACTGTGATGGTAGCAAAATTGTCCTGCACTTAAAGCAGCCACATACATGTGCACAAACATTGAGCATATAAGAGCGAGGTTAGACACAAGCAAAGCAAAGAATGTGCAAAAAATGTTGTACAGGTATGTATGTAAGAATAGAAAACGCAAACCGCACATTGCAATACATGAAGACAAACACCCGATGGTGTGAAAATAAAATTCTAATAAATGAGATCCGACACTGTGGTAATGACTTGCAAGTTTGTATTTCAAAGATTAGTAAAAACACGATAATTGTCAACACAGTTTAGATTTTAAAGTCATTCTTGGGTCAATCAATCTCCTGGTGGGCCCGTTTCTTCTTCCCCCGAATGCTTCTCTTGGTGCGCTGCTTGGCGTATTTTTCATCTGGGTTTTCCCGCAGCAGCAACCAGCAGAAATCAGCCATCATAGTGGTGTTCCATCTTCCTTGGTACCTTCTCTCTGCGTCCTTGATGTCCTGGTGAAACCTTTCACCTTGTTCTTCACTGTACGCCCCCAAGTTTTCGGGAAAGTAGTTCACATGGGAGTGCAAGAAATGGACTTTCAGGCTCATGTTACAGCCTTGTTCTTTGAAGGCATTGAGCATCCTGGCAACAATATCCTTATAGTTCTCATCCCGCCTGTTTCCCCAAGAATTTGAGAACAACATCCTTGAAGGAATCCCAGGCTTCTTTTTCCTTCTCAGACATTGTTTCAGCGAATGCTCCATCTGAAATGAGTTTCCTTATATCAAGGCCAACAAACACTCCTTCCTTTAGCTTTGCTTCAGAAAGTCGGGGGAACTTTGAGCAAAGGTACCGAAAGCACTCACCATCTTTTGGAAGGGACTTGATGCATTTGCTTAATGAGACCCAACTTAATGTGGAGAGGTGATAATAGAATTTTATCACGAGGTACCAAGCTCTCATGAAGAACATTTTTCTCACCGGGTCTCAATACTCCCGAATTGGCCAGTCTTTTTTCCCCCAGTGTAGGTTGCGGGCCCGGCTATCCCACAAGCAAAGGAAGCAGGGATATTTGGTGAAACCGGATTGCTGCCCTAATAGCATGGATAGAATTTTAAAGTCTCCACAAATCATCCCACTTATGCTCATCATAACGAATCTTCTGAAGAATCAGGGCCAAATTCTCGTATTTTTCTTGGAGAATAACAGAGTGAGCAATAGGAACTGAAGCGAATGTGTTGCCATTATGAAGAAGAACACCTTTTATGCTGTCTTTTGACGAATCAATGAACAGCCGCCATTCAGCAGGATCATACTTGAGTTTAAACTTTTCCATCACTCCGTATATATCGTTGCAAAATACCAAATCTTCCTCTTTGCTGAAATACTTCAAAAATTGTGTCTCACGGTTGTGGTACCAATAAAAAGTTGTTCCTGGTGACAATAGATTTTTCTGTTTAAGCCGAGAACCTAGCAGTTGGGCAGCATCTTTTGGGAGTCCTAAATCCCAGACTAAATCATTCAATTCAGCTTGAGAGAAAAGTTCAGGTTTCGGATCTGGTTCAGTTTCAAACTCGGAAGTACTGGACTCATCGGGAAAGCCATCTGATGAGTCTCATCATGATCAGAACCATCCACACAAATATGATCCAAAGATTTTGGTGGTTCAGGCACAGGTACTTCGTTGCTATGAGGCATAGGCCTAATTGCTGAGGGAAGGTTGGGGTAGCTTATTACGTTCTTATTTTTTAAGTTGTATCCCTTCACAATGCAAGAGCAAAAATAGCAGTCACTGCTGTGGTCTCTTTGTTCACACCATATCATAGGTATTCCGAAATGAAATGCTTGTTTTTTACCTTTCATCCATAAGCGTAGATCTTCCTCACATGTCTTGCACACTTTGTGAGGAGCCCACGGTTTGTCTTGATCGCCTAACTTCAAACCGAAATAGGCGAAATATACTTTTTTAATAAATGCAGAAATGTTCCTCTGCCGCTTTTTCACGATATATTCCCCACAAATAAAACAAAAACTGTCCGGAGAGTTGACGCAACCTCTGGCTCTGTGAGCCATCACAAATACACAGCACTGCAAACTACAACTGTAGTGAACCACTTCGGAATAAAGCTGGATTACGACTGAGCAAACAAAAGGTAATAATGAACTTGCAAGAAACTGAAATTTGACAGGAACGTTCATGTCGCAACCACCGTGTTTGAGCGAGCGAACGAGGCGAGGCGAACAGGAAAGAACATGCGCCAGCGCGAGTACTGGATTTAGCCCCCCGCCTCCCAATTGTCCTGTTAATGTATAAAATGAATACAAAACACTCTAAAATATCATGAGGGAGTGTTTCTAGTTAGTTAACCATTACAACCTCTATTTTGGGCCAAGAAAATAAACTGCAGTCGGCTAAAAAGAAATTATGTGAACATTCCTTATATGGGTAAGAAATCTAATTTTGCAAGAAAACTTGACGTGATGGAACATTTTGGCTATTTTTCCTGGATTCAGCACCCCAAAATCTATAGGAATCAGTTGCAAAACTGGAGGCAGTTTTTTGGTAGTGTACCTGTGTAATTGGTAATGTTTACTAAGAGAAGGAGGAAAAACTTCAACTATAGTAACAACATCATTTCAGGTGACCCAGAATGTTAAATTGACTTTTTCTATCTGTTCTTAATATTATGTAAACACTTTGGTAAAGAATCATTGGGAGCTTACTATTTAAGTAATTTATTTCATTCTGTAATAGAATAAATATATTTTGCAGAAAATCCCCAAGTACATGGTGTAGATAAATTAACAATGTTAACTAGCACTTCACAAGTAATTATTTTAAGGATAAATCTTGCAAAGCTTTTTAAAGATATGTGTCTTAGTTTTCCGACACCGATTGTGGTTCTTTGTTCTGTTGCAATGTCACATGCAGAAATTAATATACAAATCTTTACTGGTGTAGAGTTTGTTTTATCTAGAAATTTTGGCAGGGATAATGAACTCATTTTACACTTGGACAGATAGCAGAAACGACATCATATCTTAGTGATCGTTGCTGTATTTGCTGAAAGAGTTCATTATGTACTCTTCCATGCTAAAATCCATCTGATTTAATCAGGACTATGTGATCTGCACTGCCATTAAAAAGAACTGCTGTGATCTTTCTTCATGACCTGGGTCATATATGGGTTAAATAATTGTGCATTCCGTTGAGTCAATACTGACTCTTGGCAACCCAACCCCTGGGTTTTCTTGGCAAGGTGCGACCAGAAGTAGTTTGCCAGGCCTTTCTTCCATGCAATAAGTCTACAAAACTTGGTTTTCCAAGGTGGTCAGTCATCCAAGTGCTAGCAGGCATGACCCTACTTAACTTCTAAGATCAGCCAAAACCAGGTTCATTCAGGGCAGCAAAGCCTTAACAGCAGTATACAAATTACCTGCATATCTACTCGTCAATAGTTCTGCCATTGAACTTTAAAAGTGTACTGTTCCTCTCTCCATAACCCCCACTCCCATCAATATAATATGTTAAAAAATAATAAACCTTTCTTTGAAAAATTCCTAAATTTTGACCACCGTAATCTATATTTTTTTCAGGTGGTAAAAAATGTGGCACATTTCAAACTTTTCAGACTGATCCCGATACAGAATGGCTAGTCGTTTTGTTTGTATCTTGTTAGTTTGCATCACCTAAGCAGTCTGCACATGTGTGGACTGCACCTAGCACATAGCATGCAGCCAGGGCCTATGTTAGGGGGTGCAAACAGGGCAATTCCCCTGCACCCCCATGTCACAGGAGACCCCCAAAGCAGAAGAAGACATAACCTGCCAGCAGGTTTCAGGGCCCCCTTCCAAATTTCTGCCCTGGACCCTACCACATTTTCCTTGCATGCAGCCCACCAGCGCAAGCACAAACTGCTCTTTCTGCCACTGCAATAAAACAGCAGAGCAGAATGAATGATGTTACTTTTGGGGAAAATGATCTATGTGGGCTAGTAGACCAAGGCAGTGGTAGAACTAGGAGAGTGAAGAGGCATAGGCATGGATGCTATCCTAGCAATGATTTTTGATGGGCATTTTCAGCTAGTAGACATATATTAACTTCTTGATTACAATATGCAGAGTCATTCTTGTGATGACACCAACTAGATTTGGAAGTAACAAAATTCCTGGATACCTCAGTGCGCCAGTCTAGCTGTTCTTTTTTTTCAATATTTACTAATAGCCAGGAATGGCCCAAGGGTGGTGCGTGACCATGTGTGGAGACTTATTGTAGGGCCTCATTTGCATAGCAACATAGTAACATAGCAAATGACAGCAGATAAAGACCAGTATGGTCCATCCAGTCTGCCCAGCAAGATGGCAAGAGTAGGTGCACCTGCCGCTCTATGCAGGCCACTCCTCCCCATGTCTTTGTTTTAGGGGTGAACCCACAGCTCCGTGTAGGACACCCCTATTTGTTGAGAAATTAGATAGTTAAGTTTATTTTGATTTTATCCTGTTGCTGTAAAGGGATTCACTATGTCTGTCCCATACCATTTTGAACTCTGTCACTGAATTTGCCCCCATCACTTCCATCAGGAGGGCATTCCAAGCACCTACCACTCTTTCAGTGAAAAAGTATTTCCTGACATTGCCTTTCAGTTTACCCCCTTGCAGCTTCATGTTATGCCCTCTAGTTTTACAGCTTACCCGCCTTTGGAAGAGGTTTGTTTGTTCATTATTTCTCTTTAAATATTTAAAGGTCTGAATCATATCTCCCCTGTCCCTCCTCTCCTCCAGAACGTACATATTTAGGCCTTCAAGTCTCTTCTCATAAGGCTTCTGACGCAGGCTCCAAATCATTTTGGTTGCCTTCCTCTGAACAGTTTCCAGACTTTTTATATCCTTTGCAAGATATGGTCTCCAAAATGGAACACAGTATTCCAAGTGAAGCCTCACCAGTGACTTATACAGTGGCATTAGTACCTCTTCCTTTCTGCTGGTAATTCCTCTTTGTATGCAACCCAACATCCTCCTGGCTTTTGCCACTGCCTTGTCGCACTGTTTTGCCACCTTGAGATCCTCAGAAATAATCACACCAAGGTCCTTATCCTGGTCTGAGCACACCAACCTCTCGCCCCCTATCGCGTACATTTCACCTGGATTTCTGCTTCCCAAGTGCATGACACTGCACCTCTTTACATTAAATCCTAACTGCCAAGCATTAGAATATTCTTCCAGCTTTTGTAGATCTTTCCTCATGTTATCCACTCCCTCAGGGGAGACCACTCTGTTGCAAATTTTCGTGTTATCTGCAAAAAGACAGACTTTTCACTGCAGTCGTTCAGCAATATCACTCACAAATACATTGAATAGTGCTGAGCCCAGGATCAAACCCTGGGGCACCCCGCTAACCCCCTCCTTTCATCCGAGTGAGCTCCATTTACCTTCACCTTCTGTCGTCTGTCAGTCAACCAATTTCTGATCCAGTTCACCACCTTGGGACCCATCCCCAAACTACTGAGTTTATTGATAAGCCTCCTATGAGGAACAGTATCAAAGGCTTTGCTGAAATCCAGGTAGATGACATCCATCAAATGCCCTTAATCTAGGTCTCTGGTAACCCAATCAAAGAACTCAATCAGATTTGCTTGGCAAGATCGTCCTTTGGTAAAACCATGTTGCCTCAGATCATGCAACCTGTTGGTTTTGAGAAAGTCCACTATTCGCTCTTTCAGAAGTGCCTCCATTACTTTTCCCACCACCGTGGTAAGGCTCACTGGCCTGTAGTTTGTCACTTCTTCCCTGTCACCACTTTTGTGAAGAGGTACCACATCCGCCCTTCTCCAGTCCTGAGGAACTTCTCCTGTTTCCAAGGATCTGTTGAAAACATCCTTTAACAGCTCTGCAAGAGCCTTTCTGAGCTCTTTCAGTATCCTGAGATGTATCCCATCCAGTCCCATGGCCTTATCCACTTTCAGTTTTGCAAGTTGCTCTAACACATCATCTTCTGTGAATGGTGTGGTATCTACTTCATTCCCATTTTTATATTTGGGAGTCACAGATAGTCCTTCTCCAGGATTTTCTTTAGTAAAAACAGAGCAGAAGTATTTGTTTTGCAGTTTCGCTTTTTCAATGTCACTTTCCACGAATCCGTTCCCAGCACTTCTGAGTACTGGAATTCCATCTCTGATTTTCCTCCTCTCTCGAATATACCTGAAGAAAGTTTTGTCACCACACTTCACATCTTTAACCATTTTTTCCTCTGCCTTTGATTTTGCTTTCCTTATTTCTCTTTTTGTATCTTTTAGTTTGATCCTGTATTCCTTTCTGTCTTCCTCTGTTTGCAAGCTTTTGAATTTTGTGAAAGCTGCATTTTTTGTCTTTATTTGAGCAGCCACTTCTTTGGAGAACCAAATAGGTTTGCATATTCTCTGGACCTCATTTGCATACATTTAATTTATTTTATTTTAAAATGTATATGTTGCTAACTAAAATTTTAGGCAGCTTTCAAAGCAGCCCTTCACAAACCCCATTTTTGTCCTGACAATGACTTAGGGACATGTTTACTAAATATTAATGTGCATTAAGTGCCACTGAGCCAGTATAGAAATAAGTGGGTGTCCCTGAACTCAGCGCACGTTAACATTTGTGAATTCACATTAACTTTTAAACATGCCTCTTAATGAATTTCTGAATACCATTTGCATAGGCATTGAGGATAATGAAAGATTACCAGATTTCTACATTACTATATTCCAGTGCCAACTGCCAGGCACATTATGAAGTATTATAAACCCTGCTCATTTAGACCCCATAGCAAACCCATCGTATCATAACAGCACTTCCAGAATTCACAAAGCACCAAACCCTACCTATCAAATACTGCAAATATTAAACCAATACATCTCAGAAAATACCAAAACATCCCCTACTAGGGAGGAGAACATGTGGGACTGTGTCACATAGAAACTACATGAACAGAATACCACAGCTCGGTTACACATGGAAAACATAGACCATCACCAAACACAACAAGGGATCACAATTTAGAAATATGAAGGCAATAACAATCTAGAAATATGAAGACAATAATTAAACTGAGTACACCAAAAGTCAAACTTGGAATGTACAACAACACTGGAGAAATAAAACTATAAATTATTTTCCTCTTGTAACTAAACAAAACGCAAAGATATTAGCAATGCAGATTTCCCAAACCTGACATATCCCAGTTAATAAATTCAAAATAAAAAAGTATTTTTCTACCTTTTGTTATTTGGGCATTTTATTTTTCAGTAGCAATTGCTCCAGTCACTTTCTTCTTGTTTCTTCATGTCTTCTGCCAATTCTCTGTTGTTCTTTCTTCTCTCTTCTAGATTTTTCCATTCTCTCTCTACATCTGCTCTAACATAATGATCTTTCCCCTTTTGGTCTTTCCTCCATTTCTTTCTTTATTCCTTTTTCATCCACTCAAATTTCAGCCCTCCATCCTCAATCCCCATTTACTGTCCCAATACCCGGCCAATCGTAGTTTTTTCTTCCCTTCCACACAAAATATCTTTTCCCCTCTCCATCCTCACTCCTCAAGCTTCTTTTTTTTCTCTCACCAGCCCCATCCCCTTCTAGTCCTCCCCCATCATCAGCTCCCTTCTAGCTCCAGCCCCTCTCAGCATCCGCTCCCTTCCAATCCAATTCTCCCATTCCACTGCATAAGCCCATTTGCAGTCCTAGCCCCCAGTTTTCTTCCAG
The DNA here is from genome assembly GCA_033557465.1 of Ichthyophis bannanicus. NCBI lineage: Eukaryota > Metazoa > Chordata > Amphibia > Gymnophiona > Ichthyophiidae > Ichthyophis > Ichthyophis bannanicus. The sequence goes on along the minus strand of CM066031.1, from coordinate 1,558,839,126 downwards.
GGCTAGCAGCTCTTTCCTCCCTTCCCCCCATAAGCTCATTTCCAGTATTAGCCCCCCCCCCCCATCAGCCCATTCCAGTCCTAGCCTATTTACAGTCCTATCCCATCCCATCAGCCCATTCCAGTCCTAGCCCCTCCATCAGTCCATTTTCAGTCCTAGCCCCCCCATCAGTACATTTCCAGTGCTAGCCCCTTTAATCAGCCCATTTCCAGTCCTAGCCCCACCATCAGCCAATTTCTAGTGCAAGACAAAGGTGAGTCAGTTGATATAGTGTATTTGGACTTTCGGAAAGCCTTTGACAAGGTCCCTCATCAGAGACTTTTGGCAAAACTAGAGTCATGGGATAGGAGATAGTGTACTATTGTGGATCAGGAACTGGTTAAAAGATAGAAAACAGAGGGTAGGGCTAAATAGACAATTTTCCCAATGGAGAAAGGTGAATAGTGGTGTACCCCAGAGATCTGTGATGGGTCCACTGCTTTTTGACATATTCATAAATTACCTGGAAAAGGGAATAAGAAGTGAGTTTATCAAATTTGCAGATGACATAAAACTATTTAAAGTCGTTAAAACCCAAGAGGATTGTGGAAAATTGCAAGAGGATCTTGATAAACTGGAAGACTGGGCATCAAAATGGCAGATGAAATTTAATGTGGACAAGTGCAAAGTTATGCACCTAGGGAAGAACAACCCAAACTATGGTTACATGATGCAAGGTTCCACATTAGGAACCACCACCTAGGAAAAAGATTTAGGTGTCATTGTGGATAACATGTTAAAACCCTCCGCCGGGGGAACACAAGATGGCGGTAGGAAGTGTCTAGCTACGAGTCGCACTCTGGTAGCTGCTGCTGATTTTGGAGCTAGCACCGTGGAATTTGACCATGGGGAGGAAAAACCGGAAGCAGGTGTCTTTACCTTCTGGGACAGACCAGCCAAGTTCTTCGGGTCAACGCACGCTGAAAGACTGCGGATTTGTAGCTAAGACTGGAGCAGTGTCCTCGGCAGGAGCGATGGGTGTGGAGTCACCCCTGAGCGTGTTAGGTATCTGGCTCTCTCTGGAGAAGCGTATACCCCGCCATGACCCGGAAGTGTTTCTCTGACCAGCGCTACTCTGACCGACGGAGGGAGAATGAGCACCACGACGTGTGAGAGTTCAGAAGGTGTGCTAGTCAGTGTGGTTCCTCCTGTTGGAGTTGGAAAGTCGCGAGAAAGCAGAGTTACATCGGAGGAGAGTCTCGCGTCTGTTCCTGCACAGGAGAGCAGAGCTTCAGGTATTGCCATCTTGGTGAGACCGGCGGTTTTTACTTTAGAATCGCTATGGGAAGGTCTGGCTGCATTGAATGCCTCTCTCATTAAAGTTGTGGGCTTTATGAGCAGTGATGTGAATGGGGTCAAAGCATTACTTGGATCCATTTCTGATGTCCAAGGGGCACAAGGAGAAAAAATTACCAGATTGGAGGAGGAAGTGGAGTGGTTGCGGAACTTGACAACTGCCCAAGTTAGAGACAGATCTGTGACTCTTAGAAAGATTGAATATCTAGAGAATCAGGCTCACAGATGCAATTTGCAATTCCTGAATTTTCCCAGATCTCCGGTTTTGTCAGCTATGGAGATGGTGAGGAAATATTTCAGGGAAATACTGAAGATCTCCCCGGAACAATTTCCTCCTCTGGTTAGGGCACAGTATCTAACTTTGAGTTCAAGGAATCAGGAACCCGGTTCTCCTCCTGTTCCTTCTGGGATAGAGGACCTTTCAGGGTTCCTGGAAAGTTCTCTGGAGGTAGTGACAGGAAGAACTACCCTCCTTGTAACTATGGCATTGGAATTGGATAAATATTTTATTCTTAGAATGTATTTCAGGAATATGAATGAAGATTTCCTGGGTTCCAAAGTTAGAGTATTTCCTGATGTGTCACGAGATACACAAATGAGAAAGAGGGACTTTTTAGCCCTGCGCCCCAGAGTTTTGGCTCTAGGGGCTACTTTTCACTTGAAATTTCCTGTAAGATGTTGTGTTTCTTTTAAGTAGAAAATATATATGTTTTTTTAACCCAGGCAACTTCTACAGTTTCTGGAAGCGCGAGAGGTTATAAATGTTCAAGTCTTTGATCCTTCTCATTCGGCTGACACATAAGTCTTCGCCTGCCTAATATGATGTATTAGATGGTGCAGGTTTTTTTCCTAGCACTTTAACTTGTTTCTTAATTGTTCCCCCTGAATATTATTGGGGGCTGAAGTATTGGGGAGATATTTCCTGCTTTTCTTTATGGTTATGTTTTACTGTACTACCCATGTTTTCTCTTCATTCAATGTATTTTCTTTGGATGTGATCATTTTAAACTATAAAAATAAAGTTTTAAAAAAAAAACCCTCCGCCAAGTGTGCAGCGGCGGCCAAGAGAGCAAATAGAATGCTAGGTATCATAAGGAAAGGAATGGAAAATAAAACAAAGGATATTATAATGCCTCTGTATCATTTCATGGTGCGACCGTACCTTGAATATTGTGTGCAATTCTGGTCACCGTATCTTAAAAAGGATATAGCGTTATTAGAAAAGGTTCAGAGAAGAGCCACCAAAATGGTAAAGGGGATGGAAGGAAACCCCTATGAAGAAAGGCTAAAAAGGTTAGGGCTCTTTAACCTGGAAAAGAGACGACTGAGGGGAGATATGATAGAAGTCTATAAATTAATGAACAGAGTGGAACGAGTAAACGTAGATCAATTGTTTACATCATCAGAATATAGAAAGACTAGGGGACATGCAATGAAACTACAGGGTAAACTATTTAAGACAAATAAGAGAAAATATTTTTTCACTCAACGTGTAATCAAACTCTGGAATTTGTTACCGGAGGATGTAGTAAAAGCTGTTAGTGTAGCTGGGTTTAAAAAAGGTTTGGACAAGTTTCTGGAGAAAAGGTCCATAAAACATTATTAAAAAGGGACTTGGGATATCACTGCTTGACCCAGTACAAGCATTGTGGAACCTGTGTCTTTTGGGGAAACTGCTAGGTACGTATGACCTAGATTGGCCACTGTTGGCAACAGGATTCTGGCCTTGATGGACCTTGGTCTGACCCAGTATGGCATATCTTATGTTCTTAAGCCCCCCCCCCTAATCAGCCCATTTCCAGTCCTAGCTCTCCCTAATCAGCCCATTTCAAGTCCAAGTCAACCAATCAGCCCAATTCCAGAGCTAGCCCCCCCCATCAGTCCATTACCAATCCTACCCCATCCCGATCAGCCCATTTCATTTCCCAGCAAGACAGGAAATGCCCCCGTTTACCCTCCTGATATTCGGCACGCCAGCGGGTCAATTTTAACAGAGCCGCAGGAATGAAAAAAATTCCGTTCTTTCTCGCAGCTCTGCAAAAGTGAGCCGGGGCACCATATTTCGAGCTTCTGGCTCCCTCTGAAGACAGGCAGGCAGGTATGGGGGCCCCCCGAGGTGCAGGGACATATGCAGGCAAACTTCTCGCACAATGGACGGATGACCCTGTTAACAGCTATTGTGCAGGTATTGAAAGAACATAGTGTCGTTTTTTTTTTTAATGTAGATGACATTTTGCACTTTCTTCCATTTCAGATCTCTCTTGGTTGTCAGTCCTTTGCTATGTCTGACTGTTTATGAATTGTTACATCTTGTTTTGGCCAAAACAGACTAGTTATTAATTTTGAAAAACTGAGGTTAACATAAGAACATAAGATATGCCATACTGGGTCAGACCAAGGTCCATCAAGCCCAGTATCCTGTTTCCAACAGTGGCCAATCTAAGTCATACATACCTAGCAGTTTCCCCCAAAGACACAGGTTCCGCAATGCTTGTACTGGGTCAAGCATTGATATCCTGGGTCCCTTCTTAATAATGGTTTATGGACCTTTCCTCCAAGAACTTGTCCAAACCTTTTTTAAACCCAGCTACACTAACAGCCTTTACTACATCCTCCGGTAAAAAATTCCAGAATTTGATTACACGTTGAGTGAAAAAATATTCAAAGAATTTATGCTCCCAACTTTGAGAGCTATGCTCCTAAATTGACTTCTTTTGAAAAAATTAATAGAGATGAGTGGCTAAATTCATACTCATAATTTTACTAAACACCTAAATATAGAAGCATAAAGTAGATGAAACAGAGGCAGATTTAGGGTGGAGAAAAAAGGTAGGAGCCTAGCACTGATTTTCAGCACTAGACTCATAAATTAGACACTAGGGTCCTGATATTCAGCATCTCAGCTAGCCACCTGCGTTGAACATGAAATGTGGATATTCAATGTTGAAGTCATATGTGGCCCCAACATTGACTATCCAGGGTTGCCGCAGACGCCGCAGAAATCGCAGAAACTAACCAGGCAGCAGCGATATTGCATTTCTGCCTGGTTAGCTCCCCCGGGTAAAGCTTTTGCTGCGTCTATCTTTACCCGTGGGTCACTAACCAGGCAGTGGGGCAATATCGCCACTGCCTGGCTAGCGATGGCGACCGCCTTCTTTCCACCCCAGAATGCCCACGACACACCCAAATGCTACATGGTCTGTAAATCGTGTAAATTGCCTTTGAATATCGGGCCTTAGGTAAATGAATGGCAGGCCTAAATTTATAAGTATATGGGCTGATATTCAAAACTTTTAGCCAGATGGGTTTTGAATCAGCCATCCAAATAAGGGTGCCATCTGGATAAGAGAGCTGACCGCAATATTCAATGGCACTATCCAGATAGTGCTGCTGAATATTTTCACAAACTGCCCCAGCACTATCCGTGATGTGCATGAATGGAATGAGGGGAGTTATCAGTGCTATCTGGATAAGTGCTGACTTTATCTGGATAAGGCAATTTTCAGTGGGCACTTATCTGGATAGTTTAGGCATTGTGAAAGCTCTCTTAAGTTGGAATCCGGATACGTGCCAGCTAAAAATCACCACTATCTGGATACAGTTGGCACTTACGCAGACAGCGGCACTCAACTTGGCTATTCAATGGCAGATGCTGCCGTTGACTATCCCAATGATATTTAAAGACCACGATGGCTTTTCAGTATCGGTCTTTTTCAAAATTGGGCTCATAAACTCCTAAATTAGGATGAATTTTCAGCAGAAAATTTAGGATCCTAAGTTTTGTTGAAAATATGTCAATTATTTAGGCGCCTAACTTAGGAGCTTATATTTAGGAGCTCAGCTTTTTTGGCGTATCAGGCACTAAGACCTTTGTGGTTAGCAGAGCTGGTGGCTGATTTGTTGCAAATGGATGAGTCCATGCTTTCTTTAAAAAGTGATGTTTATAAGCTAGGAGTCACTTTAGTCTATCAAATAGCCTGGAAACCTCATAAAATGTTTAGTCATTTTTTATAAAATCTGTTCATGTCAATGAGTGAGACTGTTTATGGCCTCTGTGATCTTAGAGCTGTATTTCAGGTAGGCTTTACTTTTCTTGGGTTTGGATTACTGTAACACAGTGCTTGTTGACTTGCCACCCTCTTCTATTAGAGCTCTGCAGCTGACTCAGAATACTGTGGTCCATGTGCTGATGGGCTGCTCAGTGTGTGAGTGCATTTCCCAAAAGCTTTGTGAATTACACTAGGTGCCAGTTGCTTGCTAATCAGATTCAATTCACATTAATTGTGATGGCCTTTAAGCATAACATAATTTGTTATAAACTCATCCTAAATCTTTTCTTCAACTACATAATACTGCTTAACTGTAACTACTTTGCAGAAATCAACTGTCGATGTGCCATCAATTAAAACAATTAAAAGGGTTACCATCTGTTCATGGGTTTTGGCAAGTGTAACTCCCTGCATGTGGAATGCTCTGCCAATAGAGTGTCAAATGCTAAGTGCCTTCTGTTTGTTCAGGAAGTGTCTCAAGGTTTCCTAGTTTGCAAAAGTATTTAGTGCCTTGCTGGTGTCTGTTTTTTGTATGCTATTGCATATTGGACTTCAGCTCAGTTTGAAATGTTACCCTGATAATTTTATGTTTTTGTTGTTTCTAATGTTGTACTGTCACCTGCATAGAAATGTAGTTGATGGATGGGCCATGAGGCGCAATTAGAAAGAGATTATTCCACATTTTGAAAAAAAGGCAAAAACTTGACTACTTGATCAAAAGGTTGGCTGGTGTTCTTTTGTCTATATAGAGAATTTCTGGGTCTGCATTGGGAAGGGTAGTGTGGTTTTATTATGAGAGGAGGTGGGTGTTTGGGGGTAGTTTTATTGAGGAGGCTGGTGATGGGGAAGGTGGTATGAAGAGGCAAGTTTAATGTTTTTTTTGTGACTTGGTGAACTATGCATATCAAATATTGGAAACAAATTTAAATAGATAAAGTTGCCACAATGATTCATTTAAATATGGTTAAAAGCACTTATGGTCCTACTCCAAATGCAACAATGGAGAGAAATAAAATAAAAAATGTATATTTACAGGTGGAGGGAAGTTAACCAATATCACACAGGAGGTAAACAAAGTACAATGGGGCGATAGATGATCCCGATCTTCAGCAGCACTAACTGGGTAGTGTCACTAAATATCCCTACAGACTGCACTGAAAACATCAGTTCAAAGTGGTCAGTGAGTGGAACTGGGCTGCTTCCTGCAACTGCCTGATTTGCGGCAATATTCAGCCACGATCCTTATAGGTGAACCACGTGAAGTCAATGCCTGCCCTAACTTTATCCAGTTTTTGCTGTCCAGTTAGTGACTGAGTATTGCCACTAACCAGATAGCAACACCAATCACTGGTGAAACTGGAAATTCAGCAGTGGCACTGGATAGGGTCCGCTACTGGGTTTCCGTTTCAGCAGTAGAGGCCAAGTGCTTTAAAAACTCTGACCCCCTCAATATATAGGATCCAAGATGGCGGAGGAGTTTCGTGCCGAGGTGTAACGCTCCGACTTGGTCTCTCTACCTTCAACCTTATGGGGAAGAAGAGGAAACAGCATTCGCAGAAACCCCCTGCTGCTTCGATCCCGACGGATTCGTTGGTTCAGATGTCCATCTCGGGGCTTTGTGTTCCCTCGGCGGTTATGGCTTCGAACGATCCCTTGAATGTTTCATCGGATCGTAGCACTAATGGGGTTTCTTTTAGCCCCGTGCAGGACTCTCCGGCACAGCCCGGTAGCAACCTCAGGCTGGCGCAGTCTGACAGCATCTCTATGGAAGCAGAGGCGCAATTGGCTGGGGGGGGGGGGGTTGCCTGAAGGTCTTGAGTCGACGGCAGCTTTGGCTGTATCTGGAGTCGGAGCTTCCGTTGGTGAACAGGAGGATATATCTCCCCCAAATGAAGGTCAGTGTTTGGGGCAGCCGACTACCAGTTTTTCTAGGTCTACTATGCTCCGGTTACCTGTGGGAGTTGAAAAGCCTGTGGAGTTGAAAAGCCTTATGGGAAGCTATCTCAGCACTGCAGCAGTCCCTATTGCCCGTGGTGGGTGCATTTACTCGTGAATTGGATGAAATTAAAGCCCAGTGTACTTCATCTGGTTTGGAGGCGATTGCTCATTCTACAAGAATATCTCAGGTGGAATCTAAAGTAGAAGAAGTGGAGGCACTTGGAGTGGTAAATGTTCAGGATCGTTTAGTTCAAGCAAAGAAGTTGGAGTATTTGGATAATCAGCTTCGACGGAATAATCTTCGGTTCTTGAACTTCCCTCGGTCCCCATTGCTGGCTCCAGTGGACCTGGTTCGAAAGTTTTTTCTTGAAGTTTTACAGATGCCTGCTGATTCCCTTCCTCCAGTTGTGAGAGCTCAATATGTTTCTTTTCCTAAATCGGTGACGGAACAGGGGACTTTGGTCTCAGGTTCAGGGCCGCCAATATTGGAGTTAACTGATTTTCTGGAGAGATCTCTGGAGGTAGTAACTAGCAGAGCGACTTTGTTGATAACGTTTGCCTTCGAGTCAGATCAAAATACTGTGCTCAAGTTGTATTTCCGTAAGATTTCTGTTACTCAGTTTTTAGGCTCAAAAATATTAATTTTTCCCGATGTGGCTAGGGAAACGCAAAAAAGGAGAAGGGCGTTCCTGGTTTTGCACCAGAGGACGCTTGCTCTGGGTGCGCAGTTTAAAATAAGATATCCATGTAAATGTGTGATTAATTATCAGACCAAACAATATATGATTTTTGAGCCTAATCGGCTTGTTCAATTTCTAGAACATAGGGAAGTGGGTGGTACTGAGGACGCGCCCGTATCAGCGGCCATATAGAGATATCTTTGCTCCTATGATTTTCTTTTAGTGGGAGGTAATACCCTTGGTAATTTATTTTTTCTTGGATTACATAGTGGGGTTTTATTATTGTGGTCTATTCCAGGTTGCTGTTTTTTTGTCTCCCTAGGGCTACCTATGTATTTATGCATTTTAGATAGTCCTTGGTGATGTATTTTTCCTTTATTCTTTGTCTGATTCAGATTCAGATTGTTTTTTCTGGATAATAATGTATAATATTATAAATAAAAAATAAAAAAAAACTGACCCCTCCCTCCCCCCCCCCGCTGCTGAATATTACCTCAAAGTTAATTGCATATTTTATCCCGTTTTCATGCTTTTCCTTGATTGCTTTATTTTATCAGCAACAATGAGCATTTAAAAACAAGCCTTTCATAAACAATATTTATTTCCTATTTACTACTCTGAAACTTTAGTTAGCATGCTATTATGTCCAGGATAGGAGAGCCTGACAGCAGAGCATTACACTATTTAATACTGTGCACTGTAGAAATGGAATACTTTCCTCAATAACAAATCCAGAAAAAACATATAAAGGCATGTTTTAGAATAGATGTGTGAGACTTCAAGGTCAGGGCATACTTAATTCTGACTATATTTTCAGAATGGCTCTGCTAAACATGGAGCTTTTCCAAAATACTAATTCACAAACAGCGGGGGGAGTCATTCCACCAGGGGTGAGAGCAGGAGCCCCCCCCCCCCTTCCTCCTTAAGCCGCCAATATGCCAGAATGCTCAACGGCATAAAAACCACCGTTTCCAGCGCTGCGGGAGAGAAGCCATTCCACCAGGGGTGAGAGCAGGAGCTCCCCCTTCCTCCTTAAGCCGCCAATATGCCAGAATGCTCAACGGCATAAAAACCGACGTTTCCAGCGCTGCGGGAGAGAAGCCATTCCACCAGGGGTGAGAGCAGGAGCCCCCCTTCCTCCTTAAGCCGCCAATATGCCAGAATGCTCAACGGCATAAAAACCGCCGTTTCCAGCGCTGCGGGAGAGAAGCCATTCCACCAGGGGTGAGAGCAGGAGCCCCCCCCCCTTCCTCCTTAAGCCGCCAATATGCCAGAATGCTCAATGGCATAAAAACCGCCGTTTCCAGCACTGCGGGAGAGAAGCCATTCCACCAGGGGTGAGAGCAGGAGCCCCCCCCCTTCCTCCTTAAGCCGCCAATATGACAGAATGCTCAACGGCATAAAAACCGCCGTTTCCAGGGCGCGCCCGTGCCTTGTGGGCCTGTGCCTGAGGGCCTCGCCAGAGGGCCCTTTGGCGTGGCCCTTAGGCGCTGGTCCGTGGCGTCTGTCTCTGAAGTGGTTTCCTACTGTAATGGTTTGGCTTGGCCTTTGGGCGAGGTGCGGTGGCTGGGACTGTTGCCACCCCTTCCAGATCATATGTAATGTATTGTAACCCATGTTTATTTATTTATTTTATTTAACAGTATTTCTAAACCGCCTTATCTTAATAATCAATAATGTTGTAACTTATTCTGTATAGTTATTCTATGTATGTACTGTAATGCATTCCCTGTGTTATGTAATCCCTTTTATTACCGCTCTGATTTTATGAAGAGTGGTATATGTTTCTTTCACCTATGTTTAACCTTGTATTGTATTGTTCTGTTACCGCTTTGATTGAAGGAAAAAGCGGGATATAAATCTGTTTATATAAATAAATAAATAAAATTTCACAAATGTGCACGTATAAAAAATGGATGGAGGAACAATGCACACGTGTAGATAGCAGCACTTAGACATGTATCTCAACCATTTGGGAAGCCTAGACATGTACATGCTGCTAACATTAGAGGACTCTATCTTCAACTACTTTTAAGTTTTGAGAGCGAAATAAACATTCAGGATCAAGGGGATATCCCCCTTAATCCCTCCTGTAAAAGGATGGCCAAATGGAGCACTTTTGAAATATCTACTTGTGTCAGAGAGGAGATGTAAATCTACACATGAGCAATTGTGGCCTTACATGTGCATTCCCTCCTGGAAAAATGTCTATAGAACAATGTATCCGGCTCAAAAATGTGCAGATTGCAGCCTTTCCAAAATCATGCTTTCTGTTGTTGTTAAGTGCCGTCGAGTCGGAGTCGACTCATGGCGACCCTCTGGATAGCTATCCTAAATTGTGTTCGGTCTTCAGTCAGGCAGCTCATTGTTGACAGACTGGCACCTGTAGCTGCTGTTATTGTATCGATCCATCTCATTGCTGGCCTTCCTCTTTTGCGTTGACCTTCTATCTTGCCAAGCATAATGTCTTTCTCTAATGATCTCTCTCTTCGCATGATGTGTCCAAAGTATGAAAGTCGAAGTCTTGTCATATGAGCTTTTAAAGAAAGCTTAGGTTTGATCTCCTCTAGTACCGACTGGTTTGTTCTTTGGGCAGTCCATGGTATAAACAGTATTCGCCGCCAGCACCATAATTCAAAGGCATCAATTTTCTTCCTATCTGTCTTTTTCACTGTCCAGCTTTCACATCCATATGATGTTATTGAAAATACCATGGCTTGAACAAGTCGAATCTTTGCTTTCTACGCGGATGCAAATTACATGTTTATCTGACATCGCATCCAATTTTCAAATATCAATAGGGCTTCTAAAATAATCCCCTTATTGAAGAGAGCTATCATTAAACTAACCTATTGTTATAAAGGACCCAGGAAGTCACAATGTAAACCTATAGGTTTTCTGCAATTATTTCATGTTTATGGCAGATGTAAACATTAAGGGATAGATTCTGAACCGCATTTAGCGAGTCTGGATGTCTGATCCGGATGTCTGGACTCGCTAAACACCATAATTGCTATTCAGGAAAGAGATCTCCCTGCATGTAGAACAGAGTTGTGTGGGCAGGAGGGGGTGTGCCAGAGGTGGATCAAGGGTGGGCAGTGGGTGGTACCATGGCCCCGACGTACAGGGCCAATTCCGAAGTCGGCCCTATATGTCCAGGGCCAGCCATTTAAATGGGTGATGCCGTTGCCAGGGCATGAAAAACAGGTGAGGGGATGCAGGGGGTGCCCCGCAGCCCAACCCTTGCCATGGAAGGTCAATCGGGGGGTCAGGCTGCAGGAAATGAAGAGTCTGCTGTTGCCACCAGGAACGCGGCTCCTGCATGGAGCCACAGTGCCATGACAACATGACGCCATGGCAATGCGGCTCCATGCAGGAGCCAGGCTGAGCTAGCCAGGGATGTGGCTGGATATCCAGGGTGCCTGAATCAGGGTACAACCCGGACATCCAGCCACAATGCTGCGATTCTGCTCCCATGGAGCCATCTAGCCCCCGTGGGAGCAGAATCATGGGCATTCCTAGGCTATCTGGATGTCCGGATGGCCCGGGGACACACAGGTTTAAATTGGCCTCCACGTGACATGGATGTAGCTATGACACCCATATATGAATCTACAGTCTCCTGTATGTGTGTTTAGGTAGCTGACAGCCTCTAGGCAGGCTTCTTTTGGGTGCGCATTGGAGTAAATATGTTCTTCTCTGTTGTTTTTTTGTAATCTTGTAATCATATTTTACTATGTTTGTTGTGTGCTTATAAATAATAATGGTATCAGGCACTGAGCCCATTTTGAATTGGTTTCCATTTTGGTCCAATGTCTGGTCTACATCCCGTGTTCCTGGAAATAGTCACCAGTTCTTGTTTTCTATGCATTCCTGTTGCCTTGTTTTTTAAACCTTTTGATGCTTGACCTTGCCTGCCTTCTTTTTTCCTAGAATTAGCCACTGTAAGGTATAGTAATGAATAAACTAACTCTGTTCTATTCCCAGTTTTGGTTCTCATTCCATCTGTAGCAGACCTGTGCTAGCATTAATCCTGATCCCATGCATAGTGGTTGCCTACATCCCAATCAGGGATGCATAATTTAATGGGTATAATCTTGTCCCCTCACTGTTAGCTCCATTTCTTTAGTCATCTGCAGGATAAAGATAGTGACTATCAGTCCACAATGGAAATTATTGCACATTCACCTTTTGAAAGTCCCTTTTCATTGTCTGAAAAAAAAAATCAGTGACATACATATTGTTTAATGGAACTCATAACATAGTACGTTATTTTGATTAGAGCTTGGTGTAAAAATGCAGATTAAGAGGGCTTGGTTGCTCAAAGTATCTAGGGTTTCTAAGTATGTGTGGATATGAAGTTACTCATCAAATCCAACAATTACTTTTCTAATGAAAATTTTGAAGTCCCATATTTACATGAAGCAAGACCATACAGGCCGATTCAAACCCTTCTTTTCATTTACAGCAACTATCTTCCACTGGAGAACTAGACAAGGCTGAAATATCCAGTCTGATAAAAGTCTCAACAAATAACACTTTGATCACCTGCAAAGTTCTAAAACATGTCACAGGGACCAGCACAGCATGGCACACAGATTTGCTGCTATGCCTTATACACGCCAAGGGGGCCAGCATAGCATTCAGATTACCCAGTGGAGGTGGTAGAGATGAGAACAGTATCTAATTCAAAAAAACATGGGACAAACACAGAGGATCTCTTACGGAAAAAAGGGGACTGTTGTAGTGGTTTATATGGAAGGGCAGACTAGATGGGTCATGTGGTCTTTTCCTGCCGTCATGTTTCTATGTTTCTATATTTCTATGACTTCAAGACCTTAAATTAGGTCAGGAGGGCCAGGACAGCACTCAGATTGGCTGCAAGACTTTAAACATGCCAAAGGGACTAGCACAGCATAGTACCTAGATGAGTTGCAAGGCCCTAAATTATGCCAAGACCAACAGAGCACCCAGATAGACTACAAAGCCCTTGATTATGCTAGGAGGACCAGAACTGCACCTCAATCACCTATAAGAGCCTAAATTATGTCAGGAGGAAGAGCACAGCACACAGATCAGCTGTAATACCTTAAACATGCCAAGAGGACCAGCATCTCACCCAATTTGCCTGAAAGGCTCTAAAACACCAGAAGAGAGTCAACACAACAGCAAAAGAGGTGGCACAAGCCCAGGTCACAGGAGTGAGGTGAGATCAGCTAAGCTGAATGCCTGCAAGTTTCCGTAGAGCAAATCACTTTTATCTATGTCCTTCCCAGGGGCAGCTCAAGGTAATCTGCTGCTTGAGACGAGGGATGGGGGGGGGGGGCTTTCTCAAAACTCGTCTGGGACTGAACTAAACCAAAAGGCCAATTAGATAATGTGGAGGAAATCCAAGATGTTTGCACACCAAGGAACTAAAAAGAGCAAGAACCACAGCACAGTTTATAAAACCAAATTATCACTCATTTTTATTTTGTTGTTATAAACTGCATTATAATTCTTACTTTTTATTTTTGAACACTTTATTTTGCATTCACAGAACCCCTTTCCTCAATAATGGGCATAGAGCAGAACTAGGACATTCACCCATAGAACTCAATATCTAAAAAAAAAAATCTGATTCTGATCATCTCACTATCAACAAAAAACATTCTCCCGGGGCACCTGCTGCAATTTCCCTTTCCACTAGAAATGGAGCAGCTTGGTCGCACATAATCACACAGCTAAGCTGCACTGGTTTTGGCAGGAGAGTTTTCCACTTTGTCTTGGGACCCATGCTGACCTACTTAGATGGCACAAAGAGGTGCAGAGGAGATCTTCAATGCCGGAAGTGCTCAGGGGGAGCAGCACATGGTTGGCAACTCTCGCGGTGGGACAAGCTGTACAACTGGGAGTATTTACAAACAGTTGGGTAGGTCTGCCTTTCTTGTAAGTTCAGGCACTCCGTATGGAGACACTTTGATCAAGCTGTATATTGTGAACTAATACAAAACTCTAGAAAGTCACTGAGGATCTATGGAGCAAATCTACCATACCATACCAGCACCAACTTCCAAAACTCACATAAGGAGCCCACCCAAAAAAAGCATCACTGTAAATACTGCAGTGGGTCCTGGAACATCCAACACATATTTGAAAAGGTCAATAATTCAGATTACTACAGTACAGATCCATACATATAAACTCCATGTTAAGAGAACACCTGGCCTTGGTCATACATTCAGAATACAGACCCTCACCAAGTACAGAATAAGTGACCGTAACCTAAAAATAAACATACCTAGACAAAAATGAAACTGCAATACCAAGAAGTTAGATTCTGCATACAATGCAATAAATAGAGATGCATTCCCATGTACTGTATAAAATATAAAGATAGCACCAAGTCCAATCATTAAATTGAAAATAAAATTCTCTTCTACCTTTGTTGTCTGACCATCTTATTCTCTGATCATGCTGGTCCCAATCTGAGGGTTCTGCTTTCCTCCACCTCCCAGTGCCCCCCACCACCTACTTCCCCCAGGGGCAGCATGAAGGTGATGCAAAGCCATGTGTAGAGATTCATTGCAGCATCATTTGCATAAATTTAGTATACTTTCTTTTAAAATGTATATGCCACCCATCTAAAATCCTAGGTGGCTTCCAAATACACATGCAATTCAGTAAAACAGATGTTACAGTAAAACAAACATAATAATAAAACAAATCCATTTACATAGCTCCCCCCCCCCATCAACACCCTACAGTTGATCATATCAAGAACCCAGAGTACAGGACCCATACAGCAAATCTACTATTTCATAACAGCACTAACTTCCAGCACATGACATGGAGTATATCCAGAAAAGGGCAGCACCATAAATATTGCAGTGGGTCTTAGACCATCCATATTCCTATTTAGAAAACTGAACAAGCTGGATTATTAAAGATCCCTGCATAGAAACTGCATGCTAACAGAACATGCAGCCTCAGTCACACATGCAGAACAGAGATAGTGTCACAGCCCCTCCTAGTGGCAGTGTGCCAAAGGGTCAGGGTGGACATTTTAATTTTGTTGAAGAAAGAAAAACTTTTAGACCAAGTGCATTCTGGTCCTTATAGTCCCTCTTCACAAAGAAAATAGATGTGTGAGCCTTGAGCAGTGTGAAACAAAAAGGTTTTTATTCCCTTGTTACGCAAAAGGTTCTTCAGGAAACAAAGTAGAATTTACCTTACTTCAGGTTTAGTGCCAAGAATATTTACAAAAGGTCAGCAACTGTTACAAATACTTCACAGTTCTCTGTATCCAAGCAAGTTTCTCAAACAGCAAGAAAAACAAGACAAAACGTCTTCCTTCAGTTTTAAGAGAATGCAAAAGGTACTTTAAAACATGTGCTGCTGTTATATCTCGGTAAGAGATTCCAGGCTCTCGGTAATACACAAAGAACAGTCCATTGGTTCAAGCATCAACGGTTCTGGTTCTGCAAACTCAATTTGCATGGGTTCTAGCTCACACGTGGTGTCTTCTAATCCTGAGCTTTCCCTGGTTAACACAGGTTGCAGTTCAGTATTTCTTTTCCCCACTTTCCAGCCTGCTGGCCTGGGTTTAGCAAATAACTATTAGTGCTTTTCCCTATACCTCTCTGTACATGGTTGTGAAACTTCCTCCAGCTTTGTTTCTTCTCAGGATGGATTTTTAAGCTATCAGCCTTCCAAGGACCTGGCATCCATTCAATAAATGAAGTATGTCAGACGGCTGCCTAGGGTGAGAACTTACACAATCTTGACGATGCATATATTCATATGATTCTTGCAAGGTATTGTGTGTATTGTAGTTCATTCACTCCCAAACACAGCTGATGACAATAATTTGAGTTGTGAAACCAAGTGGTAAGATCAATAAAATACTTCTTTTATTGATGGGGTTTAATTCACCCAGCACATGTATGCTTGATAGCACTATAAATGAGGTTACTTGCTTGCAGTGTTTAAATTGGATAACAAAAAGTCACAAAGTAAACCAGAAACAACCTTCTGCTTGTCAGGCAATTAGCTAATGTTTTCTTAGCAAATAATTACCAAATACAAAGGCACAAAGTAAAGAATAAACTTTGCTGGTTAGGTTAACTTCTGCTTATTTTCCACGCCGATCTCAGCAGTGATTCTCCCTTGCTCACACACACAATCAGGTGCAGCCCTAATTACTATCAATGGACCAGCTGAAAGCCTTTAGCTGGCTGGCTGCTACTGTGTGAGCCCAAATCCTGCTTTAAGAGCTGTTTGCAGTGGAAATAAAGAACAAAGTTAGGTTTCTTTGTGATGGCTGATGTGTTTGCTCATAGAAAACTAGCAATAGCATTTAGATAAAGAACAGTCCATGTAAATAGTTTCATCTGCTGTATTTCCCCCTGCATCAACAATCATAGGGTCAATATCATACATTGGCACAGATGAGTCTTTCATTAAGGCACTATCATGAGAATGCTTATTCCCTTGCTGCCATTCTCTATTATAGATAGGGTCTGGATCAGTGTTCATACCTGAGCCTCTCCTGCTATCATTATTCCTCTCTGTATAGCCTGGCCAATATGTAATCTAATTCTGATGTCCAGCCTTCCAATCTTGATCCCTGGACACTGGATCTTCTCTCACATACCTTCTGGCCTTGGTCTGAAAGTCCCTTCCACATGCAGTCTTCTCTCTTCCAGGTAGCCACTGGTGATTCCTATCTCTGCCACTCCATTCCTCTGGCTGAATCCAGTCCAATGGACTCTGCTGGCCTTTGGAATACCTCCCAGTATGAGTACTGCCTTGGAATCTCCCAGACCTTCCAATGGCCTTTCTTCTCTTCCTTCCAGAGAGTTTCCTTCTCTCTCTATCTGCTTGGCTTGGCTTCTGTTTCTCCAGGTGATACTGGTGCTTGTAGCCGTTGCTGAAGCTCTCCCCTCTGTATCTCTTCCTGAAGCTGTTCTTGAAACTGTTGCTGAAAACTGTTTCCTGAAGAATAAGCTCTATTCTTATTCTGTCCTAATGTGTGCTGCTCCCTAACACAGCGCAGCTGTGTTGAATCAGGCCCTGCCCTTTGAGATGAGTGCTTAGGGATTACCTCATAGCTCTCTTGATTGCACACACATTCTCTCACTTCAGCCCCTCTCATGGCTGCTGGAAACCTGGTGCATTCTGGGACTGGTAGTCTTTTATGTGAAAACTCTGTTTTCTTGCTTCTACCAGAACTGACAGGTTGCTTGTTCAGAGTCACATCATCTTTTCTATAGCTCCTACCTGAGCTATGATAAGCTTCCTTATCACAAGTATCACTGTACCTTGGATCTCTGTAGCATTTGCTGCTGGTGTTCTCTCTACCAGAGACTCTCCCTTTGTCACCATCTTCCTTGAAGACTGGCTTCTGGAGCTTTCTAAGCTGGGCTTGTTCTCCCTGGAACTTAGCTCTGCTTTTCCATGTATCCAAGCTTCTCTGCCTTGCAGTGTATGAGGTTCTTTCCTCAGCTCCTTCCTTCATAGATCCTTTTTCTCTCTCTCCCAAAGGTCCTCCCTTGAGTTCCTTCTTAGATCCTCTCTCGAGTTCTTTCTTAGATCCTCCCTGTCTGCTTCCTTGTGAGCACTGCTTAAAAAGGCAACTGAGTTTTCTGGCTTTCTGCTCAGGTGCCTTTGATTAGCTACTGCATTGCTACAACCTGGGTGTGTCAGCTTAACTTCTGCAGCCTCGTGCCTGCTCCCTCTAGCTGCACTTCTAGGTAATTACACCCTCTGTAACTCAGTTGCTTCATAAGAAAGAGTTTTTTTCTACATCCATCGCTTCAATGGCTTCAGCTCCATCACAATAGATCTTCACCAAGTAGGGAATATATCAATATCAACTAAAAACAGACATATGTAGACAAAAAATGCTTTTACCCATTACTCTTAGGTTTACAGGATTTCTTTCCAAAATTATAATTTACTCCAGAGTGAGGCAAAAGAAAGAACTCTCATAAGCAGGCATCTGCATTGTCAGCAAAAACTAACATAATGGCTCAGCACAAGTAGCATGAGGGCAACTAATGCCACCTCAATGGGTGGCCTTAGTTGCACCAACAGCCGTTT
Organism: Ichthyophis bannanicus; assembly: GCA_033557465.1. Lineage (NCBI taxonomy): Eukaryota > Metazoa > Chordata > Amphibia > Gymnophiona > Ichthyophiidae > Ichthyophis > Ichthyophis bannanicus. The sequence continues at coordinate 1,558,821,041 of CM066031.1, read as the reverse complement.
TGCCACATTCAAATGTGGTAACTGCAGGGGGATATAACTGCCACCCTGCAGTTAGCCTACAGCTCTGTGTAATCAAAATCAGGAATTAGTTACCAGAGGATGTAGTAAAAGCTTTTAATGTAGCTGGGTTTAGAAAAGGTTTGGACAAGTTTCTGGAGGAGAGGTCCATAAACTATTATTAAAGGGGACCTGAGAAATCCACTTGCCCTGGGACAAGCCCTGGGAACCTGTCAGGTACTTGTGACCTGGATTGGCCACTGTTGGAAACAGGATATGGGGCTTGATGGACCTTAGTCTGACCTAGTATGGCATATCATATGTTCATATGTTACCAGTGAGGAACCTAGGAAACATGCTGCCAAACAAGAGGAGCTCAACAGCACCCATGCAGCACCTCCCACTTCTACAAAAACCAAAAGTGACTTGGCACCCCAAAACAGCACTTCCTACCTGAAAGTAAGCTTGTCTGTACAGGGCGGTGTACACAACCAGACTGTCTAAACCTGAGAAAGAGTTAATTCTGTTCAGAACTTTGCTTAGAAATATTTGCTTACTAAGTAGGTGAAGAGGTACAAGTCCTGTAAATAAGAAATGGGGCAGGCTGTCCTCTAGCCTTGCAGTCTCAGGGTTATTAGATACCAAGCAGTCAGCAGTAAACAGTTATGTCTTGGAATACATGTATGCCTCCTCATACTGACCTATGCTGATTAGAAATTGACCTATGATGAGATGAATACGTAATACCTGACGTGGAATAATAAAGTGAAATTATGCTGTATCCTCCAAAAGATCCTTATAAATAAAGTAAACCATAGCTGATAGTTAGAGCAAACAAAGAGAACTTGGTTCTATTTGTTTCTCTCCGCAAAGCTTTGGTGTATCTATATAGAAGTGTGTGGTATTTTATTGCTGTCTTTGGATTCCTTTCGTATTGCTTTGAATGTAGTTTTCTGTGACTCCAAGAGCCCTGCAGGTTGCTGGTGAGGGGGGGGGGGCAAACAGAAGCCCACACTACTCTCTGAAAAACAAGACACCAACACAACACTTCCTACTCCAAGAAGGGCTTGGCAACCCCAACATAACTTCTGAAACTGCACACTGGACCAGCATGATGTTAATGTAAATATACATGCAAGATGCTCAAACACCAAGGAACTAAAAGAAAAAGTGAGAATCACAGCACAATTTATAACACCAAATTATAATTCATTTTATTTTGTTATAAGCTGCATTATGGTTCTCACTTTTTCTTTTTGAATATGTATTCTGCATCCACAGAAAGCATAGTTACTCACCTGTAACAGGTAATCTCTGGAAACAGCAGGAATTTAGTCTTCATATATGGGTATCGTCGGTACCAACGGAGCCTGCATGGGAACGCTCCCCAGCGTCCAATAGGAAAGCTTTTGGGAGCATCCCACAGCGCCTGCGTGCTGCCTTCCTGCCTTTCCCAACTGTCCCTCTCCAGTTGAGTTTAAAGCTGAGACAAAAGAGAGAGGGAAAGAGAGAAAGAGAGAGATAGAGAGATAGAGAGATACAAGTCCATGGGGAGGTGGGTGGATTGTGAAGACTAAATTCCTGCTGTTCCCGGAGATCACCTGTTACAGGTGAGTAACTATGCTATCTCCAGGAACAAGCAGGAATGTAGTCTTCACATATGGGGACTCCCTAGCTGCAGATGCCAGGGAGAAAACCCCAGAAGTTGTGTGCCCTTGTGAAAGGGCTCCACTTCCCCCCATGGATCTCTGGCATCCTATCAGGGATGGTGGGTAGGAGTTGATTAAGTATGGAACAGGTGTTGAAGAACAGCCTGACCAAACAAGGCATCATGGCGGGAGTCCTTGTCTAAGCAGTAATGGGCTGTGAAGGTATGAACCGAAGACCAAGTAGCTGCTCGACAGATGTCGTTAATAGACACAGAGTGAAGATGAGCCATAGAGGCTGCCATGGCTCTCACATTGTGAGCTGTGACATGGCCTTCCAGAAGAAGGTTTTTACTCTCATAGGCAAAAGATATACACTGTGCAATCCAGTTGGACAGTGTTCATTTGGAGACTGGAAGTCCCAAATGACTAGGATCAAAAGCAACAAAAAGTTGAGAGGACTTCCTATGTTGCTGTGTCCTTTGTAAGTAAAAGGCCAGAGCCCTTTTACAATCCAAAGTTTGAAGATTCCTTTCTGCATTTTAGGCATGAGGCCTTGGGAAGAATACAGGAAGGTAAACCACTTGGTTTAAATGAAAATGTGACCCCACCTTTGGCATAAAATGTGGATGAGTTCTAAGGACTACCTTATCATGATGGAACCTTGTATAAGGAGGATCAGCCACCAATGCTTGCAATTCACTGATGTGACATGCTGATGTGATTGCAATAAGAAAAGATGAACTTGCAGGAAAGGAATTTCAAGGAGGTAGTGGCTAATGGTTCAAAAGGCGGTTTCATAAGCTGCCCAAAAACCAAATTTAAGTCCCATGCCACCGGTGATAGCTTAATGGGAAGCTTAGTTAAAAGAAGGCCTCTCATAAATCTCACTATGAGAGGATGAGAGGAAATAGGTTGCCCATTTAGAGGCTTGAAAGAAGCTGCAATAGCACTCAAATGAAGTCTCACTGAATTGGTCTTAAGCCCTGCATTAGATAAATGAAGGAGATACTCCAGTAATGATTCCAGAGGTATCGCAAAAGGGTTAAGACCCTTCTGCGAGCACCATATGGTAAACCTTTTCCACTTGAAAGCATAAGAGCGTCTTGTGGAAGGCTTCCTGGAAGCATAAAGGATATCCTTTACCTGCTGGTAAAGGTTAAGACCGTGAAGTTCTAGGCTTTCATCAACCAGGCCCTGAGATGAAGAGACTGGGGAATGGAATACCACATCCCTCTGGAGCAGATCCTAACTTCAGAGGCGGAGCTTGAGAGAGATGTAGGAGCAGAGGGTACCACATTTGTCGTGGCCAATGTGGAGCTATGAGAATCATATGACCTCTGTCTCTCTGAAGCTTGAACAGGATTTTGGGAATTAGGGGAATGGGTGGAAAGGCATACAGGAAGTCCTGGCCCCAATGGAGGAGGAAAGCATCCCTGACCTGACAGCCCTGAGCCAGAACTCTGGAACAGAACCGGGGAAGTTTGGCATTCAGCGCACTTGCGAAGAGGTCTATGTCCAGGGTTCCCCAAATTTGGAAAATTTTGTCCACCTGGCCTGCATGGAGAGACCATTCGTGTGGAAGCAGAACTCGACTGAGTCTGTCTGCCCAAGAGTTTTGAATGCTTGGAAGATACACCGCAAGGAGATGAATCTGATGTTCTCTGGCGAGGGCCCATAGTTGCAAAGCTTAGATAGTGTATTTTACCTTGTGCTTTCTGAAAATCATGCAGACTGGCTGTATTTATATGTTAAAAAGAAGGGCAGACAGCAGGAACTTGCCCACCCCTCTTTTAAACCCAGCTACACAAACAGCTTTTACTATATCCTCTGATAATGAATTCCAGAGTTTTTGATTACTTGCTGAGTGAAAAAATAGTTTCTCGGATTAGTCTTAAATGTGCTACATTGAATTATCATTGTGTGTCCCCTAGTCTTTCAACTTGTTGAAGGAGTAAGCAACTAATCTATGTCTATCTGTTCCACTCCACTCATTATTTTATAGACCTCTATCATCTCTTCCCTCAGTCATCTTTTTTCCAAGCTGAAGAACCCTAACCTTTTAAGCTTTTCCTCATAAGGATATCCATCCATCACCTTTATCATTTTTGTGCCTCTTCTCTGTACCTTTTCTAATTCCTTTTTAAGATATGGCAACCAGAATTGCACATAGTATTCAAGATTACATTGGAACAGTCCACTTCAGCAAGGAGAAAGCTCTTCTCATATACAAGAGAATTCTATTATCGGAAGCAGAGCTACTACCATTATCCTAAATATAGACAGCAATATCATCAGCATTAGCAATCTCTTAGACCTCACTAGAGAGATGGAAGACAGCCAAGAGTCTGATGTCCGGAAATCTAAGCCTTCTTCATATTTTTTATATCATTCAGCATAACCAGTTCCTCAAACGTGCTTTGCAATTATATGGGAATTTTATGTAATTGTATGTTTTACCTGTTGCTAACCACTTTGGATAGCTAGGTTTCAGAAAAGCGACATATACGTTTTAATTAATTCATTTAATCAATTAATTAATTAATCTCTGCAATCACTAAGGAAGTTCCTGAGCCACTGGACTGTTTGGGGATTTTTTTAATCAGAGCAAATGTTGCAGAAAACTTTTCAGAGTAAGCAATGAGCTGGCATATGAGTAGACAAAAGAGGCCGAGTCAGCCCATACTTCAAGACATGGGAAGCCCAATTTCCTGTCTACTCTATTCCCCAATAGTACTACTACTACTACTACTATTCAGCATTTGTAAAGTGCCAGGCATGCAGCGCTGCACAGCTAACCTAAAAGAGGTAGCCAACATACTAGAGACAGTCTGCTGGATTTCCTTTCATAGGCTTTGGTTTAGGGTCATAGTTTGGTCATCTGTTGATGAGCTGCTGGGGATAAGGAGCGAGCCATATCCCAACAGGCTGCACCCTTAGTCAAAAAACAGCATAGTGGCTTGATGTCCAGAAGCTATTGCCCCTACATGAATAAAAAGTATATCCAGCACTTGGCAGCCATATTAACATGAAGGCAGATTCCATAAAGGATGGCCAGCTCCAGTGGAAACTTGCGCTTCTGGAACAGGCACGTTTTCAATCTAAATCTGGATCCACGTGTTCAGATGTACATCAGTTCTGGAATCAGGATGAAGATATTTTCTCTGCTGCATGACATGCATGTGTCTGCTAGACATCTGGGTGTGTACATACAAACAACTAAATCGTCTCCATCGTGGACCATCTAAAATGCACCCGTGCCCTCCTGATCCTGACTGTATATCTCTGAAAACATTTTAGGGGTCCCCACCCATCCACGTGTAACTCCGAAAATGTTTCTACCCCCATGAAGTGAGGTCCACGTGCAACAGGAAACAGGATGGAGTAGTACCCCCCTCCCACCACACCAAAATCCATATCGCACATATTACAGCATGGCTACCTACCAGGCAGCCAAACCTCTGAGGAAGAGACTAGATTGCTGTGCAGGCTTGTCCTGATGGATGAGGAGGAGGTACTGCTGCCCACTGGGCACAAAAAGCCAGCCCAGGCTGCAGCAAGCAGGGACTGGGAGAGAATTCGCAGCACCCTGGCACAGTAAGTACATAAATTGCAGTACACACATTGGAAGAGGTAGCAACAGGCAGCCAGCACTAGCACACATGGATAGATTGAAACAGGCAAGCACAAAGTGAGGGAAAGGGTAGAAATGGAAAAGATCTGTTATGTGCAGAATGCATGCATGTGGAGCAGCAACAGAAAGGCAGATACCAAGGACAGCAGCACCAGTGAGCAACCCAAATGTGGGTTACAGGATGCAATTTTCCATATTAGGAAGCACTAACCTGGACAAAGATAGGTGTCATTGTGGATAATATGTAAAAACCCTTTGCCAGTGTGCAGTGGTAGCCAAGAGAGCAAGTAGAATGCTAGGCATCATTAGGAAAGGAATGGAGAATAAAGCCATGGAGGTAATTATTGATAAATTTAGCAGGGTGTTCATATTACATCATCATGTAGGCACAGCGATTTCTACTGTAACTGAAACTTAGGGGTATGGTTACTAAATGGCGCTATTTGCGCTGCTGTAACATTATCACGTGATAAGGCACCTTATCGCACGATAATGGTGCTTTACCGGGCGATAAGGCGCCTTATCGCGCGATAACGCGCACAGCGGCGCAAACGAGCACTGAAGGTGGAGAAAGGCTCCCGGAGGGCGGAGGAAGGCTCCCCAGGGGTGGAGAGAGAGGGTCAATGGGTGGAGAGTGGGAAGGGAGAGGCTCCCTGCACACTAACGCTGTGGATTCCGGGGCTGAAAACTAACACAAGTGAAACCCTGGCGTTAGAGCTGATTTAAAGGGAAGAGAAACCATTTACGTCAGCAATGTACAGCAAAACCAGGGAAACCTGCAAAACGTGATCAGTGTGATACATGTGCACGGAACAAAAGGGCAAATAAACAGTGAAAATGACCAGAAGAAAATGTAATAAAAGCATAACAAAGCTGGCCAATAGTGATATTAATGGGAAACAGCAGAAAACATTCCCAAGAATGCTCCAAAAAAAAGATATGAAGTTTGGAAGGGTCTATGCTCCGTCCCCATACAAGGTGAATGATCCCACAGTGAAATTCCGCTGATCAGGGCTGTCCCTCCCCATTGGACAGGTTTCCTATGGCGTGCACATGTTCCGCAACAGCAGGGCGGGCATGTCAGAATGGGCAACTGGACAGATGCTGGAAAAGGGGACACAGAGGGCTGCAGGCGGCACATGGTGTGGTGCAGCTTGGCCACAGTGCGGACTAGGGTGATGCCTAGGTGGCCCATAGGAATGCTGAAAATGTACAGCAGCCAGACAGCAACTGACGAGGGCCCAACATGGGCACGAGTGTGATTCCCACAGTATCACAGGGGATAGTACCCAGCAGGTACCCCCAAGGGCACAGAACATTGGCAGGTGGTGCTGGGGGGACACGTGGACAGCTATGTAGGCACCCCTACCCCAGAACCCACACCATAGGCAGCCGCTTACTTGTACACTGGATGGCCTGAGACCTCGCACCACCATCACCACCAGTAGAAGGGCATGTCAGCATGGTGGCAGAGGGGTACTGGTGGTGGAGGGGGCTGTGGCTGCTGCCCACAGCAAACCATGGCCCAGCCCTGTTTAGGTAGGTGCCGTGCGCTTCAACAGACAGGCTCTGTCTGACAAACAGTCATGGTATCTCCAGGGAATGCATAGTCTCTCTGGCAACACGGTTGTGCAGTGGACACAGCCAGTGGGTTCAGGAGCAGAAAGTCACAGGTTCAAGTCCCAGCTATGGCTCCCACCAACCTAGTCCCCATATTTTACCCATTACTAAACCATAGTAATTAAGAGGGAACCTTTATTGCAGATAACATAAACATGCCTGAAATGCCTATATTTTACCCTACAGAGCACAGACACCATAGACATGTGCAATACCTAGAGCAGAGTTTCCCAAATGCAGTCCTGGAGGGACAAACTCCATTCAGGCGTCATGCTGTTTCTAATAAAGATGCCTGTGCTGCATGTCTATGCACCGCCCCCATGGTATGCAGATGTATCTCATGCATATTCATTAGGGACAACATGAAAACCCAAACAGTATTTGGCCCACCAGGACTGGAGTTGGGAACCTCTGCCCTAGAGCAGCGGCCAATAGGGGCAGACACACCCGCACCCACAGGCTCCATTATCCAAAGCTTCCTGGAGAGGCAGGATGTTGGACCCTGCGTGCATCTCCCAATACTAGCACTTGCATACCTTAGCCATGCCACCCTAAACCTGGGAATACGGTACACACCTATCAAAAGGTTGCTATGATTACTGGCAGATAGCATTTCCTAAGTTAAGCACAATTTGCTGATTGAGCTGCATCATAGCAACCTTTCTGATGACTGTGGAGTGTGTTTCAGGTCTGGTGTCTGACAGTGTTTACCACCCTGGGGAGTGACCCCAACAGTATTACATACCATAGCCATGCCTGCACTGTGCCCAGGACTGGTGCGGTGGCCAGGGCTGCCAAGAGCCTCTATATTTGCACAATGCTGGCATAGGTGTGGGAGCGTGTGTCTGTCTATCCACTGTGTGGTGTCTGCCAACACCTTCCTCAGCCCACACTGTTGCCAGTGTAAGCCTGCCAATGTGCATAATGAGGAGCAAGGTACCATGGGTATAGCCCGGACAGAGTGGCCTGGCTAGGATGCATCTGCACAGGGCATAGGGCAATGGCTCGGACATTGTAGTGCCCGACAAGCACCTGCATGGACAGGGTGGCCACAGCATGTCCTGCTGGGAGGTCACTCTCACCCTGACTGAGCAGTGACCATGGCATGGCTAGGTTCCCCCATAGTGCTATATAAGTATTTCTGTCATGTGATATTTATGGGTTCTTTTTTGGGGCCCAATCACTGACTTGTCTGCTTGGTGTGTATGCATCTTCTCCAGAAACATGCACTACAGACCAGTTAGCACACTGTTTGCTGTTAGTATGTGTCTGGTTGGAACACCTTGCAGGCTGGAGACTTGCTTCTGGAGAATGTCAGATAGTGTTGGGGGCAGCTGGGCATTTCCAGGCCTTCTGTCTGCCTTGCCTTATGGATGTGTACAGATCTGCATTGTCTGCCCTGTAGGGTGTTTGTTCCCCAGCAGGACTGGGGTTGATGGTCCCCTCTACTGCTACCATTGTAGGGAGGTATAATGTGGATCTGTTGGTGCGAGATCTTGTTTCCCACCCTGAGCCCCAGAGGGTGGGTTGGGTGGTGGTACATAATCCGCCTATGGGTCCAAACACCCCCCCCCCTTCACCTACATCATGTGACCATGGCACCAACACAGGCTATGCACTATTTGATAGGGGGCATGTCTGAGGCATTTTCTTTTTTAATTTAAATTAGTGCTGCCAGCAAAACCACCCTCACAGTGCTGTAGCCTAAAGGTGCCTCATAAGGCGCCCTCTAAAGCACCCTATAAGGCGCCTTATAAGGTGCCCTATAGGGAACATTATAAGGTGCTTTGACGGATAGAAACATAGAAACATAGAAATATGACGACAGAAAAAGACCACATTGCCTATCTAGTCTGTCCTTCCATAACAACTACAACAGTCCCCTTTTTACCTTTAGAGATCCTCTGTGTTTGTCCCATGCTTTTTTGAATTCAGTTACTGTCCTCATCTCTACCACCTCCACTGGGAGACTATTCCATGGATCCACTACTCTTTCCGTAAAGAAATATTTCCGCATATCACTCCTGAATCTATCTCCCTTCACCCTCATCCTATGTCCCCTGGTAGCAGAACTTGCTTTCAATTGAAAGAGGCTCTCTCCCTAAACATTTATGCCACGGAGGTATTTAAACATCTCAATCATATCACCTCTATCCTGTCTTTCCTCTAAGGTGTACATATTAAGATCCTTCAGTCTGTCCTCATATGCTTTATAATGAAGACCACTAATCATTTTAGTAGCCACCCTCTGCACCGACTCCATCCTGTTCACATCCTTTTGAAGGTGTGGTCTCCAGAATTGCACACTATACTCCAAATGAGGTTGCACCAAAGACTTATACAGAGGCATTATCACCTCCTTTTTTCTGCTAGCCATTCCTCTCCGTATGCACCCAAGCATCCTTCTTGGGTGCATATGGACAGTGCACTTTATAATGTGCTCTCTGGAGTGCCTTATAGGGCGCCTTATGCGGCACCTTAGGTTTACAGCGTTAGTGTGCAGGATGCCATATAAGGTACTGTTCTATCCCCTACTCTTTTAATTATTATTGGCGTTCTTTTCCTTTTCCAGCAGCCTTATTTTGGTATTGTGAACCACTCTGTGCCCCCGTGGTATGAGTGGTATATAAAATGCGTTAATAAAGATAAAGATAAAGATAAAGATAGACCTCACAGGAGCCTGGTGAATGGCTGCAAAGTCTTCCCCCTTTACATCCTGGTAGAGTTCCACACCTGTGTCTCCTGCTCACACTGAACACCCTTCCACCCACATCACTTGACAGTAGAACACTGCCTCAGTTATTCTTGCATAGGTCATCTCAAACACAAATGCTCCTTAAAATGCTACATTTGGGCCCTTACCAACCTCACAACAACCTAAACTAACTTTCCAATTCCCCAAGGAATGCATGACACAGCTGCGTGACAAAACTATACTCTTTCAATGACTACGACTTTCTGGCTATGACATCTGTTTCTCACATAACTGGGTACTTGCATTTCTCACAGCATTTCTCTACATGTGGCTATGGCACTCCTCGAGTATGGAGCAGACAGAGCTTAAAGATTCCAAATTACCCATGTCTACCAATAGCCAAATTAATATGAATAAAATACAGTCTCTAAAATGCTTGTATGCAAATGCTAGAAGTCTAAAAAATAAGATGGGAGAGTTAGAATATAAAGCACTAAATGAGAGGTTAGATGTGATTCGAATATCAGAGACATGATGGAAGGAGGACAACCAGTGGGACACTGTGATATCTGGGTACAAACTATATCGTAATGATAGAGCTGATCAAATTGGTGGAGGTGTTGCGCTCTATGTTAGAGAGGGCATTGATTCAGAAAGGATTAAAGTTTTGCAGGAAACAAAATTTGCTGTAGAATCTCTATGGATTGAAATTCCATGTAAAAAGGGGAAGGCGATGGCAGTGGGGGTATACTATCGACCGCCTGGCCAGAATGAACAAATGGATGATGAAATGCTCAAAGAAATCAAGGAAGCTAACAAAAGTTACAGTGCAGTAATAATAATGGGTGATGTCAATTACCCCAGTATCGATGGCAGGACATGCTAGGGAGATAAAGTTCCTAGATGAAATAAATGACTGCTTCTTGGAGCAGCTGGTTCATGAACCGACCAGAGGGGAAGCCATATTAGACCTAGTCCTTAATGGAACACCACATCTAGTGCAAGAGATAAGGGTGTTGGGGCCACTTGGCAATAGTGATCATAGCAGAATCGCATTTGATTTAATTAGTGGAGGAGGGATAGCAAGGAAGTCCACAATACTACCTTTTAACTTTCGAAAGGGAGACTATGATAAAATGAGGAAAATAGTAAAGAAAAAACTAAAAGGAGCAGTTGCAAAGGTTAAAGACTTACATCAAGCGTGGGTGTTGTTGCAAAATGCTATCTTGAGTGGAGGAGTGGCCTAGTGGTTGGAGCAAGGTACTTCAGGTCAGAAGGTCGGGGGTTCAAATCCCACTAGAAGACAGTAACCTTAGGCTGGAAGGACTGGGGTTTCTAGTCCCACAGGTGCTCCTTGTGGTCTTGGGCAAGCCACTTAACCCTCCATAGCCCATGTTCCCTGTTAAATACTTATCTCCAAGTTATAATGCCCTGTTCAATGTAATTTCAGTTTGTTCAACGTAAACTGCACTGATGCAGAATAGTGTGGTATATAAGAGAATGTAAATAAATAAATAAATCTTAGAAGCCCAGACCAGCTATATTCCATGCTTTAAGAAAACTGGAAGGAAGTCCAAAAAACTGCCAGCATGGCTTAAAGGTGAGGTCAGAGAGGATGTTGTTGCCAAAAAAGCATCTTTCAAGAAATGGAAAAAGAGCCAAATGACAAAACCTGGAAAAAGCACAAGCACTGGAACGTCAAATGCAAGGCATTGATAAGGCAGGCAAAGGGAGAATTTGAGAAGAAGCTTGCTGCGGAAGCAAAAATGCGAAATAAAGACTTTTTCAAGTACATTCATAGCAAAAAACATGTGAGAGAGTCAGTTGGTCAATAGATGATAGAGGGGTTAAAGTGCACTAAGAGGCGACAAGGCGATAGTGGAGAGACTGAATGAATTCTTTGCTTCGGTCTTTACTGAGGAAGATGTAGGGATGTTACCCATGACTGAAGTGGTATTTAAAGGTGCGGAAGAATTGAAGGAAATATCGATACATCGGGAAGATGTATTACAACTGAAGAGTAGCAAATCACCTGGGCTGGATGGTATACATCCGAGGGTGTTGAAAGAACTGAAATATGAGATTGCAGACCTGCTATTAGTAATCTGTGAATTTTCATTAAAATCATCTGTAATACCTGAAGACTGAAGGATTGCCAATGTAACACCAATTTTTAAAAAGGGTTCTAGGGCCGATCCGGGAAACTACAGACCGGTGAGCCTGACGTCAGTACCGGGAAAAATGGTAGAAACCATCATAAAGAATAAAATTACTCAGCATGTAGATAGTCATGGCCTAATGGGAGACAGCCAACATGGCTTTAGACAAGGAAGATCTTGTCTTACTAATCTGTTATGTTTTTTTGAAGGTGTGAATAAATAGGTGGACAAAGGTGAGTCAGTTGATATAGTGTATCTGGACTTTCAGAAAGCCTTTGACATGGTCCCTCATCAGAGACTTTTGGCAAAACTAAAGAGTCATGGGATAGGAGGCAGTGTACTATTGTGGATCAGGAACTGGTTAAAAGATAAAAAGCAGAGGGTAGGGCTAAATGGCCAATTTTCCCAATGGAGAAAGGTGAATAGTGGTGTATCCCAGGGATGTGTGCAGGGTCCGCAGCTTTTTGACATATTCATAAATGACCTGGAAAGGGGAATAACGAGTGAGGTTCTCAAATTTGCAGATGACAGAAAACTATTTAAAGTTGTTAAAACCCAAGAGGATTGTGGAAAATTGCAAGAGGATCTTGATAAATTGGAAGACTGGGCATCAAAATGGCAGATGAAATTTAATGTGGACAAGTGCAAATTTATGCACCTAGGGAAGAACAACCCAAACTATGGTTACACAATGCAAGGTTCCACATTAGGAACCACTACCCAGGAAAAAGATTTAGGTGTCATTGTGGATAACATGTTAAAACCCTCGGCCCAGTGTGCAGCGGTGGCCAAGAGAGCAAATAGAATGCTAGGTATCATAAGGAAAGGAATGGAAAATAAAACAAAAGATATTATAATGCCTCTATATCGTTCCATGGTGTGACCGCACCTTGAATATTGTGTGCAATTCTGGTCGCCGTATCTTAAAAAGGATATAACGTTATTAGAAAAGGTTCAGAGAAGAGCCACCAAAATGGTAAAGGGGATGGAAGGATACTCCTATGAAGGAAGGCTAAAAAGGTTAGGGCTCTTTAACCTGGAAAAGAAACGGCTGAGGGGAGATATGATAGAAGTCTATAAATTAATGAACGGAGTGGAACGGGTAAACGTAGATCGATTGTTTATGTTATCAGAATATAGAAAGACTAGGGGACATGCAATGAAGCTACAGGGTAAACTATTTAAGACTAATAAAAGAAAATATTTTTTCACTCAACGTGTAATCAAACTCTGGAATTTGTTACCGGAGGATGTAGTAAAGGCTGTTAGTTTAGCTGGGGTTAAAAAAGGTTTGGACAAGTTTCTGGAGGAAAGGTCCATAAACCATTATTAAGAAGGGACCCAGGATATCAATGCTTGAACCAATACAAGCATTGTGGAACCTGTGTCCCTTGGGGAAACTGCTAGGTACGTATGACCTAGATTGGCCACTGTTGGAAACAGGATACTGGGCTTGATGGACCTTGGTCTGACCCAGTAAGGCATATCTTATGTTCTTACGTTCAGTCAATGTCCATTCTCTGTCATGGCTTATTTCTGTCTTATACATCTGCTATCTTTGGGGCAATCCTGCCTGCCTTCCCACAGTCTGCTTTGTGGCACTGTGCACCTGCTCTGGCCTGTGTGAGCATGGGAAGGTGGATCCCTGTGCCATCATACCAAGTAGCCTGCCTCAGGATATCACCACTCTCGCAACTTGTATAGCTCCTGGACTGGGTAAGGATGGCAGCCTATGGCACAATCTGGGAAATGTTAGCACAACATCAGTGATGTCTCCCAATGCTTGGCACAGCTGCTATATGGCTGCCCTATCACAGTGGTACCTGGTGACACTGCAGTCATCTATATGGTCTAGATACTGGCCAGGCATTCATGACCTAATTGAAATGCAGATCAGCACACCAGATCCTCCCGTGCTACCCCAAAATCACACACTCTCCCTTGCAGTCACAAAAGACATCATTCTGCTAAATAGAACCTATAAATAACAGTTGCTATATCATAACAGCATTACATCCCAGGACTACACATATGATCTCCCTTTCGCACTCTAACAAGAATTGTTTCCAACTCACTCACGCACATACTATTTTTACATTAACAGCCCCAGATTTCAGAACACAAAATTTTTAGGGTTTCCTATATTAGCTCTTTTAACACAAACAGCACATTTCAGCAGAGCCAGGTTAAACACTATTGCTCTTCTTAATATTTCTATAAACGTTTTTATTAATGTTTCTTTGTCTTACAACATTCCCTCATCTCTGCATTCTGTTCTTTATAACTGCATCTTGTGTTTTTCCAGATTGCAGTCACACCAGTTCAAAACATACTTGTCACAACCATTCTTCAATATGGGATGAATTGTAGAGCACAGCAGAATATTTTCTAAGTCCTGCCCTTATTCCATGTCTCCTCAGGAATAACGGGGAGATCTGCAGGGATGTCAGAAAACATAAACAGGCCTTTCTGGAATATGCTATACACGTCTCTGCGGCTGACCACTCCCCCATTCCGCCCCTCCTGGGGACATTCTCAGATCCCCGTTCTAGTGATGTGGACATCCATGGACACAGGATTTCAGAACATGGTCATAGATGTTTTTGTGAGAAAAATGTCTCTCACGCATGTTCCAAATGACCTATTTGTATTATGGAATGACCTCTAAAATGCGTAAAGTCAAGAGAGAGCCCAGCATTGTTGATGGGGATAGTTTCATTCACACAATCCATACTTGCTTCATTTAAAATAAAAGATATTGATAATAATTTATTCCAAGTAAGAGTATATATTTACTGCATGTCAATGTATATGCCTAATAAGAAACAGCATAGACAAATCATAAATGCATATAAAATCGTTTGTAATGGGATTAGAATAAGAACGGGATAAACTAGGACATCAAGAACAGCAGTTGCAGTTGGAGAATATCCAAAAAAATAGCTCCCACCAAGAAAACTTGGCATCAGATTGTAGTATATTTAATCCATTTTCTACTTTCCAGAATTATAGTTAGATTTTAGCTGGCAGCTTTATTTTAATTTGCAAGTTGACTTCTCAGAATCATAAAAGTTTTCCAAGTCAATTTTCAGGCATTCAGAAATATCTTATGGCAATGGGAATACCCTATAATGAATAAAGCTATATATTGGTCTGCATTTCGAAATACTAACAGACGCCTTATGTATCATTTACAGTGTACAGAAATAATCTAGAGACACTAAGAACACTATGCCAATCTGAAATTAATATTACCTGTGTACTATAGTTAGAGGATTAATAAGAAACTTTTGTTAGATAAAAAAAGAAGAGAACAAAATTTAAATAGATAGCTGCACAACATTTTGCTATTTATCAAGGAACAACCACTGAGATACAAAACAAGCATGAAGTTTAAGTTTGCAATCTGCTACTAGGCCACGGTTCTATTTAAGGGGTTCAAGTAAAAAGAGAAAAATGTTTTGTCTTATTGCTTGTCCTTGTTTGATGTGATATTTGATCTCTGTTCAGTTAACTTTTCTTACGGGTCCGTTCACTGAGCAGATGAAACTCACACCCTATCAAACACTTTTTCTGATTCCTATTACAAATCAAAATTTCTCTATTTAAAGAGATGAGATAACAGATGAGCTTTTTTATACTACTATATGTTGACAGCCTAGTGATTTGCTCTGCACAAGAAGGGGTTGGCTGTGTTAAAATAAGAGCATGAAATCTAAATTTTGAGAAAAAAGACCTAAGAAATACAACATACTGCCTTGGAATACAGATAGAGAGAATAGGATGAGAGTTATCTTCTGCAGAAAGATATAAAGTAGAAAATACAATTAAGAGTTTTAGGACAAATGATGTAAAAGCAGCAAACACTACCTGAAATTAAGAGAATCAACATAACCAGGGCTCGCTGGACTGGCTTCGAGCCTCCTCTGTTCCCCGCCTCCCCTCCCCCCCCCCCCTTTTCCCCAAGCCTGCATGCAACAAATACGGCCAGATCCATTGCTTTGAAGTGCTTTTATTAGTGGATCTTAAAGGCCACAGCTTGAGGATGCACAGATATTGCACTGTTTACAATCATAACTATAACAAATAACAATTAACAATTGTAACCTTTGTTACAATTATGTAAGCTTTGAGTAAGCAATAGGTAAAAAACAATGACCCTAGGCTGAAGTTAACATGGAGAGATACCACTGCTCTTGTTGCCTGGTCAGATGCCCTGGGCCACCTCGTGGCCAGAGCCCCCGCCCTTTTTCTCCTATCACCAACTGCTCCATGTTGGCACCCAGGAATCCCTTTCTGTTCTATGCTCCTGGTAAGCGAGGTCTGGCACCCCTAGGCCCTGGTACCTGGCCCTTCTATTACCAGGCCACGGCACCCCATGGCTCAATACCCAGGTCCCCCCCTTTCCTGTGGTACCCTCCCTCCCCTGTTCTTCAGTGAGGCCCGACCACCAGGAGGCCCGCATCCCATAGTGAGTACCGAACCAATAGCCCTCCGCAAGCCCTCAATAAACAGTTCCAACCCGATGTCATTCAGGTGGACCCCATCTTCTGAGTATTTTGTCTCCGCCCCCCCCCCCCCACACACACACACACAATTATGCCTTGGAATTTAGATTTCAGTAAAGCCTTTGACACTGTTCTTCACAGGCAACATATAAACAAACTGAGCACCCTAGGGATGGACCCTAAAGTTACTGCTTGGGTTAGAAATTGGTTGGGTGGGAGGCGACAAAGAGTACAAGTAAATGGAGCTCACTCTGAGGAGAAGGATGTTACCAGTGGTGTGCCCCAGGGATCTGTCCTTGGTCCAATTCTTTTTAACATCTTTGTTAGTGATATAGCGAAAGGGCTATCGGGTAAGGTTTGCCTCTTTGCGGATGATATCAAAATCTGCAATAAAGTAGACACCCAGGAAGGTGTAGATAACATGATGAGGGATCTAGCTAAGCTTGAAGAATGGTCTAGAATCTGGCAGCTGGGATTTAATGTTAAAAAATGTAAGGTCATGCATTTGGGCTGCAGCAATCCAAGGGAGCAATATAGTATAGGGGGTGAAGTACTTTTGTCCACTAAAGAAGAGCGGGACCTAGGCGTGGTTGTGTCTGATGATCTTAAAGTAGCTAAACAGGTAGAAAAGGAGACGGCAAAAGCTAGGATGCTTGGGTGCATACAGAGAGGACTGGCTAGCAGAAAGAAAGGAGGTGATAATGCCTCTGTATAAGTCTTTGGTGCAACCTCATTTGGAGTATAGTGTGCAATTCTGGAGACCACACCTTCAAAAGGATGTGAACAGGATGGAGTCGGTGCAGAGGGTGGCTACTAAAATGATTAGTGGTCTTCATTATAAAGCATATGAGGACAGACTGAAGGATCTTAATATTGTCATCAACCCCCTCTGGTGGCCTGTGGCTGCAAGGGCAGGTTGAGCATTTTATTATTGATGGAGGTAAAAGACTCTTTAAGCCAGATGCACCCTGGGTATTGCAGTCCTCCTCCTTATGAGAATAAGTTGTGTGAGCCAAAATGGAGGGTAAATAAGGCTGTTATTTCCCTTTTATGCACTGAGGTTCGCTAGGTAACAGAGAAATGAAAGTATTTCCTTCTTGTCAGGTTCTTCTACCAAGGCACAAAGTGAACAAATAAACTGTTACAAACTTTCACAGCTTCTTTGTAAAAACAACACAGGCTTTCCAACTTTGGAGCAAAAATAACTTGGTGAGCTTTTCTCTTGCGCTCAGCACAAACAAAACAATATTAGAGCTTGTCCATATACAATTACAGCTCAGGGAGTGACTCAAGGCTTCCTGCCATACACACAGAGCAATCCATTAAATCTTCCTGGGACGATATAACTGAATCCCCATATTCCACCTGCATGGGCTCTGGGTCATTTGTGCTTCCCTCAGCAATTGACCTTTCCCTGGCTGCAGTGGTTTGAAAGTCAATATTCCTTCTCCCTAGCCTCCAGCTGGCTTTCAAGTAAACAGCAGGGCTTGTCCCCACACCTCTGGGAAATGGCCTGTAAAACTCCTGCCTGCTGAGTTTCTCTTTAGACAAAAAGAGTCACTGTACCTTGGCTTTGTAACATCCGTGTGACTGGTACTTTCCCAACCAGGCACCTCTCTCTGGTCACGGTCTCTTTTGTAGACTCCCTCTGGAATCCTCCTGGATAGTGCTTGTCTTCTCTGCAGATTGGGAAGACCAGATAAAGCCTCCAGGCTTCTTGGTTTTCTAGCACAAGTAATCCTCCTATCAGGACTTTCTCTTCCAGTACTTTTAAATCTTGTTACAGGCCCTTCTGGTGAGCATAGACCTCTCTCCAGGCTAGGCTCCCTCCTTCTGAGCTCACTGCCTCTGGGATTTCTTCTTACCGGGTCTTTTTCCAGTATAGCTCTCCCAGGTCTCACTCCAGCTCTTCTTGGTCTGTATCTTTCTCTCCCTCCTTCTGAGCTCTCTTCTGAGGTTCCTTCCTCTCTCCAGGCCGGGCTCTCTTCTTCTGAGCTGCCTCTCTGCTTATAAAGCTGTTTTACTTCTGAGTTCCTCGAGCTACTCTTCAGGTGGAGCTGATTAGCTCCTGCACAATCAGTCCCCGGGTGTGTTAGCTCAGCCTCTGTAGGTTCATGCCTGCTCCCTCTAGCTGCCTTGCAAGGGAACTGCATCTTCTGCAAGTTATTTGTTTTGCAAGAAACAGCTTTTTTTTCTAAGTTTCTGCTTTCAGTGGCTTCTGCCTTATCACAATATGTACACCTTAGAGGAAAGGCGGGATAGAGGTGATATGATTGAGATGTTTAAATACCTCCATGGCATAAATGTTCAGGGAGAGAGCCTCTTTCAATTGAAAGCAAGTTCTGCTACGAGTGGACATGGGATGAGGGTGAAGGGAGATAGATTCAGGAGTGATATGTGGAAATATTTCTTTACGGAAAGAGTAGTGGATCCGTGGAATAGTCTCCCAGTGGAGGTGGTAGAGATGAGGACAGTAACTGAATTCAAAAAAGCATGGGACAAACACAGAGGATCTCTAAAGGTAAAAAGGGGACTGTTGTAGTTGTTGATATGGAAGGACAGACTAGATAGGCCATGTGGTCTTTTTCTGTCTTCATATTTCTATGTTTCTATGTTCAACTACGACCCCTCCTAAAGTCCGCATGAAAGTCCCGACTTCTTTGTTCAGCTTTTTTCTGCTCTTCTCAATGCCCTTGGGTCATTCCACCCCTCGCCACTTCTTCTGCGGGATGATGTGGGACCAGATGACCCCTCTCCCAAGCTTGACGTGGATCCAGGTCACATCCACCTTTATCTGATGATAAGATCTATGCCCTTTGTGGACACCAGATCGTTACCCCCAAGGTGCAGGACCACCAAATCCGACAGGCTGCCAACCTCTCTCTTGCCAATGATAGCAGGCCTCAACTGGTCCCACCGCATCCCCCTTTTACCCATCCAGTGTATTTGAATGCTGTTGGGGTGGAAGCTGAGCTGCTTGCAGAAGTATCACCCTCTGCCCATTGTCCTGCCCAGTAGACATAGGAATGCCCTATAATCCAAAGGACAATGCTCCAGGACCTAGTGGGCAAGAGAAAAGCAGTGTCAGCAATGGCCTTAAGGCCTAACATACAGCTTGTAACAGTTTGAAGCCCACCTCCTGATAGCCTAAATCTGACCCAGCCCCAGGTGCAATTCATGCACTGAGGTTGCTGCACCTATCCAAAAGGAATGCAGCGTGAGCCCAATGGTGTTGAACCCCATTTCCCTTACCACCCACAGCCACAGGGTCCTAAACTGATACTGGGAGAGGCAGCAGGGGCCCCCCAAAGGTGGGCACAACCGCAGATACTCCCTCATGGCCTCTACTGGGCAAAGCTCCCAAAATGTTGTAACATGCAGCCATATCGTCCTCCCTTTTCCACTCCAGTCTACCTTAGACCAGGCCAGGAACAGGCACACCCTGCCCCCTTCCACCGGGGCATCCCCTGCACGTTTGGCATTGCCGGCCATGTCACTCATGCAGAAGGCCCCAAAAAACATCAGCAGAGCCACTAATCAAATTAGTTTATTCTCGAACCCATCCTTGGTGATCACTGCTGCTTGCTACATGACCGCACACAGATGGGCAGAGAGACTGGCCAGTGACCATCTGGCCATGGCACAGCATCCCTGGCCCAGCCCTCTATCACCTTCCTCACCACGAACTCCCTTGTCACATCTCTATTACCTCCCAACTTGAGGAAGAAGGCCACCCCCGCCAGAATCTTCTTGGCTTGCCAAACCGAGGTTCCCTCAGCCTGTAAGTGCATCAGGAATTCAAGCAGGAGACCCATTAACACTCCCCACCCTGGGCTGGCCCCCCGCCATGTGATGAAGCTCTGCAACTGCCCCAGGATCTCCTATAGGCCTAGGTATTGGCTGACAATGATGCCATCAACAGTCTGTCGGCACTCTGCATCCAAAGGTCCACATCTCCACAGGCATGCAAGTCGCCATGAGCACTGCATTCAGGGCGAGCTGCCAAAAGTGCTGGAGCTGAAAACTAGAAAAAGTATCAGCTATTTCATTACTCTCCCCCAGGACGTGCCTAGCCATAATGAATACATTCAGATCCAGGGTCAGCAACGCCAGCCTCCTGACCAATCTCATAACCCTCCCCACCTTCGCTGTTTGCTTATTGATGGTGAACACTACTGCTGCGTTGTCTGAGCGGAAGATTATTCTCCTATCAACAAACTGGTGTCCCCAGAGGGCCATGGCCACCACAATTGAGAACATCTCCAGGAAGGTAATATCCCTGGTCACACCAGTCTGGTGCCACTCTACTGGCCAGCGTTCCTGGCACCATTGTCCCTTAAAGTAAATATCAAAGTCCACCCCCCCCCCCCTGCGGTGTCTATAAATAGTTCCAGATCCCTGTTGCAAATGGCTGGTGCCCTCCATATGTTCCCGCCATTGTACCAGAACAGGATCTGCTGCCACACTGCCAGGTCCTCCTGAATGGGGGCGTTGACTCTAATGAAATACTGCTCCTTGCACACCCCACTTGTGGCATCTGCCAGACGCTATACGAAAGCCTGCCCCATGGGAATCACCCAACATGCAAAGTTCAGATGCCCTATGAGAGACAGCAACTCCCTGAGCATGACTTTCCTAGCGGCTGCTGGCATTTGGACTATCGCCTTGAAGGCCGACAGCTTCCCTGCCAGAAGGCATCTCACCATTTCCATAGTGTCAATTTCTATTCCCAGAAATGATAGACACTGAACTGGCCCCTCCATCTTATTCACAACCAATGGTACCCCTAACACAATGACCTTCCTTTGGAACAACCTCAGGTTATACGAGCAAGCCTGCTTGTCCCCTGCCAGGAGCAGAAAATCATCCAGGTAGTGTATGATTCTGCCCTGGCCCATCTCCCTCTCAACCATTCATTGGAGGGTGGCGCTGAAATCCTCAAAATAGGTGCACGATATAGAGCACCCCATCGGGAGGCATTTGTCCACATAATACTGCCCCAGAAATGCATCCCCAGCAGGTGGAAACTATCCGTATGCATTGGAAGCAACCTAAAGGCAGATTCCACATCCATCTTCGCTAGCCATGCCCCTGCCCCAGGTCCTGGAGCAACTCCAGGGCCTGGTCCACTGAGGCATACTTCATCAAGCAAGCCGCAGGGTCCAGGTGGTCATTTACTGATGTGCTGTTGGGATAGGACAGGTGGTGTATGAGCCAGAACTTCCCAGGCTCCTTCTTTGGGACGAGGACCAGTGCACCACCTAGGTCCTGCCTGCTGCTATGCTGGTACCTGCTACGATCTGTACCAGGGCCTGTAGCAGCCCCTCAATGCTCTGCTGGTCACCCTCAGCTGACCCCCCAACCCCACACACTTGGGTTTCTACCACCAACACCTCGTCTTCCCCCCTCTGACTCCCCCCACCCCTGAGCCCTGCCCCACCTCCCGAAACCCACTGTATCATTAAATAAGGAATTAGATTGTGTATACTCACCCCTCGTTTTCATCTCTCTGGGTGTAGCCATATAGCTTGTACCTGCCCCTGCAGTGTTTGCACTTCCCAGGGGTAGCACTCCTTCAAGTGAGGCCAGCATAGCCTGCACGTGCCCTGCTCCGTGGACTGTAATCATGGCCCTGACCTAGTTCACGAGGTCACACACACCCAGGGGGTTGGTTGTCTGCCCATCACTGTTGTACAGTGGGGTCAGGTTGATGGTGGCTGGTCCCAATACTGTCCTTCTGGGCCCCGCTGCAAGTTCCATACACCGCTGAGTGCCACATCGTCCGCCCGCACCACACCATCACTGGTTTTCTTGCCGCCATCATTGGTTTTCTTGCCCTTACTTTGAGCCCATTCTCTTTGATCCTCTGAGCCGTCCTCTTCAGTCCAGCACGCATCCTCATCTTTTTCTTTGCTGGTCCACCATCCTCTGGAGTGCTGCTGTTTTGCCATGCTGTCAGCCACACACCAAATCACCACTCCACCGCCATCTGCACCACTGCTTGCCTTGCTCTCACCAACAGGCTCCCCCTCAGTGGCCCCAAAACAAGTCCCTTGGCCCCAGCAGAGCCCCTCCAGCCAAGGTCTTTTGTTTGTCCCCAAGAAGAAGCCTGTTGAGTGCAGCCCTCTGCTGTACCAGCTACCAACAGCAGATGACGTACTTGCCCTTTTGTCGACTGTCTCCTGCATTGCTGTCTTCCCATGCGGCCATACTGCATGTGGCCCATACCAAGCTCCTCTCCTCCAGCTGCTTTTCTTTTTTTTTTAGCTCCCTGGCCTCAGTCCTATTGGCGCCACAGCAAGGAAGACCAAATTCCGCCAGCCGAGCAGCCCGCTGAAATTCAGCCCGCACACATGGAGCCGCCACTGCTGCTATGCTGGGCCTCTCAGCTGCCGGAAAGAGCTACTGCTGCAACTGCCGCTGCGGGCCTCTCTCTTGCCGTGATCCACCAAAGAAGGTAGCTGCAGTGTCCCAGCCACAGTAGTCATCTCGCTGTTGAAAAAGGAAGTGGTGGCTCTAGCCCTCTTCCCTTTATTTCTGGCTGGCTCCCCTTCCCCCTTCCACCTATCATTGCTGTCCCCTTTTTGGGCCCTCCCCCTTCCGGGCATCTTGTTAGTGGGCCTGCACCCGATCGGTGCTGACCCACCAATACAGAAAGGAAATAGGAAAACAGTTAGTTGCCATTATAAGACTTGACATTACAGAAGCAACCAGGATCTTTTGAAGAAAGGTTTCAGTGCCTTCTCAAAAGGACTGAAATTTGATAAAGAGAATTGCTATCTGAAGGGAACTATACCTTAAAAATATGGCTTCCAGTAACCTCTGAAAGCAACATCGTTATATACATAGATGCAGACAGTCCCACCAGAAAGCCTACTGGGTATTATATATTTTTTGTTGAAGGAGGATTTAGTTGGTCTAGCAGAAATACTTCTCTTTACAGAGGCAGAGTACATTGCTACTGCACAAGCTAATCATGATGTAATTTGCCTGTGACCATTGTTCACAGACTTGGGTCAAGTTCGAAAAACCTATAGATATTCTGAAGACAGCCAAGATTTATGCACTCACCGAAACTGAGAAAGTCAACACACAGAGCCAAGCATAGATCAGAAAGATTTCCAGAGAAAGTCATAGGATTAATAGAGCTGAAATATTGCCCTTCAGAAAATATGATAGCAAACACAATTGTCTTTCATGCAAAACTGAAGGTCCTTCACTTGATTTTTAAGATGCTTAATGGTCAGGGAGCTGGATTTCTCAGGATCCTACTTCACGTTATATCCCAGGCTGGTTTCTGATGTCTCGGGACAAGAAATTTCTGATTACAGTTGTAGTCAACATTATTGGTACCCTTGCATTTTAGGTATGTTTTGTGTATATCATCTTGAGAAATAATTGGTAATATTACAACTATTACCCAATGGATAGTTACAACAAAACAAATTGTGCTATGGTGCTGGAAGATGAGACCCCCAGGTCAGAAGGCACTCAACTAGCTACTGGGGAAGAGCTGAAGACTTTTCAGAGTAAAGCCAGCATTTATGATGTGGTTGGATCAAAGCCCTCGGGAAGTCTGACTGCTGATGTAGCTGTGCATGAAATGAGAGTCAGAAGCTGTAAAGATGTCTTACACATTGGAACATGGAACGTACGAAGCATGAACCAAGGGAAGTTGGAGGTGGTCAAGAATGAAATGGAACGTGTACAACTTGATCTGTTGGGTGTCAGCAAACTGAAATGGACTGGCATGGGGCACTTTGCATCAGATGATCACATGGTCTACTATGCTGGAAATGAAAGACAAAGAAGAAATAGTGTTGCATTTATAATAAAGAAGAAACTTGCAAGAACTGTAATGAAATACAATGCAGTCAGCGAGCGCTTAATCTCTATTCGTCTACGAGGATTGCCTATCAACACAACTATAATTCAATTATATGTCCCAACAACAGCTGCAGAAGAGAATGAAATTGAAGAGTTCTATGAACAAGTACAAGCTGAAATTGACAGAACATGCAAACAGGATATCCTGATAGTCATGGGTGACTGGAACGCAAAAGTTGGCAACAAAGAAGAAGGCAAAGTAGTTGGAAAATATGGACTTGGCAACAGAAATGAAGCTGGAGAAAGACTGATAGAATTCTGCAAGACCAATGATCTATTCATCTCAAACACCTTCTTCCAGCAACACAAACATCGACTGTACACATGGACTTCACCAAATGGATTATATAAAAATCAAATTGACTACATCTGTGGAAGTCAACGATGGAAAAGCACTGTAACATCAACAAAGACAAAACCTGGAGCTGACTGTGGTACAGATCATCAACTACTAGTATACAAACTCAAGCTAAAGTTGAAAAAGAACAAACCACTCATGAATGCAGCAAAATATGACCTTGAGAATATACCACTGGAATTTAAAGACTGCCTGCAAAATCGATTTGCTGCTTTAGATACAAATAACAGAGCTCCGGAAGAGTTATGGAATGACATCAAGAAGGTTGTGTTGGAAGAAAGCGAGAAGTCTCTACAAAAGGTGAAAAAGCAAAAATGGCCAAAATGGATGACGGAAGAAACTCTGAAAATTGCACAGAAACGCCGAGAAGCTAAAGCCAGAGGAGAAAGAAAGACAATCGCAGAACTCAACAGAGATTTCCAACGTGCAGCAAGACAGGACAAGGAAAAGTACTACAATGACACTTACAAGGAAATAGAAGCAGAAACTATTAGAGGAAGAACAAGATCGGCTTTCCTAAAGCTACGAGAGTTAAAGAAAAAGTTCCAGCCTCGAATTGGAATGTTACAAGATGCTCAAGGTTCTATGTTGAATGATGCTGAGAAGATCAAGAAAAGGTGGAAGGAATATGCAGAGTTTTTATATGATAAAGATCAAGTGGACCAACAGCCGTTTCAACCTGTACCTTATGATCGGGAACCATTGGTGATGAAAGAAGAAGTTGAAGCAGCATTGAAAGCCTTATCAAAGAACAAAGCACCAGGCATTGATAGCATTCCTATAGAAGTATTGCAGCAATCTGATGCAGCTGTTACCGTACTCACAAGGCTCTGCCAAGAAATATGGAAGACAACATCATGGCCAACTGACTGGAAAAGATCTGTGTTTATACCAATACTAAAGAAAGGTGATCCAACTGACTATGGAAATTATCGCACAATCGCTCTGATCCCACATGCCAGCAAGATTCTACTGAAGATTATTCAAAAGAGACTACAACCATACCTGGAACAAGAACTACCTGAAGTGCAAGCAGGGTTCAGGAAAGGGCGAGGAGCGAGAGACATCATTGCGGATGTGAGATGGATCCTTGAAAAGACTAAAGAATAACAAAAGGATATCTATTTGTGCTTTATCGACTATAGCAAGGCTTTTGACTGTGTAAACCATGAGAAACTCTGGGCCACATTAAGAAGCATGGGTATACCAGAACACCTGATCGTTCTCTTGCGCAATCTGTACATTGATCAAGAAGCAACAGTTCGAACGGAACAAGGAGAAACAGAATGGTTTAAAATAAGCAAAGGTGTAAGACAAGGCTGCATACTTTCCCCCTACCTGTTTAATTTATATGCAGAACAAATCATCAGAGAAGCAGGATTGTATGAAGACAACAGAGGTGTGAAGATTGGTGGAAGACTCATCAACAACCTTCGCTATGCTGATGATACCACATTACAGGCTAAAAGTGAAGATGATCTGAAACATTTGCTTCTCACAATCAAAGAACATAGTCTCAAAATGGGCCTGCACCTTAATGTAAAGAAGACAAAGATCATGACAACTGGCATAATCAACAGGTTCATCGTTGAAGGAGAAGAAATTGAAATTGTGAACAACTTTAACCTACTTGGATCAACTATCAATAAAGAAGCAACAAGCAGTCAAGAAATCAGACGACGCATTGCTCTTGGCAGAATAGCTATGAAAGACCTAGATAAGATTCTTAAGAGCAGAGATGTCTCTCTCCATACAAAGATTCGACTTGTTCAAGCCATGGTATTTTCAATAACATCATATGGATGTGAAAGCTGGACAGTGAAAAAGATAGACAGGAAGAAAATTGATGCCTTTGAATTATGGTGCTGGCGGCGAATACTGTGTATACCATGGACTGCCCGAAGAACAAACCAGTCAGTACTAGAGGAGATCAAACCTAAGCTTTCTTTAGAAGCTCAGATGACAAGACTTCGACTTTCATACTTTGGACACATAATGCGAAGAGAGAGATCATTAGAGAAAGACATCATGCTTGGCAAGATAGAAGGTCAACGCAAAAGAGGAAGGCTAGCAATGAGATGGATTGATACAATAACAGCAGCTACGGGTACCAGTCTGTCAACAATGAGCCGCCTGACTGAAGACCGAACACAATTTAGGATAGCTATCCAGAGGGTCACCATGAGTCGACTCCGACTCAACGACACTTAACAACAACATTACAACTATGGGGGATGTTTACTAAAGTGCGGTAAACGTGACTAACGCGCGTTATACGACGTTAACGACCGTAAGTGCCATATAACGCGTGTACCGACACGCTAACGACCGTTAACGTAATATTACGCGCGTTAAGCATAGTTAACGATCGTAAAGTTTCGCGGCGCGTTAAAACAGCGCAGAAGGTGGAGAGTGGGCGGAGAGAAGGGGTCAATGGGCGGAGAGTGGGCGGGGAGAGGCTCCCCTCACACTAACGCACTGAATTCCTGAGCTCAATTCCAACACGAATGAAAACCTGTCGTTAAAGGCATTTAAAGGGAAGAGAAACCATTTACGTCAGCAATGTACAGAAAAACCGGGGAAACCCACAAAACGTGAGCAGTGTGATACATGTGCACAGAACAAAATTTCACATAAAACGTTAAAAATGACCACAAGAAACATTTTAAAAAGCATAATTCAGCTGGGCAACAGTGATAGCAATGGGCAACAAGGATCAACAATCTCTGGAAATCACCAAAAAAAAAGAAATGATGTGTGGAAGGGTCTATGCTCCGCAGACCCTTTCAAAGATCATTTCATTGTAATGGAGCTGTCCTGGGAGTGTTGTGTAATGTTTCCCAATGATATCATTGTTGCCCAGCTTGGTTATGGGTGTTTGCCCCTTTTGTGAGGTCTTTTCTGAGGTTTATGTGCACCTTTGTCTGCATACAAGGTAAATGAGGCCACAGTAAACCTGTTGCAGAGCAGGGTTTCTGACTCGTCAGGCCGGTTTAACTAACTCCAGAGACTGCACTGTCTCTGTGGCCACAGTGTGGTGCAACAGACACAGCCAGTGCCTGTAAGACCAGAGGGTCACAGGTTCAAACCCCAGCAGGGGCTCCTGCCAACCCAGTCCCCATAGTTTTACCCACCACTAAACAGTGATAGTAAAGACACTCCTTTATTGCAGAGAACATACGCATGGCCTATATTTTACCACAGCAAACACAGACACCAGAAACAGGCACATTACCTAAAGCAGAGTCCCGCAAATCCAGTCCTGGAGGGCCCCACACCATTCCAGTTTCATGCTGCCTCTAATAAAGATGCCTGTGCTGCATAGCTATGCACCACCCCCATGGTATGCAGATGTAGCTCATGCATATTTATGAGGGACAGCATGAAAACCCGAACAGTGTTTGGAACACCAGGACTGGAGTTTGGGAACTCTGCCGTAAAGCAGCAGCCAACAGGGCCACACACCCACCCACAGGCCCCATTGGCCAATGCCACCTGGAGAGGCAAGACATTGGGCCCTGCCTGTATCTCCCAATACTAGCAGTTGCATACCTTAGCAATGCCACCCTACACCTGGGTATATGGTACACAGCTATCAAACGTTTCCTCTGATAACTGGCAGATATCAATTCCTACGTTAAGCACATTTTGCTCATTGAGCTCTACCATAACAATCATTCTGATGTCTGCGGTGTGTGCTGCAGGTCTGGTCTCTGACAGTGTTCACCATCCTGGGGAGTGACCCCCCAACAGTCTTGTGTACCATATCCATGCCTGTACTATGCCCAGGACTGGTGTGGTGGGTATGGCTGCTGACCACCTCTATAGTAGCACAATGCTGGCATAGGTGTGAGGGTGGCTGTCTGTCTATCCAGTGTGTGGTGGCTGCAAACACCTTCCACAGCCCACACTGCCAGCAATGTTGCCAGTATTGGGCTGCCAATGTGCATAATGAGGAGCAAGGTACCATGGGTATAGGCCGGACAGGGTGGCCTGGCCAGGGTGCATCTGCACAGGGCATAGGGCAGTGACAGGCACATTGTAGTGCCCGGCCACCACCTACACAGACAGGGTGACCTCAGTATATCCTGCTGAGAGATCACTCTCACCCTGACTGTGCAGTGACCACAGCATGGCTAGGCACTCCCATAGTGCTATCTAGCATTTCTCTCATGTGATAAATATGGGTTTCTTTTTGGGGCCCAGTCACTGATGTATCTGCTTGCTGTGTATGCTGACATCTCAGTTCTGGGTGCAGGCATCTCCACTGGGCACTAGCAGACTGTTTGCAGCTGGTAGGTGTTGTGATGGAGTGGCTTGCACCAGGGGAATATCAGATGGTGGTGGGGTGCAGCATACCATATCCAGGCCTAATGTCTGTCTGCTATTGTGTTATGGCTGTGTACAGAGCTGCATTGACTGCCCTGTGGGGTGTCTGTTCCTCAGCAGGACTAGGGTTAATGTTCCTCTCTACTGCCACCTTTGCAGGGAGGTAGACTGTGGATCTTTTGATGGGAGACCCCTGTTTGCCACCCTTGGCGCTGGGGGAGGGGGGTGGTGGTGCATGGGGGCTACACCTGACTGAAACAGACAAAGATGTCCAAGGTGTTCCTGCAGAAGCTACCTATCTCACACAGTAGCATTGCTTTGGACTTGCACCATGGACGGTGCTGTGGACCTAGTGCTGGTCGCCTCACTGCACCCTCAGGGTGAGCACAGTACCCGCACAATGTGACGGTGTGTAGCTACTCTGTGCCAGTACAACACACGTTCGGTACCCCCTATCAGGCCGAGGTGCTGTGGGGGTGCACATGGTCAGTTCCCCCTACCAGGCCGAGGTGCTGTGGGGGTGCATTCCCCATGGTGTGTATCTGTGGACAGCTGATTTGCATGTGCAGTGCATCATGGGTGTGACTGGCACAATCCAACCCTGTGAAACTCCAGCACCTGCTCACAGGCTCTGATAAACCATAGGCCATCACACGTACATCTGTTAGCATAATGCATAGGTGCAAGACACTCTACAGAGTCTGTAATATAAGATGCCCACACTGGTAAAAACACACGTACCCACGCACGTAAAAACACACGTACCCACGCACGATTGTATGCGCGCAGCTACGCACGTACCAATGCACGCAACCTCGCACGCACCAACGTACGTGGCTAGGCACACTCCGAGGGTGTTTTTCTGACACCAATACTCAACGTAATGAAAAACATGCCTCTTCTTTCCCTCTGTAATGTACAGGGTGATGCCTGGGACAGCCTTCTGCGTTAGGCACACTGGGGACTCAAACCCATGCTGCCTGTAACAGCGGTCAGTACCGTAACCATTGTGCTACAGCTCTGTTTCAGTGCTTTGTGTCTGTACGTCTTCTTACGTTTAACGCGCAGTAACGTGCCACGGTGCCCGGTAACGCTCGTTAATATTTTTAACGCGCGTTAGTGGTGACGATGTACCGCCCATGTCCTTATTTGGGGTTTCTGTCACTACCGCGGCTCCTAACGCGAATTGCACTAACGCAGTTTATTAAACATACCCCTATATGTCATCATAATATTGTAATAGTATGTTCAAAAGTATGCAATAAATAAAAAGATGTCTGTGCAACTTAGGGGGATGTTTACTAAAAACCGGAAATGTGCGCGCCGCAAAAGAGCTCACAGAAACGCGGCACTGAAACGCTAATAAACACGTTTAAACGCCCCGCACACGTGCGTGTCACCCCCGCAAAGGTGCGTGGCACACTAACGGGCCCCGTACAAGTGCGGGCCCGCAAATGTCTGATAGAGGCGTGGAACGGCTAAAGGAGGGCGGAGGAAGGCTCCGGAGGGGCGGAGGGATGGGGTCAATGGGTGGAGAGTGGGAGGGGAGAGGCTCCCCACACAGTATCGGGCCCGAATTTGCATGTAAAAACTACCGCGAGGGAAACACTCGCGGTAGAAAGCATTTAAAGGGAAGAGAAACCATTTCCGTCAGCAATGTACAGGAAAACCGGGGAAACCAGCAAAACGTGAGCAATGTGATACATGTGCACAGCACAAAAGTGCAAATAAAAATAGAAAATGACCACAACAGAACTATTAAAAATAGTAATTCAGCTGGGGAACAGTTATAGTGATGGGCAAATACAGAAAACACACCCAGCAAAGCTCCAGAAAAAAGAAATGAATTTTGGAAGGGTTTATGGAGCGGAGACTCTTCCCAAAAACATTTCCTTTTGTGGAGCTTTCCTGGGAGTGTTTGCTATGGTTGCCCATTAATATCACTGTTGCCCAGCGTGGTGATATTTTGTCCCCCATTTCCCATGGTCATTTCCGGGGTTTATGTGCACGTTTGTCACCAGACAGGGTGCATATGCCCACAGTAAATTTGCGTAGAGCAGGGTTTGTGACTCCATCCTGCCAGGCTTACTACCTCCAGGGGCTGCACTGTTTATGTGGCCATAGTGTGGTGCAGCAGACAGAGTCAATACCTCTAGGGTCAGAGGTTCAAAGCCCAGCTGGGGCACTTGCCAGCCCAGTCCCTATATTTTACCCACCACTAAACACAGATAGCGCAGACACCCCTGTATTGCAGGGGACATAAGCATGAGGAAAACACCCATATTTTACCCAACAACACACACACACCACAACAATGGGCATTACCCACAGCCAAGTACCCCAAATGCAGTCCCGTACTGCCACATTCCAATCAGGTCACCTGCTTTTTATGGGAGAGGCTCATGCCAGCATGTTGGCGGACGAGTACATGTGGTGCAGGGGGCAGTGGCTGCTAGCGACAGAAGACAGAGGCCTAGCCATGTGCAGGCTGGCACAGTCCACAGCAACAGACAGGCCCTGCCGGATCCACAGTCATGGACTATCTAGGGAATTCAGCCAAGCTGTGGCTACACAGTGGTGCAGTGCACACAGACAGTGCATGCAAGAACAGAAGGTCACAGGTTCAAAGACCAGCTGGGGCTACCAGCAATCCTGCCCACATATTTTCCCCACAAATAAACAGTGACAGTAAGGCAGAGCTACTCAATTCCAGTCCTGGAGGTCCGCAACCCTGCAGGTTTTTGGGATATCCCTAATGATATGCATGAGATATATATGCATTAGAGATAGCCTGCCAACCTGACTGGTTTTTGATCCTCCAGGGCTGGATTTGGAGACCCCTGCCTTACACCTCTGTCATTTAAGATTGTAAGTGGGCAAGGTGCAGATGTCCAAGACATCAAAAAGGTTAGAATTTGTCACATTCCTCTTTGCTTCTCACCACCACCAAAATATTGTCTATTAGACAACGTTTTAGTGGTGTTGAGAATCTAGGAGGAATGTGACACATTCTATCTACCCTTTTGATGTCTAGAACATCTGTACCTTGCCCACTCACAATCTTAAATGACAGAGGTGTAAGGCAGGAGTCTCCAAATCCATCCCTGGAAGGCCACAAACCAGTCAGGTTGGCAGGCTATCTCTAATGCATATATATCTCATGCATATCATTAGGGATATCCCAAAAACCTGCAGGTTTGCAGACCTCCAGGACCGGAATTGAGTAGCTCTGCAGTAAGGACACACCTTTCGTGACGAGGACATATGCAATGGTAATACGTCTATCTTTTACTCCACTGAGCACAGACACCATGAACAGGGGCAGAACCTACAGCAGAATCCCCCAAATGCAGTCCTGGTGGGCCACACACCAGTCAGGTTCCATGCTGCCACTCATACAAATGCCTGTGCTGTATATCTATGCACCACCCCCATGGCATGTAGATGTAGCTCATGCATATTCATGAGGGACAGCAGGAAGACCCGAACAGTGTGATGCAAAACTGGGCTGGAGTGGGGAAGCGCTGCCGTAAAGCAGCAGCCAACAGGGGCAGACACACCCACACCCACAAGCCCCATTGGCCAATGTCTCCTGTAGAGGCAGAACATTGGACCCTGCGTGCATCTCCCAATACCAGCACCTGCATACCTTAGCAATGTCACCCTACACCTGAGGTACACAGCTCTGAAACGTTTGCTAAGAGTACAGGCTGATAGATATCCCTACGTTACGCACATACTGCTAGTTGACCCCATCCGAACAATCTGTTTGGTGTCTGCGGTGCGTGCTCCAGGCCTGGCCTCTGACGGTGTTCACCACCCTGGGGAGTGACCCCCAGCAGTACTGCGTACCATATCCATGCCTGTGCCGTGCCCAGGACCGGTGTGGTGGCCAAGGCTAATCACCCCCTCAATAGTAGCACAATGCTGGCATAGGTGTGGGAGTGTGTGTCTGTCTATACCAGAGCTACTCAATTCCAGTCCTGGTGGCCCGCAACCCTGCAGGTTTTTGGGATATCCCTAATGATATGCATGAGATATATATGCATTAGAGATAGCCTGCCAACCTGACTGGTTTGTGGCCCTCCAGGGCTGGATTTGGAGACTCCTGCCTTACACCTCTGTCATTTAAGAATGTGAGTGGGCAAGGTACAGATGTTCTAGACATCAAAAGGGTAGATAGAATGTGTCACATTCCTCCTAGATTCTCAACACCACCAAAAAGTTGTCTAATAGACAATATTTTGGTGGTGGTGAGAAGCAAGGAGGCATGTGACAAATTCTAACCTCTTTGATGTCTTGGACATCTACACCTTCCCACATACAATCTTAAATGACAGAGGTGTAAGGCAGGGGTCTCCAAATCCAGCCCTGGAGGGCCAAACACCAGTCAGGTTGGCAGGCTATTTCTAATGCATATCATTAGGGATATCCCAAAAACCTGCAGGGTTGCGGGCCACCAGGACTGGAATTGAGTAGCTCTGGTCTATACAGTGTGTGTTGGCTGCAAACACCTTCCCCAACCCACACTGCCAGCACTACTGCCAGTATTGGCCTGCCAATGTGCATAATGAGCAGCAAGGTACCATGGGTATAGGTCAGACATGGTGGGCTGGCCAGGATGCATCTGCACAGGGCATAGGGCACTGGCTGTGACATTGTAGTGCCAGGCCACCACCTACACAGACAGGGTGACCTCTGTATGTGCTGCTGGGGGAGCACTCTCACCCTGAGTGTGCAGTGATGACAGCATGGCTAGGCACCCCCATAGTGCTGTATTGTGTTTCTCTCTTGTGATATATATGGGTTTCCTGTTGGGGCCTCCTCACAGAACTCTCTGCTTGTGTGTGCTGCCACCCCAGTTTTGGGTGCATGCATTTCCATTAGGGCTAACCAGCAGACTGTTCACAGCTGGTATGTGTCTTGATGGAGTGCCTTGCAGGGTGCAGTGGCTGATGGCTTGCTGCAGGTGAATATCAGATAGTGCTGGGGGTGCATCTTTGGATATCCAGGTCTAAAGTCTGTATGATATTGTGTTATGGATGTGGGTGGAGCTGCTTGGACTGCCCTGTAGGATGTTTGTTCCCCAGCAGGACTGGGGTTTGATGGTCCACTCTACTGCTGGGGGGGGGGGGGGGGGGGAAAGATAGGGGTTTAGGATGGGGATCTGTTGGTGGGGGGCCCTAGTTTGCCACCCTCAGGGGGGGGGGGGGGTCCATGGGGTTTCCACTAACCTGAGACAGACAGAGATATCCAACATGTTTCTGCAGCACCTTCCTATCTCACAGGTTAGTACTGTTTTGGAGCTCTGTCATGGCTGGTGTTGTGGACCTGGTCCTGGCCACCACATCACACCCTCAGGGTGAGCACAGTACCCGCACAATGTGACGGTGTGTAGCTACTCTTTGCTGGTAGTCCACCCGCTCAGGACCCCATACCAGGCCGAGGTGCTGTGTGGGTGCACATGGACAATTCCCCCTACCAGGCCGGGTAGCTGTTGGGGTGCATTCCCCATCTTGTGTGCATCTGTGGACAGCTGATTTGCATGTGCAGTGCATCATGGGTACGGGTGGCCTAACCCTATCCTGTCTACAACAGCAGACTGTCTGTGGGGTGACGTGCAGGCTCTCTGCAGCCAGCCAGGGGCTTGCTGTTAGCTATAGAGCTGTAGCCCAATGGTTACATCACTCCCTGTACAGCCAGAGGTCATGGATTCAAACCCACAGTGGGGACCTTTAATAGGGCTGTCCACAGCTTTATTTTTATTTACTGTACATATGTCTATGCCGGCAAAACCACACACAGCTTACTATACCCATTAGGTGCCTCTGAGGGTGCTTTATAGGGCGCCCTATAGGCCACCTTATGGTTGCCATCCATATAGGGTGCACTATACATTATCCTGTGTCGCAACATACATGGTGCCCTTTAGGGGACATTCTAGGGTGCCTTGGCGGACAGTGCACTGTAACATGTGCCTTACGGGCATCCGTATGTTAACACACTGTGAGAGCGGGTTTACTAGTGGTGGGAAATAAAATATAAATGGAAGGCCTCCTACAGCACTCCTCACCATGATACATACTGCCCCAGCCAGCCTTGTTCACTGGGCACTGTGAGGGGTTGAACCCCTGGCCCCTGCACTATTGGTCAGTGTCTTAACCATTGTGCTGTGCCTCTGTTCCTGTGTTTGTGTATCCGCGCGCAACCTTGTAGCCATCAGCGCGCCATCTTGTGGCGCACTAAATTAACAGCGCGCCGCCTTATGCCACACAACATGGAAATGCCCCTAAAATAATGCCTCAGCCAGCTGTCTTCAATGGGCACTGTGGGGAATTGAACCCATGATCCCTGCACGAGTGGTCAGTGTCTTAACCATTGTGATATGGCTCCGTTCCTGTTATTTGCACATCAGCGTGCCACTTCTCCCTCCCACTATTGGACTGCCCCCTCACACATCAGCGCGCCGCCTTCTGCCCACCGGCTCGCCGCCTTCTGTTGCCCACATTTATCAGCGCACCGCCTTCTGCCGCCCAAACTTACCAATGCGCCGCCATCTGCCGCCCACACTAAACAGTGCGCCGCCTCATGCCGTAATAAAAATAACAGTGCGTCGCCTTCTGCCACCCAAAATTAATATGCCTCCTAACCACTTTTGCCCATAAATGTTGGTGCCTCAGCTGGTCTTTTTTGTTGAGTGCAATGGGGGTTTGAACCCCTGGCCCCTGCACCATTGGTCCGTGTCTTCACCGTTGTACTACGGCTCTGTTGTTTGGTTTGGCAGCAGCGCCCCACTTAGCCTTCCCACGCGCTAATGTGGGCCCCGCACATTAGCGCAACGCACACACATACGGTCCGGTTTTTTGCTTTTTTCTGCCTGGCCCGCCCACTCCTTATATGGCACCAGCACACTAACGGGGACCCGCACAGCAACGGAGTTTAGTAAACATACTCCTTAGATATAATAATTTCTGAAAATAAAAACAAAATATGACTTGGATAGGATTAATACACCCTTCACTAATATTTGATTGCACAATCCTTGGCAGTGATGACAGCCTTCAAACGTTTCTTGTAGTCATCTATAAATTTTGTCCTCTGTCTGCTGGTAGTTTCTCCCACTCTTCAACTGCGATTTGTAGACTGTTGTAGATGTTGATATGGCAGGAAATGTGGTCTTTTTCTGTCGTCATTTTTCTATGTTTCTATGTTTCAACTCATGAATGTTTCCAAGATTCCTTTTACCAATAGCAAATTTCAGCTCTTTCGAAAGGTCCTCAATTGGATTGAGGCCAGGGCTCATTGGTGGCCAGTTTAAAACGGTCCATTTGTTCCTTTTTAAACATTCTTTTGTATTTTTGTATATATGTTTTGGGTCATTGTCCTGCTGAAGGACCCATGACCTCTGACCCAGACCTAGCTTTGGGACACTAGGTGGCACATTTCACTACAAAATACCTTGGTAGTCCTCCGACTTCATGATTTCTTTAATACATTCCAGGCCTCCCGTTCCTGAGGCAGCAAAACAGCCCCAAAACATTATTAATTAATTTATTTAACATTTCTTACATACCATCTTTCAAAAGTACAAGGCAGTTTACATTAAACACAACTGAACATAAGTTACATCGAACAGTAATTGAGATATGTGCCCTAATTATATGAGAACCGTGGTTAGTTATTGCTATCAAGGTAATAAGGGAATAGGGGTAGTGTTAGTTTGAATACATTAACTATTAACATTTTGACACTTTAACTTTAACTTTCGAAAGGGAGACTATGATAGAATGAGGAAAACAGTTAAGAAAAAACTAAAAGGAGCAGTTGCAAAGGTTAAAGACGTACATCAAGCTTGGGTGTTGTTGAAAAATACTATCTTGGAAGCCCAGACCAGCTGTATTCCACGCTTTAAGAAAAGTGGAAGGAAGTCCAAAAAATTGCCAGCATGGTTTAAAGCTGAGGTCAGAGAGGCTGTTGTTGCCAAAAAAGCATCTTTCAAGAAATGGAAAAAAGAGCCAAATGATGAAACCTGGAAACAGCACAAGCACTGGCAAGTCAAATGCAAGGCATTGATAAGGCAGGCAAAGAGAGAATTTGAGAAGAAGCTTGCTGCGGAAGCAAAAACGCGAAATAAAGACCTTTTCAAGTACATTCGTAGCAAAAAACCCGTGAGAGAGTCAGTTGGTCCATTAGATGATAAAGGGGTTAAAGGAGCACTAAGAGGCGACAAGGCGATAGCGGAGAGACTGAATGAATTCTTTGCTTCGGTCTTTACTGAGGAAGATGTAGGGATGTTACCCACGACTGAAGTGGTATTTAAAGGTGTGGAAGAATTGAAGGAAATATCGATACATCGGGAAGATGTCTTACAACTATTAGATAAACTGAAGAGTAGCAAATCACCTGGGCCGGATGGTATACATCCAAGGGTGTTGAAAGAACTGAAATTTGAGATTGCAGACCTGCTATCAGTAATCTGTGAACTATCATTAAAATCATCTCTAATACCTGAGGATTGGAGGATCGCCAATGTAACACCAATTTTTAAAAAGGGTTCGAGGGGTGATCCGGGAAACTACAGACCGGTGAGCCTGACATCAGTACCGGGAAAAATGGTAGAAACCATCATAAAGAATAAAATTACTCAGCATATAGATAGTCATGACCTAATGGGAGACAGCCAACATGGCTTTAGACAAGGAAGATCTTGTCTTACTAATCTGTTATGTTTTTTTGAAGGAGTGAATAAACAGGTGGACAAAGGTGAGTCGGTTGATATTGTGTATCTGGACTTTCAGAAAGCCTTTGACAAGGTCCCTCATGAGAGACTTTTGGCAAAACTAAAGAGTCATGGGATAGGAGGCAGTGTACTACTGTGGATCAGGAACTGGTTAAAAGATAGAAAGCAGAGGGTAGGGCTAAATGGCCAATTTTCCCAATGGAGAAAGGTGAATAGTGGTGTACCCCAGGGATCTGTGCTGGGTCCGCTGCTTTTTGACATATTCATAAATGACCTGGAAAGTGGAATAACGAGTGAGGTTATCAAATTTGCTGATGACACAAAACTATTTAAAGTTGTTAAAACCCAGGAGGATTGTGGAAAATTGCAAGAGGATCTTGATAAATTGGAAGACTGGGCATCAAAATGGCAGATGAAATTTAATGTGGAGAAGTGCAAGGTTATGCACCTAGGGAAGAACAACCCAAACTATGGTTACACGATGCAAGGTTCCACATTAGGAACCACCACCCAAGAAAAAGATTTAGGCGTCCTTGTGGATACCATGTTAAAACCCTCGGCCCAGTGTGCAGCGGCGGCCAAGAGAGCAAATAGAATGCTAGGTATGATAAGGAAAGGAATGGAAAATAAAACAAAAGATATTATAATGCCTCTATATCGTTCCATGGTGAGACCGCACCTTGAATATTGTGTGCAATTCTGGTCGCCATATCTTAAAAAGGATATAGCAATTTTAGAAAAGGTTCAGAGAAGAGCCACCAAAATGGTAAAGGGGATGGAAGGCTACTCCTATGAAGAAAGGCTAAAAAGGTTGGGGCTCTTTAACCTGGAAAAGAGACGGCTGAGGGGAGATATGATAGAAGTCTATAAATTAATGAACGGAGTGGAACGGGTAAACGTAGATCGATTGTTTACCTTATCAGAATATAGAAAGACTAGGGGACATGCAATGAAGCTACAGGGTAAACTATTTAAGACTAATAAAAGAAAATATTTTTTCACTCAACGTGTAATCAAACTCTGGAATTTGTTACCGGAGGATGTAGTAAAGGCTGTTAGTGTAGCTGGGTTTAAAAAGGTTTGGACAAGTTCCTGGAGGAAAGGTCCATAAACCATTATTAAGAAGGGACCCAGGATATCAATGCTTGAACCAATACAAGCATTGTGGAACCTGTGTCCCTTGGGGAAACTGCTAGGTACGTATGACCTAGATTGGCCACTGTTGGAAACAGAATACTGGGCTTGATGGACCTTGGTCTGACCCAGTATGGCATATCTTATGTTCTTATGTTCTTATGAGTCACATTAGGTCCAGTTCTGAGTGTATTTAGTCATCTGGCTGTGAGGGAAGGAATTTCACAGTTTGTCCCATAACATTATTGGAAGATGTCTGTTTTAAGATTCTTTCTGAATTCCTTCTGGTCTGTTGTAGCTCTCAATTTGCTTGGGAGGGTAATTCATAAGGTAGGTCCGTAGATGGAAAAGATGCATTGGCATGTTTCTTGTGTGCTAGATGTTTTATGCTTGGGTACTTTAAGTAGGTTTGTGGTTTGGTCTCTTCATGGTCTATTGACTGAGGATGTATGTATGAGGGACTGTAAGCAGCCAGCATTTATGTTGTGTATACTCTTGAAGGTCTTCATAATTGATTTGAATTTTATGCATGCTTGGATGGGCAGTCAATGTGGTTCTTTTAGGACCGGGGTGATGTGCTCCTGTCTAGATGTCTGTGTGATCATGCAGGCTGCAGCGTTTTGAGCTATTTGAAGTGGGAGGACCGTACATTTTGGAAGACCTTGAAGTATAGAGTTTCAGTAATCCAATATAGGAATGATGATTGCCTGGCAAACTTTGTGGAATAGGTCATGATCCACTAACGGGCAGAGGTTGTGAAGGATCCTTATTCTTTGATAAATCGCTGCAGTTGTTTTCTTAATATGGGTTTGGAAATTCAGTTTCTGGTCTAGAGTCACACCTAGGTATTTGACTTCAGACCTGATGGGAATATCAAAGTTATTGAATGAGATTTTCTCTGGTGGTATGTAGTTGGGACCTCTGTTAATGACTAGTGCCTCAGTTTTGCTAAGATTTAATGTAAGTGAATGTTCATGTACCCAGTGTGTCATTTCATTAAGATATGAGAGGATGGTGGAAAAGTCTAGGTTTTTTGTTGTGGATGGGGTATATATCATAATGTCATCTGCATAAATGTGATACATTATGCTGTGCTTCCGGAGGATGTGACATATGGGCTGGATGTATAAGTTAAATAATAGGGCTGAGAGGGCTTATCTTTGAGGCAATCCTTGATATACTTGAAAGGGCTTTGAGGTTTTGTATCGCAGTTTAACCTGTTGCGTGCGATCAGATAAATAAGAGTGGAACCATCTTAAGGGTGTCCCATTTACTACAATTTCTACGAGGCGATCAAGGAGTCTTCTATGGTTGACGTAGTCAAAAGCCGCTGATATATCAATGAAAATGAGAACGAAGGCCTGTTTGGATCTTTCTATTCTTTTAGCAACCTCCACCATATTTAACTGTAGGAGGGCTGTATATTTCCTTATAAACTTCATTTCTTCACCTGAGAATGTATCACTAGTCTGCATTGCCGAAGAGCTCAAGTTTGGTTTCATCTGTCCACAGAACATTTTCCCAGAAGGATTGTGATTTCTCAAAGTGGGTTTGGGCAAAGATCAGGAATACCTTTTATGTCTGTCTTTGAGTAATGGTCTCCTCCTTGGCCTTTGCCCATGAAGTCCTTCTTTGTTTAGTGCATGGCATATGGTGCGGGTTGATACCACCAGTCCAGATTGCTCTAGGTCAGTCTTAAGCTCTTTGGATGCTGTACATTGTGTTTTTCCAACAGTTCGCACTAACCTTCAAAGAATTCTTGGATTAATTTTCTTTTTTCCCACTACATCTGGAAGGTTCTTGACAGTTCCATGAGCAGAAAACATCTTAATAACATTGCTAACGGTAGACACAGCAATCCCAAGGTCTTTGTAGTAGGCCTTGTACCCCTTTGAAGTTTGAGGTGTGGTAATAATGGCTTTTCTGATAGTGTCAAGCCACTCTCTTGTCTTCACCATTGTGTAAATGGAACAGGGAGTGAATGTGGCCATTTTAAACATTAGAGCTATTATTCATTGCTTGATTCAAGTCACGTGAATCCTGACAGTTGATCACAGGTGCATCTAATTTTACTGCAGTGGGAATGTGATTCTTCTCTTCCAATTGATTTGAATTGTTTATGAGGGAGTCAATAATTGTGTCCTGGCAATGTCCCAGTTTTTATGCTATTTCCTACTATTTCCTTTTTTAATTAGCCTTGTTTTATTTCAGAGCGATTTGCCTGCACCGCCTCCATTGTATGAAAATCTCTCATCACATGTTCATTGTAGTTATCCTGAAAGCCCTGGCTGGCTAGGTGTGTCCCAAGGACTAGTGAGACCCTCTGTTCTAGGATAAAGGAGCAGGGTTTGCATTACTGATATTTTTTCCTGGAAAGAGTTGGTACTCACCCTCTTTTATGTTGATTTATGGCAGGAGTTCATAAGTATTTGTTGGTTGCTTAGAGTCTGTTACAAAAGTTGCTCTAAAATTGCCCTGTTTTCTGTCTGTTTCTCCTTACTCTTTTGAAAATTGTAGATTTTTGTTGCCTTATAGAAATCATTAGAAGACAATAGACAAAAGACAAAAAAGCAAGGACTAAAAGAAATCCTTTATTCAGGAACGTCCTAACACAGCCGTGTTTTAGCATGGCTGCCTTCCTCAGGGGACCTCAAGAGGCAAAAATAATAATAACAAAACATCAATAATACACATCAAATACTTATAATTAAAATGAAATGCACAAATAAAGTAAAATCATTAATGCTTCATAATGAATGTTAAATTAAATTAAATTAAAAGCTCATTGGACCATTAAATAAAAATACGAATAATTAAAATGACATGCATGCATAAAATAAAATCATAATGAATGTTAAATTAAAAAGCTCATTAGAGCATTTAATGAAAATACAAAGTAAAAGGGGATTGACATAGAATAAATATTTATCATATATAAATAGGAAAGCATCTATATAAATATACACCAGTAGTATAATGGGTACACTACTCGACAAACTGATTGACAGGTGAGATAAGGATGACAGGAGCCAATCAGCCCTCACTTCCGGTGTATGTCCTGCCTTAGGCCACACCCCCTCCCATAGAAGTGAAAGGTGATCTAGTCCTGCCCACTCCAGCCCCCAGGCGTGGCCACAGCCCCCACTTTGACACCCCCCCACCCCCACCCCCAAGGATGACATCATCCAATCAGCACCCACTTCCGGGTTTGTGCCACACCCACGCCCTGCCCCAGAATGTTGGCATTAGTCAATCAGTACCCAATTCCAGGGTTTGTGTCACACCCACAGCCTCCCACCCTCAACCACACCCCTGCCTACATCATCGGAAATGACATCACTGGAAACAGGGTGTCATCGGAAAAGGACGGTGTCGCTTTTTGCTGACATCAGCGGAAGCAGAGTGACTGACTCCAGAAATGTGTTTTGCTTCTGGTTAATGCTGACATCTGCAAAAAAGCAGGAACCCTGGAAAACAAAAAAAAAATGCTTTTCTCTCCCCACACTGCCCCAGTTTTTTTTTCTCACAAAGCAGTGCAATGCTTTTATTGCAGGCTATTAGAACTGATTCTTAACACAGCACATGGGTATACAGGCTTTTCACAGTGGCACACCCCCCCCCCCCCCCGTCCCGTCCTTGGTATAGAAGCTTTTACTTTCCAAATGCAATTAGCACATCTTTTGTTAGAGAAACCAGTGCTGTCCATGTGATAGAAGTTTGCTTTTAAGACCTCATGGTTAGAGAGAAGTATTATGGCAACAGTGTAGTTCAGACTGAAATACAGAGAGAGAGAGAGACCTGAGTTCAAATCCCACCACTACAGCTATTTTTTAGTGGCTTTTGAAAAATAAAACGATACAGAGAGACAAGTCTGGACATGCTTTTACTAGGAATGCTTCTAGGATATGGCAACACGTGATTGGTTGAAACAAGAGACTTGTTCTGAGCATGCTTCTAGGATATGGTAAAACATGATTGGTTGAAACAAGAGACCTGTTCTGAGCATGCTCCAGGTGTTCTGAGCATGCTCCTGGTGGAAGGCTGTGTGTCCTGTGTGGGGGAACATTTTAACACAGAGATTCAAAAAGAAAAAAACGGCTCTTTTTAGAACAAGCAGAATTTCGTAGAAAGAACAGGTTATACTTTAAAACACATAGGGTTTGTAGAATAAATCCATTGTGAAG
The DNA here is from genome assembly GCA_033557465.1 of Ichthyophis bannanicus. NCBI lineage: Eukaryota > Metazoa > Chordata > Amphibia > Gymnophiona > Ichthyophiidae > Ichthyophis > Ichthyophis bannanicus. The sequence continues at coordinate 1,558,778,150 of CM066031.1, read as the reverse complement.
ATGTTGGCAAAATAAAAAGAATAGTCAAAGCACGGCAATCATGAAGGAAACCTTATTGAAGAGCATTTACTATGACCCCAAAGCAATAGGGAGCTTTGTGGGCATAAATCCTCTACTTCAAGTTGCTAAAAAGCATGATAAAACAGTCAACAGAAACGATGTAGTTAGATGGGCTACAGGACAAGATGCTTATACTTTACACAGGCCTGCTAGGGTCCATTTTAAAAGAAACAAGACGATCGTGTCAGATGTGGATGCACAATGGCAGGCTGATTTAGTTGATATGGCAGCCTTGGCCCATTATAACAATGGCTACAAATACATATTAACAGTAGTAGACATCCTGTCAAAATATGCTTGGGCTGCAAGTTTAAAAAATATTTAATCTAGGTCGTATACCTAGATTAACAATATGTATATATGTAATTGCACCTGTAAATATTGTATCAGATTTTTGTGCAGTGTGAACCCAATGTGAATCTTGGCATGCAATCATTCTGTATTAACTGTTGATTACCCCTCCTGATATGTATAGTCAACCGCTGCTGATCGCTGGAAGCAGCGGTATACAAATGTTCTCTAAATAAATAAATAAATAAATAAATAAATACCTGAAAAAATACAGACAGACAAGGGTAAAGAATTTTTAAATAGGTCCCTGAAGAGTTTATTAAAACAAAGAGGGGTTCATCATTTTGTAACCAATAACGATGTTAAAGCAGCGGTGGTAGAAAGGTTTAACAGGACTTTGAAATCCAAAATGTGGCATTATTTTACTACACACAACACCTTTAGGTACCAAGACGTATTGCAGGCTTTTGTGCGCAGCTATAATCACAGTTTTCACAGAACAATAAAGACGAGGCCTGTAGACGTGACATACACAAATTCTCTGCAGATCTGGAAAAGAGTCTACGGTGATAGCATCAAGCGTAAGCACACCAAGAACCCCTTAAAAAAAGGAGATCATGTAAGACTTTCAAAAACTAAAAGAAAATTTGAAAAAGGTTACGAGCAAACGTGGACTGATGAGGTATTTATAATAACGGACATTTTAAAGAGGGGACAGAAAGCGACATACAAGATATATGATTATGACGGTGAAGCCATACAAGGTTCTTTTTATCCTGAAGAATTGCTAAACGTCATCCCGCAACAGGGCAGAATATACCGTATCGAAAAGGTTCTAAAGGTAAAAGGATGTGGCAGGAACAGATTCTACCTCGTGAAATGGAGGGGATGGCCTGTTAAATTTAACAGTTGGGTTAAAGCATCAGAGATTCAAGACATCTGATTTCTTTCTTTCTTTTGAAGCAGCATTAAAATAAAATTTAAAATGAATGATGGTGGCTTTTATATCACACTGCCTAGCAATGCCTCAGCAGATGTGTTTCCCCAAAATACCAGCTCTAATTTTACCATACAACTAGCAAGGCCTTTGGACTTACAAGGACAGTGGGAAGTAGGACTCGTGGAAATACAATACCCCAACACCTGGGAGAATATTAAGGAAGATCATAAGTATGTTGTCACCTCCACAGCAGGAAATATACAGCACCACCTTATAGTCAGGAGAGGACATTACACGACCATGCAGAGTTTAGTGGAATCCATGAACCAGGACATTGGCAACATCTATAAATCGATGGCACCACGAATCATTTATGAACCCCATGCGCGAAGAATCTGAATAAAATCGGAAGATAGGTCTACTATTTATGCGTATGGTGATTTGGCAACCATTTTGGGAATAGAAGCTTACGTTAATACACAGTGTTCCCATTTTCCAGTGGATATCACGGTTGGTTTTAATACCCTCTACCTGTACACAGATATTGTAGAGCACCAGTTAGTAGGTGACCATTTTGTGCCACTGCTGCGCTGTGTTCCAACTAAGGGGTTTAGGGATGAGTTTATCACGTTAACTTATGATAAGCCGCACTATATCCCTGTGAACAAACAGCATATTGATACCATCACATTTGAAATAAAGACGGATCAGAACAGGCACGTCTCATTTCGTTACGGGAAGGTGATCCTTAAGCTTCATCTGTGCCCCCGGAGGGTAACTGTTTTTTAAAATGGTTGTGGCTAAAGACTACGGAGACCCCAAAGCATACAGGCATTATTATACAACACAAGCTGGCTATGGACTTTCAGGATATCATGGAGTACCGGTCATGTACGGGGCCGGTGTTGGCGGTGTTTTTCGCAGCCTCTTTAGAAAAGCTATGCCGTTTTTGAGAAGGGGTTTTGAAATTATTAAACCACACGTGAAAGGCGCCGCAAAAACCATAGCCAAGGATGTCATGAGTCATGTCACAACAGCTGTTCTAAATAAAATGAACCAGTCACAGGCAGGATCAGGACTGGCTTGATTAGAAGAGCTGTTAAAAGAAAGAGAACCAAGTCTCAGGAGTTACCGCAAGGACCATCCAAGCCTTTTAAAAGAAAGAAACGTATGACCTAGATTGGCCACTGTTGGAAACAAAATACTGGGCTTGATGGACCTTGGTCTGACCCAGTATGTTCTTATGTAAACCCGTGGGTGACAGGTCTCAGAAGCTTAACCACCGGTCTAAGAAGAGAAGCACTAGCTCTAGGCAGTGAGATATATTCTAAAAAGTACCATGGCTTTTGTACACCACGGCTCTGAAGAGTCTGTTAAATCGGAACTGGACCTGTTTCAACTAGCACCGACCCAAACAAGTATCGAAAAAAGTATTTTGTATATTTTGTATTTTGTATATGTTGTACTACCTGTATATATCTGTATATAGCTACCCTGCCCTGTTCTAACTGTATCTAGTTACACTGCTTATCTACATTTTAAGTTACATTGTTATAGCTGTACTTTTGATAACTGTTATATTGTAAGTCCAGTGCAGATTTTTTGCACTGAACAGTTTTGTTCGATGTAAACCGCACTGATGCTGAAGAGCGCGGTATATAAGAAAAAATAAATAAATAAATAAATAAATTTATGTGGAAATTCCGCCATTATCGGCTTTGTCGGAAACAGACCCTTTGGACTTCTATATCGCAGGTCATGGTGAAGACTACATTGATTTAAATAGTACACTTTTGCACCTGACCTATAAAATTGTGGCAGAAGATGGCTCGAACATCGATCCGGTAGCCAAAGTAGCGCTGGTGAATTACCCAATCGCAGCTCTGTTTAGCCAGCTGGATGTTACCCTGGGAGACCAGCTCATTAGCCAGAGCAACAACTGCTACCCCTACAGAGCCCTCATAGAGCTGCTTCTCAATTATGGCAAAGGATCCCTCAAATCACAATTTACAAGCGGGCTGTTTTATAAAGACACAGCCGGGCAGCATGAAGTGAGAGAGATAGGATCTCGCAACGTCAGCTTTACTGAAAGAGCCCAATTTACGGTCTCTAGCCACAAGGTAGAGCTATTGGGGCATTTACATAGCGATCTACTTTTTCAAGAAAAGCTATTGATTAATGGTGTGGATCTCAAAATTAAATTGACCCGCAACAAAAACTCTTTCTGTTTAATGAGCGGTGATGCCGAAGAAAGTTATAAAATTCTTATCCTAAACGCTGCGCTCTTTGTAAAGAGAGTTAAAGTTTCCCCCGGAGTGTGCCTGGGACATGCAGAAGCTCTGCTGAAAGCTAATGTCAAGTATGCTATTGACCGTGTCGGGATGAAGGTGTTTAGCATACCAGCCGGAGCCCGTGTGACTAACCTGGAAAATCTCTTTTTGGGGCAGCTACCAAAACTCATTGTGCTGGGGTTTGTGGATAATGATGCTTTCAGTGGTAATTATGCTAAAAACCCCTTCAATTTTAAACATTATGATATTAATTTTTCCGCTCTATATGTGGATGGTGAACAAGTACCCGGGAAACCTCTTCAACCTGACTTTCAAAATGGATGTTGTGTAAGAGAATATATGCAACTGGTACAAGCAAGTGGCAAACATCTGAAAGACACAGCGTTGCTGATTGACCGTCAGGAGTTTTACAAAGGTTATACCCTGTTGGCGTTTGACCTTTCACCGGATCAGGAGTGTGCAGACCATTACTCGCTGATTAAAACTGGTAACCTGCGGGCTGAAATACGTTTTGCCAGTGCCTTACCCCATACAGTTAACATGATTGTTTATGGGGTTTTTGACAATGTGATAGAAATTAATCATAGAAGGAATGTTCTTTTTGATCATTTGTGAAAATGAACACCCTGCAGATCTTCCGTATTTTAAAGAAGGACCCCTGTGTTGCAGATTTCTTTTTAGATGTGCTACCCAGTGACTGGTTAGCGGATGTACAAATATCAAGGAAGCCCGTGTGTTTGGTGGTAAATACACACCCTCATAACCTACCTGGAGAACACTGGTTAGCCATCTATATATGTGGAGATGGAACAGGGGAATTTTTTGATTCTTATGGACAACCCCCTGATAGCTTATTCTTTCCTACCAGCATTATGAGCTTTTTCAACAAGCATTGTAAAACTGTTTTATACCACAACAGACAATTACAGCACCCAATGTCTACGGCTTGTGGATATCACTGTGTATTTTTCTTGCACCACCGCTGTAAAGGGGTGCCTTTTGAAAATATTTTAGAAATGTATTCTGAAGATTTAATGCAAAATGATGATATGGTGTTACATTTTGTAAAACGCAACAAACAAACTTTGTGTAGATCTTTCAGAAATCCATTTCATAACCAGCAAGTGTGTGTTTCCTATCGTGAATGTTTTGATGCTTCTAAATAAAAAGTAACCCCTCTAAGGAGGTTTTTTGAAAAGAAACCACCGTCTAGTCTTTTATTTATGTTTTTAAACATTTTATTTAAAATACATTTTTACACACTCAACCACCGGTATCTGTGAGATAATTTACATTTTTTGTGAGGGTGTAGCTCTTTGCTCGTTATCGGCTGCGTGTACATTTTAGTAACCTTCACAGATGGGTTCTCTTTGAGGCGTGCCAGTACATCTCTGTTGGCTGCATTACCCATCACCGTAGAGGGCATATTTAATTCGGCTAGGGTTTGCATGAACTCCTCCCAGCCCCTGGGTATTCTTCGTTGTGAAAGAGCTTGGGGCTGCGTAGCCCCACGAACGAGGTCAAGTAGGTTAGAGCCATTGACAGGGTTTCCCCGGTATACAAATGTTCCATTTCCCTCCCAGGATGCCACATCCTTGTTTTTTAACAATTTGTTAAGCAGCAACTCAGCATTTTTCCTATAGTGCATATTGATGCTGTTTAACACTTCTTGTATTACAGGGTCTAGAGGTATAATATTTTCTAGAGATGCTGCCATTGATGTCTCATCTTGTGCCTGTAGATACAAGTTTATTTTTTCTTTTTCCATATCCCTTTGTCTGTTAAGCACCAGATAGCGCTGTAACACTTCTGAGTAACATTTAGCCTTTTCGTGTTCAGACATACCAACGCTATGCAGGATGTTTTTCATTTCTTCATCTAACTTATGAATGGTCGTGGTTCTAATGTTTTCATCCCGATCTGGCGGGTTTCTCAAGTGCTCGAGTTGTTGACTAGGGACTATGTACATTTTTTCAGCGTGCTGCATTAGCGGTTTGTCAGAAGCCCCATTATCAATGGTAATACAAAACTTAACAGGGGCCCGATAAATCCACCCGACTTTCTCATCAATTGCTTCTTTTTTTTTTAATGGGTAGTCTTTTATCGCACAGACTCTTTATGGCGTGACGCTTCCCTTTTAAAACCTTTATCTGTTGTTGTGAAAGAGGAATGTTATCTTTTAGGGTGTTGAGAGTGATTTCAACTATAGCGGCTATCAAATCATTAGAAGCTGTATTCAGGATGGCTCTTCTGTGCTGCGGAGAGGCTTGAACCAAAAGTTTTAAAAGGGGCAGGTTTCTCTTCACACAGCGAGACCTGTTGTCTGAGACACACAAGCATGTATGAAGGGCCGGTTACATATTCATTTCTTTTTATGTGAGATTTGTGGTTTTTCACAGTACACAGTGGTCCAATCTGGTGGGAAGATATCCATCCTCAGTCTGTAAGCCTCAGGTGTTGTGTTATTTAAATCCACAACGAGATAACCAAACAGCTTTCTGGTGGCATCCTCGGAGACTTCTAAAAAGAATTTTGATTTGCCTGGCTAGAATGGCAATCTGTAACTTATCTCTAGGATTCTTAAAGAGCACCATGTATTTGGTATTTAAAGTTATAGTTCGGCTTGCTTTGCCTTGGCAGAAAACATTTTGAACAATATATATGATGCTCAGGTTTCTGTGATGCACATACTTGGTAAAGGCTTTCTCTATTTCATCACTTTTACAGGCAGAATCCATTAGATCATCAACAATAACCAAGTTTACTTTATTGGTTGGAAACATTCGTTCATCATTAAAAGTATCAGGCAAAGTGTCCATAAATGTAATAAAAGGATATTTATTTAACATTTCTTTATACAGAGGTTGCCAGCAACTGTAACACCACACAATATTGTTAGGCATGACAGTCAATACACGACCAATGTGTTCTAACATCTTTTTAACAAAGAAGCTCCTGCCTGAATTGGATGGCCCCGCTAAAATACAAGAAAAAGGATGTGACCAGCGCACATCCACCACGCTAGTATCCATAGGGTAATGTGCTAAAGCCATCCTCCAACTTCACCCTTTTGTCATACACAACCTTTTGTGTTTTTTTAATCACACCAGTCTCTATTGTCCAACCCTTTTTGTTTCTTATAATACCAGGTTGTTGTACTCCTATCTTTTTCTGAGATAAATCTGCTGCCCCAGGCTTGTAGTCCAAAACTAGATCTTTCAAACTAGTGAAATGGATTTTCTGGCAGTTTTCTACGTTTAACGTAATCCCTTTCACTTTTATACAGATCTTCCCACTTGACAGCTTGTAACCATATGTTTTAGGCCCCGCTGATACAAACTCTGTGATATGTTCATCTGAGGGTATCTCACTGGTGAGCTCACCTAAATAATCACCCAAAGATGGGTTCCAATCACCCTCTCAACTTAGAAATATCACAGAATCTGTATCATAGTACAGGCAGCGCTCTTGCAAACTATCTAGAAGATTGTACAACTCCAGACGTGCACAAGCCGTTGTAAAACAGGCAATAAAAACGTTGGTGCTACCCGACAATATATAGCGGTCTTTTGAGTGCCTCCAAGACACACAGGCTGTTTCAACATCAATAAAATCGCATGTTGAAACCTCAAATTCAGGAGAAAACAGATATTTAAAGAGATCATCAGGTTCTCTCACAATGCTTGTGGTAGGCAGGTTTGTTCTTTGACCAAATTTACCCCACAGGGAATTTAAGAAATGTTTTGCTATTTGACGCTTAGCAGGGTTTACATTAATCTGGTCTGCACACAAACACACCCCCTCTTTTCTAAAGAAATCAGCTATGTACAAATTTTGTTTTTCAGCATCATTGCACCATCGAGGGTAGCCAGAAGCCTCTTGTTTTTGACGGAGGTGCATTTTGATGTATTCGGAAAAGAGATTATCAGATTTTTGCTCGAAATGCCAGATTTTATAGATTTGAACAACCACATACCCTTTTGCAATGGCTAAATTCATCTCCACCATACACCATGTCCCCACAAAAGCTCTCTCCTCATCCGTGTGGGCACAAATTTCCTTTTGCCTTGTGTCAGCACACGTATGATACAGTGGAAACATGAGCTTACCGCCCAAACGTATGGGTAACACCGGGAAAAAGAGCTTTCGTGGAGGATATACTTTTGCTTTTATAAAACCAAAGTATTTTGTAGGGGGGCCAAATTTGTCATAAATGATTTTGTGGATGGCCTATTGGATATTCCTTTGTTTTATTGACAAAAGGGTATAGGCTGGTAAAATCATAGTAGTGTGTTTTTTCCCCAGGTCTTGTTTTGTGGTACAGGCATTTGACATTTGTTCTACCCCCAAAAAGGGCATCTCGTGGAATCAGAGGTTGCGGTAATGTGGTGTCAGCCAGGAAATCTGCACAGCTCCCGTCATTTTCTTTTATCATCCGCTTCCACTCGTGCTCCCATAGACTTATGACCTTGAACCCCCGGCTTTCCAGGAATGCAGCTTTTAGCTGTTTTTTGTAATAAAGAAAACCATAAGTCGTGGCTGCTACAGGATTCTGGTCTTTATCGTTATAACAGCTCGGACAGCCGTGATGAAAACAACCATTAAATTCAAAAGCTGTTTCTACCCCATCGATCACTGCATAGCCATCAAGAAAATAAGACCCCACCTTTTTTTCGCCACCTCTCAGAGCATGTGTGATCTGTATGTTTTCTTTGACCTCTACATACATCAGCCATTGAACAGAGGGGGATGAATATCTCTTTGTCTGCCGGTGATAGTTATCTGGTGGAATGAGTGCCACAGTCTTGAGTTCTAAAAACATTAATCTGAACATAGCCATACATACAGATGCAAGGGTTATATATTGAAAAGGGTCTAAACATCTTGTTAGAATTTCTGAGATGTTACCCTGCTCTACAAACACTTCTTTCTCTGTCATTTTCATGATTTCAGCTCGGTAGAGAACACAGGCCTGCCGCAAAATAGATACATCCTGCTGGCAGTAATAAGCCAACTCTTTTTGCAAATTAAAAGTTTTATGCTGATTGTCCTTGTACCATTGTAAAAATTCCTCTTTTTCTTTAGGCAACATGTTATCTACACCGTAATGTTCAACACACGGCATGGGGCCCACATAATTTTGATTTTCCAGAGTATTAAAAAAGTGCGGAAAGTACCCCTTGCTGCCTGTAAAACCCATGGCTTGTGGAAGTTTGCTAAGTTTCATAGGCAGGAAATTTAGAGAGTCTATAAAACGGATAGCTAAAGGTTCAGCGGTAATTTGTAAAAGTTTAGCACCTTGAACCAGCAGCCCTGTGTTCATCTTTTCCTTAAGCAGTTGTTTAAGAACAAAATACCCATCATAACCTTTGGAATTATGGTCTATGAAGGCGTAGCCTTTAAATTTTTTGTCACAAAAAATCTGTATAAAGGCAGAAATACATTCGAGACCCTTGAATTCCCAGTTTCTTTCATCATTTAAGTCGGTCGCATATATGTAATTAGGGACATGCCAGCCTGTTTCTTGCATACATTCACAATCATAAAAAATATACTTTTCAGATGTTTCAGTTTTACCAATAGGGGTCATAAAGCATAAGTGGACGCCATCCCCGGTTAGAGGTTTATGACATAGTTTACAATGCCGGCCCTTGCACTTATGTTTCTTGTCCACATAAGACTCACATTTCTAGCACAGTATCTTAGATAAATACGCCACTTCTTTTTTCAGAGCCAAATACGTGTGTCAATCTAAACACTCTTTAGAACAACAAAAGAGTTTGCAGTTAGGACATCTCTGTTGTACACCAACATTATTTGCACACGTTAGTGTCAAACAAAGATGGCACCACAATGTGCAATTATGATCGTGACAGCACGGTTTCTGACAGTAACTACAGAAGTTGCCCTGGCTGGCTGCAGGACTGCACGTCACCACACAAACTGTCTGCTGTGGTTACCAGGATAGGGTTAACCCACCCATACCCATGATGCACTGCACATGCAAATCAGCAGTCGAGAGATGGGCACAAGATTGGGTATGCACCCCCACAGCACCTCGGCCAGGTAGGGGGAACAGACCGTGTGTGGTACTGCCACAGAGTAGCCACAGACAGTCACATTGTGCGGGTACTGTGCCCACCCTGAGGTTGAGGTGGGGCGCCCAGCACCAGGTCCACAGCAACTTTCATGGCTGAAATACGCCATGCTGCAGGTCCCCATCAGTGTGTGATAGGTAGTTCCGTTAGACACACCTAGGATACATCTGTGCCCTGCTGTATGTCTCAGTCATGTCTAGTCCGTATGGGCAATGATGCACCCAGAATAGTGCATATCCTGTGTTGGTACCATAGTTACCTGCTGTAGGTGAAGGGGGAGGTGTATGGACCCATGGGCAGATCATGTACCACCACACAACCCACCCTCTGGGGCTCAGGGTGGGAAACAGGATCACCCACCAATAGATCCACAGTCTACCTCACTGCAATGGCAGCAGTAGAGGGGACCATCAACCCCAGTCCTGCTGGGGAACAGACAGAGCAGTACACATCTGTAACACAATAGCAGACAGACGGCAGTCCTGGAAATGCTCAGCTGTCCCCCACCATTATCTGACATGCTCCAGCAGCAAGCCTCCAGCCACTGCACCCTGCAAGGTGCTCCAGCAAGACACATACTAGCTGCAGACAGTCCGCCAGTTAGTCCATAGTGCATGGTCCAGGAGGAGCTGCATGTACCCAGAACAGGGATGTCAGCATACACACCAAGCAGATGTCAGTGATTGGGCCCCAAAAGAAAACCCATATATATCACATGAGAGAAATGCTACATAGCACTATGGGGGAACCTAGCCATGCCATGCTCACTGCTCAGTCAGGGTGAGAGTGACCACCCAGCAGGACATGCTATGGCCACCCTGTCCGTGCAGGTGGTACCGGGCACTACAATGTCCGAGCCATTGCCCTATGCCCTGTGCAGATGCAGCCAGGCCAGGCCACCCTATCCAGGCTTTTCCCACAGTACCTTGCTCCTCATTATGCACATTGGCAGGCCAATACTGGCAACAGAGCTAGCAGTGTGAGCTGTGGAGGGTGTTGGCAGCCACCACACACTGGATAGACAGACACACATTCCCCACACCTATGCCAGCATTGTGCAACTATAGAGGAGTTGGGCAGCCCAGGCCACCACACCAGTCCTGGGCACAGGGCAGGCATTGCTATGGTACGCAATACTGTAGGAGTCACTCCCCAGGTTGGTAAACACTGTCAGACACAAGACTTGTAGCACACTCCACAGACATCAGAAAGGTTGCTATGACGCAGCACAATCAGAATATTGTACTTAACCTAGGAATTGCTATCTGCCAGTAATCATAGCAACCTCTTTAAGGATGTGTACCATATTCCCAGGTTTAGGGTGGCATTACTAAGGTATGCAAGTGCTAGTATTGGGAGATGCACGCAGAGCCCAAAGTCCTGCCTCTCCAAGAGGCTTTGGATAATGGGGCCTGTGGGTGTGGGTGTGTCTGCCCCTGTTGGCTGCTGCTTTACTGCAGAGGTTCCCAACTCCAGTCCTGCGGTGCCAAACACTGTTCGGGTTTTCATGCTGTCCCTCATGAATATGCATGAGATACATCTGCATACCATGGGGGTGGCGTATAACAATGCAGCACAGGTATCTTTATCAGAGGCAGCATGGAACCAGAATGGTGTTTGGCCCTCCAGGACTGCATTTGAGAGACTCTGCTCTAGGTAATGTGCATGTATATGGTGTCCATGCTCTGTAGGGTAAAATGTGGGTGTCTTGGGCATGTTTACGTCATCTGCAATAAAGGTGTTGTCTGTATTAGCACGTTGTAGTAGTGGGTAAAATATGTGGACTGGGTTGGCAGGAACCATAGCTGGGACTTGAACCTGTGACCCTCTGCTTCTCAATACACTGGTTTTGTACACTGCTCCACCTTGTTGCCACAGAGTCAGTACATTCCTTGGTGATACCATGACTGTTCGTCAGACAGGGCCCATCTGTTGCAGTACACGGCACCCACCTACACAGGGCTAGGCCACGGTCTCCTCTGGGCAGCTGCCACTGCCCCCTCCACCACCAGTATCCCTCAGCCACCATGCTGACATGCCCTTCTGCTGGTAGAGCTGGTGGTGCACAGTCTCAGGCCATCCAGTGTGCAGGTAGGCGGCTGCCTATGGTGCGGGTTCTGGGGTAGGGGTGCCTGCATAGACGTCCACGCTCCCCCCCCCCAGCCCCGCCTGCCAATGTTCCGTGCCCTTGGGGGTAGCTGTTGGGTACTATCCCTTGTGACACTTTGGGAAACACACTCGTGCCCATGTTGGGCCTTCAGCTGTTGCTGTCTGGCTGCTCTGCTGTTTCAGCATTCGTATGGGCCACCTAGGCATCACCCTAGTCCGCACTGTGGCCCAGCTGCACCACAGCATGTGCCGCCTGCGGCCCTCTGTATCCCCTTCTCCGGCATCTGTCCAGTTGCCGTTCCAACATGCCCTCCCTGATGTTGCGGGACATGTTCCCGCCATAGGAACCCTGTCCGATGGTGGGGAAAACCCTGAGCAGCGCTATTTCACTGTGGGCTCATTCACCTTGTATGGGGACGGAGTATAGACCCTTCCACGATTTATATCTGTTCCATGGAGCTTACTCTGGGGGGGAGGGGTTGATGTTTCTCATTGATACCACTATTGGCCAGCTTGGTTATGTTTTTTTTCCAGTTTGTTGGGGTCATTTTCAGTGTTTATGTGCCCTTTTGTTCTGTGCACATGTATCACACTTATCACGTTTTCTTGGTTTCCCTGCCTGGGCTGTACATTGCTGACACTGAAATGGTTTCTCTCCCCTGTAATGTGCATTTAACAGCAGGATTTCATTCGCGTTGGAATTGAGCTCTTCAGATCAGAGCGTTAGTGTGAAGGGAGCCTCTCCCCATCCACTCTCCGCCCATTGACCCCTTCTCTCCGCCCTCTCTCCACCTTCTGCAGTGTTTTACTGCGCCGCGGGATTTTACGATCGTTAGAGCATCATAACGCGCGTTATGTAACGTTAACGATTGTAAGCGCATCATAACGTGCGTTATGCTGCGCTTACGATCGTTAACATTACATAACACGCATTATGTACGATTACCGCAGTTTAGTAAACATACCCCTATGTGATCTTTTCTGGCAGCTGAAATGTACTGCGCCTTTTTAAATTAAATTCTTTGATGGGATTTACAGCCCCCAGACTCTTTAACTGAAACATCTCTGGATCTCTGGCCTATTGTTTTATGTGTCACCTCCGCCCAACAGCTAATTCAAGCCATTTTTTTTCTTTTTTGCAGACAGTACATTGTAATAGATGCTATATATTGTGTATGTGGACCTATGTGGATAATACACATTCCCCCATTCCCAGACGTACTCCACATTCTTATCATATGGCCTATTGTGTAGGACACACCTAGATAATTCACACGGCCCCATTTTTCCAGACAACCCATTGTAGGTTTAATTAACTAGGCATTCCTAAAACACACCACACAAAGCTGTAGGTTCAAAATGTTTTATTTGAAATAAAATGTTTTCATCTTGTGAAATGATTCATTTGAGCATTACAGGTTTTAAAAAAATATATATAGGCATACATATAATTTTTGTTTATCTGTATGCTCAACTAATAGATTCTGGAAATACATACATTTTCATAAAAAGTCAATTTTTACAGAACATGGTGTTTTTTTAAAGAATGATCTATAATCTCTGTCACAGATTAAACCTTCTACTAGCTCCATATCACAGTCTGCCACAGATCTAAGCAAAATATTGAGCAGTTGTCCTGGATTTCTAGTGGTATTAAAATCTCTGATGAGTTCAAACAAAAAATTCAAATTTTCATAAACTAGGGCAGTTGCTTTCATTTTATGACCAACAATCAAGGCAACATTTACAATAGGTCCTAGACACAACCTGTTACAAGTTTTACGGATTTTCTGTTGTATTTCCTTGTGCCCCCACCTCAGGCAATCATGATGTCTTTGCCCTGGAGCATGTATTACACAAGCTGCACAGTCTCTATGCATAACATCCTGCCAGCATTTCTTGATACTACAGCACACCGTTGCTTGAATAACAGATTTAAATGTGTTTATTTCATCAGGTTTTGAGTTGTCCTTTTGGCTGGCTATGACATTAAATGCCTCCCTTTGATATGTACAGAGAAAGCACAAACAGCATAGATTGGTTGCCTGTGTTGCCTCTAGCTCTTGTAGGCGCGGAGATTCATTACTTCCCTACAAAAACAAAACAGGGTCAGTGTGAAATTGTGAACCACCTCTTCTATAACACTTTTCTACAAAAGGAAAACAGACTTCTCTTACCTCTGCTGATCCTAGTTCTTCCAGTAAACAGTTTGTTTCTACATCTACAGAAGACTTACAGCAAGCTTGGGTGTTATTTAAAAATACTATCCTCGAAGCCCAGACCAGCTGTATTCCACGCATTAGGAAAAGTGGAAGAAAGTCCAAAAAACTGCCAGCATGGTTTAAAGGTGAGGTCAGAGAGGCTGTTGCTGCCAAAAAAGCAACCTTCAGGAAATGAAAAAAAGAGCCAAATGATGAAAACTGGAAACAGCACAAGCACTGGCAAGTTAAATGCAAAGCATTGATAAGGCAGGCAAAGCGGGAATTTGAGAAGAAACTTGCTACGGAAGCAAAAACACGAAATAAAGACTTTTTCAAGTACATTCGTAGCAAAAGGCCTGTGAGAGAGTCAATTGGACCATTAGATGATAGAGGGGTAAAAGGGGCAGTAAGAGGAAACAAGGCTATAGCAGAGAGACTGAATGAATTCTTTGCTTCGGTCTTTACTGAGGACGATGTAGGGATGTTACCCAAGACTGAAGTGGTATTTAAAGGTGATATTGCAGAGGAATTGAGAGAAATATTACAACTATTTGATAAACTGAATAGTAGCAAATCACCTGGACCGGATGGTATACATCCCAGAGTGTTGAAAGAACTGAAATATGAGATTGCAGACCTGCTATTGGTAAACTGTGAACTTTCATTAAAATCATCTGTAATAACTGAAGATTGGAGGGTCGCCAACGTAACACCAATTTTTAAAAAGGGTTCCAGGAGTGACCCAGGAAATTACAGACCGGTGAGCCTGACGTCAGTACCAGGGAAAATGGTAGAAACCATCATAAAGAACAAAATTACACAGCATGTAGATAGTCATGGCCTAAAGGGAGACAGCCAACATGGCTTTAGACAAGGAAGATCTTGTCTTACTAATCTGATATGTTTTTTTTGAAGGTGTGCATAAACAGGTAGACAAAGGTGAGTCGGTTGATATAGTGTATCTGGACTTTCAGAAAGCTTTTGACAAAGTCCCCCATCAGAGACTTTTGGCGAAGCTAAAAAGTCATGGGATAGGAGGCAGTGTACTATTGTGGATCGGGAACTGGTTAAAAGATAGAAAGCAGAGGGTAGGGCTAAATGGCCAATATTCCCAATGGAAAAAGGTGAATAGTGGAGTACCCCAGGGATCGGTACTGGGTCCGCTGCTTTTTGACATATTCATAAATGACCTGGAAAAGAGAATAACTAGTGAGGTTATCAAATTTGCAGATGACACAATACTGTTTAAAGTTGTTAAAACCCAAGAGGATTGTGGAAAACTGCAGGAGGATCTGGATAAACTGGAAGACTGGGCATCCAAATGGCAGATGAAATTTAATGTGGACAAGTGCAAAGTTATGCACCTAGGAAAGAACAACCCACACTATAGTTACACGATGCAAGGCTCCACATTAGAAACCACCACCCAGGAAAAAGATTTAGGAGTCATCGTGGATAACATGTTAAAACCCTCCGCCCAGTGTGCAGCGGCGGCCAAGAAAGCAAATAGAATGCTAGGTATCATAAGGAAAGGGATGGAGAATAAAACAAAGGATGTTATAATGCCTCTGTATCGCTCCATGGTATGACCGCACCTTGAATATTGTGTGCAATTCTGGTCACCGTATCTTAAAAAGGACATAGCGTTATTAGAAAAAGTACAGAGAAGAGCCACCAAATTGGTGAAGGGGATGGAAGGCTACTCCTACGAAGAGATGCTAAGAAGGTTAGGGCTCTTTAGCCTGGAGAAGAGATGGCTGAGGGGAGATATGATAGAGGTCTATAAATTAATGAATGGAGTGGAACGGATAAACGTGGATCAATTGTTTATGCTATCAGAGTATAGAAAGACTAGGGGACATGTAATGAAGCTACAGGGTAAACTATTTAAGACAAATAAGAGAAAATATTTTTTCACTCAACGTGTAATCAAACTCTGGAATCTGTTACCGGAGGATGTAGTAAGGGCTGTTAGTATAGCTGGGTTTAAAAAAGGTTTGGACAAGTTCCTGGAGGATAGGTCCATAAACCACTATTAAAAAGGGACCCAGGATATCAATGCTTGACCCAGTACAAGCATTGTGGAACCTGTGTCTTTTGGGGATATTGCTAGGTACGTATGACCTAGATTGGCCACTGTTGGAAACAGGATACTGGGCTTGATGGACCTCGGTCTGACCCAGTATGGCATGTCTTATGTTCTTATGTTCTTATCTGCCGCGGCGTAATATAATTCTATATCCTCTGGATCCGTTGTGTTGTCATCCGGTAAGTCAATTTTGGTGGCTGAATAGCACAGTTCTTGAGAGTCAAACAACTTTTGTGCATCTGGTAAATATTCAACCCCTGATAATTCATGTTAAGGCTCTGCTGGACTCTCCTGTAGTTCAAATGGTTTTTCTATCAGTGGATACCCCTCTGCTGTGGCATCACGATCCTTAAGAAAGTAATTAATGTTGTGTGCCCTGCTGGAAATTCTACTTGGTGTTCCAAAAAGAGCCATTTTTTCTTTTTGAATCTCTGTGTTAAAATGTTCCCCCACACAGGACACACAGCCTTACACCAGGAGCATGCTCAGAACAGGTCTCTTGTTTCAACCAATCATGTTTTACCATATCCTAGAGCATGCTCAGAACAAGTCTCTTGTTTCAACCAATCATGTGTTGCTATATCCTAGAAGCATTCCTAGTAAAAGCATGTCCAGACTTGTCTCTCTGTATTGTTTTTTTTTCAAAAGCCACTAAAAAATAGCTGTAGTAGTGGGATTTGAACTCAGGTCTCTCTCTCTCTATTTCAGTCTGAACTACACTGTTGCCAGAATACTTCTCTCTAACCATGAGGTCTTAAAAGCAAAATTCTATCACATGGACAGCACTGGTTTCTCTAACAAAAGATGTGCTAATTGCATTTGGAAAGAAAAAGCTTCTATACCAAGGGGGGGGGGGGTTTGTGCCTCTGTGAAAAGCCTGTATACCCATGTGCTGTGTTAAGAATCAGTTCTAAATAGCCTACAATAAAAGCATTGCACTGCTTTGTGAGAAAAAAGAACTGGGGCAGTGTGGGGAGAGAAAAGCTTTTTTTTTTTGTTTTCCAGGGTTCCTGCTTTTTTGCAGATGTCAGCATTAACCAGAAGCAAAACAGATTTCTGGAGTCAGTCACTCTGCTTCCGCTGATGTCAGCAAAAAGCGACACCGTCCTTTTCCGATGACACCCTGTTTCCGGTGATGTCATTTCCGATGATGCAGGCAGGGGCGTGGTTGAGGGTGGGAGGCTGTGGGTGTGACACAAACCCCGGAAGTGGGCGCTGATTGGATGATGTCATCCTTGGGGGTGGGGGTGGGGGCATGTCAAAGTCGGGGCTGTGGCCATGCCTGGGGGCGGGAGTGGGCAGGGCCAGATCACAATTCACTTCTATGGGAGGGGGCGTGGCCTAAGGCGGGGCATGCACCGGAAGTGAACGCTGATTGGCTCCTGTCATCCTTATCTCACCTGTCAATCAGTTTGACGAGTAGTGTACCCATTATACTACTTACACCTTAAAATTAGGAATCATTCCATGACACAGAAATAAAAGAATTGCAAGATAAAAAATAACAAAAGAAAGTGTCACTAGTATAAGTGTATGAATATTGCAGCATCCATTGTATAATATAGGAAATGGGCGACAATAGGAATTATGTGTTGAAATACCCTATCAACTCGAGGGGGTATTGGCTCCCAAAAAAGAGGTCATGCAGGTATTTCTCAAAAAGGACCTGTGTCATAAAATAAATAATAATGAATATGGGGGAGGGGGGGAAGAAAGAAAGAAAGAAAAAACTTACTTGAGTACAAGCTCCTTAGAGACTTGCACCGAAAATGAAATTGAATTCTGTTCACCAAGAGAGTCCATATGAGGAAACATATTCAAAAACAAATATTTAAACTTGACTGCACAAGGAGACATGTTATCCCTTTAGGGAGAAATTTAAACTCAGTACAAGTCACATATTACCAATGAGGATACTGTCATTCAAAACAGACAGGGCATGCCATAAAAAGTGGTAGTGTATATCTAAACTAATCAATTTTGAAATGACTGTGTGTACAAAACACACGCAGAGGCAGTACCTCTAGCGTATTATTGATCAACAAGATTTAGAATAATCATAACAATCTTTTTAAAGCTGCATATAGCACCAAATGTACCCTTTTAAGGTAATACCTCACTAAGAATGGAGAAATACTTCTTTTTTTGAGAGGGGAAACTGCTATTATTATAACAATGTTACTCATTGGAGTAGAGAAATATTTATGGAAAGCCCAATTTCTCCCTCCTCCATCCCCATCCCATGGTCAGATCATCACCTAATAATCTTCACCCTATCAACCCTATCACTCAACTACCCCCCCCCCCCCCGACTTCCTACATCAAGAAGATTCCTCACCTTTAATGAAACCTCCTTCTTACAAAGGACCATTCCCACAATGAAACGTGCAATTCTTCATTCAGACCTTGACTCTATTGTGGAGACCTGGAACTCTACCATCACGGATGCATACAAGGCCCCAACTCATGCTCCCCCCAAAACCTGCCGACCTTGTGTTCCATGGTACTCCATCTGTCTTAGACAACGGAAACGTTCCCTTAGAAAACTGGAAAGGAGATGGAAAAATCCATGGACCTGCAGCTTCAAGCCATCTACCTAGCACAATGTACAGAGTGTTCCAACAACACCCTTAATGCTAAATGTGAGCACCACAGCAACATCCTCCTCTGGGATCTCAATAAACCAAAAGAACTTTTCAGCTTCGTCAGAACCCTCACCAGAAATCCATCTCAACCTCATCAGAGCATTGACCTCCACCCCCAGATGTTTGCTGACTTCCTCATTTCCAAAAATAGGCAGCACTCCTCCTCCACCATCATTATATCTCCTCCCTCCAACTCAATGGCCTCTCTCAACAATAGACAACATTTGAGATATCCCACCGGAAGAGCTCTTAAACATCATCTCCTGCATCAACGCAAGCACATCACCGCTAGACCCCTGTCCAGTATCCTGGATCAAGCTAACTAAGACACAAATGTTACCAAACATAGCCACCATCCTCCACTCTTCACTCACGCAAGCCTACCTCCCACCTTTTCTAAAACAAGTATTCCTGAAGAAACACAACCTTGATCCCACCTCACCTGCCTCCTATAGACCTATAGGCCAGCCAGCATACATTTCCTTGAAAAATCCTTGAAAAAGCAGTCCAGATTCAACTTCAAGAGCACGTTGACAGATATGACCCACATGACCACAATCAACATGGATTCCACCCCTTTCACAGTGCTGAAACCCTACTCACCTCCCTCTTAAATAAACTCATTACTGGAACTGAAAAGCCATCCTCTGATTACGTACTGCTTTTTCTTGACATCTATGCAGCCTTCGACACTGTGTCCCACCAGACCTTACTGGACCAGCTCAGCAACATTGGTGTTCAAGGCAAACCACTCAAATGGATCCACTCCTACCTGTCCCAGCATAAGCTAATTACAAGAATTGGACACCAATAATCAATAATCCACACCCTACATCCTTCCCCAAGGAGTCCCTCATAGCTCTGCGCTCTCCTCCCTCCACTTCAACATTTATATCAGACCCCTTTGCTACGATATTCAGAAGTTTAACATTAACTACCAACTCTATGCTGATGACACAATGATTTTCACTCCTTTTCACACCACCACCCCTGACTACTCTAACCTTACCACCTGTTTCAAAGAAATTGTCTCCTGGCTACAGCTCCACAACCTTGCGATCAACTTCAACAAGACCAAGATCCTTCACGTGACCAGAGATCCCAATTTACACCCACCAACTATCATCAAACTCGAAGACACAGAAATCCAAGTTAAATCTCATACCTCGGAATCACCCTGGATCATCTATTAAATTTCCAACCCCACATCAGGAACATCACTATAAATATTTACTGTAAACTTCAAACTCTCCTCAACCTATCCCCCCTTCTCCCTCCTGACAACTTCTGCACTGTATGCCAACCCTCCATCACACTCCTGCTTGACTACTGCAACTCCATCTTTCATGGGCTCCCCAAGGCCACCATTGCTTCTCAGCTTGCCCAAAATACTGCAGAACACACTTTAGCCAAAATCTCTAGACACTCCCACATCACTCCCATATTGAAATCACTCCACTGGCTCCCTGTTGCATCCAGGATCAAGTTCAAGGTACCCGCTATCACCCATAGAGCAATTACCAACACCTCCTCAGTGCAACTGCAATCACAAATCAGACATCCCAACAACAACACAATGCGATGTTAGAATGCTATGAATCTTCTCCTCCCTCCCACCAGATACACAAAAGATCACAATGCACATGTTCAAGAGCCTTCGAATTCTATGCTCCCACCATTTGGAACCAGCCTCCTTTCCAGAAAACTCCCAGCCAGACCACCTCCCACCCACCCATACTAATCCCCCCCACCCACCCCCAAACACACAATACCGACTACCCTTCATCACCTCATTACATATCCTCCACTATCTCAATAGTAACATAGTAACATAGTAAATGACGGCAGATAAAGACCAGTATGGTCCATCTAGTCTGCCCAGTAAGATGGCAAGAGTAGGTGCACCTGCCGCTCTGTGAAGGCCACCCCTCCCCATGTCTTTGTTTAGGGGTGAACCCACCGCTCCGTGTAGGACACACCTATTTGTTGGGAAATTAGATGGTTAAGTTTATTTTGATTTTATCCTGTTGCTGTAAAGGGATCCACTGTGTCTGTCCCCTGCCATCTTGAATTCTGTCACTGTATTTGCTCAGAATTCAAGATGGCATGGGACAGTATACTGAGCTCCACCTTAGCTCTTCCCCTTTGCACAAGAGTTTTGTAACATAGGTGTATGTTTACTAAACTGCGGTAATGTTACAGACCGCGCGTTAGGTAACCTTAACGCTCGTTAGGTAACGTTAGCGAATGGTATGTAACGTTAACACGCAGTAACATTATAAACCGCGTGGAAGCGTTCCGTGGCATGGTACACACCGCAGGGGAAGGAGAGAGGGCGGAGAGCAGGGGTCAATGGGCAGGGAGTGGGTGGGGAGAGGCTCCCTGCACAATAATGCACCGAACTGAAGGGCTGAATCCTACCGTGAATGAAAACCTGTCATTAGATGCACATTTGCAGGAGAGAGAAACCATTTTGATGTCAGCAATGTACAGCATAGGCAGGGAGCACAAGAAACGTCATAGTAGTGCTCCATGTGCAGCAACACCATAGTGCCCATGTATGAGAGGGCACTATGGCAATGGTGTAAATGGGGCATAGGGGGCTGCAGGCAGAACATGTTGTGGGGGCAGCCGGGGCATAGGGCGGACCTGGGTGTTGCCCAGGTGGCACATAGGAACATAGAAACTGGAGGTCTGAAAGACAGCATCTGACAAAGGCCAAACACAATATACAAATACATTGTCCACACTAGTCAATAGTTGCCAGGGCAGAGACAGGGCATCCCCGCATCCATCCCACCACCATGTTGAAGGGACAGAATGTTGATAGGCGGTGATGGGGGGTGGGGGTGGGGATGTCCATGTATGCCTTCCCACCCCAGATGCCGCACCATAGGCACCTGCCTACCTGAATAGTGGATGGCCTGGGATGGCACACAACAAGCACCAACAGCATATGGTTATGTCTGCATAGCATGGGGGGGGGTGTCTGTGCTGGAGTGGGCAGTGGCACCTGTCTGCAGTGGTCCCTGGCCATGCCCTGTACCAGTATGTGGTGTGCAGTGCAACAGAAAAAGTCTGGCTGAGGAGACGTAAAGGTATGGCCCAGGGACTGCTGTGCATCTGTGGCCTCACTGTGGTGCAGTATAGGCAGGATCAGGTCCCAGCTGCAGACCCTGTAGAACATATCACAAACTTTTGCCCTACTACGTAGATACAACAGAAAAACAGGAAAAAAACAGGAAATGTCTGGGTGAGGAAATGTAAAGGTATGACCCAGGGACTGCTGTGCCCCTGTGGCCCCACTGTGGTGCAGTACACACAAACTGTCTGACTCAGAGCAGAGGGTCACAGGTTCAGGTCCCAGCTGCAGACCCTGCAGAACACATCACAAACCTTTGCTCTACTACGTAGACACAACAGAAAAACAGGAAAAAAACAGGAAATGTCTGGCTGAGGAGACGTAAAGGTATGGCCCAGGGAGTGCTGTGCCTCTGTGGCCCCACTGTGATGCAGTACACACAGCCAGTGTGACTCTGAGCAGAGGGTCACAGGCTCAGGTCCCAGCTGCAGACCCTGCAGAACATATTACAAAGCTTTGCACAACTATGTAGATACAACAGGAAATGTCTGGCTGAGGAGAAGTAAAGGTAGTTCCTGGGACTGCTGGGCCTCCATTGAAACACCATGGTACAGTACACACAGCCAGTGTGTCCAGGAGCAGAGGGTCACAGGTACAGGTCCCAGCTGCTGGAACCTGCAGAACACATCCCAACAATTTAACCTACAAAGCATATACAACATCAAACCATGCAATCCCCACAGCAGCAGCCAACAGGGGTAGAAACACCCACTCACACAGGCTCCACCATCCAAATCATGCTGTGCAGGCAGGCTGCTGGCCCCAGCACGGAGTTGCAGGTAACATCACAGCACCACTGCTACCTCTTGTCCAGTTCAGAAATGTCAGCAGTGTGGCAGGCAGGGTTGCCAAACACCCCTATCATTGCACAGTGCTGCAGTAGGAGTATGTGTGTATATGTCTATACATAGTTTTGTGGCTGCCAACCCCGCTCTCGGCCCACATTGTCCAACTGTTACCAGCATTAGCCTGTGAATGTGCATAATGAGGAGCAAGGTAGTGTGGGTATGGGCCAGATAGGACTAATTGGGTAGGCTGCATCTGCACAGGGAGTACTGCAATGGCTGGTACACTGTAGTGTCTGAACACCACCTGCATGGACAGCATGTCGTGCTGGGAGGGCAGTCTCACCCTGACTCAGCAGTGACCATGGCATGTCCAGGTTCCCCCATAGTGTCTATACTATCTGTCTCCAGTGATCCCTTTGTGACCCCCAGGTCTGGGGCCCAATCACTGACATACCTGCTTGGGGTCACGCGTGTGCATGTGGGTTCTCACTGACCATGTACCACAGACTGGCCAGTGGCATGTCTGCAGTTAGTCTGTGCATGGTGAGAACATCATGTATGCTGGTGCAGTCCAACAGTGTTGTTTGATGAATGCATGGCAGACTGTGGTATGTGGCAAGTAAGGATTCACACGGCAACCCCGCATTAATGCTGGTCTGCCAATGTTCCAGTCACAGGTATGTCTCATGCGTACTAGCCCTAGAGCAGTGGTTCTGAACCAGTCCTCCTTGAACCCCTAGGCCAGTCGGGTGTTCAGAATAGCCCTAATGAATATGCATGAGATATATATGCATTGGAGATAGCCTGCCAACCTGACTGGTTTGTGGCCCTCTAGGGCTGGGTTTGGAGACCCCTGCCTTACACCTCTGTCATTTAAGATTGTGAGTGGACAAGGTGCAGATGTCCTAGACATCAAAAGGGTAGATAGAATGTGTCACAGGCCTCCTCAATTCTCACCACCACCAAAAAGTTGTCTAATAGACAATATTTTGGTGGTGGTGAGAAGCAAAGAGGCATGTGACAAATTCTATCTAACCTTTTTGATGTCTTGGACATCTGCACCTTGCCCACTCACAATCATAAATGACAGAGGTGTAAGGCAGGGGTCGCCAAATCCAGCCCTAGAGGGCCACAAACCAGTCAGGTTGGCAGGATATCTCTAATGCATATATATCTCATGCATATTCATTAGGGATATCCCGAACACCCGACTGGCCTAGGGGTTCAAGGAGGACTGGTTCAGAACCACTGCCCTAGAGGGATATTCTTTGCCATCAGGAATGGGCTTGCTGGTCCCACAGCCAGTCCCGTGGTCTCGGGCACCTGTCCCTCCACACCCCCACCTACAAGATGGGTGTTATGGGGCCCTTGGGGGCACATAGTGTATACTACTCTGAACTGTAGGGGGGCCATGGTACATAATCTTCATAAGACACTGGACACCCATCCACCCTGCTAACAGGTGGCCATGTCAGCCAGACCTTAACACTGGGTACACACTGATCTGGATGGTCTCTGATCCCAGGGGGACACCTGTGACTGTGTAACACAGATGGGCACAGAGGTGCCTTTGGCACACTGCCTGGGACACCTGCCACACACTGCCAGTGATGGGAATGGGCAGCAGGACCTATATGTAGCACCACATGTACTGTGAACCTAGTGCTGGGTAGCCTTCCATACCCTCAGGGTGAATACAGAACCTGCACAATGGCAGGGTCCGTAGCTACTCTGTGCCAGTATCATGCATGGCAGTCCATCTTACCAGGCTGCAGTAACAGAGAGGTGCAGACCCCATTTGTTGATCTACTGTGGACCACTGTTTGGCATGTGCAATGCATCATGGGTGCTGGTGCGGTTACCTTAACCTGGCACACAGAGCTGATGGTCCATGCAGTGACCTGTAGTCCCTCTGTACCCAGGCATTGCTGTACAGCAGGCCATAGCGGTATAGCCTACTGGTTCGTACAATGACATTCCAAACTGTGTCCATGGGTTCAATCCCCTATTGTTCCCCCCTCCCATGCGTGACAAATTCAGATATTTTGCATGCCTATAACACCCATCTTTTTGCAGATATGTGCTGCCAGCCCATAAGAGACTCGCCATAGTGGGCGACATTCCTTTGGTCCGGTTATCTGCGTCTATCAGCTGTGTAGAGTCCGGACTGCCTGTGCAGGCTGCCACCACAGGTCATGCACTGTGATCCTGTCCTGTATTGTGCCTCTACGTTGCCTGCCTCGCCTGTACCTCAGCTGCATGGTACCACCACACCTCTGTCCACCCCTCATCGTAATCATCCTGGTACCCCTGATGCACCTGGGGGACACGTATGCCCACCATCTGCCACCCACTGTCCTCCCAGTACTTTACATTGCCCACACCCAGTGCTGTGGTACAGTTGCCAACAACATGTTTGTCAACAGTACTGGCAGCCACATGGTCTGGCCGCAGATATGGCGCATCCAGGAGCCTCCAGCCCTCACCCTCAATCACCTGTGCAGTGGCAGTAACCCGTGGCCAATCCAATGTTAGGGTGACATTAGTATCTCTAGACAAATGTAATGCATGCCAACCTGAGGCACCTTTGCAGACCACAGAGCAAAGTAACCTAGGGCACCGTGACATTGTTATGCCACTGTGAACAATGGTGAAATATCCCAGGGAGCCCACGAGGATGACCTGTCCAGGTGTGCCCAGTACGGTGTGCTGCCTAGGGACCCCGATAAGGTGCCATAGAAGGTGCCTCACAAGGCACCTTATGAGCATCCTATTCGGCACCGTACAATATGGCACCAGTAACGCGCCTACTAAGGCGCGGTAGCACAATATACCATAGAAGGAACCCACGAACGCGCCATGTTCTGAAGTGCGGTATTGGGCGACGTACAAAATGCACATAATGATGAGACTTTGTGTAGCTGTGCAACCTATAGCTGGCACCAAAATTCCAAATATGCTGTACCTCTATTTCAGGCCTCAACAAATTGTGTGTGGATTTAACAGCCAGGCCAAAAACCTAGGAGCTAGTCTTGTGACCTCCTTGTCCCCCCACCCCCTGCCAACATTGTCTCTTGCACTGGTCTCATGTTCTCAAGTCTTATGAGCAGGACTAGCCCAAGGGTTTCTGCCACCCTATGTAGACCCTCCATGCTGCCACCCTCCCCAAATATTATGGTGCTGCCTGGCCCACCATGCCACCCCTGGCATCCATCTTCTCACCTTGGGGAGGGGGCAGCATGGTGATGTCTCCACTGCATTGGGCTTTAAAGTGCCCACACTAGTGCACTCACAGCCTGCAACTCCTGCCCCCCTTGAATGCAACTTCTTGTTGCTCCTTGCCACTTTCAACATGAAGTTGCATCAGAGAGGGGCAGGAGCAGTAGGCCATGAGAGCACTAGCAATGGCACTTTAAAGTCTGACACAGAAGAGACATCGCTGTGCCACCCCCTCCCCAAGGTGAGAAGATGGATGCCGGGAGGGAAATCATCATGGTAGTCTGGACGGCAATGAACTGCCGCTTTGCTGGGAGAAGGGAGGATGAGGCCATCTACCAGGGTCTGCCACCTAGGAAATTTCCTAGTTTACCTAGTGGATGGGCCGGCCCTGCTCATGAGACCAGTACCAGTGTTCCTATACCACGCAGCATCTTTAGATACAAATAAAGATAAGAACAGTTATAGCCTCAGATACTAAGTGTCTTTACATGCGTGTAGTGCAACAGTGGTGTGCCTGTCTATGCATGTGATGAGGCAGTGGGTGCTTTTCTGTGGGTGGGGTGCAGGGCTGCGGTGCATGTGTATGTGCTTTGTGTGTTGTGGTGTGGAGGTATGTATCTGTGTCTTTGGTGCAGATCTGTGAGGTACCTGTATGTGTGGGGGTTTGAAGGTTAGGTGACCGTGCATGTGTGTGTGTGTTTGTAATTTGGAGGTGAGGTTCCTCTGTGTTTGTGTATATGGTGTGGAGGTGAGGTGTGTGTGTGTGTGTGTGTGTGTGTGTGTGTGTGTGTGTGTGTGTGTGTGTATTGTGTGGAGGTAGGGTGCCTATGTGTGAGTTGTGATATCGGGATGGGGTGCTTGTGTGCATGTGTACTGGGGGTAGGGGACCTTTTGGCAACACCTTGACATCTTCCCTCCCCCTTCACCCCCTCTCCTGCTGGCTCCTCTCCTCTGTTATCCTCCAGACTCTTCCCCCTTCACCAACCCCCATAGTACTCTCATCCCCTACCCTAAAACCCCCATCCTCCTTTTTTTAATAATCTCACTACCCCTTTATATTTTCTGTGTCTTCTCTACCTTACTTCCTCACCCACCCACCGCCCCCCACACACATACACACACAAAACCTTTTATTCTTGTAAGCCACCTTTGCAGCCTTCCCTTTCTCTATCTGACATGGGGATCCCATACCCCCAAGGACAGAAAAGAAGAAGATGGCCCTGATTGCAGTAAAGACTCCTTTGATCTGTCTGTGGGAGATTGGAGTAAGGAGCTGAGAAGTAAAAACATGCTCCTTTATTCAAAACCTCAACAAGGCCGTGTTTCGGCTGAGCATTCGTCAGGGGGAAACTTTTGAACTATAGGAAAGTAAAAGCATAAACAATAAAAATATAAGGTGTACTTTCTGACTGGTGTTCATGGACATCTTGGTGTTCATGGACATCTAGCAGTCTGAAATGGCATGTGAACAGATCGCTAGAAGTCCCTGGACACCAGTCAAAAAGTGTATCATACTTTTATTGTCTACGCTTTTACTGTCCTAAAATTCAAATGTTCCCTCAACGAAGACTCAGCCGAAACGTGACCATGTTGGCATTTTGAATAAAGGACTACTCGTATTTACTTCTCATCTCCTTGTACTTCTTGGCTTTAGCAAAATAGTATGTGTGTTTTCCTGTGGGCTTGCGGGAAATCAGATACCCGCAGGCAGAGGGAAGGGGGAGACCGTGATTGCAGCCTCGATGCAGCCTGGCTGCCCACAAGGATCCGATCTTCTGAAGGCAGATTGAAAAGATCTTTGCCATGATCACAGCAATGCTGTTCTTTTCTGCCCATGGAAGATGGGATCCCCATGGGCAGACAAGTGATCGTGGATACTGGGGCATCTCTTTAGGGGGGGCAATGCCCCCTCAGTCCTCCCAAACTACGCCCATGCACCCTACCTCTTTGATGGAAGATATACAATAATCATAAGTTAAAGCCTGCAATCTATTGTAAGGCTACCATGTGGTATTGTTCTCTTTAAGTAAGAAAGGGAAAAACGTTTTTTCTTGTTGCCTTCCTTCTGTATTATGGTATAGTTGTTTTTTGTTTATTTACTGTTCTTATTGATCCTTTCACTGAGGAGATGAAATGTACTCTCTGTCCTAAGCTGTAACTAAGGGAAAAGCAGTTTGCACTACTTAAAGGCCTGTTTCAGATTCCTGATACATCTTATTCTTGAGTATGCTTTAAGAAGCTTACTTTGTAACGCTTAGATCTCCAATACCAGAAATATCATCCTGCATATGACAAAGATATGTAAGACATATAAAATTGCCAGAGACCTCCTGGCAAAATTAGAAATTTACTGGATAGCAAATTCACAAATCATTGTTGAAATTACCCATCAAATGTATTCTTGTGGGTACAATAAAATATTATTTGGCAAAAATCCAATGCTGGCCACTGGATATACATGATAGTGATTTCCAGACCAAGGGTAAGAATAGAAATAACACATTATCTCATTGCACAATACAATAGATTAATTTTCTGTCATTTAATGCATTGCAGTGCAAAGTCAGGAACCTTGAGAGTTATAAACTGAGTTAGGCTTAATGGTCTTTTGCCAAACGAAGATGTCATTACTATTTTGTTAAAGATCAGTGTTAATTCAGTTTGAGATTGTGTACACACAAGTGCCCAGAATATATTTTTTGGCCAAAGCAAACTCATTTCTTGCTAATGACTATATTTTAGATATTATTAATTTACTTACAAAAAGCAAAGTATGGACTTCTGATTAAGGGAAGAAAATACATTGCTCACAGAGATTGTAGGGTCTGCACGGTCTCTTTGCTGCAGAACAATTTGTTTTATAGTATTTCAAAATGTATGGCATTTAGATTTTCTAATCCAGTCTCAACACCTCCTAAGATTGTATCTGAGGTGTTTCATTTGCATTGGTCTTTTTACTTTGCTTGAGACTCTGTCATAATTGTAAAGATTAAACTAGGCTAGAGGCAGCCTAAAGAATGGCAAAAAAAGCGGTGTGGTCTGCACCTGAAGCCATCTGAGATGAGATTCAAGCATCTAAATATGTAGATCCTAGAGCAAAGTAGAATCAGGGGGACAGGGACATCAAATACCCGAAAGATGTGAATGTGTGAATAGTGTGGGGAAAAAAAATAATTGCCTGGGGTCCACGGCTGGTGGGGCCTGGCCCGTGGCTGACAGAATCCAGGCCACATCGGAGGCCTCACGGGCTGTGAATTGCGGCATCGAGAGGGCTGTCATGGAAGCCAGCATGTTTTGTTTTGTTTTTTTAAAGTTGCTAAATAAATAAAAATTTAAAAAATGAAGAGGTAATGCAGCCGCGAGTGTTCCTCAGTGCTAGGGGCCTGGACTGAGCGCCTCCTGGGCTGAGTTGCAGCATCAGGGGGGGAGCCAGGATCTGGAGCTGCACATGTGACTCAGTCATAAAACTGATAAAGACAGAGCTGTGCTCGGTTGAGCTCTGGCTGCACAGCACCAAAATTAAAGATTAAAAAAAAATAGAAAGAAGAGGGCATCTGAGGTTATAGTAGGTCAGAGGGGCTTTGTAGCAATACTACTCTGTAGTTATTTTTACATTTAAAGGGATAGTGTCTTAAAAATTTGGTGAAGTTGGGCTGAGGGCAATCTGGACCCCAGAGGGACTCCTGGATAGGAGGAGTAGTCAGGAGAGAGCCTGAAAGAGTCAACCTAGGGTTCAATGCCAAACATTTTAAAGGGACAATACACCATTTTGGCAGAAGTATTGTTGTTTCAGTAAAAACTTGTAAAAATGACTGTCACAGGCCTGAGGAGACCTTATTAGGAATAACTTGTGAGGGATAGGACATAGAGAGGGTAGTCAGAGATGACAACAATATTTTTACAGGGCAAAATTGTTGTGGAGTCATAAATGCGTTTTAAGAAGTTTATGTTGAATAACGGGTTAATAGGTACTACTTTGGAGGAAGTACTTGAGTGATTTTATTATAATGTTTGGTATATTTCATTTCAAAATATATTTTCATATTAAAACTAATGGGCATTGCCATGGCAACCATTTAAAACATCCATAGTCCAGTTCACTTCAGGGATGGAATCCAAAGTTATGGGGAAGCTGAAGATTCGATGCCTGATTGGTGTCACCAGGGAGACACCATGACAATGTCATGGATATGTTCAGGAAGCAGGTGGGGTGGGGGGGTTGTGTTAGAGACGGCCAGGGATTTATAAGGTACCAACTTGTTTTACAGTGGCTGAAAGGCTAGGCCTCCAAAAAAACCTGGTTTAAAGGTTTGAAGGGTAAAAAACAGAGCTGTTTTGTGTGTAAGAGTTGAGTATATGAAGTGTGCCTGTTTTCAAAGTGATCCGTGTAATTTTGCCAATGAGAATGTGTATGAGAGATGGTTGGGTGAGAACACTGTGACTTTATAAGCTGGGATCACCAATGCTTAATCTAGGGAACTGTGGAATTTTAACCCTGAGGGGAATCAGGTGGAATAAACCCGCAAAACGTCCTAATCACAATAGTGGCAAGGATTGGTCAAAGCCTGAATTATTGAGACTGTCACAGAGTTTGTAACCTCAGTAATGAGTTTGAGTTATTCCTTTCCCAACTGAAGTAAACTCATTTGTAATTAAGGGGTATGTTTGCTAAACGGTCTTAATGTGCGCCCGGCGACGTTATCGCGCGATAAGGTACCTTATCGTGCAATAATGGCGCTTTATTGGGCGCAAAGGTACCTTAGCACGCAATAATGCACGCAGAGGCGCAAATGAGCACTGAGGGTGGAGAAAGGCTCCCCAGGGGCGGAGAGAGAGGGTCACTGGGCGTAGAGTGGGAGGGGAGAGGCTCCTTGCACACTAACGCTGTGGAATCCGGGGCTGAAAACTAACGCCAGTGAAACCCTGGCATTAGAGTTGTTTTAAAAGGAAAAGAAGCCATTTCCTTCAGCAATGTACAGCAAAACCAGGGAAACCTAACAAAAAGTGATAAGTGTGATACATGTGCACAGAACAAAAGGGCAAATAAACATTGAAAATGACCAGAAAAAAATATAAAAAAAAACTAACCAAGCTGGGCAATAGTGATATTAATGGGAAACATCAAAAAACACTCCCAAGAAAGCTCCAAATAAAAGATATGAATTTTGGAAGGGTCTATACTCCATCCCCATACAAGGTGAATGATCCCACAGTGAAATTGCGCTGATCAGGGTTTTCCCTCTCCATTGGCCAGGTTTCCTATGGTGCGCACATGTTCCGCAACAGCAGGGCGGGCATGTCGGAATGGGCAACTGGACAGATGCTGGAAAAGGGGACACAGAGGGCTGCAGGCAGCACATGCTGTGGTGCAGCTGGGCCACAGTGCGGACAAGGGTGTTGCCTAGGTGGCCCATAGGAATGCTGAAACAGTAGAGCAGCCAGACAGCAACTGATGAGGGCCCAACATGGGCATGAGTGTCTTTCTCATAATGTCACAGGGGATAGTACCCAGCAGGTACCCCTAAGGACACAGAACATTGGCAGGCGGTGCTGGGGGGGAAGCGTGGACAACTATGCAGGCACCCCTACCCCAGAACCCACACCATAGGCAGCCGCCTACCCCCACACTGGATGGCTTGAGACTGCGCACCACCAGCAGAAAGGCATATCAGCATGGTGGCGGAGGGGTACTGGTGGTGGAGGGGGCAGTGGCAGCTGCCCAGAGCAGACCATGGCCTAGCCCTAGCATGTAGGTGGGTGCCATGCACTGCAACACAGGCCCTGTCTGACGAGCAGTCATGATATCCCCAGGGAATCCACTGTCATTGTGGCAACACTGTGGTGCAGTGCACGCAGTCAGTGTGTTCAGAAGCAAAAGGTCACAGGTTCAAGTCCCAGCTGTGGTTCCTGCCAACCCAGTCCCCATATTTTACACACTGCTAATACAGACAGAACCTTTATTGCAGATAACGTAAACATGCTCAAAACACCTATATGTTACCATACAGAGCACAGACACCATAAACATGCGCATTACCTAGAGCAGAGTCTCCCAAATGCAGTCCTGGAGGGCCAAACACCATTCAGGTTCCATGCTGCCTCTAATAAGCATGGCTGTGCTGCATTTCTATGCACCGCCCCATGGTATGCAAATATATCTCATGCATATTCATTAGGGACAGCATGAAAACCCGAAGAGTGTTTGGCCCACCAGGACTGGAGTTGGGAACCTCTGCCCTAGAGCAGCGGCCAACAGGGGCAGACACACCCACACCCACACCCACAGGCTCCATTATCCAAAGCCACCTGGAGAGGCAGGATGTTGGGCCCTGCGTGCATCTCCCAATACTAGCACTTGCATACCTTAGTAATGCCACCCTAAACCTGGGAATATGGTACACATCTTTCAAAAGGTTGCTATGATTACTGGCAGATAGCAATTCCTAAGTTAAGCACAATTTGCTGATTGAGCTGCATCATAGCAACCTTTCTGATGTCTGTGGAGTGTGCTTCGGGTCTGGTGTCTGACAGTGTTTACCACCCTGGGGAGTGACCCCAACAGTATTGCGTACCATAGCCATGCCTGCACTGTGCCCAGGACTGGTGCGGTGGCCAGGGCTGCCAAAAGCCTCTATAGTTGCACAATGCTTGCATAGGTGTGGGGAGTGTGTGTCTGTCTATCCAGTGCATGGTGGCTGCCAACACCTTCCTCAGCCCACACTGCTAGCACTGTTGCCAGTATTGGCCTGCCAATGTGCATAATGAGGAGCAAGGTACTGTGGGTATAGCCTGGACAGGGTGGTCTGGCCTGGATGCATCAGCACAGGGCATAGGGCAATGGCTCGGACATTGTAGTGCCCGGCCACAACCTGCACCAACAGGGTGGCCACAGCATGTCCTGCTGGGAGGTCACTCTCACCCTGACTGAGCAGTGACCACAGTATGGCTAGGCTCACTCATAGTGCGAGGTTGTATTTTTCTTATGTGAAATATGTAGGTTCTCTTCTCTGGGCCCTAATCAGTAATTTATCTGCTTGGTGGGTGTGCTCACATCTCCTTGAGGATCATGCACTGTGGATTAGTTAGCAGACTGTCTGCAGTTATATGTGGATGGTTGAAACACCTTGCAGGGTGCAGTGGCTGGTGACTCACAGTGCTTGCTGCTGGAGAATTTCAGATGGTGGTGGGGGGCAGCTGAGCATTTCCAGGTCTACTGTCTTTCTGCCATTGCCTTAGGGATACATACAGCTCTGCATTGGCTGCCCTGTAGGGTGTCTGCTCCTCAGCAAAACTGGGGTTGATGGCCCCCCTCTACTGCCACCATTTCAGGGAGGTAGAATGTGGATCTGTTGGTGGGAGATCCTGTCTCCCACCTGAGCCACAGAGAGTGGGCTGGGTGGTGGTATGTAATCTGTCTATGGGTCTAAACACCCCCTTCACTTACATCATGTTACCAGGGCACCACAGAATATGCACTATTCTGTGGGCATCATAGCCCATAAGGGCTAGACCTAGATTGAAAACTACAGAGGGACACTAATGTATCCTAGGTGTGTCTGCAGGAACTACCTATCACTCTCTCATACACACACACACACAATGTGATGGTCTGTAGCTACTCTGTGCCACTAACACACACCGTCGGCACCCCCTACTAGGCTGAGGTGCTGTGGGGGTGCACTCGGTCAGTTTCCCCTACCAGGATGAGGTGCTGTGGGGTGCATACCCCATCTTGTGATCATCTGTAGACTGCTGATTTGCATGTGCTGTGCATCATGGGTATGGGTGGGTTGACCCTATCCTGGTAACCACAGCAGAATGGTTGTGTGATAACTTGCAGTCCTTCTGTAGCCAGTCAGGGGACTTGTTAGCAGCTGTAGCCCACTGGTTATTTCACTGCCTGTAGAGCCAGCGGTCATGGGTTCAAATCCACAGTGGGGTCATTTGATAGGGCTGTCCAAGGCATTGTCTATTTTTAATGTACATTAGTGCTGCTAGCAAAAACACCCTCAGAATACTGTAACCTTAAGGTGCCCCATAAGGCACCTTATAGGGCACCCTATAAAGCGCCTTATAAGGTGTCCTATAGGGGACATTATAGGGTGCCTTGGCGGACAGTGCACTTTATAATGTGCCCTATGGATTCCCTATAGGGTGCCTTATGCGGTACCTTAGGTTATGCCACTGTGAGGGTGTGTTTGCTGGCAGCACTAATTAAAATAAAAATAAAATGCCTCAAAAAACAATACATACACATAAAGCCTCAACCAGCCTTATTTATCAGGCACACTGGATGATCAAACTCATGACCCCTGTACCATCAGTGAGTGAATTAACCATTGTGCTACACCTTTGCTGCAGTGCTTGCAGGTGAGTGCACCTACCTAAGACCAACATGCATTAACGTGGCAGGGCCCCCCCCTCTATCATGTGATAATGTGCGCCATGCACATTATTGCACAATTGCCACGTTCACACCAGAATGGCCACTCTCTGTATGGCACCCTGCACATTATTGCTGGATTCACATTAAGATGGTTTAGTAAACATACCCCCTGGTGTAACTATTTAGCCAGCCATTGCTATGTGAATAGGCATAGCACACTGGGTAATGTAATGCCCTAAGAGCAAGTGGTGATGTGTTTGAGACCCAGGTGTGCCAACAACTAGAGAAATGCATAATAAGCCAATTTTGTTTCAAAAGGTCACACATATCAATGCAATGTGTGTCAGCAGCATAGACCTTCATAGATAGTGTTTGCGGCACCATATCCTGTGTACCAGCTGTGGCATACGCACGGATACATACACAAGTGTGCTTCAATGATGCGCGTGTGGTGCATTGCGTGCATGCGTGCGTCAGAAAAGCATTGCTCAAGATGGCAACCCGCTCTAGGAAGCCAGCCTTCACCTGAAGGGAGCTGCGGTATCTGGCAGCACTTATCTGTACCAGGTAGCATAAGCTGTTCCCAGTATCCTCCAAACGGCAGGACCTGGGCTGAGTTAGGAGTGCCTGGGACCATGTCACGAAGCGGTACAGCTGCATTTCAGACTACCCACATGAGGTAAGTGTATGGGGACAGGTCACTATATGCATTTACAGATCCAGTGTGGTTTGTAGCTGTGCATGCTGCTGTATGTATGTAGGCTATACAAGTTATGTCTATCAGTTAAACCCAAGTGATATACTGTTTACATATCACATCTGAGTGGTTTGCCCTATCCCCAGGAGGCTAAGGACCTGATCACAGAGTTCCAGATGTCATCCTGGTCTTATGGAAGCTGCTGCTGTTGATGTGTTAAAATACACCATAACACAAGGAGCCCATAGATCTGCCTAAAGAGGTGTGGCAAACATCATGCTGATATGGTAGGATCCGCATTTGCAGGGCCACACATCTGCCCTACCAATAGGGGTCCTAAGACGTGCTCAAAATGGTCTGTCAGTCCCCCCGGTGATATGGTTGTGTGTGCATTTACAGGTTAACACATCTGCCCTACCCCCAGGAGTCCAGAGAGCCCAGCAAAGTGGCCTCTCCATCACCCTGGTAGTATGGTTGTGTGTGCATTTACAGGTTAACACATCTGCCCTACCCCCAGGAGTCCAGAGAGCCCATCAAAGTGGGCTCTCAGTCACCCTGGTAGTATGGTTAAGCTGCTTTTGCTCTGTTATATTCCACCCTACCCCCAGGAGTCCTGAGAGCCCATCAAAGTGGGTTCCCAGTCACCCTGGTGATATAGTTGTGTGTGCCTTTGCAGTTTAAAACATCCTCCCTGACTTCCGGTGGCATGGTGAGCTGAACGGACGTGTTCGTTTCGGCTCCGGCGCCCGTACCCTCCCCCATACCGAAAATTTAAGTTTAACTAAACCCTTTTCGCGATATTGCCGGGGAGTAGCTCTGCAGAGACTCGGAGACTTTATACAACCATCTGTTTGCACGCCTCTTGGTTTATGGCCACGAAGATCCCCCGCAAAACTCGGGCACGCGGAGGGGACGACAAGATGGCGGAAGGTGGACAGGAACCCTTGAGCCCACGAGAAACCCCCGCGCTGGTGGCAGAGGTGTCCCGGGCGGTGGTGGGCGCCTTGGAAGAACGATTGGGGGGACTGTCTACCCAGATGCAGGAGGTGGTCCAGGCGGTGGCTGATTTTACTAAACGAGTTGATCATGCCGAAACCTGTATCAGCTCCCTGGAGGATCAGCATGTGCAGGACTTGGCTAGAATACACAGTTTGGAGGCGACACTTACCCAACACCAAGACAAATTAGAAGATCTGGAAAACCGCAGCCGTAGAAACAATCTGCGGTTCAACGGAGTGGAGGAATCTGTAGCGGATCGTGATTTGCGGTGCCATTTGGAGCAATGGATGATGTCCACTTTGGCCTTACCTGAGGATGTTGGACGAATAACGCTGGAGCATGCTCATCGGCTGGGGCCCTCCCGAGCAGGAGATCGTCGACCTCGGGCGGTGATTGCCCGCTTTCTCAACTCCGCGCAGAAAGATGAGGTGTTGAGGGCCTCTCGGCAACTGTGGCGGACGGACTCTTCCAACCAATCGCTCCTGATCTTCCAGGACTACTCCGCAAGCGTCTCCCAGAAGAGGAAGGCGTATAAAGACCTGTGTAGTACACTTATAGAGCGGGGAGTTCGCTTTGCGCTTGCCTATCCTGCCGTTCTGCGGGTCTATGGTGCCCAAGGGACCCGGGTCTTTCACACCCCCGAAGAAGCCCGGGATTACTGCAACAACCTGCGTTGAAGCGGTCCAGCGAAGACCTGGTCAACAAGCAGCATGCACGGATGTCTATTTGTATGCTTGGGAGGGTTGGTTTGTGTTCCTATCGGGGCCTGGGTCCTGAGCGTTGCTGTCCCTGCTGGAGACTGGAGCGCTTTACCTGGGGGCCCTGACCCAGTGCTGGCTCTCTTAGACTCAAGCTATCCTTCACCATTTTGTTGCCAGCCGCATTCAGGCGGCCCTGGACACTTGGGGAGAGTGGGAGACCTCCGGGACACTATCCTTTATTGCAGACAGTTTGCTGTGTTACTTTGTTTCAGGTTTCACATTGCAGAATTTCAACTCGAGAACAGTTACACTTTGTTACCAATTTCTGTTTTATTGTAGAACCTGAGTTCGAGGTTAGCTACATTTTGCAATATTTCCAGGTTTCACTGTTTAGGTTGTACGCACCCAATGCCTTTATGTTGAACAGTTATGGATGTATGGGGGGTTTAGTTTGTGGGCCTGGTATAGTTGGGTGCTGATTGCGGGGGGGATTATTTAGCTGGTGGGTGGGGCGGTTCAAGTAGGTGGATGCAGGTTCTGAACCGTGTAGGACGCGGGGGGGGGGGAGACGACGCTTTTCGAAATAGTGGTTGTGTGGGGCGGTGGCGTGCCGCCTCCCTGCCTAACCGGTGGCACGTGCTTGCTGCAGCGTCGTTTCCCGGCCTACACCCTGGCAGCTGCGAGTGGGAAGGGGGGTTCTTTCTGCCCTGGGGCTCTGTGCTCTGATTCCGCTTCCTCTGGCCTATCGACTGTTTGTATTTGGTAGGCGGGGCACAGTGCACTGTTGTCTGGTGGGTTATTGCACTATAACAAAATTTTTAGGAGGGGCGATTTGGGGTTTCGGGGTTTTGCGAGCGCTGTTGTGAGCTTCCCGGGCTCCGCTGCTATTTTTTCTTATTTCTTTTTATTTTCCTGTCTCAGCTACATGCTGGCGAAGGACAGGAGCGGGGTGGGGAGAGAGGTGAGTCACAACGCAGGTCGGTTTCCTGCCAGTGGTTCTATCCCTCCCACTGCCAGCTCCAGGAACCGAAGGGGGATGGGCTTGTTGTTGGGGATGTCTTGCCGGATGGGGATGTCGGCTGTTCTGTCTGGAGAAGGTTCCCCCATGTCTCCATATTTTTACCCCTATATTTTTACCCCTCCTTCCTGTTAAGAATACTGTTAAGAGTACTATTGGGGTGGCTGGGGGGTGGTAGAGAGGTATGGTCCTAGGTGCAGTTGGGGAGGGACGGGGGCCCACATGCCATAGAAGTCTAGGTGGGACCAGCCTTGGCTGGTGTAGGGTTGGTGGAGAGGATAGGGGCAGTGCTGGGGGGAAGGGGTCTGGGTGGGGGGAAGGTGGTGGGGGGAGGGGGGGGCGATCGGAGGTGGGGGGGAGGGAGGGGGGGAGAATAGGAGATCGTGATGCTGTAATTAGTGAAGTGCAAGGGATACCCGGGGCATTGGAGCAGTTGCATGGGGAGGAAGTGGGTGGGGGACACTCCACTGTCCTGGGCGGGGGATGGCTTTGGGAAGCAAACATAGTGGGATTAAGAATTTTTGGAGGGGGGGCTCTAGGCTGGGGGGGCCCCTTCAGAGTAGCTTATTTATCGGATCGTTTCTGGCTTCATGGCTCCCTCTTTTACTATGGCTGATGACACCTGAGTGATCTCGTGGAATGTATGTGGGTTGGGCTCTCCGGTGAAGCGCTCCAAGGTTTTGCAGCATTTGCGGCGTCAGCGAGCGGATGTTGTTCTATTGCAGGAGACGCATCAATCGGAGGCGGAACATCAGAAACTGGGT
Organism: Ichthyophis bannanicus; assembly: GCA_033557465.1. Lineage (NCBI taxonomy): Eukaryota > Metazoa > Chordata > Amphibia > Gymnophiona > Ichthyophiidae > Ichthyophis > Ichthyophis bannanicus. The sequence goes on along the minus strand of CM066031.1, from coordinate 1,558,739,712 downwards.
TTAGGTTTTAAGGCCCATGTGTATGGGGCCCCGGCTGTGGGGAAGAAACGAGGAGTGGCTGTCCTCGTGGCCAAGACCACTCCTTGGGAGGAAGAAAAGATTGTTATTGATCCGCAGGGCCGGTATGTTGGTGTGTGGGGGTGTCTGGCCGGGCGGAAAGTTTTACTTTGTTCTGTCTACGGTCCTAATGTTTATGAGGCGGCCTTTTTTCAGGATATTTCCAGGGTGCTAGATGCGGCTAGTGGCTACGCGGTTCTCATTGGTGGGGATTTTAATGTTGCCTTAGATGGTGGTTTAGATAAGTCCAGCCCCTCAGAGAGTGGAAATCCCCGGGCGCGTCGTCGGCTACGGGGTCTTTGCGAAGCGTACGGCCTTCTCGACATTTGGAGAGTGTTACATCCGAGCGACAGGGATTATACACACCTTTCTCGGGCGCACGGCACCTGGTCTCGTATAGATTTTTTCTTGGTGGCCGAATCGGTTTTTAGTTGGGTCTCTCAGGCTAATATTGGATCTCTCGTTATTTCTGATCACGCCATGGTTGTATTGTATCTACGGGGGAGTCAACCTCCTTTCGGTAGGGTATGGCGGTACCCCCTGGAGCTTTGTGGTGACGCGCGTTTTGAGTCCTTCTTAAAAGAGCGCTGGAAAGAGTACGAACTCTTGAATGCTTCCCCGGATGTCTCCCCCGCTCTCCTTTGGGAGGCCGGGAAAGCAGTGCTTCGGGGAGACATCATCAGCTATCAGAGCCGTCGGCGCCGGCAGTTAAACCAGCGGATTCTTGCCTTGGAATGGGAATTGGGCCGTGTACGCCGGATGGCGGCTGGCTCACGCTCGGGAGAACATTTACGAAGGCTCTGGGAGCTGCAGACGGAAGTGGAATCGCTACTACATCAACGGGCATGTAAGTCGCTGTTGTACTATCGTCATAAACTTTATCGATTTGGGAATAAGGCCGGTAAACTGATGTCCTCACTATTGAAACCCCCTGGTGGCACTCGGCAGATAGGGGCTATCCGGCAATCCGATGGTACTGTTACCCGTGATTCGACCCGCATCGAGAAGGTTTTCATTGAATTTTTCCAGCAATTATATGCAAGTGAGGAGATGGCACCCTCGGTGGGACGTTCTTTTCTTGAGGGCTGTGAGCTCCCCAGGCTGACAGCGGAGCAACTGACGACCCTTAACATGCCCTTATCTGGCCAAGAGGTCCAGGCAGCCATTCGGCACCTTAAGAATGGGCGTGCTCCGGGTGTGGATGGTTTCCGGGGGGAATTCTACAAGACTCTGAGGGATGCAATTGTACCACCCCTTGTTGGGTACTTTGAGGATCTTGTGGGCCGTGGGAGGTTCCCGTTTGCACCCAACAAGGCCTTGATTACTGTTTTGCCTAAGCCGGGACGGGACCCTCTTATGCCTGGTTCTTATCGCCCTATTTCCTTACTTAACGTTGACATTAAACTTTTAGCTAAAATTATGGCGGACCGCTTAGCGCACATCTTGCCGTCTTTGATCCACCGGGATCAGGCGGGGTTTGTTCGGGGATGTCAGGTGGCCTACAACCTGCAGCGGATCCTACTCTCCCTCAGTGTTGGACGACTGACGGGGGAGGCCTCGCTGCTCATCAGCTTCGATGCCGAAAAGGCGTTTGATCGCGTTAGTTGGGGTTTTATGCATCAAACGTTAGCATTGATGGGGTTTGATGGCTTCTTTGTCGACGTGATTAAGTTGTTGTACGCGGACCCTCTCGGGGCCATTCTAGTGAACGGAGTTATGTCTCCAGCTTTTGCGATTCAGAAGGGGACACGTCAGGGTTGCCCGTTGTCGCCTCTACTCTTTGTACTGTCGCTGGAGCCCCTGCTCCAGCGCATTCGAGCCACTTCCCAATTTAAGGGCATCCGACTTGGGGATGGCGAATTTCGCGTCGCAGCCTTTGCAGATGACTTGCTGGTGCATTTGGGGGATCCTCAAACCGGTTTGCCTAAACTGCTGGGGCTTATTCAGGAATATGGTGTCCCCTCGGGTCTACGGCTCAACCTCGACAAATCGGAAGCGCTTTACTTGATCCCGGATGGGCATCCGGGCTGGCAGGGACCGTTCCCCCTGCGGTGGGCGAATGGTCACTTTAAATACCTTGGTGTTTACTTGCCGGCCCGCTTAGAGGACCTTTATCGGTTAAATGTGCACAAGATTTTGGCCGAGGTTTCGGCCTGTGTGGATAGATGGCGGGATCTGCCCCTGTCCCTGGGGGGTAGGATTGCCCTTTGTAAAATGACGCTTCTCCCCAAGGTCTTGTACCCTCTTCAGACTCTCCCGTTGGCTCTTAGACGGGTGGACCTACGGCAGTTGGAGCGTCTTTTTAACCGCTTTCTGTGGCATGGCCGCAGACCTCGGTTCGCCTGGCTATCTTACAACAACCTAGATCTCTTGGAGGACTGGGCTTTCCCGATGTTCGGCGGTATAATATGGCTTGTCTACTGCGCCACGTTCGGGATTGGTTGTGGGACCTATCTGATTGGACTCCGACGGAGCAGTTTGCAGCCTTGTTGGCGCCCTTCCACCCGCGGTATCTGCTACACGCTCGTTCGCTTCGGGAGGTACCACCGCTTTTACATGGACTTTTTCTGTATCCCCTTCGGAGGGCGTGGCAGTTTTTCTGTGCGGGCCGTCGGATTTCCGCTAATCATACACCTTATCTTCCCCTACGGGGGAATGCCGACTTTGTGGCTGGAATAGGACGGACACGCTTTAACTTTTGGGAGGGTCTGGGCTTGGTGAACTTGGAGCATGTGCTCACTCCGGGGGGTGCGTTGGTAGCTTTTGAGGACCTTTGTCGGCAATACCCACTAGAACGATGGGATGTGTTCCAACATATGCAACTCAGAAGTTACCTCAGCTCGATTCCCGACGGCGCCCTTCAGGGGACAGTGTGTTCTGAGCTTGAGATGTCCCTTTTGGGGGGTACTTCGCCAATTGGGGTGTCGTCTCTCTGCAAGATGCTATGGGAAAGCATGCTGCCCTGTGCTGTTGACATTTTGGCGGTGGCCTGGACGGCAGAATTGGGCGAGCAGATTGGGGAGGAGTCCTTTTTGGAGGGGTTGGTGGCTATTCCTACCGTGAGTATTCAGGTTCTTCACCGTGATACTCAGTATCGCCTTATGCGACGTCTCTATTTTGCTCCTGTTCGAGCCTGGAAAGCTGGAATTGTAGCGAGTCACTGTTGTCCCAGGTGTGGGGCCGATAGAGCGACACTGGGCCACATGTTTTGGCAATGCCCCAAGGCCCAGCTGTTTTGGGGATGGGTTACTTCCTACCTCTGCAGATGTATACCGCATTTGGCATCTCTTACCGCCCGCCACCTAGTTTTGGACATGTGGGACGATACTTGGCGGCTCTCGTTGGGGGGCTGGACCTTGCGTTGGTTACACCTGGTGCTGATGGCTGCACGCATGACATTCCTGCAGCAATGGCTGGACACTCGGGGCCCGGTTTTTGGGCTGTGGCGCATTAGGATCCATAGACTTCTTCTTATGGAGCGCCTCGAAGCGGCCAGCAACGAGCGTCGTTGGGTCCGTTTCCTTTGGGGATGGGGGCCTCATCTACAGCTGGCTCCCGCTGGAGTACGTCGTCGAGTTTTGGGGGGTCCCTAAGGTGATGAACTCTGTTGGTAGCTGTTTTGGTCGGGCATCCCTATAGCTCGTTGGCTTGCTCACATGGCAACTGGGTAATCTGGTAAGGTAAAGGGTTGTCTTTCTGTCCCCCTCTTTATAAGTTTATTTTTATTTCCATATCTAAATACCGGACCCCGTGCTCTTCTCTTATGGTCCATCCCTTGCACGTGTTTACTCATCTAGTTTATTCATCCGGTATTCTCCCATCTGTTTGATCTCCTTGTGGTCGGGGGGGGTGGGGGGGCAGAGGGGTGGGGAGGGGGGGAAGGATGTTTGGGACGGGGGGGGAAAGGGGGGGGTGGATCCTGGGAGGGAGGGGCTACACTGTTTTCTTAGTGGACTGGGGACGGATCTGGGTGAAGAACACACCCCGGATCTGTTTGTCTTCGTGCCAAATCATATCAGGCCCTAATAGTGGTTGGGGGGAGGGTGGGGGTCCACTTGGGGGGGTATCCTCACACCAGTTTTGGCCCAAGTTTGTTCTCTGTGTCTGGAGATGCAGAGTAATTATTGTGGACTGTTTTCCTTTGTGGGTTTGTGGTTGGGGGGGGGGGGAACTCCATATTATACCTTTACACTTGTACGCGCATTTGCTGCTCCCCCCCTCTTATTTCGCCTTTGTTCATTATGCTGATAGTGTTGTTGTTTTGCTGGCTTGTATTAGCTTTATTGTTTGTACTGTTCTCACTGAAGGTTATCAATAAAAAACAGATTTAAACCTAAAACATCCTCCCTATCCCCAGGAGTCCTGAGAGCCCATCAAAGTGGGCTCTCAGTCACCCTGGTGTCATGGTTGTGAGTGAGGTTGCAGCTTATACCAGCCACCCTATCTCCAGGAGTCCTGGGGGCCCATCAAAGTGGGCTTCCAGGCACCCTGGTGCTATGGTGTAAGTTGCTGATGATGTGTGCCAGGACATCCCACTCCCAGGAGGCCTGAGACCTGATTGCAACGGTGAGTATGTCATCCAGATATTGTGTTAGGTTATGCCGGGTAGGTTGCCCAGTCTGTGAGGCCCACACCTCATTACACATGTCTGTGATGTTTCCAGATGGTATGGTAGGTGCAGCTGTGGATGTGCTTAACAGCACCCCACCCCCATGAGCTATGAGATCTGATTCCGAAGGCCTGTAACAATGCCATATATCCAGAACTGTATGCTAATTCAGGTCACACATCTGCCCACTCACCAGGATTTCCTCACCTGATTGCAGAGGAACATTACAAATGCTGTTGTACGGATACATGCACCTGTCGGGGTTGCACAGCACTGCCTCAACCCCAGACAGGAGCACAGATGTCAATAGGCTATTCCGGTGTGTTGGCCCCTGCCCCTGTTGTTGGCAGCCACAACTGCCCTACTCACACGAGGCCCTAGTCATGACCATAGAGGTATAGTAGAAAGCCAAATGGCATGGTAGTGGCCCCTGGCAAGATGCATAGGCCCACCCACCCTCCGCTCCATGTATGGACACATCACCCATGCGTGTTAGGATATCATATTGCCATTGGGGATGGGTCGGATGATGTGTGTAGGTCAGGAAAACACAAATGTGTTTGCCAGACCACATAGGGGGTTAGGGGGGTTCCCTGGACACCAGCATGGCCAAACCATACGTGGCATGGTGCTTCCATGTCATGCAAGGGGAGCATAAGGAGCACGGAATGGTGTGTCTAGGATGCTACGCACAGTACACATAGGTGTCACTGCACACATGCCCAGACCCACAGCCACACATGCAGGTGGCACTGGCAACAGTTAGTACATGACACACAGAGCAGTGGAGCAGGAGCAGCAAGATGCTGCCCATACAGATGTTTGATTTTTGTTGGCCACCCACCAGAGATATACGATCACTGATGCTCCCACCCATTGTTTTCACCACCACAGGTAGAAGACCTGAGGAAAAAGGGGTGCGAGTTGTGGCTGCACCACGCAGACTACCTCGCCCGCCTCCAGAGGGGGGCAGTGGCCCAACGTGCAGGTGAGTATTGCGGACTTTGCTACCCAGTAAAGAATGTCACAGTGGCCCACTAGCCTGTGTGGTGCCTGAATATGTACATGGGTTATGTGATGCACATGATAGTGTGCTGATGACTGTCACCCTCCACAGAGGGCAATGCCGATGGTGAGGGCCCCTCCATGGCCGGACATGTCCTGAGGCGCCCCCCTGCCCGTCATGCAATGGAGGAGGAGGTGGTGGAGGAAGGGGCTGAGGAGGTGGGCGGTGTTCAGTGCTTCCGGCAGGCCACACAGGTATATCAGACCCAGCCGGTCAGCCAATTCCTGCTCCAGTGGCATGAGTGTTGGAGTAAAGGGGCCTCCCCCACCCATGCCCATGGCATGTTGCCGCTCAGCAACCATGTGGGCACGCACACCACATTTGATGTCATTAAACCTTTTACGTAGGCTGTCAAGGTCCCGTGTTGGTTCCCCTGCCTGCGATACAGCCTGCTGCACCTCCTCCCAGACCTGTGTCTGTGTTGCCACGGTGGTGGTGTTGCCGAGCCGCCCATACAGAACATCATAGTGTTCCAAAACACTCGCCAGCAGGATATGGTTCTCTTGAGGGCTGAACTGCACAGCCCTTCTCCTTTGCGCAGGCGGCACTGGTACCCGCCTTTGCTTAGCAGCACGTGGTCCCTGTGTGGGCTGGGAACCACACGATGGGTGTGCAGCCACCATAGGCCTCACACCTTCAGGGGTCTCGCTGTCCTGCTGGACAGGCACACCCCCTCCTCCACCGCACCTGCCCTGTGCTGCTCCTCCATATCCCTGCACTCTGTGTCCTCTCCCTCCCTATCGCTCATTCCTACTCCTACCTCCTGAGCTCCACCTCACACATGCTTCTTGCACCCACCTCCCCTCCCTGCTGCCTGCTCCTCACCTCTCCTGTCTCTCTCACCTGCTCCTTGCCTCCCCTCCTCTCTCCCTCCTCTGCTCCGCCACACACCTCTCCACCTACCTCTCACACTCTACACCACCACTCCCAAACACAGTCACCTACACCTCACACCTTCTCCTGACACTATCTGAATTTCTCTAACAACGCACGCCTTCTCTCTCCATCTCTCTCTCTCTCCTACACAAAACCCTCAACATGGCACAGGTGTGCAGGTGTATTTATAGGGTTTTTTTACGTAACACGCGTTGCGCATGCGCATTTGCATGCATGTGGTAGCTGCATGTGTTGCGCATGTGCCACCCAGATGCTGCGTGTATGTGTGCATGACACATCATAGATTCGTTGTGCGCATGGGGCGTGGCACATGCGCATGTGTAACACTTATGCACAGCACATGTGTGGTGTCGCGTGCACGCACCTTCCACGTCCCTGCAGTGCATGTGCAATGCGCACAACCTATGCACTTGTGGTTCTGTGCATGCACAACATGTGCAAATGCCGCTCTTGTTCAGTTGCGCATGTGCAACGCGCGCAACATAAGTATATCCTTTAAATATATCTACACACCTGGGACACATTGAGGGGTTTGCATAGGAGAGTGAGTCAGTGCCGTGTTAGTGAAGGTTGAGGAGAGTCAGAGGAAGGTTTTTTGTATGTAGTGGCTGTGTTTGTGAATGTTGTTTGGATTGTGTGTCTGGCTGTGTGTGTGTGTGTGTGTGTGTGTGTGTGTGTGCTGTGTGTCTTGGTTAGTGAGGTGAGTGTCAGTGTTTGAGTGTCATTGAGAGATTGTACGGGTTGCGTGTATGGCAGCCTTCATGGTTGCTGCGGTTGCAGAGGGAGGTGAGGAGGGGCTGCGGTTCCCTGATGGGGGAGATGGTGTCAATGGGGCTGCAGCACAGGACATGGGTGTAGACCCACTGCAACACAGACCTGCAGCTGTGGGGGCAGGCCAGGCAGGGGCTGTACCCGCACGGGGCAGGAGACATGCAGAGGTGCAGGCTCGCCAGCCTCGCCTCTACAGGCCCAGGGCCCAGCTCCAGGGCATGCGTGAGGACCAGGTCATCTCCCTCTACCGCCTGAGCATGGGAGCTATTAGGGAGCTTTACGAGGATCTAAGACCTGACCTTGAGCCCCTGACTGGTTGGTCACATGCCATACCGGGTTTGGTCAAGCTCCTTGGTGCCCTACATTTCTTTGCCTCTGGCTGCTTCCAGTCATCTGTGGCCGCAGTGGGTGGCATGAGCCGCCCCACCTTCTCACGGTGTCTCCACCAGGTACTGCGTGCCATGGTCAGCCGAGTGGGGAATTACATAGCCCTTCCCCACACCAGGCTACAGTGGGGGACCCTGAACCAGGCCTTTGAGGTGTTAGCTGGGATACCACACGTGATGGGAGCTATTGATTGCACACATGTTGCCCTGGTCCCACCTAGAGACAGGGAGGTAGTGTTCCGCAACCGCAAACACTATCATTCCCTGAATGTTCAGGTTGTATGTGATGCAAATATGCATATTCTGAATGTGGTACCCAGGTTTGCAGGGTCCACCCATGACTCCTATATCCTGCATCACTCGGCACTTTTCACTCAATTTGAGGCAGGACAGTATTGGGACTGTCTATTGCTGGGTGTGTATTTATCATGTCTGACATGCACATGCTGTTCATGTGACTAACCGTATGTGCAAATGTCTGTCTTAGAGGTGTATCCCTCGTTGTGTGGGTATGTCATCTGTCTGTGTGTGATATCAGGTGGGGGGGGGACCTCCAACTCCACCTTGCTATGGAGCTTTGTGCTGATAGTTAAATGGATGCTAGCATTTGTGTCGTGGTTACAGATTATGTTGTTTCCAATCCATACACCTAACCCTTGTCGTGTGTGTCTGACCTTCACACCCTGATGCATAGTTGTGATGTCCCATCATGTGATGTCATATGTTTATGTCAGGATGTGCTATGCATTTGTTTTGCACTTATATACCTGTGTCCATTTGGGTGGACATGGGCTCCTGCTTTAACGCTGCACATTTCTTTTTTGCAGGTGATGCGGGATATGGGTGTCGCCCCTGGTTGCTGACCCCTGTGCGTCAACCATGGACATATGCAGAGTGGAGGTACAATGAGGCCCATGCCACCAGCCGCTCCATCATAGAGCGCACCTTTGGCGTATTAAAGAGTCACTTCAGGTGTTTGGATAGGACAGGCAGGGCCTTACAATACCAACCACAGACTGCAGCAGAGATCATTATAGCCTGTTGCATCCTGCACAGCATTGCTCTCAGGCACCATATCCCTGTCGATATTAATGAGGATCTGGAGGATGACCCTACGTGCCCCCCTGCGTGTGCCCGTGGTGACACACGTGAGGGCACAGCAGTCAGGCGGCAGCCGATTGCGGAGCTCTTCTCATGTACGTACTGCATATGTTCCCACCTACATTTGTTTGCATATGTGTGTACAACTAATACTAGTTACCATTTGTATTACGATATCAGTAAGATGCAGCAATGCACTGACATGTAACTGAGACTGGCTAACCATACCAGCTTCATATCTACTCATGCCTGATAGACATTAGATGTGGGCAGGGCACAACAGCAGGTGGAGGTGGTATATGTGTGTGGGGGGTTTTAAGCTTGTGGGAGGTGTTGGTCTGACATACCTGGTTTGTGGCTGCATGTGATAGGGGCTAATGTGCAGCCACACGTTGTTAGTTTTGATACTTTGGGTGCAGCAGGGTGAAAGGCATGTGATATGTTGTTAACAGTGGGAGAGCAGGCCTTGGACAGGGCCAATTGTCTAGATGTGTGTGCTTTTCAGTGAGTGTTTTGAGCTGATTGTGAGGTTGGTATGCTCTGATGTGCAGGGTCTGTGTGTTAGTTGTTAGTCTGTGTGTTAGTTGTTTTTGTATGGCGCTACATGTGATACATAGCAATATCTACGTGATCAGTGGTATGTGGATTACTGGTATGTGATGTCTGTAAGGGAGATTACTGCAACACCATAGTGTGCCTGAATGTAAAGGTCATCACGTAGCCCTCACATGGCTGCGGGAAAGGATAGGGAACCTGTGAGGTGTCCAGCCAGGTGTAGTATTATTGTCCTTATTTTGTGGGATGTCGAATAGCCATGCAGTGCAGTGTTGCATATTTACATACTGACAGAGACTTCTCAGGCCAGATCAGCAAAGGTGTAGGTTACAGTAGGCAAGCTGAGGGCTAAATATGGGGGTGGAATTGGGTCTTAGTGGTGTTTTAAAGGGTAACATGGAAAATCTGGCTGATAACATCTAGACATATACCACAGCACTCACATACAAGCTGGTTAGGTGTGTAGGGGAGGAGAGTGTGGTCCAAGACAACTACATTGTGGACCCTAGAGAGGGAGAGTTATGTCCACACACATGGAGGCTCTGATGGGTGGGGGGTGGGGTTAGGTGGAGATGGGCTACATGTACACCCTTCCCCGACATTGTACCATCAGCCAATGCCAGGGTATCATTGTATTTCACATGGCCTTTAGGTGCACCAATCTCCAATTATGCACATACCAGACGTATGCTACTGCTGACACGCTCACCTTAGCATACTGTGTGGGTGTGTTTCTTTGGGTTGGCAGTATGATTGTACAGTGTGCAAGCATTTTACATTATCATGTGGTGTGAAGGGTCTGTACACCTGGGGGGCGGTGGTGACTGTCCTATCTCTACCTTACTGGTGTTTACCGTGTGACCATTGTGTACATGAGTTAGGTGTGGTGAGCAGAACTGTGTCTTGTGTTGTGACATACGACTGTTGAACAGCATTTTTGTATCACAGATATTGCCATAATGTGGACATGCATCAACAGAGGCTTGACATGGTGACATGGTGATTCTACACATTTTGATGGCATCATCTCCCTTCACTGTGATGTGTTGTGGCCTTTGAGTCACTCAGGGGATCCAAGACATACACCTGCTGAACGCACATGGTTGTTGTTGTTAAGTGCCGTCGAGTCGGAGTCGACTCATGGCGACCCTCTGGATACTTATCCTAAATTGTGTTCGGTCGTCAGTCAGGCGGCTCATTGTTGACAGACTGGTACCCATAGCTGCTGTTATTGTAGCGATCCATCTCATTGCTGGTCTTCCTCTTTTGCGTTGACCTTCTATCTTGCCAAGCATGATGTCTTTCTCTAATGATCTCTCTCTTCGCATGATGTGTCCGAAGTACGAAAGTCGAAGTCTTGTCATCTGAGCTTCTAAAGAAAGCTTAGGTTTGATCTCCTCTAGTACCGACTGGTTTGTTCTTCGGGCAGTCCATGGTATACACAGTATTCGCCGCCAGCACCATAATTCAAAGGCATCAATTTTCTTCCTGTCTGTCTTTTTCACTGTCCAGCTTTCACATCCATATGATGTTATTGAAAATACCATGGCTTGAACAAGTCGAATCTTTGTATGGAGAGAGACATCTCTGCTCTTGAAAATCTTATCTAGGTCTTTCATAGCCATTCTGCCAAGAGCAATGCGTCGTCTGATTTCTTGACTGCTTGTTGCTTCTTTATTGATAGTTGATCCAAGTAGGTTAAAGTTGTTCACGATTTCAATTTCTTCTCCTTCAACGATGAACCTGTTGATTATGCCAGTTGTCATGATCTTTGTCTTCTTTACATTAAGGTGCAGGCCCATTTTGAGACTATGTTCTTTGATTGTGAGAAGCAAATGTTTCAGATCATCTTCACTTTCAGCCAGTAATGTGGTATCATCAGCATAGTGAAGGTTGTTGATGAGTCTTCCACCAATCTTCACACCTCTGTTGTCTTCATACAGTCCTGCTTCTCTGATGATTTGTTCTGCATATAAATTAAACAGGTAGGGGGAAAGTATGCAGCCTTGTCTTACACCTTTGCTTATTTTAAACCATTCTGTTTCTCCTTGTTCCGTTTGAACTGTTGCTTCTTGATCAATGTACAGATTGCGCAAGAGAACTATCAGGTGTTCTGGTATACCCATGCTTCTTAATGTGGCCCAGAGTTTCTCATGGTTTACACAGTCAAAAGCCTTGCTATAGTCGATAAAGCACAAATAGATATCCTTTTGGTATTCTTTAGTCTTTTCAAGGATCCATCTCACATCTGCAATGATGTCTCTCGTTCCTCGCCCTTTCCTGAACCCTGCTTGCACTTCAGGTAGTTCTTGTTCTAGGTATGGCTGTAGTCTCTTTTGAATAATCTTCAGTAGAATCTTGCTGGCATGTGGGATCAGCGCGATTGTGCGATAATTTCCACAGTCAGTTGGATCACCTTTCTTTAGTATTGGTATAAACACAGATCTTTTCCAGTCAGTTGGCCATGATGTTGTCTTCCATATTTCTTGGCAGAGCCTTGTAAGTACGGTAACAGCTGCATCAGATTGCTGCAATACTTCTATGGGAATGCTATCAATGCCTGGTGCTTTGTTCTTTGATAAGGCTTTCAATGCTGCTTCAACTTCTTCTTTCATCACCAATGGTTCCTGATCATAAGGTATAGGTTGAAATGGCTGTTGGTCCACTTGATCTTTATCATATAAAAACTCTGTATATTCCTTCCACCTTTTCTTGATCTTCTCAGCATCATTCAACATAGAACCTTGAGCATCTTGTAACATTCCAATTCGAGGCTGGAACTTTTTCTTTAACCCTCGCAGCTTTAGGAAAGCCGATCTTGTTCTTCCTCTAATAGTTTCTGCTTCTATTTCCTTGCAAGTGTCATTGTAGTACTTTTCCTTGTCCTGTCTTGCTGCACGTTGGAAATCCCTGTTGAGTTCTGCGATTGTCTTTCTTTCTCCTTTAGCTTTAGCTTCTCTGCGTTTCTGGGCAATTTTCAGAGTTTCTTCCGTCATCCATTTTGGCCGTTTTTGCTTTTTCACCTTTTGTAGAGACTTCTCGCTTTCTTCCAGGACAACCTTCTTGATGTCATTCCATAACTCTTCCGGAGCTCTGTCATTTGTATCTAAAGCAGCAAATCGATTTTGCAGGCAGTCTTTAAATTCCAGTGGTATATTCTCAAGATCATATTTTGCTGCATTCATGAGTGGTTTGCTCTTTTTCAACTTTAGCTTGAGTTTGCATACTAGTAGTTGATGATCTGTACCACAGTCAGCTCCAGGTTTTGTCTTTGTTGATGTTACAGAGCTTTTCCATCGTTGACTTCCACAGATATAGTCAATTTGATTTTTATACAATCCATTGGGTGAAGTCCATGTGTACAGTCGCCGCTTGTGTTGCTGGAAGAAGGTGTTTGAGATGAATAGATCATTGGTCTTGCAGAATTCTATCAGTCTTTCTCCAGCTTCATTTCTGTTGCCAAGTCCATATTTTCCAACTACTTTGCCTTCTTCTTTGTTGCCAACTTTTGCGTTCCAGTCACCCATGACTATCAGGATATCCTGTTTGCATGTTCTGTCAATTTCAGCTTGTACTTGTTCATTGTTCATGTTGGCTCTGTGTTCACAAAAACTGGTGCACATGGGGTGGAGCTGTGAAACACTTGTGTAACATGGGCATGGACATGGACATTAACATATCCATGTGACAGCCGCGTCTGCAGTTCCAATTCCAAATTTGACCGACATGCAGTGTGTTCTGTGTTGTGCTCATGTCATGTTTGCCTGTTTGACGTTTTATTATGCGCATAGTCATGTTTGACTCTCTGCAATTTGTGCTGATGTTGCAAGCAGCATACCAATACATTATTTATCCTCTTCTGACACAGGGCAGTGGACAAACCAGCCACATCTACTACAGTGCATCTGGCATCACCATCATCCACCTGTTGGGGGACACACCACCATGGAACTATCCCTGGGAGATGGTGCCATAGGATGTTTGACCTCTGCAAGTGCGATACATGCCTAGGATGGACAGTATTATTGTTGGAGTGTGACTTTGGCCCTGACAGACCTGTCCTACACACTGTTGGTGCCATGCTCCGGCGGGGTGTCGGGTTCATCGCAGAAGACACACATGACCTTTCCAATACTCTGCCATATTGGGATGTGACACTTCACTATGCATGCCCAGGGTTTCAAGGACAGTTTTGACCTGACTTGTTGGATTGCAGACACACTTTGCACTTTGGACACTGTGTACTGGTCCCCATGTGCGCAACAAGGACTTACATTGTTGCTGTATGTTGTACATTCCTCATATGTTGTGTTTTGGTCATGTGTGTGACATGGACCACAGGAAACGCTCATCTGTTTGGTTCACCACAAGCATACAGCCATGCGTGTGCCATAGGGGGAGCAATGGAGAGGTCCTGTTGTCTATGTCCACCTACTCTCCACTTTGACATGGTACAGGTTTTGCCACGACAATGCTTTGCTGCACACCAACAGCTTAGATTGATGTTGTCACTCACCAATGGTGTTTCCGTGCATGTGTGGCAGCACTGTATCATGTTGAGACATACACAGTGCACGTGCATATGACTGGCCTTGTCGTGGAAACACAGCATGTGGCAATATGGCTTCTGTGTGGTTTACTGTACAATGTTTGCCATCACTTTCCATCTCTATATACTGGTTTTTGGGTTTGCTTACTGTACAGACGTGACGCTGAACATGTATTTAGGGACCTTGCATTGCATGTCTGCACACGCCTATTTATCCCATGGGGTACGGACACTCACATTGCACCATTATATTTGGACTGTCGCAGTGTGAGTGTCCATTGTCTTCCTTCAATTGTGCATTCCATGTGCCATGATATATGTGTACAGACACTGTATCCACACCAACCAGTGCAGGGGACCTTATGCATAGTGTCACCTCTGCATGTTTCTGCAGGTTGTTTCTTTGTATTGGTTTCTGGGTTCATGTGCCTCTGCAACGTGTTGGCATATCCTCATTGTGCATTTGACCATAGTTTATGGTTACATTGTTGCAGCTTTGATTCCTACATGAGGCATTATGTGGCAGCTGTAACATATATTTCCACATGTGTTTTTAAACTTTCAACATTTTAACAACATATGCTGTTTTCATTTGTATGTCTCCTGTGTTGCCAGATAGATATGTTTTCAGGTACAGATCATGATTGCTGTGTGTTGTGCCCTCATCATGCACCGTTTACTGTCTACATGCACTCATATGTTAGTTACACATTTGAGGCGTGCAGCAGCATGTGGTGTGTGGGGGCCAAATGCATACTGCCCACCATGCACCTGATGCACATTATCTCTCCTGCCCCTCATTTGTAGATGTGCCAGTGACCTTTATGTTGGATGTGGGTTGCTGCCCTGCTAAATGTTTCTTTGGTCTTTCACCTGGAATCTACTCACCTGGGTATTATGAAGGCAGTATCTACACTATCTGTGACAAATAACCAAAATAAAGATATGTGTTTGACATACATTTGTCTCGGCTGCTGCTTGCTCACACTGACACTTGTATTTGATGCTTTTCTGGTCATATCCATGGCCCTCCTGTGCTCACATCCTTGTACAGTGCCAGCTGTCTATCATCCAGGCGTTTCCCACATCACTGGATGTTGCAGGTTCCCATAAACACCTTCCCTTTGGGGTACTAGTTTGCAGCTATGGTCATAGTGGTTGTTTGGGATAGTGGTTACAAACATGTGTTATGACACCATAGGTTGCAGGTTTGATCCCCACATGGGTTTCTTTTGTAGAATTATTCTGTTGTGATAACATGACCATTTGGAACCTGCAGCTTCATCACCTATGCACACACACTTCCATCTCTTCACTGTACACCAAAGTGTGCCCTCTGTTCTGCCTATCCATGACATATTGGCTGTTACATATGTCTCTTACTTTATGGGGTTTACATGGCAGTCTGTTTGGGGGATGGGCATTGCTGCAGTTCAGCTGGTCTGTAGTACGCCTGTTTGCAGGTTTGATTCTGTCTTGTTGTGTTCCATATTTTCCACTGCTCCACAGAGCATCCCCTCCTGCCCTTTGGCTTTTGTTTATTTCCTCTTTTGCATGCTGTCTCCACTGCACAGCATTTGATTGTGTGTGTGCATATAGGTATATTTGGGTGTAGTCCCAATTACAGACTGTGATCTGATCTGTACACACCATATCTGCATGTGAATTTGATCATGGTTACTGTTGGAGGTTTGTCTATCATGGCAGCCAGCAGGCTTCTCGTGTGGTGCCCTGCAGTATTCTTGTATGCAGCCTTTGCAAGTGAGCTCACATTGGTAGTGTGGCCTACCAGTTTGTGCATTGACACTTGTGCTGATGGTCATAGGTTTGATTCCTCTCTGTTTCTCTTTGATTTGTTTGCCTGTGCTGCACAGCTACTTTTGATTCCTGTGACAGCCATATCTGTGCAGATGTGTTGTTAGCACATTGAACCCTTATCACAGTTGTAGACCATCCTTCTGTCCATCTATGTGTGTTGGCCAGCTGTATGCAATCCTACCCTGCTGTGCATGCTGCTACCCCACAGTTCAAACCCACAGTGGGGTTATTTGGCATTGTCTATTTTTAATGTATATTAGTGCTGCCAGCAAAAACACCCTCACAGTACTGTAACCATAAGGTGTCTCATAGGGCGCCCTATAAAGCGCCTTCTGGGTGCCTTATAAGGTGTCCTATAGGGGACATTATAGGGTGCCTTGGCGGACAGTGCACTTTATAATGTGCCCTATGGAGTGCCTTATAGGGTGCCTTATGCGGCATCTTAGGTTATGCCACCGTGAGGGTGTGTTTGCTGGCAGCACTAATTAAAATAAAAGTAAAATGCCTCAAAAAGCACTACTTAAACATAAAGGGTGATGCCTCAGCCAGCCTTATTCATTAGGCACACTGGGGATCAAACTCATGACCCCTGAACCAGTAGTCAATATATTGACCATTGTGCTACACCTCTGTTTCTGTGTTTACATGTCTGCGCGCCTACTCAAGATTACCGAAGCTTAGCGGCTTCTTGCATGATAATGTGCGCAGCACACGTTATCGCGCGATAATCCCATTTTGCTACGTTAAGACCGAAACGCCCACTCCTTTTATGGCAGCCTGCACACTAGCGCCGGGCGCACGTTAAGACTGCTTAGTAAACATACCCCTAAGAGTGGAAAGGTCATGTTTTGTGAGACAGAATGCGTGCTGACGGTTGAACAAAACATTAAATCAGAGGTCTCAATAGTTAGGGAAAATGAAATTTCTTTTATTTATTTCCCTTAGTTAAGGACAGTTTAGTAGAAAGAACCTGCTGCTCAGGATAGGGAAAATAAATTCAAGAGAACAAGGGAGGAACATTTTAATAGAAGGACTCAACCTAAATCCCCTTGTTAGGCCAGGTAAGGTTTTATTCCCTTATATTTTGCATAGTCAGGATAGTAGGCTCCACAAGGGAGCAACAGGAGTATCCACCGAAGGAAGGGGAGAACAAGATATAAGGCTGTTGACCCGAGGACATCCGTGCACCAATGATTCTTGCCCTGGCCAGTGGTATGGATGTTTGAAATCTGAGATAAAGATGCACAAGAAACATACGCTGGGTGAGGATACAGTTTGGTTAAGACAGAGCTAATACCTGCTCCTGAAGAAGGATGGGGTTGGTTTTGTTAATCTGAGGAACATCTGTTGAAAAAGAATTGTACACAAACTATCATTCCTTAGCAAAATTAAATGCTTAGTACCACTAGGTAACTCATTGAAAGAAGAAATAGATTGAAACTTCTCTGAATGTTTGCTAATCTGAAGTTTTGTTGTTGAAGATCTGCAAAGCAAAGAAGAAGCAAATTGCTATATTGTGTTTTTGTTAATAGTAATTCAAAGAGAGAAACTTTACCCACTTAATAACTAACTGAACTGATTTTTAATAAAGAAAATTGTCATCATTTAAACTTAATTCTCTCTATTGCACGCCATTCTTATAATAGTATTTAACATTTTATTTTGGGGAAATCTTACCTGAGTACACCAGCTGGAGAGGGCCTGACCTTATCCTTAACTACTTGTCCACAACTCCAATCATCTGTGGGGAGGGCATCCACAAATGCACACGAAGCACGTTTTTCAGTGGAAAGGAGGTTCTAGAACTAGAGAGTCACAATATAAAGTTCCAAGTGGATAGGCTCGGGAATAAAATGAGAACATATTTTTTCAAAGGAAGGATGGTAGATATCTGGAATGTCCTCCCAGAGGATGTGGTGGAGTTAAAAAGAGGTATTAAAATTCAAAAAAGCATGGGATAGACACAGAGGATGGACTTGGGTAATCTGCACAGACTAACTGTTATGACCCATAAAAGCAGTAATATGACTGCATTGTACTTCCTAGAAAACACAGAGTGGCAATTACAAACCTAAAGGCAGTGGTATGATTCCATCAGCTCTATAAGGGGTAACCTGCAGTAATAACCATAAAAGGTAAATGATACAACCTTGAAAGGTTGAGAAATGGACACTTGAAAAAGAAATGTGCATTGGGGGTCCATATGGAAATGTATGTGTGCATCTACCCAAAGTAGACAGATTGCCATTAGGCAGACTGGGTAGGCCATTTTGTCCTTTATCTGATATCATGTACTATATTGCTGTAAAAATTAATTATAGTAAAAATGTTCAAAAAATAGCCTAAAGGAAATAGTCACAATAGCATCTTTGAAATCTGCAAGGAATGCTTGAAATGGAAAAGCTATGTTAAAAACATGAAAATTCTCATCAGATGCCTTGCTCTAAGTCACTATGTTATCACATTAGTCCAGAACCACACATCAATCCAGAACTAGGTTTATCTTCTGAGCAGAGTAACGGATACAGAAGGTCAGCCATTTCTAGAGATGTGCATTCATTTGAAAATTAAATGAAAAGTACAAAGAAGCACACTATTTAGATTCTGTTCATTTGCAACTAAATATATAAAATTCTGGAAGCAGGTACATACCAGGCCTGATCCTGCTTAGTCTCTGAGATCAGCTGAGATTGTTTCCACTCAGTGTGGTGTTGTTATAATATAACATGTTTAGTCCAGTGAGGGATGTGGAAAGGAACAAGATTAATCCTTTACAAACAGGATTTCAACCTGGGCTCAAAGTGAAACAGAAACAGAAGCTGCAACAGGCACCTTTTTCAGTCACTTCTCTAAAAGTTTTAAGACAGGAAAGAAGCAACTTCTGAAGCTTCTTCCTTCCTTCTTGGAGTTTAGAGATGATCAAAAAGGTTTTGTTTTGTTTTTAATTCTGTATCACTACATTCAAGGGCCAGTGCAATAAACAGTGCTAAGCTTTGTGCACAGGTTAGCTTGGATATAGCACTACTGCAATACCCAATGTTAAAACAAGATTTGAGTATGAGCTAACTATGTACAAAGCCTCAGCTAGGCATCAGCTGCTGATCCTATGGATAATTGCCCATTATTATGACCATCCATTGGGTTTTCCTGGCAAGGTGCAATGGGAAGTAGATTGCCAGGCCTTTCTTCCATGCAGGATGCCTACAGCATTAAGTACTCCAAGGTGGTCTCCTACCAGGTATTCATCAGGCCTCATCCTGCTTATCATTTGAGATCACTGAGATTATGTACACTTAGGGTGGCTTGGCTATAGTACAGCACATTTAAATCAATTGAAATCCATGTTAACGAAGCAATTATCTAGTGTGTGCAGAAACAAAGAAGTATGCAGAAGGCCAAGCGCAAAACTGGGATTTTAACACAGGGTCTGTGAAGGAGTAAAACGTTCACGCGTTCTGCAGTCAGTGCTAGAGAGGAATTTATGTTTGTTTCTTTTCTTTATCTCGAGCATACAAGACCCACAACCTTTTCTGGCTTCCTTGAGGAGGAAGCACTGAACAAGAAGTGTGGTGGAACAAAGAAATGCTAGACTGTTGATGAAATTGATATTTGCAGAAATTGCATATTAGCAATTTGGAGTTGCATGTGCATACATCTGTGCTTGCGCTGGAATGCTATTTTGTGCATATTTTTTTGCAATATTATATTATGTACCGAATAACATTCTAGTACATGCACTTATGTATACATATATAACTCTGGGCAGCACATATAGCTGCCCCTAGCGCAAATCCATATGTGCATGCACCTGGCATGCTCTCCCGCATTAGGGCACATTTTTTTGTGCATAGCCTATTTGCATACTACATTGAGCAGCATTAGGGAATCCTGCACTGAGCTTTAGCGCAGAACCCTAACACATGCTTTCTGCATCGGCCCATCAGTGTTGCACTACTCAGAAGAGTTGATACTATGAACTGTGCTACTAGAACCATTAAGCTGTTAGTCCTAAGCTTTCCTTAGGGCTTTGTACTGCAGACTGATACAGTATGTCAGCTAAGTGCACAACAGACACTGTTGCTGTCAGACTTCTCTAGCAGTTCAGTACAGTTTTGTTCATTCTGACCTCTGCATATCTCTCAGGAACCCACTGGTTCAGAAGAATCACGTTTGAAACTAGTACATTCAGAGAAAGGAGCTATTGAAACTCTGGTAAATGTGAGGGTGTGGCAAAGCTAGTTAATAGCATGATATCTGATGAGCAGACACAGGCAGAAAGCATAACCATAGAGATACTGACTGATACTGTCAGAGTCAAGAGCACTCCCAGCAACAGGAGGTAGGTGAGAGCTTGAGAGGTGCCCTGGCCTTTTATGACCTCATTTGCCTTCAACCCCAGCCCCAGTTACAAGATTCAATCAAAAGGTATTGAGACTTGTACAATAACACAAGAAGTATAACGCTGACAGTTATTGCACTCAGTCTCCTTCAAAGTAGTTCCCTTCTGATAAAACACTTCCTGCCACTGCTGGAAATAAGTTTTAAATGCCTCTTTTGCTATGCTGTGTCGAAATTTGCTTAATGGTCTCCAAGTCATTGAATCGCCTTCCTTTCAGCGGTAATTTCAGTTTTTGGAAACAAGAAAATGTCACAGGGTGTGAGGTTAGGTAAGTATGGAGGCTGATGGACTTCCCTGATTTGGTGATTGTCCAAGAACTGCTAGACAAGATGTGTGATGCATGAACTGAGGTGTTATCACGATGAAGCAACCTTTCACCATGCCTGTGCAACTCTGGTCTCTTACGACAAACTGTATCTCTCAAATGAGTCAAAACGTGGGCGTAGTACTCCTTACTGATAGTTTGGCCTTTTGGAGCATACTCAGGATGAACAACACCCTGGTAATCAAAAAAAAAAACTGTGTGCATGACCTTGACATTGCTTCTCACTTGATGGGCTTTCTTGGGTCTGGGAGAGTCTGGAGTCTTCCATTGTGAGGATTGAGCTTTAGTTTCCGGATTATAACCATAAACCCATGATTCATCAGCAGTACTAATCTTTTTGATGAAATCTGAGTCATTTTCAATGCATTCCATCAACTCCCAAGCTGCAGACAGTTGATCTTGTTTTTGATCAGGGGACAGGAATTTCAGAATGAATTTTGCAGACACACATCTCATCCCAAATTGACATAAGAATGGACTGTACTGACCCATGTCCTCAGCAAGCTCTGTGATAGTCAATCAATGATTTGAGCGTATTGCAGCATGCAGTACTTCAACTTTGTCTTCATTCCTGCTCGTGGATAACCTTCCAAAATGTTCATCACTGTCAACACCTTGGTGGCCCTCTTGGAAGCATTGGTATCAGTCATAAACTCGAGCATGACTCATGCATTCATTGCCATACACTTTCTGTAACTTGTCATAAGTCTCTTTGCACAAATCTCTGAGTTTCTGCAGAATTTAATGCAAATTCACTGTTCAATTTTTTCACTCATTGTAAATCTGGCAAACTGCTTTTACATGATAACAAACAACCCATGATTAAAAAAGTACAGGTGTGCTACAGCCATACTACACTCTGCACATCCAGAGCACATAGCTAGATCATTGCATGCTTAATAGCATCGTGGTGTGATGTATTGTTATATAGCTACACAACAAGTCTCAATACTTTTTAATGACACCTCATACAAGAGCCCCCAAACATCCAGAGAAGGGTACCCACAGAAAAGCCCAGATAAGGAGGCTTTTAGTTCTATGGAGGATCAGCATTTCACAGAATGCCTTCACTATCAGAAGCTCTATCAAACATAAACTCAAGGAGACAAAACTAATGATACAGTAAAATCCAAAATACAAGTTCAACTCCTGCTCAAAAAGTTACAGACTTAATTTATATCAAAAACTTCTGTTATCTGTTGTCTATTATATAGTTATTTTAGGGGACCTCAGAAAAATTCTTAAGCCACAATATTGCAAGTGACTGTGTATTATAGCCACCAGTCTCTCTTTTTACAAAATAGTCCAAATATAACTTTTTTTTCTTTTTACTTTACAGTTAAAAAGAAACTGCTGACCTCCAGATTTTTGCTTCAGAGGTCAGCAGAATTTGGCTTTTCGTTATTCCCACAGATAAGCCGATACTTGAGGGCTATTGGTTGAACACCTCAAAGTAGTTGATAAATAAACATGCAGAGAAGCTGGAACACACAAGCCCTTTTCTTTCCGACAGGCTAAACCTCATTCTTAAAATGTGGCCTTTTTGTTATCTGTAAGGGTATCCTCACACCCCTTGTAATGAGACATGGTCTGTAATTAACTTAATGAAAAGCAGTTCTTGCAATATTCTTTCAAATCACTTTCAGCCATTTTTCTGACATTACAGAGCATGTCATAGTCCTGAATCAAATAAGTTAGCATAAAATACATCACTGTCTCTTTTTCATCCTTTATTTAAAAAAAAAAAAAACACTTAAACATTCATTCCTGTTCTGAATGTCTAGGTACATTTTGTCTGATTTTTGGCCACATTATGCATAGATTAGAATTTAAATATCTCACTCTATGCATAATGCTATGCATTTCACAGGGAGGACAGGTTAAGGACATTCTGGGAGTGGGGCTGGAAATGTGTATTGCTTACACTAGTGATTCTCAATCCAGTCCTCGGGACATACCTAGCCAATCAGGTTTTCAGGATAACCACAATGAATATGTATGGCTAGATTTCCAAGCGCTGCCTCCATTATATGTAAATCTCTCTCTTGCATATTCATTGTGGTTATCCTCAAAACTGGCTGGCTAGGTGTGTCCCGAGGATTGGGTTGAGAATCCCTGAGCTACACTCGTAGGTACTGATTTTTGGCACTTATATGTCTAGACAATAAACTTGGCACAGGTGCAGAAAAACTAGGTACTACCACAAGACTAGTGTGAGGTGTGTCTGTCACCATTTTAGTAACATAGTAACATAGTATATGATGACAGCTAAAGACCAGAATGGTCCATCTGGTCTGCCCAGCAAGGTGGCAAGAGTAGGTTGTGATATGGAAGCTTATCATAGCTCAGGTAGGAGCTATAAAAAAGATGATGTGACTCTGAACAAGCAACCTGTCAGTTCTGGTAGAAGCAAGAAAACAGAGTTTTCACATAAAAGACTACCAGTCCCAGAATGCACCAGGTTTCCAGCAGCCATGAGAGGGGCTGAAGTGAGGAAATGTGTGTGCAATCAAGAGAGCTATGAGGTAATCCCTAAGCACTCATCTCAAAGGGCAGGGCCTGATTTAAGACAGCTGCACTGTGTTAGGGAGCAGCACACATTAGGAAAGAATAAGAATAGAGATTATTCTTCAGATAACAGTTTCAGCAAAAGCTTCAAGGAGAGTTTGAAGAACAGCTTCAGCAAAAGCCACGCAGATAGAGAGAGAAGGAAACTCTCTGGAAGGAAGAGAAGAAAGGCCATTGGAAGGTCTGGGAGATTCCAAGGCAGTACTCATACTGGGAGGTATTCCAAAAGCCAGCAGAGTCCATTGGACTGGATTCAGCCAGAGGAATGGAGTGGCAGAGATAGGAATCACCAGTGGCTACCTGGAAGAGAGAAGACTGCATGTGGAAGGGACTTTCAGACCAAGGCCAGAAGGTATGTGAGAGGAGATCCAGTGTCCAGGGATCAAGATTGGAAGGCTGGACATCAGAATTGGATTACATATTGGCCAGGCTTTACAGAGAGGAATTATGATGGCAGGAGAGGCTCAGGTATGAACACTGATCCAGACCCTATCTATAATAGAGAATGGCAGCAAGGGAATAAGCATTCTCATGATAGTGCCTTAATGAAAGACTCGTCTGTGCCAATGTATGATAGTGACCATATGCTAATTGATACAGCAGATGAAAATACAGTTTACATGGACTGTTCTCTATCTAAATGCTATTGCTAGCTTACTCTGAGCAAACACATCAGCCATCACAAAGAAACCTAACTTTGTTCTTTATTTCCACTGCGAACAGCTCTTAAAGCAGGATTTGGGCTCACACAGTAGCAGCCAGCCAGCTAAAGGCTTTCAGCTGGTCCATTGATAGTAATTAGGGCTGCACCTGATTGTGTGTGTGAGCAAGGGAGAATCACTGCTGAGATCGGCGTGGAAAAATAAGCAGAAGTTAACCTAACCAGCAAAGTTTATTCTTTACTTTGTGCCTTTGTATTTGGTAATTATTTGCTAAGAAAACATTAGCTAATTGCCTGACAAGCTGAAGGTTGTTTTCTGGTTTACTTTGTGATTTTTGTTATCCATTTAAACACTGCAAGCAAGTACCTCATTTATAGTGCTATTAAGCATACATGTGCTGGGTGAATTAAACCCCATCAATAAAAGAAGTATTTTATTGATCTTACCACTTGGTTTCACAACTCAAATTATTGTCATCAGCTGTGTTTGGGAGTGAATGAACTACAATACCCACAATACCTTGCAAGAATCATATGAATATATGCATCGTCAAGATTGTGTAAGTTCTCACCCTAGGCAGCCGTCTGACAAATGGCGTAGTTTTTCCGGATTGCTCTTGCACCAAGAGGATTTACTTGTTGTGGATTACAAATAAAAGTCAAGTTTAAAGCTGTAAGAAGATTTCTTTCCCTCATCTGCACTTTGGAAGAAAAGTGGTTGTTCCAGGAAGCTGTCCCAGATGAAAAGACCCTGTGAAAAGCTGGATTCATCACTGAGACAAGGTAATATGTACCTCAGCATGTCTAGTGGTGGATGTGTGTAAGCACAGGGGGTAATTGAAAAAAAAGTTGAAAAAAAAAAAAAAAAAAACACACCTGGTTGGAAGGTGCTGCTCTTTGGGTTTTTTTTTTTCTTTTCTTTCAGGGGTCAAGATGGATCCGAAGGAGATGGCTGAGTGGATGGCAGCCCAATTTTGCAAGCAGCAGGAGCTATCACAGCAGGCCCAGGACACTGCTATGAAGGCCTTAATGGAACAGCAGAAACCAGTGCTTGATCTGGTGCAAGCTCTAGTTCAGCTGCAGAGCCAAAGTGGAACAGATGCAAGACCAGCAGTTAGTACTGGTACACCACATGTGAACACTGTGGGACTCGATCAAGGGATTGGGGCATTTAATTTTGAGAAATTAACTCCAGAAGATAATGTTGATGATTTTCTAGAGTCTTTTGAAAGAGTGGCACAGGCTTTAGCATGGCCAGAGACCCAGTGGGCAGTAAGGCTGGCAGCCTCATTAACTGGTGAGGCACTAGCAGCTTACAGAGCAATGCCAGCAGCCCAGGCTTTGATTTATAAGGATGTAAAGGCAGCTATTAGAGATCGCCTAGGGTTGTCTATTTCAGAGTATAGGCGAATGTTTAGAGCTGTTACATTAAAAGTGGGTGAGACACCCAGGGCTCTGAGTCAGAGAATCAGAAGTTTAGCTGTAAAATGGTTGGAGCCTGAGAAAAAGACAGTAGAAATGTTATTAGATATTATAATGCTGGAACAATTTATGCTTGGGGTACCTAAAGATTTGAATGTTTTTCTTATACAGCAAAATTGCCAAAATCTTGGAGAGGCAACCATGCTAGCAGAGAGATTCTTGGAAGCCACGCAGGCTTGCCATAGAATGGGTGGCCCTCTAAAGATGGATGCTGAGGCTAGATGTGCTGTATCAGAAAAGGAATAATTAAGAATGTTTCTGAAAATGAATGTACTGTATCAAACCAGATGACACAGTGGAATAGAAAGAAATGTTTCAAGTGTGGGAAATTGGGACATTTAGAGAAGAGATGCCAGACACACACTAGTTTAATGGGTCTGGATTTAAAACAACCCAAGGAAGGATTTCTTTTGATGGTTGATGTACAAGGAATTACCACAAATGCATTATTAGACTCTGGGGCAGACCAGAGTATGATGTCAAAAAGGCTTTGGAAGAGGATAGAGGCCCAAGAAAGATTTGTGCCTAGAACCCCTGAAAGCCAAGTTCACATCAGATGCATTCATGGTGCTGCATCATCATATCCCACCTATAGGCTAAAGGTTAAGTGCCTAGGGAAACAAGAGGAAGTCCTATTAGCAGTGGTGCCTAGGCTACCCTTTGATTTGGTTCTAGGAAGAGACTGGCCAAGATTTAAGCAGGGTCTAGTGGAAGGACTAGGAAAAAAGGAGGGAGAAGGTTTAATGGTAGTAGCTCCCGAGCCTTTATTTGGAAGTCCTCAGACCCCAGCTAAAAAGATGGTTAAGCGTCCAGAAGACCAAGCTACCCCAAAGCAGATATTCGTCCTAAAGTACCATAAGGTCTCTGAGAAGGCCCAAGCTCCTAGGCGGGCAACCCCTCAGTCTGCTGGGTTTGACCTGTGCAGCATAGAAAATGTGATTGTACCTAGCCAAGGGAGAGCCCTGGTTGACACCGGTCTCCAAGTGGAAATACCAATTGGATGTTATGGGAGAGTAGCCCCAAGGTCCGGATTAGCCCTTAAATATTTCATCGATGTGGGTGCGGGAGTAATTGATCCCGATTACAGGGGCAATATTAAAGTTCTGTTGTTTAACTTAGGACAGAATGAGTATCATGTGAAGACAGGAGACAAAATTGCCCAATTGATTTGTGAGAGGCTGGGTTTTCCACCTGTGGAGGAGGTCACATCCCTAGAGAATTCTGAACGTGGAGCCAAAGGCTTTGGTTCTACTGATGTCAAAGGGGTTAAAAGCTTAGCTGCCACCTGTGCCCAAGAGAGGGAGGTGAGTGAAGAGGAAGATTTGGGACCCCAGGTTTCTGATTGTAAAGAAAAATCAGAGCCCCAAATAGGTGAGGACCTGACAATGGTACAACAGGAAGAAATTAGGAAGTTGCTTAAGGAATTCCCAGATGTGTTGACACCCATACCTGGGGAGACCCATTTGGTGGCCCATGAAATAATAACTCCACCTGGGAAATTGGTTCGTCAAAGGCCATACCGCTTGCCTGAAGCCAAAAGACAGGAGGTAGTGGCACAAGTCCAGGAGATGTTGGACATGGGGGTAATAGAGGAGTCAAAGAGTCCCTGGAATAGCCCCATAGTCCTGGTGCCGAAGCCTGATGGATCCTTAAGATTTTGTATTGACTTCCGGCAGGTAAACGCCATATCAGTTTTTGATGCATATCCAATGCCAAGAATTGAGGAGCTGTTGGACCAGCTGGGACAGGCTCAATACTTAACCACCCTTGATATGACAAAAGGATATTGGCAAATCCCTCTCACCAGGGAGTCGAAGCCGAAGACTGCGTTCAGCACCCCCGTTGGCCTTTTCCAGTTCAAGAGGATGCCTTTCGGACTGCATGGAGCAGCGGCTACCTGCCAAAGGTTAGTGGATCAGGTACTTCGACCCCACCAAAGTTATGCTTTTGCATACATGGATGATGTCATAATCCATAGTAACACCTGGGCGGAGCATTTGGAGAGGATCAGGGCAGTCTTGTGCTCTATGAAGCAAGCGGGAATCACTTTAAACCCGAAGAAGTGTGCCTTTGCAAATAGGGAGGTAAAATACCTAGGCCACCTAGTGGGAAGAGGAAAAATTAAACCTCTATTAAGCAAAATAGATAGCATCAGGAATTTTCCTCCTCCAACAACCAAGAAACAACTAAGAAGTTTCTTAGGACTTATTGGATACTACCGCCGGTTTATACCGCAATTCGCAGAGAAAAGTGCCATTTTCACGGATATGCTGCGAAAGAATTGTCCAAACCAGATAAAGTGGACACCAGAAGCTGAAAAAGCGTTTTCAGTATTAAAAGAAAAATTGTGTACAGGACCGGTACTGAAAGGAGTAGACTTCAAGAAACCCTTTCTGGTTCAAACCGATGCATCGGATGTAGGGCTAGGAGCAGTCCTGTCCCAGTGCCATGATGGGGAGGAGCATCCAGTGATGTACCTGAGCAGGAAGTTGTCACTGGCTGAACAAAAGTATTCCACGATAGAAAAAGAGTGTTTGGCTATCAAGTGGTCAGTGGAGGCGTTAAGGTTTTACATTACAGGGAGAAAGTTCCAGTTGGTCACGGACCATGCCCCACTTAAGTGGTTGCAGCAAATGAAGAACCACAATGCCAGGTTGACACGCTGGTACATGGCCTTACAGGCGTTTGATTTCCAAGTTGAACATCGTGCCGGGAAATTACACAAGAATGCGGATGCACTTTCCCGTATTACGGACTGTAGAGAAGAAGTTTCACCAGTAAAACCAGTCCGTAATAACTTAAGCAGGGGGGTATGTGATATGGAAGCTTATCATAGCTCAGGTAGGAGCTATAAAAAAGATGATGTGACTCTGAACAAGCAACCTGTCAGTTCTGGTAGAAGCAAGAAAACAGAGTTTTCACATAAAAGACTACCAGTCCCAGAATGCACCAGGTTTCCAGCAGCCATGAGAGGGGCTGAAGTGAGGAAATGTGTGTGCAATCAAGAGAGCTATGAGGTAATCCCTAAGCACTCATCTCAAAGGGCAGGGCCTGATTCAAGACAGCTGCACTGTGTTAGGGAGCAGCACACATTAGGAAAGAATAAGAATAGAGATTATTCTTCAGATAACAGTTTCAGCAAAAGCTTCAAGGAGAGTTTGAAGAACAGCTTCAGCAAAAGCCACGCAGATAGAGAGAGAAGGAAACTCTCTGGAAGGAAGAGAAGAAAGGCCATTGGAAGGTCTGGGAGATTCCAAGGCAGTACTCATACTGGGAGGTATTCCAAAAGCCAGCAGAGTCCATTGGACTGGATTCAGCCAGAGGAATGGAGTGGCAGAGATAGGAATCACCAGTGGCTACCTGGAAGAGAGAAGACTGCATGTGGAAGGGACTTTCAGACCAAGGCCAGAAGGTATGTGAGAGGAGATCCAGTGTCCAGGGATCAAGATTGGAAGGCTGGACATCAGAATTGGATTACATATTGGCCAGGCTTTACAGAGAGGAATTATGATGGCAGGAGAGGCTCAGGTATGAACACTGATCCAGACCCTATCTATAATAGAGAATGGCAGCAAGGGAATAAGCATTCTCATGATAGTGCCTTAATGAAAGACTCGTCTGTGCCAATGTATGATAGTGACCATATGCTAATTGATACAGCAGATGAAAATACAGTTTACATGGACTGTTCTCTATCTAAATGCTATTGCTAGCTTACTCTGAGCAAACACATCAGCCATCACAAAGAAACCTAACTTTGTTCTTTATTTCCACTGCGAACAGCTCTTAAAGCAGGATTTGGGCTCACACAGTAGCAGCCAGCCAGCTAAAGGCTTTCAGCTGGTCCATTGATAGTAATTAGGGCTGCACCTGATTGTGTGTGTGAGCAAGGGAGAATCACTGCTGAGATCGGCGTGGAAAAATAAGCAGAAGTTAACCTAACCAGCAAAGTTTATTCTTTACTTTGTGCCTTTGTATTTGGTAATTATTTGCTAAGAAAACATTAGCTAATTGCCTGACAAGCTGAAGGTTGTTTTCTGGTTTACTTTGTGATTTTTGTTATCCATTTAAACACTGCAAGCAAGTACCTCATTTATAGTGCTATTAAGCATACATGTGCTGGGTGAATTAAACCCCATCAATAAAAGAAGTATTTTATTGATCTTACCACTTGGTTTCACAACTCAAATTATTGTCATCAGCTGTGTTTGGGAGTGAATGAACTACAATACCCACAATACCTTGCAAGAATCATATGAATATATGCATCGTCAAGATTGTGTAAGTTCTCACCCTAGGCAGCCGTCTGACAAGGTGCACTTGCCGCTCCATGCAGGTCACCTCTCCCCATGCCTTTGTTTAGGGGTGTACCCACCGCTCCGTGTAAGTCACCCCTATTTGTTGACATATAAGAGATAGGTATGCTTATTTTGATTTTATCCTGTTGCTATAAAGGCATCCACTGTGTCTGTCCCATGCCATTTTGAATTCTGTCACTGTATTTGCCCCCACCACTTCCATCAAGAGGGCATGCCAAACATCCACCACCCTTTGAATGAAAAAGTATTTCCTGACATTGCCTTTCAGTTTACCCCCTTGCAGCTTCATGTTATTCCCTCTAGTTTTACAGCTTCCCTGTCTTTGGAAGAAGTTTCTTTGTTCATTAATACTCTTTAAGTATTTAAAGGTCTAAATTATATCTCCCCTGTCCCTCCTCTCCTCCAGAGTGTACATAATTTAGGACTTCAAGTCTCTTCTCATAAGTCTTCTGATGCAGGCTTCAAATCATTTTGGTTGCCTACCTCTGAACCATTTTCAGCCTTTTTATATCCTTTGCCAGATACAGCCTCCAGAACTGAATACAATATTCCAAGTGAGGCCTCGCCAGCGACTTGTACAGCAACTTGTACAGTGGCATTAGTACCTCTTCCTTTCTGCTGGTAATTCCTATCTGTATGCATCCCAGCATCCTTCTGGCTTTTGCCAACACCTTGTCATACTGTTTAACCACCTTGAGATCCTCAGAAACAATCACTCCAAGGTCCTTCTTCTGGTCCATATACACCAACCTCTCACCCCCTATTGCATACAATTCCTTTGGATTTCTGCTTCCCAAGTGAATGACACTGCACTTCTTCACATTAAATCTTAACTGACCAAGCATTAGATCATTCTTCCAGCTTTTGTAGATCTTTCCTCATGTTATCCACTCCCTCAGGGGAGTCCACTCTCTTGCAAATTTTCATGTCATCTGCAAAAAGACAGACTTTCCATTCAGTCCTTCAGCAATATCACTCACAAATACATTGAATGGTATTGGTCCCAGGACCAAACCCTGGGGCAAGCCACTTAACCCTCCATAGCCCATGTTCCCTGTAAAATAGTTATCCCTTGTTATAATGCCCTGTTCAATGTAATTTCAGTTTGTTCAATGTAAACCGCACTGATGCAGAATAGCGCGGTATATAAGAGAATGTAAATAAAATAAATAAATAAATAATCACCTTCCTTTCATCCACGTGGGTTCCATTTACTATCACCTTCTGTCATCTGTCAGTCAACCAATTTCTGATCCAGTTCACCACCTTGGGACCCATCCCTAAGCTGTTAAGTTTATTGATAAGCTTCTGATGAGGAAAAGTATCAAAGGCTTTGCTGAAATCTAGGTAGATCACATTCATCGCATGCCCTTGTTCCAGTTCTCTGGTCACCCAGTCAAAGAACTCAATCAGATTTGTTTGGCAAGATCGCCCTTTGATAAAATCATGTTGCCTCGGATCATGCAACCTGTTGGTTTCGAGGAAGTCCACTATTCGCTCTTTCAGGAACACTGCCATTACTTTTCCCACCACTGAGGTAAGGCTTACTGGCCTGTAGATTGTCACTTCTTCCCTACTACCACTTTTGTGACAAGGTACCACATCCGCCCTTCTCCAGTCCTGTGGAACTTCTGTCTCCAAAGATCTATTTAAAATATCCTTTAACAGTCCTACAAGAACCTCTCTGAGCTCTTTCAGTATCCTGGGATGTATCCTATCTGGTCTCATGGTCTTGTCCACTTTCAGTTTTGCAAGGTGTTCTAACACATCATCTTCTATGAATGGTGTGGTAACTATTCCATTCCCATTTGTATATTTATCAATCACAAGTGGTCCTTCTCTAGGATTTTCTTTAGGAAAAACAGAGCAGAAGTATTCATTTAGCATTTTTGCTTTTTCAATGTCACTTTCCACAAATCCGTTCCCAGTACTTTTGATTCCACCTCTGATTTTCCTCTTCTCCAGAATATACCTAAAAAAAAGTTTTGTCACCACACTTCACATCTTTAGCCATCTTTTCTTCTGCCTTTGATTTTGCTAACCTTATTTCTGTTTTTGTCTCTTTTAGTTTGATCTTGTATTCTTTTTTGTATTCCTCTGTTTGTGAACTTCTGAGTTTTGTGAAAGCTATGTTTTTTGCCTTTATTTGTGCAGCCACTTCTTTGGAAAACCAAATAGGTTTTCTTTTCCTCTTGTTTTTATTTACTTTCCTTACATATGAATCTGTTGCCCCTTTTATTGCCTCCTTTAGTTTAGCCCATTGCAAAATTCCACTTCCCTTATCCCCTCCCACCCTGCCATCTCCTCCTTCAGACATTTGGCCATTTTACTAGTCAGTGTTTTTGAAGTCTAGGACTTTGAGCTTGCTGTGATTGGATTCTACCTTGGCTTTTATCTCAAACCACACTGTGTGATGATCGATGCTGCTCACATGGGCACCCACCCAGATATTTGACACGCTATCTCCATTGGTGAGCACTAAATCCAGCACCAAGCTCTCCCTGGTCGGTTCCATCACCATTTGTCTAAGTAATGCATCTTGGAACGCATCAACAATTTTTTTACTTCTTTCCATATTTGCAGAAGGAATACTCCAGTCCACATTGGGTAGATTAAAATCACCCAATATGATCACTTCCCCCTTCATGGCTATCTTTGCAATATCAACAATCAATTCGCTATCCATTTCTTCGGTTTGAGTTGGAGGCCTATAGACTACACCAGTATGGATGACAGTGCCATCTCCTCTTTCCAACACAATCCACAGCACTTCATCTTTCCCCATGTCCCCTGCATTTCAGCAGTTTGAAGACTACCAGAGCAAGGGTATGAGTAAATGGGGACTGCCTCTGTTTCAATCACCCTAAACCATGAGGGAGCACTGGATAGGACCCTGGGTGAGTGTCTGGGAGGGGGGAGGTTCAGGTGTGCTTGTAAGAGGGCACTTTCTGGTTCAGAGGACCTCCATAAAGATTCTGAAAGGATACCTCTTTGGAGTGGGGAATGCAAGAGAGGTTGCCTCTTTGGGTGGGGAACGTAAAGACAGATGCCTGTTCAGGAGGGATTGCTATGAGGGGATTCTTGCTTGGGGGGGGATCAAGATCATGAGGGGGATGCTTAATTGGCCCTGGGTCTTCGCTCCCTGTCTTGGCAGGTAGCATAAGTTTTCCCATGCTACTTCCCAAGTCATAGAACATGGGGCAATGTGGTATGTGTCTGCTCTGTGAGTTAAATGCAAGGAAGATGCTGAGTATGCCCCCTACATTTACCACACAGGTTTTGCATATTGTGTGCAATTCTGGTTGCCGTATCTTAAAAAGGATATAGAGTTATTAGAAAAGGTTCAGAGAAGAGCCACCAAAATGGTAAAGGGGATGGAAGGATACTCCTATGAAGAACGGCTAAAAAGGTTAGGGCTCTTTAACCTGGAAAAGAGACGGCTGAGGGGAGATATGATAGACGTCTATAAATTAATGAACGGCGTGGAACGGGTAAACGTAGATCGATTGTTTACATTATCAGAATATAGAAAGACTAGGGGACATGCAATAAAGCTACAGGGTAAACGATTTAAGACTAATAAAAGAAAATATTTTTTCACTCAACTTGTAATCAAACTCTGGAATTTGTTACCGGAGGATGTAGTAAAGGCTGTTAGTGTAGCTGGGTTTAAAAAAGGTTTGGACAAGTTCCTGGAGGAAAGGTCCATAAACAATTATTAAGAATGGATCCAGGATATCAATGCTTGATCCAGTACAAGCATTGTGGAACCTGTGTCTTTTGGGGAAACTGCTAGGTATGTATGACCTAGATTGGCCACTGTTGGAAACAGGATACTGCACTTGATGGACCTTGGTCTGACCCAGTATGGCATATCTTATGTTCTTATGTTATGCACTTATTGTGAGGTTTTTCTGTCAGAAAACACACTAAATGCAAAACCTTACCACTTTTAGTTAAAGGGCCCCCTAGAGTTTATATGGTGCAGCAGGAAAAGAAGTGGGGTTTTTGCAGTTGAGATTGGTGCATGAAGCATCATTTCAAGAGATTTCCACCCATTAGTATATCAGCTTCATAAGAACATAAGAAATGTCATACTGGTTCAGACCTAGGGTCCTTCAAGCCCAGTATCCTGTTTCTAACAGTGGCCAATCCAGGTCCCAAGTACCTGTCAGGTATCCAAGAAAGCTAAAGAAATATTCCATCTGCTTGTCCCAATGGTGAATACTGGATTTCCCTGTCCTTTTTATTAATAGTTTATGGGCTTTTCATCCAAACCTCTTTTAAATCCAGCTACACTAACAGCTTTTACTACATCCTCTGGTAATGAATTCCAGAGTTTGATTATGTGTTGAGTGAAAAAATATTTTCTCCAATTTGTCTTAAATGTGCTACATTGTAACTTCATTGTGTGTCCCCTAGTCTTTCTACTTTTTGAAGGAGTAAACAATTGATGCATATTGCTGAACAGTCTTTCCCGAACTTTAAGGCTATGCTGAAGACTTACCTCTTTGGCATTGCCTTCGACCTCCCCTCCTCTCTGGACCAACCCCCTCCTGTGCCATAATTTATTTTCCCCTATGTTTGCTCCTGTCATTTCTTTCTAGACTGTTTCTGTGTACCCTGTCCTCTCTGCTTTCCTATCTACAATCGGCGTTATTTTCTTACCTATTGCAGACTCTTTGGTTTATTGTACACCGCCCTGATGCATCTGCATGGGCAGTTAATCAAATAACGGAATAAAGTAAAGTAAAGTACTCTTTCACTCCATTCATTATTTTACAGACTTCTATCATATCTCCCCTCAGATGTCTCTTTTCCTTTCCTTGTAAGGATATCCTTCCATCCCCTTTATGATTTTTGTCACCCTTCTCTGTACCTTTTCTAATTCTGCTATATCCTTTTTATGATATTGCAGCTAGAATTTCACACAATATTCAAGGAGTGGTCGCAACATAGAGTGATACAGTGGCATTATAATATCCTTTGTTTTATTCTCCATTCTTTTTTTTATGATTCCTGGCACTCTATTTGCTTTCTTGGCCATTCCTGTGCATGGGGCAGAGGGTTTCAATGTATTATCCAGGATGATGCCAACTCCTTTTCCTGGGTGGTGATCCCTAATGTGGAACTTGCATTGTGTAATCATAGTTTGGGTTGTTCTTCCCTAAGTGCATAACTTTGCACTTGTCCTCATTAATTTTCATCTGCCATTTGGACACGTGGAACCCGATTCACGGAGGGGGAAGTCCAGGCCGTCTGGACATCCCCAATTAAGATGGAGCTGTATGAACTCTATTCTGGACCACAGAACAAATCATTCCCGTGGTAGCCAGAATTGGGCCTGAGGATGGCCCGACGTGCCCCTTCCGCCTGCGCGGACGTCCTCCCCGCAGGCGGCTCTGACATCTGCAGTTCCGGCCCCCCATTTCCCCGCTGCCCATCCCATGGCTGGCCTGCCATGACCTGGATTGGGCAGTAGGGACCCCCCGCACCCGACCCGACCCTTGCCCCGGAGGGGGATCTTCGGGCCCAATCAGGCCAAAAGTGTTACTTATATCACCTGAATTGGCCCTGTACATGCTGCCGGACTAGCCCACCCCCACTTCACCTTTTCCTGACCCTTCCCACCCCCCACCGGCTCTCCACATCCTGATGCACAGAATATACAAGGAGATCCAGAGGGGGAATCGGGCACAGACAGCTTGCGGGGCTGCACGTCCCACTAGGACGTGCAGCCCCGCAACCCACATTCATGAATGACCTCCCTAGTCTCCCAATTTATCAAAGTCCTCTTGCAGTTTTTCACAATCCTCTTATGTTTTAATAACGTTGAATAATTTTGTGTCATCTGCAAATCTGAACACCTCACGCGTTACTCTCATTTCCAAGTCATTTATGAATATGTTAAAAATCAGTGGGCCCAGCACAGATCGAAGTTTGAATTCTCTCTTCATGGGTGAAATGCATTGTCTGTAATATTTTGATTGTTCACTTAGGTTATTACCGTATGCCCAAAAGAAAACTAACATCCTCATTCTTTGATAATGTGCATGCCATAGTGAGCTGAAATATTGGGTATGTGCATTTGTTAGCACATTTGGTTCATCACTACACTGCAAAACATTTGGTGCAAAATAGATGTAAGGCACATAGCCTATGAATTAATGTACATAAAGTTGATTTGCACACATTAAAAAGCACTAACATGCATACAAATTGTTTTATTAATATAAATACGTGAAACAATTTAAAAAAAAACATCCAAAAGTCAGGAAAAAAGGGCCAAAATTAGAAAATGATCCAAACCTTTTTTCCCCAGTGCATATATCCATGACATCTTAGCAGTAAACTGCAGTCTCTGTCTCTCTGGTCTGTACTCCTCCTCAGAACAGCAAAGTCAAAGATTAAACATACTGAACAACAAAAAAGGATATGACCAATATAGTTTAGTCAGGGTGACCTAGGTGTTAATGTGTAAGCCTTTGTGCATTTTCACTCTGATACTGAATTTAGTTTTTATTTATTTATTTTATTTATTTACATTCTCTTATATACCGCGCTATTCCGCATCAGAGCAGTTTACATAGAACATTAAACTTACACATTTCTGTAGCTGTGTTTACAATGAACCGGTACATAAACTTGGGTCAAACCTGGGTAACTATTTACATCTTAACAAACTAATTTAGAGGATTCATTGTACTGTGTCGGCTAGCTAGTTGCTGGGGCTGTGGTGGTACATTCTTCTGGGTAATACAAGAGGAAGAGGTGATGCTTTCCTAAACTGGACTGTTGGGGATTGCCCGGATGCTAGCTGGGAGGTTGTTCCAGCATTTAGGTGCACAGAATTTGAAAGCTCTGTTTACTGTTGCCTGGGTGGACTGGGTTATCTCTTTTGGGATTATTAGTGTGTTGACCGCTGCTGCTCTTCTGGATCTGGTAGGGGGGTTGCTGTTTATGAGCTCTGTTAGGGATGAGGAGGAGAGCCCATTGATGGCTTTGAAAGTCAGCAGTAAGGTTTTGAATGTGAGCTGCCTTGAATGGGGAGCCAGTGAAGCTGTTTCAGGATGGGCATTATGTGATCCCTCCTGGATGTTCCCTGAAGAACCCTTGCTGCTGAGTTCATCGCAAGCTGTAGCGGCTGCAGAGCTGAGGGAGACCCTGAAGTATGGCATTTGCATAGTCGAAATGCGGTATGATCAGTGCTTGATAGATTGTCCGGAAGTCATCCGGTTCAAGCAGGAAGCGTAGATGCCAGAGAGATCGGATCTTATGGTATACTGCTCTTGCTATATTGCTTATGTGCGTCTTCATGTCTAGTCGCTGGTCTAAGGTGACTCCGAGGTATCTGATAGAAGGTTTGGTTAGAAGTTCAGCTTCCTTGACCTTCAGGTATGGTGGTGTGATGAAGTTTGGATTTCTTGTGATGAATAGGACCTCTGTTTTCTTATGTTGAATTTGAAGATTTTGGTTTTGGAGCCAGATGGATATGGCATTGAAACAGTCTGTCAGTGGGGAGAGGTCTGGGTTGTCTGTCAAGAATGGCATATAAAGGAGGACATCATCAGCGTATACTAAGCAATTCACCTTGAAAGACCTATGATATCACATATTGGCTGCATGTATATGTTGAACATCAGCGCAGAGAGGGAAGATCCTTGTGGGATGCCTTGATTCTGGTGGAATGGTTCTGATGTTGAGGTCCCTGCTCGTACGTGCTGCCATCTATCCGAGAGATATGACTTACACCATTCAAGTGCTGTGTCACATATTCCCTTCTCCTTGAGACGTCGCAGGAGGAGCTCGTGGCTTACTGAATCGAAAGCGGCTGCTATGTCCATGAACATGAGAACACACCCTTGATGGATGTTGTCAATTCCAGCCATTATGTTGTTAAAGAGCGTGGTGAGGAGTGTTTCAACACCATGTGCCTCTCTAAAACCGTGTTGGCAGGGATTGAGGGGAGCGGATGCTTCGATGTGTTCTTGAATCTGTCTTTGGACATCTTTTTCAATAATTTTGGCCAGAAGTGGTATGCTTGATATCGGTCGGTATGAGTCTGCCCTCTTTGGGTCGAGCTTGCTGTTTTTTTAGAAGTGGTCTGATGGAGGTGCATTTAAGGGATTGGGGGAATGTGCCTGTTGTGAAGGAACGGTCCATGAGCCTGGCTATAAAAGGGCTGAGGTCTGCTCGTAACTCCTTTATCCAGAAAGCAGGATAAGGGTCAGTTTGTGTGGTGGTCGTGTTGATCACAGCAATGGTATCTTCAATATGTTTCTTGGATGGCGTGGAGAATATGGCCAGGGGTGATAGATATCTTGGCTCGAGTGCGATGGTAGGTTTCGGGGACTTATTTGTCTTGCAAAGCTTTGATTGTAAGTAATCTGCAAATTCTTGGGGTGTATCTCACTTGGTTGCTCAGGTGCTGGTTCTTTTGTTAGGTTCTTAACAAGTGCGAACAGGTCATGGGGTTTGTTCAAAGACCGCTTTAGTGCATCCGTGTGGAATATTTTCATGCTCTCTGTAATTGCTTGGCGGTGCTTCTCCACTGAGCACGTTTGTTAAAATCTAGTCTAATTGGTATGTTCAGTTTTGAGTTGTTTAAAGAATTTTTGAACATACTGTTTCATTCTGCACTACTTAGCTGCATTAGGATAGTTAATTTCTTCCATTCTTAGTCTATTAACTACCCACAGATGTTCCCAGGAGCTGATGCAGGGACAGTAGGTGCCCTAGGCAAAACTTCAGCCTTGTGCTCTCTTGCAATTAACTTTTAGGTGCCTAGCGATTCACCCTCCTCCCCCCTCAATATTTTGGTTATTATACTCAGTTGTAATCATCTCAACACTGTTCCTTCCAGAACAATCCTATAAAATGCATATTTGGATATCACACTTTTAAATATTAAACTTTATTTTGTAAATATATGTATAATGAGGGAGATTTC
The DNA here is from genome assembly GCA_033557465.1 of Ichthyophis bannanicus. Taxonomy (NCBI): domain Eukaryota; kingdom Metazoa; phylum Chordata; class Amphibia; order Gymnophiona; family Ichthyophiidae; genus Ichthyophis; species Ichthyophis bannanicus. The sequence goes on along the minus strand of CM066031.1, from coordinate 1,558,701,199 downwards.
AAAAAGCCACTTAAAAGGGTAAATGGACTATTTTGTATACTGCCCATTCTTCCTGCAGGTCAGGTTCACACTGAGGACTTTGAAGGGGTCTTTTACTAAGTGGCGCTAGCTGTCAACGCATGTTCTGAGACTCGTGCTGACAGCTAGCACGGGGTCATGACAGTTAGTGTAGGTTGATTTCCGTGCTGTGAATCGTGTGATGGCATGATAAAGGGGGGGGGGGGATGATGTGGGAGCTGTGCATAGTTAGCACAAAGGTAAACTCTGCACGCTGTGACCCTTGCAATTAGCATGGATTCACCTAACGTTACCTCAAGATGTGGAGTAAAGTGCACCTGCACCATTTGTATGTCATATTAGGACACAGGACTCCACATTAAGTGCCATGAACATGCTTTCCTCACCCGTGATGTAGTGGTATTGCACCTAATGCAACTTGATTTTGGTGCTATTGGCACATTAATTGCCACACCTTAGTGCCCTTTAGTAAAGGGCCCCTGAGTTTGTGTGGCTGCCAGGACCCATTGATTTCCTTTGATGGTAGTTGTTGTTTGCTGTCCCTCCCTTCAGAAGCTATTGCCCTAGGTGACTTCCTAGTTCTTGCAAACTCACACATGAGTCCCCAACTTCTGTTAGAAGAACAGTTAGAGAAAGAGCCAAATGTAACCTGGAACTGACTTCAGTATTCTCAAATATTACACTATTCTCCTTTTAGCTAAAAGAGCAAAAAAAGACCCCAGAATGAGCAGACCCTAAAATACTTAGCCTTAGAGTAATACTGGGTGTGGTTTTCATATTTTTTTTCAACAGCAGCATTTGGTCAAGTGCGTTTTACCTGCTTTTTTTTCCAATTTTGGATTCACATTTGTGATTTGTGATTGTGACTACTTCAACATGACAAAGTTCCCTCAGTTACTCTATAGAACAAGTTCCAAATATTTTGCAAGCAACATCATTGTTACAGATGAGCAACAAGGAAATTGAATTATCTAATTGGTCAGATGTTTTAAATTTAAAAGATTTTTCAACCTATGATGTATTAAGCTGCAGCCTTCAGCAAAGTATTTTAGGCTCAGCTCATTCTGAGGTCTTTTTCTCCTCTTTTTGGAAATAGCTAAAACGAATATAGTGTAATATTTCAGTGAGGTTCTATTATTTATTTCAATAGCAGTATTTGGTCAACTGTGGTTTACCTGCATTTTTTCTACATTTGGATACACGTCTTCAGTGTTTACAGTTACATTTACTGCCAAAAACATGTAGTTTTCACAGATCCAATTACCTTTTGAACACCATTGGGGTCATTCCAGAATACGAATATGCCCTTTGGATATGCAGCATAGACATTTTTCTGGCCAAATCTTCTTTGATTGTATTCTGCATGGACACGGTGCTAGAATGAGGATCTCAGAATGTGGGCGAGAGGGAGAAGTTCCTGTTTGGATCACTGATGTACACATACCGGACAACATAGCAACGGTAGGGGAGGAAGTGCAATTAAGGATTGTATGGGATGTGTGTAATGTATCTGACAAAAGCTATCAACATTTCTAATATGAACAAGGTACTGCATGCCACATGCCTAGTTTGGGAAGAGTGCTTCAGACTCCAAAAGCTGCAACAATCTGTGGGTTATCTCTGAAATTAATGAATGCTACGTACACTGCCTATTAGGAACTATAGATTGGAAAAGTTCCCACACAAGGTAGGATTCAGGACCCTCACATCCCAGCTCTGTCTTGGTCACGTGTCTCTGAGTAGTTTCCAAAATGCAGCTAACCTCAGTTGTATAGCTTCTGATAAATCACTGCAAGTGTGGAGGAATAGCCTCGTGGTTGGAGCAACTGCCTAGTACCCTGAAGATCAGGGGTTCTATTCCCACTGGCACTCCTTGTGACATTGGGCAAGTCACTTTACCCTCATTTCCTCAGAAGAAAAAGCTGGCAATCTACTTCTAGTGATAACATTGCCAAGAAACCCCAGAGGCAGCTGGGTTGCTATGAGTCAACACTGACTTGATGGCAAAAAAAAAATAGTTGCTGGAAACCTCAAGCAAAGTACTTCTTTGTTTTACAGTTCTCTCATCTGCTGAAATCACCACACAATGGTCCTGACACATAGGTATATAGCTACTGCACAAGTAACTTGTCTATGACCAAAGGACATAACACCCAAACATCTCTTCAAGCTGCATGCAAGTGCAAAGTGCATCTGTCCAGATAAGGCTATGGCCACATAAGGAATGTTCCTCTGGCATGCATCTACTCAGACAGTTTGCTGAAACAAGGTCCCTTACATACTATGGCACATCTGTTGTCCACTCACTTCTCTGAAAAGATGTGTGTCTCATATCGCCCATATGGAGCAAGTAAGGAAGTGTGCAGGCAGACATCCCAGGAGTGTGACTTGGACTCATCAACTGCATATAAGATGTGATTGATCAACATATGTGTGTTTGAAGATTATCAATAAAAGTTCTGGTAAGTTATTACTCACATGTCAGGCAGCTCCTGGCTTAAGCTGGACCCAAGATAGTATTTTTAAACAATGTCCATGCTTGATGTAAATCTTTAACCTTTGCAGCTGCTCCTTTTAGTTTTTTCTTATTTATTTATTTAACAGCTCTTCTATACCGCCTTATCATTTACATTCAAAATGGTTTACAATGAAACAGTTATAGCAACAAGCTTTACATTGAACAGGGTTATTCAACTTGGATGGATACACTGGGGTCAAACAAGCAATTGTCAGTTGCTAACTATATACAAGAACTCTAGCTGTGTTTCATAGTCCATTTGCTGTTACTGTTAAACATCATCATCTGGGGTAGATCCAAAATATTCCAGGAACAGATGGGTTTTTATTGCCTTCCTAAAGTCCGTTAGGTCTTTGATCTCATGTGTTGATGTGGGGAGATCATTCCACAGCTTGGGTGCAAATAGGGAGAAGGATCTGTTGCAGGTGGATTGCTTTGCTTTCCTGAAGTTTAGCAGGGTCTCTAGGGTGTTGTTATCTGTTCCTCTTCTTGCTCTGGTAGGCGGTGTTTTTTTGATCAGTGGTTGCAGAGTTGCAGGTGCGAGGTTGTTTAGTGTTTTAAATATTATTATTATGTTTTTGTACTTGGTGCGTACAGTCATAGGGAGCCAGTGCAGCTGATGGAGTGTGGGTGTTATGTGTTTGTATTTTGCTGTTCCGGTGATGATTCTGGCTGCAGTGTTTTGTACCACTTGTAAGGGAAGGGTCGTTTTCTTTGGGAGTCCATGGTAGATTGTGTTGCAGAAATCTAATATAGGCATTATTATGGCCTGGCAGACAGTTCGGAAGTTGTTATCAGTGAGCAGTGGTTTGAGGTTGCGTAGCATTCTGAGTTTGTGGTAGGCTGATCTGGTTGTCTTTTTGATCTGTAGTTGGAAGCTGAGTTGTTGGTCAAAGGTGACCCCGAAGTATCTGACTTCTCGTTTGTTGCTTATAATTTGATCCAAGATTTTTATTGAGTCTGGCAGTGAGAATATTGTGCTTCTGGTAATGTGTATCAGTTCAGATTTTTTTATAGTTTATGTAAAGGCTTTGACTGCTGAGCCATTCTGACATTGATTCCAAGCATGTTGTGATCTGTGAGTAGTCCGGGTGTTTGATGTTTATGGGGGTGACTATCATGATGTCATCTGCGTATATTCTGTAATCAATGTTGAATTGTTTTATGATGCTACAGATCGGCTGTATGTAGATATTGAATAGTAGCGCCGAGAGAGCTGAGCCTTGTGGTACTCCTTGGTGCTGGGCGAAGGGTTCGGACTGTTGGGTTTTGTTTCTTACTTGTGTACAGTGGGAGAGGTAGAAGAAGAACCAATCTAGGACTGTACCACATATTCCTACGTCTCAGAGTCTTTGTAGCAGAGTGTTGTGATTTACAGAGTCTCATGCAGCGGCTATGTCTATGAAACATAGTACAAAGCCTTTGTATATATTGTCCATGCCCATTACAAGGGCATCCAGGAGAGATGTAATGAGTGTTTCTACTTTGTGGTTTTGTTTGAAGCCATATTGGTGGGGATCTAGTGGGGCATAGGCATCTATATGGTCCTGTAGTTGGTGCTGTACACATTTTTTGATTATCTTAATTATGAAGGTGAGGCTGGATATTGGTCGGTAGGAGTTTGGTTCATTCTTGTTGTTCTTCAGGATCAGTCTGATGGATGCTTTCTTGAGTTGCTGGGGGAGATATCCTTGAGTTAGTGAAGATTCAACAATCTTTTGTAGATGTGGTGTTAGATATTCTTTTGTTTGCTTGATCCATGTAACTGGGCAAGGGTCAGTAGGTGAGGTTGTTGTGTTTTTGGTGGTTATGATGGAGTTGATTTGTTGTCTTGATGGGATGTGGAAAGTGGTCCATGTTTCCTCCATTATATGTTGCATGGTCAATTTGGTTGGTTTCCTGAGTGTTGTCTATGTGTATTTGAGTTGCATATAGTCGGCTAGGTCTTGTGGGGCAATGGCATCTAGGTCATCTGGTTTGGTTGGCTCTTTCGTGAGGTTGTTTACTATAGTGAAGAGCTCCCTCAGTTTGTTGATTGATTTCATTATCAGGTTTGTGTGGTATTCCTTCTTGTGACTGTTTATCATATTATGGTATGCAGCTTGAAGTTCCTTGTATTCAGTCAAGATGTTGTGGTTTTTTTGTTCTTCTCCATTGCCTCTCCATTTTCCTTAGGTGTTTATTGTGTCTGTTGATTTCACTTGAATACCAGGGAGTGTAATGTTTTCTTCGGTTGTCATGGTTTGGTTTCTGTGGTGCGATTGCTGTATTATGCAAAGTTTTGTTCCATTTGTCAATGGTGGTATCAAGATCCGATATGCTCTGATCCTGTTCTGGTAGAATTTCTTCCAAGAATTTGTCTTTATGGAAAGTTTGAAATCTCCTTTTCTCCTTGAGATTTGCTCCAGGGGTTCGACTCCTCTTGGTCTGGTTTATGGAGAAGTTGATCATATGGTGGTCTGACCAGGGGATTGGGGTGATGGTTATGTGTGTTATCATGTTGCTGTAGTATTCTTGGTTTGGTGTAAATACCAGGACGAGGGTGCCACCCATCTTGTGGGTTGTGGTCTTTATTATTTGGATGTATTTCAGATCTTCCATGGTTTCCCTGAAGGTCTCTTGGTTCTGGGTGGAAAGCGATGGGATGTTGGGATCCCCTAAGACTATGAGTGGCTTGTTTTGGATTGCCATGGAGCAGATTTGTTCCAGTATGGTGAAGAGTTCTTCTTCATTTGAGCTTGGGGTTCTGTATAGGAGGCAGAGTGCCAGATGTTTGTTTGTGATTGCTATTATGTTACTTCCTGTGGTTCACACGTTGGATGTGGTCTGGAATTGCAGGTGTGCTTTTGCAATGATTAGTATGCCACCACGTCTGCGTGTTGGTCTTGTGGAGCTGTGTATTGTATATTGTTGAGAGGCCATCTGATTTATGAGTACATTGTCTGTATCGGAGAGCCATGTTTCGGTTATCCACATTATGTCTATGTCCTGGTTCTGTATGTAGTCCATGATGGTGTGGAACTTGTTCCATATGAAACGGGCATTGACTAGTGTGCAGGAGAGCGTGGTGCCTTGTGGTAATGTGATAGTGGATATTTCTTCATTACTTAACTATTTTCCCCATTATTAACTATTCATTACTTAACTATTTTCCCCATTTTATCATAGTATCCCTTTTGAAAGTTAAAAGGTAGTACTGTGGATTTCCTTGCTGTCCTTCCTCCACCTGCACAGAGGATATCCCACAGGCAGCAGGAGCATGCCAGGCCATCTTTGGGCCCAATTCTGGCTACCACGGAAATGTTTGATTCCCGCAGACCAGAATTGTGTCCTAAAAGCCCTGTCTTCCTTGGAGACATCCAAACAGCCTGGACATCCCCCTCCCTGAATCAGGTTCCACATCTTCCTAGCATGTCCTGCCGTGACGCTGGCCCAGTCGATACCGAAGTAGCTGAAATCACCCATTATCATTATTGTGTTGTAACTTTTGTTAGCTTCCTTGATTTGTTTGAGCATTTCATCATACATTTGTTCATTCTGACCAAATGGTTTACAGGGTGCAAACCATGTAAATGCCTTTCGACTATCATGCCGGACATAGATATAAACATGGCTGCTTTGCAGCAACATCTCCTCATCTTGGAGGGCGGAGAGGAGGGAGGGAAATGGGATATGCCTTTCAACCCCTAGCTGTAGAGGAGCTATTATGGAGCAACAGATCAAAGTGCTCAGACCTGCTTATCTGACCCACTGGCTGGGGGTGGCAGATGTCATCAAAGGGCTGCCAACTCTTCCTCAACTCCTTCAACGGCATTTGCCACCCTCACCAGATAGGCAGTCATCTGCTCCATACTCGCCTCCATTTGCCCCATCTGCTGGCCCACTCCAGCTATTGCAGCATCCATAGCACATACAGTCATGCCCATCCACAAATGCCATCAACCCAGTGTCTGTCTGGCAGTATCCACATGTGCTGTGGGTGCTGCAGCAGCTGCACTATAATGTGGCAGCACAGGTGATGGAGGTAGAGTATGGGGAGAGGATTGTCCACTTCACACTCCTATACAGCCAGGGGTGCTGGGGTAGGGGGAAAGGAGGGAGGCCCCAGCAGGTGGGGTAATTGGGGGGCATCACTCTAGATGTCTGCTGGGCCCTCTGTCACCTTTAATTCCTCCTCCTCCTCCTACTGCTTCTCCAGCATGGGTCCTGGGATAATGGGTTCCTCCTACTCCTGAGTTGCTTATGATGGGGGTGCTGGATATGTTGCCGGCTAGGCAGCTGTCTCCCCTCCTGAAAGCCAAGCACCTGTGCAAGAAAGAATGACAGTTCAATATGATGATGTAGATCAGCAAAAAACCAATTGTGTTCTCTGAAAGTGGATTATTTATTTATTTAACAGTTTTTTATACTGCCCTATCATAGGATTCAGAGCGGTTTACATATAACATGAACCAAGAGGAAGTTTACATAGAACAAGGGTACTAAACTTTGATGATTATATAGGGTTGCAGTCACAGTGGGTGAAATTAATGAAGCAAACAGTATTAATAAAGCAATTAGTTATGATGGGTTGAGGGAAACATAGTCTGGGGGGGTACATATCAGGGGATAGAATAAGAGGAGAGCGGCAGGGTGCTTTGTGTCAGTGGGAGAGGGATTAGATTTAGTTGGTGAGGGAATACTAGGGATCAAGGTAGTTGGGTGGGATTGGATTTGTAGACTGTGATTGTTAGGTATTTACATGATGGTCATGGGGTGTTCCCATATTATTCTGTAAAGAGGAAAGTTTTTATTGCTTTTCTGAAGTCAAATAGGTCATTAATGGCTCTTATTGAGTTAGGCCCCCAAGCCCCATTTTGCTAATTATTTAGCAATGCTCATATACTGCTTTTCTCTGGGTCAAAGCAGTGTATATTCAGGTACAGTACACATTTCCCCGGTCCCTGAAGGGCTCACAATCTGTTTTTTGTATCTGAGGCAACAGAGGGTTAAGTTTATTTATTTATTTTTATTTGGACAGTTTTCTATACTGCCCCTTCCAGAGATCAGTGGCGCTTTATATGGAACAACAAGTTACATAGAACAGAATTATATACATTGTAACTCAGAAGTAAATATGTACATTGACACTTGTTAAGCTATATACATTGTAACTCAAGTTGTAGTTTCATCAAGGATTGTTATATATATTATTGCTGGAAGTGGCTTGCTCAAGGCCACAAGGAGCAGCTGTAGGACTAGAAACCCCAGTCCCTGGTTGTTGTCCTCCAGTGGGATTCAAAACCCCTGGCCCTCTGGCCTGAGGTAACTTGCCCCAACCACTAGGCCACTCCTCCCTCTAACCCCAGCAGCAGCTCATTTCTGCATAACAACCTCAGGGTGATTCAATGATATTCAGTTAGTTACTCTAAAATGCTGTGTGGTTCAAGTTGATAACATGTTCAGCTGCATCTCTACTTAATCTCTGATGTCTGAAACCATACTGCATGTCACCTGTTGCTGCATGCACATTGTCTTTGACCTTGGCCCATGCCTGATGCTAATGCACCAACAATGGCAGCTGCACAACACACATACAGATTCAATGAGCCTTTCCTCTGTCTCTCAACCTTGTTGAACTGCAGCCATAATCTTACATCCATCTAAGGCTGGATTAGGAAGCTGTTCTTGAAAGGATCATAATAGTCATGTTCTCAAGTCATATAGGTGCATGGAACATAGTGCCATGCATGGTTGTGCCTGAAGCATTTCAGGAGTGTATATTCATGAGAATACCTTACCCATTCTGTCTGTCATCTGACCCTACTGCCTACACCTGCTGCACAAACATCAACACAGTGGTACAGGCAGGTCAGAATGTGTAAGACTTGTTTCACCAACAGCGTGTGCAGAGGATGCTAATAGTTACAGTGCTGCTAGAGAGTGTAATGCAACATTAACTGGGGCCTGCATTCATGGTCACAGTCTCCCAACCTCACCTATTAGTGGTCCTGGGCAAAGAGAATGATCTGCGCATTATCACTGTCACTATCTTCTTTCCTTCCTCACACAGGGCTTCCAGCCTCTAACATATCCTGCACAGTGATGACTCTGAAGTCCTATAAGTGTATCATGGCTCTGGGGTGGGCAGGGGATTGTACCGCTACTCTCATGTGGGCATGCTCTGTCTAATTCAAATCTCTCTATATATGAGAAGACCAGCCCGACAATACAGTTTACCATGCAATGTAGCTGGCAGCCAGCTAAGAGTGCACACTATAAGGAAGCATGTAGCTGCCATTCTCTAGTATATGCATGAGGCTCATTGCAAATTCTTCCAGCATAGATATTGAAACCACAGATGTGCACCCAGCCCTGCTCTCTATAGTTGCCATCCCCAGGCCAGTCTATTTAGGACATCACAAGCACCGTGCTGTGATGTTGCTAGGCTAGCCTTGTGTGACAGAGGATATAAGATGTAGGCAGAGCCAGCCATAAGGTCACCACATGCATTCCTGTGGCAATACTTTCATGAACGTTTCCCCTCCCCCACATCTCTTGGGTTAAACAGGCTGTACATGCTCATTTATTTATTTAACAATTCTTTTATACCGCTTTTCAGAGTTATCAAAGCAGCTTACTATTAACTCAACATTTTACATGAAATAGAATGGCTAATATACTGTATTATTAATATATTATTAAAATACATTGAACAAGTTAATATAATAGATGGTCCAACATTGTTTAGATGTAACTATATTACATTGAACTGTCTCTTGTAACTATGTTACATTGTTAAAGACTCTTACAATTTCAAAGTAGCTGGTTCACTCTGATAAAAGATTTGGGCCAGCAATAGGGTGGGGAACTGTCACTTGTTGGTGCTCATCCGTATAAGAGCCTTTCAGCATGTAGTGCCTAGCCCACTATGTATGTGGACCGAAATGTTCTAAGAAAAATAGTGTCTTCAATTTCTTTCTGAAATTCAAAGTATCTTTTATTGCATGGAGCTCCACTGGCAGCAAGTTCCATAAAGTTGGACTGTACATTGAGAATGTCCTATGGCAGGTTGCTGGTAGGCTCTTGATTCTTTGAGAGGGAATTGTGAGGAGGTTTTGATGTGAATGCCTTCTTGATCTGGATTCTGGAGCTTTCTGTATTAGTGAGATGAGAAATCCAGCTGTTTGGAGGTGTATAGTTTTAAATGTGATCATAAGTGCCTTATATATTATGCAGGCTGATATCAGTAACCAGTTGAAGCTTTTGAGCAATAAGGTGATATGTTCCTGTTGTGAGACTCCTGTGATAAGTCGAGCCGCAATGTTCTGGGCTAGCTGCAGAACATGGATGGTGTGTTTGGAGAGTCCTTGAAGGATCAAATTACAATAATCTAGGTGCAGAGTAATTATGGTCTGACATACAGTGTGGAAGTAGTTGTGATCCAGTAGAGGTCTAAGGTTCCAAAGGAGTTTCATTTTGTAGTAAGTGGTAGATACCATTTTCTTTATATGTGTCTGCAAGCTTAGTCACTGGTAAAGAATCACTACAAGATATTTTACTTCCCCTTTTACAGTAATGGATATGCCATCATATTCAAGTGTATCGGGGGGGGGGGGATATGTGGTGTCACGAATGATGGTGAGGACTTCCGATTTATTGCAGTTGATCATCAGGTTTTGCTCCTTTAACCAGCCTACAACTCTCTTCAGGCAATCTTTCAGTGTGGAGTAATTTGGATTTTTTGAGTTAAAGGGGGTGTAGGTCATCAAGTCTTCTGTGTAGAGGTGGTATTTGGGGTGGAATTCCTGAATAATCTTGCAAACGGGCTGCATGGTTGAAGGCATGGCGGACAAGGGCTGCAGGTTGAATGGCATGGCGGACAAGGAATATCACTGTGTATACTTTGTTGTTGCTTCACTAGCTTTGATATTTTGTCCTTTACCTTGACCTGAAAGGCATGATCTGAAATGAAGGATATGAACCAGGAGATGGGGGTATGACTAATTCCTAACTCTATCAGTATGTATATGAATTTTTTGTGATTTAGTGAATCAAAGGCAGCTGCTATATCTAGAAAAATGAGTATGAACCCCTGTTTGGAGTTCTCAATTTCTGTGAGTAAAGTGTTTATTAGTGAGGTTAGCAGGGTTTCCACTCACAGTCTGGCCTAAAACCATATTGCTGTGGGTCCAAGAGGGCAGATGTGTCTATGAAGTTCTATAGCTGGAGCTGGACTACCTTTTCTATCACCTTAACCAGAAGTGGGATGCTTGATATTGGTTGGTAGGAGGAAGGTAATTTGGGGTCAGACATAGGGCTTTTGGGCAATGGTCGAATGGAGGCTGTTTTTAAGCTTGTGCGAAAGTAGCCTGCCCAAGTGATAGATTTATCATTCGAAGCAGGAAAGGTGACAGACCATGTTTCGTGGTCTTATTTATTTTATTTATTTTATTTACAGTCTCTTATATACCACACTATTCAGCATCAGTGCGGTTTACATGGAACAAAATGCTCAGTACAGTTAACATGTATGAGTTTACATATAACAGGGAACAAAAACTTGGATAACAGGGGTAAACTATTTACAAAACTTACTACATGGAGTCATAATCAAAGAGGTTGCATAGAAAACACAATCCACGTCATAGGTTTGAGTATCCACTTGGGGTGTTGTTGAGATACTATAAATTTGTCTGAGAATGGTATCGGGGGTGTCTTGAAGCTCTAGGGGTGTCTTGATCCAAGATGTGGGGCATTGATCTAGGGGGGGATGTAGTGGTGTTTAGGAGGTTCATTATGTGTTCCAGTAGATCTTCTGAAATTGGGTGAAAAGACATCCAGCATTTGTTGATCATTGATTGGATCTTGAAGGATATGTCTGATGCTGAAGTGTTATCTGTATTGAATATGAGTTTGCTCTTCAGATATACTACAAATTCATCTGGCTGTACTGTTGCTATATCATGACTTGGTGGGTGTTGTGTAAATGATTTTACAATGTCGAACAATTCCCTGCAACAATTTAGAGACTTAAGAATGATATTTGTGTGGAATTCTTTTTTGTGACTGTGAATTAGGTCATTGTATTCCCTCTGTTTTGCAGTATATTCTTGTAGGTGTTGTGGGTCCTTGCTGCATCTCCATTGCCTCTCTAGGTTCCTTAGCTTGAGCTTGGCTTCTTTGATCTTTTTGGAGTACCATAGTGCCTTGGTGAGGGCTTTTTCTTGGATGCTAAGGTTACTGGTGCTATGGTGCTGTTCCAGTTTTCTATGAGGTATGCAAGATCGATTGGGTTTGCATCCAGGTTTGGTATTATTAGGTCGGTTATGGCTTTCCTATTGAATTCTTTAAAACTTCTTGTGTTAACTATCTGTTGTGAGCTTTCATTAAGAGGTTGTTATGGTATCTCAAAGGTGACCACGTGGTGGTCGGAGCAGGGTATGGTGGTCCCAGATTGTAGACTGTGTAGTAGAAATATGAGGTCTAGTTTCTTTATACCTATGTGAGTTGAGACTGTTATTATTTGGGTGCATTCAAGACATCTATGAAAGAAGAGGAACAAGATATGGGTATAGAGTTCAGGTTCAAATTTCCAAGTAGGATAAAAGGTTTGGTCTTACTGGAGTAGGAGCAGACTGTGTCCAGCAGAGATGAGATGTCATCATATTCAAAATTTGGCGATCTGTGTGTCAGACATATTGTCATGTGCTTCTTCTCTACTAGTAGTGTGTTTATGATGTTTGTGGTGTGTGATGACATGACTTTCAGGTTAAGATGTTTTTTAGAGAGGATGAATATTCCTCCTCCTTTGCAATTTGATCCTGAGCAGTTATGGAGGGTCATTGTTGCTGTTGTTAACTAATTAATTAGCATGGTGTCCGTGTCAATTAGCCAGAATTCTGTGACAAACAGGATGTCAAGATTATGGTCCTGAATGTAATCAGAAATGATATGTATTTTATTACGAGCTGATCGAGCATTAACGAGGCCACATCTAAAGAAATGATTATCTTGGTTGTTTGGTTGTTGGATAGTTGTGGATTGCATTGGCTGAATGGGTACGAGCCATTGAGGTTTCCTTAGGACATGCGGGTAGCATGTGTATCTGGCAAGGTAGTGTCTCTGTGTGTATGATGGGTATCCTCATGTTCTCTATGTGGGCTGTATTAGATGACCTTGTAAGCATTAGTGCCAGGAGGAGAATGGTCAGACTCGTTGGCAGCATCATGATTCCTAACTTATTGAAATACCTACTATGTGATGAGCCCTTAGAGCATATAGAATTCTTACCCAGTTCTTGGATGTAGATGCAGCGGGTGTAAGATCTTTGTCTTGCAAGGGTTATTTATAGGTTCTTTGTAATGCCGGTTCTTTTGTCTCCTTCTTGCTATTGCTCTAGCTCTCTGCCGTCACTCTCTGGTCCACACTCAAAAGCCACACCTAAAGGCCCTCAGGCACAGGCCCTCCAGGCACAGACATGCCAGGAGGCCCTTCTAATTTTAAATGTCCTGGCAGTTCTCCTGCAGAGGCCTGATTGGCCTTCTGGGGATGATCGGGGAGGGGATCACCTTCCCGCTCACCTCCCCAATGTCAGTCAGGCCCTGTGCTTGCGGTCACAGCATTTTCCCACACTTAGAGGAGCTTCTGATTTTAAATGTCCCGGCAATGCTCTTGCAGAGACCTGATTGGTCTTGTGGGAGTAACCTGGTCACCTCACTAGCCTATTTTGCAGCTTAACTTGGGGCTCGCTATCTCATTACTGCAGTCAGAAACCTGCAATGTTCCTGGTAGCAGCAACACTAATGTAAGGAACTTGGTCATTTTTTTCTCAGGTTTCTTTTTAAACTTGTTGCTCCCACTGCATGTGTCACTAAATACATGTGCATGCCTGCATATTCTTAAAGAGCTCCAAGCTGTAAAATAGAAGGGGAGGTTGAGACATCTCAATTCTTCCTGCGACGTCCCATGCAAAATGGGGCTTTCTACCTCGCTCTCTGTCAGGTAGAATGAAGGCTATGGTGATGAACCCCCTGCACAAGCTGAGATACATATTCTCCTTAATTTCATGTTCCCCTCACTATCAGAACCTAAATCTTTTTTTACAGATTTATTTGGAATGGTCACAAAAGAGTCTTAACTCTCATATTTACAAGCCACAAGAGATAAGAGGTGATATGGCAGCTCTTAATCACGATTATTGCTTTCTCGCAGTCCAGTTAGTGTGTTAAACTGCAATGAGGAGATTCTTCTGAGGAGAGCTGGAAGAGATTGCAGCAAAGTTATGTATGGCCAGTGTCCCTAGTTAACCTCCTTTGCTTTCCAGTGCATGGCATTCTCAAACACATTAAAACACATTCACTCAAAGCATCAGACAAAATATTTAAAGCAATTAGTTTTGACTAATCAAATTTTCCCCTTTAACTGCTATTTGCAATCTAGATATTCCACTGTCAGGAACACCAAGGTTTTGTCCTGTCAGTGGCATAATAAGTAGCACAGCTCAAGCACTTAGTAGTGAACAAATGTGGTTGTTGATTTCCATATAATCAATTATTTTTTTCTTTTTATTCTAATCGGACACTAGCTAGCATGAGCCTAGTTAACACAATGTATCTGGTCTTGATATTAAGTAATCTTTATACAGATCACTAAGGGGTATGTTTACTAAACCATCTTAATGTAGCAGCGGTGATGTTATCGCGCGATACATAACGTCATCGCGTGATAATGTAACATCATCACACAATAACGTCATGTATCGCGCGATAACGTCTCTGGCGGTGGTGAGGTGTGCAGAAGGAGGAGTAAGGCTTCCCATGGGGCGGAGAGAAGGGGCCAATGGGCAGAGAGTGGGCAGGGAGTGGATCCATGCACACTAACGCCGTGAAATAAAGCTCTGAAAATTAGCACCAGTGAAAACCTCGCGTCTAGGCACATTTGCAAGACAGAGAAATCATTTCAGTCAGCAATGTACAGCAAAGGCAGGGAAACCCAGGAAAAGTGATAGTACTGATACATGTGCGGGAACCAAAAAGACAAATAAACATATAAAATGACAGGAACCACATATAAAATCCCAATAACCAAGCTGGCCAATAGTGATATTAATGATAAACATAAAGCAACACTACTGACAAAGCGTAAAAAGGAAGATATCATGTTTGGAAGGGTCTATGCTCTGTCCCCCTACAAAGTGAATGATCCCACATTGAAATAGCGGTGATCAGGGTTGTTGTCTTTTATATTGGGTAGGTTTGTTATGGCGTGCACATGTGCATCAGCAGCAGAGTCGACATGTAGGAAATGGCAACTGTACTGATGCTGGAAATGGGATACAGGAGGCTGCAGGCGGCACAGGTGGCACATAGGAATGCCGAAACTGTAAAGCAACAAGACAGCAACTGACAAGGGTCCAACATGGGCATGAGTGTGTGTCCCACAGTGTCACAGGGGATATTACCCAGCAGGTACCCCCAAGGGCACATAACATTGGCAGGCAGTGCCGGGGGGAAGCACGCATGTCCATGTAGGCACCCCTACCCGAGAACCCACATCATAGGCAGCTGCCTACCGGCACACTGGATGGCCTGGGACTGCGCACCACCAGCACCACCGGCATAAGGGCATGTCAGCATGGTGGCGGAGGGGTGCTGGTGGCAGAGGGGGGCTGTGGCATCTATCCAAAGCCTCATGGAGAGTCAGGCTGTTGGGCCCTGCACGAAGCAGCATCTCCCAATACTGGCACCTGCATACCTTAGCAATGCCGTCCTAAACTTGGGAACACGTTCCACATATATGAAAAGGTTGCTATGATTAATGTCAGATAACAAATCCTAAGTTAAACATGATTTGTTGATAGAGATTCATCATAGCAACCTTTCTGATATCTGTGGAGTGTGTTTCAGTTATTGCTTCTGACAGTGTTTACCACCCCAGTGAGTGACCCCAACAGTATTGCATACCATAGCAATGCCCGCACTGTGCCCAGGACTGGTGAGACAGCCAGGGCTGCCACAAACCTCTATATTTGCACAATGCTGGCATAGGTGTGGGAGTGTGTGTATGTCTATCCAGTGTGTTGTGGCTGCCCACACCTTACCGAGCCCACACTGCTTGCACTGTTTGCAGTGTTAGCCTGCCAATGTGCATAATGAGAAGCAAGGTACTGTGGGTATGGCCCGCACAGGATGCATCTGCACAGGGTATAGGGCAATGGCTGGGACATTGTAGTGCCCGACCACCACCTGCATGGACAGGGTGGCCACAGCATGTCATGCTGGGAGGTCACTCTCATCCTGACTGAGCAGTGGCCACAGCATGGTTAGGTTCCCCCATAGTGCTATACAGCATTTCTCCAAGTGATATTTATGGGTTCTCTTTTCTTGGGCCCAGTCACTGACTTACCTGCTTGGTGTGTGTGCTCACATCCCATTTTTGGGTGCACATAGCTTCTCCGGGGACATGCACTATGTGCTAGCTAGCAGACTGTCTGCAGTTAGCATGTGTATGGCTGGAACACCTTGCAGGGTGCAGTGGATAGAGACTGACTGTGCCCTCTGCTGGTGAATGTCAGATAGTGGTGGGGGTTAGCTGAGCTTCTCGAGCATTCTGCCTGTCTGCACTTGCCTTATGTGATGCATACTGATCTGCATCGACTGTCCTGTAGGGTGCCTCTTCCCCAGCAGGACTGGGGTTGATGGTCTTCTCTACTGCCACCATTGCAGAGATGTACATTGTGGATCTGTTGGTGGGAGATCCTGTTCCCACCACTCTGAACCACAGAGGGCGGGTTGTGTGGTGCTACATAATACGCTTTTGGGTTCAAACACCCCCTTCACCTTTAACATGTGACCATGGCACCCACACAGGATATGCACTATTCTGGGTGCATCATAGTCCACAAGGGCTAGACGGGACTGGGAAATACAGATGGACACAGGTGTATCCTAGGTGTGTCTGCAAGGACTACCTATCACACACTGGCACCAATGGGGACCTGCAGCATAGCTTATCTCAGCCAAGCCAGGTGCTGCAGACCTGGTGCTGGGTGACCCAGCAAAGAGAACCCAAAAATATCACTTGAGAGAAACACTGTATAGCACTATGGGGGAACCTAGCCATGCCGTGGACACTGCTCAGTCAGGGTGAGAGCGACCTCCCACCATGACATGCTGTGGCCACCCTATCCATGCAGGTAGTGGTCGGGCACTACAATGTCCCAGCCATTGCCCTATACCCTGTGCAAATGCATCCTGCCCATGCCACCCTGTCCGGGCCATACCCACAGTACCTTGCTCCTCATTATGCACATTGGCAGGCTAACACTGGAAACAGTGCAAGCAATGTGGGCTCAGTAAGGTGTAGGCAGCCACAACACATTGGATAGACAGACACACACTCCCACACCTATGCAAGTATTGTGCAAATATAGAGGTTTTTGGCAGCCCTGGCCGCCACACCAGTCCTGGGCACAGTGCGGGCATTGCTATGGTACTCAATACTGTTAGGGTCACTGTAAACACTGTCAGAATCAATAAATGAAACACACTCCACAGATATCAGAACGGTTGCTATGATGAATCTTTATCAACAAATTGTGTTTAACTTAGGATTTTTCAGCTGACATTAATCATAGCAAACTTTTGATATATGTGGAATGTGTTCCCAAGTTTAGGACGGCATTGCTAAGGTATGCAGGTGCCAGTATTGGGAGATGCTGCTCCGCACAGGGCCCAACAGTCTGACTCTCCATGAAGCTTTGGATAGTGGAGCCTGTGGGTGTGGGTGTTTATGCCCATGTTGCCTGCTGCTCTAGGGCAGAGGTTCCCAACTCCGGTCCTGGAGGGCCAAACACCATTCAGGTTTTCATGCTGTCCCTAATGAATATGCATGAAATACATTTGCATACAATGGGGGAAGCGCATACAAATGCAGCACAGGCATATTTATTAGGGACAGCATGAAACCTGAATGGTGTTTGGCCCTCCAGGACTGCAGTTAGGAAACTTTGCTCTAGGGATTGCACATGTTTATGGGGTCTGTGCTCTGTAGGATAAAATATAGGCATTTCAGGCATGTTTATTTTATCTGCAATAAAGGTTCTGTCTTTATTACCACGGTTTAGTACTGGGTAAAAATGGGGACAGGGTTGGCAGGAGCCACAGCTGGGACTTGAACTTGTGACCTTCTGCTCCTGAACACACTGGTTGTGTGTACTGCACCACACTGTTTGCCACATGGACAGATCATTCCCTGGGGATACCATGAATGTTCATCAGACAGACCCTGTCTGTTGCAGTGCACGGCACCCACCGAAACGGGCTTGGCCGTGGTCTGCTGTGGGCAGATACCACTGCCCCCTCCACCACCAGCACCCTCCGCCACCATGCTGCCATGCCTTTATGCCGGAGGTGCTGGTGGTGCGCAGTCACACACCATCCAGTGTGCTGGTAGGCAGCTGCCTATGGTGTGGGTTCTCGGGTAGGGGTGCCTACATGGACATGCGCACTTTCCCCCAGCACAGCCTGCCAATGTTATGTGCCCTTGGGGGTACCTGCTGGGTAATACCCCCTATGACACTGTGGGACACACACTCATGCCCATGTTGGACCCTCGTCAGTTGCTGTCTTGCTGCTTTACAGTTTTGGTATTCCTATCTGCCACCTAGGCATCTGCCTAGTCCACACTGTGCCCCAGCTGGACCACAGCATGTGCCGCCTGCAGCCCCCTGTATCCCATTTACAGCATCAGTACAGTTGCCCTTTCCTGCGTGCCCACTCTTCTGTTGCTGCACATATGCAAGCCATAACAAACCTGCCCTTTCTAAATGACAGAAACCCTGATCAGTGCTATTTCAATGTGGGATCATTCATTTTGTAGGGAGACAGAGCATTGACCCTTCCAAACATGATATCTTAATTTTTACACTTTGTCAGTAGTGTTGCTTTATATTTATCATTAATATCACTATTGGCCAGCTTGGTTATTGGGATTTTATATGTGGTTCTGGTCATTTTATATGTTTATTTGCCTTTTTGGTTCCTGCACATGTATCACAACTATCACTTTTCTGGGTTTTCCTGGCTTTGCTGCACATTGCCGACCTAAATGGTTTCTCTTTCCTGCAAATGTGATTAACGCGAGGGTTTCACTGGCATTAGTGTTCAGACCTGGATTTCACAGCGTTAGTATGCCTGGAGCCTCTGCCCGCCCACTCTCTGGCCATTGACCCCTTCTCTCCACCCTCTGGGAAGCCTTACTCCACCATTAAGACCCGGATTTCACAGCGTTAGTGTGCCTTAATGCCGCCGCCGCGTTATCGTGTGATAGGTGACATTATCACACAATAACATCACTTATCACGCGATAATACCACCGCTGCGATGTTAATATGGTTTAGTAAACATACCCTATAGTGTGGGCAGAGTTACAATGTGCATGCCTATTTTATAAAATATGCACGTACACATATATAGCACATGCATAAGTTCAAACCTGCTTCAGAGCAAGTTTGAACTTGTATGAGATCATCTGTGTGCTATGGGACCTGGTTCTGGGTGTCTGTTTCATAAAGGCACATAGACACCTACATTGTCTTCATAAAATATTGTGTTTATTTATTTAGACAGTTTTTGTATACCACCTTATCCTTCAATCAAAGTGGTCACAACACAATTGGGGGATACATTTTAACACATTGGGATATGAGACACATACACTAATACTTACAGGGAACATGGGCTATGGAGGGTTAAGTGGCTTGCCCAAGACCACAAGGAGCATCTGTGGGACTAGAAACCCCAGTCCTTCCGGCCCAAGGTTGCTGTCCTCTAGTGGGATTTGAACCCCTGACCTTCTGGCCTGAAGTACCTTGCCCCAACCACTAGGCTACTCCTAGTGGTTGGGGCAAGGATTCAATAGGAGTCTTTTCCCAACTCTGATATAGGTGTCCTCTTATTAAATTAGCCCCCAGATACTTTTTGACAAAAGTAAGAGGCCATAAATGTAATGGGTTAAAATAAAGTCTAGCTTACAACTCGTAATGCTAATTCTAGTTAATGAAGCTTATATTGGCACTAGGGATCTAAAAAAAATGGACATTTATTTAGAAAATGTTTTATTTTTGTTAGTTTATTGATGTAAAACCTTTCTGCTGTGACATAAGCAACCAGCACTGGCTATTTCGCCTGGTGAATTGCTCTTAATGCTTATTTGGTTACTCGGACGCATCTGCCCAATGTCTCCAAGGAGTGACAAAGGGCCAATGTGTCCCATAGGACTCAGTTCACCACATGACATAGACACTGCAAATCATTTGTTCCAAAGTCACAGCAACAATGTTGCCTTCATTCATCTCACAGCCCTCTACTCAGTCTCTCATTGTGATACCTATAGCCGTATTCCCCCTCCTGCATACAGAAGGAACCAAACACCCAGATGTTTCCTTCCTCCTTGTGCGTAGTTACAGTAAATAGAAAACAGTGATGCTTCAGTTCTTACTTGGCTTCATTTTCAGTGCCTCCAGAGGGAAAACTTTCCAGAATTTATACTTTTAATAGCCCCCCACCACATCAATACGGCTGAAGGTAAAAGTACAAGTAATTTATACATGGGTACTACCCAAAATACAAACAAAAAGTAGCTATCAGTTTCCATTTTAGAACTTACTTTGACTCTAAACAACTATCTTTCAGTCTCTGTGTTCTATCAAGGGCTGTGGATCAGCTCTTTAAACAGACATTATGGAGACGTTGCTGCATGGGAAAATGACACAAGTCTCTTACCAAATATTGCTGGCAGCAAGCATTGCACTTATACTGAAACTCTTGTCTGTAAAATACAGTGGATACAATTCATCAGCTAGATCCAAGATGTAGGTAACTGGTGCCTAGAAATATTTGCTCTGCCTTTGCAGAAAAGAAAATTCTACCATCTGCGCTAGTTTTAAATCCAAGTGTTTTCATGTGCACAAAAGAGCACAAGACAGTGAACAAATGTAAAAAGATAAAAACAAAAGTAGATCTATGTCCAGAGACAACCCATTTCGCCCTGTTTAATTGCTTTGCTCACTTAAAAAGAATTTCACAAGGGGGCAAACATGTTTTGGTGCAAAAACTGTGATTTATGCTCATTTAAACCAAATGCTTATACGCATGCCAAAAAGCTCAAAAGAAGCCAAGCTGTGAGACACCACAGATGCTGAAACAAAACAGATGAATTTGGTCACAGATAGGAAGGAAAGTCTAAGGGAATTAAAAGAGTAAACTGGCAGCGTTCATAAAACTTACTTCTGCAACAATCGTCAAAGGCTTCCATAATACAGGATTACGTTTTACTGACAATGAATTCTGAAGGCAATCTGTGGCTCAGACCTTCAAGAGAATTCAAGCGAATCCCTCCTTGAGTACATTAAATCACTTGGGTGCCAATACCCAGAGTGCTGTTTGAGTCTATGTTATCACTATAGCTGATAATTGTGGGCAATTATGCACTGCTCCTCCGACTTTCCAGGGACATGGTGGGACTTTCTAGTACTCTTTTTTGGTACTCAGAAACATAGAAACACAGAAATATGACGGTAGAAAAAGACCATATGGCCTATCTAGTCTGCCCTTCCATATCAACCACTATAACAGTCCCCTTTTTCCCTTTAGAGATCCTCTGTGTTTCTCCCATGCTTTTTTTTTATTGGAATTTCGTCAAACTTACAAAAGCAAGCACAAAGCAACCTAGATACATATAAGAACATAAGAACATAAGACATGCCATACTGGGTCAGACCGAGGTCCATCAAGCCCAGTATCCTGTTTCCAACAGTGGCCAATCTAGGTTATACGTACCTAGCAATATCCCCAAAGACACAGGTTCCACAATGCTTTTACTGGGTCAAGCATTGATATCCTGGGTCCCTTTTTAATAGTGGTTTATGGACCTTTCCTCCAGGAACTTGTCCAAACCTTTTTTAAACCCAGCTATACTAACAGCCCTTACTACATCCTCCGGTAACAGATTCCAGAGTTTGATTACACGTTGAGTGAAAAAATATTTTCTCTTATTTGTCTTAAATAGTTTACCCTGTAGCTTCATTACATGTCCCCTAGTCTTTCTATACTCTGATAGCGTAAACAATTGATCCACGTTTATCCGTTCCACTCCATTCATTAATTTATAGACCTCTATCATATCTCCCCTCAGCCGTCTCTTCTCCAGGCTAAAGAGCCCTAACCTTCTTAGCCTCTCTTCATAGGAGTAGCCTTCCATCCCCTTCACCAATTTGGTGGCTCTTCTCTGTACTTTTTCTAATAACGCTATGTCCTTTTTAAGATACGGTGACCAGAATTGCACACAATATTCAAGGTGTGGTCGTACCATGGAGCGATACAGAGGCATTATAATATCCTTTGTTTTGTTCTCCATCCCTTTCCTTATGATACCTAGCATTCTATTTGCTTTCTTGGCCGCCGCTGCACACTGGGCGGAGGGTTTTAACATGTTATCCACAATGACTCCTAAATCTTTTTCCTGGGTGGTGGTTTCTAATGTGGAGCCTTGCATCGTGTAACTATAGTGTGGGTTGTTCTTTCCTAGGTGCATAACTTTGCACTTGTCCACATTAAATTTCATCTGCCATTTGGATGCCCAGTCTTCCAATTTATCCAGATCCTCCTGCAGTTTTCCACAATCCTCTTGGGTTTTAACAACTTTAAACAGTTTTGTGTCATCTGCAAATTTCATAATCTCACTAGTTATTCCCTTTTCCAGGTCATTTATGAATATGTCAAAAAGCAGCGGACCCAGTACAGATCCCTGGGGTACTCCACTATTCACCTTTTTCCATTGGGAATATTGGCCATTTAGCCCTACCCTCTGCTTTCTATCTTTTAACCAGTTCCCGATCCACAAAAGTCTCTGATGGGGGACTTTGTCAAAAGCTTTCTGAAAGTCCAGATATACTATATCAACCGACTCACCTTTGTCTACCTGTTTATGCACACCTTCAAAAAAACATATCAGATTAGTAAGACAAGATCTTCCTTGTCTAAAGCCATGTTGGCTGTCTCCCATTAGGCCATTTTCCCTGGTACTGACGTCAGGCTTACCAGTCTGTAATTTCCCGGGTCACCCCTGGAACCCTTTTTAAAAATTGGTGTTACGTTGGCGACCCTCCAATCTTCAGGTATTACAGATGATTTTAATGAAAGTTCACAGATTACCAATAGCAGGTCTGCAATCTCATATTTCAGTTCTTTCAACACCCTGGGATGTATACCATCCGGTCCAGGTGATTTGCTACTATTCAGTTTATCAAATAGTTGTAATATATCTTCCCGGTGTAGCGATATTTCTCTCAATTCCTCTGCAGTATCACCTTTAAATACCACTTCAGTCTTGGGTAACATCCCTACATCTTCCTCAGTAAAGACCGAAGCAAAGAATTCATTCAGTCTCTCTGCTATAGCCTTGTTTCCTCTTACTGCCCCTTTTACCCCTCTATCATCTAATGGTCCAATTGACTCTCTCACAGGCCTTTTGCTACGAATGTACTTGAAAAAGTCTTTATTTCGTGTTTTTGCTTCCGTAGCAAGTTTCTTCTCAAATTCCCGCTTTGCCTGCCTTATCAATGCTTTGCATTTAACTTGCCAGTGCTTGTGCTGTTTCCAGTTTTCATCATTTGGCTCTTTTTTCCATTTCCTGAAGGTTGTTTATGTGGCAGCAACAGCCTCTCTGACCTCACCTTTAAACCATGCTGGCAGTTTTTTGGACTTTCTTCCACTTTTCCTAATGCGTGGAATACAGCTGTTCTGGGCTTCGAGGATAGTATTTTTAAATAACACCCAAGCTTGCTGTAAGTCTTTAACCTTTGGAACCGCTCCTTTTAGTTTTTTTCCTAACTATATTCCTCATTCTATCATAGTCTCCCTTTTGAAAGTTAAAAGGTAGTAGTGTGGATGCCTTTACTATCTGTCCTCCACTAATTAAATCAAACATGATCATACTATGATCACTATTGCCAAGTGGTCCCAACACCCTTATTTCTTGCACCAGATCTGGCGTTCCACTAAGGACTAGGTCCAGTATGGCTTCCCCTCTGGTCGGTTCATGAACCAGCTGCTCCAAGAAGCAGTCATTTTTTCCATCTAGAAACTTTATCTCTTTAGCTTGTCCTGCTGTGACACTGACCCAGTCGATACCGGGGTAATTGAAATCACCCATTATTACTACTCTGTTGTGACTTTTGTTAGCTTCCTTGATTTCTTTGAGCATTTCATCATCCATTTGTTCATTCTGGCCAGGTGGTCGATAGTATACTCCCACTGCCATCACCTTCCCCTTCATAAATGGAATTTCAATCCATAGAGATTCTACAGCAAATTTTGTTCCCTGCAAAACTTTAATCCTTTCTGACTCAATGCCCTCTCTAACATAGAGCGCAACCCCTCCACCAATTTGATCAGCTCTATCATTATGATATAGTTTGTATCCAGGTATCACAGTGTCCCACTGGTTATCCTCCTTCCACCATGTCTCTGAGAGTGCAATCATATCTAACCTCTCATTTAGTACTATATATTCTAACTCTCCCATCTTATTGTTTAGACTTCTAGCATTGGCATACAAGCATTTTAGAGACTGTATTTTATTCATGTTAATCTGGCTATTGGTAGGCAGGGGTAATTTGGAATCTTTATGCTCTGTCTGCTTCTTACTCAAGGGCATTTGGGCTACTATACTCCCTTTTGGAACCTCACTGTTTTTGGTAGTATCCTTCAAGGATACCTTCGTCCGAACCACGCACTCCTGGGGACTGTCGGCTTTCCCCTATTTTCTAGTTTAAAAGCTTCTCTATCTCTTTTTTAAAGGTTAATGCCAGCAGTCTGGTCCCATCCTGATTAAGGTGAAGCCCATCCCTTCGGAAGAGCCCCCCCTTTCCCCAGAATGTTCCCCAGTTCCTAACAAATCCAAAACCCTCATCCTTGCACCATTGTCTCATCCACGCATTGAGACTCCGGAGCTCTGCCTGTCTTTTGGGTCCTGCACGTGGAACAGGAAGCATTTCGGAGAACGCTATCCTGGAAGTTCTGGATTTCAACTTCCTACCTAAAAGCTTAAATTTAGCCTCCAGAACTTCCCTACCACATTTTCCTATGTCATTGGTACCAACATGTACCAAGACAGCAGACTCCTCCCCAGCACTATCTATGATCCTATCTAGGCAGTGCGTGAGGTCCGCTACCTTCGCACCAGGCAGGCATGTTACCAGGCGATCCTCACGTCCACCAGCCACCCAACTATCTACATTCCTAATGATTGAATCACCAACTATAATAGCTGTCCTGACCCTCCCCTCATGGGGACATGGCCCTGGAGAAACGTCCCCAGTGCGAGAGGGTTTTACATCACCTGGAGGACAGGTCCTAGTTACAGGATCACTTCCTGCCACACCAGGGTGATGCTCTCCTGTCACGTGACCTCTTTCCTCCATGGCAACAGGGATGCTGCCAGACTGGAGGTGGGACTTCAGGACTATATCCCTGTAGGTCTCGTCCATGTACTTCTCTGTCTTTCTTATGTCTTCCAGGTCTGCTACTCTAGCCTCTAGAGAATGGACTCGTTCCCTGAGAGCAAAGAGTTCTTTGCACTTATTGCATACGTAAGACCTCTCACCAACTGGGAGAAAATCATACTTGTGACACTCAATGCAAAAGACCGGAGAACCCCCATCTCGTTGCTGGACTTCTGTCTGCATCTTAGTTTAAAGCTTGTGTTTAGGTCTTTTAAATTCTGTATATAATAAGGATTGGTGTAGATGCTTATACCAATAAAAGTGTATCTAATACCCCTAATACACCTTGTGTACCTGAAGCTTAAGTAATTAATCTCAGGTCCTCTGTGTATGACTGATTTGGATAACGAGCTGCACCTGAGAGCAGCCCCTTTCCTCTAAGATGTGCAAGTACCTATAAAACTATAAAACTTGCTGTGAGTTCTAGCTGTTTATTAATTATTTATTGTTTGTCTAACTGTTTATTTAATTATTTATTGTTTGTCTTAGTGGTGTGCTAGTTCAGCCTTCTCAGTTATAACTTACCTTGCCTCTCTCAACTAACTGGGCTTTGTGTGGTAGCCAGGTTAACTGTTCATTTTAAATTAAATCTCTCTCCCCAGAACCTGCTCTGTGTTAAACTTTTTTTCCTGTATTAAATACAATATTTTTAAGAAAAAGAAAAAACAATCCTAGAAGATACTTTATTCTTAGCCCACAAAATGGGGAGATTTATACAAAGGAAAAACCAAAAATACCACAAGAAAACATAAGAGCAAAGCTCTAATTACCAGACAGCTTTAACTACACCACCCACCTCCAGTCACTCATTACCATGTTCCTCTTTATTACTCAGAAAAACAACTCAAGCTGAAAAGGATCTAAGAAAATAAATTTTGAACCCTGAAACGTAACCAAACATTTACAGGGGTAGCTAAGAAAAAAAATAGCTGAAAGAGCGACCACCCTAGGTTTAAGGGCCAAAAAGGCCCGTCTCCTTGTTTGTGTCGCCTTACAGACATCAGGAAACATTTGAACCTTAGCACCACAAAACAGAACTGACATTTTTTTAAAGTAATTTTGAAAAACAAGCGCCCTATCCTGGCCAGAGACAAAAGATACCACTAAGGTAGCCCGAGATTCAATATTATCTTGTGAGTACTCTAGAAATTTGGTGAGGTCAAGGTCAGCAGGACCTTGAACTACATCAACCCCCCCCCCCCCAGGGGACTCGTGGAAAGGCCTCAACCAGTCAAATAATATGTTTTAGAGACAGCAATGGAGTCAGCAGAAGCCAAGCCCAGAGCTTCCCTAAAATACTTTTTTAGTAAGATTTCTGCAGAAAGCAAATGACAAGTGAGGACAGTATCTGAATTTAAAAAAGCATGGCTTAATTTTCCTTTTTGCCATGCTTTTTTAAATTCAGATACTGTCCTCATCACTACCACCTCCACTGGGAGACTATTCCACAGATCCACTACTCTTTCCATAAAGAAATATTTCCGCATATCACTCCTGAATCTATCCCCTTTCACCCTCATCCAGTGTCCCCTCATAGCAGACCTTACTTTCAATGGAAAGAGGCTCTCCTCCTGTGCCTTTATGCCACGGAGGTATTTAAACGTCTTAATCATACCACCTCTATTCTGCCTTTCCTCTAAGGTGTACATATTAAGATACTTAAGTCTGTCCTCATATGCTTTATAGCAAAGACCATTTCCTGTTTCCCATCAGCACCAGCGGGCTTAACAGAGCCGCAAGAGCGAAACTCTCCCTTCGCGGCTCTGAAAGCCGGCGCGGAGAGGGACTGATGCAGGGAGGGAGGGCTCTGCTGGGCAGGCGGGGGGGAGGCCCATTGGACACGATTCTTCCGCTGCCATGGCTGCAGCAGCAGCAGCAGCAGCTAGTTTTGTTTTTTTTTATTTTACCGAGGTCTTTAAATGAAGAATGTTTTTTGCGCGGGGTCCCCTGAAACGCGGGGCCCTGTGCAAACAACATTCTTGCTCAATGGACAGGCCGGCCCTGCCTCTCTCCAGTCCTCTGGCACCTCTCCTGACTCCAAAGAAGCATTGAAAAGGTCAGTCAGTTTTCTTGCTAGAATGTCTCCAAGTTCCCTCAGTATTCTCAAATGTATCCCATCTGGTCCCATCGCTTTGTCTACTTTAAGTTTAACTAGTTCCTCATGAACATAGTCTTCTGAAAATTGTTCAAGATGCCCCTCGCTTCTATTCCTGTTTGTGGGTGTTTAATGAGGTCCCACTCCTGGTTCTTCATCTGTGAACACAGAACAGAAATATTTGTTAAGCAATTCTGCTTTATCCTCATCAACTTCTACATATTCCTCACCTTCACCTTTGAGTTTGACAATACCACTTTTGCCCTTCCTCTTCTCACTAACATATCTGAAAAATGTCTTATACCCCCATTTTATTGCATTGGCTATTTCTTCTTCTTTTTACACCTTGCTTTCCCAACTACTTTGCAAGTCTCTCAAAGTTTTTCAAAATATAGATGTCTGTCTTCCTCTCTCTATGATCTCTTGTATTTCATGTCCCCTTTTCCTTTTACCTTTATTTACCATTTTAACAAAAGGTTGGTTGCCCTTAAAATATCCCCTTTCAGTTTTGCCCACTGTTTTTATACATTCCCCAGCTGTTCCCATCCCGCTAACGACTCCCTGAGGTATTGGCCCATCTTGACAAAGTTAGTTCTCCTATAGTATAAAACCCTTACTTTTGAATGGATTTTATCAGCCCTAGTCCTAATACTGAACCACACCATCTAGTGATCACTGGAAGCAAAATGATCCCCCCACTATGCCTTAACGACCACACTGCAACCTGGCCTTGGGAATGCATAGCTGTACAGGCTCTGAAAAATGTTTGTGGAATTAAATCATTTGCTGAACAGTGACTTGGACAAGCCGCAGCAGGGGGAATTGACGTTGATATGTGATGTCAGAACACATGGCAACTTCCTTGTGCATCATTTTCTCTCTTTCTATCTCAGAGCTGGTTGTAAAATATGTTTTGTGGCCCTTGTCCAGTCCTTCAATCACTACAGCATTGTAGCACAAAAGCTGGGAGTGAATTTGACTGCCGCAAAAGAGCAGGGACAATTGGCATTCCTGGAAGGACTGAAGTCCTCAGTTGATGTGTTGCTTGCTGATGGTCAGAAATCGGAAAAGAAAAATCCACTTCAGTTTATGAGTGATGCTAAGTCTGACCTAAAAGTCTTGTATGACTTTGTCCTGGAGTCTCTAGCGCCATCAGGCACTGATACATGGAAGTTCCCTGTGTTGCTCGTGGATGATGTGAGCGTACTGCTGAGCTTGGGCGCCAGCGCCATTCACCTACTGGATTTTCTACATTACTGCAGAGCAACCATCTGCTCCCAGTTAGAGGGCAATATGGTGGTGCTAGTTCATAGCAATGATGATTCTGAGGATGAAGAGAATGAACTGCTGATAAATTATCTCCGCCATCACAGCAGCTTGATCCTTCGGGTGGAGGGGCTGGCCACTGGCTTTTGCAAGGATGTTCATGGACAGTTAAGGATCTCTTGGAAGGGATCGTGTCGGCTGAAGGGGGAGAAGGATGTTGTGAAAGACTTCCAGTACAAAATACAAGATAAAACGGTCACATTCTTTGCCCGAGGAGCATCTGCTGCGGTGCTGTGAACTGTTGCCTTGGACTGTTCTTTCAGTTTTAATAACGTTCCCCTCAGTACACTTTTCTTCTTGTGGAAGAGGATATCCAAGGATAATAGCATACATCATGTCTTCTGCATGGGGCTGCATGCTCAAAGAGGTGTGGGTCCTTTGTTTTTGGATTTTGAAGGGGGCGGAGGTTGCTATTGGACTTGGCTGCTGCTGCTACTTACTTCTAGGGGCTTTCAGAATCTGTCCTAACTGGGATATGCTGCCACAAGCCTTCATTTACATCAAACCAGTGCTGCTTTTTTTTTTCTTCATTTTTATTCAATCAACCGATCATTTCAACCATTGTTGACTCTTTCCTTCCCAAGGGCCATAAATGCTGCCTTCACAGCATCCCAACTCCAGGCAGCCAGAGGAGTCTGGGAACAGAACCTGGCACATGCTGACCTGGGCTCAGAGGGTGTTTATTGTTTCCCTTGTTAATGCTTTGAGCTAGACCACAAAACTGGGAAACTTGGCCACATCCATTCAATTCCCTCCCCTATCTGTACTTGCCTGTAACCGTTAACAAGTTATGTAACCTCCCGATGATCGAACAAAGATTATAACTTCCCTGACCCTATGAAGCTTGTAAAAATGTGACTTCAACAAATGTGAAATGTCTGTTTTGATGATGGATAATGAAAGTAGCACATCCTGAAGATATTCCAGACAGTTCTACTTCTCTATAATTTGCTGGTCATAGGATTTAGTGTATCATACAATGACTTTCTTCCAAATGAAAACTATGCATTTGTTAAATGTCGTCATTAAACCCAATGTAAGCTAACTAAAAGCATGCGGAACAGTTAGATTTCATTGTGTTGGAAGAATTTAAAAAAAAAAAAAAAATGATCCCCCCACTATAACATCAGAAACCCTTTCACCATCGGTAAGCACCAAGTCCAGTATGACCCATTCACATATGGGTTCTGTTACCAGTTGCCTGAATAGTTCTCCCTGTAGACTTCCCCTTTCCTGGCAATTGCTGTGTATGTCTTCTATTAAATCTTCATCCACTTCTACTCCCTGTGAGGGGGATCTGTATATCACGCCAATGCAAATGGATTTCTCTTTCCCTCTTTCTAGTGTAACCCACAGTGCCTCCTCTCTCCCTTTAAGCTCTGTATTTCCATAGCTTTAATATTATTTTTTACATATAGTGCCACTCCTCCTCCTCTTCTTCCTACCTTGTCTTTTTTTTAATAAAGTATAGCCTGGTATAGTTACATCCCAGTCATGGTTGTCCGTGAAGCATGTCTCTGTTACTGCCACTAAATCCAAGTCAGCCTCTCCCATTAAAGCCTCAACATCTGGGATCTTATTCCCCATGCTATGGGCATTTATACACACTGCTTTCCATATGTTGCCCCTTTTACCCATTTCAATAAAGGTATTTAATGTTTCACTTACCTTGTGGCTTCCTTCACCATTCCCAATGAATCTAGTTTAAAGTTCTCTTCAATAGGTTAGCCAGTCTGCTACTGAAATCACCCATAGCAGTCCAGTAGTATCAGGATGATGGAAAAAGTCTAAATCTTTACCAGAAATTCATCCCACCCAATATCACACTGTCAGAAACAATCTCCAGGAACAAGCAGGAATGTAGTCTTCACATATGGGTATCAGCGGTACCGACGGAGCCTGCGCAGGAACGCTCCCCAGCGTCCAATAGGAAAGCTTTTGGGAGCATCCCACAGCGCCTGCGTGCTGCCTTCCCGCCTTTCTACCTCTCTCACTTCAGTTCTTTGTTTTCCGCGGAGCCGACAGGACATGTACCCTGTCACCGCAGAAAATTTATTCTTATTCTTTTGGTTTTTTGTGGTCGCGTCTGCCTTCACTCGACACCTACCGGTACCGCCGGTTCTCTTTTTTTCTTTTCAAAAAAAGAAACCTAGCTTTCTAAAAGATTTTTCTTTCAGGGGCCTCTCCCCTTTCGGTGCTAGGCTCCATTTTGGGCACTAGGCCCAATCTTCTTCAAACATGGAGAAACCAGCCAGTGGTTTCAAGAAATGTTCTAACTGTGGCAGTACAAATCCGTCACCGATACCCATGATTGGTGTCTTAAATGTTTAGGTCCTGAACATTGTCCATTGGAGTGTCTCTCCTGCAGAAAGATGACCAAGAGGGGCCTGCAGAATAGAGCTGCAAAGCTCAGTACCCTTTTTGCCGCAGATACGATGTCAGTTGCATCGACGTCTTCCAGAGCTTCATCTTCCTCCCATGGATCTCAGGTAACTAAGCTTAAGTCTTCCAAGACTGGCCAGTCCTCAAAGGGTAGATCTCCTTCTAAGCATCGAGATGCCACTGGCGTTGCCCTTGAGGAAAGTTCACTGGCAAAACAGCCCCGGCAGGAGTCTTTGGTCTCCAAAGCATTAACGGGGCTCCAAGATGTTAAGAACATAAGAATATAAGATATGCCATACTGGGTCAGACCAAGGTCCATCAAGCCCAGTATCCTGTTTCCAACAGTGGCCAATCTAGGTCATACATACCTAGCAGTTTCCCCAAAAGACACAGGTTCCACAATGCTTGTACTGGGTCAAGCATTGATATCCTGGGTCCCTTCTTAATAATGGTTTATGGACCTTTCCTCCAGGAACTTGTCCAAACCTTTTTTAAACCCAGCTACACTAACAGCCTTTACTACATTCTCCGGTAACAAATTCCAGAGTTTGATTACACGTTGAGTGAAAAAATATTTTCTCTTATTAGTCTTAAATAGTTTACCCTGTAGCTTCATTGCATGTCCCCTAGTCTTTCTATATTCTGATAACGTAAACAATCGATCTACGTTTACCCGTTCCATTCCGTTCATTAATTTATAGACTTCTATCATATCTCCCCTCAGCCGTCTCTTTTCCAGGTTAAAGAGCCCTAAGCTTTTTGGCCTTTCTTCATAGGACTTTCCTTCCATCCTCTTTACCATTTTGGTGGCTCTTCTCTGAATCTTTTCTAATAACGCTATATCCTTTTTAAGATACGGCGATCAGAATTGCACACAATATTCAAGGTGCGGTCTCACCATGGAACGGTATAGAGGCATTATAATATCTTTTGTTTTATTTTCCATTCCTTTCCTTATGATATCTAGCATTCTATTTGCTCTCTTGGCCGCCGCTGCACACTGGGCCGAGGGTTTTAACATGTTATCCACAATGACGCCTAAATCTTTTTCCTGGGTGGTGGTTCCTAATGTGGAACCTTGCATTGTGTAACCATAGTTTGGGTTGTTCTTCCCTAGGTGCATAACTTTGCACTTGTCCACATTAAATTTCATCTGCCATTTTGATGCCCAGTCTTCCAATTTATCAAGATCCTCCTGCAATTTTCCACAATCCTCTTCGGTTTTAACAACTTTAAATAGTTTTGTGTCATCTGCAAATTTGATAACCTCACTCGTTATTCCACTTTCCAGGTCATTTATGAATATGCTAAAAAGCAGCGGACCCAGCACAGATCCCTGGGGTACACCACTATTCACCTTTCTCCATTGGGAAAATTGGCCATTTAGCCCAGCCCTCTGCTTTCTATCTTTTAACCAGTTCTTGATCCACAGTAGTACACTGCCTCCTTTCCCATGACTCTTTATTTTTGCCAAAAGTCTCTGTTGAGGGACCTTGTCAAAGGCTTTCTGAAAGTCCAGATACACTCTATCAACTGACTCACCTTTGTCCACCTGTTTATTCACACTTTCAAAAAAACATAACAGATTAGTAAGACAAGATCTTCCTTGTCTAAAGCCATGTTGGCTGTCTCCCATTAGGCCATGACTATCTACATGCTGAGTAATTTTATTCTTTATGATGGTTTCTACCATTTTTCCCGGTACTGACGTCAGGCTCACCGGTCTGTAGTTTTCCGGATCACCCCTGGAACCCTTTTTAAAAATTGGTGTTACATTGGCAATCCTCCAGTCTTCAGGTATTAGAGATGATTTTAATGATAGTTCACAGATTACTAATAGCAGATCTGCAATCTCATATTTCAGTTCTTTCAAACACCCTTGGATGTATGCCATCCGGCCCAGGTGATTTGCTACTCTTCAGTTTATCTAATAGTTGTAATACATCTTCCTGATGTATCGATATTTCCTTCAATTCTTCTGCACCTTTAAATACCACTTCAGTCATGGGTAACATCCCTACATCTTCCTCAGTAAAAACTGAAGCAAAGAATTCATTCAGTCTCTCCGCTATCGCCTTGTCGCATCTTAGTGCCCCTTTAACTCCTCTATCATCTAATGGACCAACTGACTCTCTCACAGTTTTTTTGCTACGAATGTACTTGAAAGAATCTTTATTTCGCATTTTTGCTTCCGCAGCAAGCTTCTTCTCAAATTCTCCCTTTGCCTGCTTTTTCAATGCCTTGCATTTGACCTGCCAGTGCTTGTGCTGTTTCCAGGTTTTGTCGTTTTGGTTCTTTTTTCCATTTCCTGAAAGATGCTTTTTTGGCAACAACAGCCTCTCTGACCTCACGTTTAAACCATGCTGGCAGTTTTTTGGACTTCCTTCCACTTTTCTTAAAGCGTGGAATACAGCTGGTCTGGGCTTCCAAGATACTATTTTTCAACACCCAAGCTTGATGTAAGTCTTTAACCTTTGCAACTGCTCCTTTTAGTTTTTCTTAACTATTTTCCTCATTTTATCATAGTCTCCCTTTCGAAAGTTAAAAAGTAGTACTGTGGATTTCCTTACTATCCCTCCTCCACTAATTAAATCAAAGGCGATCATGCTATGATCACTATTGCCAAGTGGCCCCAACACCCTTATCTCTTGCAGTAGATCTGGGGTTCCACTAAGAACTAGGTCTAATATGGCTTCCCCTCTGGTCGGTTTATGAACCAGCTGCTCCAAGAAGCAGTCATTTATGTCATCTAGGAACTTTATCTCCCTAGCATGTCCTGCCGTGACACTGACCCAGTCGATACCGGGGTAATTGAAATCACCCATTATTATTACTGTGCTGTTACGTTTGTTAGCTTCCTTGATTTCTTTGAGCATTTCATCATCCATTTTGTTCATTCTGGCCAGGCAGCCGATAGTACACCCCCACTGCCATTGCCTTCCCCTTTTTATATGCCATTGCCTTCCCCTTTTATTTCAATCCATAGAGAATCTACAGCAAATTTAGTTTCCTGCAAAACTTTAATCCTTTCTGACTCTATGCCCTCTCTAACATAGAGCGCAACCCCTCCACCAATTTGATCAGCTCTATCATTACGATATAGTTTGTACCCAGGTATCACAGTGTCCCACTGGTTGTCCTCCTTCCACCATGTCTCTGATATTCCAATCATATCTAACCTCTCATTTAGTGCTATTTATTCTAACTCTCCCATCTTATTTTTTAGACTTCTAGCATTTGCATACAAGCATTTTAGAGACTGTATTTTATTCATATTGATTTGGCTATTGGTAGACATGGGTAATTTAGGATCTTTAAGCTCTGTCTGCTCCATACTCGAGGGAATTTGGGCTACTTTACTCTTTTTTGGAACCTCTCTGCTTTTGGTAGTATCCTTCAAGGATACCTTCTTCCGAACCATCCGCTCTTGGTGACTGTCGGCTTTCCCCTATTATCTAGTTTAAAAGCTGCTCTATCTCCTTTTTAAAGGTTAATGCCAGCAGCCTGGTTCCATCCCGGTTAAGGTGAAGCCCATCCCTTCGGAAGAGCCCCTCCTTTCCCCAGAATGTTCCCCAGTTCCTAACAAATCCAAACCCCTCATCTCTGCACCATTGTCTCATCCACGCATTGAGACTCCGGAGCTCTGCCTGCCTTTTGGGTCCTGCACGTGGAACAGGAAGCATTTCGAAGAATGCTACCCTGGAAGTTCTGGATTTCAACTTCCTACCTAAAAGCCTAAATTTAGCCTACAGAACCTCCCTACCACACTTTCCTATGTCATTGGTACCGACATGTACCAAGACAGCAGACTCCTCCCCAGCACTATCTAAGACCTTATCTAGGTGGCACGTGAGGTCCGCTACCTTCGCACCAGGCAGGCATGTTACCAGGCGATCCTCACGTCCACCAGCCACCCAGCTATCTACATGCCTAATGATCGAATCACCAACTATAACGGCTGTCCTAATCCTTCCCTCATGGGCACCTGGCCCTGGAGAAGCTTCTTCGGTGCGAGAGGGTTTTACATCACCTGGAGTACAGGTCCTAGTTACAGGATCACTTCCTGCCACACCAGGGTGATGCTCTCCTGTCACGTGACCTCTCTCCTCCATGACAACAGGGATGCTGCCAGACTGGAGGTGGGACTTCAGGACTATATCCCTGTAGGTCTCGTCTATGTACCTCTCTGTCTTTCTTATGTTTTCCAAGTCTGCTACTCTAGCCTCTAGAGAACGGACACATTCCCTGAGAGCAAGAGCTCCTTGCACCTAGTACACACGTAAGACCTCTCACCAACTGGGAGAAAATCATACATGTTACACTCAATGCAAAAGACTGGAAAGCCCCCATCTCGCTGCTGGACTGCTCTCTGCATCTTAGTTTTAAGTTTTTGTTTAGATCTTTAAGTTCTTTACTTACTAATGGTTGCTATGGATATTTATACCAATAAAACTGTACCTAATACGTTTAATATACCTTGTTCACCTGAAGCTTAATTAATCTCAGGTCCTTAGTGTATGACTGATTTGGGTAACGAGCTTCACCTGAGAGCATCTCCTGTCTTTTAAGATGTGTAAGTACCTATAAAGCTATGATTATCCCAGGGGTGGGTGGGTGTAGGGAGGGAGGGAGGGAAATAACACTTATTAAAAGAGGGCTGCTACACAGTACCCTGTCCTGTGCTGCTGAGGTAAGCTATATTCTTATTTGATTTAAATTATAGCTCTTTGCTGCTGCTAGGCTCTAACTTATAATGAAATTTAAATTATAAGCTCTCTGCTGGGTTCTAAATTTAACCAGAAAGCTCTCTTCTGTCTTTTAAATTTAAACTAAAAGTACTTTGCTGATGCTAGGCCCTGAGTGACTATTAAATTTAAACTACAGCTCTCTGCTGGGTTCCAAATTTAACCAGAAAGCTCTCTTCTGTGTTTTAAATTTAAACTAAAAGTACTTTGCTGATACTAGGCCCTGAGTGACTATTCAATTTAAACTACAAGCTCTCTGCTGGGTATGAAATGTAACCAGAAAGTTCTCTTTTGTGTTTTAAATTTAAACTTAAACTGCTGCTACTAGGCCCTGACTGATTTAACAAAAAATAGTGGGTTCACAGATTAAATAGCTTTAATAGAAAAAATTCCTTTCAGAAAATTCCCAGACGTATATACTCACAATTGCAGATCTCCCTCCAGAAGTAACAGTCCCCTTTCTAGTCCTTCAAGACTGAGGATCACAGAGCTCTGGTTGAGCTATTTATGCCTGTGCTGCTGAGGTAAGCTGTGACCAACTTCCTGGATGATTAACAGTCCTTGCTTGGATAGGAGTCTTTCAAAATGGCCTTTTGAACTGCCACCTGGTGTTAACACCTATTGAAAAGGTTTCACAGGTCCCCTGCCCCCTAGGTAGAAGGCCTCTTTGTAAAGGTCTCTAGAAGACTTTATTTGCTGCTCAAATAGTACTGACCCTGTTTTGCCTTTTGTGCTAATCTATATTCTTATTTGATTTAAATTATAGCTCTTTGCTGTTGCTAGGCTCTAACTTATAATGAAATTTAAACTACAAGCTCTCTGCTGGGTTCTAAATTTGACCAGAAAGCTCTCTTCTGTCTTTTAAATTTAAACTAAAAGTACTTTGCTGATACTAGGCCCTGAGTGACTATTCAATTTAAACTACAAGCTCTCTGCTGGGTATGAAATGTAACCAGAAAGTTCTCTTTTGTGTTCTGCAGAGGCTTCCACCTCTGCAGAACTACTGGAGCCATGTTCTGGGGTCATAGCAGCTTCCACCGGTACTGATACCCAGGCATCGGCAGGAGCGATGGATAAGAAAATCCTCGGTATCGAATGCAGTCTAGCGACCCTCTTAGCGGCTTCAGTACCGCTAAGACTGTTAGACGGTTCCACAAGTATTGGTACCGACATCGGTACCGGTACCGAGTTCACCTGCTTCATCAGGCATGCTTCCCCCCATGCCAAGCCTTGAGTACTATCTCAGGTAAAGGGGGACAGGATCTGAGACACTCTGGTACCGACGTCGAGCGGTACCGGTATCATGCATTACGGGGACACCTGGTACAGAGTGACTTCGAGTCTTCTGATTCCGATGACTCTGATGACTCTACCGGTGCTAGAGCGATCCTACCAGAGGATCCAACTCCTTCTCCTCAACACGGAATGTTTCCTCCAGAAGACATGTCCTTCCAGGATTTCATACGTGATTTAGCCAAAGGTCTTTCAATCACGGTGATTCCAGAAAAGGAACCTAGGGCAGAAGAATTAAGAATTCTACAATATCCCATGTCTCCTAAGGAAGCAGCTATGCTTCCCATTCACAAGATCTTACATGATCTTATGTTAAGGATGTGGGAAACTCCTTTAATGGTGTCTCCACATTCCCGACGCCTCGATACCATGTACCGAGTGGAAAACTGTCCTGTCTTTCAAAAGACTCAGTTACCACACCATTCAATGGTAGTGGAATCGGCCATGCATAGAATTAAGAGTGCTAAAATGCATTCTTCTAATCCTCCAGGCCAGGAGTCGAGGAAACTCGATGCCTTTGGGCGTCAATGCTTCCAATTCTCCATGTTATCAGCCAAGATCAGTTCCTACATTCTTTATATGGGCATGTTCCTGGAAGAAGTTGCATGTGACTTAGAGCTCATGAGCCCTAATATGTCTGAGGACAAAAGGGAAGATTTCCTTACCCTGGTCAAGCACGCCCAGAATGTCTCTAAATTCATGAACCATGCAACCTTTGATTGCTTTGAATGCATAAGCAGAACCTCTGCTATCTCCATAGGTGCATGTCGTATTGCCTGGCTTCAGGCATCAGACTTAGAACAGTGGGTGCAAGACAAGCTGGGAAACATTCCTTGTACAGGAGAATATCTCTTTGGCAAGGACTAGCAGGACAAGGCTAATCAGTTTGAATCTGAAAATACTACCTTGGATAGACTATCAAAGTCTACAGCCAACCCAGCAAAGAAAAAGTCATTCAAGAAACCCTTTTTCAACAAGAAAAAGAGGTTTTACCAATCATACCCCCATTTGGGCCACTGTCCAGTTCATGTTCACCAAAAGGGACAACAACAGAACAGACAGCAAAGAAAGCCGCAAACTCAAAGAGCTCAACGGGCCCAGCAGACACAGTCTCCTCAGGGGCTTTGACTCTTATCTAGAGAACTTAGTCATTCTGCCCCTAAAAGGACCATAAAATGCCATTTTGCCAAGAGATGGCAACAAATAACATCAGAAACCTAGACTCTGTCCATTGTATGACTGGGGTACAAGCTTCACTTTCTCAACATGCCCCCGCCTACAATAATCAAACAATTCAATTCTCAGGTCCCTGCCACCGACCTCTTGTGGCAGGAGGTCACATCACTTCTCAGTCAAGGAGCAATAGAAGAAGTACCCATATCCCAACAGGGTACGGGGTTCTACTCCCCCTATTTTCTTATTCCAAAGAAAACAGGAGGACACAGACCTATACCGTACCTCAGAGAATTAAACAAATATCTGTTCCGAGAAAAGTTCAAAATGATCTCCCTCGTAACACTCCTACCATACCTTCATAGTCAGAACTGGCTATGTTCTCTAGATCTAAGAGATGCGTACACGCATATTCTCATCCACGCAAATCACAGGAAGTTCCTTTGATTCCTGGTCCACGGAAGACACTTCCAGTACAGAGTTCTTCCCTTTGGTCTAGCTTCTGCCCCAAGAGTCTTCACAAAATGCATGGCAGTGGTAGCAGCATTTCTGAGAACTCTAGGAATATTTGTCTTCCCTTACTTAGACGACTGGCTCATTCGAACATCAACAGCTTCAGAGGCCAGCTTCGCTCTTTCTCGAACAATGAGAATTCTTCAATATTTGGGATTGGTCATAAACCTCCCAAAATCTCATCTCAACCCCTCTCAATCTCTCGAGTTCATAGGGGCTCATCTAGACACACGGCAGTCAAAAGCTTTCCTGCCACAGCTGTGCTGTCTGCATATAATATAGCTGGCATCTCAAGCATCTATGAAGGTCTTCCTGACTGCTCGGGAAATGCTTCAGCTTCTGGGGCATATGGCATCCACTGTCCATGTGGTTCCCTATGCTGCCTTCAAATAAATTCTTTGCTTCGGTCTTTACTGAGGAAGATGTAGGGATGTTACCCATGACTGAAGTGGTATTTAAAGGTGTGGAAGAATTCAAGGAAATATCGATACATCGGGAAGATGTCTTACAACTATTAGATAAACTGAAGAGTAGCAAATCACCTGGGCCGGATGGTATACATCCAAGGGTGTTGAAAGAACTGAAATATGAGATTGCAGAACTGCTATCAGTAATCTGTGAACTATCATTAAAATCATCTCTAATACCTGAAGATTGGAAGATCGCCAATGTGACACCAATTTTTAAAAAGGGTTCCAGGGGTGATCCGGGAAACTACAGACCGGTGAGCCTGACGGCAGTACCGGGAAAAATGGTAGAAATCATCATAAAGAATACAATTACTCAGCATGTAGATAGTCACGATCTAATGGGAGACAGCCAACATGGCTTTAGACAAGGAAGATCTTGTCTTACTAATCTGTTATGTTTTTTTGAAGGAGTGAATAAACAGGTGGACAAAGGTGAGTCAGTTGATATTGTGTATCTGGACTTTCAGAAAGCCTTTGACAAGGTCCCTCATCAGAGACTTTTGGCAAAACTAAAGAGTCATGGGATAGGAGGCAATGTACTATTGTGGATCAGGAACTGGTTAAAAGATAGAAAGCAGAGGGTAGGGCTAAATGGCCAATTTTTCCCAATGGAGAAAGGTGAATAGTGGTGTACCCCAGGGATCTGTGCTGGGTCCGCTGCTTTTTGACATATTCATAAATGACCTGGAAAGTGGAATAATGAGTGAGGTTATCAAATTTGCAGATGACACAAAAGTTACACTGGCTCCCCATTCAAGCAAGGATCAGTTTCAAGACTTTACTGCTAACGTTCAAAGCTGCTAAGGGGCTTACCTCATCCTCTCTCTCTAACCTCATCCAACCACTTGCACCAAACAGGCCATGAAGAACCGCAGAGTTGAACATGCTAGTCATCCCAAATGAAACCACAAGATGCACCAGATCAACAGCCAACAGAGCCTTCCAACTCTGCGCCCCAACTCTATGGAACGCTTTACCAGCACAAATCAGAGCAATCCCCAACTTGAGCCAGTTCAGAAAAGCGTTAAAACATTTCCTCTTCCTTAAATATCTCAATGACAGCTCCGAACATAACTCCCAAGCGAGTAGCAGAAGTAGTCAAACAGGCAGACCCACGCAACAGGCTTACCCCACAATGTAAATAACAAGCAGTTTCCTGTATTGTTGTACCACCTATGTATATAGTTGACCGTGTCCATTATCAGGTGAACCACCAATGTATATAGTTAACCCGTTTATCCAAGTTCTACTTCCTGTTAAATGTAATGACCAGACATATGTAAATTGTCGGATGTTTCTGTTCAATGTAAACCGCGCTGATGGCTAATAGTGCGGTATATAAGAATTGTTAATAAATAAATAAATAAAACTATTTAAAGTTGTTAAAACCCAAGAGGATTGTGAAAAATTGCAAGATAAATTGGAAGACTGGGCATCAAAATGGCAGATGAAATTTAATGTGGACAAGTGCAAGGTTATGCACCTAGGGAAGAACAACCCAAACTATGGTTACACGATGCAAGGTTCCACATTAGGAACCACCACCCAGGAAAAAGATTTAGGCATCATTGTGGATACCATGTTAAAACCCTCGGCCTAGTGTGCAGCGGCGGCCAAGAGAGCAAATAGAATGCTAGGTATGATAAGGAAAGGAATGGAAAATAAAACAAAAGATATTATAATGCCTCTATATCGTTCCATGGTGAGACCGCACCTTGAATATTGTGTGCAATTCTGGTCGCCGTATCTTACAAAGGATATAGCGATTTTAGAAAAGGTACAAAGAAGAGCCACCAAAATGGTAAAGGAGATGGAAGGATACTCCTATGAAGAAAGGCTAAAAAGTTTAGGGCTCTTTAATCTGGAAAAGAGACGGCTGAGGGGAGATATGATAGAAGTCTATAAATTAATGAACGGAGTGGAACGGGTAAACGTAGATCGATTGTTTACCTTATCAGAATATAGAAAGACTAGGGGACATGCAATGAAGCTACAGGGTAAACTATTTAAGACTAATAAAAGAAAATATTTTTTCACTCAACGTGTAATCAAACTCTGGAATTTGTTACCGGAGGATGTAGTAAAGCCTGTTAGTGTAGCTGGGTTTAAAAAAGGTTTGGACAAGTTCCTGGAGGAAAGGTCCATAAACCATTTTTAAGAAGTGACCGAAGATATCAATGCTTGACCCAGTACAGGCATTGTGGAACTTGTGTCTCTTGGGGAAACTGCTAGGTACTGTGATGCGGCGGACCCTCTTGCAGAGAGAAAAAAAGTTTTAAATCCAGGAAAAGACAGGTATAGCCTGCAATGTCCTGAGGATCCACCTAGAGGGAGCACGAGAGTCAGTACAGAGTCTGAAGAACCACGCCTCTATGGGCAGGACTTAGGCCCAGTCAGTTTGGATTTAAACAAAGACAGGTCTGAATCAGAGGAGGAAGGAGACCCACAAGCCAAAGAAAGAGCAGACTCGAAAGGCAGAGAAAAAGCAGGCCTGAGAGACAAAGAGAGTGCTGGCCTTGAAGACAAGTGGAGAACACAAAGAACCGGTGTGCACAGAAAAGCTGAAGGAGCTGGGCTACGAGGCAAGGGCAGAGGCAGAGAAACAAACTGTAAGCAAATATCTGGCAGAGGGCAACAGCTGCAGCCTTGGAACAGAGAGATTTTTCCCTATACTAAGGAAGGAGAGATACCCTTGGAGAACCTGGACCATGCTAAGCTAGAAGCCGACTGGGGTGGGCCTCAAGCCTTCTCAGAGAAGGAAAGGAGAAAACTTAAAGGTAAAACTTTTATTACTTGTAATTGTCTACATAATCCTAACATAAGGGAAGGACAGTGGAAGGAAGCTTCTCCTTGTAACCGAGATACTTATAAGCAAAAGCTTGAAAACAATTGGACTAAAAAGAGGACTGTGAATGCTAAGCA
Source organism: Ichthyophis bannanicus (assembly GCA_033557465.1). NCBI lineage: Eukaryota > Metazoa > Chordata > Amphibia > Gymnophiona > Ichthyophiidae > Ichthyophis > Ichthyophis bannanicus. Next base: position 1,558,659,198 of record CM066031.1, on the reverse strand, counting down.
TTGCGATGAACAGGCTTTTAAAACTCTAACTGAAGAGGAGCCTTTGTTTTATCCAGTGGCCAGAAACCGACGCCCTAAGCTATCTGCCAGACACTGGAAAACAGTACAGCAAGCTTTTAAAAAGCCAGAGTATAGTTGTGTGGAGACATCGGATTCAGAACTATCAGAGGTAGAATTCATGCAAGTGGAATCTGCAGGCGAAGAGTCTGACCAGCCGATGGAATGCACAGCAGAGAATCTGGAGTTTATCCCTAGCTCTATGAATGAAGAAATGAATGCAGTATATTGTGTTGCTTTAAGCTACTGTGAAGTTAACAGTCATTACTTTGGTCTTTTTCATTTATGGTTTAACCCTGATGCAAGGGACTTGTTCAGTTGTGATACCATCCAATCCGTTTATCCTGTTTTGAACCATTTGTGCAAAAAGGGGAAATAAAGCCTTTTCATTTTCCCTCCATTTTCGTGCGGACTTGTTTCTCTTTGGGAAGTTGGTTACGAGGCCGGCACAAGGGACTGCCACCCTTGACCCTCGCACCTGTCCAACCCCAATCACCACAATCTCGTGTACCCCAGCCCTTCTGTGGAAAACTACGCCGCCACTAGGGGGGGCTGCGGGTGACAGTACATATGACCTAGATTGGCCACTGTTGGAAACAGAATACTGGGCTTGATGGACCTTGGTCTGACCCAGTATGGCATATCTTATGTTCTTATGTTCATATGCGAGCAGCCTAGTGGACCCTATCCTCTCAGTGGATACAGGCCTCGGGTCGGCTAACGGACAAAATCAGAAACTCCACATATCTAATTTCATCCCTGCAATGGTGGCAATCACTGGAAAACCTCCTCATAGGCTCTCTTTTCCAGCAGCCTCTGTACCAAGCCACCCTAACAACAGATGCATCCAAGTTGGGTTGGGGGGCCCACTTGCACGATCTCTCAACTCAGAGTCTTTGGACCCCACAGGAGGCTTCTCTTCACATAAACCTCCTAGAGCTGAGAGCCATTTTCAATGCTATTTGAGTATTTCAGGCTCATCTCAGCCACAAGACAGTTCTGGTCCAAACCGACAATCAGGTAGCCATGTTCTATCTGAACAAGCAAAGCGGAACAGGCTCTCTGTCGCTATTCAATGAAGCTTTGTGACTATTGGGCCCTCGCCAGAGAACTTCAAATCCCCCTTCTTGTGTTATACCTTCCAGGCATTCAAAACTTATGAGCAGACAAACTTAGTCGAATACTGCTGCCACACTAGTGGTCTCTCCACTCAGACCACCTTGCTCGAGTGTTTCAAATCTGGGGAACACCAGATATAGACTTCTTTGCAAGTCCACAGAATGCCAAACTTCCCCGATTCTGTTCCAGAATCCCAGCTCACAACTGCCAGGCAAGGGATGCCTTCCTGCTCCACTGGGGTCAGGACGTCCTCTATGCCTTCCCACCCATTCCCCTCATTCCCAAAACTTTATTCAAGCTTCAGAGAGACAGAGGTCATATGATACTCATAGCTCCCAATTGGCCATGGCAAACGTGGTATCCTCTGCTTCTGCATCTCTCTCAAACCACTCCTCTGGAGTTGGGAAATGCTCCAGATCTCCTTTCCCAGGAGAACGGATCCTTACTGCACCCAAATCCCCAGTCCCTGCATCTCAGGGCCTGGTTAATGAAAGCTTAGATTTCCTGGATATCAACCTCTCTCAGTAGGTAAACGATATCCTTCTGACTTCCAGAAACCTTCCACGAGGCGTTCCTATGCTTTTAAGTCGAAGAGATTCTCTGTCTTGTGTTCACAAAAGGGACTTAATCCCCTTTTGATACCTGTGGAGTTGCTACTAGAGTATCTCCTCCAACTATCCACTTCTGGTCTTAAGACCAATTCAGTGAGAGTCCATCTTAGTGCTATTGCTGCTTTTCGCAAACCTTTTGATGGACAACCTATTTCCTCTCATCCACCACCGGTGGCATGGGATCTAAATCTTGTTCTTGGGCAGCTCATGAAACCGCCTTTTGAACCCTTAGCCACTACAACCCTAAAGTTTCTTTCATGGAAAGTCATTTTCCTAATTGCTATCACTTTTTGCAAGACGCATTAGTGAACTGCAGGCTTTAGTGGCTGACCCTCCTTATACAAGGTTCCACCATGATAAAGTAGTCCTCAGGACTCATCCTCACTTTATGCCAAAGGTGGCTTCGCCTTTTCATCTAAACCAGTTGGTTTATCTTCCTATATTCTTCCCTAGGCCTCATGCCTCCAGTGCAGAAAGGAATCTTCACACTTTGGATTGTAAAAGGGCCTTATCCTTTTATCTTCAAAGAACTAAGCAACATAGAAAATCTTCTCAGCTTTTTGTTGCTTTTGACGCTTCAAGCTTGGTCACCTCCTGGTTTTGGGATAGACCAGGTCATATATTGCAGTAATTCATGCCCTCAGTCAGTGCGAAATGGAATTTACATTGTTCTGAAGTGCGCCCATTCATGAGTTTCCCAACGACTGATGATAGGGCAAGCACAATGCCTAAGGCAAATAACATGAGATGTCTGCTGTTTATGAACAGTCTGATGAGAGTTTTTCCCCTTAGTTTATTTTTGCTTGACATAAAGCCTTTTTTAACTGAAGAGAGTGCTTGGGTCAATATGGGAGCTCAAGTGCCTAAGCCCTCTGGGTCAGAGAAGTTGACTGACACACTACAGGAGACCTCTTTGAAGGCAGAGGTGCCTCAAGCCAAAAGGAAATGGCTTGAGGAGGATTCTTGAATGGGTCATGACTCATGAGTCTCCTCAATCTCCAGACTGAGAGGATCCTCTGTTGGAGCCAGTGGGTCTCTGGGGGGAGACAGCGCCACCTGAACAGGAAGAAGATGTGAACCCTCAAGGGAAGGATCTCAATGCCTTTAGGGTTTTTCACAGGGAGGAGCTGGCTGCACTGATTGCGCACTCACTGGCAGTGCTCAACATTATTCCAGCCCCTGCAGTTGCAAGGGTTCAAGTCCTTACAAACTTCTTTCCCTGTTCACAGTTATCAAGAAAATGATTGAAGCAGAATGGGAAGCCGGCCTCAGAGGGGATCAGACTGAGTTGCCTGTACCTTATTCCTCAGGAGGAAAGAGAACTTCTTAAGATACCTAGGGTGGATGCTCTGTTCTCGGCAGGGATCAGAAAGGACTACCATTCCTGTATAAGGTGGTGCAGCATCGAAAGACCTGCAGGACTGCAAACTGGAGATCCTTTTAAAGCAAGCATTCGTTACTAGTGCTCTGACTCATCAGATCTCCATCTGTGGGGCATATATGACCAGGGCTTCCATCCACTGGATTCAAGCTTTGGCAACAGGAGAGCTATAATCCCAAGCCACAGAGCCTAAGGCTGGGCCTTTGCATTAGTCCTTTGGGCTCCAGCTTGCATGAGCCCTCTACAACATGCCCTGCTCTCTTCTTGGTTTCCTCAACTCCATCTATTTTCCAGAAAGCTGGTCTGTCTGTGGGACATAAGAACGAGCCTTTTCTGGCATCTGCAGCAGGAACATCTGGTGGCGAGAATGCTGCTAGAGTCACCGGACTAGATATTGCTGACAAAGGATGCCAGCCTCACGGGGCAGGGAGCACATTGTGAGTCACAAGTGACACAGGGACTCTGGTCTCCAGAGGAGAGCACGTGGTTCATCAATCATTTGGAAATGAGAGCGATCTTTCTGGCTCTGCAAGTTTTCCTTCTTCTGCTTCATCAGAGAGCAATAAGGGTCTGCTCCAACAAGGTGACTATGGTAGCATACATCAATCATCAGGAGGGCACAGGCAGTGTGACACTGGCAGAAGAGATTCACCTTTTATTTCTGTGGGCAGAGAGAACCTCGAGGCCTTTCAGCAGCTCACTTGTCAGGGAAAGAGAATGTTGAAGCAGATTTTCTCAGTTGTCACAGATTAGACCCAGGCGAATGAGAAATGAATGCAGCAGTCTTTCACGATAACACCTGTTGATGGGGTATGCCAGTCTTGGACCTCCTGGCCTCTGCATACAATGCCAAGATGACGGAAGTCCATGTTAGAGGGCTTAGATGCACTAGCTCAGACATGGCCGAAGGAGGGGCTCCTCTTTGGATTTCCTTTATAACCTTTATTAGGGCATCTTCTACAATGCATAGAATCCCACCCTGGATGGGAGATTCTCATTGCTCCAGATTGGTTCCACCAGCTGTGGCATGCTGATCTCTGCAGACTATTGATAGTGAGCCCATGGTGGCTGCCAAACAGGATAGACCTGATCTGGCAGGGACCTCTTCTGATTCTACAAGTGGATCGATTCTTGATTGTAGCCTGGCTCTTGAAAGGGTAAAGCTAAGGCAAAAGGGCTACTCTGCGTTAATGGTGGCCACCCTCTTGAGAGTCCGTAAACATTCTACATCCTTAGCTTATGTCAGAGTGTGGAAGGTGTCTGAATGCTGGTGTGAGGATAATGGTTTCTGAGGTTTTTTTGTCCTTGATTCTGAATGTTTTGGCCTTTTTTGTAGGCCAGGTTGAACAAAGGGTTAGCCTTGAACTCCCTTTGAGTCCAGGTGGTGGCTATCTCCGGTTACCACGGACATATACAGGGCTTCTTGCTGGCAGCCCATCCAGACGTGGTCTGGTTCTTCGGGCAGTGAGGCAAATATGTCAACCTTTGCAGGATATTGTCCCCCCCGTGAGACCTCAATCTGGTGCTACCTGCCCTTACAAGTTTGCCCTTTAAGCCTCTCTCTAGGGCTTCCTTGAAAGAACTTACCCTAAAGGAAGTTTTCCTGGTGTCTATTTCTTCAGTGTGACAGATGTCGGAGCTTTAGGCTTTATCTTGCAGAGAGCCGTTTCTGGTGTTGACCAAGGAAAAAGTGGTGTTGAGGATGGTTCCGTCATTTTTACTGATGGTAGTTGTGTGGTTTCATCTCAGTCAGTCTGTGATCCTTCCGGTTTTTCCTCATTTGTGAGACTCTGAGGAATATTGTCAGTTGCACTGGCTAGACTTGCGCAGAGTGTTGAATCAGTATCTTAGAAGAATAGAGCCCTTCTTTAAGTCCAACCATCTTTTTATTCAGTTTGGAAAGCTGCGCAAGGATGAAGCAGCTTCCAAGGCTTCGATAGCTTGGTGGGTAAAAGATGCCATCGTCTCTGCTTATATGCTGAAGAGAAGACCAGTCCCAGGCACTCTGAAGGCACATTTGACAAGGTCATGAGCAACCATCTGAGCAGAGTATGGTCTAGTTCCACTGGCTGACATTTGCAGGGCAGCTACTTGTTTTTGTCCTTGGGCTATGTTTGAAAGTCTATTGCCTGGAATTTTAGCATTAATATGCTCTCTTAGAGTCTACTTTGTCAATAGGATACTTATCTCTGGAGCCTATGGAGGGAGCTCTTGTACTATGACATCAGAAATCTGACATGCTCAGTTCTCAGCTGCTGGTGGAGGCTGATAACCCACACATACTGGACTGGACTGGATGGACTCAAGGAAAGACAATTAGCAGGTAAGGTCTAATTTTTCCATTTTGCTCCAAAATACCTTGGTAGTCCTATGACCTCCTGATTCCTCTAATATGTTCCAGGACTCCAGTTCCTGAAGCAGTAAAACCGTCCCACAACATTATGGACCCTACACCATATTTAACTGTAGGAAGGGTGTTTTTTCCTTATAAGCTTTATTTATTTGCATGTAAATGTATCACAGATCTGCATTGCCAAAGAGCTCAAGTTTGGTTTCATCTATCCACAGAACATTTTTCCAGAAGGATTGTGGTTTTTCAAGGTGGATTTGGGCAAAGATCAGGCATGCCTTTTTATGTTTGTCTTTGATAAGTGGGGTCCTCCTTGGCCTTCGCCCATGAAATCCAACTCCTCTGGCACTCACAATATACCAGTTAGCTACAATGACCCATCAGTGCTATACCCCAGAAGGGTCTGCCCTAGGCAACTGCCAACATTGTCCATGTAGGTCAGCGGCTTCAGCACAAGTGTGTCATTGCACTTCTAGAGACATGCTGGGGGGAGACTTGCTCATGGGGGCAATTGAGGTGAGGCAGAAAGAAACATATGCTGGGAGGAACATCACAGGTTCAAAGCAGACATGGGAAGGGTCCAGGGAACACACAGTGTTGTTGGTACAGCCCTTGATGCACTAACAAGACATATGGGGATGTGAGGAGAAGGCAGCCCATATGAGGTAAGTGAAAATCCATCCACATTTGGTCTCTTACAGACAGATGGCAACAACTCACGTTCATCAGATAAAGACAGGAATCAGGGTTCACCAGTTCTGCCTATGGTATCCAAGATGTGCCCCCATTGGAATGACCATCATGATGGTCATTTGTGTGCATGGATATGTGCCCAAAATAAAGAGACATCATTGAAATGTGCAACACCAAACATGCCATTCAAATATTACCTGTCTTTCCACAGTCTGTCCTGAACCATCCAGTACCCAAACCCTGACCTCTGCAGTACATCACACACGTCGGTTGCATGAGCCATAAACTCAGCATGCTATCCAGCCCTGCCACACAGTCCATAATCATGAAGATGATCATCAAGTCTGACCCCTGTCAGAGTCACATGTTGTGTGATCAGCAGAAGTATTGCACAGTTCAAAGCATGTCCAGTCATGGGAATCCATCCACTCCTGAAAACATGCCATATGCCTGAGCTGCCACATCTGGCCCACAATATACCTGTACCCTGATAAAGAGCTCCACAGGCCCCCAGGCCATCTGAGGAGATCAGTTATAGGTGGAGGAGGAGACAACTTTGGCAAAATATTTTTTCCCAGCCATTGTTTAGTTGATGGAGCTTTGGTATCTGTTTAAGTTAAAGAGAGAGAACTACCAAAGTCCCTACCTATTGCTCAGCTGTCTTTTAAAATAAAAAGCAGTTAACCTCTTTTAAGTGTGTTTTAACAGTGCTGTTCTACATCACTGTGTGTAACTAATTGGGGAGTTGTCCTATAAAACAAGAATGCTCACATAGGGTGGGTGGGAGCAGAGGATGGGCAGGGAGGAATCTAACACTTGATGAGGTCAATGGCTTCAAAGAACTAGCTGTGAATGCATAGCTTGAACAAAAAACACTGAACTCCAACTGACAGAGCTTTGCCCAACACCAGAAAAAAATACCCCTTCACAGTATAGAAAGAGAATTAGCTTTTAAAAATGAAAACCAAAACCCCTTTAAAAGCTTTCAGGCAGAGAGCTTGTATTTAAAAGCCACATAGAATTACCTTGCTTGCAATAGACTTAATACTTAATTCCCCTGTTAGGAATGCCAGTACTTGCAAGGCCCTGTAGACCCTTATACAGCACTGCCTAGCTGCTTAGCAAGCTAATCAAGGACCACTTACACCAGATGAAGTCAGTGGCTTCAAAGAGCTTGCTGTGAATGTGTAGTTGGAAGAAAAAACAATGAACTCTGACAGAGCTTTGCCCAACAGCACAAAAAAATTCCCCTTTGCAGTATAGAAAAAGAATTAGCTTTTAAAAATGAAAACCAAAACCCCTTTAAGAGCTTTCAAACAGAGAGCTTGTATTTAATAGCCACACAGAATTACCTTGTTTGCAGTGGAGGCCCTTTTAGGTATAGTGGTGAGATCAATAACTTATTACACAAGCAATCAGGGTTCAATTCTCACTCCACTCATATCTTGCTAGAAATAACAGGGCCTGCTGGGTCATCATTAACTTGACAGCACTTTCAATGAAGATAAAATATAATATTAAAATAAACTAAAAAAGAGAAATGTTTTGCCTTCAAATTAAAGAGTACCCATTTATCAATGCTGGGCCATTTTTTTTCAGGTACCGGCATAGTTACCATCAACAAAAATATGTTCACTGTATGGCTTCCTGCTAGTACAGTTGGTTGTGATCTTGGCTTCTTCTGGCCTGTACACTTCTGCTAGCTCTGGGCCAAGCCTGCCTGTCTTCCCACAGTCTGCTTTCTGGATAAGCTACCCTGTTCAGGCCTGTGTGGGCATGGGAGGGGGGATCTCTGTGTCATCTTACCTAGTAGCCAGCTTCCAGAGATTTCACTACTCTCAAAGCCGGCATGTATCCCAGACTGGCTCAGGATGTATGAATCAAGGCAGAGTCCTGGGGATTTTGCCACATCTCTTATTCCCCCCTGGGCATTACATACAACTTGCATGTTCATTGAGTGATAGGCCTTCCAGATACAGTATGTGGCCCCATTTCATCATGGGGACTTAAGAGCCACAGGCTTTCAGTCGATGACACCCAGCACTGAACCCAGCCACCTCATGGAACTGCAGCATCGTCTGATGCCTGTGCTGTGGTGTGTGCAGGAAGACGATGTAGTACACAGCATGCCTCAGGAAAGCACTCAGAAACTGAGTGATGCACCTGGAACGAACCTGACAGACCAACTGGAACGTACCTGACAGACCAAATGGAACGTACCTGACAGACCAACTGGAACGTACCTGACAGACCAAATGGAACGTACCTGTCCCTAGGATGGCAAGTCTGTGGAGACCTTCACGAGTACAGACAGGGCCTGTCCCCTGTGTGTGATGGCAGCAAGGTGGGGCTCCAGCTCCAGGCACAGCTCATGTATGACTGCCTGATCAAAACAGATCCTGGTAACACAAAGTTCATCTGTCAGGTACAGGTACTACATTCTCAGCCTGGGTACCCTTGGATATGGTCACCTCCTCCCTTCCATGTCTGCCCCATGTAGCATGGCCATCACAAACAAGGAGATAATGTCTTCCATGATATGCTCTTGACCACAGAAGCTACTCCCATGAAAATCTTCAACCACAAACACACCCACACTTTCAGGGGAATGTGGAGCAAAGTATTAAGTACTGCTCAGATTTCACATGTCTGGCAGGAATAAAGTGCATGTCTGCAGTGGAGCCCCAAAAGGTCCATGGCGTCCAACATGAACAGGAATATGTTTATGGACATTTTCTACATGTACACATGGAAATGGCCTATTCCTGTTCTGTAATGACCTCCTTAGCAATAGTGGTGTACATTGTAACATAAACCTAGTAATGTACATTAAACAGGGACCTAGATAACTTGAATCATACATTAAGTTTCCTCTGATGCAATGGAAGGTTAAGTGACTTACCCAAGGCCACAAGGAGTGACAGTAGGAATTAAACACTGTTCCTTTGGTTAGCAAGCCAGTGCTCTAACCATTAGGCTACCTCTTTACTCTATTTATGTCTGTATACTTAATGAAATTCTGGTCGCCATATCTAAAAAAGAATATCGTGGAATTAGAAAAGATATGGAGAAGGGCCCACAAAAAGGGAAGGGGATGGAATGATACCCCCATGAGGAAAGGCTCAAAAATGTAAGGGCTCCACAACTTGGAGAGGAGATATGATAGAGGTCTATAAATTAAAGAATACAGTAGAACAGGTTAACGTACATCAATGTTTTTTTATTTTAAACTCCCTTCAAGTCAATGCTGGCTCCTGGCAATCCAGCAGCTTCTGTGTTTTCTTGGAAAGGTATGAACAGATGTAGGATTGCCAGGGCCTTTCTTCTGAGACAATGGAGGGTAAAGTGGCTGGGCTAAGGACACGAGTGTTTTTGGAAATACTACCTCTGCTCACCTCCACCCCCAAATGGAATCGATGGCAGCTCGGGAGGACGATACAGCCACCCATGTGTGTTGCTGCTGCTGTGCACCAGGGTTGGCCACCCTAGGTGGCCTCCTGGCTTGCCTAGTAGACAGGCTGGCCCTGGTGTGAACTATGACCTGAGGAAACAGGTGGATGAGCAGAAGATGATGCTGGGGAGCTACAAGGAATGTTTGAACCGATGCGTGATGATGAACAAAAACCTGCCTATTGCAAAGTCAAAGAAGAAAAGATGGCATGTGTCATGGTCCAGGGCAGAATAGACCAGAGGAAATGCAGGAAAATGCTCGGGGGAGTTTTAAAAGGCACACTGAGAAGCACATGGCTAGGGGTTGCCATGAGCAACAAAGGAAAACACAGGCTCATGCTGCAGCAAAACACCCAGAGAGAGCATTACGTAAGGGCTCATTAGTAAGGCAGAAACAGCTGCAGGAAGTTAGCCCAATGGAAGTCTCAAGCTATGATGCAGTTAAAATAGGGCCAGCTTGGAGCACAGAAAAACCAGAGAGGAGGAAGGGAACCAGCAGATACACAGGAAACAGATACACGAGGAGCACAACAGGAAGCTCAGCTAAAGGCAGAGGAAGGGATAGAGAGAGATCCCAGGAGCCATACCGAAGTGTTTCTGAAGAAGAATCTATCTGCTCTGAAGGAGAGTTTGCCTCAGAAGAATTCTCTCAGGTCAGTGTTTTAAACCAGGGCTACAATAAGGAAAAGCCTGGCTGTGAGCTGACGAGAATTGCTTATAGCAAACCGAGGGAGAGAGAGATAGATAACAGGCTTAGCAGGCACACCTCTAGGCAAACAAACCGACGCTGGGCTGGGAAGCACCCTGGTGAATGGAATAGAGGGGCACTGGAATTCCTGTCTAGAGATCTGAGAGGGAAAGATCCTGTGAGGACAGAAGCCAGACTCTATGGTAACCAGCCTTTCCTCACTAATAGAAATGAGAGCAGCTTCAGCTATGAAGAAAGAGAGTTAAATGACTGCCAGAGAAGTTACAGCCCTGAGCCAGTTTGCACAGAAGAAAGTCCTGAAGATATGGATTATGAATGTTGGGCTGATACTGATAATTGCTCTAGAATGGACTGTACACTAGTTCTTTCAGACACTATAACCTCTTTTTGTTGAAGTGCCGTTCCCATTGAAATCTGTGCAGGTGGCACTGATTTCAACAGCACAGTTCTTCTGAAAAGCAAAGAAAACTGTTTTCCTATTTTGTTTGTTTAAGCTGAAGAGAAGCATTTTTGTTATCCTTAATGATCCTTTTGTGTTACCAGAAAAATATGGTTTATTTCCTTTTTGTAACATTGATGCAAGAATTCTCCCGGGACGGGAAATAAAACCTCTTGAAAGCTTAGTCACTCGCGCACAACTACTTTCTTATTGACTGGCTATTGGGATACATAAACCCAGGGGACATTATAAAGTCCCTGCTTGAAATAAGAGGACCCACTGCACATCTCCAGCCTTCCACCACAGGGGCCTGGGGAGTCGGTGACAAAGTGGCGACGTCTGCAGGATTTTTGCATAAGACAGCAAAAGGAATAAGCACAGAGGACTACAGTCTGCAAAGGAAAAAAAAAAAGCATCTTAAAGGAGAAGCACTGTCAAGCAGGTTCCTGCCACCAAGAGCTGACCAGAAAAGAAACTTTCTCATAGGCTGACCCCTGCCAGGAGACTCAGGTAAAGGGTACCTAGGCCTGTGCAGGGAGGATAAGAGTGAGAAAGAGGGTGTTGGTGGGCAGAGGGAAGACGGTGGAAAAAAGAAAAAAAATATATACATAGAAGTGGCGGTATCGCACTTGGTTTGGTTTTTTTCTTGTTTCTCCCACAGGTACATCAGTGAAAGATGGAGCCTCAAGATGTAGCTCTCTGGATGAAGGAGCAGTGGGATAAGCAGGTCAAGCTCATCCACTTTCTACAGGAGCAGACCACGCAGACTATACAAGCACAGCAGAAGCCATTGATTGAGGCCATAGAAGCTTTACTGAAGAAACCAGCGGACACTGGAGCGGATATCCCCATGACATTGCAAGCTGCAGGAATGAGGTTGTATGAGGCTTTTTCTTTAAGGCCATTACAGCCTCAGGATAACCTGGACGACTATTTGGACGCTTTCGAGCGTATAGCCACTACTCTAAAATGGCCAGAAGAGCAATGGGCCATTCGGTTCGCCCTATCGCTCTCTGGAGAGGCGCTTTCGGCCTATAAGGCTATGCCCGCGGAGTTAGCCTCTAACTATCTTGAGGTAAAAAAGGCCGTAAAAGATAGGTTAGGGCTTACCCCTCTTCGTTACCAGAGAATGTTGAGAGAGGCAGTGATTAAGCCCCAGGAAACTCCTAAAGCCCTAGCACAAAGGCTCAAGAGTCTAGCAAGAAAATGGTTGTTAGCAGAAGGTGCAACAATGGAAACAGTCATAGATAAAATTGTTTTGGAACAATTTCTACAGGCTGTTCCCAGCGGGCTAAAAACTTTCCTTACCCTCCAGCAGTGCCAGACCTCGGAGGATGCAGCTACTCTGGCAGAGCGATACTTCGCTGCTGAGAGAACTGACACCTCGGGGCATGGTATCTGGCTAGCAGCAGGGAGAAGGAAAGAGAATAGGAAAGGAAAGTATGTACATGATAGGATGTATAACCCTGCAGTAGTAGTAAATGTTAATGTCTCTGATGATGATGTTCATTCCATGCCTAAGGGTAAATGTTTCAGGTGTGGAAAGGCTGGGCATTACCAAAGATCCTGTACCGAACGGATGGTTTTGATGACAGGGACAGAGGAAGCGGAGAAGGATGAATACCGCATACAAGTGCAAGTGGAAGGTATATATACCTTAGCGCTACTTGACTCGGGGGCTGACCAGAGTCTGATTTCCAAAGAACTCTGGGAGCTCATAGAGGAGAACCGTCAGTCGCCCCCGAGTCGAGCAGACAGTCATGTGAAGGTCAAATGTGTGCACGGCACGTTTGTTCCTTATCCTTTACACAAAGCTGTCATAAAAGGTTTAGGCACCACTGAAGTGATGAAAATGGCTATAGTTCCAAAACTCCCAGATGATGTAGTTTTAGGAAAAGATTGGCCTCCTTTACACTATAAGTTAGAAAAAGAGTGGGCTATTAAGTTGGGGCTAATATCCACTCGCTCTCAGGCAGGACCCTCAAAGGATGGGGGAGGGTCACATGAGCACACTAAGGACCCGGAAGGGGAAGAGAATGTTTCAAAAGGGGATCCAAAAGAGAAAGACACTCAAAGGGAGGACCCAGAGGAAGAAGAGTTAGTTACTCTCCCTAGCCACGAGGATATAATACATTCCTCTGAGAAAATAGAGAGGAAAGAGAAAGCTAAAAAGCGCAAGGAAAGACAAGCTAGAACCCGGGGGAGGGCCGAACTTGAAGGTTCCATAGGGTTACCATGGGTACCGGTGGAGGTGGTGAAGAAATTTCCCTCCTTTCCCATGGAGCAAAGGGCTGACCCAGCGCTGAAGAAGGCATTCGAATGGGCAAAAGAGGTTAGACAGAACCTACCCAGGTTTTTCTTAGAGAATGACCTCCTATATAGAGAGTCTATAAATCCCCATAATGATGCTGTGCGAAAACAACTAGTGGTTCCCGTGACTTTTAAAGCCAGTGTTTTAAGATTGGCCCATGATCATCCGGTGGGGTGTCATAAGGGGGTTCAGGGTACGCTGGACCAAATCTTAACTAGGTTTTATTGGCCAGGGATTTTTAAAGAGACGCGACAGTACTGTGAGGCTTGTCCAAGCTGTCAAAGGGTGACGGTTGCGAAGCCTAAGGCAGTGCCAATGGTCTCGACCCCTACGATAGCAACTCCTATTAATAGATTGGGTATGGACATCATTGGACCTCTGGTGAAAACGCCGAGAGGATTTAAGTATATCTTAGTTGTGGTTGACCATGCCACCCGGTTCCCTTGGGCCATTCCCTTGCGGAACACGTCAGCTAGGTTGATAGCTCTAGAGTTAATTAAACTCTTTTGTGAAGTAGGTTTCCCTAGGGAAGTCCTGACTGATCAGGGGAGCAATTTTCTCTCACGACATCTGGCCATGGTTTGGGAAGCCTTTGGCATTCGCCACATCAAAACATCTGCTTACCATCCCCAATCGAACGGACTGGTGGAACGTACAAACCAGTCGATTAAGCAGCTATTACGCAGGGGTCTGACGAAAAAAGAAATGCAAGAGTGGGATACGTTACTCCCGTTCACATTGTATGCTTGCAGGGAGCGCATACAAACGTCCCTGGGGGCATCCCCATAAGGGTTATTGTTTGGCCGCACTCCAAGAGGTATCTTGGATATTTTGCACGAGCAATGGGTGGAGCCAACCATACAGGAGGTAGGGGTACCCCAATTTCTTAAAGAACTAAGGCAGCGCTTGGAAAGAACCGCTAGAGCCTCTAGAGAAAATCTACAGGCTAGTAAGAATAAACAAAAGCGATATTATGATAAGGGCACCAAGCAGCGACACCTAAAAATTGGTGATAAGGTCTTGATCCAGGTATCCGACCCCGGACCAAAATTTGAGTCCAGGTGGAGGGGCCCGGGAACAGTGGTGGGGAAGGTTGGCCCTGTGTCTTATAAAGTAGAAAATGAGAGGGGCCGCCAACAGACATACCACATTAACGTCCTTAAATTGTGGAAGAAACGGTCTGCCATGGCTAGTTTAGTCACACTGATATACCAAGATAGACCCCAGAGACTGGAGCCTAGAGGTAGGTCTCAAAAAGGTATTCCCGGCTGTCAGGTAAGGACTGCAGCCAGGAATAGTTTAAGGGGGGGGATTTGTCATGGTCCAGGGCAGAATAGACCAGAGGAAATGCAGGAAAATGCTCGGGGGAGTTTTAAAAGGCACACTGAGAAGCACATGGCTAGGGGTTGCCATGAGCAACAAAGGAAAACACAGGCTCATGCTGCAGCAAAACACCCAGAGAGAGCATTACGTAAGGGCTCATTAGTAAGGCAGAAACAGCTGCAGGAAGTTAGCCCAATGGAAGTCTCAAGCTATGACGCAGTTAAAATAGGGCCAGCTTGGAGCACAGAAAAACCAGAGAGGAGGAAGGGAACCAGCAGATACACAGGAAACAGATACACGAGGAGCACAACAGGAAGCTCAGCTAAAGGCAGAGGAAGGGATAGAGAGAGATCCCAGGAGCCATACCGAAGTGTTTCTGAAGAAGAATCTATCTGCTCTGAAGGAGAGTTTGCCTCAGAAGAATTCTCTCAGGTCAGTGTTTTAAACCAGGGCTACAATAAGGAAAAGCCTGGCTGTGAGCTGACGAGAATTGCTTATAGCAAACCGAGGGAGAGAGAGATAGATAACAGGCTTAGCAGGCACACCTCTAAGCAAACAAACCGACGCTGGGCTGGGAAGCACCCTGGTGAATGGAATAGAGGGGCACTGGAATTCCTGTCTAGAGATCTGAGAGGGAAAGATCCTGTGAGGACAGAAGCCAGACTCTATGGTAACCAGCCTTTCCTCACTAATAGAAATGAGAGCAGCTTCAGCTATGAAGAAAGAGAGTTAAATGACTGCCAGAGAAGTTACAGCCCTGAGCCAGTTTGCACAGAAGAAAGTCCTGAAGATATGGATTATGAATGTTGGGCTGATACTGATAATTGCTCTAGAATGGACTGTACACTAGTTCTTTCAGACGCTATAACCTCTTTTTGTTGAAGTGCCGTTCCCATTGAAATCTGTGCAGGTGGCACTGATTTCAACAGCACAGTTCTTCTGAAAAGCAAAGAAAACTGTTTTCCTGTTTTGTTTGTTTAAGCTGAAGAGAAGCATTTTTGTTATCCTTAATGATCCTTTTGTGTTACCAGAAAAATATGGTTTATTTCCTTTTTGTAACATTGATGCAAGAATTCTCCCGGGACGGGAAATAAAACCTCTTGAAAGCTTAGTCACTCGCGCACAACTACTTTCTTATTGACTGGCTATTGGGATACACAAACCCAGGGGACATTATAAAGTCCCTGCTTGAAATAAGAGGACCCACTGCACATCTCCAGCCTTCCACCACAGGGGCCTGGGGAGTCGGTGACACATGCCATGACAAGTGTATGCAGGACCAGCTGAAGCTGGGTCACTGCACTAAGTGTGGCATGGGACCTGTTTCGCCGAGCAGTGGACTGATGGCTACACTTTTCAGAACCTCATCAGGCAGCAGGCGAGGATACATTCTCAGAGGACAGAGATAGAAGGACAATGAAAGATGTTGGTGAAATGGAAACCTCCTGCCATGGGGCAGATGCCACCTACCAATAATGGGCAGAAATCACCCAAATGCAAGACCAATGGCTCAGAAGTTGAAATGCCAACATTAGAGGGATACGCTGAATATGAGGAAATCTTACAAGTTTGACTAGGTCGGTTTGGTGCTGCCAGATATCCAAGGCATGCCAGTACCTTACCAGACATCAGCAAGTGACTGGCTGTCAGTAATCATGAAGAAGTCACAGATGCCCGCTCCTGCAGTTGTACCTGGAACATATTCTGCCAAAATGTTTCACAATACCTAATCCGCACCGAGAGTAGTCTCCCTGGCCACCACATGAGCAGTGTTTTTGGCAGGGAGTTGAGGAAGTAACCTCGGGTGAGGCTTAAAGATGTCTTTGTGGACAGCATGTGATAGCTGGCAGTGCACGGAAGGCAGATCTGCACTGGCTGATATGACTTGGATAGAGTCTGAAATGCCTGGCAACTCTGTTCTATACCAGCACCTGAAATCTGTGGGCTACTGGGAACTTTCACCCTCTCAACCAGAGGCAGCCCCATGACAACTGTGCTATCCGTGGTGGCAATATGTCTATCCCGCGATGCCTGAGAGGTGCATGCATGTGTCTGCCCCTGCATTGCATATCCCTCACATTATCCTTCAGCAGCCCAGAAAAAGGTGTGCACCATTACAACAAGAGTGGTGTGAAGGTATGGCTGTGCAAGGTGGTGTCAGTGGGGGAGGTAGAACACAGTGTTGGGCAAGCCTTCAGTTGCAAGCGGGGGCTGGGAGCCTGGCTCACACTCTGCCATGGCTGCCCACACCTTGAATTTACTCGGCAACCAGCAATGCATACCTACACTTCAGCAAATAAGCAACATATTGGCTCAATGCATTGTACACATACCCCCACAAAGACATACCTTGTTTTTTCCAGCAATGCCAGATACCCCATCTCCTTTCTGACTGTTGCATATATCATCTGCACCACAAAGGAAATGGTGGCTAGGATGCCAAAAACATACATGGGTATAAACACAGGTTAAAGGTGATACAGAGAAAACCGTCCATGGTAGCATTCCGAGCACATATAACTGAAGACATGGATGCACCCATTTCTGTAAACGTTCACGGTCTCACTGACCTTCAAACATTTCTCCATCTCCAATTGGAGATATCTACACAATATACATATGGACAGCTCACCAGGTATGCCTCTGCAGTTTGAACGTGCATCTCACTAGTGTGGGTTCAAACAGGGAAATGGCTTCAAAAGTGCCACATTAGAAATGCAGTTTCACTGAGGGGGGCTAACCCTCATGTTGGAAGAGATCCTTGCTCATCTGAACGTGCTGATAGACAATGATGGCACATAGGTGGGTGCATATGAGAAACAGTGGCAATGGCTCGCCATCTGCCGCAAGCTAAATGCCATATATCACAATCAGGGGCATTGAGGACATAAACCAGAAGTAGAGTCAGGTGCACTGCAACAAAGCTAAGATGACCAGTCAGAAACCCTGCTGGAGCTGGAGCAGAGAGTCCTGCCACCATTGACCCTGCTGCAGTGGAGGGGGTGGACATACTGAACACATCATGGGTCTCACAGGAGCCTGGTGAGTGGCTGCAATATGTCTCCCCCCTTTATGCCCTGGTAGAGTTCCCCACCTGTGTCTCCCCCTCACATTGCACACCCTACCACCCACGCCATCTGCATAGTGCTCCATATTCTGGTTCCAGTGCTTTGCACAAACACTCTGATGGTATCTGCTTTGTAGGGCTTGGGCTGCCCAGAAATACTCCCTGCTGCACATATGCTGATATCTGCATGGCTTCCATCACCACACTGCTGTTCCATGTACATCACTGCCCTAAATCTCACAACACATGGCTTGTCCTTGCAGGGCTCAGAGGAAAGAGCGATGGGAGGTTGTCACATGATCATAACTCTGCTACCCTGGGGCATGGCACCTCCCCATAGCCTCCCTGCTACTGTTCAGGTGTGCAGGACAGGGCTTTTGTACTTAGATATCCAGTTCCATTTTGGCCTGTATTATGTTTCTGGTTATGTTGTACAAACAATGCAGTAGCAAGAATGTCCCAGATATCGTTTACTGGAACTGACTGCTGACCCAGACACAGGCATGTTTGGGGGGGTACAAAAGAGGTGTCGTGCATCAGCTTCAACTGTAAACCTGTCATTACAGTCGTGTGTTCAAGCATGATCTCAGACCTGATCTGTTGCAGTACTACAGCCGCTAAGTTGGCAGCAGAGCCACTGTCACCAACGCACCATGTGATCTATGTGGGTGTTGCACATAACGTTTTGTGCTATGGTGTTACATGCCTGTGTCCTGGGTTGCACAGGGTTCATGCGATCTGTCCTTCAGCAGGATATTAGATGAACAATGAGTCTTCGGGACCTAGTACTGCTGCTCCCTGCTGTGTGTCTCAGATGCATTTCCATACCCCTTTCCAACATTCTTTTCATTGCAATGCAGTGACAGCATGCATGGGAGAGTGATATGAGAGATATTACAGCCCCACTTCATATCCCCTTCATTCATCAGTAATAGAACAGAGAGAATGGGGCCATGGCTTAGTGGCTGTGAGGGCATACCTATACCTCCAATTAGTCTGTGTTTGCTTAAATTTCATAGGAAAAGGTTAATCTTGTGAGTAACTTTTCTAAACCAGGTGGCAGTGCCATTCTGGGCTTGCCATGCATGCAGCGCTTTCCACCTCTCTCCAGTACACAGCTGAAAGCTGTTCTACCAATGTGGATACAGCAAGGGTGCTCAGTCACAGATGTTTGTGGGCTCAGCAGTGGGAATCTGTTGTGGCTCAGTTGTCATGGTGCATGCCCTGTTACCTGAGGGTTAGGATTTGAAGCCTGCTCGGGGCATATATCTGCTGTGGTGTAAAATATACATATGCAGATTGGATAGCAATTTTTGTGGATTCTGACATAGCATGTTGTGATCTGTGCTTCCTTTTTCAGAGAGCAGCATTGCACAATGGGATAGCAGCCCACGCCTAACAATTTGGCCCTGTTCCAATGGGGTTAACTGTTAACTAACATCCCTCTGTGGGTGATAGGCAGATCATACCTTGTGGCTAACATAATTGCTCTGTGTATTCACAGGTGCTTATGCTGCTAAACCAGATCTGGACACTACTCCTATTGATCCTCCCTCGCACACTTTGCAGGCTACAGCCATCTCTGCCACAGGGATCTCAGCCACTGCCCAGATGGAGGAACATGACAATGCCTTAGACCATGCCAGGCAGCTGCCATTAGCTGGGGAGACAAGAGCTAATAACATAGAGCTCCTTGCACCCTCACCAGGAGATAAACAATAGCACCATGACCTCAAGAAAGCTAATTGTGTGGAAAGGGTACTGACACAAAAAGAGGAATAACAGACACGGGCATGTGCCAAGTTGCAGCTGTTACAGCAAAGTGTGACATTGCAGTGGCGCCAGCTTATAACCATGGACAACCTAGACCAATCAATCTCCTGTAGGAAACAGTGATTGAGTTCCTGAGGGAGCTGCGCTAGACCCACACCTGCCAGGTCCACATCCCAAGTCCTGCACATGCCAGTGAGTGGACGCAAATCCTAACCATGGTGACTTCACTCTATCTACTACCTCTGCTACAACCACTTGACAATAATCTCTGGGCCAAGGTCCACCTCTGTGACCACACATGCCACCACAAGGAGGCCTCCACATCTGCCATAGCAACCATATAGCAACCAAAACAAAAACGTGAGCAGTATATGAAACTTTTATTGGTCCTTATATGTTAAAAGAAGGGGGGCCAGACCCAACACAGACCGTGTTTCATGAATACTTTGTCAGGGGTGAGGCACACCACAAACTACGAAATATAATAAAATCATAAAAAAGCATTGTAATAATAACAATAACCTATAATCATAAATATATATAATAAATAATTAAAAAACATGTGCCCTCTGTGAGGATGAGGGGCAAGGGCCATGGGTGAGCCAAGTAATTGAACCATGTTTGTGTGAGGGAGGGGGATGTTGCTTGTTCTGTGTGAGGGATGGTGGGATATGGGGGGGAGCTATGGTTTTGTGGGGTTGGGGTAAGCGAGGAGTGTGATGGGTGAACATGGGTTTGTCTGTGGGGTGTGGGAGTGGGAGAGTGGGTGGGCCAGGGTGTGGGTGCAAGGAAAGGGGCATTGTGTCCTTTAGTTATGCAGAAAAAAACTGCAAAAAAAAAACCCTAAAATGATAAAGACTTTTGCGACAAATGATTTATTAGCCATTGGTTCACTCTTGGCCATTTCTTTCCTGATAACATTCCAGTTACCCATCATCATAATTATACTGACAATACTGTATCCTGCCAGTACTGTAGGTAGTGACCTGGGACTGTGTCATTTGTGGGAAACAAACACACCTTCATGCGAAATGTGTGTGAATCAAGATTTGTCTTGCTACCACTCCCCTTTTGAAAACCTGGCCAAAGGGCACTTGCGGAGCTACCTCTATATCTGTGTAACCATCGTCCAAGGTTAGGGCTCTTCAACCTGGAAAAAAGATGGCTGAGGGGAGATATGATAGAGGTCTATAAATTAATTAATGGAGTGGAGTGGGTAAACATAGATCGATTGTTTATGCAAACAAAAAGTAGAAAGACTAGGGAACATGCAATGAAGCTACAGTGTAACCTGTTTAAGACTAATAAGAGAAAATATTTTTTCACTCAACACATAATTAAACTCTGGAATTCAATACTGGATGATATAATAAAAGCTGTTAGTATAGCTGGATTTAAAAAAGGTTTGGACAAGTTCCTGGAGGAAAGGTCCATGAACCATTATTAAAGAGGACCCGAGAAATCCACTGCTTGTCCCAATACAAACATTATGGAACCTGGGTGCCATTTTGGCCACTGTTGGAAACAGAATGCTGGTCTTGATGGACCTTGGTCTGACCCAAGATGGAATATCTTATTTTCTTATGGGTAGGGCCATTTGGTAGGGATTGCCTTCACCATAGTGCATAGTTATGCAGCAGATAGCATGCCATGAATATTACACACACCTTGGCAGGCTAGTACAGCAGTTCCTCTCCAGAGCAATCGAGACACCTGAAATGTCTCTTCAGTTGCCCAAATGTGTGCTTGATGATTCCCCTGGTGCTCCTGTGTGCCCTGTTGTATCACTCCTCTGCTGGTGAACTGGGATGCACAATTGGTGTCATCAGCCAATGCCTCAGGGGGTATCCTCTATCACCTGCATAGACATGGAGGATAACACACAGGTGTCAGAGATGTATGGCAAGGCTAATTGAGAAACCGTGTGAAGACCACATGTAGGAGAGGCAGGATCATGTTGTTTGTGAGTGAGTTCAGCAATGGCAACAGGACCGACCCTAGAGTTGGGCCAAAGTGTTAGAGTCCTAGGCGAACCTCAAGTTTTACATCCCCTATGGCTTTTATGTAGTTTTGAATGGCCTGATTTTGCTGCCCTCCAGAGGCTGCTTCCCTAGGCGACTGCCTATTTTGCCTAATGGTTGGGCCGTCCCTGATTAGCACCCAGTGAAATGGTAGCACCTAGACCTTTGATAACCCACATCACTAGAGGGAAAAACGTGACACTTGTACAGAACATGCTCCATGCCATCACTCCAGAAGGGATTCTGCCCTTTGAGAGAAAGAGTAGGATTGCTTGTTGCAGGGCCTCTGACCCAGTGAAAAGCGGGATATAAATACAGGTAAATAAATAAAAAAAAGTAATACCCTCCTCACTCGCTTTGGGGAGCTGGTGCATCCCGTGCTCTACCTTTCCATTCTCTCCACAGGGTGACTGCTTGGTGGTCAGGTTTATTTCATTGTTGGGGGAGAAAACTGTCCCCTGATTAGGCTTGTGTGGGCATGGGAGGGGGATCTCTTTGTCATCTTACCTAGTAGCCAGCCTCTGAGGATCTCATTACTCTCGAAGCTTGCATGGATCCCAGACTGGCTGGGGATAAAGGAATCATGGCACAATCCAGGGAATCTTGCCATAACATTGGTTATTTCCCCTAGTGCATTTGCACCCCACTTGAATATTCATGGAGTGGAAGGATTTCTGGTTGCAATATGTGGCACTCTTTCGAGGGGGCCTGAGGATCACATGCATAAAGTCTATCACACCCAGCCCAGAGGGGAACCCAGCTACCTTATGGAACTGAACTATTGTTTGATGCCTCTGATGTGCTGTGTGTGGGAATGCTATGAAGTCTTAGGCATGCATCACAAAAATCCTCAGAAACTGGGTGATGCACCAAGACACTGCCACCTGGTTCAGACCTGCAGTGGCTGCCAGCACAGTTTGAAAGGTACCTGTTGCCAGGATGGTGAGTGCTGTTATCACCTTCAGCTGAACAGGCAGGGCCTGTCCCATGTGTTATGGCAGTAAAGTGTGGCTCAAGCTCCAGGTACAGTGGATGAATGACTGACTATCAAAGCATAACCTGGTCACACTGAGGCAGATTCCATAGAGGCCAGATAGCTCAGGCAGAAACATTTGAATCGGGCTCGTGCATAGGGTTACCAACTTTTTCACCGAGAAAAACCCGACACCTGTGGCTCGCCATGCTCCACCCATTCTCCTCCTCCAGTCCCGCCCCTGCCCCGCCCCCAGCCCCACCCACAAAAATTACCGAGGATTCACTCACCCCCCCTCCCCTCAGTGCTGGTTCACTCACCCCCCCTCCCCTCAGTGCTGGTTCACTCACTCGCCCCCCCTCCCTGCTGGTTCACTCACACCACCCCTCCCCTCCCTGCTGGTTCACTTACCCACCCCCGTGTCACTCACTCACCCCCCCTTGCTGGTTCACTCACACCATCACCCCCCCTCCCCTGCTGGTTCACTCACACCAACCCCGCTCCCCTGCTGGTTCACACCAACCCCCCTCCCATGCTGATTCACTCACACCCCCCCCTCCACTGCTGGTTCACTCACACCACCCCCCCTTCCACTGCTGGTTCACTCACCCACCCCCCTGTCACTCACTCACCCCCTCCTGCTGGGTCACTCACACCAACCCCCCCCCCCTCCCTCCCTCCCTCCTTCCCTCCTGCTGGTTTAATCATACCATCACCCCCCCCCCCCTTGCTGGTTCACTCACACCCCTGCCCTGCCCTGCCCAAGCCGCTGCTTCTGCTTTGTACAGAGCAGCCGCTGCAATACACTTACTTTGAAAAGTAAAGAAACTGTGTGAGAAGCCCTCCGGTCATCACAGAGCCCAAGGAAGTGATGTCATGGGGGCGGGCTCCTCACGGGCTGTCTTTCCTTTTCAAATTAACTTTAGCTGCAATAAAGTTAATTTGAAAGGAAAGACAGCCTGTGAGGAACCCGCCCCCATGACATCACTTCCTCGGGCTCTGCCATGACCGGAGGGCTCCTCATACAGTTTCTTTACTTTTCAAAGTAAGTGTAGTGCAGCTGCTGCTCTGTACAAAGCAGAAGCAGCGGCTGCACTATTATGGGGAATCGCGTTCGCATTCGCGCCGCGGACTTCGGGAAGAAAGCCGGTTTTTTGCTCTGGCCGCTCCCGATCTTGCAGCCAGAGCAAAAAACCGGCTTTTCAACGGCCGGTTTGACATCTGTGCCGGCAGCCGGCCTGGCCATGGAAAAACCGGCCAGGCCGGCTGAAAACTGGCCGGTTGGCAACCCTACTCATGCATGGGCACACCTGTGCACTGTAGACAAGTCCACCGCCCGTGTATGTCAGCAATGGAGAAACAGGTCCCCCACTAATATGTGGAGCAAGTTAATGCTAAAATCAGGTTGGACGTCCCTGCATTCCCCATATTCTGGAAAATTGCATGTTTCTGATTGCGCCCATCTCCGCGATATACCCATGGACGCCATGCCCCTTGGTTAAAATGTGCATCTCCTAAGTTGCTGTCCTCACCAACAGTGTTGTGCTGATGCAAACGAGATATTAATAGTGATGATACATATATACCAGTTTGTTTCATGTCCAGAACACTGCAAAGTAATCTCATGACATACCTTGCATCATACATTACTTGGCAGTATAACACTGTCTCAGTTATTCTTGCATAGGTCATCTCTATACAAACACGCCTTAAAATGTTATGCATGGACCCTTACCAACCTCACAACAACCTAAACTAACTTTCCAATTCCCCAAGGAATGCATTACATAGTTGGGCAACAAAACTATGCTCCTCCAATGACTATGGCTTTCTGGCTATGGCATCTGTTTCTCACAGTATCTCTCTACATGTGGCTACAGTGGTCCCAGTCAATGTCCACTCTCTGTCTTGGCTTACTTCATTCTGTATACATCTGCCATCTGTGGGTCATCCCTGCCTGCCTTCCCACAGTCTGCTTTGTGGCATTGCACCCCTGCTCAGGCCTATGTGGGCATGAGAGGGGGATCCCTATGCCATCATACCAAGTAGCCAGTCTCCAAATATATCACCACTCTCACAGCTTGCGTAGATCCTAGACTGGATAAGAATGGTGGTCTCATGGCACAACATCAGTCATGTCTCCCAGTATCTGGCACAGCTGCTGCATATTTGCCCTATCACAGTGGCACCTGGTGACACCACAGTCATCCATACGGTCCAGGTACTGGCCAGGCATTCATGGCCTCCCTGAATTGCGGATCAGCTCACCAGATCCTCCTTTGCTACCCCCAAACCACACACTCTCACTTACAGTCACAAAAGACATCATTCTGCCAAACAGAACCTATAAATAACAGCTGCTATATCATGATAGCATGATGTCCCAGGACTATACATTTTGTATTCTAACAAGATTTGTTTCCAGACTCATTCACATACTATTCTTATATCAATAGTCCCAGTTTTCATAACACAGAATTTCTTAGGGTCCCCTAGATTAGCTCTTTTAGCACAAGCAGCACATCTCAGCATAGCCAGAATAAACACCATGGGGGTTATTCTGAGACACGAATAGCGGGCATGGACGTCCATCCCCACTATTCGTGTCAGTGGCTGCCCCCAACTAACTTCCCCACCGATTGTGTGGGGAAGTTAGAGGCAGAGAAAAAGCGGCCCAGGGGCGGAGAGTGGGCTGGCGAAATGGCCGGGAAAGATATTCTACCTTTGAGGTGGAATAACTCCCCTGGTCATGTTTTTTTAAGCGGAAGGGGCTGGGGGGGGAGGGGGCAGAGTTAATTCCCCACAGCCCAATCCTGGCCTTAGGAGTCCAGATCGGGGGTCTGACTGCGGGGAATTAACTCCGTTTGGAAGCGGCCAGCATTGTGACTTTTAAATGGAGTGGTGGTGCCATGGCAACATGACGCCATGGCACCACAGCTCCATTCAAAAGCCCTGGCTGAGTTAGTTGGGCTGTGGCTGTACGTACATGCACGTACATGCCTGTTCGAGATTCTGATCCCACGGGGCTAGACATGCCCTGCAGGATCAGAATCGCAATCTCCTTTGTATGTCCAGGTCAGCCCCAACATACAAAGGAGATGTACGTGCGGGACAGAATTGGGCCCTATTGCTTGTCTTAATATTTCTGGTAAGGGTGTTTATTATTGTTTCTTTAGCTTACAACATTCCCTTACCGCTGCATTCTGTTCTTTATAGCTACATCTTGTGTTTTGTCAGACTGCAGTCACACCAGTTGAAAACATACTTGTCACAATCAGTCTTCAGTATGGGATGAATTGTAGAGCACAGCAGAATATTTTTTAAGTCCTGGCCTTATTCTACGATTGCACAGGACTAACAAGGACGGCTGTGGGGATGTCAGAACACATGCAGGGGCCTTTCTAGAATATGCTATACAGGTCTTTGTGGTTGACTATGTCCCCATGTCACCCCTCCAGGGAATATTCTGAGATCCGCTTGCTAGCGCCATGGATGTGCATGGCCGCAGGGTTTCAGAATATGGTCGTAGAC
The DNA here is from genome assembly GCA_033557465.1 of Ichthyophis bannanicus. Lineage (NCBI taxonomy): Eukaryota > Metazoa > Chordata > Amphibia > Gymnophiona > Ichthyophiidae > Ichthyophis > Ichthyophis bannanicus. The sequence goes on along the minus strand of CM066031.1, from coordinate 1,558,633,390 downwards.
ATTTTTGCGAGAAAAATGTCTCCCATGCATGTCCAAATGGCCTATTCATGTTATGGAATGACTTCCTTAGTTATCAGTGAAGGATGTATAGACTCTGGTGTGTGCACCCATTATAACACATATTGATTACTACAATGCATTATAAAATGGTCTATCCTTGTCTAGCCATAAACACACCTCATTCAAAATGTAACAGTAAGTTACTAACTGATAGAAACATAGAAACATGATGACAGAAAAAGACCACATGGCCTATCTAGTCTGTCCTTCCATATCAACAACTACAGCAGTCCACTTTTTACCTTTAGAGATCCTCTGTGTTGGTCCCATGCTTTTTTTGAATTCAGTTACTGTCCTCATCTCTACCACCTCCACTGGGAGACTATTCCATGGATCCATTACTCTTTCCGTAAAGAAATATTTCCGCATATCACTCCTGAATCTATCTCCCTTCACCCTCATCCCATGTCCCCTCGTAGCAGAACTTGCTTTCAATTGAAAGAAGCTCTCTCCCTGAACATTTATGCCACGGAGGTATTTAAACATCTCAATCATATCACCTCTATCCCGCCTTTCCTCTAAGGTGTACATATTACGATCCTTAAGTCTGTCCTCATATGCTTTATAATGAAGTCCACTAATCATTTTAGTAGCCACCCTCTGCACCGACTCCATCCTGTTCACATCCTTTTGAAGGTGCGGTCTCCAGAATTGCACACTATACTCCAAATGAGGTCGCACCAAAGACTTATACAGAGGCATTATCAACTCCTTTTTTCTGCTATCCATTCCTCTCCGTATGCACCCAAGCATCCTTCTAGCTTTTGACGTCGCCTTTTCTACCTGTTTAGCTACTTTAAGATCATCAGACACAACCATGCCTAGGTCCCGCTCTTCTTTAGTGGACAAAAGTACTTCACCTCCTATACTGTATTGCTCCCTTGGATTGCTGAAGCCCAAATGCATGACCTTACATTTTTTAACATTAAATCCCAGCTGCCAAATTCTAGACCATTCTTCAAACTTAGCTAGATCCCTCCTCATGTTATCTACACCTTCCTGGGTGTCTACTCTATTGCAGATTTTGGTATCATCTGCAAAGAGGCAAACCTTACCCGACAGCCCTTCCGCTATATTTACTAACAAAGATGTTATGCAACTTTTTCTTATCTTAATGTCTTGCTGTAATATTGTCAACAGGTTTCCATTAAGATAAGAAAAAGTTCAATCTTATTGAATTTAGGTTTAATCAAAGCATAGTGAGAAGGTCGTTGATGCTATTAGGACACCTGAGTCCCTGTATGTGGCCCGGTGTCCACAAGTCTGAGACCTTCCCTAGCCAGGCATTGTGTTTAGTTTATTCAATGTGTTGAAAAGCTGCGCTGTATATGTGAAGAGCATAGCAACTATCTTTGGTGAACTGCTTGAGTGTACCCACCATATTTTTGGCTACTCCACATTTTATAAGAAGACCTAATTTTTAGTGTCTAAGCACAATATACATAGCAGTAGGTGAACATTTTAGTTAGAACATAAGAACATAAGATATACCATACTGGGTCAGACCAAGGTCCATCAACCCCAGTATCCTGTTTCCAACAGTGGCCAATCTAGGTCATACGTACCTAGCAGTATCCCCAAAAGACACAGGTTCCACGATGCTTGTATTGGGTAAAGCATTGATATCCTGGGTCCCTTTTCAATAATGGTTTATGGACTTTTCCTCCAGGAACTTGTCCAAACCATTTTTAAACCCAGCTACACTAACAGCCTTTACTACATCCTCCGGTAACAAATTCCAGAGTTTGATTACACATTGAGTGAAAAAATATTTTCTCTTATTTGTATTAAATAGTTTACCCTGTAGCTTCATTACATGTCCCCTAGTCTTTCTATATTCTGATAGCGTAAACAATTGATCTATGTTTACCTGTTCCACTCCATTCATTAATTTATAGACCTCTATCATATCTCCCCTCAGCCATCTCTTTTCCAGGTTGAAGAGCACTAACCTTTGTAGCCTCTCTTCATAGGAGTAGCCTTCCATCCCCTTTAGCATTTTGGTGGCTCTTCTCTGTACCTTTTCTAATAACGCTATATCCTTTTTAAGATACGGCGACCAAAATTGCACACAATATTCAAAGTGCGGTCGTACCATGGAACAATACAGAGGCATTATAATATCCTTTGTTTTATTTTCCATTCCTTTCCTTATGATACCTAGCATTCTATTTGCTTTCTTGGCCGCTGCTGCACACTGGGCAGAGGGTTTTATCATGTTATCCACGATGATGCCTATACCTTTTTCCTGGGTGGTAGTTCCCAATGTGGAACCTTGCATCGTGTAACCATAGTGTGGGTTGTTCTTTCCTAGGTGCATAACTTTGCACTTGTCCACATTAAATTTCATCTGCCATTTGGATGCCCAGTCTTCCAATTTATCCATCTCTGACAACGGTCTGTACAATGCTATGTATAGACCAGAAGAAATCAGAAATGATCCTCTACAGCTACGTAAATGTCAGAGTATATCTCTGGCAGAAAATAGGGATCCTCAGATTGAGAGCATGCACCTGCACAAACAGCACAACTAGAAGTTCACGAGCACCAACATCCCTCTATACAAATGTGCACATTTGTGAGACCACTGATGGTGCAGTGTGCCGTGTTACATGCATTCATTTAGAGGATCCTTTATCGCTGACAAGGATATGCTTTGACATTTAGCCATAGAGACCCTGTTCTGCTGTATCCTGACTGATCACAATGGTACCTGGTCACACTGTAGTCAGCCCCACAGACCAGGTACTGGCCAGGCAATGATGTTCCCCCCAAAATTGCAGTTGCGCACACCAGGTCCCCCCATGCATCCCTCATAAGAACATGGGAATATAAGATATGCCATACTGGGTCATACCAAGGTCCATCAAGCCCAGTATCCTGTTTCCAACAGTGGCCAATTTAGGTCATGAGTACCAAGCGGTCTCCCCAAAAGACACAGGTTGCTCTGTGCTTGTATTGGATCAAGCAGTGGTATCCTGGGTCCCTTTTAATAATGGTTTATGGACCTTTCCTCCAGGAACTTGTCCAACCCTTTTTTAAACCCAGCTACACTAGAAGCTTTTACTACATCCTCCGGAAACAAATTCTAGAGCTTGATTACACGTTGAGTGAAAAAAATATTTTCTTTTCTTAGTCTTAAATAGGTTACCCTGTAGCTTCATTGCATGTCCCCTAGTCTTTTTATATTCTGACAATGTAAACAATCGATCTACGTTTACCCGTTCCACTCCATTCATTAATTTATAGACCTCTATCATATCTACCCTCAGCCGTCTCTTTTCCAGGTTGAAGAGCCCCAACCTTCTTAACCTCTCTTCATAGGAGTATCCTTCCATCCCCTTTACCATTTTGGTGGCTCTTCTCTGCACCTTTTCTAATAACGCTATATTCTTTTTAAGATACGGCGACCAGAATTGCACACAATATTCAATGTGCAGTCATACCATGAAATGATACAGAGGCATTATAATATCCTTTGTTTTATTTTCCATTCTTATCCTTATAATACCTAGCATTTTATTTGCTCTCTTTGCCGCCGCTGCACACTGGGCGGAGGGTTTCAACATGTTATCCACGATGACGCCTAAATTTTTTTCCTTGGTAGTGGTTCCCAATGTGGAACCTTGCATCGTGTAACCATAGTTTGGGTTGTTCTTCCCTAGGTGCATAACTTTGTATTTGTCCACATTAAATTTCATCTGCCATTTTGATGCCCAGTCTTCCAATTTATCAAGATCCTCTTGCAATTTTCCACAATCCTCTTGGGTTTTAACAACTTTAAATAGTTTTGTGTCATCTGCAAATTCGATAACTTCACTCGTTATTCCATTTTCCAGGTCATTTATGAATATGTCAAAAAGCAGTGGACCCAGCATAAATCCCTAGGGTACTCCACTATTCAACTTTTTCCATTGGGAAAATTGGCCATTTAGCCCTACCCTCTGCTTTCTATCTTTTAGCCAGTCCTTGATCACAGTAGTACACTGCCTCCTATCCCATGACATTTTAGTTTTGTCAAAAGTCTCTGATGAGGGACCTTCTCATAGGCTTTCTGAAAGTCCAGATACACTATATCAACCAACTCAACTTTGTATACCTTTTTTATTTACACCTTAAAAAAACATAACAGATTAGTAAGACAAGATCTTCCTTGTCCAAAGCTATGTTGGCTGTCTCCCATTAAACCATGACTATCTACATGCTGAGTACTTTTGTTCTTTATAATGGTTTCTACCATTTTTCCCAGTTCTGACGTCAGGCTCACCAGCCTGTAGTTTCCCAGATGACCCCTGGAACCCTCTTTAAAAATTGGCGATCCTCCAATCTTCAGGTATTACAGATGATTTTAATGATAGTTCACAGATTACTAATAGCAGGCCTGCAATTTCATATTTCATTTCTTTCAACACCCTTGGATGTATACGATCCAGTCCAGGAAATTTGCTACTCTTCATTTTATCAAATAGCTGTAATACATCTTTCCGGTGAATCAATATTTCTTTCAATTCCTCTGCAGTATCACCTTTAAATTCCACTTCAGTCATGGATAACATCCCTACATCTTCCTCAGTAAAGACCGAAGCAAAAAATTCATTCAGTCTCTCCGCTATAGCCTTGACCCCTCTTATTGCCCCTTTTACCCCTCTATCATCTAATGGTCCAACTGACTCTCTCACAGGGTTTTTTGTTACAAATGTACCTGAAAAAGTCTTTATTACGCATTTGTGCTTCTCAAATTCTCTCTTTGCCTGCCTTATCAATGCTTTGCATTTAACTTGCCTGTGCTTGTGCTGTTTCCACTTTTTGTCATTTGGCTCTTTTTTCCATTTCCTGAAAGATGTTTTTTTGGCAACAACAGCCTCTCTGACCTCACCTTTAAACCATTCTGGCAGTTTTTTGGACTTCCTTCCACTTTTCTTAATGCGTGGAATACAGCCGGTCTGGGCTGCCAAGATAGTATTTTTAAACAACACCCAAGCTTGATTTTTATTTATTTATTTATTTGTATTTGTTACCGCCTTTCGTGAATCAAGGCGGTTTACATAGAACTGAACTATTACATCATAACATGATCAAGAGTGTAAGTCTTTGACCTTTGCAACTGCTCCTTTTAGTTTTTCTTAACTATTTTCCTCATTTTATCATAGTCTCCCTTTTCAAAGTTAAAAGGTAGTACTGTGAATTTCCTTATCATCCCTCCTCCATTAATTAAATCAAACGCGATCATGCTATGATCACTATTGCCAAGTGGCCCCAACACCCTTATCTCTTGCAAGAGATCTGGTGTTCCACTAAGAACTAAGTCCAAAATGGCTTCCCCTCTGGTCGGTTCATGAACCAGCTGCTCCAAGAAGCAGTCATTTTTTCATCTAGAAACGTTATCTCCCTAAGCATGTCCTGCCATGACACTGACCCAGTCAATACCGGGGTAATTCAAATCATCCATTATTATTACTGTTCTGTAACTTTTGTTAGCTTCCCTCATTTCTTTGAGCATTTCATCATCCATTTGTTCATTCTGGCCAGGTGGTCGATAGTACAACACCACTGCCATCGCCTTCCCCTATTTACATGGAATTTCAATCCATAGAGATTCTACAGCAAATTTTGTTTCCTGCAAAACTTTAATCCTTTGTGACTCAATGCCCTCTCTAACATAGAGCGCAACCTCTCCACCAATTTGATCAGCTCTAACATAACGATATAGTTTGTGCCCAGGTATCATAGTGTCCCACTGGTTGTCCTCCTTCCACCATGTCTCTGAGATACCAATCATATCTAACTTCTCATTTAGTGCTATATATTCTAACTCTCCCATCTTATTTTTTAGACTTCTAGCATTTGCATACAGGCATTTTAGAGACTGTATTTTATTCATATGAATCTGGTTATCAGTAGGCAGGGGTAATTTGGAATCTTTAAGCTCTGTCTGCTCTGTACACAAGGGCATTTGGGCTACCTTTTGTCTTTATTGGAACCTCTCTGCTGATGTGCCCTAACTTCATTTTTTTGGTAGTATACTTCAAGGATACATTGTTCCGAACCATATGCTCTTGGGTGACTGTCGGCTTTCCCCTATTATCAAGTTTAAAAGCTGCTCTCTCTCCTTTTTAAAGGTTAATGCCAGCAGCCTGGTTCCATCCCAGTTAAGGTGAAGCCCATCCCTTCAGAAGAGCCCCTCCTTTCCCCAGAATGTTCCCGAGTTCCTAACAAATCCAAAACCCTCATCCTTGCACCATTTTTTCATCCACGCATTGAGACTCTGGAGCTCTGCCTGCCTTTTGGATACTGCGTGTGGAACGGGAAGCATTTCGGAGAACACTACCCTGGAAGTTCTGGATTTCAACTTCCTACCTAAAAGTCTAAAATTAGCCTACAGAACCTCTCTACCACATTTTCCTATGTCATTGGTACTGACATGTACCAAGACAGCAGACTCCTCCCCAGCACTATCTAAGACCTTGTCTCTAACCACATACACATACACACGGTCTCACTTGCAGTAACACAAAACATGTATCTGCAGTACAGATGCCCTTCACCTCTAGAAAATACCTGGTATAACATGATGGCATGGTGGTCCCAGGACTATTAATCTGATCTGCATTTCTCATCCACACATGCATCCGTCCTACACAATCCCTACTTCTCGGATGACAGGGAATGTTAATGTGCCCTAGATGACCTTCTTTAGCTCACACAACAATTGTCAGCATAGCCAGAATAATCACCATTGCACCTCTGAATAATTCTGTTCTTTACAACTATATCTTGTGGTCTTCCAGACTTCAGATACACTGGTTCACAACATCTTTCTCACAGCCGTTCATCTCAATGGAACACATTGCAGAGCAGAGCAGAAACGTTTCTAAGTCCTGGCCTTATTCCACGTTTCTGCTGATATAACATGGACGGCCATGGGGAACATGCAGAACATAACAGGCCTTTCCTGAATATGCATTGCATGTCTCCACTGCTGACCATGGCCTCGTTCTACCCTCTCCTGCCCACATTCTGAGATCCCCATGCTAGCACCATGTATTTGGAGGGTCATAGATGTTTTCACTAGAAAAACGTCTATGCTGCACTTCCAAGAGTTTATTCCTGTTCAGGAATGACCTCTATAGTGTAAAAGTGAGATATAGAAACATAGAAACTTGACGACAGAAAAAGACCACATGGCCTATCTAGTCTGTCATTCCATATCAACCACTACAATGGTCCCCTTTTTTCCTTTAGAGATCCTCTGTGTTTGTCCCATGCTTCTTTGAATTCAGACACCATCCTCATCTCCACCACCTCCACTGGGAGACTATTCCACGGATCCACCACTCTTTCCGTAAAGAAATATTTCTGCATATCACTCTTGAATCTATCCCCTTTCACCCTCATCCCATGTCCCCTCATAGCAGAGCTTGTTTTCAATCAAAAGAGGCTCTCCTTCTATGCATTTATGCCAAGGAGGTATATAAACATCTCAATCATATCACCTCTATCCCACCTTTCCTCTAAGATGTAAATATTAGGATCCTTAAGTCTGTCCTCATATGCTTTATAATGAAGACCACTAACCATTTTAGTAGCCACCCTCTGTACTGACTCCAACCTGTTTATATCCTTCTGAAGGTGCGTTCTCCAGAATTGTGCACAATACTCCAACTGAGGTCGCACCAAAGACTTACACAGAGGCACTATCACTTCCTTTCTTCTGCTGGCCATTCCTCTCCCTATGCACCCAAGCATCCTTCTAGCTTTTGCTGTTCTTTTCTACCTGTTTAGCTACTTTAAGATCATCACACACAATCATGCCTAAGTCCCGCTCTATTTTAGTGGACAAAAGTACTTCACCCCCTGTACTATATCGCTCCCTTGGATTGCCCAAATGCATGACCTTGCATTTTTTAACATTAAATCTCAGCTGCCAAATTCTAGACCATTCTTCAAGCTTAGCTAGATCCCTCCTCATGTTATCTAAATTCTGGAGAAAGAGACACAACGCCAAATTCAGCAATATATTGACACATCTTCTCCTCTAGATCCGTGCCAACATGGATTTAGGGAAATGCATGGAGTCGAGACGCTCATGACCTCATTAATCAATTCGCTCATCTGTGGGATCAATAACATAAGATCTGGCATCGCAATGATCTTCCTCGATATATCCGCTGCGTTTGATTCGGTAGACCATAAGATTCTACTATCGCGACTCTACGAAAAGGGCATACAAGGTCTAGCATGGAACTGGTGTAAGTTGTACCTCGAAGATCGATGGCAACATGTTCGCATCGACTCCAAAACATCAGAAGCATTCCTCCAAACACAAGGGGTTCCACAAGGCTTCTCTCTATCGGCGCTCCTCTTCAATATATATATGCAGCCAATTTGCCAAATCACCAAATCATTTAATGTTTCCTGCCTCATTTACGCTGACGACGTGCTTATTTTCACCCCGATTGATATAACGAGTCCAAATTACACCAACTTAACCAACTGTTTCAATGCAATAGCAGATTGGCTGTTAGATCAAAACATGCGAATCAACTTCAAAAAGACTGAAGTTTTAATGGTCACAAGAAACAAGCTCTTCTCCCCCCCTGCATTCCTCAAGGTACGGGACGCTGAGCTCCCAATCAAAAATACAATCCGCTACCTAGGTGTGATCCTTGATCAACGACTGGATTTTACCTCTCACATAAAAAGCACGGTAAAAGCTATTTACTTCAAGATAAAAACATTACGCCACCTAAGACCCATGCTAGAATACAACGACTTCCGCTCAATATTCCAAGCAATAGTCACTCCACACTTTGACTATGCGAATATTTTATTACATGGTCTTCCAAAGAACACCATTAACCCTCTTCAACTAGCAATGAATGCGGCGGCCCGTATCCTAGTTGGAGCATCAAAGAGAGACCATATCACGCCTATCCTTAGGGACCTTCACTGGCTCCCTATAGAATGTAGAATTAACTACAAAGCTCTCCTCATCACATTCAAGGCCCTAAATAATCTGTCACCAGCAACGACTTCAGACCTCATCGGTCTACCTCCCAAGACAAGATCCAGGAGACCACTCGCTGAAAATACCCTAGTCATTCCCAGTGAATCCACAAATTGGTCCCAATCAGCAATTAACAGAGCATTTAAATCTTATGCGCCTAGAGGCTGGAATAAACTTCATCCAGATATCAGGGCAATACGAGACATGAAGCAGTTCAGGAAGGCTATCAAGCACTACCTATTCACTGAGTACTTCCAGCCACCGTAATGCTATTATAATATGTCATAAGACAGATTCTTATGCATAACCACTCCATAAGACATACCTTCAAGAACTAAAATGTTGATGTAATTATGCTCGCTGCTAATTGATTTTATGTAAACAGTTCAATCATTATTGTAGATAGTTACCCTTGTTACCCAAGTTTATTGCCCTGTTATCTGTAACTCATACGTGTCTTCAAATGTACTGAGATTGTTTTGTTCCATGTAAACCGCGCTGATGCTAAAGAGCACGGTATATAAGAAACTTTAAATAAATAAATAAATAAATCTACACCTTCCTGGGTGTCTACTCTATTGTAGATTTTGGTATCATTCACAAAGAGGCAAACCTTAACCGACAGCCCTTCCGCCATATCACTAACAAAGATGTTCAAAAGAATCGGACCCCTGCGGCACACCACTGGTAACCTCCTTCTCCTCAAAGTCTGCTCCATTTACCTGTACCCTTTGTCACCTCCCACTCAACCAATTTCCAACCCAAGCATTAACTTTAGGGTCCATCCCTAGTATGCTCAGTTTGTTTATAAGTCACCTGTGAGGAACGGTGTCAAAGGCTTTACTGAAATCTAAATACACCACATTTAGGGCTCTCCCTTGGTCCAACTCCCTGGTAACCCAGTCAAAGAAATCAATCAGATTTGTCTGACAAGACCTGCCTCCGGTGAATCCATGCTACCTCAGATCCTGTAATCTGCTGGACTCCAGAAACCTCACTATTTTCTCTTTCAGTAGTGCTTCCAATAATTTACTCACCACCGAAGTTAAACTAACTGGCCTGTAGTTTTCAACCACATCCTTACTTCTGCTTTTGTGTAAAGGAACTACATGATCCTCTCTCCAGTCCTTTGGCACCACTCCCAACTCCAATGAGGCATTGAAAATGTCAGTCAGTGGAGTTGCTAGAACATCCCCAAGTTCCCTCAGTATTCTAGGGTGTATCCCATCCGGTCCCATCGCTTTGTTTATTTTAAGTTTAGCTAGTTTCTCACAAACACAGTTTTCTGAAACTTGTTCAAGATGCCCCTCGCTTCTGTTCCTCTTGCCCCAGAGTTGGTTTTTTTATTACCTGAATCCAAAAATAATAGAATTACTAACTTGGGGACAAGTCAGCTAAAGTGCACACCAGAAGCATGCGTTTGATGGGCAAAGTTAGCGTGGAGGCCTGCGTTAACTGTAGGGGGCATATGCATCTGTCATTCTGCCATTGGTGTGCTGCTAACAGGCGATGCTGCGCTAACCAGCATGCAGATGCACTTAATGCCACCCACTGAGATGGAATTAAGTGTGTCTATGCTAACAGCAACAGGTACAGTTAGCACTAAGACCATACCAAGTCATAACTGTGCTCTGTGTGACTTGTAAACCTGGCGCCGCCCCCTCAATGACATCAGACTTTTGTCATTTGCCCCTATCTCCCCATGCCCAGCATCTCTCCATTTTACGCCGCCTTCTCATGTCCAGCCAGCTCTCCCCTCACCCCTCCCTCCCCATACTGCCTGTTCAAAAGACTCATGCTAATTGGATATGCTGCTAACACGCACATTCTGCCCCCTATCACAGTATCCCAGTAGCAGAAGGAATTGAATAATCACTTCACAAAGGAAGAAGGTATGACATTTTAAGAACCGGAGAAAACTGATAGACTAATTAGCTTCTCTATGTCAATACAAAAAGACTTAAATTTCAGATTGTGTGCATGAAATATAGTACAAATCACTTAGAAAACTACATATTAAACCAGTACGTGCACTATAGAGCTCTTGAATAACCAATAGTAGGTCAAGACATGTTGGCTGCCTAGAGAACAGATGCATATTAATGACTTGTATAGGGATGTCTCTAAAGGTCTGCTTAATAGCCACTGTCAAAAATCTGTTTGTTTTGGCCTCGGCACTAGTAAGCCGTTTCTTTTCATGTGGGCTTGGATCAAATTTGTTTGTTGAAATACGGAATGACAATCAGGGACTAATGAGTAAGCTTGGGGAGATCTTTGGCAAAAGTGTAGCGAGGGCTAATTGATCTCATCTTACATTCTGGCCTGCACTCTTGTTTTGCTTGCCTAGCATGATAGATATGCTAAATTTTAATAGGATTGCCCTTAAAAATATAAACAGCACTGTGTTCAGGTTCTCAGCTCCACTACTATTAGATTTGTTATGCATGTTTGTGGCTGTCACTCCTAAAGCCGAGGAACACTGCACGCAGCGCTGGCATAATTTGGCAAATAATGTATACGTCTTGAGATGTAGAAATAAATTCTGTGCCACCAGATCTATTTTCAAATGAAACAAATGTATGCTTTTTTATACCTATGGTAATAATAATCAAGGGCCCAATAGTAAAAAGGCATTTACACGGTTTACAGACCTGTAAACCGTGTAAATGCTGCTGAAAGAATATTCACCAATTATTTATTTATATTGCTAAACTTATATACTACAAATCTAAGAGTCTAAGCAGTTCGCAATAAAACAACATGGCCATAAAGGTCTTACATAAAACAAGTGATAAGTTACAGTTAAATATTACATGCAAGGTATAATACAGAATTAAATTATACTTTTTGAAAATATTGAATAAAAAGTACGTGTTTAACTTTTTTTTTGAAGTCCAGATCATTTATGGCTCGAAGATGATCTGGGAGTAGATTTCAGAATGTAGGCGCAAAGAAGGAGAAGACTCTTCTTGATGTTGCAAAACTTGCTTTAGTGTAAGCTGGAGGCACATATAAAGAATTCAGCATATTAGACCTTATACTCCTATGGTCAGGCACTTTTTGAATAAGGGAATGAAGATAATTAGCAGAAATACTATGAAAGGCTTTTAAAGTTGTGAGTAGGGACTTAAATTTAATACAATGAGAAACAGGCAACCAATGCAGATCTTCAAGAAGTGGTGTGGCATGATCAGTTCTTGAGGCTTTATAAAGGAGACGAGTAGCTGTGTTCATTGAAATCTGAAGAGGGTGAATGACATTGCTTGGAAGGCCTTCAAGTATAAGATTACAAAAATCCAGGTGAGGAAAAATGAGAGCCTGTATAACAGATATCCCCAATTATCGCCACTACATACCCCAGTGCTTATCACTTAGCATCAGGGTGTGTCATGAGCGTTCCAGAGCGGAGCAGAGGCAGCGATATTGCACCGTTATCCAATCAGTTACCTACAGGTAAAGCTAGGTGAAGCAAAAGCTGGCCTAGTTTTACCCATTCTCCATTCCTTTCTTTACGATTCCTAGCATTCTGCACACTGGGCAGAGGTTTTCTACATACTATCCACGATGACGCCTAAATCCCTTTCCTGGATGGTGGTTCCTAATGTGGAACCTTGTATCGTGTAACTATAGTTTGGGTTGTTCTTCCCTAAGTGCATAACTTTGCAATTGTCCACATTGTTTCATCTGCCATTTGGAAGTCCAATCTTCCAATTTATCAAGGTCCTCTTCTTTTTTCCCTATACACCCAAGCATCCTTCTGGCTTTCACCATCGCCTTTTCTACCTGTTTAGCTACTTTAAGATCGTCAGACACAATTATGCCCAGGTCCCGCTCTCCTTTTGTGGACAAAAGTATCTCACCCCCTACATTGTACCGCTTTTTTGGATTTCTGCAGCCCAAATGCTTGACTAAGCATTTTTTAGCATTAAATTTCAGCTGCCAAATTCTAGACCATTCTTCAAACTTAGCTAGATCCCTCCTCATGTTATCTACTCCTTCCTGGGTATCTACTCTATTGCAGATTTTGGTATCATCCACAAACAAGCAAACCTTACCCAACAGCCCTTCCACAATATCACTAACAAAGATGTTAAAAAGAATCGGACTGAGGACAGATCCCTGCAGCACACCTTTGGTAACCTCCTTCTCCTCAGAGTGAGCTACATTTACCTGTACCCTTTCTCACCTCCCACTCAACTAATTTCTAACCCAATCAGTAAATTTAGGGTCCATCCTTATGGTGCTCGGATTATTTATAAGTTGCCTCTGTGGAATGGTGTCAAAGGCTTTACTGAAAACTAAATATACTACATCTAGGGTTCTCCCTCAGTCCAACTCCCTGATCACCCAGTCAAATAAATCAATCAGATTTGACTGACAACACCTGCCTCTGGTGAATCCATGCTGCCTTGGATTCTGCAATCCATTGGACTCCAGAAACCTCACTATTCCCTCTTTTAGTAGCTTCTCCAATAATTTACTAGCCATAGAGGAAAAACTAACTGGCCTGTAATTCTCAATATCACCTTTACATCCGCTTTTGTGTAAAGGGATCACATGTGCCTTTCTCCAATCCTCTGGCACCACTCCTGACTCCAAAGAGGTATTGAAAAGGTCAGACAGCTAGAACGTCCCCACGTTCTCTCAGTATTCTTGAATGTATCCATCCAAACCCATGGCTGTGTCTATTTTTAGTTTAGCTAGTTCCTCTGGCATTCCTTTTGATCTTGGGCAAGTCACTTTACCCTCCATTGCCTTGGAAGAAAAGGCCTGGCAATCTACTTCCGGTGATACATTGCCAAGAAAACCCAGAGGCAGCCGGGTCGCCAGGAGTCAGCACTGACTTGATGGCACTTAAAAAAAAAAAAAAAGGTTCCTCATGAACACATTCTTCTGAAAATCGTTCGAGATTCCTGTTTCTTCTGTTCCTATTTATTGGTGTTTTCTGAGGTCCTGCTCCCGGCCCTTCATCTGTGAACACAGAACAGAAATATTTGTTAAACAATTCTGCTTTATCCTTATCAGTGTCTGCATATTCTTCCCCTGTACCCTTGAAACTACCAATACCATTTTGCCCTTTCTCCTCTCACTAACATATCTGAAAAATGTCTTATCCCCACATTTTATTGCATTGGCTATTTCTTCTTCTTTTTGAATCTTTGCTTTCCTGACTACTTTGCTAGCTTCTCTAAATTTTTTCAAATATACTGTAGATTCCTGTCTTCCTCTCTCTGTAATCTTTTGTATTTCATGAAGGCCTCCCTCTTTTTCTTCACCCTTTCAGCAACTTCTTTTGAGAACCATAGCAGCCTCCTTTTCCTTTACATTTACCTGTCCAACAAAAAGATTTGTTGCCCTTAAAATATCCCCTTTCACTTGTGTCCACTGTTTTTCTACATCCCCCAGCTTTTCCCATCCCACTAATGACTCTTTGAGGTATTGTCCCATCTTGGCAAAGTTAGTTTTCCTAATGTCTAAGATCCTCGCTTTTGAATGGATTTTATCAGCCCTTATCCTAATACTGAACCACACCATCTGGTGATCACTGGATGCAAGATGATCTCCCACTGTAACATCAGAGAAAAACAGAAAACCCAGCCAACACACTACCACATCCAACAAGCATATGCATTCGTAATCAAACTGAATATGTAATGTGAACGATCTATGAGCAGGAGCATTCAGACAGCTAAGTCACACACACACATTCTTAAAGCTGCCATGCACGCAACTTACACTCCATCAATAGAAAAATACCAACATCACCATTCATAGGATCTTCAGATTGTTATATGACACCATTTTAGAGCCTTTGACATGATAGTGTAATATATACTCGTACATAGCATACCCAGTTTAACCAAAAAATGAAATGAAGGGCCACAAATTTTACAGAGTTCTATTTACTAAAATATTAGCTGTGCAAAGAGATCCTTGTACAGTTAACATATTCAGCCGATATACTCATAGAATCACACATATACATGTAGAATCTCATTACAATGCACTACAATCTATGAGGCACGGGTTTCTACATACAGCCTAATGAAAATGCCTCACAGACATACCCTTCACTCATCCTCACTACACACCAGACTGTATATATTTTAACAGCCACACCATTCACAAAATCTGCAGCTACTCTTCTTCAGAACTAATGGCTAAACAGCATAACAATTGAAGAATTAAGCAAGCATCTACACTCAATACAAACAGAACAACAGTAAAAGTTATACTAATCCAAGGCATTCTATCTGCTCTGCTAGGATGTGAGCCACATCCTAGCAGAGCAGAGATGGTGTCCATCTATCTAAGAAGGGTCGAAGTGTCTTCAGCAGCAGACTGGATAACCTACTGAAGAGGGCTCTAAACTAGGTTCATTGGGGATGGGTGAAGAGAGCCCCCAAGGAAAGTGAAACATTAATACCTCTGTAGAAAAGGGTAATAGGGTAACATCTGGAAAGCGGTGTGTATAAATGCCTGAGTGAATGAATGTGTCATTGGTGATGGAAGAAAGCTTGTACTTTTGGGTTGTGTGGTGGTCCATAAAGAATGGTTGTTTCCTATAGTTTGTACAATATGGTTATGTGCTTTGAATCCAGTTAGCGTGTGTTGAATGTTGGTGGGATGGAGACCTTCCATCCTTTCTTTGCTATTATTCTTTTAGATGGGCAAAGTATTTTATTTTCTGGTTGGTTCTGAGACCAATTCCATTGTGTACATCCCCCCAACTGTCCAGCCAGTCAAAATTGGGACATGTCCAGTGCACCTGATTACATAGAAACATAGAAACATAGAAATATGATGACAGAAAAAGACCACATGGCCTATCTAGTCTGTCCTTCCATATCAACAACTACAACAGTCCCCTTTTTACCTTTAGAGATCTTCTGTGTTGATCCCATGCTTTTTTGAATTCAGTTACTGTCCTCATCTCTACCACTTCCACTGGTAGACTATTCCATGGATCCACTACTCTTTCCGTAAAGAAATATTTCCGCATATCACTCCTGAATCTATCTCCCTTCACCCTCATCCCATGTCCCCTCATAGCAGAACTTGCTTTCAATTGAAAGAGGCTCTCTCCCTGAACATTTATGCCATGGAGGTATTTAAACATCTCAATCATATCACCTCTATCCCGCCTTTCCTCTAAGGTGTACATATTAAGATCCTTCAGTCTGTCCTCATATGCTTTATAATGAAGCCCACTAGTGGAGGTGGTGGAGATGAGGACAGTAACTGAATTCAAAAAAGCATGGGACCAACACAGAGGATCTCTAAAGGTAAAAAGTGGACTGTTGTAGTTGTTGTTATGGAAGGACAGACTAGATGGGCCTTGTGGTCTTTTTCTGTCATCATGTTTCTATGTTTCTATTTTAGTAGCCACCCTCTGCACCGACTCCATCCTGTTCACATCCTTTTGAAGGTGAGGTCTCCAGAATTGCACACTATACTCCAAATGAGGCCGCACCAAAGACTTATACAGAGGCATTATCACCTCCTTTTTTCTGCTAGCCATTCCTCTCCGTATGCACCCAAGCATCCTTCTAGCTTTTGCCATCGCCTTTTCTACCTGTTTAGCTACTTTAAGATCATCAGACACAACCATGCCTAGGTCCCGCTCTTCTTTAGTGGACAAAAGTACTTCACCTCCTATACTGTATTGCTCCCTTGGATTGCTGCAGCCCAAATGCATGACCTTACATTTTTTAACATTAAATCCCAGCTGCCAAATTCTAGACCATTCTTCAAGCTTAGCTAGAACCCTCCTCATGTTATCTACACCTTCCTGGGTGTCTACTCTATTGCAGATTTTGGTATCATCCACAAAGAGGCAAACCTCACCCGACAGCCCTTCCGCTATATCACTAACAAAGATGTTAAAAAGAAACAGACCAAGGACAGATCCCTGGGGCACACCACTGGTAACATCCTTCTCCTCAGAGTGAGCTCCATTTACTTGTACTCTTTGTCGCCTCCCACCCAACCAATTTCTAACCCAAGCAGTAACTTTAGGGTCCATCCCTAGGGTGCTCAGTTTGTTTATAAGTCGCCTGTGAGGAACAGTGTCAAAGCCTTAACTGAAATCTAAATACACCACATCTAGAGCTCTACTTCGGTCCAACTCCCTGGTCACCCAGTCAAAGAAATCAATCAGATTTGTCTCACAAGACCTGCCTCTGGTGAATCCATGCTGCCTCGGATCCTGTAATCAGCTGGACTCCAGAAATCTCACTATTTTCTCTTTCAGCAGCATTTCCAATAATTTACTCACCACTGAAGTTAAACTAACCGGCCTGTAGTTTTCAACCACATCCTTACTTCCGCTTTTGTGTAAAGGCACCACATGAGCCTCTCTCCAGTCCTTTGGCACCACTCCCGACTCCAACGAGGCATTGAAAAGGTCAGTCAGTGGAGTTGCTAGAACATCCCCAAGTTCCCTCAGTATTCTAGGGTGTATCCCATCCGGTCCCAACGCTTTGTCTACTTTAAGTTGAGCTAGTTTCTCATGAACACAGTCTTCTGAAAATTGTTCAAGATGTCCCTCACTTCTCTTCCTATTTGTGGGTGTTTTCTGAGGTCCTGCTCCTGGTTCTTCATCTGTGAACACAGAACAAAAATATTTATTAAGCAATTCCGCTTTATCCTTATCAGCTTCTACTTATTCCTCCCCTGCACCCTTGAGTCTGACAATACCACTTTTGCCCTTCCTCTTCTCACTAATATATCTGAAAAATGTCTTATCCCCCCATTTTATTGCATTGGCTATTTCCTCCTCCTTTTGAATCTTTGCCTTCTTGACTACTTTGCTAGCTTCTCTAAGTTTTTCCAAATACAGATGCCTTTCTTCCTCTCTCTGTGATCTCTTGTATTTCATGAAGGCCTCCCTCTTTTTCTTCACTTTTTCAGCTACTTCTTTCGAAAACCATAGCGGTCTCCTTTTCCTTTTACCTTCATTTACCATTTTAACAAAAAGGTTGGTTGCCTTTAAAATATCCCCTTTCAGTTTTGCCCACTGTTTTTCTACATCCCCCAGCAGTTCCCATCCCACTAACAACTCCCTGAGGTATTGGCCCATCTTCGCAAAGTTAGTCTTCCTAAAGTCTAAGATCCTCACCTTTGAATGGATTCTAACAGCCCTAGTCCTAATACTGAACCACACCATCTGGTGATCACTGGATGCAAAATGATCTCCCACTACAACATCAGAAACACTTTCACCATCACTAAGCACCAAATCCAGTATGGCCCCTTCACGTGTGGGGTCTCTTACCAATTGCCTGAATAGTTCTCCCTGTAGAGAATC
The DNA here is from genome assembly GCA_033557465.1 of Ichthyophis bannanicus. Classification (NCBI taxonomy): domain Eukaryota; kingdom Metazoa; phylum Chordata; class Amphibia; order Gymnophiona; family Ichthyophiidae; genus Ichthyophis; species Ichthyophis bannanicus. The sequence goes on along the minus strand of CM066031.1, from coordinate 1,558,615,013 downwards.
CAGGATCTCCTTACTTCTAGATGATACTGCAGCAGGAATGTGCCAATCAACATCTGGCATATTGAAATCTCCTATCAGTAGCACTTCCCCTTTCCTAGCAATGCTGCATATGTCTTCAATTAACTCTCTGTCCACCTCTTCCTCTTGTGAGGGAGGTCTGTATATCACACCAATGCAAATAGATTTCTCTTTCCCTCTTTCTAGTTTAACCCACAATGCCTCCTCTTTCCCTTTTAAGCTCTGTAATTCCAAATAGTAATTAATACTAGTAATTACTATTACTAGTAATTAATAGTAGTTTTTACATATAGTGCCACTCCTCCTCCCCTTCTTCCTACCCTGTCCTTTCTGAATAAAGTATAGCCAGGTATAGTTACATCGCAATCATGGTTTTCTGTGAACCATGTTTCTGTAACTGCCACTAAATCCAAGTCAACCACTCCCACCAAAGCTTCAACATCAGGGATCTTATTTCCCATGCTACGGGCATTTATACACACTGCTTTCCATATGTTACCCCTGTTACCCATTTCCAAAAAGGTATTTAATGTATCACCTACCTGGGGGCTTTCACTTACCTTACCCCTGTTACCCGATTCTGTCAACTGGACATCCAAGCAACTCCCTGGCTAGCCCAGCCTGGCTCCTGCATGGAGTGGTGGTAGCATGGTGTCCTGTTGCCATGTTACCACAGCTCCATGCAGGAGCCACAATCCCTGGCAGCAGCGGCAAAGTTCTTTTCCCACAGCCCCACCCCAGATCAAGCCACTGTGGCCAGGGTCAGGCTGGGGGGAAAACCTGTACCTCCTCACGTGCCATCCCAGCCCTGGATCCATCATCCTCTTCTGTCTAGGGGGACGTATTCCACCTTTGAGGTGGAATAAGTTACCCGTACAAATGGTCAACCATGGACGTACAAGGCCGACCTCGGAATCGACCCTGTATGTCCAAGGTCATGACACCACCCACAGCCTGCCCTTGCTCCACCTACAGACTGCCCCCTCCCACCCACAAACAGAGCTCTCCACACAGCTCAGATCTACATGTAGGGACCTCTGTTTCCTGGATGCAGGCCAGGCGTTTAGCAGGTCTGGACATCTGGATTGGACATCCAGACCAGCTAAACACAGGTCAGAATAGACTCCTATATGTTTGCACCTACAATTCTCGAGAACATGGAGTAGCAGATTGAGTTTTCCCTGGCTTCCAGATGTTTTCCCTACTATCTTTATGGATCTTAAAGTAGTTTAAACCAGCCAATTAGGAGAAAGAAAATATTTAATTATCTTAAACATACTCGTGCCAATGAAATTTTCTTGCAAGAAACTCACTTGTTGCATGGGGCCTGTTTTAAGCTGAGAGTTAACTAGGTAGAAGAACATGTTTTTGCACCAGAACTTCATTAAAAAGATGGAGTATCCATACATTTTAGGAGAGGCCTGCAACTTCAAATTTTAAAACAAAGTACAGATGCTTATGGCCAATGGGCCTGTGTGCAGGTGAGCTTGTGCTTTCAAAAATTACTGTTGGTAAATATTTACAACCCATCCCAAGATACCCCTGAAGTTTTGCAGAATCTAAGAGAGGTTATTTTATCTTTTACCAGGGATGAGGAAATCTTGGGAGGTGATTTCAATATGATTCTAAATGACTTGTTGGATAGAAGGTCCCTTTACAAATCTTTCAACCCTAAAGCCCTCAAAATCTTTCTAAATTTAATAGTTAGAGTAGGGTTAATGGAACCTTGGAATCTACAATATTCTCCCAGTTGATAATATACTTTCTTTTCTTTTTCCCATCAAACCTACGCAAGAATAGATTTCTTTTTGATATCTAAAACATTGACATGATCCATTCAGAAATATGAAATACAACCAATATATATTTCTGCCCATGCTGCAATCAATCTCTACTACTACTACTGAGCATTTGTAAAGCACTGCAAGACAGATGCAGCACTGCACAGACACATGTAAGTGACAGTCCTTGCTTATCAGAGCTTACAATCTAGTCAAGACAGACAATACAGTCAAGACAAACAACATAGTAGCTGTAGACACGGGATACGACTAGGAGAAATGATAAGGAAATGCAAAGAAGATCAGGTGAGTCAAGATCCGAAAGCAGTAGCAAAGAGGTGAGTTCTCAGCCTGGATTTGAAAAGGGCCGGAGAAGGTGCCTGACATATAGACTCAGGTAGTTTGTTCCAGGCATAAGGAGCAGCAAGGTGAAAGGAGCAAAGTATGGAGTTAGCAATAGAAGAGAAGAACACAGCTAGAAGAGATTTGCAGAAGAGCGGAGTCCGAAGAAGGGGTGAAGGGAGAGATAAAAGAGGAAGGATAATGAGGAGCTGCAGAGTGAATGCTCATATTGTTCAGCATGAGAAGTTTGAACTGGATGCAGAAATGAATAGGGAGCTAATGAAATGACTTGAGAAGAGAGGTAATATGAGCATGATGAGGCTGGTGGAAGATTAGCCATGCAGCAGAGTGTTGAACAGATTGAAGGGGAGAGAGATGATTCAGAGGGAGACCAGCAAGGAGTGGGTTACAATAGTCATGATAGGAGGTGACTAAAAAGTGAAAAAGTGTCTTAGTAGTGTGTTCAGAAACAATGGGTGGATTTTATTGATGTTATAGAGAAAGAAATGTCTTCAATCAGATGGATGTGTGTGGAGAAGGAAAGAGAGAAGTCAAAGATGACCCCAAGGTTGCAAGCCAAGGAAACAGGGAGGAGTAGAGGTTTATCCACAGAGACTGAGAAAGGAGGAAGGGGAGGGGAGGTTTTAGGGGGGGAAATAAGCAGCTCAGTTTTGGCCATGTTCAATTTCAAGTGGTGGTGAGACATCCAAGCAGCAATGTCAGAAAGAAAGGCAGAGATCCAGGCCTGGATTTCCAAAGAGATTTCAGGTGTAGAGAGGTAGATCTGTGAGTCATTAGCATAAAGATGGTATTGAAAGCCATAGGAAGAGATGAGTACACCAAGGGACTGGGTATAGAGAAAGAAAAGGAGTGGACACAAGATAGATCTTTGGGGTACACCAACTGAGAGTGGGATAACAGCAGAGGAGAATTCACCAGAACAAATCCTGAAAGAGTGATGGGAAAGATAAGAAGAGAATCAGGATGGTACAGAACCCTTAAAACCAAGCGAGGATAAGGTATCAAGGAGAAGGTTGTGGTCAACAGTTTCAAAAGCAGCAGAAGGGTCAAGAAGGTTGAGAAATTAATAAAGGCCCTTGGATTTTGCCAGGATCTCCAATTTCTTTTTCCAAATGAGCCTAATTTTAAGCCCATGACACGTTTTATTTGTTTATTTATTTAGTCGGATTTAATATACCGCTTTATCATTAAATCAAAGTGGTTAGCATTTAAAACAATCAAGGGGGGGGTTATAGTATGAAAACATGTAGTGGAACATCGGCATGAGTGGTGTGGGAGGGGTGTGAGAGATTAATTTGAGCTATATACAAGTGATCTATGTACAGGTCTATATACAGTTCGTATGGGTTGCATGGTTGGATAGGGAAGAGTCTGCTTCAGGTGATGTCCTTGTAGTGTTCCATGAAGAGTTTTGTTTTGAGCATCTTTCTGAAATCTTTGAGGTCCATGGCTGATCTCAGATCATCAGGGAGGGAGTTCCACAGGGTGGGTGCTGCCAGGGACAGTGCTCTTCTTGAAGTGTCCTGTCTTGATTTGGCAAATTCCTTTGGGGTGGTGATGGTGCAGGCAGTTCCCTTTCTTCTGGGTCTGGTGCATAGGTCAGCTTTGATGAGAGGTTGCAGGCTGTTAGCTGAGATGTTTTGTCTTATTTTGAATATGTTTAGGAGAACTTTGTATTGGATACGGGAGCTAATTGGGAGCCAGTGAAGGTGGTACAGGATGGGTATAATGTGGTTGTGACCTGAGCAGCCTTTTATTATGCGGGCGGCAGTGTTCTGTGCCAGCTGCAGTGGTCGGAGGGCCTGTTTTGAGAGCCCGAGGTAGATGGAGTTGCAGTAGTCTAGTGTGGAAGTGATGAGAACTTGACAGACTGAACGGAAGTGGTCCTGTGCGAAAATGGGTTTGAAGCACCTGATGGTTCTCATTTTGAGGTAGACGTTTCTTGTAGTTCTGGCAATGTGGGCTTGTAGGTTCAGGTCCTTGTCAAGAGTCACTCCGAGGATTCTCACTTCAGGCTTTACTGTTATTGTGATGTTGTTCAGTTTGATGACAGGTGTAATTGAGAAGGTAGGATTTCTTGAGATGAATAGTGCTTCTCTTTTGTTGTGGTTTATGGATAGATTGTTTTCTAAGAGCCAGGTTGTCATTTGCTGGAGACAATTGGCTAGGTTGGAGTAGTCTGGGGTGTCCAAGTTGATTGGGGTGAATATCATGATGTCATCGGTGTAGATGGTGTATTGAATCTTGTGGTTCTTGATGATGGAGCAGTGATTATAAAATGAGGGTCTTACCTGAAGATTTCTTTAATAGAAACAAAGGGGCAGAAATAGAATATTGTACTATTTGGAAGGCCTTCAGGTCCACTTTGAGGGGTGAAATCATAAGTTATACATCCTGGAGAAGGAGAAAGGATCTGCCTGAGATCTAGCACTTGGAATATGAGATTTACCACTTGGAGCAGTGTCACATTCTCACAAATAATAACAGAACCTTCCGACAATTATCACACCTTAAATATGACCATGATAAACCTCTGAGTATACAGGCTGGGAATGAAGTTTTTATTCAAAAAATGGAGTACTACATAGCTGGTAATTAACCTGGATGCCTGTTATCACAACTGTTCAAAACTAGGAAGCAGTGGCAACACATTGCAGCTTTGTGCGATGAGTGGAAGCAAGTCTATGCTAAAAACGGAGGATATAACCCATTTGTTTCTTTTTTCAGAGACCTCTTTGGAAAATTATGCAGATGAATCCTACTGAGCTTTTCTCCAGTCATTAGATCACTCTTTGCTATCTCAGACTGAGAAAAGGAAGTTACGTACTCCTATTCAGTACCAAGATCCTGTCTACTATACGTTTGTTACAGAAGGGCAGATTGCCTGGCCAGATGGTTACATTGCTGAATTTTACCAACAATTTGGCATCAATTCTTGCTCTGAAGCAGTTATTTCAAAATCTATATGTAAATTTGTATACTCCTTGAACGTTTCTGAAGCACATGTTATACTCCTACCAAAACCTGATAGAGATCCAACCTTGGCAGCGAACTATCACTCCATTTCACTACTAAATATTGACTATTAAATTTTAGAAAATATTAGGGCCTCTCAGTTGGGTAAGTTGCTAAGTGGTCTCATTAACATGGACCAGGCTGATGTTATGAAAGACAGATACATTGGTGATAACACACACATATTCAATGATTTCTACTTGTTGCTCGTAGCAAATGCTCCATGATTGCTATGCCTCTCAATGCTGAGAAAGCACTTGATAATGTAGATGGTCTTATATGTTCCAAATTCTTGAATGGTTTTGATGTGGTCTGGAATTTGTCCACAGGGTTAAAGTCCTGTATGCATGTCCTCAATTTAGGATTGCTGTAAATGGGAAGTGTTCAAAACCTGTTCCAGTCACTCAGGGGGCTAGACAAAGATGGTCACTTTCCCCATTACTGTTCAGTTTAGCATTGAAACCCTTTCTCATTGCTATTAGAAAGGCACGGGATATCCATGGAATTGGTCCCTCCTCTTGCACACATAAGTTGGTGGCTTATGCAAAGATGTACAGTACTGTTGTTTCTCTCTAATCCTACAATTTCAATTCCATCCTTACTCGAATTAATTGAAGAATCTTCTTTCTTCTTAGGATTTAGAATCAATTGGGGGAAAACAGAGCTTAAGCCCATGAATGATGTCACCACTCAAAGTGATCTAGGCGACATTGATTTCAAGTGGTCTTCACTGAAACTTAAATATCTAAGAATTTTCTTTTGCAAAGATCTAGAATTCACAAATTTCTCTAAATGTAAAGGGCATTTGTCTGAGCTGAAGGACATCTTGCAGCCCTGGTCTCCATTAAGTATATCATGGTGGGGAAAGTTAGATACTATAAAAATGATGATTTTACCATGAGTTGTATGCAAACTAAGCATGTTACCTGGATTGTGTCCTATTGTTGTTAAGTGCTGTCGAGTCTGTGTTGACGCATGGCAACCCTCTGGATAGTTGACCTAGACTTTCAGCCAAGCAGCTCACTGTTGACAGTGTGATATCCATAGCTGCTGTTATTGTATCGATCCATCTCATTGCCGACCTTCCTTTATCACGGTGACCTTCGACGTTGCTAAGCAGTATGTCTTTCTCCAATGATCTCTCTCTTTGCATGATGTATCCAAAGTATGAAATTCGAAATCTTGTTATCTGAGCATCTAAGAAAAGCTTAGGTTTGATCTCCTCTTGTACTGACTGGTTTGTTCTTCAGGCAGTCTATGATATACACAGTATTCATTGCTAGCACCATAATTCAAAGGCATCATTTTTCTTCCTGTCCATCTTTTTCACTATCCAACTTTCACATCCATATGACATTATTGAAAATACCATGGCCTGGAAAAGTCGAATCTTTGTATGGAGAGAGACATCTCTGCTATTGAGGATCTTGTCTAGGTCCTTCATAGCCATTCTACTAAGAGCAATACATCGTCTGATTTCTTTACTTTTAAACTAGAAAATAGGGGAAAGCCAACAGTCGCCCAAGAGCGCATGGTTTGGAAGAAGTTATCCTTGAAGGATACTACCAAAAGCAGTGAGGTTCCAAAAAAGAGTAAAGTAGCCCAAATGCCCTTGAGTATGGTGCAGACAAAGCGTAAAGATTCCAAATTACCCATGCCTACCTATAGCCAGATTAATATTAATAAAATACAGTCTCTAAAATGCTTGTATGCAAATGCTAGAAGTCTAAACAATAAGATGGGAGAGTTAGAATATATAGCACTAAATGAGAGGTTAGATATGATTGCAATATCAGAGACATGGTGGAAGGAGGATAATCAGTGGGACACTGTAATACCTGGATACAAACTATATCGTAATGATAGAACTGATCAAATTGGTGGAGGGGTTGCGCTCCATGTTAGAGAGGGCATTGAGTCAGAAAGGATTAAAGTTTTTCAGGAAACAAAATTTGCTGTAGAAACTCTATGGATTGAAATTCCATGTATGAAGGGGAAGGTGATGGCAGTGGGGGTGTACTATCGACCGCCTGGCCAGAATGAACAAATGGATGATGAAATGCTCAAAGAAATCAAGGAAGCTAACAAAATTCACAGCACAGTAATAATAATGGGTGATTTCAATTACCCCGGTATCGATTGGGTCAGTGTCACGGCAGGACATGCTAGGGAGATGCTAGGGGAAGCCATACTGGACCTAGTCCTTAGGGGACATGCTAGGGGAAGCCATACTGGACCTAGTCCTTAGTGGAACACCAGATCTGGTGCAAGAAATAAGGGTGTTGGGGCCACTTGGCAATAGTGATCATAGCATGATCATGTTTGATTTAATTAGTGGAGGAGGGATAGTAAAGAAATCCTCAGTACTACCTTTTAACTTTCGAAAGGGAGACTATAATAAAATGAGGAATATAGTTAAGAAAAAACTAAAAGGAGTGGTTGCAAAGGTTAAAGACTTACATCAAAAGTGGAAGAAAGTCCAAAAAACTGCCAGGATGGTTTAAAGGTGAGGTCAGAGAGGCTGTTGCTGCGAAATGGAAAAAAGAGCCAAATGACAAAAACTGGAACAGCACAAGCACTGGCAAGTTAAATGGAAAGCACTGATAAGGCAGGCAAAGCGAGAATTTGAGAAGGAACTTGCTACAGAAGCAAAAACATAAAATAAAGACTTTTTCAAGTACATTCGTAGCAAAAGGCCTGTAAGAGAGTCAATTGGACCGTTAGATGATAGAGGGGTAAAAGGGGCAGTAAGAGGAGACAAGGCTATAGCAGAAAGACTGAATGAATTCTTTGCTTCAGTCTTTAATGAGGAAGATGTAGGGATGTTACCCAAGACTGAAGTGGTATTTAAAGGTGATACTGCAGAGGAATTGAGAGAAATATCGCTACACCGGGAAGATGTATTACAACTATTTGATAAACTGAATAGTAGCAAATCACCTGGACCGGATGGTATACATCCAAGAGTGTTGAAAGAACTGAAATATGAGATTGCAGACCTGATATTAGTAATCTGTGAACTTTCATTAAAATCATCTGTAATACCTGAAGATTGGAGGATCGCCAATATAACGCCAATTTTTAAAAAGGGTTCCAGGGGTGATCCGGGAAACTACAGACCGGAGAGCCTGACGTCAGTACCGGGGAAAATGGTAGAAACCATCATAAAGAACAAAATTACACAGCATGTAGATAGTTATGGCCTAATGGGAGACAGCCAACATGGCTTTAGACAAGGAAGATCTTGTCTTACTAATCTTATATTTTTTGAAGGTGTGAATAAACAGGTAGACAAAGATGAGTCAGTTGATATAGTGTATCTGGACTTTCAGAAAGCCTTTGACAAGGTCCCTCATCAGAGACTTTGGCAAAACTAAAAAGTCATGGGATGGGAGGCAGTGTACTATTGTGGATTGGGAACTGGTTAAAAGATAGAAAGCAGAGGGTAGGGCTAAATGGCCAATTTTCCCAATGGAAAAAGGTGAATAGTGGAGTACCCCAGGGATCCGTACTGGGTCCGCTACTTTTTGACATATTCATAAATGACCTGGAAAAGGGAATAACGAGTGAGGTTATCAAATTTGCAGATGACACAAACTGTTTAAAGTTGTTAAAACCCAAGAGGATTGTGGAAAACTACAGGAGGATCTGGATAAATTGGAAGACTGGGCATCCAAATAGCAGATGAAATTTAATGTGGACAAGTGCAAAGTTATGCACCTAGGAAAGAACAACCCACACTATGGTTATACAATGCAAGATTCCACATTGGGAACCACCACCCAGGTAAAAGATTTAGGAGTCATCGTGGATAACATGTTAAAACCCTCCGCCCAGTGTGCAGCAGCGGCCAAGAAAGCAAATAGAATCCTAGGTATCATAAGGAAAGGAATGGAAAATAAAGCAAAGGACATTATAATGCCTCTGTATCGTTCCATGGTATGACCGCACCTTGAATATTGTGTGCAATTCTGGTCGCCGTATCTTAAAAAGGATATAGAGTTATTAGAAAAGGTACAGAGAAGAGTCACCAAAATGGTAAAGGGGATGGAAGGCTACTCCTATGAAGAGAGGCTACAAAGGTTAGGGCTCTTCAACCTGGAAAAGAGACGGCTGAGGGGAAATATGATAGAGGTCTATAAATTAATGAATGGAGTGGAACGGGTAAACGTAGATCGATTGTTTACACTATCAGAATATAGAAAGACTAGGGGACATGTAATGAAGCTAAAGGGTAAACTATTTAAGACAAATAAGAGAAAATATTTTTTCACTCAACGTGTAATCAAACTCTGGAATTTGTTACCGGAGGATGTAGTAAAGGCTGTTAGTGTAGCTGGGTTTAAAAAAGGTTTGGACAAGTTCCTGGAGGAAAGGCCAATAAACCATTATTAAAAAGGGACCCTGGATATCAATGCTTGACCCAATACAAGCACTGTGTAACCTGTGTCTCTTGGGGATACTGCTAGGTAGTATTGACCTAGATTGGCCACTGTTGGAAACAGGATACTGGGCTTGATAGACCTTGGTCTAACCCAGTATGGCATATCTCATGTTCTTATGTTCTTACTGCTAGTCCTTTCTTTATTGATAGTTGATCCAAGTAAGTTAAAGCTGTCAATTATTTCAATTTCTTCTCCATCAATGATGAACTTATTTTGTCAGTTGTCAGGATCTCTTTCGTCTTCTTAATGTTAAGGTGCAGACACATTTTAAAACTATATTCCGTGATCTTGAGAAGCAAATGTTTCAAATTGTCTTCACTTTCAGCCAGTAATGTGGTATCATCAGCATAGTGAAGGTTGTTGATGAGTCTTCCACCAATCTTCACACCTCGGTTGTCTTCATACAGTCCTGCTTCTCTGATGATTTGTTTTGCATATAAATTAAAGAGGTAGGGGGAAAGTATGCAGCCTTGTCTTACACCTTTGCTGATTTTAAGCCATTTTAAACCATGAGGGAGGGGGACTTCCGGCGATGCGTGAGTGAGAGCAGACGTCTCTCTCTCGCTCCAGGGCCGCCTCACCGATAAATCTGCTAATTAATCCAATTTTCTGGGTCTCCCACCTCCATCTCCTCTGAGTAGCTTATCGGATATTGCCCTGCTTGAGCACAACAACTGACGGGTGGAAAAGATGCCTTTGTCGACGAGAAAGGAGCGCGAAAAACCGCTCTGAGCGGGGCCCTCTACTGCGACTACAGTGCAGCCGACCTCTCCCGGCGCGGAAAGCACCGATTCTCACTCGGAGGAGCTGGCGAAAGAGGTGGTCCGGCTCCTCGATCCCAAATTCGATCGACTTATGCAAAAATTGGACGGTATGGAAGAAGCGCTGACTGAGTTTGGTAAGCGCGTGGAGGAGCTTGAGCACCGCGTGGCAGGTGTGGAGGAGGGTGAGGGCCGCCGAGACCGTGAACTGGAGAGCCAGAAGCAGGCCTTACTTGAGATGCAAAACAAGCTGGAGGATCTTGAGAATAGATCCCGCCGGAACAACCTACTTCTGGTGGGCTTGGGAGAAGACAGGTCGGACGGAGAACTGTTGGTTTTTTTTGGAAACCTGGCTGCCTGAAGTGCTAGGCCTAGCGGAGCTTAAAGGTAGTTTCCAAATTGAGAGAGCACATCGGCTGGGCGTGAGGAGGGAGAATGGAGATCGGCCGCGAGTTGTGATTCTTCGTGTGTTGAATTCCCAACACAAGTGGCGGATATTACAAGCTTACCGAAAGAGCGGCGAAATCATGCTGGACAACAGGCGGATACTAATCTTCCAGGACTATTCGGCGGCAGTTGCAGCCAAGCGACGAGAGTTTTCCCCGATCTGTTCTGAGCTCTATCGCAGGAAAGCCCGGTTCACCCTGGCCTACCCGGCAATACTACGTGTCTCCCTGCATGGCCAGAACCATACCTTTGAACAAGTAGCGGCAGCAAAAAGGTTTTTAACCCAGCACTTTCCAGCGGATGCGACAGAGGCCCGATCATGAGCGGCATGTTTTCCCGGAGGGGGTGAGGGCTGCCCGGGTCCTCGGCTCAGATATTGATGACGCGGGACTATATGCTGAGGCTTGGCCCACAGCTCTTCGCTATATATCTGCAGTCTGGGCGACCCTTCCCTGGGCTAGCCCTGGCTCTTCCAAGGTGGAGGTCTTAGCCATGGATCCTGTGCTGAACACTCTGGCTCCAACCTATTACCATGCTTTTAATATAGGCAGGTTTGGACAGCATAACAGTACTGTTTTATTTAACATGTTATTTGTCACCCATGTTTCTTTTGATGAATGGGGGGGGGGGAGAGGGGAGGCTGCAGGGGCAGAGGGGCGTGGGGCGGCCCTGAAGCACCGTGTTGGAAGTCTCACCTCAGTGCGATAACTGAGGGTTGAGTATTTATGTTTTATGGGGTATGACTATTCTGTACAGGGAAGGGTCAACTTGGTAGTAGAGGAGCGAAGGGGGGAGGTTGGGTGGGATGTTAATGGGGGGGAGCGGGGGAGGAGGGGCGTAGGGGAGGAGGGTTGGGGGGGAGACGGGGAGAGACGGGGAGGGGGGTGGTTTGTATATGAAGTGAGAGGAGCGAGCCTGAACTCCATGACGATTGTGCTAGTGTATAAAGCGCAGCACCTACATTTCCCATATATGCCCATTTGGAACGGGACGGAGATGTGCTGGAGTTCTGGGTCGAGGCTGGGCAACCCGGAACAGTGGTATGCTTGGTGGCCATGCTTGCTGGTACGTATGCGGGTTAGGGAGAATGCGTGATGATCTCCGTATAGTCACCTGGAATGTTGGAGGTCTAAATACCCCTGTTAAGAGGACGAAGATGCTTCAGGCTCTAAAAGGGGTCATGCCCAAATAGCATTATTGCAAGAAACACACTTGACGGCGGTAGAACACGCCAAGTTGAAAAAAGACTGGGTGGGACAGGTTTTTGCCGCGTCTTCAGGCATAAAGAAACGTGGAGTGGCGATTCTGGTGCAGCGAGGCCTAGTGGTGGAAATCATTAGTGAGGAGGCAGACCCAGCTGGGAGGTTCATCTTTCTGCATGCTAAAATACAGGGGCAAGAACTATTTCTGGGTAATATATACGCCCCCAATGTTTACGATCATCAGTTCTTTCAACTGGTACTGAGGAAAATATTGGGGGCCCCGAAGATACCTCTGATATTGGCAGGGGACTTTAACTGCCCGCATGATCCAATGTTAGATAAATCCACGACTGGCGGCAATAGTGGAGCTTGGAGTAAAAAGGGGGTGGGATACCTTTGTAAGATGGGTGGCCTAATTGACTCCTGGAGAATCCTGCATGGGGTAGAGAGGGATTATACGCATCTGTCGAGAGCACATCAAACCTGGTCTCGGATTGACTATATTCTGATTTCAAGAGAGAGCCTGGGAAAAGTGCTTAAAGTGGAGATCGAGCCCATAGTAGTGTCTGATCATGCTAAAGTGGTGTTGGACTGGAAGGGCACTGCCTCGGGAGGGACACGCTGGGCTTTCCTGGGTCACCTTTGGCAGAAAGAGGACTTTCGGGCTTATCTGATACGCCATTGGGAGGAGTATCTCAGCTTGAATGATACAGGGGATGTAGAGGTGGCGACCTTTTGGGAGGCGGGTAAAGCAGTGCTGAGGGGCCACATTATAGCGTATGTAGCGAAAGAGAGGAAACGCCTTAATTCGAGGCTCTTAGAACTGGCGAGTCACCTGCATAAGGCCAAGCGGACCGCTATGGCGCGCCCGCAGAGGCTTGTGGAATACTTGGAGGCACAAAGAGCTCTGAATGAGGTGCTCCATGAGCGTGCCATTCAATCGTTGCAGTATTATCAGCATCAACTGTTTCGGTTTGGGGACCGCACAGGGAGGCTTTTGGCGCGATTGGTTAAATGTAAGGGTGGCATTCAGGGGGTGGCCCGAGTGAGGGACGAGCAAGGGGTGCCCCACACTGATTTACGGCAAATTGTTTAGGTATTTCGTCAATACTATCAAGCTTTATATACACCGGACACTGAGAATAGAGCCCAAGAGAGTGCATTTCTAGCGGCCGTCCCCGTGCCCCAGCTGACAGAGGCGGAGCTTCAGGGATTAAATGCGAGAATAACTGGGGCAGAAATTCAGGCAGTGATAAAGAAAGGGAAACTTCACAAAGCTCCGGGTCCCGACGGCTATGGAGCTGAATTTTATAAGATTCTGATGCCTCACATAACGCCCACTTTGATGGCCTTATACCCCGATGCTCAAGAGAGGGGTCTTTACCCGAGAGATATGAGAACGGCGGCGATAACTATCATCCCAAAAGAAGGTCGAGATCCGGAAGATCCGGCATCATACCGCCCCATCTCTCTAATTAATTATGATATGAAGCTTGTGGCCTCGGTGTTGGTGGCCCGGTTGCAAGGGCTCCTACCCCGGTTAATTGGAACTCACCAATCGGGTTTTGTCAAAGGGAGAGGGGCTTTTTCCAATATCAGTAAGGTGCTACTTGGAATGGAGCATTGTCTGCACCAGGAGACGCCCTTGCTGTTGGTGAGCCTAGACGCTGAAAAAGCCTTTGATAGAGTATCGTGGTCTTATATGTTTGCGGTCCTCGCGAAATTTGGCTTTGAGGGAGCGTTTCTGTCCTGGGTGAGAGCGTTGTATGCGAGTCCGTTGGCATGTGTGGCGAGTGGGGGAACATGCTCCGAGCCTTTTGAGTTGCGCAGAGGTACGCGTCAGGGCTGCCCCTTATCGCCCCTGTTATTTGTGTTACAGTTGGAACCTCTGCTCCTGGCACTCATAGCGGAAGTGGAGATAAAGGGAATTGAATGGCCAAGGGGTGGCATAAAGATTAGTGCCTTTGCAGATGATATGCTCCTTTTTCTATGCGATCCGCAGGCCTCTCTGGAGTGGGCCCTGGGACTGATTCAGCAATTTGGTTCGTTTTCTGGACTCCGGATCAACCTGAGTAAATCGGTCGCGTTGGATGTGGGTGGCCGAGCGAGAAGACTGTGGAAGGGGCGTTTTCCCCTGTGCTGGGCATTCAGAGAATTCCGCTATCTGGGGATTCAGATCCCAGATCATGTTTCGAAGTTATATGCCGCTAACATCCGACCTATGCTGAATAGGACGGCGGCCACTCTGCAGAAATGGAGGGATCTCCCACTCTCGCTTATGGGGCACCTTGCCCTCTTTCAGATGATGGAGGTCCCACGATGGATGTACTTGTTGCGCCATCTGCCTATCTGGCTGTTGAGAAGGGATGTGCTTCTTTTGCAGCAATATATTAGACAATTTCTCTGGCGGGGCAAGAAATCGCGAATTCCAATTTCGGTGCTGATGAGTAGTAGGGCCGAAGGGGGGGTTGGGTTATTCTCAGTGAGAGATTATAATTTTCTGGCCTTGCTGGGGCCGCTGAGAGACTTAATTTTGGAAAGGGAGGACATTTTCCCCTTAGGACTGGTCGAGCGGCTCTCCGCGCCCTACCACCCAGCCAAGCGTGGCGTGAGTCGGTTTATTTTAGTGCCTTGCGACAGGCGTGGCGGTTCCTTTGCCAAAAAAAGGGGGTACCTTGGTATGGTACTGAGTGTATGCCACTGCGCGATAATGCTGACTTTAAGCCTGGGAACCAGGGGGGACTCCCGGTGAGTTGGGCGCAAGCTGGTCTGGGGTATTTGGGTCAATTTCGCATGCAATCGCAGGAGGAGTTGGATTCCTTTCAGGCGTTGACGCACAGATATCATCTTGCGCCTCAGACGTTCTTTTTCTACCTGCAAGTGAGGCATTACATACGAGCGCTACAACGAACTAGGGGCTTTAAATTTTGTGCTAAGGGAGTATGGGATCTTATAGCGGCCACCGACGGAAAGCTTTCGTTGCGGACCTGGCGGGAGGAGTGGTGCCCGGGGGGAGAGTGGGCCCCGTTAGAGAAACTAGTTCAGCGATGGAGTAGCGATGGTACTGTCCAGCTTACGGTAACAACCTTCCAGGAAGCTTTTCAACATATCAGGCTCCTCTCTGAATCCATAAAATTTCAAAAGATACAATATAAATTACTATGGAGCGCATATGTACCCAACACTTGGGCGGCTAGGATAAAGGTGCTCTCGACAGATATCTGCCAATTATGTGGGACCCACAGGGGGACACTGGTACACCGTTTTTGGGGATGTGTGATTGTAAATCAGTTCTGGCAGGACGTCCATAGAGAGCTGCAAACCTGCCGACCCCTGGGGAGGGCTCTGTCGCCTGAATGGTGCTTATTTGGTCTTTTAGAGGCCGCCTCGGAGGGGGCGGCAGGGGCCCCTGGTGGTGTCCCTAGCAATGCTACGTCCGAGTTCGGTTGCCCTACGATCTTAGGTGTCGCGCCCACTCTACAACTTTATGCTCGAGGCTTTTTGATAGCGAAACACTGCATACTACGACATTGGGAGGAGGATAGACCCCCGGGAATTCGGGAATGGTGCCGAGCTTTACTGAATTTGAGGAGTCACGAGCTTCGCACGGCCCATATGCTGGGGACCAAGAAACAGGTGGCCTGTGAAAAAGTCTGGAGGGGGGTCACTGTGGAACATTTTATCTCTCGCAGGGGGATCCTGGGAGATGTGAGCGATGTGTAAGGTTGATCTGTGAACTGGGGGTGCGGAGTGGAAGTGCTTGCGAGAATTGGTGTTTGGGCGAGTCTGACACATGGAGTAGGGCTTGTGGCGGAGACCAGCTGTATCTGCTGGGAGGGTACTTGGGTGGGGGATTGGGATTGAGGGTGTAGGGGAGGGTAGAGGAGGTTTTGGGTGGTTTGGGAGGGGAGGGGGCTAAAGGAGTTGTTGCTGAAGGTGGGGGCTAGGGCGAGGGGCTTGGACAGTGCATGGATATCTGCAGATGCCTGAAGAGCTGTTTGGGTATTGTTGTGCCTAACTTCGTTTGTTATATCCTTTCAGTTGAGCCTTTGGAAGCAGCTAATATTAGTCCGGTATTACTGTACGGGTTGTTTTGGTTGTGTTGTTGACTTACATGGGTTTTGCTTATTCTTCCTTGCCTTAGCTTACCGTTTCATTTCTTTTTATATGTAATTGTGGAAACTTAATAAAAACGATTTGAAATAAACCATGAGGGAGGAGTGGCTCAGTGGTTGGGACAGGTTACCTCAGGCCAGAAGGCTGGGGGTTCAATTCCCAAATGGGGACAAGCAACCTCAGGCTGGAGGGACTGGGGTCTCTAGTCCCCTGGCCACTCTTTGTAGCCTTGGGCAAGCCACTTAATCCTCCATTGCCTCAGGTACACTTAGATTGTGAGCCCTTTGGGAACAAGGGAATAAAAAGTAGCTGTTAGTATACATGTCAACTGCACTGATTCTAAAGAGTGCAGTATAAATAAATAAATTCTGTTTCTCCTAGTTCCATTTCAATTGTTTCTTCTTGATCAATGTAAAGGTTGTGCAAGAAAACCATCAGGTGTTCTGGTATACCCATGCTTCTTAATGTGGCCCAGAGTTTCTCATGCTTTACACAGTCAAAAGCCTTGTTGTAGTCAATAAAACAGATATGGATATCCTTTTGGTATTATTTTGTCTTTTTAAGGCAGTTTTCATTCCAGGTATGGGTGTAGTTTCTGCTGAATGGTTTTGAGTAGAATTTTGCTGGCATGTGAGATCAGAGCGATTGTGTGATAATTTACACAGTCAGTAGGATCACCTTTCTTCAGTATTGTATACACACAGATCTTTTCCAGTCAGTTGGCCATGAATTTGTCTTCCAAATTTCCTGGCAGAAGATTGTAAACATGACAACAGCTTCATCCGATTGCTGTATTACTTCAATGGGAATGTCATCAATGCTTGGTGCTTTGTTCTTGATAAGGCTTTCAATGCTGCTTCAACTTCTTCTTTCATCACCAATGGTTCCTGATCATAAGATACAGGTTGAAACAGCTGTTGGTCCACTTGATCTTTATGGTATAATGACTCTGTATATTTTACCTTTTCTTGATCTTCTAAGCATCATTCAACATGGATCCTTGAGCATCTTGTAGCATTCTAATTCAAGGCTGGAATGTTTTCTTTAAATCTCATAGCTTTAGAAAAGCCAATCTTGTGCTTCCTCAAATCGTTTCTGATTCTATTTCCTTGCATGTGTCATTGTAGTACTTCTCCTTGTCTTGTCTTGCTACACGTTGGAAATCTCTGTTGAGTTCTGTGATTGCCTCTCTTTCTCCTCTGGCTCCTCTGTGTTTCTGGAAAATTTTCAGAATTTCTTCAGTTATCCATTTTGGCCAGGGTTTTTTTTACCTTATGTAGAGACTTCTCACTTTCTTCCAACACAACCTTCTTGATGTCATCCCATAACTCTTCTGCAACTCTGTCATTTGTATCTAAAGCAGCAAATCAATTTTTCAGGCAGTCATTAAATTCCAGTGATATATTCTCAAGGTCATATTTTGCTACATTCATGAGTGGCTTGCTCTTTTTCAACTTCAGCTTGAGTTTACATACTAGCAGTTGGTAATCTGTACAACAGTCAGCTCCAGGTTTTGTCTTTGTTGATGTTATAGAGCTTTTCCATCATTGTCTTCCACAGATGTACTCAATTTGATTTCTGTATAATCCATTGGATGAAATTCATGTGTACAGTTGCCACTTGTGTTGCTGGAAAAAGGTGTTTGAGATGAATAGATCATTGGTCTTGCAGAATTCTATCAGTCTTTCTCCATCTTCATTTCTGTTGCCAAGTACATATTTTTCAACCACTTTGCCTTCTTCTTTGTTGCCAACTTTTGCATTCCAGTCACCCATGACTATCAGGATATCACTGCTTGACACAATGCAATCATTGTAGAACCTGTGTCTTTTGTGGAAACTGCTAGGGACTTATGAGCTAGATTGGCCACTGTTGGAAACAGGATATTGAGCTTGATGGACCTTGGTCTGACCCAGTATGGCATATCTTATGTTCTTATGTCAATTTCAGCTTCTACTTGTTCATAGAATCATCAACGTCTTCCTCTTCTGCAACTGTTGTTGGTGAATATACCTTAATTATAGTTGTGTTGATGGGCTTTCCTCGTAGATGAATAGAAATTAAGTTTTCACTGACTGCATTGTACTTCATTACAGTTCTTGCAAGTTTCTTCTTAATTATAAATGCAACACCATCTCTTCTTTGTCTTTCATTTCCAGCATAGTAGATCATATGATCATCAGATGCAAAGTGCCCAAAGCCAGTCCATTTCAGTTCACTGATACCCAATAGATCGAGTTCTACACATTCCGTTTCATTCTTGATCTCCTCCAACTTCCCTTGGTTCACGCTTCATACATTCCATGTCCCAATATGTAAGACATCTTTGCAGCTTCTGACTCATTTCATAAGCAGCTACATCAGCAGTCAGACGTCCCAAGGGCTTTGATCCAACCACATCATAAATGCTGGCTTTACTCTGATAAGTCTTCAGATCATACACAGTAGCCATTTGAGTGCCTTCCAACTTGGGGGTCTCATCTTCCAGCACTATAGTGCAATTTGTTTTGTGATTATCCATTGAGTTTTTGTGACAAGATACTGAAGTAGATTTGTCAGGTCTTTCTCCCGCGCATTCCAGTGTTGTTGCATTTGTCACAGAAATGTGATCCTCCGCTTACAACACTGTTCCATTCTGCTGCTGCCCAGATGGGTGGTTTGTCTTAGTCTGGCACCTCAGTTGAGACCTGTCTATCTTGGGAGACTCTACCAGTAGCTAAACTACTGATAGCTTAGCTCTCAGTATCACTGATGCACACAAGCTCTCACAGCACTATAAGCTGCATACCAAGTGAGGGGGATTGTGTCCTAAGCAAGTCTAAATCTAGGCTGTTAATCACATTTTTATGGAAATCTACTGCAAATGTCTGCCTATTGCTCTCTTTAAACTTAAAAAGACATTAGAAAAGGGTTGTGTAATTTTTGCTGATTTTTATATATATCATTTTGCAGTCTTGCTGTGATATGGTGCATTATGGTTAATATATGATCTTAAAACAACTTCTGTACTGTCATTGATGAAAGGAGAGGTAAATGATCAATCCATTCCCTCTTGCATCCCTACCCACTATGGTCCTCCCTAAATTCAATTTTAACACCCTTTCTATCACAAGTTTAATTGGGACTCTAAGGGGCTTGTTTACAAAGCCATGGTAGCGGCTTCCGCCCGATATCGGAGCCGCGGCCCCATTGAATTCAATGGGGCCGTGGCTCCGATATCGGGCGGAAGCCGCTACCGCGGCGTTGTTTTATTTTATTTATTTATTTTATTTACTACACATTTATATACCGCTACTTCCAGCGATCAGCAGCGGTTTGATTAATCTTTGTGGGGTAGTCAATCAAGACTTGGGGGGGGGGGTATATACATAGATCTGAGGTCACAGCACACATGATTGGCGTCTTCGGGGACGAATCATACGTTTTTAAATTTATATACATATTTACATATTTAAAACATATTTAAACATATATCAGTTTTTACAAATCACTAGCAGTAGAAGGTTATATTTGATTGTAATGACATCGGAATAAGTGTGTTTTTAGCTCTTTTCTGAATTTGGTGATGTCCTTGGTTAGGCGCAGCTCACAGGGGAGTTGATTCCAGATAGTTGGTGCAGAGAAAGAGAAGTAAACAAGTCCCTAAGGGAGTTGGACAGGGGTAGTATTAATTTCTGCTGGAATTCCTCGGGGACATCTATTTGACACAATCCTAAAATCCAGATAAATAAGCGCAAGATATTATGTAGCAAGACAAAGTAATTTGGTGCTTAGGTCAACTGACTGAAGATGGCAAGATTATCTCAATCCTCCACGTTATGGATAAATTCCACTTAACACAGGTTCATGCATCTAAGCTACAATTCTTGTTGCACAATCTTTGTTCAGTGCCAAAAGATTCTTGCAAATTGTCATTCTATTTCAGGTTTCTATTCACATTTAAGAGTATCCAGGCATCATTCCTTGGTGGGCCTGCATCGTACATGGGACAATGACGCAGAGTTACAGGAAGATATGAATTGGTTCTAACGTTATTGAATGGGCTCTCTCAGTCTCTGTACTTTCTGGCATATCAGGCTGTATGGACTCCCCAAAGGATGTTGAGGACCAACCCATGTGCTTTATGAGTACCCTCCTCTAAGAAATTTCTGAGATGATGTCTGGTCATATATTAAGGGCATTTTCAAATTGGACATTGACCTATCTTTTCAACTAGTTCTTTTTTGATTGCTTATAATTACAGATGGGCTTAATAAATGTGAGAAAAAAACTATTACTATTGCTTCAGACTAATTCTATATTAAAAATGAATAAAATCTGGCAGTTTGTGGAAGATTACTTATACTCATTACATTGAATGTCAACTTGTGCTATATCTGCAACCCGTTATCAGCTACCCATAATCAGCTGGGCCTGGCCAAGGTTTTATCCTTGTTATTTTGCTCTGTCCCTTCAGTAATTTTATTTCATGCTTGACCTACAACTTATTATATCTTATGATATCCGTTGCTGAATATTTCTGTTTATTCTGTATGAAAGTTGGTAGTCAATTTGGTCTCTGGTAGTTGCAAGGCTCAACCTGTCCCCAAGGGAACCTTGATGTTGTTGGGTTTTTAGGAAAAGCAGGATCTTTTCCTTCTGAACTCTGACACAGAGCTGGAGCAGAATGAATCCTTCCTTTTTCATTAGGTCTGAATCCAAGGCTTGGAACTCTGGAGGAGCATTGAAGCCCAACTCCCAGGTTTTTCTCTCCCAAAACTAAGTGCAACCTTTTGATGCTTCTTAGCCAGAAGCAGAGCAACTACCAACTAACCAATTTTAAAAAATCAGTAGGTTTCAGCCAATCTCAGGGGGTTTCAGTGTGATGCAAGAGCCAACCTCCCTGTTGCTGACTAAAAAGTCTAACACTTTCTGGCAGTTTTTAAAGTTTTCTCATTGCAATCCACTATGGGGTTTGCTGTTGGCAGTCTACATACTCGGGTTTGTAATTTCCAAAACTTGTAACAAACATCCATGTCAGGACGTGTGTCCTTAAAGCAAAAACTCTCTAGAAAGGGTTAAGTCTTTATCAGTCCATTTTAAAGAATCACAAGGATTGGAGCCTTTATTTTAGTAAGTTCCTCACAAGGGTAGTGCATTGTTACAAAAAAAAGTACACTTATACCCACTTACAGGGTGAGCAATTTTCATGTAGCCCATTTCCAGGGGTAAGATAATGTTTATTTATGTGAATGGCCCTGAACATTGTCCTATCCTGCATCCTGCTGTGCATTCTTCTCGTTAGGAAATAGAGAATTCTTACCGTCTTTTCAAGGCATGCAGTAGAGGAGTAGCCTAAAGTCGGGGGGTGCAGAGTTTCCAAGTTACCCAGTTCCAGGAAGAAGACTTTTTGACCAGTCCTGATTTAAAACTTACATCCAAAAGCAGTGCGGCATTTGTAGTCCCTGATTACCCATTGAAATCAGTGCTGTGGGTCCCATAAGTCATCAAGATGGGCAGGAGGGTGTCAGAAATCCAGGAATGACTTTAAATCTTTTTCCCAAAATAGGGCACCTCGTTAGCTTTAGGAGTGACCTAGTGGTTAGCCCAGCATATTAAGAACCATGATGTAAGCCAGGGTTCAAATCCTGTTCCTTCCACAGATGTTTCTCGTTCCTCTGGGCAATTCGCTTCATCCTCTTTACCCTACATCATTGCAATCATCCTTCTCTATACCTTTTCTAATTCTGAGTATCACTCCACCACCACCACCCTCCCACCCACAAGATGTTTGTAATTGTATTTGACTTTGGTATAGGTGTGTTGGGGGGGGGGATTGGGTGGATCAATATCAACATCACCTTCTCCCCCTGGCACATACCAGCAGTTTTTCTGGTAGGTTAGTGGTGGCACAGGTTGCCTCTGGATGTTCCTGCCCTGTTGCCAGCTCACATTCAAAATGGCAATTCTGACCCCCCGCAATAGTGCTGCATACTACCACTAGGATTCAAAATGCCAAATAAGGCCTTTTTCACTCCTTATTTGGCAGCCTGACCCCCTGGCAATAGTACTGTGAGACCACAGTTAAGGTTCAACTGCACCATTTGAAACTCCACACCCAATGGAACAGGAGTGACAGGAGGTTGCTCCTGTCTCCCACTGTTAGACATCAGGTATTGTGGAGGTCAGCCCAGGGCTGCCCAAAGAGAGGTGAGAGATCTCTGCTGGGGATCAATGGGTATCTTTGGGGGATGGACAGTGGCCTTCTGTGGAGAGGTCCAGAGAGGGGATCTTATTTTATGCACTGGCCCTTTTAAAATGGTATCCAGGAGTATCGGGCCACATATTAGCAGGCCAAAGTGCTGGCATTATTTTTCCATGAATAAAGTGGCTTGCAAAATTCGATGTATCTCATTATTATGTGACAAATAAAGAGAGCACACCAACCCACAGCAAACATAGGAACAAGAAGAAGCAGGTGCCACGAAACACTGTGGAGAATGAATAGTGTAGTGTTCAGGGAGGTCTACCCTACACGTGTTTTGGCATACAGCCTTCTTCAGGGGTCAAGGACCTCAAATAAATAAATAATAAAGCAATAAATAATAACATAACACTTAACATCAAAACAATCATACATATAGACAGGACACAACAATAATAACTGCTTTAAAAAAAAACAAATCAAAAACAATATGTTGAAACCAATGCATATATGTATGTACATAAAATAAAATAAAACATGAAATAAATATACAAAACAACAGTTAAAATGATTAAAATTAATGCAACCAGAATGTCCTGGATACAACTATTAAAAACAAATAAAGATGATAAAACAAGTGAGTACACCTGTGTAAAAGGCATGAGTTAGCAGGCTTGTGTTAAAGAGAAAATAAATAACATAAGAACATACATATTGAAACCATAAAGGCAACTAAAAACCATGGGAAGATAAATTAAAATAAAACAAAGAAAAAATGTCCATTAAAATAATTCAAGAAACAATAATGTCCAAGCAGGTTTTAGTCACTCAGTCATAAGCGATTACTGAGTGACAACGGTGCAGTAGAAAAGCCAGTTTATTTATTAAACAAATGAGGTAAATGAAACTGCTACAACATACAGGTAAGGGATGGAACTACCCAGTACTTTATTGCTATGTGGCTAAAGTTGTTACCTTCATTTTGAATTTTAAGCAGTGAGTGATTATTGACACTAGAGGGCTAAGAGTGCTCTACTGTGGCATTAATTGCTGAAATTGCTGCCTGCATAGAAGGCGACACTGAATTTGCTCATTTAGGTATACTGTGCAAGGAAAATATCTAAGAGTTCAGTAAGGATTAAATTCTAAGTATTGACCATAATTTCATAAGTATGCTGCAAGTAGCATTATTATGTCATTAAAAAACAGCAGGGATTTATGGATATGGAGTGCCCCCACTGTACCATGTTAATCTTTTGATAGCTAGCGATAACCGGCTTGATTTTAGAAATTATTTTATGAATTAATCGACATTGATGTTTTGAAGGATTAATGATGGCTTTTTGCCTTATTTCTTTAGCTACCTGGCTACACTCCTGAGGCAGCTCAATGGCAAAACGTAACTACGTCGGGTGTTCTATTGTGGCATTAATTGCTGAAACTGTTGACTGCACAGATGACAATACTGAATGTGACATCCACTGTCTGTGTTGCTGAGGGACTTTTCATGTGTCTTCAGCATGTCAATTTTTGTGATGGTGGACCAATTAAAGATAAGTTCATTTGGAATTTTTCATTGCTATCTTTTGAGAAATGAAATGAGGTTGTTTTAAAATAAGCTTAAAAATATATTTTTAAAAGTTTCACATAATATGAAGTAATCAAAAGATGTTTTCACATGGCTTTTCTAACCAATGAGGATGTGAGCCCTCGTTTTATCAAAACATAGATCCTTTTTTGGACCTAAGGACAAACTAAGGTCTTTGCCCACTACTTTTTAATTTTTGTTTCATAATGCTTAAATTAATAATATGAATATAAGTTGAAGTTAAAAGTCATCGTTATCAGCACGACTGGTTCTGCAACTTGCAATGATAGGTGGAAGATTACCAAAGGGTGATTTTTTTTGTTGTTGTTTGGTTGTGCAAAACTCACCCATTTGGAGAAACTGCCCCGAGACAACTTATGCAAAATCCAGATTCGCATGTATCTAGAAATGTTCCTTTAGGTAAATGAAAGCACATTGCAATGCAATGCATTTACTTTGACGAGATTGGCTTAATGCTAAAGTATCATCATTGTCAGATAACTTTCTCTCAGAGAGGGAAGCACCAGCTGCCCTGAGATACAACTCAATAGTCTTTTTAGTAAGGTAAAAAATAAAATCCTGGAATCCGAGACAGAGGGTTGTCTGGTCATATTGCTTTACTGTTATGTGTCTATAATCCACTATGAATTAACCAGAAATAGATCTACCAAATAAATAAATATGGTTCCCAGATAGTATAGGACATTTCACAAAAAAAATCTGGGCTGTATGAGTGCAAATTAAGAAAAAAAGATTTTTTTTACTATAAAGGATGATCTAATTAGCTTCTCTCCTGTTGTACTGGGCCCTCGTTTGGACCCTCCTGATTCTTGTCTGCAAAAGGCTGTGAGTCTACACATCAGTCTTGCAACTAACCTCAGATCACATCCATGGCATAGAGATAAGAGCTGAACCATTGAATCGGACTTAGATCTGAAATAATTGACACCAAAAATAAAAAGCAATCTTTGCCTAATCAAACGAAACCATTTTTCTCTGTTTTTCTTGTTTCATCTGTTTCATCCTTTATCTTTTCAAATTCATCATGCACTTTCCTTTCACTTATTCAGCTTCATTTTTGTATTTTCCCTTTATCTGTGTGTCTATTTCTTTCCACTGCCTGTCTCTTCACGTTTACCACTCTCCATCATGCATGCCTATTACTTTCTTTCACCTTCCTCCTCAACATACTTGTTTCTTCCTATCCTCGCCTCTCAGCTCGTCATGCTCTTCTGTATCTTTATTCCTCTCATACTCTCCTCATTCTATTCTTCTTTCTCCTTCACATTTCTCCCCCCTTATCCTCTCACCCCCTCATACTTTTTCTTTTCCCTCCATGCTTCTTCACTGCTGCTACTCTTTCCCTTTATGTTATTTATTTTATTTATTTATTTATTTAACAATTCTTTTATACCGCGCTATTTCAATCAGTGCGGTGTACATTGAAACAAGAACATACTACAATGCATACAAGTAACATTGAGTTTTACATTGAACAGGGAGATTCAACATAGGACAACCGGGGAAACTATGTACAGATTAACTTAATGATATATACAGTAATATAAAACATGATGTTGATTCCCTCTCTCACATCCTTCCCTTTCCTCATATCACTTCCAACACTCTCATCTCTCCTTTTAATTCTGTTTCCCTTATCTCTTTTTTTCCTGCTCTAGTCCCTTTACCACATATGCTGTTTTTCTCTCAACTCTCTATCTTCAACTTTTCTCTTCATATTCACCTTCCCCCACTTTTCCTCCTCCTTCTGTGTCCTCTTTAACCTCCTCTCTTCACAATGCCTTCTGTTCTTTTTCCAAGACCTGGTTTTACTTGCCTCTGTCCTACACCCCATCATCTCTATCTTCCACCCACCTCCTCTCCTCTTTTCTAGGGGAAGAATATGTAGAAGCTGACGAGGATAAAGTGGAATGGCTTAACAAAGATTTTTGTTCTGTGTTCACAGATGAAGGGCCAGAACTAAGACCTCAAAAAACACCGACAAATAGGAACAGAAGTGAGGAGGATTTTGAGCGATTTTCAGAAGACCGTGTTACTGAGGAACTAGCTAAACTAAAAGTAGACAAAGTGATGGGGCAAGATAAGATACATCTGAGAGTATTGAAGGAACTCGGGAAGTTCTAGTGGCTCCACTGTCTGACCTTTTCAATGCTTCTTTATTTATTTAACAAGTTTTGTATCCCGCTTTCTCCTTCAATCAAAGCGGTCAATACAGCACAAGTTACACAAAGGTAAGGGAAACATGCATCACATTATCAATACAGCAAAGCATACACAGGGAAATACAGTACATACCTTACATTACAATTAACTACACAAAGCATGCCAACAAACAGAACCAACATTGATCAGCCGTTTCCTTGGTCTCCCATGGTCCTATGCCTTTAGAGTCGGGAGTGGTCCCAAAGGACTGGAGAAGGGTGCATGTGATCGCTTTATACAAAAGTAGAAGTAAGGATGAGGTTGGGAACTACAGGCAATTAGTCTGACCTCTGTGGTGAGTAAATTAATGGAAATGCTGTTAAAACAGAGGATAGTGAGGTTTATGGAGTCCAATGGATTGCAGGATCTAAGACAGCATGGATTTACCAGAGGAAGGTCTTGTCAGACAAATCTTATTGATATCTTGGACTGGGCGACCAGAGAGTTGGACTGAGGGAGATCCTAGATGTCGTGAACTTAGATTTCAGTAAAGTCTTTGACACTGTTGCACATAGGCAACATAAATAAATTGAGAACCCTAGGGATGGACCTAAAGTGACTGATTGGGTTAGAAATTGGTTGAGTGGGAGGCAACAAAGGATACAGGTAAATGGAGCTCTCTCTAAGAAAAAGGATCTTACCAGTGGTGAGTCGCAGGGATCTATCCTTGCTTTGATTCATTTTAACATTTTTGTTAGTGATATTACAGATGGGCTGTTGGGTAAAGTTTGCTTCTTTGTGGATGAAACCAAAATCTGCAATAGAATAGACACCAGGAAGGTGTAGATAACATGAGGAGGGATCTAGTGAAGTTTGAAGAATGGTCGAGAATTTGGCAGCTGAGATTTAACACTTAAAAATGCACGGTCATACATTTGATCTGCAAAAATCCAAAACAGCGGTACAGTATAGGGATGAGGCAGTGCTAGCCCAAGGGTTTCTGCTACCCTAGGCAGAAACCCTGACCTCGCTGCACCCCCCTAGATGCCACCACCCCTTCTAGTTGCTGTCAATTCTGTCTTGGGAAGGAGGGTTGGGCAGCAGCAGCAGCAGTGGCTGTATTTCAAAAAGTGGCAGCTTTTTGCCACCGCTTTCTTACTCACGGCAGCTTTTGGAAATACTGCTGCTGTCCCTGCCCACCTCCTCCCCAAACAGAATCTGCAGCAGCTAAGGGGGTGGTAGCTCATGCAGCACGGCCAGTCACAAGTGCCGCTGCCACTACCCACCCAGGCCGGCCACTCTAGGCGGCCGCCTAGCTCACCTAGTGGTCGGACTGGCCCTGGGCTGAGGTGTTCTGTCCATGTGCAGGACCTGGGCATGATCATTTCTGATAATCGTAAGATGGCTTAACAAGTAGAGAAAGTGACAGTGAAGGCAAGAAGGGTGCTTGGGTGCATAGGGAGAGGAATGGGAAGCAGGAAGAAGGAGGTGATAGTGCCTCTT
This sequence comes from Ichthyophis bannanicus, assembly GCA_033557465.1. Classification (NCBI taxonomy): domain Eukaryota; kingdom Metazoa; phylum Chordata; class Amphibia; order Gymnophiona; family Ichthyophiidae; genus Ichthyophis; species Ichthyophis bannanicus. The sequence continues at coordinate 1,558,587,427 of CM066031.1, read as the reverse complement.
TATAAATCTTTGGTGAGACCTCATTCAGAGTATTCTGTGCACACCTTCCAAAGGATATAAACAGGATGGAATCAATGAATAGGGTGGCTACCAAATAGTCCGTGGGCTTCATCATAAGGCATATGGGGACAGACTTAAAGATCTCAATGTGTATACTTTGGAGGAGAAGCGGGAGAGGGGCAATACGATAGAGATGTTTAAATACCTCCATGGCATAAATGCAAAGGGGGAGAGTCTCTTTCACTTGAATGACAGCTCTAAAACAAGGGCGCATAGGATGAGTGTGAAAGGGGATAGACTCAGGAATAACATGTGGAAATATTTCTTTACGGAAAGCATGGTAGATGTGTGGAATAGTCACCCAGTGTAGGTAATAGAGACGAGCACTATATCTAAATTCAAGAAAGCATGGGACAGACAGAGAAGATCTCTAAAGGGAAAAAATAGACTGCAGTAGTTGGTATGGAAGGGCAGACTGGATAGGCCTTATGGTCCTTATCTGATGTCATCTCTCTATGTTTCTAATACTCCTATCCCTGCTATACTTCCCGTCTTTCCACCCTCCCCCACCACTTCTCCTTTTCCTCCACTGGGCCCTATATGGTGGAAGTATGGGATGTTCTTTTGGCCACTGTCACAGCCTCTTCAAATATCAACAGCCTGGTGGCTCCAGGCTACAGTTATATTTGTCTCCAAGTGTAACCAGTCAGGTGAAAGTGGATAGACTTCAGTCTGCTGCCAGAGCTCCTCATAATGGCAGTTGCCTAAGAGTAAAGGAGGGAGGATGGTTCTGGACTGCCAACACAGTTTCTTCCAATAGCAGTGGCCCAAAAAGGAGAGTATAATTCTGGGCTACAGCTGTTGCTCCTCCTTCTGATGTCAGCAACTTCTGAAAGCCTCAATTCTGTAGGCCATTGCTGCTGAGGCCAAAGGATCAGTGAAAAGCAAGTGCTTCCATTGTTGATGCTCTCATCTCCTCTCATACCCTATAGGCAGAGTCGACTCAACCAATAGGCAAGACCAGGCAGCCACCTAAGATGACAGCTTCTGTGGGGCAGCAAAGAGCATCACCCCTCCCAGAACAATTTTGTTGAGCTCAATTATCAAAATCTCAGATACAAGGGCCTAGGAGCCTGAAAACTAATTGAGCAGGCTCTCCTGTGATTCCTAATATTTATTTACATTCTCTTATATTTATTTACATTCTCTTATATACTGTGCTATTCTGCATCAGTGTGGTTTACATTGAACAAACTTAAATTACATTGAACAGGGCATTACAACTTGGAGATAACTATTTTACAGGGAACATGGGCTATGGAGGGTTAAGTGGCTTGCCCAAGACCACAAGGAGCACCTGTGGGACTAGAAACCCCAGTCCTTCTGGCCCAAGGTTGCTGTCCTCTAGTGGGATTTGAACCCCTGACCTTCTGGCCTGAAGTACCTTGCCCCAACCACTAGGCCACTCCTCCACTCCCTAATACCTCTTACCCCTAATACTCCTCCCTAATACCCTTGCACCAGCCCTGCCTATAGGTCAGGCATTCTTTTACTAGCCAATAGGCAGCAGCAGCACAGGAAAGTGAAGCACTTGCTATTTGCTTCGACATCCACTCACCATACAAACCTGCTTCTAAAACTATGCCCAAATGTGCCCCAGATGTCCTCAAAAAGAGAATAGATTTCGACAAACCCAGATGCTGGTGACATTGTCTTTTGTCCTTGGGATTCCTCCACCCCACACCAAATAGCAGCCAGCTTCACAATATCCATTGGGGCTGAAGACCTATGGAGGCTAATTAGATAACAGGGTGCCTGTTTTTAGCCTATTTTATAAAGACACATAGGTACTTGTGTATCTTAATAAAATACTAGCACAAAACCTGCAGAAATTGCAGAGCAGAGAGCAGGCATAAGCGTTAGTAAGTAAAGTATGTGTGTGCATGCTCCATCTATGCACCCTAACTCCTCCCCTGAGCACACCAGTTCGATAAACATGCACCTACTTGCACTGCATGTACTTTTAGGCATGACCTAATATTATAAGAGGTCTATCAGTTTATGGAGTGGAGGAGTAGCCTAGTGGTTAGAACACTGGCTTGATAACCAAGCAACCAGGGTTCAATTCCCACTAGCACTCCTTGTGACCTTAGGTAAGTCACTTAATCCTCCATTGTCTCAGAAGAAAGGCCTGCCAATCTACTTCCAATGGGTGACACTGCCAAGAAAACCCAGGAGCTTCTGGGTCACCAGGAGTCAGAACTGACTCAAAGGCACACATTGCACTTGTATTATTTTATACCCAAAAAAAGGTTTATGCCAAAAATGTGCATGCTGATAAGTGATAAATTACATCAGTACAGAATTTGGTACATGGGCTCTTGGAAAAAGAATGCTTTCAGCACTCCACATCCCACATGGGTCTTTGTACTAGTGATATTGACTATAGAGAAATAGTTCTCAAACCTGTTCTGGAACAACCCCCCCCCCCCCCCCCCATTTGGGTTTTTATGATATCTACAATGAATATACAGGAGAGAGATTTGAATGCTATGGAGGTAGTATATACAAATATCTGTCATCAATATTTGTTATAGATATCCTGAAAACCTATCTAGTTGAGGCTCAGTCGGGTCAGGTTTGAGGACTCTGGCTATAGAGATTTCAAAGATTCTGAGCTAAGCAAGAGAAAGCACTACTGAACAGTCAGGAAATACTCTCAGTATTTAGATGGGGGAGAAGTCACTAACACAGGTTTGCCCTCCATGTATGTACTAGGGAATTATGAAGTATGAACCTCTTCCTTTTCCACATTTGCTTTATTACATGGTCAACACTAGACATTACTATGAGAACTCTTTGATTTTCGATTTCAAACCTCCAGCTTAAGATGTAAATATACCTCTACTGACATAAACAGTCAAATGATCATATCTAATAAGCTCATTTAATGTTCAGATCATAGAAATGTGAAGATTTAAAATGTAGTTCCAATGCATTCCGAACCTTTATTATTAGAGGACACTGACATCTGGTGGTCATTTCAAGATACTTCTCTTTCACATATTAAACAGGTCTCAGGCACACAGTGAGCAATGTATATCAAAACCACTAAAGAGTACACGGTGGTGATCATTCCAGAATCCAAATAAGAATTTATATGTGTGCCAGGGGTGTTTATATGCCGAAAATGTATACGGACGTATTCTAGTACATGGTGCCCATGCACATTTACCTTACTTGCATAGAGATGTCAGAATGTGCCCGAGAGGGGCAGAATGAGGGCATGGCTTGCCGCGAAGATGTGTACAGAATATTCAGGAAAGGCCCATGTACATTTTTCAACTTTCCGACAGACATGCCCTTTATTCCTGCTGGAGACATGGAATAAGGCCAGTACTTAGAAAATTTTTGCCTGTGTTCTACAACTCATCCCTGCAAGTGTGTGTGTGTGGTTTGAGTTGCATGGGTAGATCTGGTGTTCTGATCTGCAATGCAGGGGGACATGAATGCCTGTCCAGTACCTGGACCTTACAGATGACCGCAGTGACACCAGGTGCCACTTTGATAGTGCAGCCATACATCAGCTGTTCCAGGCACTGGGAGACATGACAGCTGTTGTGCCAATATTCCCCAGTTTGAGCCATGCGGCCCACATCCATATCCAGTCCTGGATCTATGCAAGCTGCAAGAGTAGTGATATATCTGAAGGTTGGCTAATTGGTATGATGGCACAGGGATCTCCCCTCCCATGCCCACACAGGCCTGACCAGGGAAGCATTGCCACAAAGCAGATTGTGGGAAGGCAGGCAGAGTTGCCCCACAGATAGCAGATGCATACAGACCAACATAAGCCAGGACAGAGTGTGGACATCATATGGGACAGGTGTAGCCACATGTAGGGAGCTGCTGTGAGAAATGCCAGTACCTAGATATGTGGAAACAGATGCCATAGCCAGACAGCATTAGAAGAGCATGGTTATGTCAGTCAGCAATACAATGCGTCCTTTGGGGAATTGCAAAGTTAGTTTAGGTTTTTGTGAGGGTGGTAAGAGTCTATACTTAGCATTTTAAACAATGTTTTTAGAGATGATCAATGCAAGAATAACTGAGGAATTTTTATACTGCCATGTACGTTTTGATGCGAGGTATGTCATGACAAACTTTAATATCTACTTCATCTTATTATGTCTTAGAGTGCTCTGAGATTACTTTGCAGTGTTCTGGAGATGAAATAGACTGGCATATATGGTCTAGTTTGCATCAGCATTTATATATCATCAGTATTTATGTCTAGTTTGTATCAGCACAACACTGTCGGTGAGATGAGCAGCTTAGGAGATGGATGTTTTAACTGGGGAGGCATGGCCATCATAGGCATCGATGGATATATCGCAGAGACAGGCAGGATCAGAAACAAGCAATTTTCCGGAATTCAGTGAGGGCAGGTACATCCAAACCAATTGCAGTGTTTACCCGTGTCCCATACTATTAGCGGGGACAGGTTTCTCCACTTCACTCTATGACCTGTGCCATGCGCTGGGTGCATGCACGGGCCAGCTGAACAGTATGTTTGACATGCCATGCCAGACATGTCTATGTGCCAATTCCATAAACGCGGTCGCGTCCATTCCCAGAGACACGGAAATGGCTTGGAATTGTGGCCATTTCTGATTTAAATATATCCATGGCCCAGACGTGGATGTTGTGGAATCTGAAATACAAGAACAGCCTCAAATGATTCCTTTGGATGACAATGCAAGCTTATAAAATGAAGAGCTACATATTAGATGTGTCTATATGTTAACAAGTAAAGTTTTAAATCTACAGTATGTGAACCTGAATAGATACATTTCAACAGTGCACTTGATTAAATTTTCATTAAGGATGTACATTCAAACTATCAAAATTTCCCATCTGTACATGGGAAATTAGGAAATATTAATTAATCAGAAACAGACAAAAAAACCTGAAATTCTGGGTTTTTATATATTCCCCACCCCCCCCCCCCCCCCAGTGTTCTCTTGGTCTGGCCTGCCTAAAGCTGGTGAGTTTTGGATTAGAAGGCAGTTATCTTTCAGCAGGGGGAGGGGGTTAGCTCTAGACAGCCTATTCTTCATTGTGTCTTCTATGTCTGGTAATATTAGGTCCTGTTTTCTGACTGACCCAAATTTTGTCTGATCTTATGATCTGTGCAAAGCTTGTGCCAGAAATTCTGTGAAACCCTAAAGTTCTGAATTTCTAAATGGTATCACCGATTGGACAACCAGAATCTGTAGTAAGCCTGGCAAATATCTTTGACTGTATAATAGTAACAGGAAATTTCACACACGGAGTCAGGATTGTAAGTCCAAAAATTTGACAAGGGAAAAATTTTAACAAGGATTCCAGATCCTTTTTCCAAAACTTACAGGACCAGGACCATGGTACAAGAAAAGTCTTTGGAGTAAGTCTCTAGAGCAGAAGTCAATAGATTCCCAAGGCAAAAAATCCAGGAAGCTCAAGACCATATGAACTTTGGGCCAATCAGGAAACAGAAATACAAGAAATTGTTAAGAATAGGCTGGCTACAGCTCTTGCCCAGAAGGCATAATAGTTCTTCTTGAAAGAAGCCTGCTTTCCAAACTAAGAGTCATTTATTCAAGACCAGCCCATGGCAATTGTTAGTAAAAGCAAAGCTAAACAAGAGTTGGGGGTTTCATTTTTGTCTAGTAGCCTTTTTTTGTTTGGGCAGCAGCCACTGCTACCTCTTAACAAAACTGTCCTGAAATGAACATTTATGAAAATAAAACAAAACAAAACAAAACTACAAATAACACAGGAAACTAAACTAAACCTTTTTTTTTTGCCTGCACATCCTTAATTTTCATCTCATCACCTCTTTCCTTCACACTATCCACTCTTAAAAGCATGACGTTGTACAGTGATATTTTAGCTGTCAATGCAGACATCGTGGAATCTTCCAGATGGAAGAAACATAACTAAACCACAATCTGTTAAAGAGGCATTGTCTGGGCCTATAGCGGGCTTTGTGATAAAATATCAGTGTGTGCCAGTTTTCTGTGGTAACAAGGAAAAGTTCTAGCACCACCCTAACAGAGCTACAAGCAATAAGAACATAACATAAGAACATAAGATATGCCATACTGGGTCAGACCAAGGTCCATCAAGCCCAGTATTCTGTTTCCAAAAGTGGCCAATCTAGGTCATATGTACTGTGATGGCGCAGCCGAGAGAGAGCATAAGAAAAGAGGGAAAAATCAGTCATTTTCCCCAGAGAAAGGAACCCAATCCAGGAGTTAGGGGTTAAAACTCCTGGTTCAGAAAAAAACTCCCTGCAGAAAGTTTGTAGTGAAGAGACACGCCCTAGCTCCATAGTTACCAGCCCTGCTCACGAGGGACAGCTGGGGGAGTGGCTAGGAGGCAGAAAGGGAAATCACAGATATAAACGGCAGGAACTTGGAGAAAGGCATGAGGAGGAGAGGGGCTTTGAAAGGCTAAAGAGGCTAGAGGGCCTAGAGAGCCTTGGAGAGAACCGAGGAGGGTTAGAGAACCCAGGAAGGCTAAAGAGGCTAGAGGGCCTAGAGAGCCTAGAGAGGAAGTGCATTGGGAGACAGACTACCCGAGAAGGTGAAACTTTCATTGAAAGAGGAAGGACAAGGAGGAGTCCTAGCTCTGATTCTGGAACTGGTTGGAATAGGGCAGAAGGTCCCAGAAGGGGAGGAGGCCCTAGGAGCTCCAGAGCACTAACCAAGGAAGGAACACGGAGAGTCAGGAAAACTTCACCAGAGACCTCTTGGAGGAAGGCAAGGACAGCCAGAGGTATTGAAGTTATCCCAGTGACCTGTAAGAGAGACAGGAGAACTCCGTTTAGAGGGAAAGCTTAACCAGGGGAAATTGCAAGCCATGTGAGTAGCAGAAAGCATTCTCCTGAAATTTATATGGAGACTGAGCCTTCAGTAGTTAAGCCTGCCAGAAGCTTACTTCCACAAAATAAGGTGAGCGGTTTAAAATCCTCTTCTAATTTTCTGAAAGTTAAGAAACCTCCTAATTGTAAAAGCACTCCTCAGAATAGAGTCTGCATTAAGCGGAGTGTTGAAAATCCTAGAGAGGTTAAAGCACGGCTGAGCAGAATATGCAAATGAGGTTGCTGAGATTCTAAGCTCTGACTGTGTGTTTAAAGGACTGTTGGCTAAGAAGTATAGAGTTGCAATACAGCAAATAGAGAAACTAATTGATTGTGGGAAGAAGGAAACAGTCTGCAATAGAGTTTGTACAATACTGGAGAATTGTAAACTGTACCTGTTTTAAAGCCACGTGGGAAGCTGGTTTTGTCTGCACAAGAGTTTCACTGCTGTTTTTGTATGAAGAAATACTTTGTTTTGATTGCCAAGCTGAATATGGAAGCACTTTATGTTTGATTACTCTGGGAAAAACACCCGCACTTATGTTCTGATATTTTGAACTATAAATAAGAAGTTCATTTGGCTGAAGAAAAAAAATAAAAATCCTGTGAGCCTAAAAACCTTCTCGGCTGAGTCATTTCAACCGCACAACTACAATTATAGGCAATCATCGAGGGAAACATATAAAAGTTCACGTCTCCAACCCCTAGGCGACAGCCTAGCCTAAGAGGCGCGACAGTACCAAGCAGTTTCCCCAAGGGACACAGGTTCCACAATGCTTGTATTGGTTCAAGCATTGATATCCTGGGTTCCTTCTTAATAATGGTTTATGGACCTTTCCTCCAGGAACTTGTCCAAACCTTTTTTAAACCCAGCTACACTAACAGCCTTTACTACATCCTCCGGTAACAAATTCCAGAGTTTGATTACACGTTGAGTGAAAAAATATTTTCTTTTATTAGTCTTAAATAGTTTACCCTGTAGCTTGTCAGATGGCTGCCTGGGTGAGAATCTTCACAGTCTTGGCAAGTGCATATATCTATATGATTTGTAAGGGATTGTGGTTGTAGTTCATTCACTCCCAAACACATCTGGGAATTCCTTAAGCAACTTCCTAATTTCTTCCTGTTGTACCATTGTCAGGTCCTCACCTATTTGGGGTTCTGATTTTTCTTTACAATCAGATACCTGGGGTCCCAAATCTTCCTCTTCACTCACCTCCCTCTCTCGGGCACAGGTGGCAGCTAAGCTTTTAACCCCTTTGACATCAGTAGAACCAAAGCCTTTGGCTCCACGTTCAGAATTCTCTAGGGATGTGACCTCCTCCACAGGTGGAAAACCCAGCCTCTCACAGATCAATTGGGCAATTTTGTCTCCTGTCTTCACATGATATTCATTCTGTCCAAAGTTAAACAACAGAACTTTAATATTGCCCCTGTAATCGGGATCAATTACTCCCGCACCCACATCGATGAAATATTTAAAGGCTAATCCGGACCTTGGGGCTACTCTCCCATAACATCCAATTGGTATTTCCACTTGGAGACCGGTGTCAACCAGGGCTCTCCCTTGGCTAGGTACAGTCACATTTTCTATGCTGCATAGGTCAAACCCAGCAGACTGAGGGGTTGCCTGCTTAGGAGCTTGGGCCTTCTCAGAGACCTTATGGTACTTTAGGACGAATATCTGCTTTGGGGTAGCTTGGTCTTCTGGACGCTTAACCATCTTTTTAGCTGGGGTCTGAGGACTTCCAAATAAAGGCCCGGGAGCTACTACCATTAAACCTTCTCCCTCCTTCTTTCCTAGTCCTTCCACTAGACCCTGCTTAAATCTTGGCCAGTCTCTTCCTAGAACCAAATCAAAAGGTAGCCTAGGCACCACTGCTAACAGGACTTCCTCTTGTTTCCCTAGGCACTTAACCTTTAGCCTATAGGTGGGATATGATGATGCAGCACCATGAATGCATCTGATGTGAACTTGGCTTTCAGGGGTTCTAGGCACAAATCTTTCTTGGGCCTCTATCCTCTTCCAAAGCCTTTTTGACATCATACTCTGGTCTGCCCCAAAGTCTAATAATGCATTTGTGGTAATTCCTTGCACATCAACCATCAAAAGAAATCCTTCCTTGGGCTGTTTTAAATCCAAACCCATTAAACTAGTGTGTGTCTGGCATCTCTTCTCTAAGTGTCCCAATTTCCCACACTTGAAACATTTCTTTCTATTCCACTGTATCATCTGGTTTGATACAGTACATTCATTTTTAGAAACATTCTTAATTATTCCTTTTTCTGATACAGCACATCTAGCCTCAGCATCCATCTTTAGAGGGCCACCCATTCTATGGCAAGCCTGCGTGGCTTCCAAGAATCTCTCTGCTAGCATGGTTGCCTCTCCAAGATTTTGGCAATTTTGCTGTATAAGAAAAACATTCAAATCTTTAGGTACCCCAAGCATAAATTGTTCCAGCATTATAATATCTAACAAACAACATTTCTACTGTCTTTTGCTCAGGCTCCAACCATTTTACAGCTAGACTTCTAATTCTCTGACTCAGAGCCCTGGGTGTCTCACCCACTTTCAATGTAACAGCTCTAAACATTCGCCTATACTCTGAAATAGACAACCCTAGGCGATCTCTAATAGCTGCCTTTACATCCTTATAAATCAAAGCCTGGGCTGCTGGCATTGCTCTGTAAGCTGCTAGTGCCTCACCAGTTAATGAGGCCGCCAGCCTTACTGCCCACTGGGTCTCTGGCCATGCTAAAGCCTGTGCCACTCTTTCAAAAGACTCTAGAAAATCATCAACATTATCTTCTGGAGTTAATTTCCCAAAATTAAATGCCCCAATCCCTTGATTGAGTCCCACAGTGTCCACATGTGGTGCACCAGTACTAACTGCTGGTCTTGCATCTGTTCCACTTTGGCTCTGCAGCTGAACTAGAGCTTGCACCAGATCAAGCACTGGTTTCTGCTGTTCCATTAAGGCCTTCATAGCAGTGTCCTGGGCCTGCTGTGATAGCTCCTGCTGCTTGCTAAATTGGGCTGCCATCCACTGAGCCATCTCCCTCGGATCCATCTTGACCCCTGCAAGAAAAGAGAGAAAAAAAAAACCAAAGAGCAGCACCTTCCAACCAGGTGTGGTTTTTTTTTTCAACTTTTATTTTTTTTTTCAATTACCCCCTGTGCTTACACACATCCACCACTAGACATGCCCAGGTACATATTACCTTGTCTCAGTGATGAATCCAGCTTTGCACAGGGTCTTTTCCTCTGGGACAGCTTCCTGGAACAACCACTTTTCTTCCAAAGTGCAGATGAGGGAAAGAAATCTTCTTACAGCTTTAAACTTGACTTTTATTTGTAATCCACAACAAGTAAATCCTCTTGGTGCAAGAGCAATCCGAAAAACTACGCCATTTGTCAGACGGCTGCCTAGGGTGAGAACTTACACAATCTTGACGATGCATATATTCATATGATTCTTGCAAGGTATTGTGGGTATTGTAGTTCATTCACTCCCAAACACAGCTGATGACAATAATTTGAGTTGTGAAACCAAGTGGTAAGATCAATAAAATACTTCTTTTATTGATGGGGTTTAATTTACCCAGCACATGTATGCTTGATAGCACTATAAATGAGGTTACTTGCTTGCAGTGTTTAAAATGGATAACAAAAAGTCACAAAGTAAACCAGAAAACAACCTTCAGCTTGTCAGGCAATTAGCTAATGTTTTCTTAGCAAGTAATTACCAAATACAAAGGCACAAAGTAAAGAATAAACTTTGCTGGTTAGGTTAACTTCTGCTTATTTTCCACGCCGATCTCAGCAGTGATTCTCCCTTGCTCACACACACAATCAGGTGCAGCCCTAATTACTATCAATGGACCAGCTGAAAGCCTTTAGCTGGCTGGCTGCTACTGTGTGAGCCCAAATCCTGCTTTAAGAGCTGTTTGCAGTGGAAATAAAGAACAAAGTTAGGTTTCTTTGTGATGGCTGATGTGTTTGCTCACAGAAAAACTAGCAATAGCATTTAGATAGAGAACAGTCCATATAAATAGTTTCATCTGCTGTATCTCCCCCTTCATCAACAATCATAGGGTCAATATCATACATTGGCACAGATGAGTCTTTCATTAAGGCACTATCATGAGAATGCTTATTCCCTTGCTGCCATTCTCTATTATGTTTTTATAGATAGGGTCTGGATCAGTGTTCATACCTGAGCCTCTCCTGCCATCATAATTCCTCTCTGTAAAGCCTGGCCAATATGTGATCCAATTCTGATGTCCAGCCTTCCAATCTTGATCCCTGGACACTGGATCTCCTCTCACATACCTTCTGGCCTTGGTCTGAAAGTCCCTTCCACGTGCAGTCTTCTCTCTTCCAGGTAGCCACTGGTGATTCCTATCTCTGCCACTCCATTCCTCTGGCTGAATCCAGTCCAATGGACTCTGCTGGCTTTTGGAATACCTCCAAGTATGAGTACTGCCTTGGAATCTCCCAGACCTTCCAATGGCCTTCCTTCTCTTCCTTCCAGAGAGTTTCCTTCTCTCTCTATCTGCTTGGCTTGGCTTCTGTTTCTCCAGGTGATACTGGTGCTTGTAGCCGTTGCTGAAGCTCTCCCTCAAGCTCTTTCTGTGGCTTTTGCTGAAGCTGTTCTTGAAACCGTTCTTGAAGCTCTCCCTGAAGCTGGGCTGGAGCTTGTAGTAACTGTTATCTGAAGAATAAGCTCTATTCTTATCCTGTTCTAATGTGTGCTGCTCCCTAACACAGCGCAGCTGTCTTGAATCAGGCCCTGCCCTTTGAGATGAGTGCTTAGGGATTACCTCATAGCTCTCTTGATTGCACACACATTTTCTCCCTTCAGCCCCTCTCATGGCTGCTGGAAACCTGGTGCATTCTGGGACTGGTAGTCTTTTATGTGAAAATTCTGTTTTCTCACTTCTACCAGAACTGACAGGTTGCTTGTTCAGAGTCACATCATCTTTTCTATAGCTCCTACCTGAGCTATGATAAGCTTCCTTATCACAAACCCCTTAGCTGGCTTGCTTTCTACTGCGTGGCTAGAAATCCTACACAGGAGCTTTTCTGAGTAAATTAAAGAACAAGTTTGTATTTCTTTGTGATGGTTGCTGTCCTTTATAACAGAAAATCGCCAAAGGAGTTTAGACAGAGAGCAGTCCATGTAAACAGATTCTTCATCTGCTATCACCCCCTCTTCTTCAACAAGCATGGGTTCAATATCATGGATTGGCACAGATGAATCTCCCAATGGAGCACTTTCAGGAGAATACTTGTTTCCCTGCTGTCTTTCAAGGTTATAGCTAGGGCATAGATCAGTGTTCATACCTGAGCTTCCATTGCTGTTAGAGTTCCTCTCTATATAGCCTGGCCAGTATGTAGTCCAGTTCTTATGTCAAGCCTTCCAATCCAGATCCCTGGACACTGGATCTTTCTTCACATACCTTCTGGCACGGGTCTTAGGGTCCCTTCCACGTGCAGCCGTCTCCCTCACAGGTACCGTCTGGAGATTCCTAACTCTGCAGCACCATTCCTCTGGCTTTCCCCAGTCCAATGGTGTATGCTGGCCCTTGAAATGCCTCCCAGTATACGTACTGCTCTGGACTCTTCTAGACCTCTCAAAGGTTTTTCTCCTCTTTCTTCCAAAGGGTTTCTTTCCCTCTCTGTTCGTCCGGTTTGGCTTCTGCTTCTGATGATCCTTCTGATGATGAAGATGATCAAGCTCAAGCTGCTTCTCTGTAGAATAAACTCTACCTTTATTCTGCTTAGATGAGTGCTCCTCCCTAACACAGCGCAGCTGTTCTGGATCAGGCCCTGCCCTTTGAGATGAGTGCTTAGGGATTACCTCATAGCCCTCCTGATTGAACACACGTTTCCCCACTTCAGCTCCTCTAATGGCTGTTGGAAACCTGGTGCATTCTGGGACTGGTAGTCTTTTATGGGAAAATTCTGTTTTCTTATTTCTACCAGAACTGACAGGTTGCTTGTTCAGAGTCACTTCACCTTTCCTATAGCTCCTTCCTGAGCTCTGATAAGCTTCCTAATCACAAGCTTCATTGCATGTCCCCTAGTCTTTCTATATTCTGATAAGGTAAACAATCGATCTACGTTTACCTGTTCCACTCCGTTCATTAATTTATAGACTTCTATCATATCTCCCCTCAGCCGTCTCTTTTCCAGGTTAAAGAGCCCTAACCTTTTTAGCCTTTCTTCATAGGAGTATCCTTCCATCCCCTTTACCATTTTGGTGGCTCTTCTCTGAACCTTTTCTAAAATCGCTATATCCTTTTTAAGATACGGCGACCAGAATTGCACACAATATTCAAGGTGCGGTTTCAACATGGAACAATATAGAGGCATTATAATATCTTTTGTTTTATTTTCCATTCCTTTCCTTATCATACCTAGCATTCTATTTGCTCTCTTGGCCGCTGCTGCACACTGGGCCGAGGGTTTTAACATGGTATCCACAATGACGCCTAAATCTTTTTCCTGGGTGGTGGTTCCTAATGTGGAACCTTGCATCGTGTAACCATAGTTTGGGTTGTTCTTCCTTAGGTGCATAACCTTGCACTTGTCCACATTAAATTTCATCTGCCATTTTGATGCCCAGTCTTCCAATTTATGAAGATCCTCTTGCAAATTTCCACAATCCTCTTGGGTTTTAACAACTTTAAATAGTTTTGTGTCATCTGCAAATTTGATAACCTCACTCGTTATTCCACTTTCCAGGTCATTTATGAATATGTCAAAAAGCAGCGGACCCAGCACAGATCCCTGGGGTACACCACTATTCACCTTTCTCCATTGGGAAAATTGGCCATTTAGCCCTACCCTCTGCTTTCTATCTTTTAACCAGTTCCTGATCCACAATAGTACACTGCCTCCTTTTCCATGACTCTTTAGTTTTGCCAAAAGTCTCTGATGAGGGACCTTGTCAAAGGCTTTCTGAAAGTCCAGATACACAATATCAACCGACTCACCTTTGTCCACCTGAATATTCACTCCTTCAAAAAAACATAACAGATTAGTAAGACAAGATCTTCCTTGTCTAAAGCCATGTTGGCTGTCTCCCATTAGGTCATGACTATCTACATGCTGAATGATAAAGTGTGCTGCCACTATTTCTTCACTATTGAAAGTATGGGTCAAAAAATAAACCCAGCATTAGGTTCTCACTGCTCCCAACTTTAACGGATCCAATAAGGGCTTGTCAGAATGGTGAGACTGTTCCAGCACATCTACATTGAGGTGGAGTGCAAATTGATGCTACAAATTTCCTGCTGTCTTGGGATGGTGTAGCAGTTAGCTCAATCCATGTTAATTCTTTTGGCTCCTTCTGTGTTTTTCATATGGTGCTGAACTATGATTATGCAATAGACTGGCAGATTTTGCAAGGTTAACATTCAGAAGATGCAGCCTAGTAATTTTAGAATTTACTTGAACAAATTCTAGTTTTTGAATTCCCCTTCCTTCTTTGATTGAATATATTTTGTCCAGCCAACTTCATTGACTGGACAAAATTTATCGGGTTAGAAAGAGACAATGATTTGAAAATTCCCAAAGCACAGCTTCAGTTTAGTTGGATAGCATTGAATATCATTATCCAATTAAAATTAATCACCTGGTTGCCAGGATAGGTTCTCTTCAAGTTAACAAAAATATTTTTTTAAAAATGAAGATTGTCCCCAGAGGGCTGAAATAGCATTCCTCCCTACTTCCTTCCTAGCACCGATCTAAACATTATTTTCAAAATGCCTTTCCAGGGGCTGAAGTCAGTCGCTGCCTCTACCAAGCTGATATTCAAAAATTAAATATGCTCTGAAGAGACCACTGCCTCCTTCCTACCTCCCAACCAGCCCAGGCACAATCCAAAAATCACACAGGTGAATGTTTAGCTAAAGCAATCAGTGTTTCTTTTTAAACACCACCCACCATGGCTAAATTAAATCCAGATTTAATTTAGCCATGGTGGGTGGTGTTTAATATATTCAGTGCTGGTATCCAATTAATGGCTGACACCGAATATCAGGATTCTGTGGTCAGCTCCAGCACTATCTGATTAATGGTGATATTTGGCACTGCTGAATGGAGAGCTACACGGATAATCATGTATCAGCTTTTTTCTGTCCTAAGCTATGTGCATAGCAGCACTGAAAAGCACCGCTATATAGATAACTTTGCGTTCTGCCCCTACACTATCCAAATAGTGCTGCTGAATATTCTGTTTGACCACCTCAACACTATCTATATAGTGCTGCTGAATATTCCTCTCACTGGCGCTTAGCCTGATAGCAGATGCTGCAAACCAGATAAGTGCTCTTGAAAATTGACCCTAAAATATATGCTGCAACACAGGTACAGCGGAGGGCAATCAACCACGGCCAACAAAAATTGGTTGATAAAAACACCTTTATTGAAGACCCAGCTTTACAAGTTTCGGCCAAAGGCCTTCATCAAGGGTCTAAAAAACAGACATATAATTAAAAAACAAAATAAATATTACATAATTAAGAACATTAAAAAAACAAATACATGAAAGACAGAAATGATGGATTCGAAACATTACCAAATAACCACATAGAAAGTGTGTAAGACACGTCTATGGGGTGGAGCAACCACTCTTCCCAATCTAAAACATAATAAAAATGCAAAAAATGAGTGTTAGTACCTTTAAAATTACGAAGATTACAACAGGAAGGGAGGGGGAAACAGATAAGAGAAAAACTACATTTAAAACTATACATAAAATTGGGCATATGCATAATCATAAATAGAACACCTTGTATGTATGTGTATTATAGACAGAAGGAAATAACATAGACATGAAAGTACACTTGGAACAAAATGCAATATGTTGTACTGTACGAAAATCTGCAATGAGGGGAGCAGGTGACGTATAGCACCCTAAATAGTACCGTCTAGCAAATAACAGGACAGAGCTACACAATAAAAATGATAATGATAAACGAACATTTGGTTACACAAAGAAAACTGAACAGCATGTCTAAAACCAACATATACCGTTGGCTCCATGATACATAGCTTTAGCCTTGTGTATAAATACATATGAAAAAAACGAAAAACGAATTTGTGGGGGGTTGGTGGATAAGGAAAAGGGTGGGGGCAGGGGTTTGGGAAGAAGGGTGAGCGCGGGTCCGGCTACCCGGTTACAAAAAGGTGGTGTATATCGTATAGGCAAAATCAAAACAGGAAGCAATTAATAGATTGAACCTTGACTGGCATAGTTTGTTTCATGGATAAAGAGAGTGATTTGTTAACAATGTCACATTGTCTTTTTTAATTTGTTAGGATAGGCGTTCGGCTCAGACTCCAGCTGCCCATTTGTTTCATTTGTACTTTTCGGCTTCATAAGTTCATAGCGGCAAGCACAGTTCAATTATGAAGGTTCACTTTTACTTTGCATATTAGCTCAGTGGCAACTCGGTGCGGGGTTAATGAAAGTTTGCTACCCTTGGTTATGCCTAAATTTGGTGGTTCAATCTATTAATTGCTTCCTGTTTTGATTTTTCCTATACGATATACACCACCTTTTTGTTTTTTGTGTTTTAAGGCAATATCGTGTGGTTAGTTTTAAAGGATAGGCTGCGCTTCATTTTCACATAGTTTGGGCTTAATTTTTATAATGCCCACACACCTGAGATAGTTTTCCTTGTTTGCATGGTGTTTTTCGTTTTTATGAGCTCTTTTATAGCAGTATAATCATTTTGTTTTTAATTTGATATTTCTTTTAGATTGGCATAGGGTTTTGGCAAGTATACGTCTGAAGTTTTAACTGGTTTTTAACTTTTGTTGTTCCCGATTTTAACCGGGTGTTTTTGTATTTCTGGTTGTATGAGATTACTATCGTCACACAAGCATAGCGCTGTTCGGTTTGGTTTTATCATCAACTATATTCATCTATCTGGTGGGTGCAGTAATACGCATTTGGTAATATGATGACTCCCACGATGTAGGAGGTGTCAGTTACGTAATTTTTTTGGATGCTTCGTTCACATTTTGCTATTATCATACACGAAGAACCTCCTCGTTGGTTTTCTATATTTTTATTTTTTGTACGCACAACATTCAAGTCTTTTTAGATACAGGTCTCCCATTTTAATTTCAGTATACTCATTTTAGAGGTTGATATATTTAGACTTTTGATTTCTAATTTATTGATTCGTTTTTTTCTGTACACATAAGCTTAAAAACATATTTTTATTTTTTACAGGATTAGTGCTCATCGGTAATTCAACACTGCTATTTGGGTACACGAGCCATTTTGGACAGGTATCAATTCACTTCATTGGGTCTGGCTCCATATCACTTTTGAGTACTTTTTTGTGAAGGAGCACCTTAATTATGTTTTTTAGGATTATAGTTATTCACCTGATATGGATTTTTTACTGGAGTTTTTTTAATGATGATTTTTCTAATGATGTTTTTAATGATGTCTGTTACATCTAGTTATCATCATTTTTGTTTTTGTTTTTCGTCCTCATCTCTCTGTTTATCATCCCCTTTTTTTTAAAAGCGGTTGTTTTATTTATTCATGTTTTTACCTTTTAGGTTTTCTAAGGTTACAACAATATAAGCGACATTTTTATATGAGTAACACATAAATACAGGTATGTTTTTTGACGCCTGGTATTGGTCACATTCCTGAGGAGTTTTCACAGTTTTGGTTTAGTTCATATAACAGTTTTTATAGACATTTTATATATGTTATTTATTTGCTTTTTATTACATATGTTAGTCTAACATGTTTTGAGATATATGAAATATTAATGTGATATTATATGTGTTGAGTTAATTCACTAGGTTCTTAGATACACATTTTTTATTTACATAAGTTCAAAGTTTTGGTATACATTTTTACTTTTTGTAAGGTTATTTATGTTTTTATCAGTTTACCTTTTTATATTATTTATTGATTGTATACATTATTGATTTTGATAGTTTTGTTAATGTTAACTATCTTAGCTCCGATTTTTAGGTTGTACTTATCTTATGTTTTTATAGTTTTGAAATTTGAATATTTATTTACATGTTTCGTCTTTGTTTTCCAAGTCCCTTTCTCCCCTTCCCTTTTCTTTGCAATTAAGTTATATTTATATTTATGTTCTCATTTTTATTGTTTTTAGCCATTTAAGCCCCTGAAGAAGGTTTTTTCGAAACACGGCCAGTGTCGGGCCAGTGGCTGAAGTGGGTTACTAATAAAGCATATATTTTTACACGTCCCTTCGTTGTATTCCACGTTTTGTACTGGGTGTCTGCTGCACGTGGATTCGTGCCTGTTTGTTGGACTGTTGGCCATGATCAGTTTCAGATGGTGGTGAGAGAAGTAAACCACCCCATAATCTCACTGTAAATATGTTTCACAAAATCTCACTGTAAATATATTTGCTATTGTAAATAAGTTACTACGAATTACCCTGTATGGAAATTTCTTCACTACTAGAGTTGTGTTTTTGTTAACTACTGTTCATTGTTAATGTTATTGTTCCTTGTAAACGGCTTTGATTTTTGAAAAGGCGGTTTAAAAAAACAACTAAATACATTAATTAAATAAAACATCAGATAAGTAGGCTCAGATATGGGTCTGGATTCTTGGAGAACGGTCAGGTACAGAGAAGTAAATCTGAAAGTCATCAGCATAAAGATGGTACTGAAAAAGGCAAAGACTACTAGCATAGCACTTGTGTGCAATGGAAGGGTGTCGTTTAGCCATAATTTATGCTCGACAACTGTCCCCTCATAGTCTGAACTTGTGCTCTCTGCATATGATTGAGAGTTTCTCTTTTGGGCTGAAAAGTTCTTACGTTGGAGTTTTTGGTGGTGTTTTTGAGGTTCTACCTGTGCTTGATAAGGGGGAAAAAAGGCTGCATCACATTAACAGCTTTAATACATGGCTCCAGACCTGGTGCAAACAAGAAGGATTCAGATTTATTGGCGAATGGGGTAACAGATGGAACAACAAGAGACTATACTGTGCTGATGGACTACATCTCTCTGTCGCAGGGAAAAGAATCCTAAGTGAAAAATTCAAGCATATGTGGATATGCATTTAAACTGGAAAAAGGGGGTGACGATGTAGAAGATCAAGCTCTGGACATCACCCCCTGCAAATCAGATTAAAATCAGAAACAGCCACACTTTTAAGCCACACACCAAAAACAAGTGGGAAGATGTAGGCAGAACAAAATCAATGCTAAATACACACAAGCCAGTTAAATGCTGGAAAGCAATGAGCACAAATGCTCGAAGCTTAGCCAACAAAGTTCCGGACCTGGAAGCCCTAATGGTGGAAATGGATTTGGACATTGTGGCCATTACAGAAACATGGCTAAATGAATCGCATGATTGGGATAAAGCCATAGCTGGCTATAATCTATTCAGAAGAGACAGAGAAAGTGGAAAAGGAGGAGGAGTAGCCTTGTATGTCAAAAGCAATATTAAAGCTAAAAAGGCAGGGGGACTGGGGAAAAGAAGAAGCGCTCTGGATTGTGTTGGAAAGAGGAGATGGCACTGTCATCCATACTGCTGTAGTCTACAGACCTCCGACACAAATTGAAGAGATAGATAACGAATTGATTATAGATATTGCCAAGATAGCCACAAAGGGGGAAGCGATCATATTGGGTGACTTTAATCTACCTGATGTGGATTGGATTACTCCTTCTGCAAATCTGGAAAGAAGCAAAAAAATCGTGGATGCTCTCCAAGATGTGTTACTTAGACAAATGGTGATGGAACCAACCAGGGAAAGCTCAACGCTGGATTTAGTGCTCACCAACGGTGATAGCATGTCGAATGTCTGCGTGACTGCCCCTGTGAGTAGCAGCGATCATCACACGGTGTGGTTTGAGATAAAAGCCATGGTACAGGCCAATCATAGCAAGCTCAAAGTCCTAAACTTCAAAAACACCGACTTCAATAAAATGGCCGAGTACCTAAAGGAGGAGCTGACAGGGTGGAAGGAGATAAGGGAAGTGGAATTGCTATGGGCTAAACTAAAGTTGGCAATAAAAGGGGCAACAAATAAATATGTAACAAAAGTAAACAAAAACAAGAGGAGAAGAAAACCTATTTGGTTTTCCAAAGAAGTGTCTGCTCAAATAAAGGCAAAAAACACAGCTTTCACAAAATTCAAAAGCTCGCAAACAGAGGAACACAGAAATGAATACAGGATCAAACTCAAAGAGACAAAGGGGTTTGTTTACAAAGCCGCGGTAGTGGTTCGCGATCGTTATCGGAGCCGCGGCCCCATTGATTTCAATGGGGCTGCGGCTCCGATAACGATCGCGAATCGCTACCGCGGCTTTGTAAACAAGCCCCAAAGAGAGAAATAAGGATAGCAAAATCAAAGGCAGAGGAAAATATGGCTAAAGATGTTAAATGTGGTGACAAAACCTTCTTCAGGTATATTTGGGAAAGGAAGAAGATCAGAGGTGGAATTGCAAGACTCAGAAGTGCTGCGAATGGACTCGTGGAAAGTGACATTGAAAAAGCGAAATTGCTAAACGAATACTTCTGCTCTGTTTTTACTAAAGAAAGTCCTGGAGAAGGACCACCTGTGACACCCAAATATAAAAATGGGAATGAAGTAGATACCACGCCATTCACAGAAGATGATGTGTTAGAACAACTTGCGAAACTGAAAGTGGACAAGGCCATGGGACCAGATAGGATACATCCCAGGATACTGAGAGATCTCAGAGAGGTTCTTGCAGGGCCATTAAAGGATGTTTTCAACAGATCCTTGGAAACAGGAGAGGTTCCTCAGGACTGGAGAACGGCTGATGTCATACCTCTACACAAAAGTGTTGACAGGGAAAAAGTGTCAAACTACAGGCCCGTGAGCCTTACCTCGGTGGCGGGAAAAGTAATGGAGGTGCTCCTGAAAGAGCGAATAGTGAACTTTCTCAAAACCAACAGGTTGCAAGACCCGAAGCAACATGGTTTTACCGAAGGATGATCTTGCCAAACAAATCTGATTGAGTTCTTTGACCAGGTGACCAGGGAGCTAGATCAGGGGCATCGATGGATGGATTTCAGCAAAGCCTTTGATACTGTTCCTCATAGGAGGCTTATCAATAAACTCAGTAGCTTGGGGATGGATCCTAAGATGGTAAATTGGATCAGAAATTGGTTGACTGACAGACGACAGAGGGTGATGATAAATGGAGCTCACTCGGAAGAAGGGAAGGTGATTAGCGAGGTGCCCCAAGGGTCGGTCCTGGGCCCGGCACTGTTCAATGCATTTGTGAGTGATATTGCTGAAGGACTGAATGGTCTGTCTTTTTGTAGATGACATGAAAATTTGCAACAGAGTGGACTCCCCCGAGGGAGTGGTTAACATGAGGAAAGATCTACAAAAGCTGGAAGAATGGTCTAATGCTTGGCAATTAAGATTTAATGCCAAGAAGTGCAGAGTCATGCACTTGGGTAGCAGAAATCCAAGGGAAATGTATGCGATAGGGGGCGAGAGGTTGGTGTGCACAGATCAGGAGAAAGATCTTGGTGTGATTATTTCTGAAGATGTCAAGGTGGCAAAACAGTGCGACAAGGCGGTGGCAAAAGCCAGGAGGCTGTTGGGCTGCATACAAAGAGGAATCGCCAGCAGAAAGGAAGAGGTACTTATGCCACTGTGCAAGTCACTGGTGAGGCCTCACTTGGAGTATTGTGTTCAGTTTTGGAGACCGTATCTTGCAAAGGATGTAAAAAGACTGGAAACTGTTCAGAGGAAGGCGACCAAAATGATTTGGAGCCTGCGTCAGAAGCCTTATGAGAAGAGACTTGAAGACCTAAATATGTACACTTTGGAGGAGAGGAGGGACAGGGGAGCTATGATTCATTCCTTTAAATACTTAAAGGGAAATAATGAACAAACAAACCTCTTCCAAAGACGGGGAAGCTGTAAAACTAGAGGGCATAACAGGAAGCTGCAAGGTGGTAAATTGAAAGGCAATGTCAGGAAATACTTTTTCACAGAAAGGGTGGTGGTTGCTTGGAATGCCCTCCCGATGGAAGTGGTGGGGGCAAACACGGTGACAGAATTCAAAATGGCATGGGACAGACACAGTGGATCTCTTTACAGAAACAGGATAAATTCAAAGTAAACTGAACCATCTAATTTCTCAACAAATAGGGGTGTCCTGCATGGAATGGTTGGTTCACCCCCTAAACGGGGACGTGGGGAGGGGTGGCCTGCACGGAGCAGCAGGTGCACCTACGCTTGCCATCGTGCTGGGCAGACTAGATGGACCATGCTGGTCTTTATCTGCCATCATTTACTATGTTACTATCAATTACCTCGAGTCTCCTTGTCCGATGCTCAGTCTTTATATGGTATAGTTTCCTCTCATGTCTTTGAGTCTTCCAATCTGGTGCTGTTGGGGGATTTTAATGTATATGTCTCTGATCCGCATGATTTGATAGGTTAGGACTTTCTTTCCTTTGGAATGTTGACTTGACTCAGTGACTACATCCACTCATACTGCCAGGCAAACCCTAGACTTGGTCATTTCTCAGAATTGCTGGGCTCCCTTTTTTAATAGCCTGCCTTCTATTGGTCAGTCCACAGAATAGCAATAGAAGGCAGGCTATTAAAAAAGGGAGCCCAGCAACTGCTTAGTTCAGTACTTAAATAGTCTAAAAAGCCTAGCAAAGTTCAAAACCCTCTGCAAGAGGGAGGAAAAATAGTCCCTTTTAATTGCAGTTAGTCGCTGTTTATGCAATAGCACCCAATCCTTGTAGTTGGCTAGAGTATTACTATTATGTGCTTTATGCCAGCTTCTCTCAACCCAACACAACTGCCTTTTATGAAGCTGTAGCCCCTGGTAGTAAAGGAAGTACCAGGGTAAGCACCCAAGATAGGCAGAGAAGACCTGAAAAAGGAGCCTGTCTCGGGGCTCTCAGCAGACCATTTCACTCAAGGATTTATACATAAGACAGACATTATCCATTCTTTTCTTGCTTCTATGGGTCACACTCAGGGTGCCACATCTTTATATCCGGTCCTGACCTATTCCCTCTTTCAGGGTTATTATGTTCCTCTGTCTGTGTTGCTATATCTGACTTTTATCTTCCCTCTCCATTTGAGGTGGCAAAGGTCGTGGCCTCCTTGAGGCCATGATTGATCTTGTCTGATCCTATTCCAGCCTATCTGTTGAAGGACTTTTAGGGCCAATTTCTTCCATACATGCATGCCATTGTCACATCCACTCTTTCTCTAGGTCAGTTTCCATCAGCATGGAAGCAGGCAATTGTTCGTCCCATACAAAGTCTGAGTTGTCCCTTAATTCTGGTTACCACCCTATTTTCACCTTCCCCTTTGCTTCCAGAGTTGTTGAGAAAATGGCAACAGCCCAGTCAATAGATCTTCTGGAAAGCATTCATGTATTTCACTCTAGAGAGACTGGGTTCCATACACATCAATCCACCGAGCAAACCCTGTTGAGTCTGGCAGATTATGTTTGGTTTGCTCTGGCTGAAGGGAAAGAGGTCCTCCTTTTCTCTTTGGACTTCTTTGCCACATTTGATTTAGTGAACCATTCCTTATTACTTCAGTGACTTTTTGACTTCCATATCTCTGGAAGTGTGGTTTCAGTCTTATGTTGCCAGTAGATCCTTCTGTGTACTTTGGTATGACTCTCGTTCTTCTCCAATTGCATTTTCTTATGGTATTCTGTAGGGCTCTGTGTTAGGCCTCATTCTTTTTAATATTTTTGTAGCATATCCGATTGAGATTCTTGTCTTATAATGTATGCTGACAACATTCAGCTATTGACTTGTGGATTCCCTCTCTCTTGTTTTTCTTTTCTAAGAATGCAATGATCTTAAGCTTAATTTTACTGATGGATACTATGCTCTTTTCATGGAATTGATCCCTTTCCCTGCCCCTCAGCCTAAATGTTGGTGGTCACATAATTCCCTTGAGGTATTCTGTGAAAGTCCTAGGTATGGTATTGAACATCATCTAAATTGGTATGTAGCCCAGGAGCTGGCGGGCAGAATTATGTGATTTCACCGTAGTGCTGAATGAAAAGCTTCGTCTTGAGTGAGGACTTGAAACCTCACTCATTCTCTAATAGTCGTTTGGACTATTGCAATTCTTTGCTTCAGGGGCTTGGCTCCTCACAATGAAGGTGTTTTCAAATGATGCAGAACACCTTGATTAAGATGTTATACAGGGCAAAAAAATATGATATACACGCGTTATTTGCAAAGCCTGAGCATTAGCTGTTGGGGACGAGACCAATATGTTCTCAGCAGCTAATATACAATGGGCAACTAAAATATGCACTCCAGTACAGTGGGTTCACTTAGTAACCTCCATAGAGGAGTCATTCGGTGCATCCACATTAAGAGCCACATTACCATGGATCATGCATCTCGTAGTTATGTGCTTTTCATGCCCACACTCCTTCCATTCCTCACTCCATCCTGCAATTACCAATTAATGGGCATTTTAGTCTGTCTCTCTTGACTAAACTGTAAGCTCCAATAAAAAGGGATTGTTAAAGCAGCAAAGGCTGCAGAGCTCTTCTGTGAGTGGTTTGATGTATACATTTGTCTCTATATTCTGGATGGGTGTGGGGAGGGAGTAGGGGTGTGTAGGTGTGTATGTTGGATGGGGATGTATGGTTATGTTTGGGTTTGTGTAGGTGATGGAGGTGTGTGGGAGGGAATGTGGTGGGTGGGGGAGGGTATGTATGTGCTCTGAGGTAAAAATCAAGGCAGAGTCCAATAACAGCAAACTCAAAGTCCTGGACTTCAAAAATGCTGACTTCAGTAAAATGGGAAAGTACCTGAAGGAGAGGTTGGCAGGGTAGGAAGAGATAAGGGAAGTGGAACTACAATGGGCTAAATTAAAAGAGGCAAAAAAAGGGGCAACAGATAGATAGATAGATAGATATAGATATATATAGATATAGATAGATATATAGATATAGATATAGATAGATAGATAGATAGATAGATAGATAGATAGATAGATAGATATAGATATAAGGAAAATAAATAAAAACAGGTTTCCTTTTCCTCTTATTTGTCTCTCCAAAGAAGTGGCTGCAAAAATAAAAGCAAAAAAAACACAGCTTTCACAAAATTCAGAAGCTCGCAAACAGAGGAACACAGAAAAGAATATAGGATAAAGCTAAAAGAGAAATAAGGATAGCAAAAGCAAAGGAGGATGAAAAGATGACCAAGATGTGAAGTGTGGAGACAATTTCTTTTTCAGGTACATTCTGGAGAAGAGAAGAGGTAGAATAGACCCGACCACGAATTACCGCGGCGGCGCACAGGCTAGCCGAGGGCGGGAGAAAGAGGGGCAGGGGAACGACGGGGGGGGGCGGGCAGTGAGCCGCAAATAAAAGAGCGTGCTCGACACCGACTCGGCCTCTTTCGCCGTTTCCCCCCCCCTTCGTCCGAGAGGAAGACGGACAGCAGGCCGACATTGGAGGAGCGGATCGCAGCGGAGGACCGGACCTACGACACTCACTGCATTGCCCGGGACATGCGAACTTCCATTGCAGAAGGCAGGTACATGAGGCATCGGGGGAGAGCAGCGCGGAGCAGGGAGTGGGTGCCCAACACGGTGCTCCTACGTGTGGCGCTCACAAGCGGGTCAAGCGGCCTAAGAGCCCGAGGGGGCCCGAGACTAGCGCACGGTAGGTAAGAAGGTGGGCAAAACCAAAACCCCCTACCTTTATCCTATGCGAAAGTGCAGCATCGTGGCATAGCAAAGACAAACAAAAAAAAAAGGGGGGGGAAATGGCGGAAGCAAAAGGAGTTAGGGGTGGTATGTAGGATGCAGGCCATGTGCTGAGGGGAAGGCAGGCAATATGCATCCGGGAATGATGGCGGCTTACCTAGTAAAAATGAAAACGGGTCTGTTGCGTGTTTAAATAGAGCCGATGCAAGGCTAGAAGTCAGCAAGGAAGTTGTTTAGGATGATTATGTTGAACGTGGTTGCCATCTAAGGGATAAAGCCGGTATAGCATGGCAATCTGGTTCTTTTACTATATATCTAATAAAATGAAACAGGGATTATCTTCAGGCTGTTAAAAAGATATGTAAACTGTGGGGCAGGGAAAAATCTAAATGGAGAAGGTATAGATTGCATGGATAGTTAGTTCTGACGAGGGCTATAGGAATATTAGCCAGAATAATCTAAAATAATGAAAACAAAAAATATTGCTGTGGGAATAAAGAGGTATGTGTGTGGACATTATATATGTGGGCATTGTACATGTGGGCATTGTACATGTGGGCATGGTACATGGGGGGCATGGTACTTGTGCGCAGTGTACAGGTGGGCAGGGTACATGTGGGCATGGTACATATAGGCATTATATATGTTGGCATTATATAGGTGGGGGCATTATATATGTGGGCATATACCTGTGGACATATATATGTAGACATTGCGAAACAAGGGCTGCACGGGATTGATACAAGACTGAGAGGCAGAGATTAATTTAGACTTTCCCTTACCCCCCACATAGTAGATCTCATCATAGGCTAGAGATGCCGAGAAAAGAGACACAGAAGGCTAAGACACAACGCGCCCAGCAGGCAGAGGGCAGGGCTACATCAAAGGCCACCGCAAGGGCACGGGCAGCTACTGGTGCGAGCAGAAAGAGAGCGCATGTGGACGGCCAGGACACAACTAGCAGCGGAGCAGCAGTAAAGCCGAGGCGCAGCAACAGGAAGAAGGCGCCACAGCAACAGCATATCACAGCTCCTGCACAGAGGCAGGAGCTGGATGACCTGCTCCAGATGGTACGGGAGCAGGTTACCCAACACGGCCTGTCCTCGGTCAAACAACGACTGGGGATGACAGGCTTCATGAGTGAGGGACAGCCGACAGCGAGCACGAGCGCTTTAACACCAGGCACAACAGAGGGTAAGTCTAAAGGGAACAAGGGGGACCCAGAATTGTTAACCTCATCATCTGACGACTCCTGTTCTGACAGTGATAGTGACACAGCATTAGCAGACGTGATAAAATATGCATTAAGGAAAGTGAAAAGAAAGAAAACCCTATCCCCTACGGCAAGCATGGGCGGGGCAGAGTCAGGTTGGTGAGGACCATGGGAACACGCCATCTGGGACAACTCAGAGACTGCAGCAAGATTGGCGCGACACCAGTCGCGATCCACGCTGTGGGGTGAGCTCCCTGGCCGTTTCAGTGCCCAGAAAAATAAAGAAGAAAATTTGGAGGCGAGAATGTATTGACTTATTCTCTCTTCTGCTTAGAGATCAGGATGAGGAAGCCAGCAATGGCAAAGAAAAAGATAGAAGAAGCAAGAGGGACAGAAAACCTAAAATTCCCAAATCCCTGAATAACTGGGTATCGGCATTCCACATCTTTATGAGTGTGGTGATGGAGAAGGAACCTGACTCAGGGCCATATCTGACCAGGTACCTTGATACGATTACCAGAGCATACAAACAATACGGGGGATGGGCCTGGCTCAACTATGATGTGAAGTTCAGGAGAAGCATGGCAGAGGATCCCACCCTAGCATGGCATCACAGAATTCTGGACCTGTGGACAGACGAAATGGCGCCCAATAGGCCACTGTGGCAGGACGGGATGCCCCAACCTCTTACAGGCACGCAATGGCAACAGCCATCGCAAAACACGCAAGGGAGGCAAGCCAATCAGTGGACAGGGAGACGGGCGTGCCGACAGTACAACACAGGGCGTTGTACTTGGCAGCCTTGTAAATTCAAACACACCTGCTCAGTATGTGGAAACGGACACCCCGCTTTCACTTGCCGGGCATCAAGAGAGGCCAAGCCTTTCAGAGCACTACAACAGCGCTCAACGGAGGGAGTTGGCCCCAACGCCCATCAGGCTTGAGAATATGCATCCCTGGCTGAGAGCCTACCCTAAGCGGGATATAGCTAACAGTATTGAATTGGGCTTCTCGCAAGGTTTCCGCATCCCATCCCTAATAATCAGAAACGAATCACGAACGCAGGTTAGCAATAACCCACCATCTGTCCAGAAACACAACGCCATCGCGCACAGTAAAATAGCCAAAGAAATAGGTCTGGGGCGAGTGGCAGGTCCTTTCCAGTCGCCCCCATTCAAGGACCTCATAGTCTCACCATTGGGGGTCATACCAAAAAAGGAACCAGGGCAATACCAGTTAATTCATAACCTGTCATACCCAGAGGGGAGGTCAGTTAATGACCATATTGACCCAGCGTTATGCTCGGTCAAATATGCTACCATTGACCAGGCAATTATGCTCATTCGAAGTAAGGGACAGCGGATGCAGTTGGCAAAAGCCGACATAGAGTCTGCGTTCCGGCTATTGCCAGTACACCCTGAGTCCTTCCCTTTATTGGGTTTCTCGTTCAACGGGGAATTCTTCTACGATAAATGTTTGCCCATGGGAAGTGCTGTATCATGTGCATATTTCGAACAATTTAGTTCCTTCCTACACTGGGTGGTCGAGGACCTCGCGGGTCCCAACACAGTGGTCTACTATCTGGACGATTTCCTGTTTATAGGAAAAGACCACGAGGACTGCAAAAGGATCTTAGGTAACTTTGAGCAGATGGCACAGTTGTTCGGGATCCCGTTGGCAAAAGAAAAGACTGATGGCCCAACAGGGATCATCACTTTCCTAGGCATAAAGTTGGATGTGCCGGCACAGAGGTCTCGCCTGCCAGCAGATAAGGTGACGAAGTTGAGAAAAGACCTGCAACTACTTCACAATCAGCGAAAGGCGACTCTACAACAATTTCAGTCAATCCTCGGCTTGCTATGCTTTGCATGCAGGGTAATGCCAATGGGGAGGGTTTTTTGCCGCCGCATGGCATGGGCAACGAGAGGGATAACAAAAAGGCACCATCGCATCCGAGTTACCAAAGAGATACGGGAAGACCTGCTGGTCTGGATGCAATTCCTCCACACCTTCAACGGCCTTGCCTTTTGGCAAGCACCCCCGGTGTCTAATGCCGAACTCGACTTCTTCACCGATGCTTCGGGGGGGGATCGGCTTCGGCATCTACTATAGAGGGGCTTGGTGCTCAGAGGCATGGCCCAGGGAATGGCGAGCCAAAGGGACCACCAAGGATATTACGTTCTTGGAGCTGTTCCCGCTTATGGTAGCCTTATGTATCTGGGCACCAGGGCTCGCTAACAGAGCTATCACCGTCCATATCGATAATCTAGCTGTGGTATGGGCAGTGAACAGGATGAGAGCTAAGACGCCTAGAGTAGTGGCACTATTAAGGAAAATCGTGTCACTATGCCTTGTGCATAACATAACCCTTAGGGCGGAGCATATCGAAGGCAAAACAAATAACATTGCCGATGCTCTTTCTCGTTCTAAGACCAGGCTTTTCCGCCAACTGGCGCCCGAGGCGGACGCAGTCAAGACAGCGGTCCCCGAGCAAATCTGGAAGTATGGCCCACCGAAGTATGGGAGCTCCTGTTAGGTTCCCTAGCAGTGCAGACACGGCGAAAATACATAGCAGCATGGGAGATGTACCAAACCTTTTGCAATGAAGCCAGAATATACCAAGAAGACAGATTTGAAGTAGCAACGCTTCTGAGATGGATTTTGCATTGCAAAAGCAGTGGTCACACAAAAGCAGCAGTGCAAGCCCGCTTAGCTGCCGTATCATTCTTTGCAAAGGCCATGGGTAAGAGGAGCCCAAAGGCGGAGTTTATCATTAAGAAGGTGATGAGAGGCTGGTCCTTAGGGCAGCCCCGAAAGGTAGACCAACGCCGCCCGATCACGCATCAGATGCTCCAACAACTGATGGTGACCACTAGCCAAGTGTGTTATGACGAGTATGAAGCCAGGCTCTTTAGATGTGCCTTTTCCTGGGCCTTTTACGGAGCGTTTCGGGTAGGGGAGCTAGTCGCTTCCTCATCTGCAAGGCACGGGGTGACCTATGGCGGTATGGAAGAACGCGACGTGAGCATACTCACGGAGGCCATATGCTGCACTTGCGCTGATCCAAAACGGACACGGCTGGAAAAGGGGCTCAAGTCGTGTTGTCGGCGCTGCGCAATGACCCCTCATGCCCGCTGGGAAATGCTTTGGCCTACCAACAGCTACGGGCACACGCGAACAAGCAATGGTTCATCCACGCGAGCGGTGCCCCCCTGTCACGTTTTCAATTTATCAGAGTACTCAAGCTAGCGATAGAGCGAACAGGACGGGATGCAGGCTTATACGGCTCGCACTCCTTTCGCATTGGAGCCGCTTCAACGGCGGCCAGCTTGGGGATGTCCAGAGCGCAGATAATGAATATAGGATGATGGCGCTCGGATAGATACAAACTGTATATACGTCCAGCGGAATGAGGAACGCGGATATAAAAAAAAATAAAAAAAAACTTAGGGCGGGGGGGGAAACTCAATGGCACGGGGAAGTAATGTTTGTATAAAGTTGGTGTGATGATTATGGTCGGGATAGTGCTGATGTAACCATATCTTTCTGATTGTGATCCAATGTAGGAACAAGTCCCCGCCCCTGGCCCCGCGAAGCGTGGATATGCGGCCATTCATTTGTTCACTGGGCGCAAAAGCGGACTCAGTGCAGACCGCAAGGGCTGAATTTGGGTTTCCCAAGCGCAGAAGTTAAGTTGGTGTGGCTCAGACGACGGGGTATGGTATGGGACCAGCTAGTGCCGCTCCTGCTACAAAAGAAAAGAGTGACCGGGAACCCAGTGTTGATCGTGATCCATCTGGGGGGCAATGACCTTGCGGCCACACGCAGCGTCGAGCTCACCAAAAATATGCAAAGCGACATGTGGACGCTGGCAAACACATTTCCCGGGACACGCCTGGCATGGTCTCACATCATACCGCGGCGTGTGTGGAGGGGCGAGATTTCGCACAAGGCAGTAGAGAAGATGAGACAAAAAGTGAACAGGTGGATGGCCCGCTTCATGGGGACTATAGGGGGCGACAGCATCAAACATGACCTCATAGAAGAGAGATGCCCGGGATTGTATCGAGCAGATGGTGTACACTTGTCAGACATAGGGATGGACATTTTTCTGTGCACCTTGCAAGATGCGGTTGAGCAGTCATGGCAGAAGTACGCGTTGGCCACAGCTGCGTGTTGATAAATGGGGCCCCGTCAACAAGCGAGGAGTCGCTGTTGGCGGGGTTGGCAGAAAAAACGCTTTAAGTAAAGGGGGAGAGTTGCAGGAGAGAAACCTGGACCTGCCCCCGGAGAGATGGAACAGGTCACAAGAACACAGCGCAGAGGCCCCCGGCCTCGCTTTGACGGCGGGCAAAAGGGGGGTAAAGCAAGAAAAGTTGCCAAGCCTGCTTGAACGGCAGGCATAACAGCTGTGTGACTGAAAGAGATGGAGAAGACTAAGGACTGAGGAAAGCTTTCACGGCTGTTTTCCTCCTGACATTTAAAAGGACCCTGGGATATTGGCTGTGTCTCTCGAGGGGGCGGAAGGAAAGGAATTGTATACAGTGTTTTTGTTGAGTGTTATGTGCATGCTGTGGCCAACAGTTTTCTGGGCTGTTAATAACCATTGTAAATAAATAAATGGAAAAAGTTTTGTTGAAAGAATCTGTGGAGAATCGTGGACTTATTTGGTGGGGGGGGAGGGGGAGGGTAAGGGGTGGGGCCAAAACCCGAGGCTATTATGCCGGTTGCGTGGCTGAGACCCGACCGCGAATTACTGCGGCGGCGCACAGATGCACACAGGCTAGCCGAGGGCGGGAGAAGGAGGGGCGGGGGAACGACGGGGGGGCGGGCAGTGAGCCACAAATAAAAGAGCGTGCTCGACACCGGCTCGGCCTCTTTCGCCGTTCCCCCCCCCTTTGTCCGAGAGGAAGATGGACACCCTCCCGACCCACCCAATGGGCAAAAGGGGGGGGAATAGTCGCAGCATGCGAGAGACGGCAGAAAAAACGCACCCGGTGAGAGAGAACACAGCCTAGGCTTTAAGTAAAGGGGGAGAGTTGCAGGAGAGAAACCTGGACCTGCCCCCGGAGAGATGGAACAGGTCACAAGAACACAGCGCAGAGGCCCCCCGGCCTCGCTTTGACGGCGGGCAAAAGGGGGGTAAAGCAAGAAAAGTTGCCAAGCCTGCTTGAACGGCAGGCGTAACAGCTGTGCGACTGAAAGAGATGGAGAAGACTAAGGACTGAGGAAAGCTTTCACGGCTGTTTTCCTCCTGACATTTAAAAGGACCCTGGGATATTGGCTGTCTCTCTCGAGGGGGCGGAAGGAAAGGAATTGTATACAGTGTTTTTGTTGAGTGTTATGTGCATGCTGTGGCCAACAGTTTTCTGGGCTGTTAATAACCATTGTAAATATATAAATGGAAACAGTTTTGTTGAAAGAATCTGTGGAGAATCGTGGACTTATTTGGTGGGGGGGGAGGGTAAGGGGTGGGGCCAAAACCCGAGGCTATTATGCCGGTTGCGCGGCTGTGCAAGACTCAAAAGTACTGAGGAGGGATTTGCAGAAAGTGACATTGAAAAAGCAAAAATGCTAAACAAATACTTCTGTTCTGTATTCATTACAGAAAATCCTGAAGAAGGACCACATATAAGTGACAAATATACAAAAGGGAATGGAGTAGATACCACACCACTCACAGAAGATGATGTGTTTGAAGAGCTTGCAAAACTGAAAGTGAACAAGGCCATGGGACTGGATGGGATACATCCCAGGATACTGACAAGAGTTCAGAGAGATTCTGGCAAGGTCTTTAAAGGATGTTTTTAATAGATCCTTGGAGATAGGAGAGGTTCTGCTGAACTGGAGAAGAACTAATGTGGTACCTCTTCACAAAAGTGGTAATAGCAAAGAGGTGACAAACTATAGGCCAGTAAGCTTTACCTCTGTGGTGGGAAAAGTAATGGAGGCGCTCTTGAAATAAAGAATAGTGGACTTTTTGGAAAGCAATTGATTGCATAATATGAGGCAACATGGTTTTACCGGTGGAAGATCATGCCAAACAAATTTGATTGAGTTCTTTGACTGGGTGACCAGAGAACTAGATCAAGAGTATGAAATGGATGTTATATACCTAGATTTCAGCAAAGCCTTTGATACTGTTCCTCATAGGAGGCTTATCAATAAACTCAACAGCTTGGGGATGGGTCCCAAGGTGGTGAACTGGATCAGAGATTGGTTGACTGACAGAAGGTGGTGGTAAATGGAACTCATTCAGAAGAAAGGAAGGAGCGTAGTGGCGTGCCTCAAGGATCAGTCCTGGGACCAATACTATTTAATGTATTTGGGAGTGATATTGCAGAAGGACTGAATGGAAAAGTCTGACCTTTTGCAGGTGACACAAAACTTTGCAACGGAGTGGACACTTCTGAGGGAGTGGACAACATGAAATACAGATCTAAAAACACTGGAATAATGGTCTAATGTTTGGCCATTACAACTTAATGTGAAGAAGTGCAGAGTCATGCACTTGGGATGCAAAAATCCAAAGGTAATGTATGCAATAGGGGGCAAGAGGTTGGTGTGCACAGATCAGGAGAAGGGCCTCAGAGTATTAGTGTCTGAGGATCTCAAGGTGGCAAAACAATGCAACAAGGCAATAGCCAAATGGCAGAAGGATGCTGGGCTGCATACAGAGAAGAATAACCAGTAGAAAGGAGGAGGTATTACTTCCCCTGTACTAGTCATTGGTGAGGCCTCACTTGGAGTATTGTGTTCAGTTTTGGAGATCATATCTCCCAAAGAACATAAAAAGACTTGAAACACTTCAGAGTAAGGCGACCAGAATGATTTGGAACCTGCACCAGAAGATGTATGAGAAGAGACTTGAAGACCTAAATATGTATACTCTAGAGGAGAGGAGGGACAGGGGAGATATGATACCCTTTAAGTATTTAAAAGTTTGTATCAATGAACAAACCTTTTTCAAAGAAGGGAAAGCTGTAAAACCAGAGGGCATACGAAGAAGCTGCAAAGCAGTAAATTAAAAGCAACATCAGGAAATACTTTTTCACTGAAAGGGTGATGAATGCATAGAATGCCCTCCTGATGGAGGTTGTGGGGTCAAATACAGTGACAGAATTCAAAATAGCATAGGACAGACACAGTGGTTCCCTTTATAGCAAGAAGATAAAATCAAAGTAAACTTAAATATCTTAATAGAGGGAGGCTGACCTGCACAAAGCAGCAGGTACAATCCTAGACATAGGCATAGAGGAGGGTGACCTGCATTCAGTTGTAGTTACAACCACTCTAGCCACCTTACTGGGCAGACTAGATGAACCATACTGGTCTTTCTCTGCCGTCATAGACTATGTGACTATGTTACTGTGGCCCTTATTCTATAACGGGACGTACAGCCCCGCAATCCACCTAAACCCTATTTCCCCACCCGTGCTCTCTATACGTCCTGTGCTTCAGGACAAGGCGAGCCGGCAGGGCTGAGAAAGGGGCAGGGCAGGGGCATGCCGCCCAGCAACACATACAGGGCCGATTCAGGCACAGCCCCATACGTGCTGCTGGGCCTGCTGGACCGTACTGCTTATACCACCTCAGATGTGGTATACGCCGTTTATTTTCAGTGAATAAGGGCATGGCAGCCACCACCAGGGCTAGGGCCAGGTGCAGGGGGGGGTCTCTGCTGCCTGATCCAAGCCGTAGGAGTCCAGCAGTGGGTCAGGCGGTGGAGATCTTGGGGTCTGGAGCCACAACAGTCTGAGGCACCTGCAGAGAGGAAGTCCCTACAGGCCGGAGGGGCATGCTGGGCCATCCTCAGGCCCATTTCTGGCTCCCACACGAACGTTTTGTTCTCATGGACCAGAATCGGGTCCTAACAGCCCCATCTTCAGCGGGGACGTCCAGACAGCCCAAACGTCCCACTTCCTGAATTGGGCTCTAAGTGTCTGTAAAGTGCTCTATACACTTGATAGCACTATAATGATACAAATAATATCAGGAAAAATCCAACTCTGGCTGGATTTTCTTTCCTTCACTTCCAGCTATCAGCAAAAGGGGAAAAAAAAACAAGTTGAAACATGCTTACTTAATAATGTGACAAAATGATGCATTTCCCCTTCATCCATTTGTAACCTCGGGCATGTCTGTAGGTAGACTGGGGGTATGTCTCCTTATAGCAGCAAAGGCTGTAGAGCTCTTCTGTGAGCGGTTTCATATATATATTATATATATTTGTCTCTATTTTCTGGTTGTGTGGGAGGGGAAGTAGTGGCATGTAGGTGTGTGCATATGTTGGATGGGAATGTATGGTTATGTTTGGGTTTATGTAGCTGGTGGAGGTGGGGGGAATGGGGGGTGGGGTAAGGTATGTATGTGCATATGTGCATGTTCTGCATTTGGGGCAGGGTGGAGTATGGTGTAAATGAGCACATGTGCATGTGTTTGGAGGTTTGTTTGTGAGGCAGTGGGTAGTGTGGGGGGAGTGGGTGGGGTATGCATATGTACATGTGTGAGATGATGGGGTGTGTGTGCACATGTGCACGTGTGTGTGGGTGGGGTGAATAGGGGAGGGACTGGCATATGTAGAGTGTGTGCCTCTTGGTATTCTAATCCTCTTTCTTTCATGCACGCAAGTCCTCAACCTCCCACCCTCTTTCATTCTTCCTTCTGTTGCAACTGTTCCATCAGTGCCTGTCCACCTCTTTCTTCCTTCCATGCTGGTCCCCCCTGCCCTCCATTCCTCTACCCATCTCTCTCTCCCTTCTCTCTCACACTCTGTCCTCTGCCCTTCCTCCCTATCCTACCTTTTCCATTTCCACTCCCCTGCACTCACTTTTTCCTTCCTTCCTTCCTTTCTTCTCCTTCCTCCAGATTCTAACCTTCATTATAAAGCATATGAGGACAGACTTAAGGATCTTAATATGTATATATTAGAGGAAAGGCGTGGTAAAAGTGATATGATTGAACGTTTAAATACCTTAGTGGCATAAATGCACAGGAGGAGAATCTCTTTTGACTGAAAGCAAGCTCTGCTACGAGGGGACATGGGATGAGGGTGAAAGGGGATAGACTCAGGAGTAATATGCGGAAATATTCTTTACGGAAAGAGTGGTGGATCTGTGGAATAGTCTCCCAGTGGCGGTGGTAGAGATGAGGACAGTAACTGAATTCAGAACAGCATGGGACAAACACAGAAGATCTCTAAGGGAAAAGAGGGGATTGTTGTAGTGGTTAATATGGAAGGGCAGACTAGATAGGCCATGTGGTCTTCTTCTGCCATCATGTTTCTATGTTTCACTTCCTCCATTCCTCTGCCAATGGAGGATGAGTCCCTGCCAACAGGCTTCACTCTTCTTTGCCACAGCCTTCCTCAGCTCTTCTGCCAATGGCAGATGGAGCCCCCATTGACAGACACTGCCATTCTTCACCATGCTCATGACCTTGCTGCATGTGGGGGATGCAATCCCCACTGAAAGACTCCACATTTCTTCACTGTGGCCACAGACATCTGCCATTTCTCTGCCAGCAGAGGAGGACGTTCCCAGCAGAAGGCTTAGTAGTTCTTTGCTGGTACCTGCCTTTCCTTCTAGTGCCACTGAGGAATGGGGTCCTTGCCAGAACATTAATAAAGCAGCACAGGGCATTTCCTTCATTGGAATACAGTACATGGGTTTGTTTGCATAAGCCCGTGCATAAGGAAAAATGGATGGACCAGTAGACAAACAGACAGATCCTCCCTAATAGATGCTACACGTGGACAAAACATGATTAAACTTATTCTGACTGTTCCCCTTTGTCCTTTGCCATAACTACTACTATTTATTTAAAATAATTTAATGTGTTCATACCCGATCAATTATAAAATATCATTCATAATAATGTTGAGACAATATATAGTAACAAAGACAACAATGTACTTATACAGGACATTACCATGATATTACAACTAAAATTAAATGTTTCTAAAAATATATTCACTCAGAAGCAGATCCTTTGAAAAGGGTAGGTCTTAACAGCTTTCCTAAATTTCAGATAATTGCGTTCATTGTGTGCTGTTGTTGCTGTTAAGTGCCGTCGAGTGATTGCATATAAATTAAACAGGTGGGGGAAAGTATGCAGCCTTGTCTTACACCTTTGCTTATTTAAAACCATTCTGTTTCTCCTTGTTCCGTTCGAACTGCTGCTTCTTGATCAATGTACAGATTGTGCAAGAGTACGATCAGGTGTTCTGGTATACCCATGCTTCTTAATGTGGCCCAGAGTTTCTCATGGTTTACACAGTCAAAAGCCTTGCTTTAGTCGATAAAGCACAAATAAATATCCTTTTGGTATTCTTTAATCTTTTCAAGGATCCATCTCATATCCGCAATGATGTCTCTCGTTCCTCGCCCTTTCCTGAACCCTGCTTGTACTTCAGGCAGTTCTTGTTCCAGGTATGGTTGTAGTCTCTTTTGAATAATCTTCAGTAGAATCTTGCTAGCATGTGGGATCAGAGCGATTGGTCGATAATTTCCACAGTCATTTGGATCACCTTTCTTTAGTATTGGAATAAACACAGATCTTTTCCAGTCAGTTGGCCATGATGTTGTCTTCCATATTTCTTGGAAGAGCCTTGTAAGTACGGTAACAGCTGCATCAGATTGCTGTAATACTTCTATGGGAAT
Source organism: Ichthyophis bannanicus (assembly GCA_033557465.1). Lineage (NCBI taxonomy): Eukaryota > Metazoa > Chordata > Amphibia > Gymnophiona > Ichthyophiidae > Ichthyophis > Ichthyophis bannanicus. Next base: position 1,558,549,903 of record CM066031.1, on the reverse strand, counting down.
GCTATCAATGCCTGGTGCTTTGTTCTTTGATAAGGCTTTCAATTCTGCTTTAACTTCTTCTTTCATCACCAAGGGTTCCCGATCATAAGGTACAGGTTGAAACGGCTGTTGGTCCACTTGATCTTTATCATATAAAAACTCTGTATATTCCTTCCAACTTTTCTTGATCTTCTCAGCATCATTCAACATAGAACCTTGAGCATCTTGTAACATTCCAATTTGAGGCTGGAACTTTTTCTTTAACTCTCGTAGCTTTAGGAAAGCCAATCTTGTTCTTCCTCTAATAGTTTCTGCTTCTATTTCCTTGCATGCGTAGTTGTAGTACTTTTCCTTGTCCTGTCTTGCTGCACGTTGGAAATCTTTGTTGAGTTCTGTTATTGTCTTTCTTTCTCCTCTGGCTTTAGCTTCTCTGCATTTCTGGGCAATTTTCAGAGTTTCTTCTGTCATCCATTTTGGCTGTTTTTGCTTTTTCACCTTTTGTAGAGACTGCTCGCTTTCTTCCAACACAACCTTCTTGATGTCATTCCATAACTCTTCTGATGCTCTGTCATTTTTATCTAAAGCAGCAAATCAATTTTGCAGGCAGTCTTTAAATTCCAATGGTATATTCTCAAGGTTATATTTTGCTGCATTCATGAATGGTTTTCTCTTTTTCAAATTTAGCTTGAGTTTGCATACTAGTAGTTGATGATCTGTACCACAGTCAGCTCCAGGTTTTGTCTTTGTTGATGTTATAGAACTTTTCCATCGTTGACTTCCACAGACGTAGTCAATTTGATTTTTATACAATCCAATGGGTGAAGTCCATGTGTACAGTCACCGCTTGTGTTGATGGAAGGAGGTGTTTGAGATGAATAGATCATTGGTCTTGCAGAATTCTATCAGTCTTTCTCCAGCTTCATTTCTGTTGCCAAGTCCATATTTTCCAACTACTTTGCCTTCTTTGTTGCCAACTTTTGCGTTCCAGTCACCCATGACTATCAGGATATCCTGTTTGCATGTTCTGTCAATTTCATCTTGTACTTGTTCATAGAACTCTTCAATTTCATTCTCTTCTGCAGCTGTTGTTGGGGCATATACTTTAATTATAGTTGTGTTGATAGGCATTCCTCGTAGACGAATTGAGATTAAGCGTTCGCTGACTGCATTGTATTTCATTACAGTTCTTGCAAGTTTCTTCTTTATTATAAATGCAACACCATTTCTTCTTTGTCTTTCATTTCCAGCATAGTAGACCATGTAATCATCTGATGCAAAGTGCTCGATGCCAGTCCATTTCAGTTCGCTGACACCCAACAGATCAAGTTGTACACGTTCCATTTCATTCTTGACCACCTCCAACTTCCCTTGGTTCATGCTTTGTACATTCCATGTTCCAATGCGTAAGACATCTTTACAGCTTCTGACTCATTTCATGCACAGCTACATCAGCAGTCAGACGTCCCGAGGGCTTTGATCCAACCACATCATAAATGTTGGCTTTACTCTGAGAAGTCTTCACCTCTTCCCCAGTTGCTAGTTGAGTGCCTTCCGACCTGGGGGTCTCATCTTCCATCACTATAGCACAATTTGTTTTGTTGTAACTATCCACTGGGTTTTCATGGCAAGATACAGAAGTAGATTGCTGGGCCTTTCTTCTGCGCAGTTTAAGTTTGGTGTTGTTGCCGTTGTCACAGAAATGTGATCCTCCGCCGTCAATACTATCCCATTCTGCTGCTGATGCCCAGATGGGTGGTTTGTCTTGGTCTGGCACCTCAGCTGAGACCTGTCCATCTTGGGAGACCCTGCCAGTAGTTAAACTAACGATAGTTTAGCTCTCAGCATCACAGATGCACACAAGCCCTCACAGCACGACAAGCTGCAAACCAAGTGAGGGGTTCATTGTGTAGGGTGTCTGAAAGATCATTCCAAATTTAGGATCCAAGACTGAAATAACAGGAATGCAAATGGATTCCTGATATATATTACAGTGGCGGTAAGTGAGCAATGCATACTGAATCTTAGGTTCCAAGAGGGGATACATAATATTAGCATCGCAACCAGTTCATTACTAGTCATTGAAACAAGACGTTTAAAAATGAAACATAAGAATTTAAAATTTAAATGAGACTTAATAGATAACAAATGCAAGTTAGATAAAATCATGGTAATGTGTTCATACCTTTCTGCACTAAATAGCCCTGGAGCAGCAGCATTTTGTATCAACCAGAGTTGCTGTAACCAAAATAAAGCATATTACTGTCGTGCAAATGTTGCAGTGCAACAAGAGTCTGGACTATTGTCCAAAAGTCTCCACTTTCTAGAAACATTCTACGCTGGTGGATTTGTTGTAACTTAAATAGGAGTGGCCTAGTGGTTGGGGCGTGGAGGAGTGGCCTAGTGGTTGGGGCAAGGTACTTCAGGCCGGAAGGTCGGGGGTTCAAATCCTACTAGAGGACAGCAACCTTGGGCCGGAAGGACTGGGGTTTCTAGTCCCACAGGTGCTCCTTGTGGTCTTGGGCAAGCCACTTAACCCTCCATAGCCCATGTTCCCTGTAAAATAGTTATCTCCAAGTTATAATGCCCTGTTCAATGTAATTTCAGTTTGTTCAATGTAAACCGCACTGATGCAGAATAGCACAGTACATAAGAGAATGTAAATAAATAATAATAAAATAAATAGCACACTCTGAACCACTTCTGCAACCTGTGCATGGAAAGTCAGAACTACCCCCAAATAGGTCACCTTATTTCTTAACACTCCCCTCCCAAGGTCATGGAAGCTGATCTTCTATCAGTACAAAAAACTATGGCCTTAGTCTGGTTAATTGATAAACCATTGCTCTTCAACCACTGCAAAATTTGCTGGGAAAAAAAGCTAACTCCAGTAGCCAAGGAAAGCGTACCCGGTGCTCCTGGCCCCTAATACCCCTTCCCCCCACCCTTCGACCCCATTCCCACAAAACAGACCACACACCCTGATATGGACAAAAACTGGTCGCAGCTTTATTCACATTAACCATTCAACAATATATCAATGTCATAAACCTTAACCAAAACTCTTATCAGAGCAGTGCCGCACCAGCCATACCTTAGCAAAGTGCATTCCCACCGCTACGGCCATAACTTGCCTCGGTAAGCCTCCTAACCCCTTTCCCCGACTTCGCCATGCCTTAGCAAAAGTCTGGCCAGGGTCTATCCCGGTCAGGGGACCCCACCCCCGCCCAAGTGTACCATGAGGCTCCGGACCCCGGACACCTCCAGGATCCCGCCACTGGCACAGGAACCCACATAGTTCCTGTACCGCCCCCCAAACTCAAAGCTGCGACCAGCGAGGATCCCTCAACAGGACATACTCAAACGCCTCCTGCCAATCATTAAGAAGTAGATCCATACCCACAGGAGACAAATGAACCCCATCCCTTCTATAGAGCCCAACACAACCAACTTCCACCCAGGAATGCAGGATCTGATAACCCCCCGCTCACACACCCACCACCCAATCTGACGGTTAATCTTCGTCAATCCCCGCGACCAACGCCGCTGACTCCAGCAAGCCGGCCGGGGGATAATGTCAGACCATAGCAAAATAACCCCAGGAAAGATCCGTAACACTTCAGCCAAATCGTCCTGCACCGCTCTTATCAGTTGCCGGCAGGACCAAGAGCTGAGGTCGTTGCCCCCCAAATGTACAAGGATCACCGCCGGCCGCCGCAATGTCCTCCCATGGTGCCGTAGCAAAGGCAGCAGCTCCGTCCAACGAAGGTCACGCATACCCAGCCATGATACAGACACCACTGCAGGATCCAATCCCAAGTTCAGGCCCAACGGCCTCTCCGCCGCCCGCTGTCCTGCCCAGTGGACGAAAGAATGGCCAGTCACCCAATATACATGAGGCTCCAAACCCCCATCTGCAAAATAAATGAAGAGTTAGCAATCCCCCACCCCCAACACCCCCACCCATTACAATCGTACATAACCCTGAAAAGCCCTAGAGCGCCATTTCCCAATACTCTGAATGACCCCCACCGGCAACCCAGCACTCGCCGCGCTCGTAGCTGCCCCAATGCAAAAGGAGTGAGGCGCAAATAACTTAGGGTCCTTGCCCAATACCCGCAGTGCCATCCTCAACACTGCCGTTACCTGAAAACGGGTCACCACGCGCGCATCCTCATGCAGAAAAAGACCCCCGGAATGCGAGGGCCGCACCTGCAAATATTGACGCACTGACAACACCGGGCACGTCACGAGGCCCCCAATCTCTCTCAAAACTACTCACAACCCCTTACCGCGCTGATCCGTTTTGGATCTCTCCAAAAGAATCCGTAACAGCCCCCCCCTCAGCCCGAACATGATGCTGTTGTAAACCCCCCCCCTGTCCTACCCGAACCCGCAACCAGTTCACCAATCCGAAAAGCCCCGAAAAAGGCAAGGCAAAACACCGCACGAAATAACACCTCCTCATAGCGTGACGCTGCCACCCCAGGCAATACCACAAGGAGGCGTACCAGCAATTCGTGCGTGATGGGCCTCCGCGTATCCGGCGGCAACGGCCTCAACCGTTCCCACCCCCGAAGGAGCCGGCGACCCAGCACTCCTCCGGCCGGCGCAGCCCAGCCTACCGCACTCGCGAAAAAATTAAACCCCGCCAAATGCGAGCGCACCGCCAATCTGGACAATCCGCGGCCCCTGGCTTCAGCTATATAACAACCCAGGAGCCCCTCTGGCACCGGACCCACATGCCAGCCCCTTGACCCCAAGAACGCAGCCACCTCATCACAGCCACATTGGAACGCCAACCACGTCCCTGGTGCCACCGAACTCCGTAGTAGGCTCAGCATCCCGCTAGACCAATGCTCCACAATGCCTCTGGGACCATCGCTCCTTCTCTGTCCGCTCCCGGAGCCAGCGCTCGAAACCGCTCCCACTGGAAACGAGAAAGAGCATCAGCAATCTCATTAATACAACCAGGAATATGCCACGCCGACACCAACACATTCAACCGCAAGCACGCTAGAACCACCTCCCGCATCAACCCTGCCACACGCAAACACCTGGGTGAAAAGCGATTGACTACACTGACCACTGCCTCATTATCACACCACCACACGATTCTGCGATCCTGCAGCCTATCCGGCCACAACTCCAGCGCCACCCGAATTGGAAACAACTCCAAAAATGTTATGTTGGCGGTCAAACCGGAATCATGCCATGCCTGAGGCCAACGTTCCGCGCACCAGGCCCCCCCAAAATACACTCCCAAACCCATCCCCCCAGCGGCATCCGTATACAGCTGCAACCCATCGCTGGACTCTTCCGCCCCCAGCAAGACTGATGTCCCATTAAAGTCCTCCAAAAAACGACCCCATACCCGCAAATCCGCCCTCATCACCTCGGTGACCCTGATCCAGTGGTGCGGCTTCCGCACCCCTGCCGTGGCTACTGACAAATGCCTTGAAAAAACCCTGCCCATGGGTATCACTCGACACGCGAAGTTCAACGAGCCGACCAACGCCTGCATCTCGCGCAAGGTAATCTTAGAGGACCGCAAGACATTAGCCACCAATGTTCGCAAGCCAGCCACCTTCTACACCGGCAGCCGTGCGATCATCTCCACGGAATCTAATTCCACACCCAAAAACGTTAGTCGCGTCGTCGGGCCCTCCGTTTTTTCCCACGCCAATGGCACCCCCAGCTCCCGCAACAATTCTCCAAAAGCCGCCAACAACCGCTGGCAGTCAGTGGACTGCGCAGCACCAATGAACAGAAAATCATCCAAGTAATGCACCACGTTCGCCGACCCCCCCATCTGCACTAATACCCACTGCAGAAACGTGCTGAACTTCTCAAAGTACGCACAGGAAACAGAACAGCCCATAGGCATACATTTGTCAAAATAATAACTCCCCTGAAAACGAAAACCCAGCAAGGGAAAGGAGGACGGATGGACCGGTAGTAAACGAAAGGCCGACTCAATATCACCTTAGCCAATAACGCAGCCCTCCCCGCCCCTCTCACCAGCTCCGCCGCCTGATCAAAGGACGCATACCGCACCGAACACAGCTCCCGCGGAATGTGGTCCAGCGGGCAAGACAAATTATGAATGAGCCTAAACTTACCCGGCTCTTTCTTTGGCACGATCCCCAGCGGCGAAATCACCATGCCCGCAAAAGGAGGGTCGGTGAACGGGCCAGCGATGCGCCCCAACCGCAATTCCCCAAGCAACTTATCCCGCACCACCGCCGCAAAATGGCTCACAGAAGGCAAATTCCAGGCACACGACGCCCGCACGACACCGCTCACCGGAATAACAAAACCGAATCCTAGCAACTCCCCATCCCACCGCCTCGGATACCGCTGCTGCCAACTCCGCAAAGCGTCCAACCGAATCGGAGTCGGCGCTCACCCACCCCACTCATTGCAGCTTGGTGGCGGGCCCAGCGGCACCACCAGCCCCTTTTCGCGTGCACTTCGTGGCTGGGTGCCCCCCGCCACAAACAGAGCAAAAGTGCTTGAATTTGCAATCGGGAAAGGGGCAGGTGGCCCTATTAAATCTCCAACAAACGTCGCTAACCCCCCCCTCCATCCCTCTGCTGCAACCCCCCTGCCGCCATCCGAAAGGAACGGCCCCCCCACCGGCGCTACTACCGCCCCGCCCCGCCCCCCACCTCCTCCACCGAGGCCCGCCCTAGCGGACATCTGCGTCAGTCAGAGGTTTATGTCCTGCGTGTCCCAGGACAACGCTCTGTTCTCCTCCATCTTGTCCCGGAACGTCTCATCATAATTTAACCACGCCCAGCCATCATGCGTCTGAGATGCCTCCAATATAGAATCTGCATACGCCAGTAGCATACCATAATGCCCAGGCGCGTGATAACCCCAAACACTGGCTAAGCGCAGGAAGGACTGCGTCCAATTGACCACATTGCGTGCCACTTTTTTAACATGCCCCGCTTTCTCGTCCTCCTTCCTCTTTTTCCGGCTCTCACCCGACCGTTTTCTGCCTTCCAACAGCCGAAATATGTCAATATATCGCCGCTTCCGAATTTTGCACCGCAATTTCCGCGGGACCCCCCCCACAGCTCCGGGAACGCCACCACCGAAGGGGCCCCCCACCCGACGTGGACCCGTCACCCCTTCCGTCACCTACCTGCTGCACCACCTCTCCCCCAACCAAAGATTCCGAGCCACCCGAGGACAAGGATGAGGAGGACTCAGAACTGCGCCGCTGATAGCAATACCAACGCCGCTTCTTCCTCGCGCCATGGCCCACTTTGCTACAACCTACCGAAACCAATGACCCCTCCCCCGAGACCCCAGAGAACTCACCTGCCACCAGAACATCCGGAGCCGCCACAGCTGCGGACACCTGCTCCGCCAGAGCGCCGACCCCGCCATCGGGCGCCGCCGCAACACCGCTCTCTCTGGGCCTCTTCACTGCAGAACCTCATCGCACCACCGCTCTGCCGCTCTCCGACAGCCGCTGCTCCTGGCTCCACACACCATACCCCCATGCAGAGTGCACCATCCCTCCAACCTGTGAAGACAGAAAAGAAAAACCAGGGGGAGACACTGCTGGAGCCCATACGTGGGCCCACGGCCCACCCCACTCAGCCGACGAAGTGCCCTGCCCCCCCCTCGCCCAGTGCTCCCAAGGCGAAGGCATCCCCATAGCCACAGAACTGCCCTGCCACGGCTGCCAAGCTGCTGGTCCAGGCGAGCCCAAACCACCAGGTCCCCAACTCGGTGGCAATGCCCCCCCCCCCCGCGCTTGCCCCCCTCCCGGAACCTCAGCTCCAGCCCCCCCCCCCCAGTAGGCACCACTGTTCCCTCTAAGCTGTGTGCCGAGCGAGCGCACATACTTTACAACAGAGCGCACAAAAATTATGGTTCTGATTCTGATAGAAAACAACACAAATGTCTTAAAATTTAAAAGTTATGATTGTAATTACTAGAAATTTTCTGCTTCATTTAGTAATCGTCTATTTTCATTTAATTTGATTAAAATCAATGTGGTGTACATACTGTATTCTGACGTGTAGTCAAATTTAAAGTATAAAACTCCGAGTGTCATTATGTGGCGCACAAAAATTTAACCTTCCTTCAAAAGCTGCACACAGCTGATATTTTATGCGCACACAGCCTACAGAAAATTAGAGGGAACATTGGTAGGCACCCCACGACCCCCCCTGGCACCCTTTGGCCGCCGAACCCCCTTTGATGCCCTTGCTCCCGCCCCCCCCCTCCACCCCCCGCACACTAGACCCCCTAACAGCCCTCGCTCCCCCGCTCCCCCTACCTTCCCCCAAGACACCCCCTCGCGGAGCCAGACCCCCGTGCTGCCTCAGTCCCGCAGCCAGACCCCCCGCATCACCCATCTCAGCCCCACCCCTCCCAGCACCTCATCCCCCCAACCCTGCACCCGCCGGCATGCGCCTGCAGCCCGCTGACCCAGCCCGTCCCCCCGTGCGGCCCAACCGGCTCCCACGTGGCAGCATCATGGACCCCAAGCAAAAGCAGGCTTCCTGCCAGACTCAGTGGCCTGTCCCTTGCCCCCTTTCCCCTGCTCACTCGCTGGTACCTTGAAAAAATTGCCCCACCACTGCCTCAGTGTCTCAGTTAAGTTTATTCCTTTCTTTTTCATTGTCTCCTTTTTTTTTTTTTTTTGTTTAATAGTACCCCCACCCCCCAAGCCCCCCAGCACCAAAGACGCCCCCCCCTGGTGCAAGGACCCACAACCCCCGCCTCCTACACATGCCGCGGCCCTCTCCTACCCCAACCAGCACTTATCTGCTGCAGGGAAGCCGGACCGCACTGCCGCACACCGCCCCGAAGATCTCCAAAGACGCTCCACTCCGAAGGCCCCAAACCGGACTGCAGGTAAAAAGCCGGCACCCCTCTGGCCTCCACAATGCAAATGCCCATGCGGAGGCCTCCGGCACTCGACTCCTCCCCCCAGCCACACTGCCCGATCGCTCCTCCATTGGCTCCCGCGCGAACGCATTCGCCGGGAGCCAATAGATTTAAATTATTCTCCATGCGCCCCAGCTTCGGCCGCGTGCAGGGTCCCCGCGCCGGCCACACGCCTGGCTACTGCCGGCCGCCGGGACCCTGCCCGCAGCCTCGCTATTGATCGAAACCCTTGGACAATTGTAAATCTTTCTAATATATCATCTGCATGAAGGTGGCACTCCAGACCTAAATCATTCAACAAGGTACAAAATGGAACTAGGTAAATATTAAACAATGTGGCAGTCAAAGTAGAGTGTTGAGAGACTCTATTACCCAAATCATACAATAAGAACATAAGAAATGCAATACTGGGCCCAGGGCCGGATTTGCCTATACGCCACGTACGCCGTGGCGTAGGGCCCACAGCTGGCAAGGGCCCACCGGGAATGTTTTTTGCACAGGGCCCCGCGTTTCAGGGGGCCCCGCGCAAAAAACATTCTGATCCATCATTAAAATTTAAAAAAAAAAAAAAAAGCTGTCGCTGCCTCTGCCGGGGCCGGGGCCACCGCGGCAGAATCGAGTGTGCCGCGGGGCCCCCCCTGCCCAGCAGAGCCTGGCCTGCCCTCCCCGGTATCACCTCTCTCAGCTGCCTCCCTCCAGTCACACGTGCCGGCTTTCAGAGTGCGAGGTGAGTTTCTCCCTCGCTGCTCTGTTAAGCCCGCGGGGGCTGATGGGAAGTCCCATCAGCCCCCGCGGGCTTAAACAGAGCAGCGAGGGAAAAACTCTTCCCTCGCGCTCTGAAAGCCGGCGCGTGTGACTGGAGGGAGGCAGCTGAGAGAGGTGATACCAGGGAGGGCAGGCTCTGCTGGGCAGGGGGGGCCCCGCGGCACACTCGATTCTGCCGCGGCGGCCCCGGCCCCGGCAGAGGCAGCGACAGCTTGTTTTGTAAAAAAAATTCGGTGGGCTGGGGGGGTTAGGACTGGTGATGGGCTGGGGGGGTTAGGAGTGGTAATGGCTGTGGGCTGTTGGGGGGGTTAGGACTGGTGATGGGCTGGGGGGGGTAGGAGTGGTAATGGCTGTGGGCTGTTGGGGGGGTTAGGAGTGGTGATGGGCTGGGGGGTTAGGAGTGGTAATGGCTGTGGGCTGCTGGGGGGGTTAGGACTGGTGATGGGCTGGGGGGGGTTAGGAGTGGTAATGGCTGTGGGCTGTTGGGGGGGTTAGGACTGGTAATGGGCTATGGGGGGGTTAGGAGTGGTGATGGGCTATGGGGGGGCTATGGGGGAGCTAAGTCTATATGGGCTGATGGGATTAGGACTGGAAGTGGGTTGATGGGGCTTAGGACTGGTAATGGGCTATGGGGGGGGCTTAAACTAAAAATTGGGTGATGGGGATTAGGACTGGAAATGGGCTGGTGGGATTAGGACTGGGAGTGGGCTATGGGGGGCTAGGACTGGTAATGGGTTGGGGGGGTTGCTAGGACTGGAAATGGGCTGGGGATTAAGACTGGAGGTGGGCTGATGGAGTTAGGACTGGTAATGGGCTGTGGGCTGTTGGGGGGGGTTAGGACTGGTAATGGGCTATGGGGGGCTAGGACAGGAAATGGGCTGATGGGAAGGGGTTAGGACTTGAGGTGGGCTGATGGGGTTAGGACTGGTAATGGACTGTGGGCTGATGGGGGGTTAGGACTGGCAATGGGCTATGGGGGGTTAAGACTGGTAATGGGCTGTGTGCTGATGGGTGCAGTCTGTTAAGGGGCTATGGGGGGTTAGGACTGATAATGGAATATGAGGGGGGCTAGGACAGGAAATGGGCTGATGGGGAGGGGTTAGGACTTCAGGTGGGCTGATGGGGTTAGGACTGGTAATGGACTGTGGGCTGATGGGGGGGGGTTAGGACTGGCAATGGGTTATGGGGGGCTGACTGGAAATGGGTTGATGGGGGTTAGGACTGGTAATGGGTTATAGGGGGGGCTTAAACTGAAAATGGGGTGATGGGGGGGTTAGGACTGGAAGTGGGTTGATGGGGGGGCTAGGACTGGTATTGGGTTGATGGGGGGGGCTAGGACTGGAAATGGGCTAATGGGGGCTAGGACTGGAAATGGGCTGATGCAGGGACTAGAAGGGAATGGATGCTGGGTGAGGCTGGAACTAGAAGGGAGCTGGTGTTGGGGGAGGATTAGAATGGGATGGGGCTGGGACAGTAAAATGGAGAGGGGAAAAATATTTTGTGTGGGAGGGATAAAAAATCTACAATTGGCCGGGTATTGGGAGAGTAAGTGGGGATTGAGGATGGAGGGGTAAATTTTGAGTAGATGAAATAGGAATGAGGAAAGAGCAAAAGGAGAAAGATTAGTATGTTAAAGCAGATGTAGAGAGAGAATGGAAAAAAAAAAACAAGAAGACAGAAGAAAGGACAAATGGACAGCAGATGGAGAGTTAGCAGAAGACACGAAGAAACCAGAAGAAAGTGGCTGGAACAATTGCAACTGAAAAAAAATGCACAAAAGGTAGAAAAATATCTCTTTATTTTGAATTTATTAACTGGAATATGTCAGCTCTGGGAAATGTGCATCATTAATTTTTGCGCTTTGTTTAGTACAAGAGGAAATTAATTTATAGTTTTATTTCTACAGTGTTGTTGTATATTCCAAGTTTGGCTTTTGGGGTTCCCAGTTTAATTATTGTCTTCCTGTTTCTAAATTGTGATTCCTTGTTTGGTGATGGTCTATGTTGTGCATGTGTAACTGAGCTGAGGTATTCTGTTTATATAATTCCTATTTGACATTGCCACTTGTTCTTTCCCCAGTAGGTCATGTATTGTTGTTCTCTGAAATGTATTGGTTTAATATTTGCAGTGTTGCCTTTTGATAGTTAGGGTATGGTGCTTTGTGAGTCCTGGTAGTGCTGTTAGGATATGGCGGGTTTGCTATGGGTTCTAAATGGGCAGTGTTTGTAGTAGTTCCTAATGTGCCTGGCGGTTGGTACTGGATTATAGTAATGTAGAAACCTTTTAGTCTTTCTTTATCCATATACTCATTAAGAGGCATGTTTACTAAAAGTTAGTGTATGGCAGAGCTACTCAATTCCAGTCCTGGTGGTCCACAATCCTGCAGGTTTTCAGGATATCCCTAATAAATATGCATGAGATATATATGCATTGCAGATATCCTGCCAACCTGACTGGTTTGTGGCCCTCCAGGGCTGGATTTGGAGACCCCTGCCTTACATCTCTGTCATTTACGATTGTGAGTGGGCAAGGTGCAGATGTCCAAGACATCAAAAAAGTTAGATAGCATTTGTCACATTCCTCCTTGCTTCTCACCACCACCAAAATATTATCTATTAGACAACTTTTTGGTGGTGGTGAGAATCGAGGAGGAATCTGACACATTCTATCTACCCTTTTGATGTCTAGGATATCTGTACCTTGTTCACTCACAATCTTAAATTTATTTATTATTTATTTATTTATTTATTTATTACAGTTTCTTATATACCGCGCTATTTAGAATCAGCGCGGTTTACATCATAACAAAACGACCATTACGACAAACTGTCAGGTTTTACATTGAACAGGAGTACAAACTTGGATAACTGGGTTAAAGGTTGCCCTTTAACCTTTCCCAGCATTCCCGGCTTCACAGAAACAGCCGCCAGCGTGAAGGAAAAGGCTCTTCACGCGGCTGTACAGAGGGAGCCGGGGCCTCGCGCGGGCTTCCCCGGCTCCCTCTGAAGCCCCTCAGACAGCCGCGATGCTGTCCGGGGGGCCAGGATTGCATGGGGGGGCCCAGGACTGCACGGGGCGGGCCAGGACTGCACGGGGGCACGGGGGGGGCCCAGGACTGCACGGGGGCGGGCCCAGGACTGCACGGAGGCACGGGGGGGGGACACGGGGGGGCCCAGGACTGCACAGGGGGGGCCCAGGACTGCACGGGGACATGGGGGGGGGCCCACAATTTTTCTTGGCGTAGGGCCTCACTCTAGCTAAATCCGGCCCTGACTGGGCCAGACCAAGTCCATCAAACTCAGTATCCTGTTTCCAAGAGTGGACAATCCAGATCACAAGTACCTGTCAATTTCCCAAAAAGGGAAGCTGATATGCTCCAAGGATTATGTATATTGAGGTTTTTGGCACATTTAGCAGTGTGTTTATTGCATTGCATGTTTGATCTTTTGCTGCAGCGCTTGACCGTGCTGTAGGATCATGTATATTGAGGTCTTTGGCATTACATTCACTAACGTGTAAGAGTGCTCTGATTGTTCTAAGACAGGGGTGGGGAACCTTTTCTCATTTGAAGGCTGCATGAGAGCTAACATCCTTCCAAGAAGGCCACATTCTAAAAAAGAAAAAAAACAGCAAATTTACTGCAAAATGCAAATAATTTAATACTAATTTAGCTTTTATACAGAATTAACCCTTTCAAGTATCTTATACTGCCATACGGCAGAGTGCATATTAACAATGTTTCAATACAAATATATATATATCTTATTTTAAACAACTAAGCTAGCTGCTTACCTTTCAGTGACTCTTCTGAGATTGTTTTTTGCAAGAAAGCAGTGATATATCAGGCTGCAATGTGGATGTACATAGTCTTAACTGGTCTTCTAGGTGTTCATCTCTAATTTGTGATCTTAAGGATGTCTTAATTTGTGTTAAGTAGGAGAATGTAGATTCGCAGCGATATATTGTTGAGAAGCAGGAGAGCAAGCGTCGTGTGTGTTCCCTGAGGTGAGGATATTCAGTGGCATTTTTCCATATTTGAATGGGATCTTTTTTGCTGTCAAACAGCGACTTCAGAATATTATCTTCCGAGAGCTCAATTAACTCCATCTGCAGCTTCTCTGGGGCCTCAGATACATCAACTAAGTGAGGTTGAAAAGCCAATTTGAGGGTCATGGCATGCTTCTCCAAATCTCTGAACCTTTCATTGTATTCCTTGATTAGCGAGTCTATAACTGATTCATATTGTTTGAAACGTTCAAAAGAATATTTTTATTCATTAATCATTTTTACTAGGTGAGAGAACTGCTCTTCAGGAAGCTCATTTCGGCCAAAAGTGATTTAAGAAATGTTAATTTTTTTCTGAATATTTTTATTTCTCACCACATATATATAGATTTGGTGTTACCTTGCAATGAAACGTTCAAGTTATTTTGCTTTGTCATTATATCATACAGAAAAGCAACATTACTATGAAACTCCTTGCATGATAATTCACAGTGTTCATTTCTTTCCTCTTAAAATTGGATTATTTGTTCATGCAAATACAAAACTTTGACTAAAACCTGTCCTTGTGATAACCAGCACACTTTCAAATGGTAGGGCAAATCAGCACTAATTACCTCATTATCCATCATTAGCATCTCACGAAATTGTCGATGTCTCGTTGCATTTGCTCGAATATAATTCACAATTCCTACAACCTTCTGCAAAGTGTCATTTAAAACAGTGGATTTGGCACAGAGACTTTGTTGATGCAAAATGCAATGAAAAGAGATAAGATCATTTTGGCTTGAAACCTCTTTCTTAAGTTGTGCGATAAAGCCTTCGTTCTTTCCTGTCATAGAAGGTGCACCATAAACACGAAAATCCTTAGTTATGGCGGATACAAAATACAATACCTGTGCTGAGTCAGTGCAATCAGTTGATTCATCCAGTGCTATTGAATAGTACACATTTTCTTTTTGGATTATTTCTTTCAGTTGATCTACAAAGACCAACCAAAACCGTGGATTGCAATGGAAGAACTATTTATTCATTAAAAATCAGCCAGGCCCGACACAGGCCGTGTTTCTCAACAACTTCCTCAGGGGCTAATGGCTAAACACACAAACATAAATAAAAATAAAAGAATATAATAAATACATTTATAATATGAATAATGCGAGAAGGATTAAGAAAAACGTCAGATTACATTAGATATTTAGCAGAAATAAAAAAATATGGACATTAAGAATAAATTAAGAATTACTTAAACAAGTACATATAAACAATAGTACAGAACTATAAATAAAACCATATATAATGAATGTATCATAGATATATCATAAAAATCATGTGAACTTTCCTAAATAAACATATTAATAACAACCAATAAATAAATAGTAATGTATTAAAAAATAATAAATAATAAATGAAAAATGTTGTATCAAAATTAAAACATTGTATGAAAGACTCAAGGATACTACAGGAGTGTGACAACAAACTTGCAGGGGCACCAAAAAAGGGGAGGAAAAACGTTTCTGGAGAATAGTCTAAAAAAAAAAAAAATAATAAATGAGATATTTTGTAAAAAATAATAATATTGGATGTTCTATATATTGCAACGGATTGTACCTGACCTCAACTGTTAGGATCTTAAAAAACAAAGAAGAATGATGTTAAAAACACGAAGAATCCCATCATTCAATAACTGCATTTACTACGGGTTTTTCACCAGTAACCCCCTCCCCCCTCCCCCTTCCCCCTCCTTCCCCCCTCCCCATCCCCCTCCTCCCCCCTCCCCCTCTTCCCCCCCTTCCCCCCTCCCCCCCTTTTTTGTAAATATGGCGTAGTGTTTAGTTATATACTCTTTTTAGGTAGCAGGTTTTTTAGATTTTTTCTTAAATTGAGCTCCTCTAAATGGTGCCCCTGCAAGTTTGTTGTCACACTCCTGTAGTATCCTTGAGTCTTTCATACAATGTTTTAATTTTGATAAAAAATAATAAATAATAAATGAAAAATGTTGTAATACATTACTATTTATTTATTGGTTGTTATTAATATGTTTATTTAGGAATGTTCACATGATTTTTATGATATATCTATGATACATTCATTATATATGGTTTTATTTATAGTTCCGTACTATTGTTTATATGTACTTGTTTAAGTAATTCTTAATTTATTCTTAATGTCCATATTTTTTGATTTTTGCTAAATATCTAATGTAATCTGACGCTTTTCTTAATCCTTCTCGCATTATTCATATTATAAATGTATTTATTATATTCTTTTATTTTTATTTATGTTTGTGTGTTTAGCCATTAGCCCCTGAGGAAGTTGTTGCGAAACACGGCCTGTGTCGGGCCTGGCTGATTTTTAATGAATAAATAGTTCTTCCATTGCAATCCACGGTTTTGGTTGGTCTTTGTCTTGGCACGTGGATAGGTTTTCAGTTGATCTACTACATTGAGTGCTAATTCATGCTGCCGATCAGCATTAGTTCTTCTTGAAAGAGGCAGTTGTTTGTATTTGTTAACTTTATCAGGATTTAAGCATCCTACAACCTCTACGATGAAATCTTTTATAATTTCCGCATCACTAAATGGCTTACCTTTTTTCCCTTAGTATATACGCCACTTTATAAGTAGCTTCTGTAGCTGCGTTTCCGATACTCTGCACTGATTGGAATAACTGCCCCTGCTTTTGCTTCCCTTCTTTCAATTTTTGCAAAGCAATCTTTCGGGATTCACCTTCTAGCTTAATGTATTTATTGTCCTTATGAGTAGAGTAGTGTTGATGTGCATTGTATTTTTTTACCATTGAAATCACAGAATCACAGAGCAAGCTACTCATTTTATCCTTCTCAGAAACAACATAGTATTGCAATTCCCACTCATCGTTAAACACTCTGTGTTCTTCTTTCAGCGACCTTTTTGTTTTTTTCGACATGATGCAAAGCAAAAAAAAAAAGTGTAATCAAGTGACAAACACACTCTGAAGGAAAGAACCACAAACGCTGCACTCTCTATGCCAGCCAGTTAGTAACTGTCACCACAGTGTTGCCAGAAGGTGGAGAAGAAATTTCGGTTTCAAAACTAGCACCGATTTTTTTTTTTGCAATCATGAATTTGTTTCTTCACATATAAATTTGAACAAAAATGTTAAGAATTTATTCAATGTCACACACCGGGTACCTCCTCGTACCATGGTTTTACATCCTACACGTCCCAAGGCTGAGGTACACTCTACGCGACACACTTCGACTTGCACCCATGACCACTACGCTTCACCGGCAACTCCAAACTGATTCGCTAATGTGTTCTCTCATTCAAAATCCAGCTCTTACTCTTCCTCATCATTCTCCTCCGACTCTCATTGTGATATATTTATCCGAAGGCGTGATGTTACACCACGCCAGTTCCGCGTCTGTCGGCGTCTGCTATCAGGAGTAGTGTCTATCACCAGTTCCCCGTACTGATGTCGCCGGCAACAGACATTTCAGGCGACTCTTTATCGCCTCCAAGAACTACAATTAGATAAGAGATACCACCTTATCTTGGCCAGATAACGGCTTTTACCGAGAATCATCTCTTAGCGGAATCGCCATATTGCCAAAATTAGTTCACATATGTTAACCAATGTCATATATATAACAATATGAAAACTTGTTTAAGAAGGCCGCACATCACGCTCCAAAAGGCTGCATGGGGCCTTAAGGCCGCAGGTTCCCCACCCCTGTTCTAAGAGCTATACCCCCTGAAGAAGGCATATTCATTGTGGTAGAACTACAATAAAGGTTGAATTTGCTGCCATTCACTCTCCACTCCTTTGTTTGCTGTGTTTTTCTGCATGAGAGTTTTGCTCTCCCTTGGACTTCCCAAAAAGGTACACAGGTTCCACAATGCTTGTCCTGGGGTAGGCAGTGAATTTCCCAGGTCCTCTTTAATAATGGTTTATGGATCTCTCCTCCAGGAACTTGTCCAAACCTTTTTTAAACCCAGCTACTCTAACAGCTTTTACTACATCCTCTGGTAATGAATTCCAGAGTTTGATTACGCATTGAGTAAAAAAATATTTTCTCTTATTACTCTTAAATGGGTTACATTGTAGCTTCATTGCATGTCCCCTAGTCTTTCTCCTTTTTGATGGAGCAAACAACTGATCTACGTTTACCTGTTCTACTCCATTCATTAACTTATAGACCTCTGTCATATCTCCCCTCAGCCATCTCTTTTCCAGGTTGAAGAGCCCTAACCTTTTAAGCCTTTCATCATTGAGGTATCTTTCCATCCCCTTTACCATTTTGGTGGCTCTTCTTTATACCTTTTCTAATTCTGCTATATTCTTTTTAAGATAAGGCGACCAGAATTGCACACAATAGTCAAGGTGCAGTCGCACTATGGAACGATACAGAGACATTATAATATTCTTAGTTTTGTTCTCTATTCCTTTCCTTATGATTCCTAGCATTCCATATGCATAAACATTTTAACTGTATTAATTTTTATTTACACTTGCATACCGCATTTCCAAAATCTACCCCAGATGGTGTGCAACAGAATATAAACAATACAATGTCAATTAAAACACATGAAAACATAGCAATACTAAAATTAAGGCTTCTGATTTTCAGTTATAACCAAAGGGAAATTTGGGTTTTACGGTTATAACAAAAAAAACCCTGAAGGGTGTGCCGATATCATCCCTGGGTTCCAGGAAGCTCCAAAACTGAGTTATTGAATATGGCTGGGTGGAGGGGGGTGCCAGATTCATTAGTCGCACAGAGCGCATTTCTAGTTTAGTATGGTCCTGCCTAGCTCTCAGCAAGTAGCCCTGCTATGACCCACAATGACACTACCCACACCGTACTCTCACCCATTGGCACGAGTATTCAGTAGCCACTAGTCTCTGGCTCCGCCTTGAATTCCCCCCCAGCCAGCCCATTCCAGGCTGGGCCCTGGTAGCTTTGGCTGTTCTTTCCCCTCCAGTCCCATGGGTTGTTCCAAGTCTGGAAAGTGAGAGAGGTCTGCCTGAATTTAGCCCTCAGTTTAGCAAGATGACTGAATACCATATAGCAGCAGACATCTGGTGAAAGCAAAGATATCCACAGTGTTATGAGAAGAAAAGGGACAGTAATGGGGTTATTCTGAGGCATGAATAGTGGGATGGGATGTTTGGACGTCCATCCTCGCTATTCGGGCCCCCTTCTGACCCCGACTAACTTCCTTGCTTGTTGTATGGGGAAGTTAGATGGGGATGGGAAAGGGGCGATTGGGAGCGGCATTAAGGCGGGCAGTGAGCAGTCATCTGCCCGGGATGTACAGGGCCAATTACAGTGTCGGCCCTGTACGTCCGGGGCCAACGGCTTGAACAGGGAACTTATTCCACCTCTGAGGTCAGGCTGCAGGGAATGCAGTTTGCAGTCTAGCGGCCGTGGATCGCAGCTTTTGAATGGAGCCACGGTTGCATGGCAACCGGACACCATGGTACTGCAGCTCCATTGAAAGATCTGACTGAGCTATCCAGGCAAGGCCTCTACATGCAGGACGACCTGAATTGGGGTCCCAGCCTGCACGTAGAGGGTGGATGCGATTATGATCCCGCGGGATTAGACGTGCCCCACAGGATCAGAATCCTGGCTAACTCTGTGCGTCCGGTTCCGAATGAGCACACAGAAGGCCAGGATGTCCATGGCAGAATCGGGTTGTAAGGTTATAAATATTTTGCAATTCCATTTATTTTGATATACAAATTAATGGTGACCTTGTTATATTCCAGTGCAATATGCTAGTTACTGAGAAGTTTCTGAAAGTTTATTAAGGGCTTACTGGAACAAGTATTACATCATTTCTAAAAGGTTTATCTTATTTTTATTTATATATGCATCTTATTCCCAATACAATTCAGTATTTGTTTGGAGGGGGGATGCTGATGCTGTTGCTGGGGCTTGGAAAGGGTGGACAATGCTGGGGCTGGGAGAAAAGGAATGGCATTTAGATTGTGAGCCCTTTGGGGACAAGGGAATAAAAAGTAACTGTTAGTATACATGTAAACCGCACTGATTCTAAAGAGCGCGGTATAAAAAAGAAAGAAAGAAAATAAATAAATAAATCAAATGGAATCCGCCTGGTGTTCACTTAAAAAGCTCCCAGATGCAGAAAGTCCACAATGTAAATACACTGATAGCACCTAATCGGTGCAAAAATAAACCCCTAAAATCCCAAGCAATAAATACCTAGAACTAGAAATCCTAAGTAAAATCCAGCCAACCTAATCCCTCCAACTTCCCTCACCTTGAACCACCTCTTAAAATTCAATAAATTGTGCTATGTAAAACGCTGAGTGATGCATTCCACAACTGATGACTGACTGAAAAGCTCTACCCTGATGACCAATCAATGTTACCTTCTTTTCTTAAGAAACAAATCATAGGTCATCTCCTTGCGGATGTAAAGAGTGACGAGGAACATAATCCTCGACCTTAGATTGGAGAAAGATGGGGTAGTATTTTTCCAGGTCTTAAAAGATAACACTAGAATCTTATACTGAATCCAGCATTAAAACTGTCAACCCACGTAACATCAGCTTAGGAGAAATATTGTCCAACTTCTTCAAACTATTGATCAGATACGTAGAGGACAGAGTTCCCGCTAAGTGGAGCTTACAGTTTTGTCAGCAGATGAATACTGAGGACAAAAAGGAGGTTGAAGAGAGATTGACAGTTAGGAGGAAACATGAATCATGAGCATAGTTAGGGCATTAGTCCTGCCCATAAAAGAAAGGACAGCACCTGTTGCAAGTGCTCCCTGTTCCGTGCTGTTCAAAAAAGGACCAGTCTTTTTTATGGTCAGCAAGTAGGGGAGGGCACGCGAATGGGCTTCAGGAGGTAGGAAAGAAGAATCTGGTGAGGAAGGGATGTTCGAGATTCTCAATGTCAGGAGAGAAGAGAAAGGGAGGGGCAGGAAGCATCGAGCACCCTTTCCCCCAACCCAGTAGCATATATTTGATTTTTAGGTCACAGCTGGGCTGTGGGGGGAGGGCAGAAGACAGCATATATTTAGTCTTGCATTACAGCTGGGCAGGAGGGAGGAAGGAGGCTTCAGTCCCCAAGAAAGCATTTTTATTTTTGGATTTCCGGCATATATTTATATTTTATATGCTGGGAAGAATAAATGCAATAAGTTAGAACTGGGTTTAGGAGGATCGGTACATTTTTAATTGGAAGTCAGGAAAAAAGGTGGGACTGCAGGACTGGGTAGTTTTGTCTCCCCAAGAGAACTTAGCCAATTAGTGCCTGTCTGGTCATACAAATTCCTGTCGTAAGATTTACCAGATAGGTAAACCTGTTTTCAGCAACCTGACCCAACCATATGAATCCTCTGAAAATACAGTTATAGTTAACCATATATCCAACTGATGAATACCAGCCTCCCAAAAACTACAATGCACCAGAGCCAAGAGCCAATGTCTCAGCTCTATCACCAGCTATCTAACTGATATAGGTTTATGCAGCAGAAACTATATAGCTCAAGGGATCTCAGCTAAAATAATGCCTTAAAAGTGAACTGGCTCAAGACTAGAAATTGCATTTTGCAAGACCATTTTTCTCCTAAAGTGCATATGTTTTCTATTAATGAAAAGACAACTCAGACCGGAGTCTCTGGAGAGGTTAATACTTCTGACCTTTTATTTCTGTTTTTTTACAGAACCAGTCACTATGATAGTGTTGCAGTTTCATGTTAAACCAACAGTTTTCCAACATTTCGCACACATATATAGAAGTGAAATGAATAATACAGGATATTACAAATACAATATATATGTTGCTTAATAACAGACGGTGTGCAACTTTTTCACATCCTCAAATGAATGGTAATAGACTACAAATGTCTTGTTCTAATTGATAGAAATACATTGGTAAGTCTCTTCCTAACACTCATGAACAGAAGATATCCCGCTCCTGCAAGTAAACCGATCAGGAAGGTAGAACCAAGAACAGAAGGTGCTCTTTTCTTAGCCACCCGGAACGCAGTCGGTAGAACTGCTGAGATTAATATGTTATTGACGTTACCTAACACTTTATTGAAGGCCTTCCTCTTCAAGATGCGCTCATAATAGGCTTCGAGGTTGGGGCGTTTCCCATTGCCCCAGTTTCTTCTCGCAAATCCAAGGAATTTCAGTCGATGTAATGTGACAGCAAGTGATACATCTGCCAGGCTGAAGAACTGACCACAAAGCCAAAGCTCATGCCCTTCCTCTAATCAAATGAAGTGACATCAGAATTAGGCGCTCATGATGGCCATCAGATAGAATTCATGTCATTCATTCTACTTGATTACTTGCCTTAATGTAAGTTCATTCAAAGCGCAGTACATACTCAAAAACACAATTCAAATAAAATAAAATCCTAAAACTAAAATCCCTTGCACCATTCTCCCTCTCTAAAAATAAACCCCACATTTACAGCTAATAGTAGCCTACAGTACCTATCCTGGGCAGACCCCTCTAGTTCACAGGCCCCCTCTCCCTGTTCACAGGACCCCCTCCTCCCACCACTGCGGTCATCCCTCTCCGGGACGTGTAGCAGCAGCACTACATTTAAAAAGGCATCACAGCCCCAAAGTTACCTTATCTTTCAGCGCTGCGATGACATTTGCGCTTCTGACCCCCTCCAATTCCACTTTCTGTTAAAGTGGAATCAGAGGGGTCAGAAGCGTGAATGGCACCACAGCACTGGAAGGTAACTCTGGTGCCATGGTGCCTTTTTAAATGTATTGCCGCCGTGCATGTTCCATATTTGTACCTTTTGAGTTTGTATGTTTTTTACTCTACGAATATACTAATGCCAGAAAACATGCTATTTACAAATGGAGGGTAATTTTATAAAAAATCCCCTATGTGTGAAGATCAAGTAGGTGTCTATTTCAGTAGTATAGCCAGACCACAAAATCGGGGGGGGGGGGAACCCATGGTTAATATGAAGGCAGTAGACATACAGAAAGACCCACCCCACTCCCACCCCCCGATGCATGCAATTACATTTTCTGCAGTGAGCTCTGGACCTTCATTCCCCAATTTACAGTGGTAGCACATGTTAAAACCTTATGGGCAAGACATGCATGCCGTGGTTGACTATCAGGGAAAGCCACAGGAGGAGCCTGAGGCTAAAGTGGAGGGACCTGGGCCTCTCCAGGCCCACCAGTGGCTACCTCTCTGACCTATCTGTAAGTTACTTTATAAAGACACATACACCTATCTTTATAAAATTAACCCAAAAAAGTTTTGTTTATTAGTATTTAGCTCACACCTTTCCAGTAGATGATCAAAGTAAGTTACATCAGGTACAGAAGGTATCTCCCTTTCCCCAGAGGACTTACAATCTAAGGCAATGGAGGGTTAAGTGGTTTACCCAAGGCCATGAGAAGTGTCAATGAGATTTGGACCCTGGTGTTTCCCATTCCAGGCTTCTGCCCTAACCACTAGGCTGCTCCTCCACACATATATTGTGAATAAAATGAAATGGCAGACATTTACACTTGCTTGGGAGCAGGTGTAAATATTTGTACGTAAAGTATATGCACAAATCACAACTCCACTCAGGCTCCACCCAAAACTCATTCCTGAACATGTCTACTACAGAGTTATGTACAAATACAGGCGCTCTTATTACGTATACTTGTACATTCTGCGGAATTTTATAAGGGGCATGTTACATGCATAAGCAGCATAAATATGCAAACATGCTTCTATAAAATGACCCTCTTAGGGACTAATTTTATAAGGAGTCCTCTAAAGATACGTGACATCAACACATGTAAGTCATGTATTTTCAGTGACCTATGTGCGTTAATGGGCCTTTAGGTGTATACATATCTGGTCGCTATTCTATAAATGCACATGTTAGGCTGATAGCACATACTTTCCTTGTGAGTACTGCATGAGTGGACTCGAGTAGAGTAGGAGCAAATTATGAAATAACCATAATTTACGTGCATTCTTGAATAAACTAGGCACTGGCATTTACACCAGCCATAGGGATGGTGTTAGTAATTGTGCCTTGATTTGATACAAATATCCCACTACTTCCACCCTTATTTTATAATGTTAAGTATGTGCATACTTGGCACTGTAGAACAGGCATGATTGACGTGTGTTAAAATGCACATTAACTAGGTGCAACTATATAAAACTACCCTCCACGTGTACAATAAGGGTAAATAATACATGGTCACATGCTATTTGCCATTAATATACATTATTTGCCATCAATATGATGTAATTACAAGTAGCATATACTATGAGCATTTTTTAAATGGTGCAGTTGGTGGAGTAAGAGCGATATCACCCTTGCCAGTGAATAGGTTGGCTTGCTCCGAGTGGAAGACAGCCAGGGGAAGCCAGAGGACATAGAGGACTTAAGATATTATCAAAGTTGTGGAGCAGAGTTCATTCATGATGGGGGGAGGGGCAGGGGAGTTATGTCAGGGAAATGGGAGGAAGAAGATGAACAATATTGTTTTTGAGTAGTTACGGATAATGTTATTTTGGTTGTATTGCAGTGCACCTACTCCTTACACGTGAATACCTGTGCATAGTTTTATATGTGCCTGTTTCCAAGTGTAAAACTAGCCCTACACGTGAAAGAAGCTTTATAAAATTACACCCTAAATGCCAGAGATTAGTATTCAGCTGGGATCATTCTTCTGACTTTAGTCACTCTGAAAACTTTAATACCTAGTTTCCATTACTGTGTGTACCTTTGCAGTAATGTCAGTGCACAGTAGAGACGGGTGTGATTTTTTTTTAGCTTGGGGGAGTTTATGAAATTACAAACTATAGCATCTTTCTAAACCATGTATTATTTGGATGGGGAATGTACTGACCCAGTGGTTTCCGCTCTTGTATATTTCCAGCTGAGTGAGAAGCAGGGCTCGGGTCTGATGCCCTGAGCATTTCATCTCCAAGGAATTTTCCCCATTCTATTTCCCCCCCACCCCATCAAAATATCTCACCCTTTCTCCCACTCCTAATAGATGTGCTTGTACAGTTATTCATTTCTGCAGCTGAGAGCAGCTTATTTTAGAGAGTTCTGCATGCTGTGATCAATAAAGTTGTTCTGTATGAAAGTAAACCTACTGTATGAAAAGTAATGCAAGATATGTACCATCCTGTTAACAGATGCAGATCTCTACCTAAAGGTTTCAAACTATAAAGAGCCACGTACCTGGTGTTTCCTCGTTTCTTAACTGTAATTCTGTCTCGACCTGATCCAGGACCCTTTCCAATTCATCAAGTATTTTCTTCAGGTATTTTACATTGTCGTGATCCAGCAACTTAGACTAAAGAAATAATTGGTTATTTACTAATGACATGGTATACATGAAACATAAATAGTAATATTTTGTAGCCTTTTCAAATTTATAAAGAAATGAAGAGACCAATATTCAAAAACATTTGTCTGGGTAGCAGCACAGGTTACCTAGATAAAGGCCGCCAAGTTAGATATTCAACGGCACTATCCGAATATGGACACTGAATCTCATTACAGGCTGCCTCAGCACTATCCAGATAGTGCCAGGGCAGACGGGGGTGGAACCAGGACAGATGTGTTTCCTTACCATTCCCCTAGATGTATCCTTGTCCTCAGCTGTTGTGTTGTCTGCCTTGACTAGACTGTAAGCTCTGATAAGCAGGGGCTGTCTCTTACATGTGTCTATACAGCACTATGTACACCTTGTAACGCTATACTAATGATCAGTAGTACTCGTAGTAGTAGAAAGAGTTTATCCGGATAGTGGAGATTTTCAGCACTGCTATCCAGAAAATTATCTGAATAAAGTTAGGACAACAAAAACAACTGTCTTTGCAATTGCTTATTTTTAGAATATCAATTATTATATCGTATTGGCGTGATTATTTTTCTCTGTTTTTAACTTGCTAGTGACTGCATGCAATATGTATTTTTCTTTTTGTAAGTGGTTGAACTGAATTTCAATAAAAAGATTTAGAAAAAAAAGAAATCTATCCTAAGTGCTATCCAGAAGAGTTATTTAGATCATGACTGAATATCGCCTTTATCCACATAATGGCAGTCATTCTCCGGATATTGCTACTGAATATCCATAGTACCATAGTATATGATGGCAGATAAAGACCAATATGGTCTGCCCAGTAAGGTGGCTAGAATGGTTGTAAATGCAGCTCCGTGCAGGTCACCCCCCCCCCCCGTACCTTTATTTAGGGTTGTACCTGCTGCTCCATGCAGATCACCCCCTCTATTAAAAGATAGAGGTGGATGGAGAGTTAATTGAAGATATACACAGCATTGCCAGGAAAGGGGAAGTGCTACTGATAGGGGATGTCAATATGCCAGATGTTGACCGGCACATCCCTGCTGTAGTATCATCTAGAAGTAAGGAGATCCTGGATTCTCTACAGGGAGAACTATTCAGGCAACTGGTAACAGAACCCACAGGTGAAGGGACTACACTGAACTTGGTGCTTACCAATGGTGAAAGTATTTCTGATGTTATAGTGTGAGATCATTTTGCATCCAGTGATCACCAGATGGTGTGGTTCAGTATTAGGACTAAGGCTGCTAAAATCCAATCAAAAGCGAGGGTCTTAGACTTTAGGTAAACTAACTTGGCCAAGATGGACCAATACCTCAGGGAGTCATTAGCGGGATGGGAACAGCTGGGAGATGTAGGAAAAAAGTGGGCAAAACTGAAAGGGGACATTTTAAGGGCAACCAACCTTTTTGTTAAAATTGTAAATAAAGGTAAAAGGAAAAGGAGACCACTATAGTTTTCAAAAGAAGTAGCTGAAAAGGTGAAGAAAAAGAGGGAGGCCTTCATGAAATTCAAGACATCACAAAGAGAGGTAAGACAGGCATTTATATTTGGAAAAACTTAGAGAAGCTAGCAAAGTAGTCAGGAAAGCAAAGATTCAAAAAGAGGAGGAAATAGCCAATGCAATAAAATGGGGGGATAAGACATTTTTCAGATATGTTAATGAGAAGAGGAAGGGCAAAAGTGGTATTGTCAGACTCAAGGGTGAAGGGGAGGAATATGTAGAAGCTGATGAGGATAAAGTGGAATTGCTTAACAATTATTTCTATGTTCACAGATGAAGAACCAGGACCAGGACCTCAGAAAACGTCCACAAACAGAAACAGAAGCGAGGGGCATCTTGAACAATTTTCAGAAGACTATGGGGCTTGTTTACAAAGCCGTGGTAGTGGTTCGCGATCGCGATCGCAGCCGCGGCCCCATTGAAATCAATGGGGCCGCGGCTCCGATTACGATCGCAAACCGCTACCGCGGCTTTGTAAACAAGCCCCTATGTTCTAAACTTAAAATAGACAAAGCGATGGGACCAGATGGGATACACCCAAAAATATTGAGGGAACTTGGGGATGTTCTAGCAGCTCCACTGACTGACCTTTTCAATACCTTGTTGAAGTACGGAGTGGTGCCAGAAGACTGGAAAGAGGCACATGTGGTCCCTTTACACAAAAACCATAGTAAGGATGTGGCTGAAAACTACAGGCCGGTTAGTTTAACCTCATTGGTGAGTAAAATTATTGAAAGTGCTGCGGAAAGAGAAAATAGTGACGTTTCTGGAGTCCAACGGACTACCGGATCCGAGGCAGCATGGATTCACCAGAGGGAGGTCTTGTCAGACAAATCTGATTTCTTTGACTGGGTGACCATAGAGTTGGACTGAGGGAGAGCCCCAGATGTGGTGTATTTAGATTTCAGTAAAGCCTTTGACACCGTTCCGCATAGGCAACTAATAAACAAACGAAGCACCCTAGGGATGGACCCTAAAGTTACTGTTTAGGTTAGAAATTGGTTGAGTGGAAGGCAACAAAGGATGCAGGTAAATTGAACTCACTTTGAGGAGAAGCAGGTTACTAGTGGGTGTGCCCCAGGGATCTGTCCTTGGTCCGATTCTTTTTAACATCTTTGTTAGTGATATTGCGGAAGGTCTGTTGGGTAAGGTTTGCCTCTTTGCAGATGATACCAAAATCTGCAATAGAGTAGACACCCAGGAAGGTGTAGATAACATGAGGAGGGATCAAGCTAAGCTTGAAGAATGGTCTAGAATTTGGCAGCTGAGATGTGATGTTAAAAAATGCAAGGTCATGCATTTGGGCTGCAGCAATGCAAAGGAGCAATATAGTATAGCGGGTAAAGTACTTCTGCCCACAAAAGAAGAGCGGGACCTAGGCATGATTATATCTGATGATCTTAAAGTTGCTAAACAGATAGAAAAAGCAATGGTGAAAGCTAGAAGGATGCTTGGGTGCATAGGGAGAGGAATGGCCAGCAGAAGAAAGAAGGTGATAGTGCCTCTGTATAAGTCTCATTTGGAGTATTGTGTGCAATTCTGGAGATCACACCTTCAAAAGGATATAAACAGGTTGGAGTTGGTGTAGAGGGTGGCTACTAAAATTGTTAGTGGTCTTTGTTATAGAGCATATAAGGATAGACTTAAGAATCTTAATATATATATGTAAGAGGAAAGGTGGGATAGAGGAGATATGATAGAGATGCTTAAATACCTCCATAGCATAAATGTACAGGGGGAGAGCCTCTTTTGATGGAAAGCAAGCTCTGCTATGAGGGGACATAGGATAAGGGTGAAAGGGGATAGACTCAGGAGTAATATGTAAAAATATTTCTTTACAGAAAGAGTAGTAGATGCGTGGAATAGCCTCCCAGTAGAGGTGGTAACGATGAGGACAGTATCTGAATTCAAAAAAGCATGGGCCAAACACAGAGGATCTCTAAAGGTAAAAAGAGGACTATTGTAATTGATATGGAAGGGCAGACTAGATAGGCCATGTGGTCTTTTTCTGCCATCCTGTTTCTATGTTTCTTATTGAATATTTTTTTTTTGTGAAGTCTATCTGCATACTATCTACTTTTATGGCTATGGCAGTTGCTGTACCATAAAACTATTTTTTACAAACAAGCCATAGCCAAGTAGCCTCTTGTATTCTTCATGCTTGGCAAAATGTGTCTTAATTGTTGCTATGCTCAAAAACATAACATCATGCTGATGTACATCTGATCTGCGAAAAGCCCAGAGGAGAAGGTTCTGAAAATGTACATGGAGCAGGCTGAAATTCAAAAATTTGGGGGAAAAAAAAAGAACATAACTAAGAATGTGGAAAGCAAAAAGACTATCACAGGATATTAGGGACAGAAAGGCAACCAAATGGCAACCTGGATCATCTTTGAGGCATATTTACTAAAGGATTTAATGTATGTTAAGTGCTCAGAGGCCTTTTATTTCTATGGATGCAGTGGTACGTAATGTGCGTTAAGGAAATTAATGCATGTTACCCTTTAGTAAATATGCCCCTTTGTCCTGTTTACTTACTTTAAGGCGCTTCTGTTTGGCTATGTAAGCATCCTGCAGG
Organism: Ichthyophis bannanicus; assembly: GCA_033557465.1. NCBI lineage: Eukaryota > Metazoa > Chordata > Amphibia > Gymnophiona > Ichthyophiidae > Ichthyophis > Ichthyophis bannanicus. The sequence goes on along the minus strand of CM066031.1, from coordinate 1,558,520,832 downwards.
TCTGGGTTCTCCTGAGCAAGTTTCTTAAGTTCAGATTCTGTGTTACCAATTTGACCTAATAATGAGAAACATACAGTAAGACAGCAGCAAGCATTTCTCCCAAACTATGCATCACTGTTTTCAGCAGGATTCTTTAGGAGTAAAGAGTTGTTCTTCAATTTAGTTTTGACATTAACGGGCCCATTTACCAAAGCATGGTAAATTTTGTAGGTGCCACATGTTAATTCCCAGCATTTTCCCATGCAGGTAACACAGAAACAACACACTTACTTGCATTAACTGCATTGTAGATAATGCAATACAGTTAGCTCCACCTACAGAGGTGACATTAACTGTGCTAAGACGCATTTTGCATAGGACTTCAAAGGCTGAATTGAGAAATCAAGGTCATACTCAGTTCCCCCTCTATTTTACAAAAGGCTCTGCCAAACACAGAGCCTCTTGTAATATACGAATGAGGACATGCGTATCTATTTGCTCGCACATGCAGGGGAGCAGCAAGTAATTAAAAAAGAGCTTCCCAAGCACTTATTTACGTTAGTGTTGCTGCAGCAAGGAACATTTTGGAGTTCCAGGCTGCAACAACTCGCCGTGAAAAGGGACAGTGAGAGGATCAAGTCATCAATCACAATCCCCTCCCACCTCCAACATCAATAACCTCCTCCTCTCCACCCAGGGCCAGCCCGTCCATTGAGCAAGAATGTTTTTTTGCACAGGGCCCCGCATTTCAGGGGGCCCCGCGCAAAGAACATTCTGCTTTTTTTCAAAATTAAATTAAAAAAAAAAAGCTGGCTGCTACCGTTGCCGCCACGGCAGCAGCAGAATGGAGTGTCCCGCGGGGCCCCCTGTGCCCAGCTGAGTCCCTCCCTCCCTCCCTCTGCGACGGCTGAGCCCCTCTGTGCCGGCTTTCAGATTCGCGAAGGGAGAGTGTCTCCCTCGCGTCTCTGTTAAGCCCGCAGGGGCTGATGGGAAACAGAGACGCGAGGGAGACACTCTCCCTTCGCGAATCTGAAAGCCAGCACAGAGGGGCTCAGCGGTCGCAGAGGGAGGGAGGGAGGGAGGGACTCAGCTGGGCAGAGGGGGCCCCGCGGGACACTCCATTCTGCTGCTGCTGCGGCGGCAGCGGTAGCAGCCAGCTTTTTTTTTTTTTTTAAATTTTACTTGAGCCGATGGGGGGGGGGGGTTAGGACTGGTAATGGGCTATGGGGGGGGCTATGACGTGAAATGGGCTGGGGGGTTAAGACTGGAGGTGGGCTGAGGGGGTTAGGACTGGTAATGGGCTGTGGGCTGTTGGGGGGGGTTAGGACTGGTAATGGGCTATGGGGGGCTAGGACAGGACATGGGCTGATGGGGAGGGGTTAGGACTTGAGGTGGGCTGTTGGGGGGGTTAGGACTGGTAATGGGCTATGGGGGGCTAGGACTGGAAATGGGCTGGGTGGTTAAGACTGGAGGTGGGCTGATGGGGTTAGGACTGGTAATGGGCTGTGGGGGGGGGTTAGGACTGGTAATGGGCTATGGGGGGCTAGGACAGGAAATGGGCTGATGGGGAGGGGTTAGGATGAGGTGGGCTGATGGGGTTAGGACTGGTAATTGGCTGTGGGCTGTTGGGGGGGTTAGGACTGGTAATGGGCTATGGGGGGCTAGGACAGGAAATAGGCTATGGGGGGGTTAGGACTGATAATGGGCTAAGGGGGGCCTAGGACAGGAAATGGGCAGATGGGTAGGGGATAGGACTAGAGATGGGCTGATGGGGTTAAGACTGGTAATGGGCTGTGGGCTGATGGGGGGTTAGGACTGGTAATGGGCTATGTGGGCTAGGACACGAAATGGGCTGATGGGGGGGTTAAGACTGGAAGTGGGCTGATGGGGTTAGGACTGGTACTGGGCTGTGGGCTGTTGGGGGGGTGAGGACTGGTAATGGGCTATGGGGGGGCTAGGACTGGAAATGGGCTGTTGGGGGGGTTAACACTGGAGGTGGGCTTATGGGGTTATGACTGGTAATGGGCGGTGGGCTGATGGGGGGTTAGGACTGGTAATGGGCTATGTGGGGGCTAGGACAGGAAATGGGCTGATGGGGAGGGGTTAGGACTTGAGGTGGGCTGATGGGGTTAGGACTGGTAATGGCCTGTGGGCTGTTGGTGGGGGTTAGGACTGGTAATGGGCTAGGGGGGGGCTAGGACAGGAAATGGGCTGATGGGGAGGGGTTAGGACTTGAGGTGGGCTGAGGGGGTTAGGACTGGTAATGGGCTGTGGGCTGTTGGGGGGGGTTAGGACTTGTAATGGGCTATGGGGGGGCTAGGACTGGTAATGGGCTGTGGGCTGATGGGGGGTTAGGACTTGTAATGGGCTATGGGGGGTAGGACTGATAATGGGCTAGGGGGGTCTAGGATAGGAAATGGGCTGATGGAGAGGGGTTAGGACTTGAGGTGGGCTGATGGGGTTAGGACTGGTAATGGGCTGTGGGCTGTTGGGGGGGTTAGGACTGGTAATGGGCTATGGGGGGCTAGGACAGGAAATGGGCTGATGGGGAGGGGTTAGGACTAGAGGTGGGCTGTTGGGGGGGTAAGGAAAGGTAATGGGCTATGGCGGCCTAGGACTGGAAATGGTCTGATGGGGGGTTAAGACTGGAGGTGGGCTGATGGGGTTAGGACTGGTAATGGGCTGTGGGCTGATGGGGGGTTAGGACTGGTAATGGGCTATGGGGGGGTTACAACTGGTAATGGGCTGTGGGCTTATGGGTGCTGTCTGGTAATGGGCTATGGGGGGGTTAGGACTGATAATGGGCTATGGGGGGGGCTAGGACAGGAAATGGGCTGATGGGGAGGGGTTAGGACTTGAGGTGGGCTGATGGGGTTAGGACTGGTAATGGGCTGTGGGCTGATGGGGGGGGTTAGGACTGGCAATGGGCTATGGGGGCTGACTGGAAATGGGTTGATGGGGTTAGGACTGGAAGTGGGCTGATGGGTTAGGACTGGTAATGGCTTATAGGGGGGGCTTAAACTGAAAATGGGGTGATGAGGGTTAGGACTGGAAGTGGGTTGATGGGGTGGCTAGGACTGGTATTGGGTTGGGGGGTTGCTAGGACTGGAAATGGGCTGATGGGGGGCTAGGACTGGAAATGGGCTGATGCAGGGACTAGAAGGGATTGGATGCTGGGTGAGGCTGGATCTAGAAGGGAGATGATGTTGGGGAGGATTAGAATGGGATGGGGCTGGAAGAGTAAAATGGAGAGGGGAAAAATATTTTGTGTGGGAGGGATAAAAAATCTACAATTGGCCGGGTATTGGGAGAGTAAGTGGGGATTGAGGATGGAGGGGTAAAATTTGAGTGGATGAAATAGGAATGAGGAAAGAGCAAAAGGAGAAAGATTAGTATGTTAAAGCAGATGTATGGAGAGAATGGAAAAAAACTAGAAGAGAGAAGAAAGGACAAATGGACAGCAGATGATGGAGAGTTAGCAGAAGACACGAAGAAACCAGAAGAAAGTGGCTGGAGCAATTGCAGCTGAAAAAAATGCACAAAAGGTAGAAAAATATCTCTTTACTTTGAATTTATTAATTGGAATATGTCAGCTCTGGTAAATGTGCATCATTAACGTCTGCGCTTTGTTTAGTACAAGAGCAAATTAATGTATAGTTTTATTTCTACAGTGTTGTACATACCAAGTTTGGCTTTTGGGATTCCCAGTTTAATTATTGTCTTCCTGTTTCTAAATTGTGATTACTTGTTTGGTGATGGTCTATGTTCTGCATGTGTAACTGAGCTGAGGTATTCTGTTTATATAATTCCTATTTGACATTGCCACTTGTTCTATTTCCCCAGTAGGTCATGTATTGTTGTTCTCTGAAATGTATTGGTTTAATATTTGCAGTGTTGCCTTTTGATAGGTATGGTGTGGTGCTTTGTGAGTCCTGGTAGTGCTGTTAGGATACGGCGGGTTTGCTATGGGTTCTAAATGGGCAGTGTTTGTAGTAGTTCCTAATGTGTCTGGCGGTTGGCACTGGATTATAGTAATGTAGAAATCTTTTAGTCTTTCTTTATCCATATACTCATTAAGAGGCATGTTTACTAAAAGTTAGTATATGGTAACATTATGCAAATATTTATGCAAATGAGGCCCCTTATGCAAATGAGGCCCCACACTGAGTCTCCGCACATGGCCGCGCACCCCCCTTGGGCCGCCCCTGTCTCCACCCTTCTCTGGATTCACCTCCTGCCATTGATCACAATCCCCTCCCCACTCCTCACACCCCTGGGGTCTCCCTGGTATCTAGCGGGGAGCAGTCATCCTGCCCCATCCGGCACCCAGTTCAAAATAGCATCTTTGACCTCCTAGCATCGGTCTTGCTGTACCACCACTAGCACCACTAGTGGTGGTACAGCTGTCAAATAAGGAGCACACTTCACTGGGACCTTTAAGGCAACAAAAATGTCTTAGAGGCCTGTTTACTAAAGATATTTTAAAAAATTGGTGATTTTTTTTTTGTCTATCATATCTCCCCTTGCGCAACACTTGCGGAGTAGCTTTGGAATTAGTGGTGGATAGAAATTCAGACTTAGGGGCCTGCTTATGAAAATGTGGTAAAGTTAGTTGAAAAAATGCACAGTAGTCACAAAGCCTGTGCAGTAACTATTAGGGGCATGGCCTGCATCTGTCAAGGCAGTTACTGCACAGGACATGCTTTTACCAGATCATGAGTGCATTCTCGATAATGTCGATGCAGTGGACCTTACAGAAACAAAGAATCTCCCATCCCTCCAACATCCTCCCCACACCCAGAAAGAACAACCACCAACCTCTGACAACCCTAAAGCACACTCCCCACTCCCTGAAACCCCCCATGGCTTTTATAGGGGATTGCTGGTGACTAGTAGAAGATAGGAGCAATCCCGGATTCAAAACGGTGCCTATGATCCCTGGCGGTAGTCTCCTGGACTACCACTAGGGGGTCAAGCTGGAATCCTCAGCTTAGAGGGAAAAACAGGAGGAGTTTCAATATCTCAGGGTACAAGCAGAGTGACATGCATTTTCATTATTTCATGCTCTGCATGACTGTTTATTTTTGATCACGTTAAGACTTTCAGAAAACTTTATTGGTTCGGAACATACCCTGGACTGCACTCAGTTTTTGGAAGTGGAGAGCCTGCCGATGCCTTGCGATCCTGAGCCTGATCGCTTTGCACTTCCCCCACCATCAGGAATGCCAGCGGATGACTCAGCGCAGCTTAGTGGGAACATTAGTTCCAGGGGGCTGTCTGGAGGTGGGAGGTTCAATTTAATGTGTCAGGGGAATGGTGTCATGGGTTGGGGGCTTCTATTTAAGATGTCAGGACTACAATGAGTGTGTCACTGATAGCACGGATGCACGTATCGTTTCTCTTCAAGAGGCAGTAAATCATCTGCGTTACCTGCAGTGTGATAATACAAAGTAAGTTACTCTATGCAGTCTGCAAAGTTCTGTCCATACCCATAACCCACCTATTCTCCACCTGTTTCCCATGCAATTCCATGGCAAGCAGTTATTAGCACACAATGGTGCTGTCGTGCACCTCTACAGCACACAAATTCATGTGGTAACTGCTTACTGCACTTTACTAAAGGGACCCCTCAGTCAATATCTCATCTGCTGTGCATTTTAACAGCAGACTTAGTCTAAAACTACATTTTCTCTATAGCTGAAAAATGCTGCATATTGCAGAACTAGCTTGGACAAAAAGAAGAAAGGACCTTGCATGAGAAGGAAGCCCATACCTTCTCCTCATCAGGATGCTAAGGTGCTATTTTCCATCTCTGGCACACACCAATAAACACATACCATGGAACTGAAATATGAGATTGCAGACCTGCTATTAGTAATCTGTGAACTATCATTAAAATCACCTGTAATACCTGAAGATTGGAGAATGGCGAACGTAACACCAATTTTTAAAAAGGGTTCCAGGGGTGATCCAGGAAAGTACAGACCAGTGAGCCTGACTTCAGTACCGGGAAAAATGGTAGAAACCATTATAAAGAACAAAATTACTGAACATGTAGATAGTCATGGCTTAATGGGAGACAGCCAACATGGCTTTAGACAAGGAAGATCTTGTCTTACTAATCTGTTATGGTTTTTTTCAAAGGTGTGAATAAACAGGTAGACAAAGGTGAGTCAGTTGCTATAGTGTATTTGGACTTTCAGAAAACCTTTGACAAGGTCCCTCATCAGAAACCTTTGGCAAAACTAAACAGTCATGGGATAGCAGGCAGTTTACTATTGTGGATCAGGAACTGGTTAAAAGATAGAAAGCAGAGGGTAGGGCTAAATGGCCAATTTTTCCAATGGAGAAAGGTGAATAGTGGTGTACCCCAAGGATCTGTGCTGTGTCTGCTGCTTTTTGACATATTCATAAATGACCTGGAAAAGGGAATAACAGAGTGAGGTTATCAAATTTGTTGATGACACAAAACTATTTGAAGTTGCTAAAACCCAAGAGGATTGTGGAAAATTACAAGAGGATCTTGATAAATTGGAAGACTGGGCGTCAAAATGGCAGATAAAATTTAATGTAGACAAGTACAAAGTTATGCACCTAGGGAAGAACAATCCAAACTATGATTACATGATGCAAGGTTCACATTAGGAACCACCACCCAGGAAAAAGATTTAGGTGTCAGTGTGGATAACATGTTAAAACCCTCGGCCCAGTGTGCAACGGTGGCCAAGAGAGCAAATAGAATGCTAGGTATCACAAGGAAAGGAATGGAAAATAAAACAAAAGATATTATAATGCCTCTATATCATTCCATGGTGAGACCGCACCTTGAATATTGTGTGCAATTCTGGTCACCGTATCTTAAAAAGGATATAGCGTTATTAGAAAAGGTTAAGACAAGAGCCACCAAAATGGTAACGGGGATGGAAGGATACCCCTATGAAGAAAGGCTAAAAAGGTTAGGGCTCTTTAACCTGGAAAAGAGACAGCTGAGGGGAGATATGATAGAAGTCTATAAATTAATGAACGGAGTGGAACGGGTAAACGTAGATCGATTGTTTACGTTATCAGAATATAGAAAGACTAGGGGACATGCAATGAAGCTACAGGGTAAGCTATTTAAGACTAATAAAAGAAAATATTTTTTCACTCAACGTGTAATCAATCTCTGGAATTTGTTACCGGAGGATGTAGTAAAGGCTGTTAGTGTAGCTGGGTTTAAAAAAGGTTTGGACAAGTTCCTGGAGGAAAGGTCCATAAACCATTATTAAGAAGGGACCCAGGATATCAATGCTTGCCCCAATACAAGCTCTGTGGAACCTGTGTCTTTTGGGGAAACTGCTAGGTACGTATGACCTAGATTGGCCACTGTTGGAAACAGGATACTGGGCTTGGTGGACCTTGGTCTGACCCAGTATGGCATATCTTATGTTCTTAACTGGTTACATATATGTAGAGCTTCTAATTCTAAGGGATATGTTTGCTAACCACAGTAGGCTTTTGCAGCTAACGCCAGGCGATAGCTACAAAAAGCCAGTGCTAGCTGCAAAAGTCCCACGGCAGGTGCAGGGAGCATTTCCTCTGTAGATACCACGGAGGAAATGCTGGGAACGTGGGGGTGCGAGCTTTGTGAATGCGGCGATCACCACCCATTAAGCTAGTGGCAGCTGCATCTGAGAAGCCTGCTGATTTTGACGATTACTACATGATGGTACCGGCCACTGCAGATACTCCCACTATCCACCCTAATCCTGCTCAAGTCTGTACCTACGTGCAAAATGCAGACATTGCAGAAAAGCACCTCCATATCTGCATTTTTCCTGTGTTAGTTGTCTTTGCTTTGCAGCATGACAATCCCACATTAGTGCTGTGAAGGCATCTAATACCCTTTAGTAAACATACCCCTAAGTATCTATACATTGTAGATGTAGGAGTTTATGATTCCGTGAATTAGGGGTTCTTTAAGGGAACAAAAATTAGTGTATTCAAAGCATAGGTACTATTACTGGCAGGGCCTCTCTGACCCAATAGGCAAACTAAGTGATCACCTACAGCACCAGCATTCCTGGGCTGCCCATTGCTGCCGCCAATGCCTCTCTCTGGGACCTGTGGGGACAGCAATGTCATTTAAATGGCAACACAGTGCTTACCCAAACCCTCCAGCACTGCATTGACCTTCCTTCTCTCTGACCTGCCGCTTCCACCTCCTCTGATGCAGAAAGTTAGGATCAGAGGGGGCGGAAGCGGCTTGTCACAGGGAGAAAAGGAACAGCAATGCAGCACTGGAGGGCTTGGGGAAGCACTGTGTTGATGTTTAAATGATATTGCTGCCGCTGTAGGTCCTGGAGTGCAGTTGCAGTGAGGGAGGGGGTAGAAGCGAGGGGGCTGTAGGATTGAGGGCTCACCTAAAGCGCCTCATATCCTTGCACTGGCCCCGATTATTGACTGAATCCAATGCAGATATTTGTGTCACTGAGGAGTTCGAGTGTAAAAGGTACAAAAACATAGTGTAAGATCCATGGAAAGCAAGGGGGGGGGAGAGAATACTACTGTAAATGGTGTTTTTTCTTGTGTTTATCCAAATACCACCTATTTTAGTTTTTCACATTTTTATCAGTATTTATCAATTCAAATCTAAAAACAGAAACGTTCTCAAAGTGCTGTGATCAAATAAGTTATCACCCTCATTATGTTACCGGTTAAAAGCTGTAAGGAATTTCCCCCAATCTAATCCATCACAGACATTAAAGTCTGGGGGCCCAATAATCAGTGCTAGCGGCTAGTGCAATTGCAGCGGTTAGCCACCGGCGCTGAACGTTAAACGTGGCTATTCAATGCTGAAGTCATATGAGGCCCCAGCATTGAATATCCGGGGACACTGCACAGCCGCAGATGTCTGGTTTGCTCCAATGGTTAAAGATAGGCCAACTTTTGCTGCACCTATCTTTACCCGTGCATCGCTAACTGGGCAGCGATGCAATATCACCGCTGCCCGCTTAGCGATGGGTGCCGCCTCTGCTCCGCCCCAGAACTCCCACAACACACCATGGTGCAACAAGGTTAGCATCGGGGCATGTAGCGGTGTTACTCGGGGATATTCAACGGCATTAAGCGTGTTGGTGCCACTGAATAGCCCTTGTCGGAGGGAGGAGTGGTCTAGTGGTTAGGACAAGGTACTTCAGGCCAGAGGGCCGGGGGTTCAAGTCCCACCTGGGGACAGCAATCTCAGGCCGGAGGGACCGGGATTTCTAGTCCTATAGGTACTCCTTGTGGTCTTGGGCAAGCCACCTAACCCTCCATTGCCCATGTTCCCTGTAAGTATTAGCATATGTGTCTCATATCCCCTCGTGTTAAATGTATCCCCCAATTGACCGCTTTGACCCGGTGAAAAGCAGGATATAAATACAGCTAAAATAAAAATAAATAAATAAATAAAATAAACGGCATTTATAGAGTTTGCAAGTCTATAAACCATGTAAATGCCTTTAAATATAAGGCCACGGAAAAAAATGGAGGTGATTTTGCATCATGTTCTTAGCAATAATTAAGAGGTGTAGGGTTTGTGCATGATGAATAACCTGTATAAACATGAGTGCAAATCCTATGTATTTGCCTAGTGCATTTGATGCGATTTCACTTTTTTAAAAAATATCAGCAAATGTTTCTACATATGATCCTGTGCTGCGAAGAGCAAGCAACCATCACAATAAAAGATAAATATGGAAAAAGAAATACATTTCACAAAGAATATACGTACTGCGGATTCTAGTTGTGGCATAAGCTGGTATCAGAGAATCTACTGTTAATTCTGGATGTAGAATGCAACCATGAGTGTATGCATCCATCGGCAAAGAGTCCAGCAGCTCTCTGTAGTGTTGCACCCTTGGATAATACATGCTGCCTTCTTCTGGCATTAGCCTTGGAGTATTTTCTAAAATGTCATGAGCAAAATATTGTGATTGTCATGTTAGTAAACTAGAAATAAGGGCCAATAAATAAGGGTGTTCCAAACCTGTCCTGGTGAACCCACAAACAGTCAGATTTTCAGAGTTCATTTTCATACATGGAATCTCCCTGTGATAGTCTAACTTGTTTATTGGCCCTTGCTTTTGAAAATATTTAAATGAAGTTAAGGAAAAATTACAAAGCTAAAAATATGACAGTTGCCAGAATTCAAAATGACCACGATTTCAAAGGATTGGAGGGTTGCCATTGCAACGCCAGCTTTTAAAAAGGGCTCCATAGCTGATCCAGAAACTAGAGTCCAGCAAGCCTGAGACCGACGCTGCACAAAATGGTTGAAGTTAAGCTTAAAAACAAAATTATTAACCATATACTGTAGATAGAAACAGCTTAAAGGGAATGCACCAGCATGCGTTCAGCAAAGGCAATTCTTGCCTTACCATTTTAATGAAGATGTAAACAAATAAGTGGATAATGGTGAACCAGTTAATGGAGTGTATTTGGATTTTCAAAGGTGTTTGCAAAGTTCCTATGAGAGACTCCTTAGAGTCCCATGCAATAGGAGAATAGGCCCTTTTGTGGACTGCAAACTGACTAGAAGACAGGAAACAAAGTACAACTAAGGAGTCTTAGCACAGAGCACCGTGGTTAGCATGAGATGGGGAAGGGACTGGGTGGGTTAGGGGCAGAGTGTGGGCATTCAGAGCACATCGTGGTTAGTATGGGCATCACTGCTGGGCACTAGTAGGCAATGCTGCTGTTAGTGTGGATCCTCAAGGGGTGGCAGTAAGTCATTTAGTGCAGTGAGGCATGGCCCCAATTTGCTAAAGGCAGAGGGACATGTGGATAATGCCTCCACAAGTTAGTGCAGAACTCCATGCTAGCTCATGGGCATCAATGTGCGCTAATGTTGCACATTTTAGTAAATATACCCTAAATTCTTACAGATTATTGTGATTTTGTGAGCCATCTTGATGCCTTGAATGAAGGGCAATATGTCAAATTAGAAATAAACATAAATCCCAGGAGCTGAGACAAAGAGAGCCAAGGTTCAGCCATGAATGAAGAGTGTCACCATATCTGTAGCCAGTATTCATAGACCATAAATTAGGAGTTGGATCTAGGAGGACCTACGGTTCAAGGAAAAAGTGCCTGCAGCCTATGCCTGCGACCAGTCTCCAAGGAGAAGAGGTAAAGGGGAAAGAAAGTGGAGGAACTAGAATCCTCATCTTAGAGAGAGAAAGACCAGTACAAGAGAAAAGGAGTTTCTATAGCCCAGGGTATAGGAAGAGTGAACTATATTTTTACTATTTCATACACTGCATAACTGTTGATTTTCATTAATTTTTGACAACGTTAAGATATTCAGCAAACCTTAATGGTTCAGAACCAACCCTGGACCGGAGTGTGAGTTTTTGGAAGTAGAAGATAGAGTGCCTTAGAGAGCCTTAGCTAGTCCTGTCCTAGAATCCTGTAAACCCAAAATGGTACACCTACGCAGAGCAGTGTTGCCACCCTGAACTATGTGCCCGTGGTGTCCCCACAGAGAGGCAGCACTCTGTAAGGATCCATAAACCAAAGGGCTACACTGTTCTAACCCAAAATCAATACTAAAGCTTCTAAAACCTCCCCTCGGTATTCATAAATGTTGGTGATATATGTAGCATAAAAGGCTAGACCATGGCTTTTACCACTCATATACCATCACATTTATAAATAACTGGTGAGAGTGGAATCAGTATTTAATAATATTGCCCATGTTGATTGCAGAGATGCATGCCACAAATATCTGAGAAAATCAGGCACCTTGGACAATATAGCTAGTGCTTCTCATTTTCATTTATAACTACAAAAACCTAATAGAATGCCCAGGATGAAGAATTTGAAGTTTCCGGTTATAGCCAAAACCCTTTGAAAATTATCTGTTCTCTGGTACTCCAAAGATTTCATCTGGTTGCTTCTCTCCTAGCCAGATGATGCCATTAGAGTAAGACCTATCCGTTTCCCCTACAGCTAAAAAATTACAGCAGCTCTTCTGCAGTCTTCACCCACCTAGTTCTTTAAAGGTTTGAGTGTTCTGTGCAGGAACTTCTACGCTAGTATAGCCATCTCAAATCTTGCCCTTTTTTGGGCCATAACTGCCATTCCATCCAGATTACCCCCAACAACTTCTTGGAAGCACAGTGCCGTTGTGGACTAGACTCGTCCCTCTGTGCAGGTTGCCCAGTGCTTCATTCCCATTGTCACAAGAGATCCTTTATATTACTAATTTTTTCTTCACCTCTTTTTCCAGAAGGGCATTCCAGCCATCCAACACCCTTTCCATGAAAAAGTATTTTCTGATATTGAAGGCTTCCAAGCAATCTCAAGGAGTGTTGACTGCTTAGCAGCTTTCAGTACTAAAAAATGAAAAATCATGCACTGAGGTACAAAAATTCAAGAGTGATGTGCAGTGACGAAACTGTATAACAAGGCACTTCCTAGAGCCAGAGGGGACACTAGGATACAGAGCAAGAGATTTAAATAGTATAAAAAAGGGAATGATTATGCTACTGTACAGTTTAAGATCTCATCTAGATTGCTCTTTCTAGTTCTGGAGGCCCTACCTTCAGAAGTTTAAAAAAAATGAGTAGTTCATCCAGAGAAGACCCGCCAAAATGGTATAGAATATGAACCTAAAGTCCTATGAGATAAGACCTGACTCGAAGGCACTTAAGAAGAAGAAGAAACATGTATAACTTGGAGGAGATGCAGCCAAGAAGAAAATCTTTTAAATAGAAAGGACGTTTTAAATCAAGATATGGAGCTTCAATGAAGAAGACTAGTAGCAATGTAAGAACATATGTCTTTATGGAAAGGGAGATTTGCAGTGGTTTCCAAACCTTTCCTGGGGAATCCTCAACCAGTCGGGTTCTCAGGATATCCTCTATGAATATTCATGAGAGAGATTTGCAGCCACTGCATGCAAATCTACCTCTTGCATATTCTATGGGGGTCTATTCTGTAACACCAATAGCGGAGATAGACCTCCATCCCTGCTATTCATCCTCCTTCCCGTCCCCGACTAAGCCTCCCCGTATGAATAGGGAGTTTGTACGGGGAAGCTAGATGGGAGCAGGAAGGGACGGTGCGGAGGCGGAATTAGGGCAGGCAGTAGGCGGTCTGCGGCTTTGGATATACAGGGCCGATTCTGATGTCGGCCCTGTACTTCCTGTGCTGGCAGACTAGACGGAGAACTTATTCCATCTCTGGGGTGAAATAACTTCTTCTAGACTTCGGGGGGGGGGCAGGCCGGGTCAGTGGCAAAGGTAGGAGGGGGTGCAGGAGATTCCCCGCAGCCTGACCCTGGCCTTGGAAGGCTAAATTGGGGGTTGGTCTGCGGGGAAAAAACAAAGTTGTTGGCGACCAGGGATCGATGCTCCTGAATGGAGCTGTGGTGCCATGGCTGAGCCTGACTGAGTTAGCAGGCAGAGGCCTGTACATGCATGCCGACCAGAATCAGTTCCCAGCCCGCACGTACAGGCCTAGACAGGATTTGAATATCGCAGGGGTAGACGTGCTCTGTGGGATCAGAATCCCATCTACTTCTGTGCGTCCAGACCAGGACGTCCAAATTAAAATAGGCCTCCACGAGGATATCTTGAAAAACGGATGCCTGCTAACCGTGTTAATCCTTTTGCATATCAAGGCCTTAGTTTATAAGCATCTTTATGTGTAAATAGCAACATTTACACATTCAAAGAGGGATTTATAAAGTCATTGTTGCCACATGTAGCTTTCCAGGATTTTCATATTTTAGAACGGTTTTGGAGGAAGACACACTCTCCATCCTGCCTCTTGTCCTTCAAAACTCACCACTCTCACTACCGCTCTTAGGTGCATCTGGCTAAACAATCATATTATTCGGTCTATTTCCTTTTCCCCCGAATCAAACCCGCCATCTCTACCGGGTTCTCAGGTCCCTCACTACACTCCAGCCAGATCCTACCTCCGCCTTCACCCACCTATCACCCTCTCCTTCCACTTCACAATTGGCCTCCTTCTCTGCAAAAGTTTTCGATCTTAGGGCATCACTTCCTCACTGTCCCCCAACTATCTCCTCCCTGCTGCCCTCCTCTCCCCCCCCCCCCTTACCTCCCCTCTCTCACATGTCTGGGTCTCCTTCCACCCCATTACAAGCTCTGAGCTTATCAAATCCATTTCTTCCGCCAACAAGACCACTTGTTCCCTTGATCTCATTCCTTCCTCGTGGCTTCTCCCACCCTCACTTGCTCTCATTCCTCCAATTCTTTCCATGATCAACAATAGCCTCTCTGTTGGTACTTTTCCCCATTCTTGGAAATGTGCTCTCATTCGCCCTCTCCTTAAGAAACCTTCCCTTGACCCTCTTGTCCCCGCCAACTACTGTCCTGTCTCTAACCTCCCCTTTCTTGACAAAACACTTGAGAAAATTGTTTTTGCTCAATTATCCCACCACCTGGACACCACCCACTTTCTCCATCCCCGTCAATCTGGTTTTCGGCCAGGCCACAGTGATGAGACAGTTCTTCTAGCTTTCCTCAATAAAATTCATGTTGCACACAATCGTGGTGATTTTTCGGTGGTGGTATCCCTTGATCTCTCTGACGCTTTTGATCATTCCTTCTTCTGTCTCACCTATGGGAGGCCAGTCTTCGCGGGACTGTTTATAGATGGTTCCACTCCTATCTCTTTGCTCAGTCCTGTATTGTCCTCTCCTGCTCCCCTTGGATGCTTCTTCTGACCCCTTTCACTTACACTGTGGCATTCCCCAAGGTTTAGTATTAGCTCCCCTCCTCTTCAATATCTTTATGGCACCTCTTGCGCTACTGATACAACAATCCGGACTTTCTGCCTTCTACTATGCTGATGACATCATCCTTCTGCACCACACTTCTTCACTTCACCCAGACCTTTCCCCTCTTAATTCTTGTCTTTCCGCTGTAGCTGACTGGTTGGTTACTAAGTGCCTGCACTTGAATATATCTAAGACGCTTGCTATCTGGTTCACACACAGAAATCCCTCCCCTACAGTGGCCCCATCTTTCTCTGGCTTACCCATCCCGTTGGTATCCTGTTTTCGGTATTTAGGTGTTCTTCTTGACTCTGATCTTTCTTTACGTCTCTCATGTTACTAGGTCCTCCTTCTTCTTTCTCCTACAAATCCACGCTATTCATCCCTTTTTAACACCTCAGGCCCATAACCACCTTTAAGTTGTCCCTGGTTACTTCACTTCTCAATTTCTGTAACTCCATTCTCACCAGTATCCCCCAATCCCAACTGCAAAGACTACAGCGCATACAGAACACAGCTGCACATATCGTTTCTAACTCCACACATTGGGACCACGTAACCCCTCTCCTTATAGATCTTCACTGGCTCCCCATGGTCTTTCGCATTCGTTACAAGCTCCTCATATTGGTTCATCACGTCATATGTCTTCCCAGGTCTTCTCTGTCTTTGTCTTCCCCCCATCTCTCCTGCCCTTCAAACTCACTCCTACAACCTCGCTGTAACCATATATCCCTATGTAAATAGTTGATTACTGTATAAAGTTTCACATTTATGCCTATGTATCCTTATTATGTCGTTCCATTGTAAACAGTTGAAATATACTGCCTTATTTTGTTCTATGTAAACCGTCTTGAATCGCAGAAAGACGGTATATAAAAACTGTTAAATAAATAAATAAATATATACTCACACCCCGCAGTATCTGTCAGATCTCATACAGTCTCACACTCCCAGTCGATCTCTCCGGTCCATACATATCAATCGCCTTCATCTCCCTTCCCCTGCCCGTGCCCATCTACAATCCACTCCTAACTCTGCTTTCTTTTTTGCTGGTCCTGCACTCTGGAACTCCTTACCAACTACCCTTAGACTAGAACAGAATTATAGCACATTTAAAGCCCGCCTGAAGACCCACCTCTTTTCCACAGCATTTGACCTGCCCCCTACCAAAGTTTAGTCCTGTGTCCCCCTCTCTCTCAGTACTGTCTTTATCTGTACTGTCTAGTATGTCTGATTGTCCCTTTTGTTGTCTTGTCCATTATTGTAACTCCCCTGCCAATGCTTAGTCTCGTGTCTCTCAGTATTGCCTTCACCTGTATTGTCTAGTATGTTTGACTGTACCTCTTACTATTCTGTCTGAATATTGTAACTTCCTTTCTTTTTTTCCAAGGCCACTGGCCCTCTTTTATATTTATGAGAATTGTTAACCGCCTTGATTTGTCCTTTGAAAGGTGGTATATCAAATGAAATAAACAAACATAAACATAGATGAAGACATGGTTTGGATGGTCCTCAAGAACAGATGTTTAGTTCTCCTTTTACAAAGGGAAAATAGATCGGTTTTAAAAAAAAACTTCCATGTCAGCATTTGCACCTACTCCAAGGCATGTGCAAGTGCCTATAAAGTGACAGCAACAATAACCCCTACCCCAATCCCCATGAAAGCATCAACCCCCACTCTCTGATCCCAACCCCACCAACTACTGAGAGTTTCCCTGGTAGCTAACAGTAGGGGTAGCAGTGATTCCCAGATACTCTTGCCCCATGGATGCCAGGGCTCAAAATAGCACTGATCGACTCCTGTATATTCTCATGGTAATACCATTAGGAGTCACGATGCCAAATAATGAGTTTATTTGGCAGCTTGACCCCTATTAGTAGTACCACATGCCTACCACTAGGGATTGATCAGTGCCATTTTTATTCCCAGAATAGACATAGCAGAAGCTCCAGTGATCACTCTTGCCCCTATCATTAGCCACCAGGGAAACCCCCAGTAGATTCCAGGGGTGAGTTCAGGGATCGGGGGTGTTGGACACTCTTGGGAGGGATCAAGAGGTCATTGCTGTTGTGGATAGATTCAGCAGGATGTTTGAAATACGTGAATGGGCACATACACATGTGCTTTGGGTGGTCGCTATTCTGAAGGTGTATCCATAAGTCCTGTTGTGCATACTTTCCATTGGTGTGTGCATGGGAGCAGAGCTTGGTGAAACATAGACAGGGTCTCAACTTACGTGCGTAATTTATAGAATATGATAGGTGTGGTAGGGTTATTTGATGTTGTTGAGAGGATTTGTGAGTAGACTCTCAAGGATGGGATCAAAAGGTGCTCTGCGCTGTCAAGAGGATTTGGAGGGGTGGAGTATGGTGGAGTCATTGCTGTTGGGAGCAGTGATGGTAAAAAGATGTAGCATATTTTGGAGAGCAGAATGCTCTTTTTTTCCCATGTGCAGCTTTTTAAAATCACTGCTCCTGCTGGACATGCTGGCATATGAGCACGTACTCCTGCACATCCTTTTACATATTTTGCCAAAGAGTCCACATTTGACAGAGCCTTTTGTAAAATACAGGGGGAACTGAGCATATCCTAAACTGGGCATCTCAGTTCCCCTCTTTACTTCCTATGTAAAACAGGACCCTAATTTTTCAAATAAAAAGGCATCTTAATTTAGGAGCTTAAAAGTTAGGTTTATAAATTGATGTTTACCATTCACTTGCCTAGATTTATGAGCTGGATTTATGAGCCACACTAAGCTCCTAACTTTATTCCCTGCCCTAAATCCATCCCCTGTTGCCACCCACTTTTTATGTTCCTAAATTTAGGAGATTAGTGACATTATAAGTATAAATTAGGGACTCAACTTTATTAAGTTTTCAGAGAGGCCAATATGGGAGCAAAAGAGTTAGGAGCATAAATCCTTTCAATATTGGCCTCTCAAATGTTACCTCTCCACTAGCTTATTTGCCAGTATTTACTCTCAGGACTCTCTCTTTCCGGAAACTCTATCTTGCCAGCAGTTCTCTAGTCTTTCCTTCATCAGCGGGTCTCCAGGTCTCCCATAGCCTTTTGCTCCCGACGTCCCCTATGAGACAGATTAATTTGCTTGTTTATTTATAAGCACTTAATATACCACCTATTGGCCTAAATGGTATCAAGGTGGTTCACACAGATTTAGGAAAAGGAACTATACTAACCATATAGGAAAGCAAGAAAAAGCAGAAGACAGAGAGAACCAGGAGGTGCATCAGCCTCAGGATCAAACCCAAACGCTAGCTGGAATAATCGGTTCTTAATGCCTTCTTAAATATGGAAAATAATTTTTTTGCCAAATCTACTGTATAATGGAAGAAAAGTCCAAAGAGCAAGATCCAAGTAGAAAAAAAGCCAACTTGTGGGAAATATTTGCCTACCGTGAAACCACAACTCTGCAGATAAGGACTGAAGTACTAGCCCCTGATACAGCTTATCGTTGGGTTGAAATTAAAGATACTGACCATTTTACCCAGTTCAATCGGGTCCTATCTCAGAAGACGCTACTTTCTGTGAGATCAACAGACCTCTTATTTTGGTGATTCCTAATGAGATGTAGGGAGATAATGCAAGGAAGTCAAATGAGCTGAGGGAGGGGCAAGATTTTAGTGAAACCAAAGTTAAAGCATGATTTGTATTGCCCTTGTCACTCATTCAACCTTCACATTGCCTTTGGCTTCAGTAGCCATTTACTTCTTATGCGGAATAATATGTACAGTGGGTTGCTTTTACTGAAAATAATCTTTAATTTGATAACGTGAACAGATATTAAACTAGACTTGAATTTAGATAAACACTAGGGGCCCTAGATATTGTGCATTGTCCCCATAATCACAGAAAGGAAAAGAAACTTCAGCACACAGGCCTATGTTATATGAAATATCATCTAGTTTTGATGATATTTCATATAACATACGAAATGCCATACTAAGTCAGACCAAGGTCCATGAAACCTCAATATCCTGTTTCCAACAGTGGCCAATCCAGATCACAAGTCCCTGTCAGATTCCCAAAAAGGTGCATACTGTAGGTTCCACAATGCTTGTCCCGAGTTAAACAGTGGATTTCCCTGGTTCTCTTAATGGTTTATGAATCTTTCCTCCAGGAACTTGCCAAACCTTTTTTAAACCCAGATACACTAACAACTTTTACTACATCCTCTGGTAATGAATTCCAGAATTTGATTATGCACTGAGTGACAAAATATTTTCTCTTATTAGTCTTATTAGTCTGCTTCACTGCAGGTCCACTAGTCTTTCTACTTTTTGATAAACAACCAATCTAGGTTTACCCGTTCTACTCCATTCATTAATTTATAGGCCTCTATCATATCTCCCCTCAGCTGTCTCTTTTCCAAGTTGAAGAACCATAACCTTTTAAGCCTTTCCTCATAGGGGTATCCCTTCCATCCCCTTTATGATTTTGGTTGCTTTTCTAATTCTGCTATATCCTTTTTAAGATATAGTGACCAGAACTGCACACAATATTCAAGGTATAGTCGCACCATGGAATGATAAAGAGGCATTATAATATCCTTGGTTTTATTCTCCATTCCTTTCCTTATGATTCCTAGCATTCTACTTGCTTCTTGGCTGCTGCTGCTGCATACTCGGCAGAAGGTTTCAATGTGTTAATCCAAGATGACACTTAAATCCTTTTCCTGGGTGGTGGTTCCTAATACGGACCCTTGAATTGTATAACTGTAGTTTGGGTTTTTCTTTCCTAGGTGCATAGCTTTGCACTTATCCACATTTAAATTTCATCTGCCTTTTGGACATCCAGTCATCCAGTTGACCAAGATCCATTTCCAATTTTTCACAATCCTCTTGGGTTTTAACAATTTTGAAGAATTTTGTGCCATCTGTAAATCTGATCACCTCACTCATTATTCCCACTTCCAGATCATTTATGAATATGTTAAAAAGCAGTGGGCCCAGCATAGATCCCTGGGATATTCCACTATTCACCTTTCTCCATTGAGAAAATTGGCCATTTAGCCCTACTCTCTGCTTTCTATCTTTTAACCAGTTCCTGATCCACAATATTACACTGACTCCTATCCCATGATTTTTTTAAATTTCGCCATGGTCTCATGGGGGATCTTACCAAAAGCTTTCTGAAAATCCAGATACAGTATATCAACCGGCTCACCTTTATCTATCTGTTTATTCACACCTTCAAAAAAATATAACAGATTAGTAAGACAAGATCTTACAATGGTTATAGGGTGGGGCCATCACCATGGGGCAACATTAATGATTTGGGATGGACATAGACATTTACAATCCTACAGTTTCTAATCATGGGTTCTTGAAGAGGGGGTAGTGTTTCTGTTCAGAGATGTTCACGGAATAGGACCGTTTTCAGCTGTTTTTTGAAAGATGTGAGATCACCGTTGTTTCTGATGTGGTTCGGCAGAGAGTTCCAGAGGGATGGAGCATACAGTTCAAAGGCTCTGTTGCAGGTCCGTTGTGTGAACTTGGTTCTTTTGTGGGGGACAGTGATGGGGTTATTGGAGGATTGTCTGGTTGTTCTGCCGTGGATCGGGTGAGGCAGTAAGGTGTGAAGCGGGGTGTTCTGTGTTTGGTGGATGGTTTTGTGGGTGAGTAGGATGGCTTTGTACTTGATTCTTGCTTCGATGGGAAGAATGTGTAGGTCTCTTAGGATTGGAGTGATGTGGTCCCATTTTTTGCATTCTGAATAATCCTTGCCGTAGTATTTAAGGCAGTTCGGAGGGGGTTGGTTTGTGTGGCGGGTAGTCCATGGTAGATTATGTTACAGAAGTCCAGATGTGGGAGTGTCACAGCCTGCATTACTGTCCTGAAGTCCTGAGGTTCGAGGAGGGGTCGGAGACGTTGTACAGTTTTAGCTTTGTGGAATATAGTTCCGGTGGTCTTGTTGATTTGATGCTTAAGGGTTAGAGCTTGGTCAATGATAATGCCTAGATATCTTATTTGTGGCTGTACTTGAATTTGCGTGGTTCCCATGCTGAGGTGGGTAGGTGGCTTGAAGTCTGGGTCCTTTGTTACTATAAGAGCTTCGGTTTTTTTAATGTTAATGTTCCACTAAGGACTAGGTCCAAAATAGTTTCCCCTATTGTTGGTTAATGAAGCAGCTACTCCAAGAAGCAGTCATTTATTTAATCTAGAAACAATCTCCCTAGCATTTCCTGCTGTGACAATGACCCAGTCGGTACCAGGGTAATTGCAGTCACCCATTATTATTACTGTGTTGTAACTTTTGTTAGCTTCCCTGATTTCCTTTAGCATTTCATCATTCATCTGTTCATTCTGGCCAGGTGGACGGTAGTACACCCCCACTGCCAAAGTAAAATCTCTATGGATAGAAATTCCATGTAAAAAAGGGAAGGCAGTGTGGTTTTTTTCCTGCAAAATTTTTATCCTGTGTCACTCAATGCCCTCTCTAACAGAGTGCAACCCCTCCACCAATTTGATCTACCCTATCATTGCAATATAGTTTGTACCCAGGTATTACAGTATCCCATTGGTTGTCCTCCTTCCACCAGGTCTCTGAGATGCCAATTATGTCTAACCTTTCATTTAGTGTTATATATTCTAGCTCTCCCATCTTATTTTTTTAGACTTCTATCATTTGCATACAGGCATTTTAGAGGTTATATTTTATTCATATTAACAATCTGGTTATCAGTAAGCAGGGGTAATTTGCAATCTTTCAGCTCTGTCTGCTCTGTACTTAAG
Source organism: Ichthyophis bannanicus (assembly GCA_033557465.1). Lineage (NCBI taxonomy): Eukaryota > Metazoa > Chordata > Amphibia > Gymnophiona > Ichthyophiidae > Ichthyophis > Ichthyophis bannanicus. The sequence continues at coordinate 1,558,499,327 of CM066031.1, read as the reverse complement.
GGAATCTGGGTTTCTCTTATTTTTATTGGAACCTCTCTGTCGGGATGCCCTTAACTTCCTTCTTTTGCTAGTATCCTTCAAGGATACATGCTTCCAAACCATGCGCTCTTGGGTGACTTTTGGCTTTTCCCTTTTATCTAGTTTAAAAGCTTCTATATCTCCTTTGTAAGGGTTAATGCCATAGCAATCATGATTTTATTTATTTATTAGCTTTTATATACTGCACTATTTAGTATCAGAGCGGTTTACAAAGAATGATATTTAATTGTATGTTTACTAGAGTGCACTAATGGTTGGCACGGGACGTAGCGCACAGTAACCAGTTAGCACAGGACCGCGGTAACTGCTAATGAGTGCTAAAATTACAGCTGCAGTAAAATTCTCGCTCTAACCTCTTAGCATGGGAAGGGGCTGGGCACAAAGTGGGTGGTGACTGAACACTGCAATTAGCATGCCGGCACTTAGTGCCCCTAACTGGAAATGTTACAGTTAGCATGGGTGTAGTTACCACCACCATCCATGTTAATTACAGCTGCCAGCTTAGCATGGCAAAGTACCTCCATCCCACATGGGGATAGCTTGGCATGACCTCAATAATTGTTGCAGGTACACTCACAACTCCCGCACTAATTTTCGGCACTTAGCACATGTTAAGCTACCAAAAATTAGTGCACTTTCGTAAATACAGTATGCCCCTTAGTAAGCTATCAAGTAGTGATTTTCTAATGGAATAAAAAAGTATCAATCTTCCACTTTAGATGTAATGAAGAAAACAAAGCAGTCAGCTGCAGTTCAAAAAGGTTTCAGATCACTGGCCTGGCGAGCATGACCTGGAAGAAAATCAGCACCATTTATCTTCTTTATGCAGTCTTTTTACTATGTAGCATCCCATCTTTTTTCTCTCCTTCTCTCTTTTTAACCTTTTCTCCATCTTCTTTGTTGACACACTAAATCTGAACCATTGCAGCTAGAGCCCAATAAAAGAACATGTCACAGTTTTTTGAGCTTCTGATTTACATTTTTAACCAATAAACATTGATAAGACATTTCTGTTGCAAAAAAATTAAAATAGGTGTATATCTGATAAAACACTGGAAAAACACCATGTCCCTTAGTACTCTCTCAGCCTTCCCTTGGCTTGGCTTGAATGCTCCACTCAGTTTTTGTGACTTTTATGAGCTGATGACTCCTAAATGGAGTGGAGGAGTAGCCTAGTGGTTAGAACACTGGCTTGGTAACCAAGCAACCAGGGTTCAATTCCCACTAGCACTCCTTGTGGCCTTGGGCAAGTCACTTAACCCTCCATTGCCTCGGAAGAAAGGCCTGCCAATCTACTTCCAGTGACACTGCCAAGAAAGAGTAGTTACTCATCTATAACAGGTGTTCTCCAGGAGCAGCAGGAATCAGTCCTCACATATGGGTTACATCGACATCGATGAAGCCCTTGTGGAGCATGTCCCCAGCTTTCCAAGAAAGCCTTTGGGAATGCAGGCAAGCATGCGTGGTTCCCTTCCCGCCTACAGGTGCCATCTTGCTCAGTCAAATGACATAGCTAAAAACAGCATACAAAACTGTAAAAATAAACTATGTACAACTGCAACTCCCAGGGGAGGAGGGAGGGTTGTGAGGATTGATTCCTGCTGCTCCTGGAGAACACCTGTTACAGGTGAGTAACTACTCTTTCTCCTAGGACAAGCAGGATGAGTCAGCCACAATTGGTGACGTCATCCGACGGCGCCAAGACGGAAGTACTCTCCATAGCTCAGAAGGGCTTTTCGCCCTTCTGAGCATGATCCAACTGGCTCCACCCCCTGCCCGCCCCTAGCTAGCCAGTTTTAGTTCTTCCGCCTTGCCAGCAAGACTGACTTTGCTACTCTCCACCAGAAATCAATCCTTAATCAAATTCAAATAATCAGAATTCTCACTCTCTTTAGGCAGCGGAGAATATCTTCACGCTGCGGCCAGGATCATGGGGGCTCATCCTCATGCTCATGCCTTCGGGGAGCAGACTCAGTGAAAGGTCTCCAGGACTCTCGAAATGAAGCCACCCAGCGTGGCAGCCCAGGACGTGCCTAATGGCCTCCGTCCCCGGCTAGCCCTCTAACAGGCCTCCGTTTTCCAGATCTGCAATTGAGTTAAGAGGAGCGGGGGACACTAGCTCAAGCAGCACTCCTATTGTCGAGAGTCGCTGCCGCCTCTGCTCCTGGCCTACAAGGAATTCCAGGGAAACGGGCTGGAAGATGAAGATTCCAAGTCGGCAATCGCCTGTGCGGCAGTCCAGGATGTGCCTATCAGGCCTCCATCCCCGGCTAGCCAGCCTTACCTCTCTCTCTCTCTCTCTCTCTCTCTGCGCGTAGGATCCCCGTCATCTCCTTCACGAAGGAAAGGATTCCTGAGGATGGGCTTAAGTGAGCTCAAGCGGATGCCCCCACAGTTCCCCGAGTAAGGCCTCCGTCCCCGTATATCCTTATTTGAGCCGCTGCCGCTCTGCATCCCCTCACACGTGGGGACTATGGGGGCGGCCATCTTGCCCAGCCACCTCCCTCCCGGAGATGAGGTCAGCAATCCCAGCCTGCCCAGTGCCATTGGCTGAGCCGAGCTATGCCGATCCCGTCCCTCGGCGCCATTGGCTGAGCCGAGCCAAACTCCCCTCGGCGCCATTGGCTAATCTCAGTCCTAGTGTCCGTGCCACGGGCTAAGCCCCTCTGCATCGGCTGACGGCCTCCTTATTTATTTATTATTTATTTAACACTTATTTATATACCGCATCTTCCAGCGATCAGTTGCGGTGTACAATTAACAACAGTTAACAATGCAGAGCTTGTTTTACATGGAACAAAATAACTTTTTACATAGAACATCTTAACATGCACACAAAGGTTTAAATACTAAGCAGAATAATTCAACTAACACAGATTGTGTAACAATTTAAACAACGTACTGACTCTAAAACTCACCCAACACCCTTGAGTACACAAGCCGCGGCTTCTGAGGCTGCTGTGCGTGGAACGGCGTGAGAGCAATGCTCGGGAGACCCTGAGCTTTCTGTTTTCCGAATGCCGCTTAGCTGAGCAAGTTTCCTTTCAGCCCCCGTCACCGCGCTGATGCTGGACGCCAGCGCAGCAACAGTAACTTAAGCGGCAGCAACAGGTGACTGCCCTTCTAGCTCGGAGCCTCGGGGCCCTTCCGGATCGGCGCCGGGAAGCCTCCCCGCTGATCGCACAGCCCACCAAGCTTCAGCACTGAGACGCCCCTCTCAGCATGAGCTCCGCGCCAAAATGCCGTCTGCCACCACATGCGCCTTAAAGTAAGGCTCAGACTGGAATCGAGTCCATCTCTACCCACCACGAAAGCATTAACCATCAGGGCAGCTGGAAGCAACTATCGACGGAGAGAGACCTCTGCACAACCTTGGAGTTACGTGAGGTCAGCCCACCTCGGCCACCATAGCCTGATCAGCCGCAGAACCAGTACAATCGTACCCGAGCGCTAGATGGTGACCCCCAATCCCACTAAAGGTTTGGTACGCGTGTGGTGTCTGTCAGGCCATCTCCAAACCAACTGAAGGAGCCCCAGCGATGGCTCACCATGCCTCCTGGTTCTTGGGACAAAGCTTCCATAGGCAAGTCAGCCAAAACTCGTAAGCCTTGCTGGCTCCATCTGCGGTGGCAACAGTGGTGCAGTGCACACAGACAGCGTGTGTAAGAACAGAAGATCACAGGTTCAAAGACCAGCTGGGGTTACTGCCAATCCAATAAAACCTCCTATGAGGCTGACAGCTTGGCTCTCCGTGACCAACAGCTTACATGCCGGCAATGTCCCCCATGCATGGCGCCATCGGATCATGGGAAGCCTAGGGCACTCTCTCCTGCCACCCTCTCCTGGTGGGAGACCAGCAGCATCATGCCCTGAGCCAACTGCGTAGTTGCGGCACAGCTTTACATGCTTTGCACCAGCACTTAGAGCCTTCGAAGGCTAGGCGGTCAACCCTCCAAAGTCCACCTCTGGTCTGCATGTGATGACCTGCACCCAACCCTTATGACTAGATGAGACCATGAGAAAGGGACCCCCTTGCTGAGGAAGTGCCGAGCTGCTTAGCTCAGCGGTAGGTGCTTGGCTGCCCTGAAGCCTACTGCTCCATGGGTGTTCCCAAACCAACTCCAGGCTCTTCCGGTCCATGCCTGCGCCTTACCACGCGTCAGCATACACCACTGTCGTTATAAAGGAGGTTTAATTCCAAGGTCAAGGAACACAGCCACAGTACTATGGTTAAGACACTAACCAATGGTGCAGGGATCATGGGTTCAATCCCCCACTGTGCCCAATGAATAAGGCCGTGTGAGACACTACCTGTTATCTGTAATATTGCATTCTGAGGCATATTTATTTTATCCCCAGCTGTATATCCCGCAGAGCATGCCCCACGACTCCTGCCTTCCTTCAAAAAAATAAAATAGACAAATAAATAAAGTTTTCTCCCCCGGGATGCAATGTCCAGGTCTGGAGTCATTCTTCGCTCCACTGCAAGGCTTGCTTCGATCAAGGTACAGACCGGATCTTGAGTTTGGCCAGCGCCGCCCTCAAGCAGGGCGAGAGCTGCAGGTTGCGACATCTCCAGCTGGAACGCTAGACCCTCGACCTTCCATTGGTCTGTCTCCACAACCTATAACCTGTCTACAAATCGCGGTTCCCAACAGTAGGTCCTTCCATGGCCCTCACTAAGGCTATGGTTCATGGTACATACCACACCGGGGCTGACATCACCCAACAGGGCGCCACTCGGTACAAGTGTGGCGACTCATGATGCAGTACACACATCCAGTGTGTTCATGGGCAGGGGGGCCCAGGCTCAAGCCCCAAAACAGTTCCGTATATATATATATATATATATGTATTTTTTTTTTTCCGCAGTCCATCATCATCCTGATCCCAGATCTTCATACACCAGGTTGACTTACTAATGCATAAGCTTCGGGACCACCTACCTTATTGCAGGCACATACAGAGGAGGATGCTCATAGTCCACTGATCGGGACATGGGCTTCGGGAACTACCTACCACGAATGGCTCAAGAAACCATCCTCTGCTCCTAAGGGTAGGACAACTGTGGTTGTACAAGGAGGAGGTCAGCAATCTACTACACGGGCAGTTATGTTGGGCATCCACCCCAAACTCCTCACACCCAGCTGCACTGGCCCAGCAGCAGTGGCCCTACTGCCAGGCCACCTTCCTGCGCCTCATGCCTCCTATCCTGCCTGGACTCCTCGCGTCCTCTCAACTCAGTCCATGCCGCATACCCACAACGTGGTGGCAGCTGACTCGGGTACCCTCTCTACCTCATTGCATGGGTCCCTGTGCAACCCCCCGCACGTATTTCATAGGTGCGCACTCTCACCATCATGTTGGGACCCCCTCCCCCCCTTCCACTTCTCGATATGAACAGCGCTGCCTGTTCTGCCAACAACAGCCTTCTCATGCCGGCTCTGGAGTGGGAGCGACGGCTCTGCTACCACCTGCCACCCTCACCATAATCCACCTACCTGCCGCCCATTACCTCTGAGCCCTGCTGTCCTCCCGTACATGATGCAGGGCATCTTTTCTGCCCCGCGGAGAACACCTGCCCATTAAACTCTGTGGCACTGGAGCTAGCGCCCTAAGGGCAGAAAGACGGAGTGTCAGGCTCATGGCCAGCCGATGTCTCATGGCCAGGCTGGGACCCCAGTCTGGATCTTCCTTAGGAGCTACCCAGGGACCTACCTACCTCAGCGTGCTCAAAGGCAGGTGTACCTGACCATCGGGTCGCAGGATCGAGTCACAGGTACAAGTACCGTCGTGGACCATGCTGTGGAGTTACCGCAGTGCAACGATGCCTACGGCTCAGCACCCCAAGGCCTAGACGGTGAGGAAACGGATGCTCCAAGCAGTCCCGCCTCTTGGGATCATGCAGGAGCTCAAACCGTAGGCTTCCTCCTTCACTGGATCTCATCGCAAACAGATATGTACAGCACCAGATCTGCATGCTGACGGTCCAGCACCAGAGCCAGACACCGTTTACTCCTGTCCCCGTTGACAGGCCGCAATCCAGACCTGACCCGGTGGTCTTCTACTTCCAACACCAGCCTGAATGGCTGACGTGACTCACAGGCACGAACAACAGCCCAACACCAGCCTGAACGGCTGATGTGACTCACAGGCACGAACAACACCCCCACAAAGCCGTTGCTCTTGACAGCCCTCGGCTGTACAGCGCATGTTACCAGAGATAGATCTCTGGTATGCCCGGGATCTGCCCAGCCCGAACAGACTACATCCCTAAAGACTCCACCGGATGAAAGCGCAGCCTGGTGGTTAGCGCAGCAGTCCACTACCCAGGCCATCCGGTCTCTTCCACAAAACACAGCCATCTGGTTACAGGCAAGGGCCCAGCTACACGGGCACGAGCCCAAGCCACGCCGGATACAGGCAAGGGCTAGGATACAGGCAAGAGCCCAAGCCACACCAAGGACATGCGCAGAGGCATGCACATTCATCCCAGACACCCTCCCTGCATCCGGCCACCAAGAAGTGGCAACTTGAACTATCACATCACCCGTACGCCAAACACCATCGGTGAGGATGCACCTCATGAGAACTATAGGGCCGTAAGGTCGTGAGTCCTTGCCGACCAGGCATCCCTAACATCTGGACTGCCACCTCCACAGAACGCCTGGCTCGGAGCTGACTTATGGACACTACAACATCAGTGATCTGCCTCATAACACCCTTATAGCATAGCCAATGCCGCCTTCCGGCGCGCACTTCGCCTCACAGATGGCATAGACAGGGCGGTACTCCGCATTGGTCTAACGAAGCCTGTCACGTCCTTTCTCTGGCTTTCCAATACTGGCCAACCTAATCTCGCCTGCCCAACAGCACAGGTTCCCACTGCCGGCTATCTCTTATCCTTCTATACGAATGGGTTTACAACTCCCCCCAATAACATCTTCCGGAGATGACACACCAAAAAAAAAAATATATATATATATTTATTTTTTTTTTTAATTTTTTATTTATAAAAGTTTTATACATATTACAAAGAAAACAATCATGTTACAAGCACATAATAAGTAGTACAAGAAAAAACAAATTTAAAGAAAACCACCAAATAGTAGACCACTTCAAGAAGGAGTTATGCCTAATTAAAGAAATACAAAGAAAAAAACTGAGAGGCCCCGAAGAATAATTCAATACTCCTAAAGAGACTGACTCAAACTTTATCTTTCAAAAATTCGACCAACTGCTCAGGCTCAAAAAATAGATACCTTTTACCCTGAAAGATAATGAGACATTTGCATGGGAACCTAAGATGAAAAACTGCTCCAATAGCCAACACTTGAGGGCGCAATTCTAAAAAAGCTTTGCGCCGTACCTGAGTGGCCCGAGAAACATCCGGAAAAATTTGAATTACTTGACCACAAAATTTTTCAGATTTTTTGGGAAAATAAGCACGCAATATTTTCTCTTTATCTAATTCAGAGGTAAAGGAAACCAACAAAGTTGCCCTGGAAGAAATATCATCGGAAGTAGTTTCTAGAAATGCTGAAATATCTAGGGTAGAGGAAAGAACTTTATCAGTGGTCACTAAACCTGCGGTAGCAGGAGCTTCTCCTACCCCCCCTGAAGATTGAATTAAACTCCGCACAGGTAGATAATATATTTTAGAAACAGAAGAAACTTGGAAATCAGTGAACAGCAGAATCTCTTTTAAATATTTTTGAAAAAGGATCATAGGCGATAAGTAATGCGTGCGAGGAAAATTCAACAAGCGAAGATTCCTAGCACGCATCACATTTTCTAACAACTCATCTTGACGATGCAGGGCAGTACAATCTTGGGCCATAGAAGCTAACACATCTTTAGTAGCTAAAGCATCCACTTTAACAGAAGCAGCTCCCTGCTCAAGAGACAACATCCGCTTATCATGATCCGCCAGTTTCTGTATAGTAGCCTTGGAAAACTCAGAAACACGCTGCAGAGAAGATCCCAAAACAGATTCAACACGAGAAATTGCCATCCAAATATCTTTTAGGGATAAATCTGCAGGCGGCGCTTGAGGTTCCCCAGGCAATGTAAAAGTAACCACTGTAGGTAAGGGGGGAGGAAGTTCATTGTCTAACCGCAGAAAAGAACCCAATAACATATCGGCTTCTTCAACCAAGCAATTCTTACACGGTAAAGAGGACTCTGACGCAGTTAATTGCTCAGCCCCTTGAATGGGAGGAGATAAACCCATTCCGCGGGAATCGTCGCAAGAGGAAACAGTACTTACAGATAGACTGGTCACAGCGGCATCCTCCACCAAGGCAGTGGAACAGGGAGAGGCAGATTTTTCCCCCACAGTAACATGGGCATCCATAGGTCCTATTACTTTCACTGCCTTGGATTGGGCCGTCTGAGTAAACTGCTTCCTTCTTTTCCCCATAACAGGGAAAACTCCTGCGCCGAACTGACGCCGAAGGGGCGCCAAAGGGGCGGACCTGCCCCTTTGGTCACGCCCCTTCGGGCACACGCCCACGGGACGCGCCCGCTTCGCGTCCCGCGAGCAGGGCAAGTTCTTATAGCCCAGGTAAGCTCCGCCCACAGCAGGGAGCGGCCTCCAAGCTCCAGGGACCAATCAGGCTGCAAGAAAAGAACTCCAGGAACAAACAAAACTCCTCGGCGTCCCGCGAGCAGGGCGAGTTCTTATAGCCCAGGTAAGCTCCGCCCACAGCAGGGAGCGGCCTCCAAGCTCCAGGGACCAATCAGGCTGCAAGAAAAGAACTCCAGGAACAAACAAAACTCCTCGGCGTCCCGCGAGCAGGGCGAGTTCTTATAGCCCAGGTAAGCTCCGCCCACAGCAGGGAGCGGCCTCCAAGCTCCAGGGACCAATCAGGCTGCAAGAAAAGAACTCCAGGAACAAACAAAACTCCTCGGCGTCCCGCGAGCAGGGCGAGTTCTTATAGCCCAGGTAAGCTCCGCCCACAGCAGGGAGCGGCCTCCAAGCTCCAGGGACCAATCAGGCTGCAAGAAAAGAACTCCAGGAACAAACAAAACTCCTCGGCGTCCCGCGAGCAGGGCGAGTTCTTATAGCCCAGGTAAGCTCCGCCCACAGCAGGGAGCGGCCTCCAAGCTCCAGGGACCAATCAGGCTGCAAGAAAAGAACTCCAGGAACAAACAAAACTCCTCCTATATATATATATATATTCTTATTATTATTATTGTTATTACTATATATATATGCATCTATAGTGAATGAATAAACAAATGAATAAACAACCAAGGCGAGAAGAGATGCCTTTCTTAATTTTTAAAGCCCCTAACGGATGACGCAACGGCCCCTTCGTTGCAGTTACTCCACACCACTACTGCTCAATGGGCCAGCAGGCAGCTCTCCTACCTCACAGAGGCGCCCTTTAATCACGATCGCATCTGCAGACCATCGTATGGGGCATGGCCACTGCATGCTTCCTCGGCATATGCGTGCTTCACTTATGTTTCCGCAGGCCTAGGTCCCTGCAGGCCTATATGTCCTCGCAACACTATGGTGCTTCGACTCTACAAGTCTATGTTAGGCCTATTATGGTGCATCGACTCTACAAGCCTATGTTAGGCCTATATGTTCTTGTTGCAACAGGCAACATGCTGTCATGCCAGACCTGAAAAAGAGTCTCGGCCGTCCCCATCCCCCACAGCACATGGCAGCTTGGGAGGCACCAATTGTGGCTGACTCATCCTGCTTGTCCTAGGAGAAAACGGAGTTACTTACCTGTAACTGGAGTTCTCCATGGACAGCAGGATAAGTCAGCCACACATACCCACCCACCTCCCCTGGGATGGGGTCGGCCTCCATCCGGTGCCCGCCTCCTAGCTGCAAAAGGCCCAGCTAGTGACGTACTGGCTAGCTAGGGACGGGCAGGGGGTGGAGCCAGTTGGATCATGCTCAGAAGGGTGAAAAGCCCTTCTGAGCTATGGAGAGTACTTCCGTCTCGGCGCCGTCGGATGACGTCACCAATTGTGGCTGACTTATCCTGCTGTCCACGGAGAACTCCAGTTACAGGTAAGTAACTCCGTTTTCTCCAGGACCAAGCAGGAAGTCAGTCCTCACATATGGGTGACTCCCTAGCTTTGGGCTACCAGGAACCCAGGCTGAATAAGAGAACTCCCTCTAGTCCCAGCATCAAAGAAAGGCTTTTCACTGACAGAACCTCCACTGGTAGCCCAACGGAGGGCTGGAGGGCAGGAGTTGCCTAAACCTCAAAGAGATTCCGGAGTACTGCCTGGCCAAAAGCACTGTCCCTACGGGACTCCCTCTCCAGACAGTAATGGGCCGCAAAAGTCTGGCTTGAAGACCAAGTTGCAGCCCTGCAGATGTCCACCAATGGTACAGAGCAGAGGTGAGCCACTGAGGCAGCCATTGCCCTGACACGATGGGCCATGACCCGACCCTGCAAAGGAAGGTCAGCCGCCCTGTAAGCCCAGGTGATACAGTCAGCCACCCAGGTGGACAAGGTACGCTTGGATACAGCTAACCCCAAATTATTAGGGTCAAAAGATATGAAGAGCTGAGTAGCACTTCTATGCCCCTGCGTACGGTCAAGGTAGAAGGATAAGGCCCTCCTACAGTCCAGGGTATGCAGAACTGCTTCAGCCTGGCTTGCATGAGGCCTAGGGAAAAATGTTGGAAGAACCACCTCTTGGTTAAGGTGGAAGGAGGAGACAACTTTTGGGTGGAACTTTGGATGAGTCCTAAGGACTACCCTGTTTCTATAGAAGTGGGTGTAAGGCCTGTCACAGACCAGGGCCCGAAGCTCACTAACTCGCCTGGCCGAGGTTAGGGCTATCAAGAAGAGTGTCTTCCAGGACAGGAAGCGTAGAGGGCAAGTAGCCATGGGCTCAAAAGGTGGGCGAGTCAGTTGCTTCAAGACCACATTCAACTCCCACTCAGGAGCAGGAGGACGGATTGGAGGCTTGAGCAAAAGCAAGCCTCTGAGAAAGCAGGACACCAAGGGGTGAACCGACAGAGAATGTCCTTCCACCAGTGAGTGGTGAGCTGCTAGAGCTGAGAGGTGGACCCGAACAGAATTGGACTTAAGTCCTTGATTTGATAAGTGCAGTAAGTACTGAAGCACTACTGGTACAGTACAGGAGAAAGGATCCTCTGTACGTAGCTGACACCACACAGAAAACCTTTTCCATTTGAGAGCATAGGTTTTTCTAGTGGACTGTTTCCTAGAGGCTAGGACAACCTCCTCAACTTCCTGAGGTAGGCCCCAGGGAGCCAAAACTACTCTTGCAGCCTCCAGGCCATCAAATTGAGAGCTTTGAGATTGGGGTGCAGAAGGGAACCCTGATCCTGAGAGAGAAGGTCGGGTTGCAACCCCAGAGGCAGTGGAGGATCCACCGCCAGCTGAAGCAGAAGTGGGAACCAAGGCTGTCTCGGCCACCTGGGAGCTACCAGCAGGACCGAGGCCTTGTCCTGAAGAATCTTGAACATGGTCCGGGCCACCAAGGGCGTGGGAGGAAACGCATACAGGAGGCCCTGAGACCATGGAATCAGAAAAACATTTGCTGCTATCCGCAGAGGATGCGGTTGCCTGGAGCAGAACGTTGGCAGCTGTTTGTTCAGTGGACTGGCAAACAGATCTATGGATGGAAGTCCCCATTTCAGGAAAATCTTCTGAACCACCAAAGGATGGAAATTTTGTTTATTAACACATGCAACAGAAGAACAAACAAAAAGCAAACACAATCACCCCAACCAAGTCCCACACCCCCCCAAAACCCCCACCCCCCCGACATAGCACAAAACAGGTATCACAAAACCCCCGTGACCCGCCTCCCCAAACCCACCACCAAACCCAGTAATCAACACACGTGCCCTCCTCCCAACAACAACCCCCAAAAAGTCCTTGTCAATGTCCGTGTCCCCTCCCCCCCCTCAGTCCAATGTCCATGCCCGACCCAACCTCCCCCTGCAAGAACACCCCAGCATAGTCCACACATTGCATCTTGCAATCCCTGTACCCCTGCCCCGCCCCACCCCCCCACCACGCCCAATGTCCAGTCTGTCTGACTCTCAGACTCCCTCTCCCCACCCATCCAGAAAATAAACCCCCTATCCCCATCCCTCCCCCTTCAGACCCATCCCATCCAAACAAACACCTCCAAAACAAACCTCCCCATCCTTTCCCCCCAAATCAAATGAAAACATAAGGGCCCCTTTAGCCCATCCCCAACACAGTCCCACCAAGACAAATCATAATTAATCAAATACATCAAAAGCAAAATACAAGAGAAAATATAACCCTTGTGTTGCCCAACGGAGCGGGATGCCCAAGACACAAAAAGAACAAACAAACACGAAAAACAAAAATATTGGGACGGCCACCCTCTAAGGAGAAAGGGAAAAGGGAAAGCGGACAACCGGTCACAACCCCTTATGGAGCCCCAGCTCACCCCCCCCCTCCCCTCCCGGGAGGAAAACATCCCAAAATCATAATGAGAAGGAAACCCCAGGGAAGGGAAAACTAACCCTCCTATCACACCCCTCCCCCCAGGGAACAACAAAACAAAACAAAACCTCACAGTCCTACAGGGACGAAAACCCCAGGGAACCCCTCCCCCTCACGGGGGGCGAAGGGTGAGGTGACGCCACAAACGCTCCCAACGATGAGCCTCCACCACCCTCCTTTCACGTTGCGCCATGCTGGACACTTCCTCCAGAATGTCCCGCACCACCTCGTCGAGGGGCAGGACCAACCCCCGGGTCGAGACATGACAGCGCGCTTGCCACAGGTGGTAGCGTACCACGGCCGTGACGAGGTAGAGGGTCCCGGAGTCCTGCCTTAGAGGAAAGGACCAGGCCCCGTACACCCACTCCGCATACGTGAGGAGGGAAAGGTCGCGCAGGTGAAGAGCAGCGGACACCAACCGGCAGGCCTCCACGTTAAAGGGGCACTGCCGGAGGAAATGGTCCATGGTCTCCGCCTGCCCCTCACACCCGGCCCTCGGACAGACCCGCTCGGCCTGTGACCTGTACTTGAGGTTGTCCCTCACGTACAAACGCCCGTGGAAAGACAACCAGGCTACATCCCGAACCTTCTTCGGTAGCCGAGGGAGTTCAACAGCCGAAGGCCCCGCTGCATCACATCCGCTGGACAGTCCCGCAGGGCCCACCGTGGTTGATAGTGAGAGGTGAGAACCATCCGGTATAAGCCTTTCCGCCCCAAGGACTGGGCGAGCGGGTCGGTCACCCCCCACCGCCGAATGAGCCCCACCATCACGAATACGTACGATGGGGCCTGTTCCCCTCTCCGGCGCACACGTGGGACCGAGGACTCCCCCTCCCACTGCTCCCAGAAGCGGGAGAACCATTCCCGATAGGAGGCCACCCACCAAACCCCACCCCCTTCCCTCATCCTACCTAAGTGAAACGCCATAGACAAGACTGACAGGAAAACAAGGGGGTGCAACATACCCAAACCACCCTCTGCCCGATCCAGGCAGACGATGTTGCGCTGGACAGGGTTCAAGCGGTTACCCCACAGAAAACAGAAAAAGACGGCACAGACAGACGCCTGACGGGACAACGAAAGGACGAAGACCGTGGCTACGTGCAGAAAGAGAGGAAGCAGAAACGTCCCGAGGAGTTTGATCTTCTCCTCGTACGTACACCTCCACCCCCTCCACCGCAGCACCCGACACCGTGCAGTCTCGAGACAACAGTCCCAATTGGACTCCGCATAGTCCTCCGACCCGAAGACGAGGCCCAAAACGCGGACCTCCCCCACGGGAGGAGGAAAGGGGGCGCAGGAAGGCGGGGAGGCCTCCGAGGGGCCCAACCACAGCATCTGGCACTTGCTGTGGTTGACAACAGAGTGGGCTACCTCCGAGTACTCCTCCACGGCCTCCCGCAGGGCCTCTACCCCTTCAGTGCCGTCCACGTAAACTGAGATGTCGTCAGCGTAGGCAACGACGGACACCGGGGGCGCACCAGGCGCCTCCAGGCCCCACAACCCACCTGAGGACAATCTCCAGAGGAAGGGGTCGAGGGAGAAAACATACAGCAGGGGGCTCAAAGGGCACCCCTGCCGCACCCCCGAGGCGACACCAAACGGCCGTCCGAGCCACCCGTTAATAAACGGGAAGCTCACCCCCCCTCGGTACAGCGCCTGCACGACGAAGAGGAAACCTGCGGGGAGGCCGAAGTGCTGGAGCACCACCCACAGGTACCGGTGACTGACTCGATCAAAGGCCTTGGACTGATCCAAGGAGAACAACCAGTGGTCCCGTTGGAGCGACCGGCCTCTTTCCACCATCTCCCGGACTGTGGCGACAGCGTCCAGAACCCCTCTCCCCCGAACGGAACAATACTGGGAAGGGGACAGCAAATCGCCCGATACCTCCACCAGTCGGTTGGCCAAACACTTGGCCAGGATCTTCCGGTCCGCATTCAGAAGAGAGAGCGGCCGCCAGAAGTCCAAGGAGCTATCGTCCTTCCCCTTGGAGAGCAGCAGCAGGACAGACTCGCGAAATGACCGCGGGAGATACCCCGTGTCCATGATCTCCTGAAACAGGGAGGTCAGGAAGGGGGCCAGCTGGGCAATGAAAGTGCGATAGAACTCCACAGGGAGCCCATCGCGCCCAGGCACCTTCCCCAACGGCATGGCACGAATCGCCCTCTCCACCTCCACCTGCTGAATCGGTGCAGTGAGTGCATCAACCTGTGCCTGGACCACAGCCGAATACACCGGGGGAAGGCCCAGGTACGTTCGGATATGGGTGAGGTCCACGGGGCGATCCCCAAACAGGTCCGAGAAGTATTCCCCCACCATCCGCAAAAGGTCCTCCTGGGAGGTATGAATGGTACCGTCCTCGCCCCGCAGGGCCATGACCTCCCGACGCTGAACCCTCTCCCTGCAAGTCCGGAAAGGGTCTGGAGTGGCGCCCCCACCGGCCGCCCCCTCGAAGCATAGGGAGGCATGGCGATCGTAAAGCAGGCCACGGAGCTGGACGCGCACCTCTTCAACCTCCTCCCTCGCTGCCCCTCGGGATACCAAACGATCCAGCGACCTCCGGAGGACAGTGTAAGTGAGGTAGCGGGATCGAGCCATGGAGGTACCCCGGGAACGGAAGAGTTGTCGGGCACGCGTCTTCACCTCATCCCACCAGGCGCCACGGGAAGGAAAAACACTCAGCAGGGTCTCCTGGTCTGCGAGAAAGGCCAAGAACTCCTGGACCACCTCTGATGTTGCCAACAACTGCACATTCAGTCGCCACAGGCCAGGACCCCTGCTAAGCTCCTCATGGTTGGCCAGGAAGGACACAGAGAGGACGCGGTGGTCCGAAAAGTCAACCGCCTGCAACTGCGGAGGGGAACACTCCACCCGGGCACTCACATATATCCGATCGATACGACTCCTGCAGGTCCCATGGTAGTAGGTGAAACCCGGCGACCGTGGAAAGGCCCGGTGGAAAACATCCACCAGGCCAGCCGTCCGGGTCATCTCGGCCAAAAAGAGGCCCTCGTAACTAGGTGGGCAACGCTCCCCCCCTCGGTCCTGCAAAAAGGTGGTGGTGTTGAAATCCCCGGCAAGGACCACCAAACGGGAGGTGTGTAAGTAGGGGCGGATAACCCCGAACAGGGTCTTCCGCGCCAACTTAGACTGGGGGCCGTAGACCACCACGAAACGAAACCGATGAGGCCCGCAGTAGCCGTCTAAGAGCAAACACCGGCCCTGCTCCAGTTCCCACACGTACTGCACCTGAAATCGGTTAGACGTGAACAAAACCGCCACTCCTGCGTAGGGCTGTGCCGCAAGGGACCAGTACGAAGGACCCCACCTCCACTCTCGCTTCGCCTGATGAAGGCTAGCGAGCGAGGTGAGCCTGGTCTCCTGCAAGAAGATGACATCCAGCCCACTCGTAGAAAGAAAATCATAGGCCATAGCCCGCGCCTGGTCTGAGAAAATGCTGGCCACGTTGATGGTGGCGCACGAGAACGCAGGAGTGCACGCCATGCCTATTTCGAGTGCAGTGACCCTTTCCTCCTCTTCTCACCAACCCCGGGATCCCCAGAATCCCGCTTGCAGGACAGGCCCGCGAGCTCAAACAACTCCTCCTGGTCCACATCGACCACCTCGAGGATCTCCTCCTCCTCCCGCTCGACCCTGTCACCCCAGGAGGTGCTGGCGCCCCCGGGACCACCAGGCAAAGCTGTCGCGAGGGCAGGCCCAGCCCCTACCGGAGGAGGAGGTACAAACGGGTCAGGGGTCGGAGGAATGACCTCCTCCGTGGGGTCCACCACCTGTGCAGCCCCCCCCTCCCCGGACAAAGACTGAGACAATACGACAGTGCCCACCCCCGCGGGGAGGCCAGGGCGGCCGGGTCAGCAGGGGGCTCCTGCGAAGGCCCCGAACCCAACTGCGGGGGTACAAGGCCATCCTCCCTCACCCGTCGGGCGCCAGTATCCCCCTTGATTGGAGGACCCTGACTGCGGCGCGCCTTCTGCACCTTTGAAGGTCGCCGCTGAGGAAGAGGGGCCGCCCCCGCCGCTAACCGCTCCGAGCGCCGCACAGGAAGCCCTGTTTCCACAGGCAAGCCCTCATCCGCCTCAGCCGCATCAGCGGCCAAAAAGACGAAACGGTTGATGTCCAACACGGGCTCTGCATCCAGCAACGGGGATGTCTCCCGTTTCTTCCTTTTGGACTTGCCACCCTTGGAAGGGACCGTAGTCCATTCCTCAGGTGGCACCACCCTCAACCCACTATCCTGTCGTGCTACATTAACCTCCACCACATCAACCCTCTCCTCCTTCCTACCCAAATCCCCTCCCCCTGGTGGCTCCCTCGGCTCGATGGACTCCTCCGCACTAGGGCCCCCGGTCTCCTCCTGAGGGAGAGGGGCCTCCATAGCCTCCTCCCGCACAGGAGCCCGAGGTGGAGTGACGGCATCCCCCCCCGGTCCATTGTGTGATGCGGAGGGGCAGCGGGCAAAGGGGTGGCCCAACTCCCCACAAAGGTTACACCGAATAAGCAAACACCCGGCCGAGGCGTGACCCCTTCCACCACAACGAGTGCAGACCTGCTCGGGACAGTTCATGCTCAAATGGCGAAATGAGCCACAGCGGTGACACTCGCGGGGTTGCCCGGGGTAATAGCACAAGATGCGATCCCGACCGAGAAAACCGGCCGAGGGCACGTGCTGCACCACGTTTCCCACCTCACGCAAACGGATCCTACCCTTCCACGACCCGTCCCACACCCCTAGGGGCCCAGCGCCCTTAACCAGGGGTGCGAGGAGCACCGCATGGCGCGACAACCAAAACTGGATGTCCTGCCCTGGGAGCGACTCATTCCTGGATAGGATGGTCACAGGTACCGTCCCCTGGCGAGAGATAGGCACAACACGAAAGTCAGCCCACCCTCCCTGCCCCCTCTGCTGCTGGTATCGGTCCCAGAAAATCTCCAGCCCCCGTCTCAGCATGAAACTAACATCATATTCAATGGTGTTGTTCATGTGGATAAAGGCGTAGAGATCTCCTGGGAGAAACCCCAGCCCAAGGACCATCCTCAAGACCTGTTCCCTGGCTGGAGGGGACCCCTCCCCAGCCCATCGGATCTGCGCCACGTTGCGCCGTCGGACCTCACCCCCTACCCCTCTTTGGAACCCTCCCCCACCTCCTCCCCCTCCTGCGGGGCCATTCCCCTGGGAGTTCCCCCTCCCCCCACCTTCACCCGACTTCCCCGGAGTGGTGCCCGACCCCCTCAGAGCCTCCGCAAAGGTACGGGGGGGGAAGCCGACCCCCCAGCCCCCAACCCCTGCCTACCTTGGCCTTCCCCTGCTGCTACCTGCGGGGGGTCCTGCTGCTGGTCTGCAGGATCCACAGTCTCCGCACCCGGGGCGACCTGAGAACTGGGCAAGATCATCTCTGCCAAAACCGAATCTGGAATGCTATCCTTCCCGGATCCCTGGGTGCCACCGAGAACCCCTGGATCACCCCCTGCCGCCACCTCCATCTGCTGAAAGGCAGCAAAAGCCCCAGGGGGCCCGACGGGGTCTCCAAGGCCAATCGCAGGGCATCACAAACCTGGTTCTCGGTGACACCCAGGGGACCGGAAGGCTCCCCCAAACCTCCTTCCCGCGTTCCCGACCCAGCGCAAGGCTCCTGGGTCTCGGCCACCACTACCGGGGACGGACCCCGCTCCCCTTTATTCCCGGGATCCAGGGGGACCACCGCCCCCCTGACCCTACTGAGAACAACTCCTTCCCTTGTTTCAAATCAGCCACTACCTCCTTCCCCACTATATGACCAGTCGTCCGCTCCCCCCTCTCCTCCATCCGCCCTTCCCCTAACCCACCGTCCGCTACCCCCTTTACGGCTACCGACAACAAGGCAGGACCTGCCCGAGACAACAGGGCAGATCCCCCACCCAGAACATCCCCCACACCTCCACCCCCCTGCCCCTTGTCCCTCTCAGGTCCTACCTGGTTGTCGGTGCCAGACGTGGCACATGGGTCCAGAACCACCTGGCCGGTAGCCAAGGCTCCAGCAGGAAGGGCGGACGCCCCCCTGCGAGCCAGGCCCCCCTCGGCCTCCCTGGCTGAAACTGCAGGCATCTTCTCATCCCGCTCCGCTGACACAGACGACAAAGAAAAACGAAAAACATTTTTCCCCTTCTCTTGACCCCCCCCAGGGGCTGCAGAGAAAGAATAGCAGCCCCTACCCTGCTCCTTCCCCTTTCCTAGACCCTTCCTATGCCAGACGGACACCCCCGGATACCGGGGGCGTTCAGTCTGCATCCCCCAGGCGTCCAGGGAAGAGGAAGAAAACCCCCCCACCGTTGCATTTGCAGCCCCTGGCTGCACAGCATCAGGAAGGGCTGCAGTAGGCATCCTACACATCCCCACAGCATCCGCAGACTTCCGACATAAAATTGAAGTAGGCAGAGGGTCAAAGAGGGTCGTTCCTTCCAGCAGTAGAACTCCCAAACCTCCCCCAAATCGCTGCTGCGGAGTTTCTCCGGTGCTCCTTCGGCAAGTCCAAGGAAGAGGAACAGCTGTCCGCACACTTCCGGGTTCTCCCGGAAATGACGGCATCGGGTTCGCGGCGGCCATCTTGGCTGTGCAAACCAGTGGAGGGAAGCCCGGCTGCGGCGTCGGATATCGGGGCAACCCTTTCTGAACGCCGAACAGAGTCTTCAGTTGGACGGTCAGCTGAGGAAATCCCCTCTGCACGCAGAAACTGCGGGGAGACAGAGGGAACAGCCGGAAACACTCGTGGAAGGGGGGAAACAGCTCCTCCAAACTCCCCCCCTATTGCAGTGCCCGAGACTGTTAGCGGGGTGCTGGACACTAACGGGGCCTGTGAATCCGAAATCAGAGGACGCCGGCGAGCCATGACCTCTCCCGGAGGCAGCCAAGCAGGAGGAACAGGATCTACCAGGCAGGAAATCAACGGCCCATCTTCCAAGACTGGGACAGCCACCTCTCGCTTAGCATCACTGCGGTTCTTCAGGTAAGGGTCTCCGGACCGTGTTAGCACATCTTGGCAGTGCACCACATCTTTCTCTTCTCTCAGATGGGTGGGACATTGAAAGGCCATGGGATAGGATGGAGGGGAACCACCTCTTCTACCCACCCCCAGGGGTCTCCCCTGGACTACAGATCTCCCCTGCCATCTATCATAGTTGTGATATACTTCAGACAGGGACCCACAACCCTGGCTCCTCAGATAGATGATTTCCTGGTGTTTAGCCTTCAAGGCCCGCTTTACCCCCTTTCTATAGATGGTATAGGCCACCCACTCCTCACCGGGAATGGTGGCCTGCAGGCTCTCCAGGTGGGAGAGCTGAGTTTCCAGCTGGGCCGCCTCCTTCTGGAGACCCTGGAGCCGCCGTACTGCCACCACAATCTCCTCTGGGGCCCTAGCTGGTTTCTGGAAGGATGGCAGGCCCGACCCTCCGTCCTCATCCTCACTGGAAGAGGTAGAGGCCTCCTCCAGGACCCGAGGCGGAGGGGGGAACCCACCTCCTCCAACACCGTACAGGGCAGGCTTCCAAGGCCTCCCCAGGGCCTCTCCCTGCCTCCACCCAGCCTCCACACCCTGCCTGGGGAGGAGAGAGGAGCCTCCTCCCTGGGGCAGCGGGCCCAAACCTCCGGGCAAGTGGGTCCCTGTTCCCTGACCATCTGTAGTCCTACCTGGGGAGGCCCCCTCCGGGGGTATCGGCTGAAGACAGGTCCCAGCATCCTCAGTAGTCTGTACCAAAGGAGGCCTACCAGGCCTGGTAGGCCTCTGAGCCTGGGCCTCTCCTGCTGGAGGTGGCCCAGGGCCCGACATCCAGACACAGGTAGGAAGCAGGACCTCCTTCCTAGCAGGAGCTCTTCAGAACAGGACTCCTCCCCACGACAGCTAAACAGGAAGTGGGAGGAGCCGCCACTCGTGTGGCTGCAGAATCCTGCTCAACCTGTCGGCCAGGTAGTTTTCCTGGCCAGGGAGATACACAGCCTTGAGGAGCATGTTGTGCCTGAGAGCAAACAAGCAAAGGTCCTGTGCCTCCTGACACAGGAGCCTGGACCCAGTTCCGCCCTGCTTGTTCACATGGAACATGGCTACCTGGTTGTCTGTTTGAACTAGGACAGACTGATGAGCCAGGGTTGGAGAGAAAGTTTTGAGGGCTAACCGAATAGCCCTGAGTTCCAATAGATTGATTTGCTGTGTGGCTTCCCAGGGAGACCACAGGCCCTGGGTGCACTTGCCTAGACAATGAGCTCCCCAGCCCTGCAGGGAGGCGTCCATGGTCAACACCACTGTGAACCCAGGAATCTGAAAAGGCACCCCTAGCAGCAGATTGGGTGGATGTAGCCACCAGCTGAGGGAATTCAGAAATTGTCTGGACACCCTTATCCTGTCTCTGAGGCTGCCTGTGGCCTGTGACCACTGAGTCCGAAGGCACCACTGTGCAGACCTCATATGGAGCCTGGCATTGGGGGTCACATGTACTGTCAAAGCCATGTGGCCAAGAAGCCTCAGGAAGAGTCTGGCGGAGACCAGTGACCTGCTGAGAAACTGGCTTACCAAGTTTATCAGTCTTTGGGCTCTGTCTTCTGGCAAGAATGCCTTTGCCAACAGAGAGTTCAACCTTGCCCCTATGAACTCCAAGTTCTGGGAGGGGAGCAAAGTGGACTTTGCGAAGTTTATTACAAACCCTAGGCTTTGAAGAAGAGCAATAATTCTGAGGGTGGCTTGTCTGGCCTCCTGGCACAAATGACCTCTGATGAGCCAGTCGTCCAGATAGGGGAAGACAAAGATTCCCTGATTTCTCAAGTAGGCCGCCACCACTGCCAGGTATTTGGTAAAGACCCTAGGAGCGGAGGTGAGGCCAAAAGGCAGTACTCTGTACTGATAATGGTTTCCTCCCACAATGAACCTGAGGTACTTTCTGTGGTCTGGATGAATGAGAATGTGAGTGTACGCATCCTTTAGATCTAAAGAGCATAGCCAATCTCCCTGCTGGAGGTAAGGCAGAAGTGTTCCAAGAGTAAGCATCTTGAACTTTTCCTTCTCTAGGAATTTGTTGAGATTTCTGAGGTCTAGAATAGGCCGAAGGCCATCAGTTCTTTTGGGTACCAGGAAATACCTGGAGTAGAACCCTTGACCATGTAAGTGTGGAGGCACAAGCTTCACCGCCCTGTCCACCAACAGACCTTGGAGGTCCTGAAGGAGAAGATCTGTGTGCAGGGGAGGCCTTGGAGGTTCCCCTGGAAAGTATTTAATTTAATTTAATTAGCGAGTTTTTATATACCGCACCTTCCATTGATCAGTTGCAGTTTACATGGAACAACAGTAAACAGGCAAAGCTGCTTTTACAGATACCATTGTGAAATTACAAAGAAATTCAATTTTACAATTAACAGTTTGTTAACTATATACAAAGAACCAAATATTAACTATGTACAGTGCGACGCCCCTGCCCCGCCTTAGGGCTAAAAGACAGGAGCGGCCTATTGCCTCGTGAGGAATGGAGTTAAAAACTGTTCCCTGGTAATGCTGGGTAATGTAGTTCTTGTGCTCCTTTCACTCCGAAATAAGTGTAGTTGTGCGCCAGAGACGGTAAGGCTTGTTTGCAAGTATTTATTGTTGTTGGGGAGATTCTTCCAGCGCATCACAAATTCATACACATGAACAAAAACTGGTGCTTTAACATGAACAGAATAAACTTAGGAATAAAGTCAACTAAAGTAGAATTCAGCTTTAACTTCAGCTTTACTTCTAGGGAGTTTGACTCAGCTCTGCCCCAAGAGGTGATTCCCATTTAATGCAGCCTCTTTACATGCACTGTTACGTTCACAGTGGGAGCTTAATTCAGGTGCAAGTAATTAAGGTTTCCAAAGCATGGCAGTAGAAACAGCTCCGTTGTATTTTACTCATACACGGCACAGCAAGCTTCTTTTACTCTGGTATTTCCATACAACACAACAAACAATCCATACTATTACAGTCAGGTAAGTCAGAATCAGTTTGCATTAATTCTTCAGACTGTATAGAATTAGTATCTTCATTCAGTACTGGTTGTCTGCCTGCTTTTAGATCTAGAAACTCTTTAAAGCTTTGGAGAAGCAATTCAGCCTGTTGGTTGCTAGATAAGCAATTGTCAGCAGCTATTAAGCTTCTCTCTTGGTCAGTAATGTTTCCCTTCTCCCCTCTCAGGCTAAATAAGTCAGGGTAACATTTAGGCTCTCTTAGTAAGGCTTCAAACATAGGAGACTTGAGTTTACCTTCACTCTTGTAACTCTTAGGAAAACTGCTTACTTTTTGCCAAGCCCCTCTCGTCCTAGGTGGCTCAGACGTCTTCCAGCTGTGAGGGTTCCTGTGTCTCTCTGGTCCCAACTGTATTCCAAAGAATGAGTTTTCTTTCTCACTTGCCTGCTGTGGAGGCTTCCTCTTCCAGGGCTCTGCCTTCTTCCAGGGCTCTAATCTAGGGCTACGTCCACTTTCCTCAGGACTTTCATTCACAGCCCTTGAAAAGATCCTTGCAGGTCTTCTTTTATTACCAGGGTCAAACGTACTGCCACACTGCTTCCTGGTCTTCAATTCACTCTCTGACTCACTCTCAGCTGACGTACCAAACGTCTTTCCACAGCTCGTCCTCTCACAGGTCCTTTGCTCTGAGGTCCTCTGCTCAGAGTTCCTTGTGCAGCTCTGTGCACTGCTCTGCCTACTTCAGCTCAGTCCTTTGCTGCTCTCTTTGCTCCTCCTGCACTCTCTGCTCCCTTTGCTCTCTTCGCTCTCTCTACTCCCTTTGCTCCCTTTAGCAGGGTCATTCTCAGGTTTAAAACGAGGTTCTCTTCCAGGCATGCCCCTTCCAACCACTGGGTGTGCCCAATCAGGACTACTCAACTCCTCCCCTGGGCTGGTATCCATTCTTAGCTCAGCAGAAAGGAGTTTTTCTTTCCTTCCAGTATTGTCAATCTGGCGTAAATCCTGTTGCTCTTCAGGATTTTCCTCGGTCTCCATTGCCTCAGGAGGGCGCTCTTCACCACAACAGGTATGTATGTTTTTGAGATCGTCGGTTTGGGGTTTTCTCATTTATTCCAGTTCAAAGCTGGGATATGTCAGCTGGTGAAGCTATCCTTTTTCCTGTTGAATAGGTGAGTTCAACAAGGATCCGTAGTATGTTGAGAATAAGTGAGTTTTGAGTTTTTTCCTGAACTCCATGATTTGAGGTAAGGATCTTAATTCCGATGGAGTGTTGTTCCAAATTATAGGGGCAGCATGAGAGAATGCTTTCTTGTTGATTTTTTGGCCTTTATAAATTCCTTTGGTGTTATAAGTTTGTTTAGTTGGTCTCGCCTTTGGAGATTATGATTGGGTTCTTTGTTAATAAGGTTGTTAATAAGTATGGAGGAGGCAGCTGTTGGAAGTGTAGCAGATAGCCCTTGTGGACTATGCTTAACACCCAACTGTCTCCAGTGATGAGTGGCCACTTGTGGGCAAACAGGACGAGGTGACCTCCTGTGCAGGGTTGGGAGAGCAGGGACGGAGAGGCTATGCCTAAGGAGTCAAAAACCCCCACCCTGCTGAGTGGGAGCAGGGGCCAGAGGCTTGGGAGTCCTCTGCCTACGGGGCCCATTACCCTGGGCTTGCTGACCCTGAGGGGCAGCTTGGGCGGCCTGGTACTTTGGGTACTGTTTGTAGGCAGTGCCCTTCCTCGGGTAAAAGGGCTTTTTACCCGAGCCCCTCTTTTTGTGAGAAGGGGCAGACATTTTCCTAGACAGCCTTGTCCTCGTGAGGTGCTCGGTTTCAAGCTGTGCGGCCTTCTCGGTCATGGGCTTGCCAAAAAGGTTCTCACCTTGGCAAGGGACATCGACCAATTTGTCCTGAACCCATGGCTTGAGGTCCGATGACTGCAGCCATGCCTGGCGTCAAGCCGCGATGCCGGCTTCCGCAACACGGGCCGAAGCCTTGAAGCCATCGTAGGCAGCGCGGGACATAAACTTGGAGCATTCCCGGATCCACGAGGACAAGGACTTGAACCTCTGCAAGGGTTCCCCGGAGAGACCAGCAGAGAACCCGGCCAACTCCTTGGCCAGGTCTCGCAAGTACATGCCCATGTACAGCTGGTAAGATTGGACACGGCAAACAAGCATCGAGCCCTGGAAGCACTTTCTACCAAAACCATCGAGGTTCCGGGCCTCCCTGCCAGGGGCACCACGGAGTGCATCTTCTGACTTTTCAGGTGATGCATGGTCGATTCCACCACCATAGAATGGTGCGGTAGCTGCGCCTTCTGAAAGCCAGGGCTCTTCCGGAGTCAATAGATCGAATCGACCCACTTGCTTAGAACCGGCACTGAGGCCGGTGCCTCCCACATCCGGAAGATGAGCCGTTCCAGCATCGGAGGAACCGGAACAGTAAAGGCCTCCTTCAGAGGAGAGTCATACTGTAGGGCCTCGAGCTCCTCGGCTTGAGACTCCTCCTCGGGATCCGCAGGGATAGCCAACGCAGTGGCCATATCCCGGATGAACTCCGAGAACTGGGTATCCTCCGGGGGGGGATCTACTCCGGGGCTCAGACTGCAGTGAGTCCGACGGGACGCACCGAGTCCGGAAGGTGTCGGGGGACTCCTTGTCCTCCGTCTCCCAGGTGGACTCATCCGATGAGGAATCGGGGTCTGACCGTGCGGGGCCTGCGAGCACCCGCTCCGATGCCAAAGGCACCGGCGTCGATGCCCTCAGTCCCGAATGGGAGGTCGAGGGAGACCGCGACCGAGGTTGACCTCAAGCCTTCATGGTCTCGAGTATCAGCTCAATCTCTGGGGTCAACTTCGATATCGATGTCCCAGTGGTTGGGGCAGATGCACCAGACAGGCTGGCCATCAGTGCCCGCTGCTGTTCCATGAAGGCAGACAATCTGCTCTCCAAGGCTGTCAGCCTGAGACCCAGCTCAGGAGACTCAGCAGCCCCCGACTCGGGCCCCGGCGGTGGCTCTCTGGGAGGAGAGTCCACGAGGACTACAGGACTTACGTGTCCAGCAGACTCCGGCTCCACTCGAGGTACTTTGGGAGGCTTCTCCTGTTCCACGGGCCCGGGGCGACGGTCGGGGGTCTGAGACCTTGCTCTCAAGGAGCCAGGGACCTCTTCTGATGACGCCCTCATGAGCCGCTTCTTCCTCTTTCGTTCCCGGTCGGGGGACCCCCTGTCCGAGGAGCCCCGACGGTGCTCGGGATCCGATTCCCGAGATGTCGAGGCCTCAGACGAGGTTCGGGCCCGGCGAGAGGCCGAGTCAGAGAAAAGCCTTTCCTTTTGGTGCTGACGACTTCGAAGCGCCTTGGAAGTCATTTTTCCACATGGTCCACACGTCTTAGGATCGTGGTCAGGACTGAGGCACCGAAGGCAGCAGTCGTGTGTGTCGGTGAGAGACATTAGCTTCTTACACCGATCACACTTTTTAAACCCACTGAAAGCCATCGGGGAAAAAAAGAGTCCCCGCGAGGTCAAAGGACTGGCCTTCCAGGGAAAAAGAAAAAAAGGGTACGAACGCCAGCCACGAAGGGCAAAAACCGAAAAAAGAAGATCGGGTTCGATACCGGTATACCGAACCCGGCGGGAGGGGAACCAGCGTCGAACCGGAGAAAAAATAGCAAAAGAATCGCAAAAAAATCTAACAATTTTCCGGGAGGACTAGGACACACGTCCGGTGGGCTTCACGGAAAAAGAGAGACTGAGCAAGATGGCACCTTTAGGCGGGAAGGGAACCGCGCATGCGTGCCTGCATTCCCAAAGGCTTTCTTGGAAAGCTGGGGAAATACTCCGCAAGGGCTTCATCGACGTCGATGTAACCCATATGTGAGGACTGACTTCCTGCTTGGTCATGGAGAAAACCCAGGAGTTTCTGGGTCGCCAAGAGTCAGGACTGACTCAAAGGCACACATTGCATTTTTGACTCCTAAATGGCACAAACATACCTATTTGATTCTACCCGAAAAGGTACCCAACAGTTACACATGTGGCACAAGCACTGTATCCTTAAAAAAACTCTAATTATCTGGTAAATAAACACCTAAGTTTATAATGCATAAATACCTAAGACTAGAAACCCTAATGATCTTTTTTATCATGCAACATCTTGATCAGAGAACAATGTCTTGGCCGTATCATTGCACTTATTCTTCAAGGTGTGAATAAAAAAAGTCTGTGATAAGATTTTATCAACCACCTATAATCATACCACTGATTTTTATGGAATAGTATAATATATACAGTTTCTTGAATCCTATGGACTGCAGGATCCAAGGCAGCATGGTTTTATCAGAGGTAGGTCTTGTCAGATGAATCTGATTGATTTCTTTGACTGAGTGACCAGAGAGTTAGACCAAGGAAGAGCACTAAAGGTGGTGTGCTTAGATTTCAGCAAAGCTTTTGGCACAGTTCAACATGCAAAATGCAATGTTTGTCTTCACAACGTATAAGTAAATCGACCGCCTTTGGGATGGACACTAAAGTGACTAATCGGGTTACAAACTGATCGACTGGCAGGCAACAAATGGTAATGGCAAATAACATTCATATCACTGGAGCAAATTCTATCAGTGGTGTATCACAGATCGATCCTTGGTCCAGTTCTTTTTAAAATTTTTGTGAATTGTTGACTAAAATGATAAAGTGGTATAAAAAAAACTTAAATAAAATAAATAAATAGTTGATACTGTGTAAGGATTGTTGGGTACAGTTTGCCTCTTTGCAAATGATATCAAAATCTGCAATAGGGTAGACAATGTGGAAGACGTAGATAACATGAGGATGAATCTAGTGAAGCTTGAAGAATGGTCTATAAATTGGCAGCTGAGATTTAATGCTAAAACAATGCAAGGTCATGCAATTAGGCTGCAAAATCCCAAGGAAGTGGAACAGGGGAGGGGATAAAGTTCTTCTGTCCATGAAAGAAGAGCAGGACCTGGGGGTGATTATATAATGGCAAAAGCCAGAAGGATGCTTGGGTGCACAGGGAGAGGAATGGCTGGCAGGAAAAAGAAGGTAATAGGGCCTTTCTAAATCTCTAGTGAGACCTCATTTGGAGTGCTGTGTGCAGCTTTGGAGACAGCACCTTTAAAAAGGTAAAGTTCTCAATAAGTATACTTTGGAAGAAAGGTGGGAAGGGGAGATATGACAAAGACATTTAAAATCTCCATGGCATAGAGGAAGAGAGCCTCTTTCAATTGAATGAGGGGGTCATAGGACGAAAGTGAAAGAGTATAGACTCAGGAGTAATCTGCATAAATATTTCTTTAAGGAAAAGGTGGTGGATGCATGGAAGAATCTTCCAGGTGATGAAAATAATGACTGACTATATATGAATTCAAGAAAGCATGGGACAAGTCCAGAGGACCAATTTGGTAGAAAGGGGGACTTGTAGAGCTTAGTATTTGGTATGGATGGGCAGACTAGCTGGACTGTCATTCTGCAGTGTTTCTATGTTTCTATGCAGGACTGGACCAAATATTAGGAGAAACCAGGCAGTTGTCTAGGGCAGCAGCTTCTGGGGGCAGTAAAAAGCAATGGCATTCAAAGCAAAACAATAGATTCTGGTAGCCACATGTCATGAGGTGCAGCGGTCAGAGCCCATGGAGATAGGGGATTCTGAACAAAACGGAGCTAACTTTGACAGCTCAGAGATACACATGGCCAAAGGTTGCCATAGGAACCATACACAAGCTATTTCACGTGGTGTAGGGGAACGCCCAGACTCAAAGCTAGCTCGTGGCTCATCAGGGGATGAGGGGCAGCTGACAAGGGGCGGAGCCAACATCACAAGCTACGCAGTTAAAAATCACTCACCTGAGAGTAGTGCAGAAGCGGCTAAAGGGAGAACTGCAAAAGAGAGAACTGCTGAGGAGAGACGTGCTGGCAGGGAGAGAAGTCCCGATAGCAGGAGAACTCCAAGCAGGGAGAGAAGCCTGAGAGGCAGGAGAGAAGGATCTCCATGCTGGTTAAAACCAATTGCTGACCAAAGGAGACTACCAGGGAGGTGCAGTGCTGAGAAACCCAGGAAGGGCTGTTTGGAAGAGCAATGCACAGCTGACCAGTGCTTCCGAGAACCTTGCTACAGAGGAAGCAGAGGTAGTAGCTCTGAGGCCAGGCTAAGGCAAGACCAGTCACCCAGCACAAGGTACCAAGCAGGAGAAAACCATTATCCTGAAGATAATTTGGTGCCAAGGAGAAAGCTCAAACAGACACGGAGTGAAAAGCCTTCCCACGAGCAGAGCTGTGCTCGAGGGAGGAACGTTGAAGGGAAACTGCTGAAAGGTAACCTTATTCTTCCTAATAGAAGAAGCTTAGACTATAGCAGTCAGCCCTGTACTTATCAAGAATTATGTGCTGCCTCTGAGAGAGACTATAGTGATTATGGTATTTACCATCCACCTCTAGGCTGGTGGGGGAAGGGAACTCCCAAAGCTATAGAGAGGAACTCAGCAGTCAGAACAGAAGTTTCACTCACCGGGAAACTTACCCAGATATAGAAGAGATGCAATGTGATCCGTGTGAGGAGTCTAACGGTGATATTTACATGGACTGTACATATACCTTATCTGATAGCATATTGTCTCTATGCTGAAGAGCTGTAGGAGCTAATTCATAAAGAAAACAGACAGGAAGAGTTTTGTGAAGGAAGCTGTTTTCTTTTACCATTTTTGCCTCCATTGTGAAAGCTGAAGATAAGCATATCCTTTGTTCAAATGTTTCTTTAACTTTGATACCAGACGTATGGTTTTTGTGTTGCCTTATTTCATTGTGTGAAAATCCAACCCTGGGAAAGGAATAAATCCTGTTTAAATCCTTATCACTCCGACTACAACTACTTTCTTTTTGCTAAAGTTATGGAACTACAAATCCCAGAGGGCATTGCCAAGCCTCTCTACTATACTCCACAGCTATTAAAAAACTTACCCTGCTAATCCATCCATGCCTATGGCTTCTGGGGGGTGAGTGGGCGACACACACAAACTCAAAGAGCCATCAGCACATTCTTTTACCTGGAAACTGCAGGCCACACATATATAATGTACAAAGCAAAGTTTAATAAAAGTGTGAAGCCCAATTATGCATTTTTACGGGATTGTTACTGGATAGTGTTCGGATGCTCAAGATGTTAGTTATCAACATCTTGGGGAGGGGGAAGCTGAAGATTTGTCTAGGGCAGTGGTTCTCAACCCAGTCCTCTGAGACCCCTAGTCCAGTTGAGTTTTCAGGGAATCCACAATGAATATGCATGAGATAGAACTGTATACAATGGAAGCAGTGCATGGATATTCATTGTGGATATCCTGAAAACCTGACTGGCCTGAGGGTTCCAAAGGGCTGGGTTGAGAACCACTGGCCTAGGGCATCGACAAACTTGCACCCGCTCTGTTTCTATGCAGTTATTCAAACAATTTGACGCAGGGCTCAAAATCATATTCCTTTTTACCATGGAAGACTTTTAACACTGTGTGATTTTGCACATACAGTAAGCACACACTTGTACATGTCAAAAGTAAAGTATTGGAGTCGTTATTTAAAGCGCTTATGTGTATGGTGGTGGCACAGCACCCACTACATTAGTGGATTTTTTTTATCTGGATAATTTTGCACCTAAATTTATGTGCCAAAAGAGGAACAGTAATTGAGACATCCTAGGGGCAGTGCCATTGTAACTTATACTTTTAAGCAGCAATATTCAACTGCTAAACATATATATTAATTGGCCAAGTGGCTCCCCAATAACAGGAAATAATTTTACAAGGCGTGTGCAGAAAGTTACATAGCATTTATGGGCATATATCTCTATTTTTAAGGATTTGTGTATTTGAAAGGGCAATTACACACATGCTTTGGTGGTCACTATTCTATACGTGCACACAAGTCTCAGCAAACATACTTTCCACTGGGGTGTGCATGGGGTGGAGTTTGGTGAAGCAAAGGCAGGTCCTCCATTTACATGTGCAAGTTATAGAATACTAGAACTTAAGTGTATTTTCTGCAAATCTAGGCATGAGCAACTAGCCTGACTAGATTAAGGCAAGTCAGTATGTCCCTATTACATAAAGTACGCACATGCTTCTCTTTATAAATTAGGCCTCGAATAGGTATGTGGTAACGTGCATTGACAGTGCAGGTGTTTATTCCCTGCACATGTCTAACTTCCAGTTATATGTATATTCAGCAGTGCCATTTGGTGGATACATATAATGTGAAACTGTCTAAGGCAGACATTTCAAATTATAATTTTATTGTAAACCACTCTGCTGCTGGTTTGAAGGACAGTATATTAAGACAAAATAAACCATGAACCATATATGTTCATTGCATTAACGAATATTGGCATCAATATGCACAGTCACGCAATCCAAATAAAAAAACTCTATTGCAATAAAAGTTAATTGTAAGTGATACAAAGATTCTTTACATTACCATCCATGAAGGACTGTTCAAGGTAATCAATGATCTGAGTCGCCTCACAGATAATATGGTCTCCATGGATTAATACAGGTACTTCTCCAGAAGGGTTCAAACGCATAAACCAAGGTTCATTATGCTCACTCAGTGGAAGACTCACATCATGCTCTTCACATTTTAATGCCTTCTCAGCAATTGCCAAGCGGACCTAAATGCAAAATCATGAGCTTAGCATAGCTGTTATAAAATGAGGTGGATAAAGAGAAAAATAATGAAAGGCATTTCTATGACTATAACAGCATTTTTTACCTGTGGAAATGGAGGCTTTGATTATTGCCCACCCTCAGTGCAGACAAAATTAGCCATGTTGTCATGAGATGTGCCAGATATGTATATGTATTAGTGTGTCTGTGTGTGTCTGTGTGATGAAGGATGTGAGTGTGTGTATATGTGTATGTGTCATGTAGTGTGCTGGGAGTGCACATAGGTGTTTGTGTGTGTTATGAGAGTGTTATACAATACGTGCATGGGTGTGTTTGTGCATCACTGGGTGTGTCAGTGGAACATGTAAATGTGTTCAAGGGTGTGTATGTGTGTGTATGTGTGTGTGTATGTGTTGGTGTTGGGGGGGGGTGTTCATGTGCATTTGTTGTCTTGGGATATCAGGAGCTGTGTGCGCACCTGTCATGGGGATGTCAGGGAGGTGCATGCACATGTGTGTGTCATTGAGGGTATTGGAAGATGCATGCTTGTGTGTGTGTGTCATGGGAATGTCTTAGGGTGTGCAAACGTGTGTATATCATGAGAGTGTCAGTGGTGCATGCATCTCTGTGGGTGTCATGGAGTGTGTCAGAGGTTCATGCATGTGTCTATCATGGGCTGTGTGGGGTGTTCATACATGTATGAGTGCATATGTCATTGGGGTGTCAGGTCTGCATGTGTGTATGTGAATGGTGGTACATATGTCATGGGGTGTCAGGGATGCACACATATTTCTATGACTGAGAATCAGAAGTGCATGCATGTGTGTGTCATGGGGTGCTTGAGTATGTTTGGGTCATATGGGTATTGGAAGTGTGTGAATGAATGTGTGTCATGGAGTGTTGGAGGATGCAGGCATGTGTGTATGTGTGTAATGGGTTGTGTGTGTCATAGGCTCTGTCAGAGGCTACGTGTATGTGTGTGTCTGTGTGTCTTGAGAGTGATGGAGGTTGCATGCGTGTGTAAGTGTGTTTGTGTGTCTAGGGGGAGTTGAGAGCTGCTTGCATGCATCTGTGTGTGTGTGTCATGGGGTGCTTGAGTATGTTTGGGTCATATGGGTATTGGAAGTGTGTGAATGAATGTGTGTCATGGGGTGTTGGGGGATGCATGCGTGTGTGTGTGTGTGTGTGTGTGTGTGTGTGTGTGTGTGATAGGCTCTGTCAGAGGCTATGTGTATGTGTGTGTCTGTGTGTCTTAAGAGTGATGGTGGTTGCATGCGTGTGTAAGTGTGTTTGTGTGTCTAGGGGGAGTTGAGAGCTGCTTGCATGCATCTGTGTGTGTGTGTGTGTCATGGGGATGTCAGGAGGTGTGTATGTGAGTGTCATGAATGGTGTCAGAGGTACATGTGTGTATGTCATGGAGGTTTTTTTGGGGGGGTGCGCATGTGTGTCTCTTCTTCCAGCAACTCCCTCTCTCTCTTGGAAATGTAAACAAAAAATATATATAAGATGACACCTTTTTATTGGACCAACTAGGGCCCATTGCTTTGTTAGTCCAATGAAAACATATGTATTCCTTAAGCTGGGTCACAAGTAAGGAGGGTTCAGTACAGGTAAGGATAGTGGTGGAAGGATGGGCGCAGTTTCTATTATTTTTATTGTGATTATTTTATTGTTAATAAGATTGGTATCATTTATTTTATGTTTGTACTGTACGCTGCCTTGAATGAGAATGCAGTATAGAAATGTTTTTTAAATAAATAAATAAATATAGGTGAATATTCAAAATAGAATCATTGAGAAAACGTTAATATGAAGGAAACGTTCTATCTTCCAGTAGACCACCATCAATTGGAGGGAGGGGAAGAAGAAGAAAAAAAATGATGGACTTTACTTAAGAAATATTAAGAAAGAAAGAAAATCAAGCAATAGGTGCAAAGAACTCAGATCCAAAATCAATTGACTAATTGACCAAGTTTCACTCCTCCCATTCCTTTAGCAAAAGAAATATAGAGCTAATGTTCCAATATCTGATAACACATTTACAAAGGTAGCATAAATGAAAAGCTGCACCCAAAGCTCGAACTCCTGGTGTATCGTGAGAAATAGTTTTCTTTTTTACTGGGTCATTTGTGCAACATCAGGATAAATCCTTACAGATTGTCCAAGGAAAGGTTCATTAATTTTCCTAAAGTGCAAATGAAAATTTCTGGTCATATCAGATTCAAACATAAAATTAACCAAGAGAGTAACCTTGTCCTGGACCTCAGTTAATGATGACTAGTAATGCCAAGACATCAGGGGGATTTATCGTGGCCTGCACAGGGATGGCCAAGTACAGTCCTGTCCATGTAGGGGCCCTCCAGAAGTTCCACAACACATCACCACCCAATCCTCTGCTGGATGTTTGCCATGTTGGCACCAGCAACATATTGTCAGTGAGCACAGCAGCCAAGGAGCCATACATAGAAGCAGTGGGTAGAAAGACAAGATGCATATATGAAGCACAGACAAATGGCAAGGTCAGAGATAGGCACAATGTCAGACATACATAGTAAATGACGGCAGATAGAGCCCAGTATGATCCATCTAGTCTGCCCAGTAAGATGGCAAGAGTAGGTGCAACTGCCGCTCTGTGCACCTCCCCATGTCTTTGTTTAGGGGTGAGCCCACCGCTCCATGTAGGACACCCCTATTTGTTGAGAAATTAGATAGTTAAGATTATTTTGATTTTATCCTGTGCAGAATCATAGAGGCATGTACATACCCGGGAATGGAGATGCACAAATGTTGGAATATGGGCATGGGTATACCATCAGGCATGGCTGCTACAATAGCAGCGCTGAGGTCATATGTGGCTGGCATAAAGGTGATGGCCTATCTGGCAGTGCCATGAGAAATACATTATGTAACTGTGGGTGAATGTGCACAATGCACGCGGCCAGTTTGTAGGACATTTTCCTGACTGATTGTCCACCAGGTAATCTGTTGTCCAAGTATGGTCAGAGTGTTGCCAGCAATGGCAAGAGTGAGCCAGGTCCCCAGCACCCTATCCCCAGCTCAGGACATAGCTCTGTACAGCCTGATCATCATCGTATGTTCACCACCCCCAATCACACCACTGTAGGCAGCCGCTGGAATAACCATGTGTGCACACCACAGTTGCTAGAATGGTGCACAAGAGTATCTGACCTACTGAAGGACAATATGAAAGCAGAGATGGGTATATCCATGCACTTGACAGCCACCACAGGACAGATGTCTGTGCTCTATGTGTCACACTGCTTTCACAGACACTGTCCCCACCCCAATCCACAGTCCCAACAGTCAACGATAGAAGGAGTCTGTGGAGTGGAATATGCATGGGTGCCCTCATATGGCACTACCATCCCCTACCTGTTCCCCTAGCCTGTCTGACTTACCTATGTGCTCATTGGTATGAGGCAACAAGATCCAATGCTGCAGATAAATCGCTGAGATGACGTGGCAATCAATGGACCCTTACCATCGCCACCTCCAGTGAGCCTCTCCTGGAGTGGAGGAGCCACCTACAGACTAAAGTAGCTGCCCACTACTCAGCAGAAGTGGGTTCAAATCCCACCAGTGCTCTGTGCAATGGCCATCCATACCATGCTAAGCCATGGAAGGAAATGCTTGGCCACACAGTCCCCTGTTACCACAGTACCATGTTGCATAATTCAGCAGGTGCATCAACCCTTCATGTCAGTGAGTGTTTTGACATGGGTGCAATTGAGAACTCATGGCATGTCCCCAAATCACATTACCCCATGATGGTCTCAGAGACACAGGCAGGAGGCTAGTTGAGTGATGAGGGCAACTGCATGGCACACAGAAGACCTGTGTACAAATCCCAGTAGCACCCCTTGTACCCATGGGATGCTAACCAGAACCTCAGGGTCTCAGCAGGTAGGCCTGATAAACCACAGGCAGTCCAACATGGAGGGAACAATAAATGCAACAATATTGCTGTACGTTAATCTCTTCCACTGGACACACTGATGCATAAGTGTCTATCATATAGCCCCACAACAGTCATAACTGCAAGGTGCAGTGAACTTCATATTGGGATCCTTTTCCCCACAGTGGGAGCAATCCATGCCCAGAACCATTCTGTTGTCTCTGTGCAGTAATTCTTCAAATGGCACTGTATCCTCAAGAAGATAGGGTGACCAGCAGCACATGAACAACACAGACATGATGGAGTGGCAGACTATTCTAATGGTCAGAGCAGTAGCCTTATGACAGAGGGTTCAATTCCCACCAGCACCCACTGCCAAGTTCCTGAACCCATCATTGTAACAGGAAAAAGGTAAGCAATGTCCTTGTTTGCTCAGCCAAGCAAGTTATGTTACATTTAACTAGGGAGAGTCTCACATATTTTGTTACGTGCGCAGTGAAAGTTTTGTACATGCATGTCAGTCCATACTGTGATATGCACGCATCTCCATTCAGCAGGAATTGCACGTCCCCACCCACAGACATCTACGCCCAGAGATGTCCCATCCAGTGTCAGTCATTACCAGTGGTTGGTAGGCCTCATGGAAGAGGGCAGCAGCAAATCATGGGTGATATCCACTCATGGTATGTGATGGCCCTGCCGTATGGGGCTGAGGATGAGAGGCAAAGGGCTGCAAGGGCACCGTATTCCAGGGTGCAGGGGCATCTGTATTCCAGGGTGCCCAGACTGACAAGCCAGTACCTGGATCTCACAGATGACCTCTGTGTAAGCGGGTACCCATTTGATTGGGCAGCCATACATGATCTATGCGTGGAGCTGTAGCCCCACCTTGCCAGCAGCACACACAGGTGCCAGGCCCTGCCACTGCATGTAAAGGTCATCACAGCACTAGCCTTCCTGGGAAGGTGTTGGCAGCTGAAGGAGGCCTGAGCCAGCCTGCGGTCTCCAGGTGAGTGATGCAGTTCCTGACAGTATTCATGAGGAGCCTCCCGCTATACATCAGCTTCCCGCATATACAGCTACAGAGGCACCAGATGATGCAGGAGTTTCATGGGGTAACTTGATTCCCATTAGTGCTGGGTGTCATTGACTGCACCTATGTGGCCCTCAGGACCCCACGACAGAGTGAGGCTACATACTGCAACCACAAGTCATTCCATTCCATGAACATGCAAGCTGTGTGCAATGCCCATGTGGAAATCATGGAAATCGTTGCCCGATACCCTGGATCCTGCCATGATTCATACATTCTGTCTTAGTCTGGGATACACAACCGATTTGAGAGGGGTGAGATTACAGGAGGCTGGTTACTCGGTAAGTTGACATAGAGGTCCCCTATCCCATGCCCACACTGGCCAAAACAGAGGACCATGCCCACAAGGAGGACTGTGAGAAGGCATGCAGCTGTGAGGCTCAGCTAGCTTATGGGTACAGAGGATGGTCAAGCATAGAGCAGGCATCATGCAAGACAGGTGCATGCCCCTGATTGGTGTGGGTGTGAGAAATGTCAGTGCCCAGGTATCTGTGTGAAGGTTCCATCTCCATAGAGTGTGAGTGCAGTACAGATATGCCAGTCAGACCCCCGCTTGTGCTGTTGGCTGACACATGATACCTGGACATGACATGCCACAAGGGTCAGCTGTGATATGACATGTAACAAGGGCACAGAGAGCAAATCCAGGCGAACAGGCATAATCATACACTTAGTGATGGAGCAGGCCCGCAAGCATTAGACAAGTGGTGGGAATGGATAGGGAAAGCACAGGATACACTTGCTTCCCATAGAGGGGGATATCACAAGGCCCACAACAAATGATCAGACCGTGCCTGTCACCAGATAGATGCCAGTGATGGTGGGGGGAGTGGCAAGGCTCATGCTCTGCCGATATGCACACCTATCCTCTTTCAGTGATATGGCCCATCAAAGTCCAAGGTGCCTCCCTCCCACTGGCTCCCACAGCACAGCTCACTTACAGACATCTTGATCCTGTATCTCCCCTCATGACACCTGTGTTGTTGCCTATGTTGCCCATGTAGTTGGACATTGTGGTCAAGGTTCATTCCAGGTTCAAGCAATCTGAGGCTTCAATTTCCAGATTAGTATATACAATTTATGATTTAAATGGTTTTGTACTGCTTAGCTTGTTGGCTTTTGGGCATAAGATTTTCAGAATAAAAAGGAGTTGTTTGTTCGGAGGGTTTTCCCTGCATAACAAACATTTATATAATGTTTGTTATGCAGGGAACATTCCAACATTTATATAATCTTATTTTTAGCTTTTTGGTTTTTTGATCGGATCTTTTGGACTTATCACCCATGTCTATGCAGGTGACAGAGGATACCCCCTGAGGGAATGGCTCATGATCCCCATCATCCACCTAAGCACATCATCAGGACAGCACTACAATCATAAGAACATGAGATATGCCATACTGGGTCAGACCAAGGTTCATCAAGCCCAGTATCCTGTTTCCAGCAGTGGCCAATCTAGGTCATATGTACCTAGCAGTTTCCCCAAAAGACACAGGTTCCACAATGCTTGTATTTGGTCAAGCAGTGATCTCCTGGGTCCCTTTTAATAATGGTTTATGGACCTTTCATCCAGGAACTTGTCCAAACCTTTTTTAAACCCAGTTACACTAACAGCCTTTACTACATTCTCCGGTAACACATTCCAGAGTTTGATTACACGTTGAGTGAAAAAAATATTTTCTCTTATTAGTCTTAAATATGTTACTCTGTAGCTTTATTGCATGTCTCCTAGTCTTTTTATATTCTGATGACATATACAATCGATCTACGTTTACCCGTTCCACTCCACTCATTAATTTATAGACCTCTATCATATCTCCCCTCAGCCGTCTCTTTTCCAGGTTGAAGAGCCCTAAACCTTTTAGCCTCTCTTCATAGGAGTATCCAAGGCACACCAGAGCACCAGGGGCATCATCGAATGCACCTTTAACCAACCGTAGAGCCACTTTCGTTGTCTTGATCAGTCTGATGGTGAGATGCAGCATGATCCGGCAAAGGTCTCTCAGATCTTTGCAACCTGGTGTATGCTGCATAACTATGCACTACAATGCAGGCAGCCCTTGCCAGCAGGCCCTGACCTACCCCAGGGAGATGGTGATGAGGAAGAAGAGGTGGGACTACAACTGCCCCCTGGTCAGCCATGCAGGAGGGAAGTGGCAGCATGGCAAAACCTGATCCGCAGAAATTTTGCATGAATACATTAATTGACTAATACCATATCAGCCAACAGTACTGGCAGGGAGCCATACTGGGACTGTTCATCTCTCCAAGGCACAGCATGCTACAACCTGTAAAGATGGACCCATAATGGTGACATACGCAGAGCTGACTGGCAGGAGAAAGCACATTTATCTTGTTAATTTGTTATCTTAATTTGTTGTTTAATTCATATGTCTGATAAATATATATTTCTCCTTATTCTAGGGTGCTGTCAGGTGACCAATGATCCCAGTATCCCTTCAGGCCCTGTTGTTACCTGCCCTGTATCAGGGTGATAAGGAAATAAACACAGACCCTGTGTGCAATAGCCACTGGTCTGACCACCACACCAGTCCCCCAATGCCACCAATCCACACCCTGAACTGACACGGACAAAGACTCTGTGGATTGCTGTCCCAAGGGGTGCTTGCAAATGGCTGGCCAAGCTCATCTGGTTGCCCTAGGTGTCTGTCCCAGGCATGGGATCCCCACTGTACATATATTAACAAAGAGCCAGTGCTGCATCAGCACTGGTGAGATGACAGAACATGCAATGGATAGGAACATAAGATATGCCATACTGGGTCAGATCAAGGTCCATCAAGCCCAGTATTCTGTTTACAACAATGGCCAATCTAGGTCATACGTACCTAGCAGTATCCCCAAGGGACACAGGTTCCACAGTGCTTGTATTGGGTCAAGCATTGATATCCTGGGTCCCTTCTTAATAAAGGTTTATGGACCTTTCCTCCAGGAACTTGTCCAAACATTTTTTTAACCCAGCTACACTAACAGCCTTTACTACATGCTCCAGTAACAAATTCCAGAGTTTGATTACACGTTGAGTGAAAAAATATTTTCTTTTATTAGTCTTAAATAGTTTACCCTGTAGCTTCACTACATGTCCCCTTGTCTTTCTATATTCTGATAGCGTAAACAATTGATCTATGTTTACCTGTTCCACTCCATTCATTAATTTATAGACCTCTATCATATCTCCCCTCAGCCGTCTCTTTTCCAAGTTGAAGAGCCCTAACGTTTGTAGGCTCTCTTCATAGGAGTAGCCTTCCATCCCCTTTACCATTTTGGTGGGTCTTCTCTGTACCTTTTCTAATAACGCTATATCCTTTTTAAGATACGGTGACCAGAATTGCACAGAATATTCAAGGTGCGGTCGTACCATGGAACGATACAGTTGCATTATAATATCCTTTGTTTTATTTTCCATTTCCTTCCTTGTGATACCTAGCATTTTATTTGCTTTCTTGGCCGCCGCTGCACACTGGGCCGAGGGTTTTAACATGTCATCCACGATGACGCCTAAATCTTTTTCCTGGGTGGTGGTTCCCAATGTGGAACCTTGCATCGTGTAACCATAGTGTGGGTTGTTCTTTCCTAGGTACATAACTTTGCACTTGTCCACATTAAATTTCATCTGCCATTTTGATGCCCAGTCTTCCGATTTATCCAGATAATCCTGCAGTTTTCCGCAATCCCCTTGGTTTTTAACAACTTTAAACAGTTTTGTGTCATCTGCAAATTTGATAACCTCACTAGTTATTCCCTTTTCCAGGTCATTTATGAATATGTCAAAAAGCAGCGGACCCAGTACAGATCATTGGGGTACTCCACTGTTCACCTTTTTCCATTGGGAAAATTGGCCATTTAGCCCTACCCTCTGCTTTCTATCTTTTAACCAGTTCTCGATCCACAATAGTACACTGCCTCCTATCCCATGTCTGTTTAGTTTTGCCAAAAGCCTCTGATGAGGGACCTTGTCAAAGGCTTTCTGAAAGTCCAGATACACTATATCAACCGACTCACATTTGTCTACCTGTTTATTCGCACCTTCAAAAAAACATAACAGATTAGTAAGACAAGATCTTCCTTGTCTAAAGCCATGTTGGCTGTCTCCCATTAGGCCAGGACTATCTACATGCTGAGTAATTTTGTTTTTTATGATGGTTTCTACCATTTTTCCCAGTACTGACGTCAGGCTCACCGGTCTGTAGTTTCCCGGATCACCCCTGGAACCCTTTTTAAAAATTAGCGTTACATTGGCGATCCTCCAATCTTCAGGTATTACAGATGATCTTAATGAAAGTTCACAGATTACTAATATCAGGTCTGCAGTCTCATATTTCAGTTCTTTCAACACCCTTGGATGTATACCATCTGGTCCAGGTAATTTGCTACTATTCAGTTTCCCGGTGTAGCAATATTTCTCTCAATTCCTCTGCAGTATCACCTTTAAAT
The DNA here is from genome assembly GCA_033557465.1 of Ichthyophis bannanicus. Lineage (NCBI taxonomy): Eukaryota > Metazoa > Chordata > Amphibia > Gymnophiona > Ichthyophiidae > Ichthyophis > Ichthyophis bannanicus. Next base: position 1,558,458,709 of record CM066031.1, on the reverse strand, counting down.
ACCACTTCAGTCTTGGGTAACATCTTCCTCAGTAAAGACCGAAGCAAAGAATTCATTCAGTCTCTCCGCTATAGCCTTGTCCCCTCTTACCCCTCTATCATCTAATGGTCCAACTGACTCTCTCAAAGGCTTTTTGCTACAAATGTACTTGAAAAAGTCTTTATTTCGCATTTATGCTTCCATAGCAAGTTTCTTCTCAAATTCTCGCTTTGCCTGCCTTATCAATGCTTTGCATTTAACTTGCCAGTGCTTGTGCTGTTTCCAGTTTGTCGTTTGGCTCTTTTTTCCATTTCCTGAAAGATGCTTTTTTGGCAATAGCCTCTCTGATCTCACCTTTAAACCATGCTGGCAGGTTTTTGGACTTTCTTCCACTTTTCTTAATGTGTGGAATACAGCTGGTCTGGGCTTCCAGGATAGTATTTTTAAACAACACCCAAGCTTGATGTAAGTCTTTAACCTTTGCAACTGCTCCTTTTAGTTTTTTCTTAACTATTTTCCTCATTTTATCATAGTCTCCCTTTCGAAAGTTAAAAGGTAGTACTGTGGATTTCCTTACTATCCCTCCTCCACTAATTAAATCAAACACGATCATGCTATGATCACTATTGCCAAGTGGCCCCAACACCCTTATCTCCTGCACCAGATCTGGTGTTCCACTAAGGACTAGGTCCAATATGGCTTCCCCTCTGGTCGGTTCATGAACCAGCTGCTCCAAGAAGCAGTCATTTATTTCATCTAGGAACTTTATCTCCCTAGCATGTCCTGCCGTGACACTGACCCAGTCGATACCGGGGTAATTGAAATCACCCATTATTATTACTGTGCTGTGACTTTTGTTAGCTTCCTTGATTTCTTTGAGCATTTCATCATCCATTTGTTCATTCTGGCCAGGCCGTCGATAGAACACCCCTACTGCCATCACCTTCCCCTTCATACATCGAATTTCAATCCATAGAGATTCTACAGCAAATTTTGTTTCCTGCAAAACTTTAATCCTTTCTGACTCAATGCCCTCTCTAACCTAGAGCGCAACCCCTCTACCAATTTGATCAGTTCTATCATTACGATATAGTTTGTACCCAGGTATCACAGTGTCCCACTGGTTATCCTCCTTCCACCATGTCTCTGAGATTCCAATCATATCTAACCTCTCATTTAGTGCTATATATTCTAACTCTCCCATCTTATTGCTTAGACTTCTAGCATTTGCATATAAGCATTTTAGAGACTGGGTACCACCACCTCCAGGGATTCTCCTTGGGGAGAAGAGGAGTTCACCAGTGGTCACAGAAGCAGCCTAACACCCTGCAAATCAGGATTCAATTCCCTGGGGTGCTTCTTGACCCGGTCACCATGACCATGCATCATGTTGGACTGAAATGTATGTCTATCATATTAAAGTCACACAGGCACCCCTGTGTGGAATCCAGGCAGTTAGTCCTCCCAGTCGCCTATTTATTTGGTAATGGGCAGAAGTATAGTTGCAGTGAAAGTATCAGATCATCCAGATGGTCTCAGTTAAGAGAGATTGGGGTGTAGCCCAGTGGTATAAGTAGTATCTCATACATGCAGGAGACCCAGGTTCAACTCCCATCAACAGTCCTTATCCATTCATAGCCTCAGATAATAAATCTTCACTGTCATGTAAAGTCCCACCTTTTGACCAGAAAGGCAACCACTCAGAGGGACTATTGTAGTAGTTAATATGGAATGGCAGACTTGATAGGTCACGTGGTCTTTTTCTGCCATCATGTTTCTATACCATATCCTGTGAGATACATATATAGGAATGTGTCTGGTGAAGTATCTGAGAGGACTGCTGTTTGCAGACATGACTGTGAAGCATGTGCCACTCATGGAAGGGGATCAGTGTGCATGTTGAGATTGGGAGAAGAAGCCTCATACAGCAGCTCCCATCTACCAGGGTTGACTAGTTGGGCCTATGTCCCCATGGCCAAACAACTGTCATCTGCAATCACAAGAAAGAGTGAGATGTGGATGAGCAGCCCTGTATCTCCACACATCTGCAAGGGATGGAAGGGGGCTAAGTTTCTGTCATGGATCGTGACATATACAGTGCCAATCCTGAACATCCAGAGCTATATGACTGACCACCCATCATCCCATGCCATCACATATAGCCCAGATCACATACTGTACATACAATCCATACAAGGCAAGCATTACGTGCAATTATCGGCACTGCCAAATGTAGAGTCTGAGGAGGCCCTTAAAGCCACCCAGGCACCAAGAGGTGCGAGGGTATGTGCCATTAACACAGGCGTAGGACTGTCATGGTCATGACAGACATAACAGCCTGGAGGCAGTCTCCATAGTATTGTTATGAGGATGGGTCCTATGGAACTGATCTGGAACCATATGGCAAACAGTGCCCCAATGGCTGCCACAAAGACAATGGCACAAGAGTTGACATCTATGCCTGATTTTATTGGTACATGCAAAACTGACATGAAACATACATTGCTCCCAGCACTTCCGTCCACATCCTAACCCCTGTACAACCAGTTCCCCAATATCAAAAAACACAATGACACAATGCAACAAATATCAATTTAACAAATTGTATAAATAATTTTAATTAATCATATAACAGTGTAATGAACACACATCTTTCAAAAATATATATGATACATCAATATATGTAAATGTGGATAATATATTTAATATAATGTATTTCTTCCAAAGGCAATATCATCACCAATTTACCTAAAATCTTTTTTACCTAAATTACAACACATGAAAAAAAGCACAAATCACATAAACTCACCATTCACACATACATTCATACAAGATAATCACAATTACTAAAACTTATAATAATATTTCATCCCCACTATCTCACTACCAACTAATGCTCATGAGATTTTAACAAATATGCAAGGAAGTTGTTGAAGCCGGTGGAAAAATATCTCCACAAGAGTCCCTGCATTGCAAGGAAAACTGTACCTCGTTAAACTACTATTACTGTCCCAAGGAAGATCGTGCAAGGGCTCCAATAAAAAGTGGTATAAACCACAATCATGTCGTATCCAATCAGTCCATCATCCAGGAACCGACGGATCTCACTGCCAACTTTCCACAGTAAACAGGAAACACCTTTGTACTGCAACTAAATCAGAATTAACAAACTTTAATGTCAAATCAATACTTCAAAACAGTCTCCCAAAAAACCTTTAAAAATATACAAACTAACCCATAAAGTTCTCCCCCTTCAATAACCTGAAACAAATCCCCCCAAGAGAAACTTCCACCATCAGCAACAAATGAAACACTATCACCGCTTCATGTTAAAAAATCTCCATTCACAGCATGAGCGTTAGTTTCGCCACAACATGGCTTCATCAGGGTGAATTGTTCAACCTACAACACATTAACCAAAACTTTTAAAAGTAATATCGCCACAGTATCATTCCCAACAATAAACATATTATTCTGCATCCCCACCAACCTCAAAAAACATCCGATGTTCACTTCTGTTTGATGGCTCCCGCATGAATGAAAACGCTAGAGACAGACGCCCGCACATGCGCTTTTTATACAAAATCCCAGATTCAAAGATCCTCAAAGGTCCTCAATAGAACCAATGCCATTCTAGCTGTGAATTTAACCCTTGAGGCGCCATGCTCTTCCACCGAAAAATGTACTGCTGTTCTCTACGACATAAATGTCGTTGAAAATTACCACCCTCTCCACCCCTAACCACTTCAAGTGCAAAACAACGGAAATCCTCAAGAGATGATTATGTGTCCTCCAATGAGTAACTAATGGAGCTGCCTCTACCCCTCGACGAATAGCCGATAAATGTTCGATGATACATTTTTAAAAGGACGCAAAGTCTGTCCTATATATAATAAAGGACAAGGACATATCACAATATAAACTACTCCAATAGAGTTACAATCTGTAGCATCCCGCAGTTGATATGTGAATCCTAAAAACGGATGTGTAAAGGATGTAACCTCCATCGTAACTGGACAAACCACGCAACGATGACACTTCTTATGACCTGGATTATCCACAATGGAAAGAAACTTAAAATGAGTATTGACCAGCAAATCCCTCAAAGTTTTACCCCGTTGGAAAGAAAAAAAAATCAGAGGATCTGCAAATACGGGATGCACTCTCAAAATATCCCAATGCGATAAAACCAAATCCCGTATATGACTAGCCTGAGGCGAAAAGGGTAACACACAAATCAAAGATGAATCTTGTTCACGTTGAGACCTCAAAAAAAGCCAGTCACGATGCCCGTTTAATCACTCTTTCTGGATAACCCCGTCTCATAAATTTGCGTTTCATACATTGTGCCTGTGACAAATATTCTTCTTTAGAAGAACACAATTTCCGTAAACGTAAAAATTGTCCTACTGGTATATTGTCCTGTATATGTCATGGGTGAAAACTGGTATAATCTAACAAACTATTCCGGTCTGTACCTTTTGAAAAAATAGAAGTATGAAATCCATCTGCACATAATGAAATCTTTATGTCCAAAAAATGTACCTCACTCACCGATATTTCTGGAGTTAATTGTAGATGTGAGTCCTGAAGATTTAACCAATCTAAAAACTCACGTAAATAACTCCCAGATCCTTGCCAGTTCCCCATACATCAGACATTCCCACAATCCACCCCACTCATTGAACCCCATCACATTTACACCCTGACCCTGCATAACCCCTCCTGCTCCTCGATTTACAAGGCAACCTAGGCTCCCTACTTGCCCTTCCCATGGCCCTTGCCCTACCCCTTGCCAATCCCCCTCAGAGGACACAGTGATACCTACAGAAGGTTCTGAAGGCAGGTTGGCATCTGAGTTTGAGCTCTCATCACTCCCACTCCCCCCTCAATGTTGACATAGAAGGGTGGGAAAACAGTCCTGACCCCCCAGAATTCTGAACAGGGCCCAGAATGTGTCTTTGCTCATTCATTTTGTGCCAGAAGCAGTGGACTGCCATGTGGCGTGGCAAGTGGCACCTTGCAGGTCCCAGTGGCAGCTATGGATGTTGCAGTGCTGGCCACCGGGGTGGCAGAGGTAGTGACTGTGGTGGCAACCAGCTGGCATGTGCAGGGGTCTGTGACAGTGTAATGCGCTGGGAAGGTGTGCGTCCAATGCAGCTTTTGCAGGAACTCCATTACTGTGCTCCTGAAGACCCTGATGGAATCCTCCAGTTGTGCTGTGGGCTGGAGCTGGCTCTGCTGCAGAGCTATGATCTCCTCTAGCAGGGCAGGTTTGGCCCATGACTGTGCCTGTCTCTCCTTCTGACAAGCCAATAGCCGTTCTGTGCAGTTGGCGTAATCCTCCCCTCATCGGCCATTCCTCCAGACCAGTTGCAGCCTGCTGTGCTGGTGGGATAGGGGTTTGTGCCCCATGCTCCACATCTTCACCCACACTGTCTGCATATCCTCACCCCCGGTGTCTCCAGCTGGCAGATGGGTGTCCTGGCTATGCCCATCAGTTGGTTCACCCCCCCCCCCCACCTTGCCTGTGCCCGATGACTTGGCAGATGAGGTAGATGGAGTCACAGGGGGATGAAGGGAGGATCTGCTGGGGGTCACTGTGTATCGTGTGCAGCAGCATCACCTCCTGTGAAGACACAGACATATCATGTTAGGCAGGTTTATCCTTGTGGCTATCACACACTGGGGGTTCAGGATATGAGATATTACAAGCACAAGGTTTATCACCCAGTGCTGGGTCACCTAGTTGGATAGGTTATGCAGGCACATAGTGCTATACTCCCCTCTGTGCCTGAGCAGCTAATGTCACAACATAACTCACAGTACATACAGCCCAGAGATGGCTGTACCATTGTCATAAATATATCATACTCCATGGCAGCCCCAGGCTGTGAGCAGGATGTGAACCACAAACCAACAGTTGGCTAGGACTGCTCCCTGATAACCAAGACATACCAGATGGCCAAGGCACTAACCCCACATGTATGTGAGTGAGCACCCTAGATGTGTCCACAAAGAAGTATGGAAAGAACTGTGTGCATGGCAAGCAAAGAACGGCACTGCACCCTGTTGTACAGAGGTACTCCCCACAGCAGCCATGTTCTAGAGGAGCTGAGCATGTAGCGATGATGTGTTTGCATAGATATGAACTCCCAGACAACAGGCACTGAACCTACACTCTAATCACAGTAACAGTCAGACAAAGGATATGCTAACACAACTGACCTATCTGAAGCCGAGGTGGAGGGGTATGACCTAGCAGCTGACACACACAGCAGTCGTGGGCACAAAGTCTCACTGATCAGCTGATGTCATGCCGAAGGGCATGGCACACACATTCTGGTAGGGCCAGGACATGGGAATGTGACAGCACAGCAATGACTGCTGATATGTAACAACCACATTGTTCACCTGCTTGGTGAAGAGTAGAGCTATAGCCGCATGGTTAGAGCATTGCCTGGGGAACCAGGATAGCAGTATGTAATGGTGTGTTCACATTGCTTTAGCATTTAAGGCAGAGCAGCTAATGTCATAATCGGAACATAGTAGTATCAATAAAGATCTTAAAAGATTGATCAAATCATAGCTTATATGTCCTACACACAACTGTTAATCTGCATTTATCTGAGGCAATGTAGGGTAATTGACCTGCCCATGGCCACAAGGAGTGCAAGTGGGAATCAAACCCCAGTCTTTTGGTTCCCAGGCCAGTGCTCTAATCTTTAGTCTACACCTCCACTCCAAGGCAACAAGACATCAGATTAAGCCAGGCTTTGCCTGATGTTGTCTGATAATTACTGTAAGGTCTGGGTCCGAATTCCCCCCTCCTAACCCCCCCCCCACAAGGTGACATGTAAGCTTCAACACACCACGCCCAGCACATTCCTGCTAGGGCACCATTGTACCACATTACAAGCAATGTCATAATGGCCAAATGATGATGTGCTATCCGAGTGCCACAGCCCTGTCATGTACAGTTGTGCTATGGCAGCAAGCCAATGGGGAGGTGGGCAGACCCTGGATAGCATAGTAGTTGTCAGGTGACACCCTCCCAATGCGTGTTCTTCAGAGGCACACACTGACAAGGTGACTGTGGGCAAGTTGATGCCACTGCTTTGTGTTGGACTAGTGTGCACAGCAGGAGTGCCCAAGGTGTGGCCAAGCCTTATAACACCTGGCCCAACATAGCATTTTTCAGAGGCATCGGGACAAGGATAAGAGGCACAATGCAGATGCTATAGGTGGCTGTGCAGTGGAAGCATGGGATGGTGGTGGGGAGGCAAACATGGAGTGGAGGAGTGGCCTAGTGGTTGGGGAAGGGTACTTCAGGCCGGAAGGTCGGGGGTTCAAATCCCACTAGACGACAGCAACCTTGGACCGGAAGGACTGGGGTTTCTAGTCCCACAGGTGCTCCTTGTGGTCTTGGGCAAGCCACTTAACCCTCCATAGCCCATATTCCGTGTAAAATAGTTATCTCCAAGTTATAATGCCCTGTTCAATGTAATTTCAGTTTGTTCAATGTAAACCGCACTGATGCAGAATAGCGCGGTATATAAGAGAATATAAATAAATAAATAACATGAGGAACAGGCTGCTGACACATATTAGTCACTTATCTGGCTCCTCCCAAGGCTTCTGAGATGTCCAGACTGCCAACACCCTCCATGGCAGATGTGTTCACGGTGGCCAGGACCCTCTGCTTGAGGTCAGTCAGTGGCAGTGGCTGCCCATCTGACCCCAACTGACAGGACCTCTTGGCTGTATCATGCCTACCTGCAGCCATTTGAACTTCAGGTCCCCAATATCCTGGTTAGTGTAGTATATTGCATTCAGCTTTCTGCAGATGGCAGCCATTGCTGCTGCTTCTCATAGGCCCTCACATGGGTCCCCTCGTCACCCATGAGGATGTGCAGATGGTCCAGGATCTCCTGCTGCATCATGTTGAGCTTGCCCACTGAAATGTTGTGCTTCCGAGAGTGTGCCTTAGGTGCCATGTCCCCTTCTCGCCACCCACAGCAACAGAGTTATGTGCAAAAGGTGGAGATGAGTAAGTTGAGGCAGGCCCATCCCCATCAACAGTCTATTGCATAGATGTTTCCAGAGATGGACAACTGTGTCATGCCTAACATTTCCGTGGACACACCGGACACGTGCGTGCACTTCTGGCATGTACACATGTCTAAATCAGAGATGGGCCAACACACCATGACCCGACATTGCTGGACAAGTGTGTGCCTTTCTATTGAATAGACGCATCCTATCAGAGATGAGCAACTGCATCATGCCTGGAACCATTGCTGTGCCTTGCTTGGTCAACACTGTGCCCCCTCCCATTAATACCACCCCAGGCGGTTGCCTGCATTGCCAAGCCATCCCATCACCCTTGTTGGCACTGCAATCACCTCATGCAGGTCTGCAGAGGGGCACTGTACTGATTGTGATGTGCAGCTTGCAAGACCTGCATGCATCTCCCAGGCACCACATGATACTGATAGTGGCTCCATGGCTGTACATCCATGCTTTCTCTTCGTCTCCAACGGTCCCTTGTATGGCAGTTCAGCACAGCTGGGGAGGTGGGGCATTGGCTAGTGCTGTCAGTGCCACTGTAGTCACTTTGCCACCCTGCATTCATTCCCATGTGTATCTATTGCCACCATTGCGGAGGCCTACTTTGTCCGAGAGAACACATATCCCCCCTCAGCCATCTGTCTAATGGGACATGGAGCTACAACCATGTTGAGCTATTTGTCATGGGGGAGTTATCACATCCCCCTCACATATGCATAGCCTTGTCTCTGTGCACTGGCTAAATCAGTCACATAAATAATGTACCTAGTGAAGGCCTTTCCACACACGGATGCACCATGTGTGGTGCTATACACTTTTATGCTATATGGGGTTTAGCCACATACATGCATATATCCAGCTGGGGTGTATCTTACTGATAGTGTTCCACATTCCCCTGCCATTGTGAGAGTGTGTGTGCATTTAGAGCTTCCCACGGGAGCAACAGCAGTGTGTAATAGCAAGGCATGGTAGACTTCGACCCCTGGTTTGTGTTGGCTTTGCTGCATGCTGCTGACTGTGAATGGCAGAGGGAATCAAGGAGATGGCCATATGTCAGGGGACCCAGGCTGAGGACCGGTCCGTGAACATGTCTGTTGCCCAAAGTTTTACCAGGTACCGATTGGACTGAGCAGCCATAAATGTGCTGTGCCTAGTGCTGAAGCCACACTTTGCTGCCCTTTCTCACAGGGGATAGGCCATGCCTGTGCATGTCCAGGTCACCATTGTCCTAGCTGTCCTAGGAACTGTTTCTTCCCAGTAAGTGTCGGCTCCTGCATGCAGACCGGACATGGCTGCATCCTCCTAGTGCCTCATGCAGTGTCTGGGTGCCGTGGTGGGGCTACAGTGATCCTATGTTTTCTGATTGTGAAACCTGGGCTCACGTGTTAGAGGAATTTCCATGGCTGCCCCAACCTCTGGTCAAACTAGGTGCTTGCATAGGGCATCAACCTCTGGGAAGCAGCAGAAGCGGGATATTCAAAGCAAGGTAAAACATTTGGACAGGGTCTAAAGCAGGATCTAGGGTCCGCTCTGGAGATATCCAGTGCTGTGTGCTCACCGCATGTATATATTGTTGGTGGATGGGCTCTGTCAGTACTGTTGTGTATGTGCCCATGTGTTCTTGTGTATGCAGTTGGATATGCAAGGCCTGTGAGGTGTGGAATGGCATCTGTGTCACCCCGATGAATGTATGGTTGGTGCTGTGGTATTCTAGCAATCCAACTGTTCCCTCACTACAGTTTGGCACATGCCTCCTCAAAATCTCCTCCACAGACAGGCATGCCCCACCTATGACTGTACTAAGCAGATGCCTACGGCCTCTACTGCAAATGGGTGGCAGATGCAGAGCATATGGACTCTATATTCAATATGGGTTGCAAGTGGGAATGTACAGTGAGGTCACCTGGGGCCATAGCACTTATAGCAGGTATAGGGCCGGTCCTGCCTCCAGCCAGCATTTTTAATCTGTTGGCACATATGCCCTGCATTCCATGTGTGCACATCAGTAACAGACACAGGACAGATAGAAGGTGGCACACATTCTACGACAACAATAAACCTTTATATAAACTTTGACGTGTGTACAAGCCATACGTATTTACAAACTATCTTACAGGACACTTACAATGGTATTGTACAATGTGATCAGAGTCTCTCTGCAGTTACAGCTCGGTATCGCTCGGCCCCGTAAGTATAGCATAACAAGGTCCAGTGGCCGGCGCAAGTCAGCAAGCCCCTGCAGTATCAACTGCTCCATGGCAGCTAGACACTGCATGGTCTCACGGAGTGCACTAGCCAATTTTGCTTCCTTGTGCTGCACCACAGCTGAATAGCAAGTATCCTGTAGCAGCCTAGGTCTCAACTTCCCACCCCTCCCCCTCCCATCCCCAGGACCTACCTGTGCCTCCTCACCATCCCCACACCCATCCATCAGTACTGTCACATACTCCTCTATATTCCTACTCCCTGCATCCAGCCCCCACCACCATCCCTGCCCCTCCCCTCAACACTCCCATTCCCCACCACCATCCCTGCCTCCTCACCCTCCCTACTCCCTTGGCCCTTCACCAACCAGGTTTCTTCGCTCTCCCTGCTCCCATTACCCTGCTCCAGGCCTCCTCCTCCTCCCCAGCCCCATCACCCTGCCCTGACCAGGCTTCCTCACTCTCCCTACTCCCAGCTCCCTGGCCCAGCCAAGCCTCCTCAGCCTCCCCACTCCCCTGACCCTGCCCCACTTGAACCTCCCCCATGTCTGCAACACCATTGCTGGGCCTCATCCCAGCCTCCTCAGCATCCCCTTTCCCATCTACCTGCAGTTCAGCCTCCTCCAGGGGCTCAAGGTACAGGGTCTCATCTACCATGCCCTCTTCCCTGTCTTCATCCAGCTCCTGCACCACCTCCTCATCTTCCACCTCCTCCATGGCCTCTAGAGAGCCTGTTCCCTCATCCCTGGGGATGTCTAGCCCTTCCCCTTCAGAAGGGCTTGATATGTCAGAGACAGCTATCACTCCCTCCTCTGCCTTATCACCCTCCTCCGAAGGGGAGGGGCTGGACAGCACAATGGGGATGGTTGGGCTGGGGCTGGTGGGCACATGTCCATGGCCACTGCTGCTGCTGCTGGGGCTTGGTGGGCTCTGTTTCCTACTCTCATGGAGCAGGTGGCACAGCTGTTAATGAGAGATACAGAATTGTTGATTGGTTTATGCTACTAGTCTGTGTTCTTGCTATTTGGTAGGTAATCATTATGAAGAATGTGGCAGAGATGGAATGGTGGACTGGTGGTTAGAGCACGTTCTTGGTAAACCAGGATCCAGGTTTGATTCCCACTTGTACTCCTGTTGGCCTTTGGTAGGTCACTATAATCATCATAGACTCAGAGGAATGCAGGTTAGCATGGTCCATGGATCTTGTCCCCTACCAAACTAGGGCTCCAATTGGAGGTGGATTGATACAGCTGTATGCAGGTCCAGTTCTATACAACACTTGTGATTCTATGAGGTACAGCAGTGTACACTGAGATTTCAGACCCTGGCCTAGTGGTTGGGACACAGTACCTCAGGCCAGGGGGTTCAATTCCTACCTGGGGACAGCAATCTCAGGCCAGAGGGACTGGCGTTTCTAGTCCTATCGGCACTCCTTGTGGCCTTGGGCAAGCCACTAAATCCTCCATTGCCTCAGGTACACATAGAATGTGAGCCCTTTGGGGCCAAGGGAATGTAAATATGTATAAATGTACAGTCAAGTACACCTCAATGAAAATGTAAATTGTTGATTCTTACCATATGTAACCAATGTTTGATGTGTAGAGTAAACTGCTTCTGATCGCTGGAAGTAGCGGTATACAAATGAAACCAAATAAAATTAAAAAAAAAAAAATCCAGTACCTGTTTGTAGTGAATACATAATGCAAACTGCTTTGATTGAAGGATAAAGCAGTATAGAAAACTGGTTAAATAAATAAATAAATAAATAAATATACATGTACATACAGTCACTTTTCTACACACTTGGGGCATGCCTTTAATTGCCCAGCCTATGCGCATACCAGGTGTGAGTGTGTTGTGTGATATGTTGATGCTATTACACCCATTTTTCATTGGGCCGCTGGGTATATGGCTGCATGTGACTCCAGGCTGACTGGTCAACCTGGGGACATGTATCTGTAGTGTGAGGTTAGCCGCTGTTCAGCTCCAGCCTTGTGGCTGTATACATTCAGGATATGGGTGCAGTACAGGGCATTGTGGTTGGACTGCAGGACCTGTTCCACATGTCTGATTTTTGGCCCGGGGATAGGGCTATGGTTCTCTGAGGTTCACTGGTGATGGGCAAGTGTATGTTGGTGGCTTATGTGGACATGCTTACTAGGGAGGCATTAGACAGTGCACATTATGACTTGAGTGGATGCTCACAACACGTGATTGCTCATTTTCCTCTATGCTGGTATCAGAGTCTCTCTTGGCCAGGAGGATCACATTGAGCTTTACTGAGAGCCCTGCATATGATTTTCAGGCCCCAACCATTCTCAAGTGCGTATTCCCACTGCCAGTTAGGAGGTGCTTGTTCATGACCTACCCAGTGGCAACGAATTCCATCCTCTGGTGCATCATGCACATGCACTCCTTCTGTGCTGGTAGATATCTGACTGCTTTGTGGATGATGTTATTACAGAGAGGTGTGTTGATCATTTGCAGGCCTCGATCTCATGTACAGTATTCAGCCATTTCTGCCATTCAGGGATTTGTGTGATATTCAGTCACCCTCTACCTGAGAATATACGTGGGCTCTGCTAGGTTGCAGAGCCTTCACACTACCTAGGGACACTCTCCCATTCTGGCGCCTTCACACCTCCTTATTTCTACCTTGGTCGTCCCAAGATAGGCCATCTTGATCTGTGTCCTCTTCCCACTCTGATCTGCAAAACCATCTCTCCGCAGCTGCTATGGTATACTGTTGCTTCACTCTATCTGGGGGACTACGTATGAATCTCTTGCTACACTCTCCCCTATTGTGGCTATGGTGTTGTTCTTGGGGAGATTGTTAGCAGATGGGCATGACCAGGGTCTGACATCTCACTGTACACCACAGAATATGCCTTGTGGCCACATTGGGAACATTGTTGCTGCTAATTATTGTAGTCAAATTCTGTGGTGGGTGCATAGCTGGCTCTCAATTGGCCCTGGTGTCAACATGGACACTCACCTTGCTCCCACTGCAGCTGCTGTCATATGCGTTGTATGAGTCAGGGTCACATGAGTCTTCTGGTGCAGTACTGCATCTGGTAGGCCTCATCATCCCATAATATGTGGAAGCATCTGTGGAGAGAGGACATATGTAACCATTCATTGGAATATATGACATGCCATACTGAGTCTGACAATAGTTAGGCAGGCCCTGTCTTCTGCTGTGAACTGTGGTCACTCCTGATCTGCAATACTCTGTAGGTTCCCATGCTGGTCCCAGAGTGGGAATACTTTTCATTGGCCCTGTAATGTCATCTTCTCTAGACACCCCCCCCCCCAGTACATGTGCATATACCATCTTTCTGCTCTGCAAGCCTGACAGCTCTGTGGACATCATCTCGTGTCATATTCAGGTTGAGGATTACACACTGCATGCAGATATGTGGCCTCTTATTGATCCGCTATAGGTTCATTTGCTGCCTCATTGCATGTCCCCATGTGTTTCATTTTTGTGTTGGTATTCAGATAGGAAGTGATAGGGTGGCATGGTGGTTTGGGATGGTACCTAATAGCAGCACCATACCTAGCCCTGTGCAAGTGGTGCAGTCACACAGGGCACAAAGGATTAGGGGCACATTTCAGGTTGCCAGCCTTGGCTCCACCCCATGCAGCCTGCAGTTGCCCTGCTGCCATCACTTTTTGTTTTCGCAGTGACAGCGATACCGACAGCAGCGGAGCAGACAAGACTTAAAATTTTCAAAAAAAAAAAAGATTACACAGGTCTTACCAACTCCCTGCTTATATAGAGGTCTTCTCCCTCTATCCTTTCTCTGACATAGGTTGCATCAGAGGCGGGAGGGACCAGACCAGCCATTCAAGCACAGAGCTTCAAAACTCACATTTGAATGGCTGATCTGGTCCCTCCCTCCTCTGACACGAACTTACGTCAGAGCATGGAGGATTCAGATCTGCATACAAGCAGGGAGTCAAAAGATCTGCGTGTTGTTTTTTTTTTTTTTTTAATTTGAAGTCAGGTCTGCTCCGCTGCTGCCAGTGCCACCGAGAAAACAAAAAGTGGCGGCGAAAGAACAAGGGCAGGCAGCCGGCTGAACATGAAGGTACTGGTAAGATGGGGAGATTTGGAGGGGGTGCCAAATATACAAGTTGCACAGGGCAGAATTATGGCTTGGTACAGCCCTGCCTATTAGCATGTTGATCTGGGTTCAACTCCCACAGGTGCTCCAAGGATGAGTCTATTTACCTGCCATTGTCTCTGTGGTGGTGGCCAACAGGGCTTATTCAGGTCATACTTTCAACAGACAACACAGCAGCAGCTGCATCACCTGGTGTTTGCATTGACTTCATGTGTGTTTTACACCACAGGACACTGATGTACATTATACTATTCCTCGCCTTATGGGGCCCGATTCCTATCTCCCCTGAGCCAGGTGATTCCATATTTGTGGGTCCCTTAGCTTTTGGTGTCTTTTCTCAGTGGCACATGATTCCATCCCCTTTTCCCTTTCATGGTGGATTATCCATGCCTTTGGTTATGGCACCCTATACTTTTTGGGGGTAGCTTGCCAGGACTGCTGTAACTATACACTTAACAGTCATGTGCTAGCCTAATGATTAAGTCACTGCCTTGGGGCACAATGGCACAGAGCGCGATTCCCAGAACATTGCACTCCTTATTGCCATGTGTGTTCACATTTTATTTGCTGTATGTTACTGTTTGCTCCAAGGTTTCTCAGTCCCCTTTTTCATGCGTCTCACAGTATGAGGATGACCGTGTACAATGCTGGGATTTGTCTCCATTCCTTTCCTGCTCTAGCCTATCATTGTCCTTCTTTTCTTGGCCACCTCAGGGCAGTGCATACTGGGTTATTACATATATTATGTTCCATGGGTTATTTAGCTTCCGTGTATTGTCTCCCACTCTCCATCTCCTGGGTATGCTGTTTCTACGCTGACTGCTTAATCTGTGTCCAGGTTCGTTCCTTCTAATGTTCCTACATGCATCATGTTATTCACATTTGGGTTTCTAACTGGTGCTATTGTCCTTGGTATTTGCCATTTTGTTGCTGTTGCAAATACATATTTCCTGCACATGACAGCTCCCTCACGTTTCTGCCCTCTCTCCCTCACTTTGTGCCTGCCTGTTTCTGTCTCTGCATGTGTGCTGGTGCTGCCTGCCTGTTTCTGTCTCTTCCCGTGTGTGTATTTATGTACTTACTATGTGAGGATGGTCCTTATGTGGGCCCAGCCTCTGTGTGCAGCAGCCTGGGCTGGCCTCCAATGCCCTGTTGGCAGTAGTACCTCCTCTTGCAGCAGCAGCAGCAGCATCCTTATCAGCTGCCTGGTCTCCTCCTCTGCAAAGTTAGGCTGTCTGGTAGCCATGTTGCTGTGTGAGATATGGACTTGGCAGCAGTGGGAGGGGGGGGGGTGTCCTCTCCATCCTGCTTCCTGTTGCACGAGGACCAGTCCATGAGGGTGGATGCATTTTGGGGGGTACACATGGTTGGAGCCATTTTCAGATAGACAGACTGGCACACCATACCCATGTTTGGTGATACACAGGCATGTTTTAGATGCTGTGTGGCTACACACACATGCCCCAGGTGTCTGGGGTATGCATGTATTGTGCATGCAGCACTGTGGATGTCTTCACCCCAATTCTCTATCCACATATGCATCGCCACACGCGGTTCCTGAATTCAGTCTGGGACAGGCAGATTTATCATCTATACATGCCCACAGCCAAGAAATGCATGTTATGGAAATGGGCTCTTAGCCTCGCTTTCTAACGCAGTAATCTTATCCAGACTTTCTTTAGCAAATAGATCATGTTTCAGAGCCATATTTTCCATGTTGTAGCAAAGCACTAATGTCCTGTGAAAACTGAGCCACAGCCATTACTGATCTCATGCAATTCAGGAGGGAACTCAAGCACCACTTATTTATACAATACTACAAGATAAATCATAATCCACCATAGCTGCACATAATGCCTACTTTTAATACCTATCCATAGATTGATTACTGTTACATATGTAAATAACTGTTTTGCATGTCCCCTAAGTTATCCAAGTTGTATTTCCCTGTTCTATGTAAAAACCAATACTTGTTATTTATGGTTTCTTGTTCCATGTAAACCGCGCTGATACTAAAGAGTGCGGTATATAAGAAAATAAAATAAATAAATAAATAAATAAGTACTGCCCATATGGATTGAAGTATTATTTATTTAGGGGCATGTTTACTAAAGTCCGCAAATCTGCGCGCCGCAAAATAGCGCATGGCAACGCGGCATTGAAACGCGCAGAAACGCGTTTAAATGCCCCGCACACGTGCTTGTCACCCCCGCACAGGTACGCGGTTCAGTAACGGGCCCCGTACAAGTGCGGGCCCGCAAATGTCTGATAGAGGCGTGGAACGGCTAAAGGAGGGCGGAGGAAGGCTCCGGAGGGGCGGAGGGACGGGGTCAATGGGTGGAGAGTGGGAGGTGAGAGGCTCCCCGCACAGTATCGGGCCCGAATTTACATGTAAAAAATAGCGCGAGTGAAACACTCGCGGTAGAGGGCATATAAAGGGAAGAGAAACCATTTCCGTCAGCAATGTACAGCAAAACCGGGGAAACCTGCAAAACGTCAGCAGTGTGATACATGTGCACAGCACAAAACTGCAATGAAAAATAGGAAATGACCACAACAAAAGCATTAAAATAGTAAATCAGCTGGGGAACAGGTATAGTAATGCGCAAAAGTTAAAAACACACCCAGCAGAGCTCCAAAAAAATAAAATAACATTTGTTTGGAAAGGGGCACGGAGCGGAGACACCTCCAAAAACGTCTCCGTGTATTGGACCCTTCCTGGGAGTGTTCCCTATGGTTGTCCATCAATAGCACTGTTGCCCAGCTTGGGAATATGCTATCCCCCTCTGTTCGGACGTCATACCCGTGTTATATTTGCACGTTTGTCACCAGACAGGGTGAAGGAGCTCACAGTAATAATGTGCAGAGCAGGTTTTGGAACCCCACCCTGCCAGGTCTACTATCTCCAGGGACTGCACTGTCTCTGTGGCCACAGTGTGGTGCAGTGGACAGAGCCGGTACCTCTAGGACCAGAGGGTCACACGTTCAAATCCCAGCTGTGGCACATGCCAGCACAATCCCAATATTTAACCCACCACTAAACACAGATAGCAGAGACACCCCTTTATTGCACAGAACAAAAGCATGTTGCAAACAACCATATTTTACCCTACACCACACACACACCAGCACAATGTGCATCACCAACAGCCGCGTCCCCCAAATGCAGTCCTGTAGTGCCACAACTGTAGGGGCTAAGGACACGTAGGTAGAGGTTAAGTAGGTAGAGGTTATGTACGACAGATGTGCCTGTACATGCCCTCACCCCACGTGCCAAGGGCCAATTGTGTCCCTGGTCATGATCACGTAATGGGTGGCCCACGTTCCACAAAAACCTTGCTAAAGAACAACAGCTAGACCGCTATACCATGTGAGCCAAATACAGTCCTGGGGTTCCACTACGCAATCAGGTCATATGCCTTTGCAAGGATAAGGACATGCCAGCATGTCGGCGGAAGGGTTCAGATGGTGGAGGGGGCAGTGGCTGCTAGCCACAGAGGACAGTGGCCAGGCCATGTGCAGGCTGGCACCGTCCACTGCAACAGACAGGCCCTGTCGGATGTACAGTCATGGACCACCCAGGGATTGCAGCCAATCAGTGGCTACACGGTGGTGCAGTGCACACAGACAGTGTGTGCAAGAACAGAGGGTCACAGGTTCAGAGCCCAGCTGCGGCTACCGCCAACCCTGTCCACATATTCACCCCACAGCTACACCGTGGTAGTAAGGACAAACCTTTATTGCTGAGAACATAGGCATGGTCAATACGCCTATCTTTTACCACACCAAACACAGACACCATAAACAGGCACATTATCTCCAGCAGAGTCTCCCAAATGCAGTCCTGGAGGGCCAAACACCATTCAGGTTCCATGCTTCCCCTAAGACAGATGCCTGTGCTGCAGATGTCTGCACCACCCCCATGCTATGCAACTGTAGCCCATGCATATTCATAGGGGACAGCATGAAGGCCCGAACAGTGTCTGGAACACCAGGACTGGAGTAGGGACACTGAGCCGTAAAGCAAGAGGCAACAGGTCCAGACGCACCCACACCCACAGGCCACATTGGAAAAGCCCCCTGGGGGGGCATCTCCCAGATCTAGCTCCTGCGTACCCTAGCAATGCCACCCTATACCTGGGTACACGGTACACAGACCACAAACGTTTGATGTGGGTACTGGCAGGTAGACAGTCCTACGCTCAGCACTGTTTGCTCCTTGTGCTCCAGCAGAACAAGCTGTCGGCTGTCTGTGGTGCGTGTCCCAGGTCTGGCCCCTGACAGTATTTACCACCCTGGGGAGTGACCCGCAGCAGTACTGTGTACCATATCCATGCCTGTACCCTTCCCAGGACTGGTGTGGTGGGCACGTCGAATGACTCCCCCAATAGTAGCACAATGCTGGCATAGGTGAGGGGGGGGTGTCTGTCTATACAGTGTGTGTTGGCTACAAACACCCTCCACAGGCCACACTGCCAGCACTGTTGCCAGTATTGGCCTGACAATGTGCATAATGAGCAGCAAGGTACCATGGGTATAGCTCAGACAGGGTGTGCTGGCCAGGATGCATCTGCACAGGGCATGGGGCACTGGCTGGGACATTGTAATGCCCAGCCACCACCTACACAGACAGGGTGACCTCTGTATGTGCTGCTGGTGGATCACTCTCACCCTGAGCGTGCAGTGATGACAGCATGGCTAGGCACCCCCATAGTGCTGTATAGCATTTCTCTCCTGTGATATATATGGGTGTCCTGTTGGGGCCTCTTCATGGACTGATCTTCCTGTGTGTGCTGGCACCCCAGTTTGGGGTGCATGCAATCCCATCAGGACTATCCAGCAGACTCTGCACAGCTGGTATGTGTCCTGATGGAGCTCCTTGCAGGGTGCAGCAGCTGATGGCTTGCTGCAGGAGAATATCAGATAGTGCTGGGGTGCACCCCTGAATATCCAGGCCTACTGTCTGTCTGATAGTGTGTTATGGATGTGTGTGGAGCTGCTTGGACTGCCCTGTAGGGTGTCTGTCCCCCAGCAGGACAGGGGTTGATGGCCCACTCTACTGCCATTAGTGCGGGGGGGGGGGGGGGAAGGATGGGGATCTGTTGATGGGAGACCCTGTTTGTCATGGGGGGGGGGGGGGTAGGTACGTTGCCCACCTATGGGTCGAGGGGGGGGACCACCACCTAAGACAGAAGGGGTATCCATGATGTGTTTGCAACACCTTCTTATCACACAGGTTAATACTGATTTTGAGCTCTGGCATGGCCTCATTCAGCCATGGCCGTTGATGTGGACCTGGTCCTGGGCGCCACCTCCCACCCTCAGGGTGAGCACATTACCTGCACAATGTGACGGTGTGTAGCTACCCCTCGCCGGCAGTCCTCATGCTCAGGCCCCCCACCAGGCCGAGGTTCTGTGTGGGTGGACACGGACAGTTCCCCCTACCATGCCGTGTAGCTTTTGGGGTGCAGTCCCCATCTTGTGTGCATCTGTGGGCAGCTGATTTGCATGTGCATTGCATCATGGGTACGGGTGGCCTACCCCGTCCTGTCTACAGCAGCAGACTGTCTGTGGGGTGACATGCAGGCTCTCTGCAGCCACACAGGCGCTTACTCAGAGCTATAGTGCCGTAGCCCAATGATTCCGTCACTGCCTTTATAGCAGGAGATCATGGGTTCAAGTCCACAGAGGGGTTCTGTGATAGGGTTGTCCAGAGCATTGTACTTTTTTACTGGACATATGTTTATGGCATCAAACACACCCTTGCCATACTGTACCCATAAGGGTGCATTATAGGGCGCCCTATAGGCCACCTTATGGTTGCCATCCATATTGCGTGCACTATACATTATCCTGTGGCGCAGCATACATGGTGCCCTATAGGGGACTTGCTAGGGTGCCTTTGCGGACTGTGCACTGTAACATGTGCCTTACGGGCCTCCATATATTAACACGCTGTTAGAGCGGGTTTACTGGTAGTGGGTAATAAAATAAAACTATAAGGCCTCCTACAGCACACCTCACCATAATACTTACTGCCCCAGCCAACCTTGCTCACTGGGCACTGTGAGGGGTTGAACCCCTGACCTCTGCACCATTGGTCAGTATCCTAACCATTGTGCTATGGCTCTGTTCCTGTTTGCTGTGCACATCAGTGCGCCACTTATGCCGCCCACTATCGGACCGCCCCCTCATACATCAGCGCGCCGCCCTCTGCCCACATCTATCTGCGCGTCGCCCTCTGCCGCCCAAACTTAACAGTGCGCCGCCCTCTGCCGCCCCCAATGAACGGTGCGCCGACTCATGCCGTTAAAAATAAACAGTGCGCCGCCTCATGCCGTTACAAATAAACCGTGCGCCGCCTTCTGCCGCCCAAAATTACTATGCCTCCCACACCACTTTTTCCCACTACATTTGATGCCTCAGCTGGCCTCTTTCATTGAGCACAATGGGGTCTTGAACCCATGGCCCCTGCACCATGGGTCAGTGTCTTCACCGTTGTACTACGGCTCTGCTGTGTGTTTATGCAGCAGCGGCCCACTTAGCCTTCCCACGCGCCAATGTGGGCCCCGCACATTAGTGCGACACGCACAGGTTTGCTCTGGTGTCTGTCTATGTCCGCCCTGAAACGGCCACTCCGTATATGGCACCAGTACACTAACGGGTACCCACACAGCAACCTTGTTTAATTAACATCACCCTTATTATTGGCAGTCATTGCAATGTGAAAGCCATAGCACATCACATCATACAGAAGCCAAAGAACCATTGTGTATGTGTTGATAGATTCAAGACCCAAATGTGTATACACATCAACATTCGAAAATGGTGTTCATTTCCATAAGATAAATGACACACAACAGTGTATACGTAATGTGTGTCGCGCAGGTTCTAGCGCTAAACTTTTCTTTGCGCATTTGCGTGACGCAGTTGCACGTGAAATATTGCAAACATGCGCCAGCTGCGTAGGCCACATGCACGTACTGCGTTCGGTGCACACATGGACGCCATACGTTTCTGAACTGCGCCATATGCGTGGCGCAGGTGCACGTAAATTTGCGCGTCAGGTGCCCTACGCATGTGCGTGATGCACGCTGCGTCCAATCAGGTGATAATATCTGAAAATGGCGCCCAGAGTAAGGAAGCCCTCCTTCAACCTCCGAGAGCTCAGGCACCTGTCCCGGCTGATCGCACCACGCCAGCACAAGCTCTTCCCAGGGGCCACCGGGCACAGGGACAGCTCCAAGGTCCTAAGGGCGTGGCAACGTCTACAAAGACGGTTCAATACAGAAGCAGACTACCCACGTGAGGTAAGTGTATGGTGCCAGTACCTCAAAATGAGATCTGTAGCCTGTGCTAATTGCAAATGTCCATGCTGTTGTTTTGAGGTACTGTGAGTCAGTAATGTGCAGAAGATGAGAAGACATAGCAAAATGTATCTGTCTCATTTGTGAGTGTGTTGACCTGCACCCAGGTGGTGATGGACATGGTCATAGAGGTGTCCATGCTACCCTTGTGGCATGTCAGCTGCTGCCATGGCTGTGCCACAACATACTGTAATTAAGCTAGACCCTAGATCAGCAGATGTAAATAGAAACAACAACATATGGATATGGTGGGATCAGTACCTGTAACAAAGCACCTTGGGACAAGCACAAGGATAAGTGAAACGTAGCATTGATGGTATGTCACACACCCAGATGAGATGGGCATTGTTGCCCATGTTGTTCAATACACACGCCTATCTGCATGGGTCCACAGCGCCCATCAAAGTGGGCTAGCAATCACCCTAGAAATGCTTGTGCGTGCCCATCCAATTTCAGGCATCCACCCTATCACAAGGAGGACAGAGAGCCCATCACAGTGTGTTTGCTGTCAGCCCTGTGATATTGGTCTGTGTGCTGTCAGAGCCCCAAACAGTTCCCCTAACTGCAGAGGTCCATAGAGCTCATCCCAGTAGGCTCTAAGAAACCCATGGAAAATGCTTGTCTGTGCATGGGCAGGTTAACACATACACCCTATCCCCTGGATTCCATGTGGACAATCGCAAGGGCCCATCTGGCACCATGGGGATATGGTTGTGTGTCCCTAAACAGTTTGCTTTATGCTCCCTATCCCCTGGAGTCCAGGAATGGCACCACAGTGGCTCATCTGCCACCATGGGGATATGGTTGTGTGTGCTCTAACAGTTTTGCTGTATGCTCCCTATCCCCTGGAGGCCAGGTATGCCACTACAGTGGCTCATCTGGCACCATGGAGATATGGTTGTGTGTGCTCTAACAGTTTTGCTGTATGCTCCCTATCCCCTGGAGGCCAGGTATGCCACTACAGTGGCTCATCTGGCACCATGGAGATATGGTTGTGTGTCCCTAAACAGTTTGCTTTATGAACCCTATCCCCTGGAGTCCAGGAATGGCACCACAGTGGCTCATCTGGCACCATGGGGATATGGTTGTGTGTCCCTAAACAGTTTGCTTTATGAACCCTATCCCCTGGAGTCCAGGAATGGCACCACAGTGGCTCATCTGGCACCATGGGGATATGGTTGTGTGTGCTCTAACAGTTTTGCTGTATGCTCCCTATCCCCTGGAGGCCAGGAAGACCATCCCAGTGTCTAATCTGGCACCATGGGGATATGCTTGTGTGTGCCTAACAGGTTAAATGCATTCTCCCTATCCCCAGGATTCCTGTGAGCTGCGCAATGCGTCGTGTTAGTCACCCTTTTGCTAATGTGTGTGCAGCTGATGATCTGTGGTAGGACAACCAGCCCACAGGGGGACAGATCAGCAATAGCTATGGTGGGTATGTCAGTAAGATAATGTGTATGTTCATGGCAGGTAGGTTGGACCTATACCATAGTTTGTGAAGTGAATATCTCATCACACTTGTCTGTGATGTCTCCAGATGATATGCTAGCTGCAGAGGTTAATGTGTGTAACAGCACCCCATCCCCCTTAGCCATTATATGTGTTATCAGAAACCTGTAGCAGATACATGTCCCCATACCGTCATACAGATTGTGGTTCAAAACCTTAACACCTAATATAAATCCAACAACATCAGACACATGGACATCACTGATGGTGTTTCAGTGACACATGCAACTGATGTTGCTGGATAACACATACATAAACCCACACATGAGCACTGGTGCAAAGAGCCGTTATGTTGGTTTGGCCCCTGTCGATATTGCTTCCACAAAACACCTTCTGTCAGCCCAGCTGAACCAGTGAATATGAACATAACAACATAACCTAGGCCATACAGGAACAATACCCACCCCTACCCCCACATTACGCTGACATCAACTGTGTGCAACGTAGGTTGCACATAGCCAGCAGCTTGCCCATAAGACACACCTCCCATAATGCAGCCAGTGGTGCAAGCATTGATATTGTTGGCCCTGTCAAAGGTGAAAGTTTATGTTATTGTCCCCTGTCACAGTCAATAGGGCCACCCACACAATGACTCCTCTCACCACACTCCGCCAATGATTGGTTGCATATCAGTTTGCCAGTGGGGTTGAGTACCAGGATGTCTAAAGAGAATCTCAACATAGATGTGTGTAACACAGCACATGCAGTGTAACTGTGACTAGCATGGACAACATCATTGGTCAACAAACTGTGCAATGTTGCTACAAGGTCATGCAAGGGGGCGATAGGGTATGTACAGGATGTGCTGAGGGAGCCATGTACACTGGCCACAGGTGTCACTGCACACATGTGCACAGACAAAGCAACTAATGCAGGTGGTACTGTGACCCCCAAATGTTCTGTGAACAAAAGGAGGTAGGCCTTCCATGTGTGTCTATATTGATGAAACCCCAGGATGCATGAGAACACACCCCAGTGTCCAGTTTAAATGACATCATAAGCAAACTAATGTGTATGTGTTGTGATGTTGGCCGTGCAAAATGGCTCTTCCTAGGTCATGGATTGCCAAACATCAAGCAGGTCACTGTGTCTGTCATTGCATGACACTAGTTATTGTAGTGAAACACGTGTGGCAGTGTATGTTTATTTTGTGTGTCATCTCACCTATATGTCACAATGTACACAAATTGAGGTTTCATAACCCCACACACACACGTGAGCCATGAGATAACAGGAGTATGTCACTTTGTAGGTTTCCCCCTGTTTGCCAATAGGTCATAATGAAATATGAATACTTAAGACGCCTTGCTGGTCCACCCCCCACGAACCATGTAAGCTTCCCTGAAGGCCCTTCCAGGCATGGCCCGTTTGGGCTGACTGCCCTGGGCCACACCCAAAAGATGTCACCCACTTTTATCTGACACTCACACAGGATGCTATAGAAAGAGGTGGGGAATAAGAAGGCAGCCACAGTCCATCAGCACACCTGTGAAAACAAACTAGCATGTACATATACGTTGCAGCCAGATGATAGACCATGTTATGTATGTATCTGGTGACAGCATAGCCAAACCTCTGTCAGAGTTTACCTGGCGTAACAGCAGCATGAGGAAATAACAGCCCCCCCAATCCCCGGGGGGGGGCCCACTCCATGTCCGTGTCACTCTCACACTTTTTTCTCAATGTTGATCCCTGTGTAAGCTGTATACCTCACCTGAGAGAGACATGTTGGACAGGGGGGGGGCAGTGCATTCACACTGTGGGATGCTGACACACACCGTCACAAGGGATGAGGGTCAGCTGTGACACACAGGCTCCCTTGTCACCAGCGGAGAACCCATGGCATGACATATGCGTGTTGCCCATGGAACTGCCTGCTGACAGGTGACAAACTATGCAGTACATGACACACACACACACAGCACTGTCGCAGGAGCAGCAAGACCCTGTGCACAGTGATGTGTGTGTGTGTGTGTGTGTGTGTGTGGCAAACCAGCAGAAGGTGACCAGTCACTAATGCCCTCACCTTTCCTTTGCATATCCACAGATCGAGGATCTCCGGAAGAAGGGCAGGGAGCTGCGCCTCCACCATGCTGCATACCTTCAGCGCCTCCAGGGTGAGAACTCACAAAAGGGTGATGATGTATAATAATGAGAATGTCACGTATCTGTAACTTATGTCCCATTATCAGAGATGCCTTTGTGTTACCTGCCTATGTAGAAGTGCTATATTTCTGACAGAGAAACGTGCTGATGGCTGTCATGTTCCACAGATGGTGATGACACCGAGGATGAGGCCACCACCTCTGCACACCTCTTCCGAAGGACACCAACACCACATGATGCAGAGGTGGTGGTCCTGGACACCACAGAGGAGGAGGAGGAGGAGGAGGAGGTGGACGAGGATGATGAGGTGGAGGTGGTGGAGGCGCGATCACCTGAAGAAAGGACACAGGAGGGCCAAGAAGGACATTCTGAAGGGTTGTTTGTGGGGGAGGCAGGGTTGAGGGTGGCTGCAGGTGATGTGGAGGGGGGGGATGTTTGGGAGGGATCAGGGGTGGAGGATTTCCCAGAAGGGGTTTGGGAAAGTGATGTTGAAGACAGGGCATCACAGGGCACTGTGGCCTCCCCCCAGCCACTGCAGTTGCCTCCACCATCCAGGGCCACAGACAGGCCCTATGCAGATGCCACCACACAGACAACATTGACAATGTGTGTGTGTGGTGGCATATGCGTGGACCACCTGTCTGTGGCCTTGGATGGGATGGAGCAACGCATACATGAGTTGTGTCACTCTCAGCAGTGGCTGGCGGCAGTGATTGAGAGGGTGGTTGCTGAGGTGGTACGTCTGCCATGTCGGCAAGCACCCCCTCAATGGCGTCACTGGCGTCAGTGATTGCGCTAGTGACGTCACCACATGTGCCCTGTGCTGCCCTGTCTTCCATCAGTGGGCATGCTGGGGGAGGGTGGGTGTCACCTGTGTGTTTGTTTTATGTGTGTGTGTGTTTTCTATTTGCGTGTGGGCGTTTGCGGGGAGGGGAGGATGTTTGGGAAGGGGGGGGAGGGTGATGGTATTTTCCCCCTTCCCACATCTGTAAAGTTTATCCCATTTCTGTTTTACATCATAAAATATATTTTTTGAAAAAAACCTGTAATGCTCACGTGTCTGACCTAGGCAAAGTGTGCGGATGTCAGCATGTGATATGTGTGGGTGCACATATGTTTCTGTGGTGCAAACATGTGTGTGAAACCAAAAGCAGCCCCCAAATAAGGTGTAGATGTTCATAATTAGGGGTCTACAGTAACCATTGCAACGTAGCAGCTGTCTCACTGATGTACATGGCACAGGAATGGTCCTATGTGGAACAAAGGTCTTCACATATCTGAGTCTCAAACATAGGCAGACCACCCATATCTGCCTCTGTCACAGACGTACCTATGGTGTGTTGGGAGGCAGGAGATTATTGATGTGGTCAAGGGAAAAAGCCACATATATGCCACCAATGAGTGTTCTATGATGGGTTTCTCACGGTGATGAGTATGTGACGTAAACACGCCATTGAGAACATAGTCCCCCTGTGACCACATGGATGTCTGTGCACACTGTGCCGCTGCATCCCCAAGGATGTTGGGAAACAAGGTGCACGTGACACATCACATGTGTGTGCAGCATGACAATCATAGCTGACTCTGTTGAGGTATTTGCAGCAGGGAACCTGTGTGTGGGTCATATACTGTACCATCACTAGATGACCTGGGCGCAGCTCATATAGGGTTTTCAACCACACCCCCCGCCTCCCTGATACACATGGGACAACATGGACACTCATTGGACACACACACTGTATGTATAGTAATACAGCTGTTTATTGTCACAGCGTAAGTCTCAAAATTAGCTTTCCATATACACATGGATATTCTAATGTGTGTGCGTTACAAATTTAAGTGTTACCTGACACCCACACAACATATGATCTGCATATGTAAGCTTTTGACATGACACACATAACAAACACCTCAAAAACATGTTGAACTGGATACATAATTGCTCTAACTGAGCATTGTAAAATCAACAAAAATAGGATTATACCATGTTATTGCATATATCATGTTTCGTTATTGGCGACGTGGTCGCCCACGCCTGACACGTCGGGCCCCCTCCCCCCTCCCCCGGCCACGACCCTCTTCTCGAACCCGTGCTGGTGGTGGTGCAGGAGCAAGTCTGCGCATAACATCCAGTATGCCCTCAAGGGCCTCACATATCCGGGTGACGAGCATGTTTTGGACCGCCTCATGTAATTGATGGATCTCACCACACACCTCCCTTGTGTTTTGCTCCACTGCAAGGCGTATCCGCTCCAGAACACGTCGACTGCCTGTGCATGGGATACAGCGTGTTATATTCCATACATCTCCACTACTCCAACGCCATACACAAACATTTAATGTACATGCCACACGATTGGTGATGTGATAGGGCAGACTCAATCACAGAAATGGAGAGGGGCAATATACATAATGTCCACAGTAGTATATGGCAGGCAGACAAACCCAGAGGGCACATCACACGACGTAGATGTGGTATGCCCTCACAACGATTTACAGGCTGTGGAGAAACACCCATATACTACAGTTGTGGCAACAGGATTGGCCAATGACAGCTATCACATAACCATCGTGTAGGGGAGCTTGCGCATGCACGAGCCACAAATACATCAGCTGGACACCAACGGAGATGAACACAGGAAGGTCGAGATATGACATCACAATTGAGGACACATGTGGAGGGAAAAACACATTCTCTGACAGGGACATGTGTTTGTTAATGAAGCAATGGGATGTCTGGTAGGCACAGGGATGACACACCTTACCTGTACATGTGCACCTCTGCTGCACATATGTGACTCCTGAGTGATACATATGCACCCTCACTGTAACACAGAGGAGGGTTTGTGGTCCAGATAATGTAGGCCATGTAACAAATGTGTATAGTTTGGACAGAGCAGGGGAAGCAACAGAGGGGGACATCAGAGCTCTACAAAGACATGGCTATGTTTCCCGCTACCTGCAAATGCAGACATTGAGGAATGGTGGATATGTGACACAACAGCACAGAGGAGGGTCATATAGCTTAACATATGCTCATTAATATAGCAGACTATGGCTAAGTTGTCATCCTGCTGTGTACAAGACATTTGGGTATCTGCAGAGCGGCAGGATGTAGCTTTCCCAATGTCTGTATCAATTTATGTTGTCATAGAGTACTGGGCCATCAGACACATTCCTCATATGTCTGCATCCATGTGTATCAACCTGAACATACACTATTCTATTGGGGGGGAAATTCTATCATTTCAGGTACCCTACAACCTTTGGGTATCACACATCTAAGGTAATCAAGCAGAACATGTAACGTGTGGAGGTAATGTTTGAACAGCCACCACACACACACCAACTGTGGACTACTGGTGTGTGTGTTGTGGTTGTGACAGTCTATTGTCACCCACCTTCAGCATCACGATGTGATGATGCACCATAGGCCCTCAACTCTGCCATCATCAACTCCGGGAGAGGTGTAGGTGTTGGTTCTGCTGGCATGGGTGGTTGGCTGGTCTCTATTGCTGCTTCACGCAATGGTGTCATGGCGCGCACGTGTGGCTCCAGGGACTCATCGCCAGCACTTGTGCTGCCCCCAGAGACAGCAGCCTCTGCCTCCATCAGACTCATAGGGGCTGCAATGTAGACCTCCCCCTCCTCCTCTTCCACCACCGCCTCATCCTGCTCCTGCTCCTCCTCTGCCCCCTCCTCCTCCTCTTCCTCCGCACCCATTTGACTGTAGTCACCTGCATTGGGAGGAATCAGAGAGAGCACACATATGTTTCAGCAAACCACATATGTATACGTGTGTGATACATAACACACAGACAGGATGTTTTGCATCCGTTCATGTGTGCTGCATGCCGGACACCGGACACACTCCCATACATGTGTGTCACCACCATGTGTCTGGGTTAGGGACACATGTGTGTGCTGTGCCCATGCACAGGTGGCAGATCGCCCTTTTTCCTGTTCATGGTCACATTGCACATGTTTGCCCATAGCATCCCATTCCTCTGTTTTGTAACATATTTCCGCACATGCGTGTTGCTGCCCCCACCCTAACACCTGCTTTATGCAAATCACTGCATGTGTGTGTTGGTTTGTGAGTATGGGTCATATTTGTATGTCATATGATTCTCTCAGTGCTACATGTGACTCGCAGTGACCCATAGTGCAGCGTATGGCAACTAGGCATCACCTTTGGCCCACTGGGGTGCACATGCAGCACTGTATTGCTGTCATGTCATACAAACATGCCTTGGAAATGACCAACACAGTCATGCAGTGTATGGAAATCACAGTTGTTTTTTTGTCTGGTGACTCATGTGTGTGTGTGCTTCATTATGCCATATTCTCGGGGGAGGGGTTGAGGAGGTATGTTTGGATGTGAACCCCAGACATGTCAACAGAACTGGTGAGGTAAGGATATTGCACACACATATCACAACAGGATGGCAACATGATGTGGATTTTGTGGACACATATGGGAGTGTATTTGCATAGGACTGCCCTGTACGGAATATGGAGATTGTACATGAGAAAGAAAAGATTAGTTAGTGTACATACCTGCATGTGGATGTGCGCTATCCAGGGCCTCTGGCAGTCCACGAAGGTAGATGTCTCCCAGCCGTGCTGCAAGTTCTTGTTCCAGGGGCGAGAGTGTGGGTGTGAGGGGGGGTCCGCCACCTGTGCCCATAGCATGTTGTCTTACAGCAACCATGTGCTGACGGACACCTCTCTTGATGTCAGAAAACCTCTTTTTTAAGCTGTCTACATTACGTGTGGGGCCCCCTGCCCCAGACAGTGCAGTACGCAGATCCTCCCACACTGCCATTCTGTTTGCAACAGATGTGCGTGTGCTCATTCTGCCAAATAATACATCGTAGTTTTCAAGGACATGGGAGAGTAATATATGGTTTTCCCTGTCACTGAACTTTACAGCTCTCCTCCTTTGTGTTGCTGGCACAGGGACCCTTTTTCTTTTGGCCGTTTGGCTGTAATGTGACGGCTGTCGCTCAGCAGATGGCCCTGCCTGTTCGTGGCTAGGCTGTGCAGTCTGTGCCCTGGGTGACTCAGCACCAACTGGCTGCCCCACATCCTCCGCCTCCTCACACTGGCCCTCTCTGTCACTGTCCCTCTCCATCTCCAACTTGAAACACAGGCACCTCTCAAACAACCCCCGTTCACCAACACACAGCAGGACACAGCACACACAACAGATAACAATAACACTACAATAGAGGACACAATACAGTACACTGTAACACAGGTGATGTGTCAAGTAAATGAGCACATTTACACAGATACTACAGTGATTTTTTAATTTATCCTCTCCCTCTATCCTGTGCCGTACCCCTACCTCAGCCTCTCTCTCTCAGACTCTGATTCAATCTCTATATCCCGCCTTCCTCTGACTTCTTGCCACCACAGCCTCACTCCCTATTGCACACTGTACCTTTATGTCTCACTCCTTCCTCTGGACTACCTCTAACTTATCCTCTGGCTCTGGCTCACTCTTTACCTCTGTGTCTGTTTGTGAAACTCCTCTAACATCCCTCAACGTGTGCCACGTGTTGAGGCCTATTTATATGGTATTTGCACGTTTGATTTTTGCACATGCGCATTTGTGCAGGCGTGTATTTGGTGGGACGCGCTCGTGCGTCGCGCTCGTGCGCCGTGAGTGTGACGGCATACGCATGGGCGTTTGCAGGCGTCAACACACACATGCGCCGAGGGAAATAGTGGTACGTATGTGTATGGTCACGCATACGCATTACGTGGAGTCCCGCATAGGCGTCTGGGTGCTTTTTGCGCATGCGCAAGGCGATGCGCATCTGCGTGTCACCACGCACATGCCGACACCCATGCGTAGAGTCGCGCATGCGCGTGACTCTAGACCTTCATCTGCGAGCAGATGCGCATGCGCATTGGACGTCACGGCAAGGAAAAAGAAATATAGGTGAGGGAGAACAGCTTGTCGACGTTGAGGGTTGTAGGCGGAGAAGAGTAGAAGTGTGTTTGGTGAGAGACAGTAAGGGAGTCCGAACAGGTGTATGTGTAGATTGTTTGGCTGGTGTTTGTATTGAGGATTGTATTGTCTTGTGTGTGTATGGTCTGGTGTGTCTTGTAGTTTGTACAGTGCTTAGATAGTTTTTTGTGTGTGACATAGTTATTTGTTTCTTAGTTTGGTGGGAGGAGTTTATGGCGCATGTCTATGCTTCTGCATGTGTCCTGTGCAGTGGGCAGATGCTTGGGTTGCCGGACACGGGAGATGGTGTCGATGGGGCTGGGGCACAGGGCATGGGTATAGTCCTGCAGCAACTCAGACCTGCAGCTGTGGTGGTGGTCCAAGCCTGTGTTGTTCGTGCACGGCGCAGGAGGCGTGCTGAGGTGCAGGCTCGGCAGCCACGCCTCTACAGGCCCCATCCCCAGCTCCATGACATGCGAGAGGACCAGGTCATCTCCCTTTACCGACTGAGCACAAGGGCTATTAGGGGTCTCTATGAGGATCTTAGACCTGACCTCGAGCCCCTGACTGATCGGTCCAATGCCATACCTGGTTTAGTCAAGCTCCTTGCTGCCTTACATTTCTTTGCCTCCGGCTGTTTTCAGACATCTGTGGCCGCAGTGGGTGGCATGAGCCAGCCCACCTTCTCACGATATCTCCACCAGGTACTGCGTGCCATGGTCAGCCGGATGGGGGATTACATAGCCATACCCCACACTAGGCAACAATGGTGGACCGTGAACCAGGCCTTTGAGGCATTAGCCGGGATACCACACGTGATGGGAGCTATTGATTGCACACATGTTGCCCTGGTCCCGCCTAGAGACAGGGAGGTAGTGTACCGCAACCGCAAACACTACCATTCCCTGAATGTTCAGGTTGTATGTGATGCAAATCAGCATATTCTGAATGTGGTCCCTAGGTTTGCAGGGTCCACCCATGACTCCTATATCCTGCATCACTCGGCAATATTCACACAATTTGAGGAGGGACGTTTTGGCGAATGTATATTGCTGGGTGAGTATGTCAGGGTCTGTTATTTCTGTATGTCATTATACATGTTTCTATTTGTGATCACAGTAGAGGTTTTTTATAGTTTGACACATGCACTTTGCATATGATTGATGTTAGTCACAGGACTTGTGTTGGTATACATTATTACATGTTTTTGTACATCTGGTACGACTAGAAACATTAACCCTACATCATGATTATCCTCACAGTCTATGACCGTTATATGCACATGTTGTACATGTGCTGCCACCTCAGTGAAGACATCTATGTTGTTGATGATGACCTCATAGTGCATGTTGGTAGCATATGCAAACATGGGGTGGTTGGTGGGGTGGTTTTGTCCACCACATACACCTGTGATGATGTTTAATTGCTGGATAATGTTTCTCTGTCATTGAACATGTCTGGTTCTGGATAACCCTAATATTACACACATGTCATGTGTGTGTCAGTTTGACGCACGCACTCTGTGATGGAGTTGTCACCCCTGGAACAAGAACTTGCAGCACGGCTGGGAGACATCTACCTTCGTGGACTGCCAGAGGCCCTGGATAGCGCACATCCACATGCAGGTATGTACACTAACTAATCTTTTCTTTCTCATGTACAATCTCCATATTCCGTACAGGGCAGTCCTATGCAAATACACTCCCATATGTGTCCACAAAATCCACATCATGTTGCCATCCTGTTGTGATATGTGTGTGCAATATCCTTACCTCACCAGTTCTGTTGACATGTCTGGGGTTCACATCCAAACATACCTCCTCAACCCATCCCCCGAGAATATGGCATAATGAAGCACACACACACATGAGTCACCAGACAAAAAACAACTGTGATTTCCATACACCCAGGGCTCAATATCTGACATGAGTAGGTGTATATTAATATCTGATAGATGATGTTGAGGTTTCCAGCAGGGGAAACACGTGTGCATATATTTGGCCAGACATATTGCCTATGTCACAGCAGACTTGCAACAATATGTAGTGTTTACAGTAGCCTCTGACACTGTAGGTGAGGGTACGTTTGTGTCATCTTGTCTGGCCATTCTTATTTCACATCACATTGTGTAAAATGTACAGTTACAGCAAGGGGACTAAGTGGGTGCATACACAGAGGTATGGGAACCAGCTACACCGGACGGTTATGTGCCTATGCATATGTTTTGGGGGCAAACTAATGACGGGTACAGTGTGCATGTTGGACGACCGCACCTTCAGAGGGATGTGTACAGGATGGGGACTGGGAAGAGTATGGCTATGACAGGCATTGGCGCGCAACAATACACAGTCTATTTTGCCTGACAAAATAAACATCATATGTTGCCATTCATAAACAGGATGTCTACAGGTGATATGCTTTTCATTCTTACCTACCACCATGGCATACATGGTGTGTATGTGTGCCACACGCAAATGGCTGTGTGTTTTCCCTTGGTTATTGATGAGACATACCCTGTGATTATGGGAGCATTGGATTGCTATTGTGGTGTCACCGTTGTGGGTTTGCAGATGTGGACAGTAACTGCATCACCATACGCATGTAGCCACACACACACACACATTATTTAAGGGTGACTATGGTCGTTTGTGATATTCGATATGTGTTTACGGGCTGGATAAGCCATGTTTAGCTTGTATGTCATCATATGTATATCTGATAGAGCTGCATAGTTTTCAGCTGTATATTGTTGTCACACTGTCTTGTTGGTTTCTTTCTCATGTCGACACAGCTGTCAGGAATGTGTCACATGGACCCCTACATTTACATGCAACATTTCTTTCTGCAGGTGATGCAGGATATGGTTGTCGCCCCTGGCTGCTGACTCCTGTTCGTCAGCCACGGACACGTGCAGAGCAGAGGTACAATGAGGCCCATGCTTCCAGCCGCTCTGTCATAGAGCGCACCTTTGGCGTTTTGAAGAGTTGCTTCAGGTGTCTGGATAGGACAGGCGGGGCCTTACTATATAAGCCACGCACTGTTGCCGAGATAATCATAGCCTGTTGCATCCTGCACAACATTGCTCTCAGGCACGATATCCCTGCAGAAATTAATGAGGATCTTGAGGAGGATCCATTGTGCCCCCCTGTACGTGCCAGTGGTGACACACGGGAGGGCTCAGCGTTCAGGCGGAGGTTGATTGCAGAGCTGTTCTCATGTACGTATTAATTCGCTTACGACACACATGTGCTATACAATGTGTGTAATGTTTATTGTGTTATGTGTTAATGTTAACATGGAATCTGGATGACACACTGCAGTACCAGTTGACTCTAAATGCCAACATCACATATGTCCATGGGTGTGCCACAAATAATGTGGGATTTGCACAACAGCAGTTGGTGGCAGATGATGTGGGGGTTTGTTGGTATCTGTGTGGTTTGTTTGGAGGGTGACATTCACAGGTAGTGTATGCTTCTGATATAAACAGCTGTTGTCAGACCAGAAGGTGTTATCTTACATGATATGTGTGCCACACAGTGTCAGCCATATGTTGATATGTTCATGTTGGACGGTCACTCCCTGTTTGTTGACTGTTGTCCATTGTGGAGCGCTAAGATTAGACACATTTGTGATGCTTTTGTTGGTATTAGGCTCCTGTGACATACCTATGTTTGTGTGCTCCTCATGTGTGTAGCAACATGTCACATAAAGCACAATAAACATAGTTAATGCTAGTATGGGGAGATGATATAAACAGTTTGGGTGGTATGTGGATGTCAACCATGACGTGTGTCAAAATGTATTGTTGATCAGGTAGCCATGACATGGATATGTTTAGGGATGGGGACCTTCTGCATTGTGCAGCCAGGGGGTTGTGATAAAACACTTTTAACTTGGTGAGTCTACCTTCACTGCAGTGATGGGTATCTACACACATGGTGAGATGTATCAGCCAGATACAGCAAAGGGTGTTTTACAATAGCCAGTTGGATCACAGCATGTGGGTGTTGCTTGTGGTATAGCAGGTATTTAATGGATTGGATGGCATATCTTGCTGATGCTCTTGCAAAATCATCCATCATGCGTTAGCTACAGGCTGTGTATGTGTGTAGGTAACGTGAACACAGACCATATGAGCAAATATCTTGCAGACACAAGCAAGGCATGATTATGTTGACTTACATACACAGACGTAGGTGCCAGCTATTTATCAGAGGTGCACATGTAGGGTATGCATGTTTCAACGTTCAGACTAACACACATTGGGATGGCATGCAGCCCTCAGAGGTTTGTCACATGCAGACATGGGGTGGTCCATTTTAACACATGCAACACATTATGCATGTTATTTGTGCACATCATCAGCACATAACTGTTAATATTACAGATGGTATGAGATGTACAAACCTGGATATGTTTATGATACGGGAATACATGAGGTGGGAGCGCAGATTTCCAATGCTTTTTGCCTATTGTAAGTGGATTAACATACAACTTTGGCACAACATTAAACAGGTAGAGGAGTCTTTTGTCACAATATGGTGATAAAAGGTTTATAGTGCACTCTGCGACTGAGACAACAGAATGGTGTGCGCATACCCCTGAATTGCTCTGTGTGTACACGGACAGAGAGGTAAGGGAGGGGTCGGAGACACTACACACACCTCAGGATCTCATTAGACATCTCCGTGATGCCTCTGACATGTATGTGATCTGTACATTGTGATAGGGAGCAGTCATTAATTGTGGGCTCTTGTGGGGTGTGATAGCTGGGGACATGACGGTGCAGTGTGTGATTCACGGCTATAACATGACATTTGTTTGCTTATCTTGTGTCTCCATGTGCAGAGGACATACGTGGTTTGGATGGTGTTGGTCTGGTGCTTTGCCATGTGTCTCTACATCAGCAATAAGCATTTTGTTTTGGTAGGTGGTTGTACATAGACATTGTGTGTGACCGCACTAATTGAAATCATATGTTCCTATTGATCTGTCATATTGCACAGATGATTTGTTTTCCAATATTCTAGGTTTAGCATCAGTAAACCATCTCTTGCTGGTGTCACTCATATTCCCTTGTGTCTTGGTTAAGCATGTCCTCTACCACACTTTCACTGTGACATGTGCAACAGACCTGCATGTGTGTGTAGGTTGTTGTATTGTGATGTTTGGCTGCACGTTTTCTGTCCCCAAACA
Organism: Ichthyophis bannanicus; assembly: GCA_033557465.1. Classification (NCBI taxonomy): domain Eukaryota; kingdom Metazoa; phylum Chordata; class Amphibia; order Gymnophiona; family Ichthyophiidae; genus Ichthyophis; species Ichthyophis bannanicus. The sequence goes on along the minus strand of CM066031.1, from coordinate 1,558,422,183 downwards.
ATGTACTCTCAGACAACACCAGGATATCATTGCATGGTCACTGGGCCGTTATATCTACAGATCTACACCTGTGCACATGCAGGCCATGTGTTACAGATGTCAATTTGACATTTCCATACTGTGGGTGTGTGTATTTCTCGTTTGCCTGTGTGATGTTGCATTGCTCCGACATCATACATTATCATGTGATGTTAGGGGTGTGTGCCTCTGGGTGTCTGTTGTGACTATGCTACCTCTTACATAGTGGTGTAAACGTTGTCAACATTATGGACATGTGTTGTGTGCATTGAGAAAACATGTTTCTTTTGTTGTCATTAAGCACTGGTCTGTTTTCATTTGTGTTTACAGATATGCACATAATCTGGACCGTCATCAACGTTGGCTTGCCATGGTGAATCTCGAGCTTTTGCTGACATTGTCTACCTTCAGGTGTTCCTGATATTGTTGTGTAGTTGCTCAAGCGATTGATGAGCTACACCTGATGCACACACACGGTATGTGTATTGGTTTCTTTTGGGGTTCATTACATCTGTCTTTCACTGTTGATGATATAATGTTGTTCTGATGGGCATGTAAAATTTTCTGTAGACTCACATGAACAGCTGCATATGGTGTGTAGCTGCAACACACCTGTGTGACAGGCGCATGGACATTAACATATCCATGTGACAACCATGTCTGTGTTGAGGCATAATGATGTTGGCCACATGGTTATGTTTCATATTGCTATCAGGTCCTGTTTGCCTTTGCATTCCTTTCTTCAGCATTTGCACAGCTGTGACGTTATGACATTTGTGTTTCTTTTCAAAGGTGTCTGACGATTACATACCTCTCCTCTCCTGACACAGGACAGTGGACATACCGGGCACATCTCTTACACTGCAACTGTTGTCAACAACACCCACCTGTTTGAGGACAGACCACCATGCAACTCTTTGCTATGACATTTTGCCATTGGATGTTTTACCTCTGAGAGTGCAACACATGACTGGGATAGACATTATTGATTTTTGACTACTGCTTTCACCCTGACAGAGGTGTCGATAGCACTGCTGATGCAATTGATTGGCAGGACGTGCTCCTCATTGTGGGGGACACACATGGACTTAGAAGGACTATGGTATATTGATCACAGACACCTGACTATGCATGTCTTGAGCCTCAAAGACACTTTTAACATGAGTTTTGGATTTCAGATACAATTCTGACGTTTTACGATGATCCCCCCTTGTGCAGCAGCAACTGACATGGACATTGTAGGTGTTACATTTTGTCACAGTTGGGTGTCTAATGTTTTGTACCATGGCTGTGACATGGCACCGACGATATTCTAATGTTTTTCTTACAACACAAGCATACAGCCCATGTATTTGTCATGTGGCCAACGATGGAGTGCTCCTATTGTCTACGTCAACCTATTTGCCACCTGGACATGATCCCCATTTAAACTCCACAATGTTTTCAAGCACAACACCATCTTGGGATGATGTTTTCAGTGACCCATGGGTGTTTACATGCATGTGTGGCATCACTGTATCATGTTGCCATGTGGCTGGTGCTTGTGCATCTCACTGACTATGTTTCTGTGACACCACATGTGGACCTATGGCTTCTGTGTGGATTTAGGTGATATGTTTGTCCATTATTTCCTTATTTATATGCTGCTTCTTGTGTTTGCGTACTGTGCATACATGACAGTCTGCATGTCTGTACACACCTTGCATTTCCCGTCTTCACGGTCATGACTATGGCTTGTGTTAGCGACACTCACATTGCCACATTATGTTTGGAGTGTGGCAGTGTGGGTGTCAATACTACTTGTTTACTGGGAAATTCCATGTATCCGGGTATATTTTATTTTATTTATTTATTTATTTATTTAGTAGATACTTATATACCGCTACTTCCAGCGATCAGAAGCGGTTCGATTATAATTTTGGGATTTGTCACAAATCAAGACAGAATATATGGGGCATAGATAGCAAGGGGTATTACACAGCACACATAGTAGGGTCTACAGATCGACCTTAATGAACTTAATGAACTATCATACATTACAAGAGAGATAATCTTCCAACTATTTACATTTTTACATCCATCTATTCAATTCATTTTATTTTCTTGGATTTACATCTGGCCATAGTGACAATTGAATAGATGTGTTTTTAATTTTTTTCTGAAGTCGACTAAGTCTTTAATTGCTCTCAGCTCGTGTGGTAGTTGGTTCCATAAAGTGGGGCAGAGAAGGAGAATGCTCTTCGGCTAGTACTGACTTTTACATGCCTGATGCTGTTTGGAACTATTATTGTGTCTGAGCTGATGGTTCTCCTGCATCTGGTGGTAGGTTGCATGGAGATCAGGGTGGAGAGGAATGACGGGGCCAGGCTGTGAATTAGCTTGAATGTCGTTACCAATGTTTTGTATTGAATCCTGGCAGTGACTGGGAGCCAGTGGAGTTCCATCAATACAGGTGTGATATGTTCAGTGACGCTTGTTCTCATGATGACCCTAGCTGTTACGTGTTGTGCCAGTTGTAGTATGTTGGTCGCTTTCTTTGGTAGACCCTGTAAGATGGCGTTGCAGTAGTCGAGGTGGGGCATGATGAGCGCTTGAGCAACTGATCGGAAGTCAGATGGATCTAGTACATTCCGTAGGGGTCGTAGTACTCTAAGCTTGTGAAAGATGGCTTTGTTGGTGTTGCTGAGGTGTTTTTCCATTTTCAGTTTGCTGTCGATTGTGACTCCTAGATATCTAATTTCATTCTTAGTGTTATAGGTATTGTTGCACAATGTGATTGTTGGAGGAGGTTCGAAGTCAGTTTCACTGGATATAAACATTACTTCGGTCTTCTTATGATTAATCGACATGTTGTTTTGTTTTAGCCATCCCAACATCTCTTCCATGCAGTTTTCAAGCTGAGCATAATTCGGGTCAATGGTCTCTAGTTGTGTGTACAGCATGATATCGTCTGCGTATATGTGGTAGTTGATGCCATATTTCCTGAATATTTGACTGAGTGGTTGCATGTAAATGTTAAAAAGTAGTGCCGAGAGTGCCGAACCCTGTGGTATGCCTTGAGTTTGAGTGAAGGCTTCGGCTTTTTCTCCGTTGAATTGGACCTGTGGTTTTCTGTCTGTTATGTAGGAGGCGAACCATTTCAAGGTGGTTCCTAATATTCCAATTGATGCCAGCTTGTTAAGGAGGTTTATGTGATGGACAGTGTCGAAGGCAGCAGAGATGTCAATGAAGATGAGAATAAACATTCTCTTCCTGTCTTCTAGACCCTTGAGGAGGTTGTTAAACAGGGCCAATAGCAGGGTTTCGACCCCATGGTTTTTTCTGAAACCGTATTGCTGTTCGTCCAGGGTTTCGTGGTCATCGAGGTGATCTTGCAGTTGGATGAGGGCTGCTTTTTCGATGATTTTAGCCAAGAAAGATATGCTGGAGATTGGACGGTAAGAAGATGGGTCTTCTTTGTTTAGCGAATTGTTCTTTAGTATCGGTCTAATTATAGACTTTTTGAGCTTGTTGGGCATGACTCCTTGGGACAGTGATTGGTTCACAATGTGTGAGACCTGGTGAGCAATATCCTCTTTTGCTGCCTTAATCCAGGCTGCTGGGCAGGGATCAAGCAGGGAGGTGGTGGTATTGATACTGGTTATTATTCCGATTGCTTGCTTGTCATCAATTTTGTGAAATTCGTTCCAAGTCTTATCTATCTTCGCTGAAGTTTTTAAATGTGGTTTGGGAAAACATAGCGCGGTTGTGGTTGTTGCTAGTTTGCTTGCGTAGTGGTTTGCGAGGGTTTGAGGCTGAATAGTGTCATTCTGTTGTTCTGGTTGGTTTGTTTTGGTTAGCGTTTTTACTAGTCGAAAAAGTTCCCGTGGTTTGTTGATGGCTTTGTTCAGCAGGTTGGTGTGGTGTTTCCTTTTTGCTTCATCTACCTCATCTTTGTATTTTACAAGGATGTCGAGGTATTCGGCTCTGAGTTCTAAGGTTTTGTTACGTCTCCACTTTTTTTCATACCTTCTAAGTTCTCTCTTCCTTTTAGTTAGCGTAGTTGTGTACCAGGGCTCTGATTGTTGTTTACCTGGGGTTGCTGCGTTATTCCATTTCGGGTTCGCTGAAGCCAGAATTCCTTCATCCCATCTATTTGTTAGGGCATCAAGGTCTGTAGATTCCAAATCAATGTGCGTCTTGATGTTATTTGTGAGACCATCCAGATCAAGCTTATTGAAAGATCTCTGCTGTTGGGTTTCTCGTTGAGCTTTCGCATCTTTTGGTACCAATGGGAGTTTCATCCGTATGTCTATTTGGTGGTGGTCAGACCAGGGTATTGCTTTGATTTTAATCAGGGGTTGGCTGGGCTGTTTGTTCTTAGGAGTAAAGACCATGTCTAATGTATGTCCCTTTTCATGTGTTGGCTCGTTTATTATCTGATGATACCCAAGTTGTGCCATAGCTTCCAGGAAGGTGTTGGCATGTACCGCTGTTGTTGACGCTAGGTTTAGGTCACCGAGGATGATTTGGAATTTCTTTGGCTGCGTTGAGGAAATGTTTTCTAACGCTGCGGCAAGTAATTCATGGTTCGGTGAGGGGGATCTGTATATTAGGCAGATGGATATTGCTGAGTTCTCGACTTTGAGTAGGTCTATGTCTGGGTTTGAGTCCAGGGACGTGCATGAGAGTTTCAAGTGTGATTTGGCAATTATGAGCACTCCTCCACCTCTTTTGTTGGATCGTGGACAGTTATACAGGTTGTAGCCTGGTCTGTTTATCTGGTTCAGTAAGGCAGCATCAGTGTTAGTGATCCATGTTTCTGTTATACAGAGGATGTCAGGTTGCTCATCTTTGATTATGTCAAAGATAATGTGGGTCTTGTTTCTGATTGATCGGGCGTTTATGAGGGTGATGTTACAGACCACTAATGGATCTGGTGGAGACTGGGTTTGTTGAGCAAGTGGCCGGCGCATCCGTGGCATTTTTGATTTTGGCCTGCGGCGGTTCTGTGCACCCGCGTGTTTTCTACAAAGTATATGTGACGATGCACTGTTTCCCCAAACCAACACTGCATGTTGACCTCCTTGATGGTGTAATATGTGCATATTTCTGCTGGTTGTTGAGTTGGTATTATGTCTGTGGTCATGTGCATGTGGTATTTGTTAGCAGATGCTTATTGTGATTTACATGATTGTTTGTGTCCATAGTGGTGTAGCTTGTAATCCCATATCGGGCATTGGGATGTGAGTATCATCATTACTTTTCTGGCATGTTTTTGTACATTAAAATCCTTTGCACCAAATATCTTTTTGGAGTTAGTCTGACCCCTGTTTTGACAGTTGGGTATTTTCTGAGGGACAGATGAGGTGTATTGGGTCTTCAGCATGCATCATCTCATCTGTACATGCACTCATATGTGGGTGACACATTTGCGACATGCAGCAGCAAGGGGGCGCTTGGGGTCTGGTGTCAGGTGCAGAGTATGCACCTGATGCACATTATATCTGGTGTGGATAATTTGTTGTCAACCAAGTTACCTTTCTGTAGGAGGTGGCTTTGTGACATGCTAAAGGTTTTGAGCACTTTCCGAGGTGATGCGGCCAGCCCTGATATTATGATGGCACTGTCTACACTATTTGTGATGTGCAAACCAAATAAAGTTCTGTATTTACCCAATATTTGTTTCGTGTGGTGTTTGCATTTCAGGTCTGTCATCATGCTCAATGTGTGACTTTGTATCAGTCATGACTCCTTGTAAGCCCATGGATCCATCATTTTCCTTTCAATGTCACAGGGTGTAGATGATGTTTTTGTTGTTGCTAGGTGATGGTGGGTTACATGACCTGCCATAGGCCACATGGGGTGCTTCTGTGAATTGTTCACTGTTTGTTTGGTGTGCAAGCCATGTTTCACTTCACTATGTTAGTCCTCCGGTATTTGAACATACATCCCCTTTATGTGTTTGTTTGCTGGACATGTACATGGGTCACCTATGCTCACATCCTTGTACAGTGCCAGCTGTGTTAGTGACAGCCACATGGCACATCACTGTCTATGTACGCTTGACATCCACACACGCCCTTTGGGATCTTTGTGCTAGAGTGTGCTCATTGATTGCTTTTTGTTATTGGCTATGGTCATGTGTTTGACATGTGCTGTATGCATGTTTTTTTCCACACATGTTTTGTTTTTAACATCTCTAATGGCCTCACTCGGCCATGAGGTACCAACAGGTTCCTCAGCTCTACACACACCCTTTACTGTCTTCACTGTAGAAAAGGGTGCATCCTGTGTGTTGCCTAGCCATGACATTTGTTGTGTAATAACGACCTCACACTTTAGGGTCTTTACATCCTGTTGCATGTGGCCCTTTCTTTTTGATGAGATTCAGATGTTTGGTGTGCTAAACCTTATTGCATGTTGAGCTGTCTCCTGTTCTTCTCCTGATTATTCACCTGATCCAGGGAGCATCCTCTGATGGCGTTGTGTTTAATTATATCCCTGTTTTGCATGCTGTATTCAGTGCAGGACATTTCATTGTGTTTGTGCAGGTGTTGTTGTTGCAAGATACAGAGTGCAAATTTTTTCTGTACATGGTGTATCTGCATGTGCATTTACTACAGATTAGTTGTTTTTGTGTTTGTTTGTCATGGCAGCCAGCAGGCGTTTTGTGTACTGGCATGCGTTTTTTTGGTTATGTAGACTTTGATAGTGACCTCACATGGGCGGTGTGTGTTACCATTTTAGGCGTCTAAATTTGTAGTACTGGTCGTTTGTGTGCTTCCTGTCTGCAGTGTTGGATTTTATTGCTTGTCCTGCATATGTGCTTTTCATTAGTGTGATAGTCATATGTGTGTACATCAGTGGCATGCCCACATTGTACCATTAACTGAGTTGTGCGACATCCTTCCGTCCATCCTTTCTCTGCCAGCTATGTGCCATCCTACCCTGATGTGCATGCTGCTAAACCACGTCATCGACTAACACACATTCGTGCATTGCATCTCAACCTGCTTGCCTCTCCTGTGTGTGCTCTGCCTAGCACTTGTACTCCACCGTCATCCTGATATTTCACATATTCTTCTTCCGTTTCAGACTCCCCTACTACACACATCTGCACATCCTCTGTCTCACACTGTCAGTGTAGCAGGGTACATTACCATCAATCTGTGCATGGATATAGCTGCCCATGATATGTTTTTCACATTTTATGGGTGTCACATGGCCTGCAGCTGCTTTCGGCAGCCCATCAACTTATGTAGGTCCTTCATTTAATTTGATATTGTCTGTCTTCTCTGCTCTGTGCAGTGTTTGTGTTATGTGTGTGTTTAGCACATTCCTCTGTTTGCATTCAGCTTGGGGGATGTTACTGTTATTGGCTCAGCTTTCTGATTTTACCTATACGTCCTTATGGCCTCTTCTGGCACACCTTTGATTGACACAGCTTATGATGTGCCTACGATAGTGGCCTGGGAGTGGACAGCCTTTCAACATGGCCTATGGAAATAGATTACAGTTCACCTTTGCTGACAGGGTATGTTTGTGATGTTACATCTGCTGCACCATAAAAGGTGCAATAATATATGGCACAAGGGTGTACTTGTCTCACTATGCCAGGAGTGGTTGCTGTACACTTGATCACAGAGTGGGAACATACCTCACCCACCCTTATTAATTAACTGGAGCAAACCATGACCCCTGCAACATCATTGGTGTATTCACCAGTTTTCTACATACATGACATAGGGGTGTGTGTTTTTTCAACAGACCTTGGCTGTCATGGAGCTGTGTTAGTCTGTGGATTTCAATCTCCAGAGGAAATGGGGCAGTTTAATGGATGATATTGACTTTGATTCTGTGTTGATATGCGTCACTTGGGACTGTCTGCAGCCCCTCCTTGGTGTGTAACTAATGACTGACCCAGGTCTGCCATTGATGATCTCGGAGCAAAGGGCTGCAGACAGGCCCAGGCTAAGGATTGCAATATGAGATTAACTCTGACACCCTGTGGATATCAGACGCCAGGGGCTGTCTGCAGTCCCTCACTGATAAATCACATATGCACGAACTGTGTCAGCACAACTACTTATGTTTTCCATACGTTACAATGCACAGTGCTAACAGCAGAAAGAGTGCTGTGACCTTTCCCTGCCTCATAGGGCACCCTATGTGGCGCCCCCTCGGCCACTATTTCACCAACATTGTTGGGTGGCGTGGTGGACACTGCATTTGGAGATGTGTCCTGTGGGGTGACTTCAAGGGCACGTTATGTTACAGTGCTCTGAGAGTTCATTTGCTGGAAACCAATTATTCCACAGATATGCGATAACACCCTAATGGGGCTATCTTACCCCTTACAGGTGCTGTCTCTGCCAGACATGTTCATTTGCCATTGTGGGGGATTGCACCCCTGATCCCTGCACCATTGCACTCTGATTGTGTTTGGGTGCTTGCAAATCAGCACAACACCATTTACCTCTCCCAAATTATTATTCCTCAAAAAACATTGCCACACACCCTTCTGACCAGCACCACAGCCCCTTATGCCACCAATGTTTCCTATGACTCAGCCAGCTGTCTTTAGTGTGCACTGCGGGTGTTCACAGCCTTGCTCCTTACACCATTGGTCAGTGTTCTAACCATCATGCTGTTGCTCGGTTCCTCTGCTTTCCCATCATTGCGCGACTTAGGCCTCACAGTCATCAGGGGCCTCCAATACCATTAGTGCGCCGCTTTACGCACAGCAGCGCACGCACCTCTGGCGGCCATAATTTCGGGGACTCCAAAATAAAACCCACAGACAACTGCCTTCAGTGTACACAGGGGGGGGGGGGGGAATTGAACCCCTGCTCCCGGCACCATTGGTCAGTGTTCTAACCATCATGCTGTTGCTCGGTTCCTCTGCTTTCCCATCATTGCGCGACTTATGCCTCCCAGTCATCAGAGGCCTCCAATACCATTAGTGCGCCGCTTTACGTACAGCAGCGCACGCACCTCTGGCGGCCATAATTTCTGTGACTCCAATAGAAAACAAACACCGACAACTGCCTTCAGTGTACACGGGGGGGGGATTGAACCCCTGCTCCCGGCACCATTGGTCAGTGTTTTAACCAATGTGCTGTGGCTCCGTTCCTGTGCTTGTGCCTATCGGCGCGCCGCCTTGTGCCTATCAGCGCGACGCCTTCTGCCGCCCAAGAAGACCGGTGCGCCGCCTTCTGCCGCACAAGAGGACCTGTGCGCCGCCTTAGGCCGCCCAAAAAGAACTGTGCGCCGCCTTATGCCGCCGAAAAAGAACTGTGCGCCGCCTTATGCCGTTCAAAATTAATTTGCCTCCTAAAACAATTTTAATCATTACAGTTGCTGTCTCAGCTGGCCTTTGTCGTTGTGCACAATGGGGGATTGAACCCATGGCCCCTGCACCATTGGTCAGTGTCTTCACTGTTGTACTACGGCTCGGTTGTTTTCTATACCCGGCAGCGCGCCACTTTGCCTTTTGGCGCGCTAATGTCGACCCCGCACATTACCGCGACGCGCACACGTCCGGTTGCTTACTCCCGGTTTTTTTCTTTTGGCAGCCTGATCCGCCCACTCCTTATATGGCACAGGTACACTACCACGGCCCCGTACGATAAGAATGTTTAGTAAACATGCCCCTTAGTTTCAGAACTCATTGGCAAAGGGGGCCATTTTAGAAGCCTTAGTCAAGCTTTGGATGTCTAAAAATGTGCTTAGAGACATCCAAAGCACAGAGAAATCTCCAGAGCCATTTTAAAAACTGGCTCTGGAGACAGCCGAATCTGAATGGTGGTGTGGAGGAGGCATGGGCAAGGTGTTCCTGGGAACCAGTAGGCATGTTAAGATATTCCAAGGAACCAGGATATTTAAACCTAGACTCATTCCTAGGCATGAATAGCAATGAATAAGCATCTGAAAAGTGCTCATTTTAGCTGAAAATATCCAGAGGGTGTAGAGAAGAATACCCACACTCATCCCCAGTACTCAGCTCAATGACAACAGCAGAATTTGAACCCTTGCTGCCCTATTCCTAGCCAACTATTCTAACCATTTGGCTATCCTAGATATCTGGGCTCTATAATACCATTTTGGTGGTGTCTAGTAGACGCCCCCAAAAACATTCATATTGGGCACATCTAGGTTTGTGAAATCATGTCTGCACCTGGATGTGCCTGCATTTTTTCAGACATTCTGGCTTAGACATCCCAGATTGCACTTGGACAGATCATCTAAAATTCCCCTCAAAGCCTCTAACTCTGCTTACCAGAAAATGCCATGGGTGCAAGTTGTGTAACTTTTGTCTCAGGCAGTCAGTCATTAAACCTCCAACAGCCTCTCCAGCTATTTCTTCCCCTTCCATTGTTTCTGGCAACAACACAGATGGTGAAGCCAACTCAGCTTTCTCCACTTTATCACTAGGGTTCAGAATCCTTCTCCATCTGAACAAACATCCTCAGTTCCTGCTGTGGTAAGGGCGGTTTAGGGAATGACCCCTAACCCAAGCAAAACAGTTTCTCCTCCAGAGGTCTTCACAGCAGAGGTGTGACTCATGGCGTCTGCTTCCCGGAGTTCAATTAGAGATGGCCATCTACTCACCATTGCTGGGGATCCAAGGAGACTTGGTTGCTCCCTTACCTTTACTTGTTTCTAATGGCTCCAAACTTTAACAACGATAAACATTCTTTCAGCATTTTCAGAGTCCTGTGACTCCAAATATGTCACCAGTTTGACTCAGCCCTCTCCCCCACCAGATTCAGAACATCAAAAGTATATCCTGTTTAAAATACTTTCTAGAGTGGGGGCCCACCTAGAGACCCATAGAAGGGAGAGGTTGGTGGGGATATCAGGAAATGACATCTGACAGACACCATAATAAAGAAAGAAGCATGACCAGCAGTTTTGCAGTGAAGCTACCACTTCTTCCAATACCCCCATTGTGCTATTTCTTTTGAACCACTTTCTTTGAACTATAAATTTAATGTTTATGATTTTGTCCTTTTGTTTCTGACTTTGTAAATACTATCTTTTTGGGATACACCTAACAAAGGTGCTTTTAAAAAAATATCCCCTGGACTGAACTGGAGTATAGACCAGTGTAATCAGGCAGTCGGGATCTTGGGGCCACACCCATCACTCTCATCAGAACCGCTTTATTAACTTTTTACAAGTTCTTTGTCAATCCTCAGAGATAGCAAGCCAAAACCCACCCCAGAAGTGACAAATTATACTCCATTTTGTGGTACAAATATATCTTTTCTGACCTACCATGTTTTAAAGAAATGTTAAATTTCTACTTTTCCTCCTTACCGCCTTAACAATTTTTGCAATGAACCATTTTACTTAAGCTGAAATGATATGCAAATATGTAATTAGTGTTCCTATTTTGTGCTCATTTTATAACGATAACATAGATGCCTATATGCCTTTTTAAATTAAGCACTCAGAAGCAACCCAGTAGTGTGCAAATTCAAATACACTAATTTACTGCTGCTGCAAGACTGGTGTAAATGTGTACACATGAAAGTACATTTTACAAATGATGTCCAAGCACAATCTGGAAGTACAACAGGAGCAAGAAGACCAGCACACCCTCTCAAAGTGGAAGAGACTATTAGTTACACCCCAACACCAGCAGTGTTTCAGCAACTCATGCCTTCATGGGGGGGTATATAACTGGAAAACTCCAACACCAACAAATAAATAAATAAATAAAACTCATTAAGAAAATCATACAAAAAAGGGACCTAAAGCATGCATAATTAAAAATATTACCAAACATCTCAACCAAAACAATTTAAAATAAACATAAATTTAACATAGATAATGTTGAGAAGACAATCAAAAAAGGTACAAACCTAGAAGTTAAAGCTATTTAAAATATAGAACACTGAAATGTATAGAGCAGGCATTTCCAACAGGTAGATCGCGATCTACCTGTATATCGCGGAGGGGTCAGAGGTAGATTGCCAGCCCCACTTCACTCCATCTCTCCAGCAGTTCGCCCCGTCGCTAGGAGAGAGCTCGTGCCAGCAGGTCATCTGCCGAGAGCTTGCCGCCGCTGCTGTTCCTTTGCCTCTCTTTTTTCCCTGCCTGTGGGAACCTTGCCTGCAGGTGTATTGGTGGTGCTTGTTGTTTTCGTGCCAATAGTTTGTGGGTACCCCAAGGGGCCACCACCCGCGCCCTGCGACGAGACGCCACAGGCCCGGCATCATACCTGGTCTCCTGCCTCTCAGAATCACCCATTCCAGCCCCCGCCCCAACACCCCTTAGAAGTGTGTTATATAGCGGGCAATATCCATTTGCTCGGACTTTACCTGAATATACTTACCGTATTAGTTGTGTCGTGTGCTGGTCGTTGGTCGCTTTGTAGTTCGCTTTCATTAAACATTTTCGGGCAGACACAACAAAGTGTCAAGAATTTGGTAATTTTGGCAGGCTTTTCCAATTTTTTTCTAACTTGCCTATGCCTTGCCTTCAAATTGGTTCAAACTACTGTGACTTTTGCTTGCCTCTGCAATTTTATTTTGCCTAGCCTTTGCGTCAATTCTACACTGCAATTTTATTTCGCCTTGCCTTTGCATTGATTCTACACTGTGTGCAGAATTTATTAAATCGTGTGTGGTGGTATTTGAACTTTCTTGGCGGCATTTGATTTTATCTGATTTGCTGGACAGGTGTTTGAGATTTTTGATGATTGTTTGGTGGTATTTGATTATTGGTGCCCATATGATGAATTCTTATTTTTACTTTTAGAACTGCATGTGTGGTTTTGGCATCTCCAGTCCTTGTATTGCACATCATCCAGAGGTCTTCAGGTGCTGTCAATCTTTAATACTTTGGGACAGTGACAGTTTTGGACAGATTCAGCGAGTGTTTATACTAACTTAGCAGATTTGGCCTTCTTACATCCAGCCACCCCATTATAACAAAGATGAGTGTTCCAAAGAAGAGCAAAACCTACCACTTTCATAATGAATGGGAAATGGACTACTTCTTCATCATGGTGAAAGACAAGTGTTGTTGTCTAACTTGTAATGCCCCAGTATCCTTGCCCAAAAAGAGTAATCTGTAACGTCATAAGGCTCTGCATAACAATAAGTTTGATGCTGAGTTTCCACCCAAAAGTGATAATTCATAAACTGAAGCTCAAAGACCTTAAATCAAAATTGGCTACTCAGCAACAGTTGATGGCGAAGCCAAGGTCACATTCGGTCAATGCAACCATAGCATCCTTCAAGGTCAGCAACCTGATCACAAAGAAATGCAAACCTTTCACTGAAGGGAATTTGTAAAAGATTGTTTTCTTGAAGAAGCTGACAATCTTTTTGAAGGATTTAAAAATAAGAAAGATCATAGCTGCTATTCAAGATGTACAATTGTCATGAAACACCGTCGTGCGGCGAATAGAAAAGATGTGTGGAGACACAACTGAACAATTGTTGGAGGATGTTTCAAATTGTGTTGCTTTCTCACTCCAATTGGATGAATCTACAGACATAAGAGACATAGCCCAGTTACTAGTCTTTATCCGGATGGTTTTTGAAGACTTCAGTGTTAAAGAAGAACTACTTGGAATGATTTCTTTAAAAGGGAGAACTACCGGTCAGGAAATATTCAGTTCTTTCCATTCTTTTGTGACAAAGTGTAATCTTTCATTGCATAGACTTGTTTCCATCACTACTGATGGAGCAAGAGCAATGATAGGCGAGGTTAATGGTTTCATAGCCCTCTGTAGACAGCATGACGACTTCCCAGATTTCCTTTCTTAGCACTGCATCATTCACCAGCAAGTTTTGGCAAGCAAGAGACTCAATAGAAAGACTGTCATGGACAACACTTTCAAAATTGTAAATTCAGTTCGTGAAAGATCACTTCAAAGATGGCTTTTCAATCTTACTCTTGATGAAGGGGTAGCGGAAATCATTTTGCACACAGATGTAAGGTGGCTAAGTAGGAACAAATTTCTGCAAAGATATTGTGATTTGCTAAATGAAATAAGTTTTTTGAAGGAGAGGGGAGATGACCAAGCAGAGTTGGAAGATGAGGAGTGGTTATGTGATCTGGCATGTCTCGCTGACTTTACAGGTGAACTAAGTGATATGAACCTTCAACTACAAGGTAAAAACAAATGCATTGGCGAGATGATGAGTACAGTTTCATCCTACAAGAGCAAATTTGAGCTAATGATGACTGACTTTGCAAGCAACACTTTTGATCATTTTCCTAATATGCAGGACCATCTGGGACAATATCCACATTTTGTTTTTCAGAACAAGAAGTATGTGACAGAAATCTGTTCTGTTATCCAGGAATTCGAAAATAGATTCTGTGACTTCCAAAAAATTGGAACAGTTGTGGAGTACTTGTCATACCCATTCAAAGTAGATGTGGACATTAAAGAAACTGCAGCTGCTATCAGTAAAAATTACTCATTGAACAAGCCATCTCTTGAAAATAAAATATTAACCCTTAAAAATTACATTTTTCTCAAGACCCGTGCTGAGCAAGAATCGTTTTGGAAGCTAGTACCTAGAGACAAATTTCCTAATTTGAGAAGATGCAGTGAAGCTGTACACTCCTGTTTCAGTTCAACTTATTCGTGTGAATCTGCGTTTTCCCATCTGAAAATGACAAAGAGTACACAACATTCCAACATGACAGATGAACATCTCCAGGATTCCCTGAGACTGGCCCTCACGCAATATTCACCCAACTTCAAAGAGCTGGTGGATGAAATACAGGCTCAGATGTCTCAGAGTGAAATATTAAAGATTGTGCAAGATCAGCCTGGATCAATACTCGGCCTAAATTTAACACAAATTACTTAATAAAAGTTAAAGAAAGTTATTAAGACAGTTAAAGAAAGTTATTACTCAATAAAACATGTACTTTCCATTTCCCCTTGCAGTTCGTACTGGATCTTCGTCTCTCTGTTTTGTTTTTGCTTAATTTGCTTAACAGCTGATCACATCCAAGTAAATGACAGAAGGTTCATTAAAAATGGGGGGGGGGAATCCTCCAACTTTATTGGGTTAAAATTTAATTTGAAACTAATTTGAAACTTAATTTTCATGGTGGTAGATCACCGGCACTTTTGCCAGGAAAAAGTAGATCACGACCTGTTCGAAGTTGGACATGCCTGGTATAGAGCAATAAGAGGATAAAAGGATAATAAGCTAAATGATAGTTATCATATTCACTGTTATTCCTAACATCATAAGTATTAAAATAAAGAAGAAACCACAGAAGAGAATGGTATACATATAAAATAGTAGGGACTCACTGTCTATGTGGTCTTGGGCAAGCCACTTAACCCTCCATAGCCCATGTTCCCTGTACAATAGTTATCTCCAAGTTATAATGCCCTGTTCAATGTAATTTCAGTTTGTTCAATGTAAACCGCACTGATGCAGAATAGCGCGGTATATAAGAGAATGTAAATAAATAAAATAAATAAAATATTCACTTTGAAAACAATCGTGTGCAGAGCAGATAAATTCAATACGCTAAAAAGTCTCACTAAAACAGACAAAAAGTATCACCAATGCAACAAACAAAGGCATAGTAGCAATATAAATTGTTTCAATATTAGAAAATGGGGGGGGGACAGAAAGTATAAGAACATAACATAAGATATGCCATACTGGGTCAGACCAAGGTCCATCAAGCCCAGTATTCTGTTTCCAACAGTGGCCAATCTAGGTCATACGTACCTAGCAGTTTCCCCAAGGGACACAGGTTCCACAATGCTTGTATTGTATGCATGTGCATTGCAACTACATCCCTGGGAATGGCTCTGCACAGCATTCATAAGTACATGCATTAGTTTACTTATGTACACAATTTAGAAAAGCCCGTTTTCTGCATGCAAAAGAGGACGTAAGAGGGTAATTTTATAAGCCCTAGCACAGTGAACACATGTTGCCATGCATGTCAATATGCTCCTATTTTGTAAAGTGAAATAGGCACATACAGTATTTTACTTTATAAAATACGGGCATAAAAACATACCTCTATCTATCAATCAATCTAGTCATAGCAGCTGCAGCTGCTCTAGAACAGGTATAAGTGTCCATACCTAGACTGTCCAGGCATGTGCATAAGTTATAATATTGTATAACTTATGAAAAGCGTAAATTTAGGCTCTGCCTCTGTGATAGGACTTACACGTGTATTTACAGAAGTTACCATCAAAGCATCTACATAAGAACCCATTCACATGCAGAAGCCCATTAAAATAGGCACTAATGCTCTTAAGTAGCCATAACTTTCCATGCAACCCTAATAAAATGAACCCCTAAATGTGAAAAATCCTTTCTAAAGTGATCTCCTAAATTGTGCAATAATATGCTAATAGGCAGATGAGATAGTAACATAGTAAATAATAGCAATTGGCCTATGTTAGTAAATGGCAGTATTCACTCACTTGACATGACTTGACTAAAAAATCCATATACGAAGTTGCCATGAAAACAAGAAACTCAATTCCAGTATTGTTCTTGTAGCTAAATGGTCTCTCTCATACCAGCGACACTCTGCCTATAAAATTACTTCTCCATGTTTAAAATACCTTTGGATTTTGTCTTAAATTGCTTAAAACTTGCTTTTTGAAGGGCATTTCCAGCATCTACCCTTTTCTGCTGTCCCTGTGCCTCCCTGCTGATCCTTTTATTTGCTCCTCCCACTGTTTCCCCTCTTTCAGCTGGATCTAGCTGAAAACTGCAGACTGTGGGTTACTCAGTAGATACCCTCCCTTCCCCCTCCTCGCCTCTTTCCTTTGCTCCCTGCAGGATGGAGAGGTAGCGCTCGGATCCATAGCTTTACGACAGCCAGCCTCCCTTGTTTTCTTGAGGATAAACTGTCCAAGTGCTGAAATTCTACACACAGATTTTACTACTGTGTTACCTTTTGACACACACGCACACACCTTTTGAGAGTGGAAAGATTGCGTCCAGTGGTATAGGATTAGTTTGTCATCGGGAGCTGATTTCCTGTCTTTCAGATGCAGCTCTTCCGTTCGTTTATCTTCATCCTGTGCCATCGCTGGAGTGTGCAGATCTGTTTCCAAGCCTCTCTCGCTCTTCCAACGCGTTGCTATTCTGTGCTGCTTGTCCCTGCGTGAAAGGAAGGGCTGAAAGCAGGGAGATGTGGGAGACGTAGTTCATTTTAATACACACCTTTTTTTGTGTTGCTAACTGCAAAGCAATTATGCGTATGCTTAAATGACAAGCGAAAATAGTAAATACACTTCAGTTTACAAGTGAAAGATCAAAAGCATAAAACCAAATGGATCCATTCTGGAACCTATTTCTGGAAATCTTAAACGGCATTTGAGTAATCCATGCAGTAGTCTTGTTTCCTGGTGTTAATTGCTAAACATCAGAAATTTTATCACTACTGCAAAGCACAGAAATCTCAAGAGAGTTTGTCTTCTTTATGTATTGCATTTGCTGTTGTAGGTCAGAGATCTGGAATAATATTAATGATATTGGAAACTGGATTAATTTTTAAGTGATGTCAGGTGATATAAGCATTCACCTGTCCCCTGTTTTTAACATTTCTAAATTGTAGGGTAAAGTGCTTTAACTCAAATTCTAATCAAATAACTGTGCATTTTGTTGTTTCTCAATCAACTGTTAGACTGCTCAGAACAGAATAACTTTCTTTACTGTTAGTACAATTCTGCCGCAGAAGACTGACTCATAATTATGATTAGTGTTATTATTGTTATTACATTTTATAGATCACGTCTACAATTATATAATCGTAATTCAAATCTCAGATTCTTGTCAAATAATATGCAGGCTACTATGTCACCTGACACTTAACACTGGGTCTGATATTCAGAAGGGTTTATCTGAATAAACCTTGCTGACCCCCAATATTCAGTAGCAATATCCGAACAGTGTGACTGAATATTCCCTCTAACCACCACAGCACTATCTCCTATAGTATAGTTCCAGGGTGATGTGTGGACAGGGTGAAGGTGGTGCAGTCACTTAGCTGGCTAGCAGCAGTCTGCTTAACTGGATAAGCACCACATAAAGTTAGGCCAAAAACGCAGGTCTGGCTCTCTGGATAGTGGCTAAATATCACCATTATCTGGATAGTCTGCGGCAGTGACCACTGAAACCAGATGCCACTACCAGGCAGATCTGCTGAATTGTACTCTACTACTCCTGTATATAGTTGTTTACAATTAATAATATAGTTACTCACAATCATGTTGATTGTCAATAATTTAAAAACTGTTGATTTAAAAGTTGATTTGTAAATAATTTAAAAAATCTGTTCTATGTAAAACCTGTTCATGTTACACTTGTTATATGTAAACCGCTTTTTATGTAAAAGTTGATTTGTAAATAATTTAAAAATCTGTTCTATGTAAAACCTGTTCTTGTTACACTTGTTATATGTAAACCGCCTTTGATCTATGGAAGAGGCGGTATATAAGAAAGTTTTAAATAAATAAATAAAAAAATATTCTGTTTCACTATTGTCTGTGGTAACTGACATTTTAAAATAACCAAACACTGACCACCGTGAGCTGAATATTAGCCCAAATGATTTTATTCCATTTCTGTACAAATATCTTTATGTAAAACGTAAGTCTAATTGCATCATTTTCTCTCGGTTCTTGCTCACTGGGAAAAATAATTGTAACTAGTGATACACAACCCAGAAAAAGGCTTTTGGAGTTGCCATGGATAACGAAATAGAGAGTGTGTGGAGGCAGTCAAAAAAAGCAAATAAAATGTTACAAATCATTCAGAAAGGAATTGAGAATAACACTGAAAATGTAATACTCCTGTGTCGATCCATAGTGCAACTATACCTTGAGTACTGTGTGCAGTTCTGGTCACCCCATCCCAAAAAAGATACAGTGGAACTAGAAAAGGGATAGAGAAGAGCAACTCAAATGATTTAAAAAAGCCTAAAAACAGAAGAGACAGCAGATTGGAGATATGATAGATATGTAACATCATAAATGGATCCATAGGGAGCCATTAGTTACCCGTTCTATAAAATATGGGGACATTCCATGAAACTAATAGGTAGCAGATTTAAAACAAATTGGAAAAAGTATTTTGTCACTCAATACACATTCTTTCTACCAAGTTCTAGAAAGTTGCATAGAAAGCCATTCTTTTCTGCTGACAAAACATTTATTAAGAAACTTCAAAAATAGGCAAAAATATGCAGGCGCAAAGACTTAAGGGGCACATTTTACCTTTCTTCCGTTGCCTGCCGCTGCCACTTTCTTCTCTCAATGGCAGCCAGGCAATGGAAGAAAGCTAAAATGCGCCCCTTTAGCCTTCCGCTGGCATGCTAAGCAGATCTTTCCCGAAAGATCTGCTTAGCATGCTGGTGATTTGCACATCAGGCGCGCCTCTTCTCTCCCGCCGCAGGGGGGGGGGGCGCGTGCCTGATGTGCAAGTCGCACAGGGCGCGATCTTCCCACGGTATGGCCCTGTGTACATTACCAAGTTTAAGTTTCAATGTAAACTGTTTTGATTGAAATGATAAAGCAGTATATAAAACCGGTTAAATAATAGCGGTTAGCATTGGGGCGTATAGCGGCATTACTTGGGGATATTCAGTGGCACTAACTGTATGAGTGCCATTGAATACCCTCCTTAGGGGCATTTACACAGTTTATAGCTCTGTAAACTGTGTAAATATCTTTTGAATATCAAGCCCTAAGTTTTTAACTGCTTCTTAGAAGCCCCTGAATCTGCCACCACTTGCAACTCCTAAGGAAGTGAGTTACAATGCCCACTGTGGCAAGGACAGGGATACACTGTCTTGAACATCAATCTCCTCTACACTTATACATCAATAGAGCTCTGTCCCTTTATTAAAAAAAAAAAGCACTGGGGTGCAGCTTTACTGTGGTTTTATTTAGGATTACAAGGAGACAGTGTAACACAGTGATAAGATGGAGGCTCTTGCAACTTCAATGTTCTCTCTAAATATTATATAGGCATGGTGCTCAAGTCAGGCACTTCAAACAGCATTGAAACATTTCTTCCTGGATAAGCCTCTACATAAAATTGTACAAACAGAAGAAGGCCCGATGGTATACAAGCATTACATAGTAATGCTGAGAAGAGCCTGGATCCAGCCTTCCCTTCCACTTCTGCCCAATAACCAATCAAGTAGAGTGATGACAGCAACAACTGTAGCCTGGGAGTGCAGTCACAGAGGACTGGATGCCATAGTGAAATATCTGCCAGCAAAGTTGCCTTGTCACCTGGTAACCATATATTAGAGCTGCTGATTCACTGTAAGCACCATTCCATGCATGCAAATGTATCTTTGTTTTGTAACACAGTGGCAGAGGAAATTCAGAAAATACCAGTACTTCCATGCAACTGGATCAAACCAGCTATGAACCAGGTAGGCTTGAAAGAGTGCAAGCTGTAGATAGTTTACAGGGCACAACTGTGAGCCCCATTTCGTAGACACTGAACATGTCACACATACAATAAAATACAATAAAACATAAAACATAAACATAGTCCAAGCACAAAGGCAAAGACACACAAAAAAACAGACACCAATGGTTTTTGCAGAGATACATCCTGACAGCCTTTTCAGAAAGACAAAAAAATGCTGAATATTAAGGACACAGGGCTGTCACGTTTGACAGTACAAATACACATTAATTCCTGCAGAAAAAGTCAATAGACTTATTATGATAGACCTAAAGACAAGTAGCATAGAATCTAGTTTTCTTTTTGGGATCCTGCCAGGTACTTGTGATCTAGATTGGTCACTGTTGGAAATAGGGTAATAGATTTGATGGACTTTTGATCTGATCCACTGTGGTAATTCTTAGGCTCTTATGAGTTCTGCTGCACTAAACAACCAGTTTATTTATAATTCCATCCTGAAACTTCTGCAGTCGTTACTGTCCAAAGGCTCCTACAGTTCTCTAGAAGACAATACTATCAAGTAAAATAGAGAGAGGCCCAAAAGGTTCAACCTGAAGGAGATCTGTGATGAAAGGGCATCACATCTGGAGCCAGCACAGTGTCTAGTATCCAGATGTTTGCATCCTTTGCCTCAGCTTTTTCCAAATGCACCAAACAATGCATCATAGTACCTTAGCTAATATTATGCATAGCATTGGCTGAGATAAAATAAATAAATAAATAAAAATAATGGACTAGTTATAGCAAAGGAACAGCTGCAAAATCCAGACTCTCTAGGACATAATGTTCCTCAGATGGCTTTATCATTGCTATAGTGAGAGTGGGATAGGGGCAACTGGTTCAGGGACTGCGGCAATGCAAGGCAGCTGAGGAGAAATAATAAGGAAGCATAGGAAAACCCACTGACCTAACTACTCCTGGGGCCCCAAACACTCTTCAGAAGGCCAGACAACTTGCACAGACAAAAACGCAGCAGCATTTAAAAAGATGGAGTTGGCAAAAGCAATCTGTACTTAGCACAAATCAGGCAAAGAAGAACATAGGAACATAAGATTGCTCAGTCAGACCAAGGTCCATTGAGGCTAGCACCTAATCTCTGTGGCCCATCTGGGTAACAAGTACCCAGCTGATCCCAAAAAGAATCTTTCTCATAGCTGATATCCTGGGATGAGCAATGGCTCTCCCAAATCTACTTGGTTAATACTTTTTTTATAGACACTGTTCCTCCTGGAACTCATCCAAACCTCTTGAGCCCCACTATGTTAGTTGTCTTGACTACATATTCCAGCAACAAATTCCACATCTTAATTAAGCGCTGCATAAAAAAAAAAAAAACTTTCAATGATTTCTTTTAATCTTCTGGTCATTAGTTTCATGAGGTGTTCTCTTGTTTTAGTGCCGTTTAATAGGTTAAGCAACCATTCCCTATTTAACCATTCCTCCCAACTCATGGTTTTATTAACTTCTATTGTATCCCCTCTAAGGTGAAGAGCCCTGACCTGTTCAGTCTTCATAAGAAAGATGTTTTATTCCCTTTATCATTTTATCATTTATGTTTTATTCCCTTTATCATTTTTGTCACTCTTCTCTGAGCCTTTTCTAGTTCTGCTAGGAATTAGAATCAGAGTTGGCTAGAATGGGTACAAAAGGTGCCTATGATTGGATACTAACAAGTTTCCAAGATAGATGTTACACTATTTTAACAAATTTTCACAGACAGCGGGTGCCCAGAACACAAGCGGGTCAGTGCTTGGGCTATTAGAAGGGTATTTCTCTCGCTTCTCCTCTAAAGGATAACTCACACTCAGAGATGCCTCAACTTCAAACTCAGGCTACTGTTTCAAAGGATCACCAAACACAGCATTACAGAATAACGCAAAACATCAGTGTTTACATACACCAGGCAACTATAGGCCATGCTGCAACTATCAGCATTAGAATTACCACCAGTTCATTCTCATCAGCATTGCAGAGCCTCCTGTTACATTCCAATAAACATCTCCCCTATTAGTGCCTTCCCATTCCTAAACCAGGAATGTCCTCTTTACAACACCTTACATGTTACCCTCTCAATAACAGGGTGTGTGCAAATCCCAGCCCTGTCTTTCAAAGCAGACTGTTCCAACCCAGAACTTGTGTATAACTGGGTTGAATAGGAGTTGGCTGCAAACCCCTTTATTACCACAACAGCAGCTCTACCATTGCAAACAGTGATACAAGTGAGACAGACACGTTTCACTCAACAGCACCTGTTCTACATCTCACCTAATTACCCTCAGCAGGCTGCACCACAGCCCTGCCAGATTCACAAGTTCATCTCAGTGTTTAGTGTGAGATGAAAAACAAGCCCCTTCCTCCCCTTCAGCTCAGCTGATGCATTACAAACAAAGATAAGTGAACCCTTGTTTTCAAACTTCCTAACTTCTCAACACAGCACTCGGATCTTTACTTGAATGGTTACATTTCTTTAGTTGCATACAGGGGTTTTCCCCACCTGAACTACAACCCAACCATTAATGCGTCTGAAAAAGACTGAGCTTTTATTTATTTATTTACATTCTCTTATATACCGTGCTATTCTGCAACAGTGCGGTTTACATTGAACAAACTGAAATTACATTGAACAGGGCATTATAACTTGAAAATAACTATTTTACAGGGAACATGGGCTATGGAGGGTTAAGTGGCTTGCCCAAGACCACAAGGAGCACCTGTAGGACTAGAAACCCCAGTCCTTCCGGCCCAAGGTTGCTGTCCTCTAGTGGGATTTGAACCCCTGACCTTCCGGCCTGAAGTACCTTGCCCCAACCACTAGGCCACTCCTCCACTCCACTTTTAGCCTCCTAGCCCCTGCCAGCTACTTTCCCGCTCTTAGTGGACTTCTTTTTTTTTTTTTTACATTTTTTATTTATGCAATTTTCAAAGAATAACAAGAAGGTTACAA
Source organism: Ichthyophis bannanicus (assembly GCA_033557465.1). Taxonomy (NCBI): domain Eukaryota; kingdom Metazoa; phylum Chordata; class Amphibia; order Gymnophiona; family Ichthyophiidae; genus Ichthyophis; species Ichthyophis bannanicus. Next base: position 1,558,398,786 of record CM066031.1, on the reverse strand, counting down.
CACCAATCCTGAAGTAATAGAAAGGCAACAGAAATAATCCCCACAGCCGGGAATCAATAAAAGAAAAAAAAATCATAACATACAACAAATTGCCTATTTCACTCTAGCCCACAATGGGGGGGAATTCCATAGAAATTATACACAATACAAGAAGAAATATGCATGCAGCCTAAACCTGGAGACTAAACTATGAGTCAGAGGGAATTTCCAGACGCTTGGCACCAATAAAAGCCAACAACTGGGAGGGCTCAAAGAAAATATAAGAAAAAGTCTGGAATTTCACCAAACACTTACATGGGTGTTTAAGAAAAAACAGCCCCCCCAGTTGTAATACCCCTGGTCGAAGCAACAGAAACTCTCTACGTCTCTTTTGCGTTTCTCTTGATAGGTCTGGATAAATACGCACTGAAAGACCTCGAAACGAAAGTTTCCGCTTCTGAAAAAACAATTTCAATAACCATTCTTTATCGGATAGTAAAGCAAAGGTAATTAACAGTGTAGCAGGAACCTGTGACTCTAAACCAGAATTTTCAATAATATCTGTAAGATTTAATACATCACTCTGGCTCTGATTTACCCCTGACACACTAGGAGCCGAAACCCGTTTAGCAGTAGGCAGATAATAAATTTTTACCAGGGGGGGAACCAGGTCAGGGGAAACCCCAAGTATCTCAACTAAATATTTAACAAACATATCTCAGGGAGAGATGGAAGACACCTTGGGGAAGTTTATAATTCTTAAATTGTTCACTCGAGTCAAGTTATCTAAATGCTCCATCTTCATCTGTAATGACATTACACTTTTCCTATGGCCATCCGAGTATTCTTCCAAGCTTTCAACTTTGCTAGAAACAGCAGTATGCTCCATTTGGAGCGTAGAAACCTTTCCTTCCAACTCAGTCAGTACAACTGCAGAAGAGTCTACCTTATTAGCCAACTGGGAAACTTGTGGCAGCAGGGCCTCTCCAAGAGAAACAATCGCATTCCAGATAGATTCCAACGTGAAGTTCTGTGGCTTCTTTAATGAAAAAACTTCACCTGAGCAGGGAGGGGGCACAGCAGGCTCCATTGATGCACAAGGTCGGTCACCACTCGAAGAGAGAGACAGCTGCTCCAACTGTGTCTCTCCCGACACCGCCGTAGGTCTTCGTGAGCCCAGATCTCCAGAGGGCTCCGCTCCCGACTCTGATGAAACAGCCCAACCTGACCCTCGTGAGGACTTCCCCACCCCCTCCGCAGAGGGAGGAGAAGCCAGCTCCAGGAACCCAGAAGGCAGGGGCTGAGTACGAGTCGACGGAGGTGCAGGACTCAATACGGGGGAGACAGATGAAAGCGACGCAGACACCGGGCACTCCGTCTCCGGTGAGTCAGCAAGTCGCATAGCTCCTCCCGTTTGCTCCGAAGCCCTGATGGTGCGCACGAGGAAAGGATCCAAAGGACCAGATAGAGGTAAATTCGGCGTAGAGGTACCAACGGGCTGTGAGGGCAACGGCCCCGTCTTCCCCTTGCGCTTCCTCCCCATTCACAAACGCCACCCTACAGCGCAGGCTGCTGCCGTAGCCATCTTGGAAACGCCCCCCCCCTTAGTGGACTTCTAACACTGTTACAGTAAACCAGTAGGTCTCTATGCCTCTGTAATACTCAATTCCAAAGGTTCACAAACCTGTTATACTGGTCTCAGCCACCCCTGGAACACAGCCAGCTTCCGCTCACTCTCCCAGTGAGGGTTTCCAATCATGGCCCCTGCCAGCCACCTCTCACTCTCCCAGTTGGAATTACACTACTAATGGGCACCTGCCTTTTCCCTCAGGCTACTCAACCCAGCAGAGTGTGACTCCAGCCAACTATCTGGCCCAGCTTACCTTAGCCGGTCTTCCCTGCTCACAGAGGAAAGAAATCACTCCCAACCTGTCTCTCTGGGGTGCCCCTGCATCTCCATCTCTGAACCTTTTTATGAGGGCTAAAACAGGGCCACACCCTCCTTGCCTAAGAGGAGCATTCAAACTTCCCCTGCATTTCCTCAATGTGTGTGCACTCAACCCTTTATTACAGCTGCCCCTAGCTCTTACTGGATGAAAAGCCTGCATGCACCCCAGCGCATCACACAAATTAAGGCACAAAGGGGCAATATTCAAACAAGCTGATATTTAAACATCACAGGGTCAACTGTGGTGCTTAAATATTGACAGGATAGTCTGTGGCAGCATACAAATAGAAGCTTTCAATCGATATCCGGGCTCAGCGTCACTAACTGGGCAAGTGCTGGCACTTGCCTGGTTATCACACTATTTAGCTGGTCCTTGTCCAGATAGCCAAATTTGCCATCTTTTCATGTGGTCTGCATTATCCAGCTAGAAACCACCGATTAGCATGCAAACCGTGTAAATGTTGCCATTTGCCCCATTAGCATCAGTACCATGCCCAAACCATCCACGGATAGCCTCTGCATTAACCAAACAGTGCCAGTGTGGCCTGTGGAGCTATTCAGCAGCGCTATTGGGATGGTGCCACAGAATAATGTGGGTCAGTGCCCTTAACCAGCCACATTCCTTTGATCAGCTGGCTAAGGACTTTGAATAGTGACACGAAAGAAACTACAGTAACCGCCATCTGATTGGGTACATGTATGCTGACTTAGCCACCAATTAGATGCATCTATTTTATAACCATGTACATATTGTAGTTGCTACAGGTGCATACCAAGTAAGAACTGTGCTAAAATGTTAACCCATCATGCCTCTACATCACTGGTCATTGACATTGCCTTTGATGTCCCCGATTTGTCTCGGCAATACATAACACCACTGCTATGCATAACACAGTCTGCATAGGCATAAAACAACATCCCCAAATCTCTAATAATTCTTCTCAGGTGACTCAAATAAATATTAAAAAGAAGAAGGGATAAAGGATAGCCTTGCGCTACACCTCATTTTCACATATGTGCTTTTGACCAACCTCCATTGAATCTTACTTTAAACTTTCTCTCACGCGTATAAAGGATTGAATCCATTGACGCACAAGTCCTCCAGACCCCAAGACTGTACATCTTGCACACAATACATCCACTTGTGCCAAGTTAAAAGCGGCATTTAAATCTAGAGGCTAAACTGACTAGTACTCCCTTATCAAGCCAGAAATACACCCAATCCATCATTGCCACCAGGAGCATCTCTGACCCCACCAAGCCTAAAACCTGTCTGGCCTACATCCAATTATTGAAAAACCTCCAAAAAAAGGAGCCTACCTGCGCAATCACCTCTTTTCATCAATTTAGACAGCATACTGTAGATACTGTAAGCTTGAGATTGGTCTGAAATGTGCACAGTCCAATCCATCCATACCTTCGTTCTTTAACACAGAGATAAGACTGCCTCTTTCAGCCATGGTGGAACAATTTCTTGCTGCAGAATGGTATTGAGCAGATCCAATAACCAACTCAGCATCTTCTCGGATGCCTGCTTAAGGGCTGGATCTAAACTGGAGCATGTGTTGTTTAAAGAACTTTTCAATTTCATTAATTTCCCTATAGAGATTTATTTTTAAAAAGTTCATTCTCGCCTCTCTCTCCTTCTAATCCATTGTATCTCCTTATCTTTACCTTTCCACGGCAACCCTCCTTTTAAACTAACAATTTTAGTTTCAAGAAAATCAGCTAATTGCCCTGCCTCTGATTTACTATCCCCCATTCTAATCTCTTCCTGCTTTTTTATTAACTTGTAAAGTTCCCAAGGCTTGTTAATTGCTCTTTCAATCTCCTCTTCATGGCATTTCTTCTTTGCAGCCTGGATATCTTTTAAATATATGTTAGATTCCTTCTGCCATTGTTTCATCTCTTGTCTCTTAGACTTCCTCCAACTCTAACGTCTGCACCTTATTTTTTTCTCTCTCAAACACTTCGGTGAACCAATTTCCTTGTTTACTGTGACGTACTAAACAAGTTTCTACTAGAGCTATCTTGTCTATCGTTTGACAACTTTTTCATACCATCTGATCTTCAACTGGTGCCTGTACCCCTAATATGCGTACTTTTAATTCTATATCCGCCAATGCAGTCACATCTATTTTTCTTGCAATTCCTCACCATTTGTATTCAGGGACGGCCCAAGGGTTTCTGCCACCCCAGGCAAAATTCTCTGGCCATGCCACCTCCCCCCTCCGTGCCGAGCTGAGCCACACTGCTCCCAACCCATCTGAGCTGCACCACCTCCCCATTGCCACCAATTCTGTCAGCAGGGTCATAGCGGATGGCTCAGTGCGGCACGGCAACCAGGGCCGGATTTACCTATACGCCATGTACGCCATGGCGTAGGGCCCACAGCCGGCAGGGGCCCACAAAAAAAGAACCAGTTAAATTTTTTTAAACACAATTAAAAAAAAAAACCTGGTGGCTGCCGCCGCGGGGCCCCCTCTGCTGCCACGGGGGCCCCGTCTACAAGCTGAAGCCGTCGGGTCGGGTCGGGTCGGGTCTCTCTCCCTCCCTCCCTCCCTCACTGCAGGCTGCAGGCTGCGAGAGACGCGAAGGGAGAGCGTCTCCTCGCATCTGTGTTAAGCCCGCAGGGGCTGATGGGATTTCCCATCAGCCCCTGCGGGCTTAACACAGACGCGAGGAAACGCTCTCCCTTCACGTCTCTCGCAGCCTGCAGCCTGCAGCGAGGGAGGGAGGGAGAGGAGAGACCCGACCCGACCCGAACCGACGGCTTCAGCTTGTAGACGGGGCCCCCGCGGCAGCAGAGGGGGCCCCGCGGCGGCAGCCACCAGGTTTTTTTTTAAATTAAATTTTACTTTAGGCCGGGGGGGGGTAGGACGGGTAATGGGCTATGGGGGGGGTAGGACTGGTAATGGGCTATTGGGGGGGCTGGGGCTGGAAATGGACGTGGTGGAAGGGCTGGTAATGGGCTATGGGGGGGGTAGGACTGGTAATGGGCTATTGGGGGGGCTGGGGCTGGAAATGGACGGGGGGGGTAGGGCTGGTAATGGGCTATGGGGGGGGGTAGGACTGGTAATGGGCTATTGGGGGGGCTGGGGCTGGAAATGGACTGGGGGGGTAGGGCTGGTAATGGGCTATGGGGGGGGTAGGACTGGTAATGGGCTATTGGGGGGCTGGGCTGGGCTGGGGTGTGTTAAGGCAAGAGGTGGGCTGATGGGGTTAGGACTGGTAATGGACTGTGGGCTGTTGGGGGGGCTTAGAACTGGCAATGGGCTTTGGGGGGGGTTAAGACTGGTAATGGGCTGTGGGCTGATGGGGGCTGTCTGGTAATGGGCTATGGGGGGGCTAGGACTGGAAATGGGCTGGGGGGTTAAGACTGGAGGTGGGATGATGGGGTTAGGACTGGTAATGGGCTGTGGGCTGATGGGGGGGGGTAGGACTGGCAATGGGCTATGGGGGGCTGACTGGAAATGGGTTGATGGGGTTAGGACTGGAAGTGGGCTGATGGGGGGTTAGGACTGGTAATGGGTTATAGGGGGGCTTAAACTGAAAATGGGGTGATGGGGGGTTAAGGACTGAAAATGGGGTGATGGGGGGTTAAGGACTGTAAGTGGGGTGATGGGGGGGCTAGGACTGGTATTGGGTTGGGGGGTTGCTAGGACTGGAAATGGGCTGATGGATGGCTAGGACTGGAAATGGGCTGATGCAGGGACTAGAAGGGAATGGATGCTGGGTGAGGCTGGAACTAGAAGGGAGCTGATGTTGGGGGAGGATTAGAATGGGATGGGGCTGGAAGAGTAAAATGGAGAAGGGAAAAATATTTTGTGTGGGAGGGATAAAAAATCTACAATTGGCCGGGTATTGGGAGAGTAAGTGGGGATTGAGGATGGAGGGGTAAAATTTGAGTGGATGAAATAGGAATGAGGAAAGAGCAAAAGGAGAAAGATTAGTATGTTAAAGCAGATGTAGAGAGAGAATGGGAAAAAATCTAGAAGAGAGAAGAAAGGACAAATGGACAGCAGACGATGGAGAGTTAGCAGAAGACACGAAGAAACCAGAAGAAAGTGGCTGGAGCAATTGCAGCTGAAAAAAATGCACAAAAGGTAGAAAAATCTCTCTTTATTTTGAATTTATTAATTGGAATATGTCAGCTCTGGTAAATGTGCATCATTAACATCTGCGCTTTGTTTAGTACAAGAGCAAATTAATATATAGTTTTATTTCTACAGTGTTGTACATTCCAAGTTTGGCTTTTGGGATTCCCAGTTTAATTATTGTCTTCCTATTTCTAAATTGTGATTACTTGTTTGGTGATGGTCTATGTTCTGCATGTGTAACTGAGCTGAGGTGTTCTGTTTATATAATTCCTATTTGACATTGCCACTTGTTCTCTTTCCCCAGTAGGTCATGTATTGTTGTTCTCTGAAATGTATTGGTTTAATATTTGCAGTGTTGCCTTTTGATTGGTAGAGTATGGTGCTTTGTGAGTCCTGGTAGTGCTGTTAGGATACGGCGGGTTTACTATGGGCAGTGTTTGTAGTAGTTCCTAATGTGTCTGGCAGTTGGCACTGGATTATAGTAATGTAGAAATCTTTTAGTCTTTCTTTATCCATACACTCATTAAGAGGCACGTTTACTAAAAGTTAGTATATGGTAACATTATGCAAATATTTATGCAAATGAGGCCCCTTATGCAAATGAGGTCCGCACCCCCCTTGGGCCGCCCCTGCTGGGGGCCCACAATTTTTGTTGGCGTAGGGCCTTACTCAAGGTAAATCCGGCCCTGACGGCAACAACAGCCTGCGCCAGGCCATGCACTTCAGAAATCCTGCTCAGAATAATATTGCTGTTTATGCACCAGATAGTAATCCAGCAATGCACACAAGTGCCAAACTGTTTTAGTTTGTGCGCAGGATATAGATGCTGTTAATGAAGACCTCTGTGCTCATGTGCCTTGCTTACTCTTTGTTTAGTACAAACATTTACACACAGCTCATTTGCATGTTGTTTGCTTACAGTTTTGCTGAGCGAAACGTGAGCACTAAACTTGCTTAGGAAACCCTGTGCTAGAACTTTAGCACTGGGCTCTATCAAAGGGCCTCTGCATAGAGCTGTCAGTCTCAGGCAGGCTCTTTAACATAGCTGCAGCAGTTTTCCTTTGAGGGCTCTGTGAACAGCTCCAGCTTGATAAAAAAATAAAAGGTCTATCGACAGGGAGGAACAATAGATGGCTAACATGGGGGGGGGCGCAACAACAAGAGAAGAAGGGGTTTTTAATGAGTAACTGGTGGCTGGGAAGGAAGTTTTTATTGCTGTTTCAGTGGGAGGGTTTGAGAGAGAGAGAGACTGCTACTAATATGAGAAAGGGTTTAAGGACAGCTGAAACTGATGCTGGGAATAGGGCAGAGGGATTGAGAGAAGCTGTGACTGCTTGGGAGGGGGGGGTCCATTTGAGAGAGGCTGCTACTGGGATGAATTTAGTTGCCAACTGGCTCCAGATTTGCTGGACAAGGTTGATTTAGTCTTGGGTCTGCCCCATCGCATGCATGGGCCTGTAGTCTTGCTTTACTTTTGGAATGCAATTGGGCATAGGTAATGGAATGGGGTGGGCCACTGGGGTCATGGCCCCACCAATATTTTCCTTAAAACAGCATCAGGTGCGTAGCTTGATAGCAGCCTGCACTGATCTAACAACTGTGATTGTCGTCAGCTGATACTGGCAAGGAACGGACATTAAGCATACCCGCACTTAAGGGCCACGCCAAAGGGACCTTTGGCAGGAACTCTCCATGAATCCCTTGATAAGAACATAATCGGGCCTTGCACCAGCTATTTAACTATACCATACATTTACAACAAACTTAATTTTAACTGTGAGTAAACTATAAATTCATAACATTATTATTTAACAAAACTGAGGTAGAGCCTAATACTGTTTTAAAATGCATCTTCATAGTTCCTGTACCTTAGCTTATACTATAATTATACTAACTTTAGCACAACATTCTAAGGGCATTGACATAAGGCCTTACACATTATTCACTCCCATGGTCATTATTTTCCCTCTACCTTCCGTTGCCAACTTACATTCTCAACACCCAACACACTTAGTAAAAAAATAATATCAGAACCCAGCTCATTTAACTTATTCACATTTTAAGCACAATATATACATAAACCTTATCACTGAGTCCATAATCAAATATGTACTAATTAATGCAAGATCTATTAGAAATAAGCCAGACGCCATATTAGATTACATACAAGATAATAACCTAGATATTGTTTGCATTACTGAAACTTGGCTCACAAACACAGATCATGTTATAACTGTGCTTTCCTGTCTAATCAACGTGTTTATACCTCAAAAATTTCCTGTCATGATTTGACAATTTCCAATCTGTAATCAAAACCGCTGCTGATCGCTGGAAGTAGCGATATACAAATGTATATTAAATAAATAAATAATCAAATTACACCTTCTGGATATACTGCGTTTAACTGTACAAGAACCCATAAAAAAGGAGGAGGTGTACTAATTCTTACTAGAAATCATTATAAATTTAAAATTACAGCACTTGTCCAGACAATAGGAGTAAATACCATTACCATCTCCAACAATTAACTATTTGTCTCTCATATAGGCCTCCAAATGCTAAGTCTATGGATTTCTCCTCAATACTAGAGACAATTTGTGTACACACCTCTTAGTATAAGCCTTTCATTGCCTTAGGAGACTACAATCTTTGCTCCTCTTCTACTAAAGAATCCAAAGCATTTCTTTCAGTTATGCAGTCTCTCCATTTCACTCAAATTGTGACCAGGGCTCTACAGATCATCCTGAATGGAGAATGGGGATGGGCGGCCAGCAACAGCACCCTCCTGACATCAACATGGGCTGTGCAAGGCCAATTGTGCCCTGTCTCTGTGGGCTGGGATCACGGCTTGCACAACTCCTGCCCATGGGACATGCTGCTCCATGGGCAGGCTCTGCCCCATGCATGTACATACAAGGGGTGGACATGGGCGGGGCATTGGGGAGGGGGGCATGGACATGAGGGGCATTGAGAAGTGAATGTGGATAGACACAGAGAGTCAGAAGAGAAATGTTGGGTGCAGGGGGGGATAGGGAGACAGTGGGGGTAAGATTGTAGTAGGGGGCTAGGGAGATACTGGACATGGAAAGAGACATAGGGTAAAGCCAGGAGGGGAGATGGAGTGGTGATGTTGGCCAGGGGATTATAGGGAGACCATGGGAAAATGCTGGACTTGGGGAGTGGCGGACAGAGGGAGACAAGAGAGATGCTGATGGGGGGTAGTAAGGGGAGAAGAAATGTAAGACATGGGGGTAATAGGGAGGGAGGGAGAGAGAGGGGAGAACATGGACATTGGGTAAATAGGTTGAGAAGGACATGGAGAAATGATGGAAATTGGAGTAATAGAGAGGGGATGGTATGGTATGGTATAGTATGGTATGGAGATGGGGTAGATGCTAGTTGTAGGGGAATAGGAAGAGAGAGGGCAGATATAGAAGGAAAGAGAGAGTGGAGGTACTGGATGGAGGAAAAGAGTGAGCCAGAGAGAGCGATAATGGATAGGTGTTGAGAGATGTTAGACATGGACAGAGTGAGCAAAAGACTGGGCCGGGACTATTCATAATAGACTAGGGACGAAGAAGAACCGGGGAATGGAAGGACTGGGCTGAAGGTTGAAAGGCATTATGGAGATTGAGAACCGGATAGTAAGTAGTGAAATCTGGATGGACAGAGAGAAAGAGAAATAAATGGAAGAAAACAAAGGAAAAAAATCATTATCCAGGATGGAAGGAAGTAAAGAAAACAAAAGAAGAAACAAGAAATGGCAGATAGCTCTCTTTCTATGGTCTCTAGTCTAAGAGGAGACAGAAGAAAGCAGAAGCCTCAGATTGGGACCAGCATGATCAGACAACAAAGGTAGATAAAATATTTGTATTTTCAATTTAGTGATTGTACTTTGTGCTATATTTTACGCAGTATGGGGAACAGCTTCTCTTATTTCTCTGGTGTTGCACTGCATGTGAATTCTGGCTTCTTGGGGTTTCAGTTTTATTTTTGTCTACATATTTTTATTTTTACTTAAGGTTATCGTCACTTATTCTGTATTTGGTAAGGGTCTGTGTTCTGAGTGTGTGACTGAAGCCAGGTGTTCTCTTAACATGGAGTTTGCACGAAGGGATCTGTACTGTAGTAATTTGACTTGTTCACATTTTCAAATAGGTGTATGGATGTTCTAAGGCCTGCTGCAGTATTTGTAGTGCTGCTTTTTTCTGAGTAGGCCCCTTGTTGTATGAGTTTTGAAAGTTTATGCTGGTATAGGTGTGGTAGATTTGCCTTGTAGATCTTCAGTGACTTTTGTAAGGTTTTATATTAGTTCACAATATGCCTGGTACTGGAGAATGTTTATGTTGGTGATGAGATGACTAGAATCAGATTTTTTTCTTTTTAGATATTGAGTTCCATGGGTGAATGTCCTACTTCTGCTTTGCATCCACTATCAAGGGAGAGGTTTCTGTGGATGCAGAATATATATTCAAAAAGAAAAAGCGAGAATCTTAACACATTTTATAACAAAATAAAATGTTATAATTTTATAATTTGGTATTATAAACTGCGCTATGGTTCTCACTTTGTTTTAATTCCTTGATATGTGAGCATCTTGCATTTTCCTTTGCTTTTTGCAAAATATATACTTATATTAGCACCATGCTGTCCAGTGCACAGTTTCAGGAGTTTTGTTGGTGTTGCCAAACCCTTCTTGGTGTTTATGTTGGAGTGGGGGGTGTTTTCGCAAAGCTCCTCTTGTTTTTCAGAGGGTGGGAAGTGCTATGTTGGGGCGCCAAGTCGCTCTTGTTTTTGTGGAAGTGGGAGTTGCTGCATGGATGTTGTTGAGCCCCTCTTGTTTGGCATATTTAACAGCATGTTTCCTAGGCTCTGCACTGGTAACATATGAACATAAAAATATAAGAAATGCCATACTGAGTCAGACCAAGGTCCATCAAGCAGAGTATCCTGTTTCCAACAGTAGCCAATCCAGGTCACAAGTACCTGGCAGGTTCCCAAAAAGGCACACAGGTTCCACAAATCTTGTCCTGGGGCAAACAGTAGATCTCCAGGGCCTTATAGTTTATGAACCTTTCCAACAGAAACTTGTCCAAACTTTTTTTAAACCCAGCTATACTAACAGCTTTTATTACAAGCCTCTGGTAGCTAATCCAGAGTTTGATTACACAGGGCCGTAGGCTAACTGCAGGGAGGCAGTTACATCCCCCTGCAGTTACTGCATTACAGCATGTCAAAATGGCTGCCGGTGCAACTAAGGCCACCCACCTCTATATTTTTGGGCTGAATGCTAAATCCTTCGAAAGTGTGTCAAGGTCTAAGTTAAATAAGCAATTTTTTTTTCAGTACACTCCACTATTTACCTGTTTGAATTGGGAAATGTGACCATACGGTTCTTCCTATTTCTTATCTTTCAACTAGTTACTAATCTACAATAGGGCATTGCCTTCTGGAAGGGCCTTTTTAATTTCCTCAGGAGTATTACATCAAATGTCTTCTGAAAATTCAGAAACTCTGTATTAACCAGCTTACCCTAGCCACATGTTTATTAACAATTATAAAAAAAAAAGTCAAATAGGTTAGTAAGATAAAACATCTCTTTATTAAATCCATGTTCACTCTTCCTATCAAGCAATATTTATCCATATGCCCAGTTATTCTCTTAACATTTATTTTCCATCATTTTAGCAGGCTTACTGGACTGTAATTTCCAGGACCAATTGTGGAGCAGTTTACAACCTTCCTCACCCCTCTGGCCAACTGGATAGGTCATTTTGTTCTTCATTTACCCCAATATATTTTATTTAGAAACCCCAGTCCTTCCAGCCCAAGGTTGCTGTCCTCTAGTGGGATTTGAACCCCCAACCTGCTGGCCTGAAGTACCTTGCCCCAACCACTAGGCTACTCCTCCACTCTTAGATCTCTCAGGACGTCGGCGTCCACATCCAAACTCGGACCTGTTCTAAGCATTAATAGGCACTGGAAAAGTGCTCATTTCATCACTAAAACATCCGGAGTGTGTAGAAAGTTGGTAGTACACCATCCTCGGTACTCTGGTATTAAATACTATACCGGGGACATCTATATAGGCATCTCTGCAGATGTCCATATCAGGTATGTCCACAGTTGTGAAATTGTGCCCTAACTTGGACATGCTTGCCATTTTTATGAATGTACTAGCTTGGACATCTCAGTTTGCACTAGGACATCCTTTGTAAAATGTGCCCTAATGTCAACCAAATGCAAATGATATATCTTAATAGGCATCCCAGTAGAACACTCAAACAACATACATAGGAAATTCACAATGTCAGCACAATATAAATGCACCATAAAAGGCAATATGGTAGAGCATTCGTATGACATAAATAGGACACTCATAATGTTGGCACCATACCGTGAAACATCCCAATAGGCAGAAGAGGGCATAGGTGCAACTGGGACATACAAACAAGATGGGCAAAGATAAAGATAAAGTGGAGGAGTGGCCTAGTGGTTGGGGAAAGGTACTTCAGGCCAGAAGGTTGGGGGTTCAAATCCCACTAGAGAACAGCAAGCTTGGGCCAGAAGGACTGGGGTTTCTAGTCCCACAGGTGCTCCTTGTGGTCTTGGGCAAGCCACTTAACACTCCATAGCACATGTTCCCTGTAAAATAGTTATCTCCAAGTTATAATGCCCTGTTAAATGTAATTTCAGTTTGTTCAATGTAAACCACACTGATGCAGAATAGCACAGTATATAAGAGAATGTAAATAAATAAATAAAGGCATAGGGACAAACAAAAATGAATAAAAAGATTGTGTGTATTGTAACAGGGTAGACCCTGTACAGACAGAGGAAATGCAGGCCAGCACAAGTGAAAACAGAAAAAGTGACAGGGTAAACAAGAAAGTGTCAGATAGTTACCCTGAGCAACGCAGGAACACGTGCAAAAGCTCAATCAGGACACACCCAGCTAGCACAGGAAGGGAATTCACTTCACCTGACAGGGTTCAGCTAACTAAGGGTGGAGCAAGCGAACGCTGGTTTAAAACAAGCTCTCAGACATTCAGAGACAGTTTAGGATCCGGATTAGGATCAGGATTGAGGCAAAGCCAGGAGCTGGTGCCGGAGCTGAGAGAGAGAGAGAGAGAGAGAAGCCGTGGCAGCCAAGGACACACTTGGAGAAAATACAGAGAGGGCAGCTAAAGCCCCGGGAAGTATGGCACAGGTATGAGAATGCAAGAGAGAGTGATAAAGAAACTCTGGAGCAATTAGAGTGCCCATATGAAGGTCGGAGGGAACCCGAGGACCTGAATAAATCAGAGAGATATCCACAGCCAAATAGTGTGTATGAGCAAGAGAAAAGCTTTTACTTACCAGCTAAAGCTGAAGAGTTTTGTAATTGTAAGTTCACAGCTCCGTCTGAAACTCCGTCACGAGCACTCCGATTCAGCTCAGCTGGGTTACAAAAGGGAAACCTGTATAGGTTGGAAAGTTCCCTTAATTATCCCACGAGCAGAGCAAGTATGAGGCTAAGCTCTACTCAAAAGTACCAGCAGGGGCAGTGCCTGGGAAATCTCTATTCCAGTATATATGGTAATACCCAGAGAGGCTCTAGCCCGGTGAAAGAAAAGAACTTCCTGGTTGACGTACTTAGGCAGCAAGTCTCACAGAGTACTCCTAAAGTACAGAATGAATATACCAGTCAACCAGAGATGATGGAATACCAGAATGCTGAGGAGAATGATACACAGGAATTAATGGATTGTTCTTTATCATTAATTGAACCTGAATTCTCCCTGAGATAAGGAAAGTAACGTGGTGTCTTAACTTCAGTAATACAGCAACAAACCTGTAACTCTCTCTCTCGAGGCAGAACAGAGGTATGCTCTACTCTCAGCTACCAGGGAGAGAACCTTATAGCAATATTTAAGCTTTTGTTCTTTTGTTGATTTATCCTTTAAAAGCTGAAGAAAGCAAGTTATGTTTACATTTGTTATTGTACATGAGATGTCCAAGCAAAGCATATAATTTATGTTCCTTGAAGATAAAATACCCTCAATGGGACGGGGAATAAAAACCCTTTGATTTGAAGAAAGAAGTGTTTGCGTTTATATTCATAAAGGCACAACTACCACCCTCCAGGGGCCTTGCAATACAGGAGGCTACCGCTTAGCCAGAGGAGGTGTGACAGTATACTATACATACAGAAGAATAAGGAATGTGAATCTGGTCACAGTGTACAGCAAGCTAGTCCTAAAGTAGTATGTGTGAATGGAAAATCAGTCACTATAACCATAGAAGGGAGAAGAGCAAAGCTTTTACAGTCAAACCTCGGTTTTCATGATTAAAAAGTTCGAAATAGTCTGACTAAAACCGAAACGTATGAAAACTGAAGCAATATTTCCCATAAGAAATAATGTAAATCCAATTAATCCGTTCCAGACACCCAAAAATATTCACAAAAAATACATTTTATAGAGAATAACTATATTTTTACATACAGAAAACAATGAGAAATAAATATAAATGACTAATGAAATGGATAAATGAACATTTAACATCACTGAAAGCAAGCTAAGTACAGTACTGTACAGTACAGTATGTTAACATCTGGCCTTAGCCACCCCTGACAAGCTGCTGTGCCCAGCTCTCTTCGGAATCACATTGAATTCAGTCCATTAAAATACCTTTACATTATCTGCTCAATGCTTCAGAATGGCAGAAAATCTTAATGATATAGCTTCAGACGTACCTGGCAAGAGAAAGAACTGCCTCCCACATTCATGCAACATCTCCTGCTTACGTTGACAGCTTTTCTTCCCTGTTACCGGGACAAAATCTCAGTCAAAAGACGTTGAAAAAGGAAGCAATGCATGAAAACTGGGACAAAATCTCAGTCAGAAAAGACGTTGAAAACCGAAGCGTATGAAAACCGGGGCAAATGAAAACCGAGGTTTGACTGTATATCCTTTCTGAAGTAGAGGTAATGGTTTATGGCTTATGATGTTTTGATAGAGCGCCCTTTGCAAAGCAGATAGGGCAGTTTACAATAAAATCAAAACCAGTCAATCACAAATAGAAACAGAGAAAGGAACTCCATATTAATACAGTAAAGAAAAGAGCAGGATAGCAGAAAAAGGGGACACTCTCTGTGACATAGACAAGGCTACTTTCTCATCTGCAGTTCAGGGGGGAGGGTCAGCCCCAAAGGCCTGAACAAAGAGGTAGATTTTCAAGAGTTGAAGGAAGGAAAATTCAAGCTGGAGGTGAGTGGGCAGACAATTCTAGAGGGTGGGGGGTCAGATAGAAAAAGGCAGAATGACAGTATTTAACCTGTGAAGGTGAAGGAGGAACTAGGTGGTAATCTTGAGTTAAACATAGTCCTTCTAGGAGGGAGATCCAAAGTGTAGAGGCAACTCCCGAGAGAGCTCACTGGTGAGTGTCACAACATATGATTTCCTTTGGTGAAGGTACAGTTAGGAATGCTCCTTGATACAACCTCAAAGGTGTGTAGCGGGCTTATTTATTCTTTAAGTATTCTACTCCATTTCGTCTGAGGACCTTGAAAATCGGAGCGAGAGAGTTTAATATTTTGCCCTGTAGGCTACTTTATTCTTTATTAGCAAGACTTGATAAACAGCCCTTGCCGAAGCATCAGGGCGGTGTACAATAAAAGCAAGTGGTGGCTGCAGGAAAACATCAGAAAAGGAAAAAGAACGCCAATAACAGACAGGAAAGGAAAGAGAAAAAAAGAGTGTCCTAGAATAGGATAGAGAAAGAAGGGGTAAGAGGGTCTGGAGGACAGGACGGAGGGAAATAGTTGTGATCGGTGATGTCTGAGTTCTCTATGG
Source organism: Ichthyophis bannanicus (assembly GCA_033557465.1). Lineage (NCBI taxonomy): Eukaryota > Metazoa > Chordata > Amphibia > Gymnophiona > Ichthyophiidae > Ichthyophis > Ichthyophis bannanicus. Next base: position 1,558,382,923 of record CM066031.1, on the reverse strand, counting down.
AGGGGGGGGTCGGACTGGGGAGGGCCAGAGCCATCAACGGGAGGGGGAAGATCAAATGCCTGACAGAAAAGGTGTGTCTTGAGAAGTGATTTAAAGTGTAGGAAGGACAATTCGATACAAAGAGAGTGCGGGAGTGAGTTCCTTAGGGCAGGACTGAGGAAGAAGAATGTGGAGTGTCGGGTAAGCTCGAGGTGGGCCTGAGAGGGAGAGGGAAGAAAGAGACGGTTACCGTGTGCAGAGCAGAGAGAACGTGGGGCAGGCTGGAGGTAGATAGTATCGGCCAGGTATTGTGGGGTACTGGTATGTAGGACTTTATGGGTAATAGCGAGAAATTTATAGATAAAACAAACCTTGATTGGAAGCCAATGTAGAGAGAAGAGAGAGGGAGTAATATGGGCGGTAACGGGAGAGGATGTAATCAAGCGGGCGGCAGCATTCTGGACTAGCTGGAGACGACGTAGTTGGTGGCAGGGGAGACTGGCAAAGATAGAATTACAGTAATCCAGGTGAGTGATCACAAGAGACATAATGAAAGTAGTGACAGCAGAAGAGGAAAGAAAAGGCCAGATGGATCTAATTCTACAAAGATGGAAGAAGCAGGAACGCACCACAGAGGAAATATTTTGGTGGAAAGAGAGAGAGGAATCCAGGGTGACCCCCAAATAGTGTAGGGTAGAGACAAGAGGAATGGGTTGGCCGGACATAGTGGGTGACAGATCAGGAGGGGAGTTACGAAAGGAGAACCAGATCGCAGAGGACTTGGATGGATTAACGTGAAGAAAGTTTTGTGTGAACCAGGAGGCAACGAGATCAAGGCAGTCATTGAGTGGAGAGAGATTAGGTGCAGAAATGAAGGTGTGGTGGACGAGAAGAATGTCGCCGGCATAGATATAAACAGAAATTCCAGTTTCTTGGATGAGCAAGGCGAGAGGGGCAAGAAAGACATTGAAGAGAAGGGGGCAAGGATGGAACCCTGAGGAACACCGCATTGGAGCGGAAAGGAAGGTGAGACGTTAGAGCCCATATGCACAGCAAAGGAACATGAGGAAAGAAAAGACCGAAACCACTGTAGAACTGTACCTGAGACACCCGAGTCGGACAGGCGTGAGAGAAGGGTGCGGTGATCAACAACATCAAAGGCAGCAGAGAGATCAAGGGATACAACCAGAGTACTGGTAGCCAGTGCAATTTTTGCATGAAAGGTGTGATAGAAACATAGAAACATGACGGCAGAAAAAGACCACATGGCCTATCTAGTCTGCCCTTCCATATCAACTACAATAATTCTTTTTTCCTTTAGAGATCATTAGACCTGGCAGCGAATTAACATGGCCGGGCACAGCTGAGGCGGCGGCAGGCCAAGGGTTAACCTTGGCAGGGGACGGGGGGCTGGCGGAGGGGGGACGGGCCGCAGTGAAATACAAAAAGGGCAAACGGGCTGCAGCCTGCCCTCTTTCCCCCAACGGCTGAGCGGCAGCAAGCCGAGCACCCTCCTGACCCACCCAAGGAGCAGGAAGGGATAGCATTGTCACAGCACAGCAGGAGAACTAGGGCCCCATAGGAGAGAGCGCACAGCCCAGGCATGGGGGGAGTGGTTGTATAGGAGTGGTCATATAAGACTTGACCTTCCCCCAATGGTACACAGAGTTAAACAGGAACAATGTGTAGAGGGCCTCCTTACGCTTTCACGGCGGGGGAAGAGAGGGACAAATATGGAATAGTATAGACACTAACGGAGCCCTGCTGCCAACCTTCTGACAGGCTGGGGGCAGAGGCAGATCGGGACACTGCTGCGAATAGGTAGGGAGTATTAAGGCCTGTTTTTGAATGGCAGGCGACCCCTTTACCTATTAGAGGGTACTCAGGACTGTGGGCAGTGGGGAAAAGGCTTTGACAGCATTTTTCAACCATCCTTGCTGGGCGTCATTGGATAGGAAAGGGCTGTGCCTCTCGGAGGGGGGGGGGATAGATCAAGAAGGAAATGGAATGTATTGGTTGTTGTTACGTGTGCAAAAGAATATGATGATTATGCTGTGACCAACAGTTTTTTACTGTTATTTCCAATATTGTAAAATAAACAAACGTTGTTCTGTTGAAAATAGCAGAGTACCTGTCATATGTACATGGGGGGGGAGGCGGTGGGAAGGGGGGGTGTGCAAGTAACTACCCGAGGCCGTCATGCGGCTTGCCCGGCTGTGTGTTTGTTCCATGCATCTTTGAATTCAGGCACTGTCCTCATCTCTACTACCTCCACTGGGAGAATATTCCACACATCTACCACTCTTTCCGTAAAGAAATATTTCTGCATAATACTCCCGAGTCTATCCCCTTTCACCCTTATCCTATGTCCCCTCAGAGCAGAGCTTGCTTTCAATCAAAAGAAGCTCTCCTCTTGTGCTTTTATGCCACAGAGGTATTTAAATGTCTCTATCATATATCCTCTATCCCACCTTTCCTCTAATGTATACATATTAAGATCTTTGGGCCCAATATTCGAAGGCACTTACACGGTTAATGCCTTTGAATATTCCCCGTTTGTCCCCTATGTGCCCCGATGCTGCCTGGTTAGCACTCTATGCCGTAAATATAGGCAAGGGTATCTTTAAGGAGCCGAGGCTAACCAAGCAGCATCGCAAAATGCTGCTACCCGGTTAGTCTCTGCGGCTACCAGCTTTTGTGGCCAGACTCGAATATTCACTTCCATTGCCACAAAAGTGAATATCCCGTGTTAAGGGGTCGGCAGGCAGGGCTAAGCGATGATGCCACTTAGCCCTGCCCAAATGAATATCGGGTCCTTTAAGTCTGTCCTCATATACCTTATAATGAAGACCACTAATCATTTTAGTAGCCACCCTCTGCACCAACTCTATCCTGTTTATATCCTTTTGAAAGTGTTTTCTCCAGAATTGCACACAATACTCCAAATGAGGTCATACCAGAGAGACTTATACAGAGGCAATATCACCTCCTTTTTTCTGCTGGCCATTCTTCTCCCTATGCACCCAACTATCCTTCTGGCTATCACACCCACTCTTCTTCCATGGACTACTTTGCCCCCTACATTGTACATAAGAACATAAGATATGCCATACTGAGTCAGACCAAGGTCCATCAAGCCCAGTATCCTGTTTCCAACAGTGGCCAATCTAGGTCATATGTACCTAGCAGTTTCCCCAAAAGACACAGGTTCCGCAATGCTTGTACTGGGTCAAGCATTGATATCCTGGGTCCCTTCTTAATAATGGTTTATGGACCTTTCCTCCAGGAACTTGTCCAAACCTTTTTTAAACCCAGCTACACTAACAGCCTTTACTACATCCTCCGGTAACAAATTCCAGAGTTTGATTACACGTTGAGTGAAAAAATATTTTCTTTTATTAGTCTTAAATAGTTTACCCTGTAGCTTCATTGCATGTCCCCTAGTCTTTCTATATTCTGATAACATAAATAATCGATCTACGTTTACTCGTTCAACTCCGTTCATTAATTTATAGACTTCTATCATATCTCCCCTCAGCTGTCTCTTTTCCAGGTTAAAGAGCCCTAACCTTTTTAGCCTTTCTTCATAGGAGTATCCTTCCATCCCATTTACCATTTTGGTGGCTCTTCTCTGAACCTTTTCTAATATCGCTAGATCCTTGTTAAGATACGGTGACCAGAATTGCACACAATACTCAAGGTGCGGTCACACCATGGAACAATATAGAGGCATTATAATATCTTATTTATTTATTTATTTAGCTGTATTTATATCCCGCTTTTCACCAGGTCAAAGCGGTCAATTGGGGGATACATTTAACACAAGGGGATATGAGACACATACACTAATAATTACAGGGAACATGGGCAATGGAGGGTTAAGTGGCTTGCCCAAGACCACAAGGAGTGCCTACAGGACTAGAAATCCCAGTCCTGAGATTGCTGTCCCCAGGTGGGACTTGAACCCCCGGCCCTCCGGCCTGAAGTACCTTGTCCTAACCACTAGACCACTCCTCCCTCTTTTGTTTTATTTTCCATTCCTTTCCTTATGATACCTAGCATTCTATTTGCTCTCTTGGCCACCGCTGCACACTGGGCCGAGGGTTGTAACATGGTATCCACAATGGCGCCTAAATCTTTTTCCTGGGTGGTGGTTCATAATGTAGAACCTTGCATCGTGTAACCATAGTTTGGGTTGTTCTTCCCTAGGTGCATAACTTTGCACTTGTCCACATTAAATTTCATCTGCCATTTTGATGCCCAGTCTTCCAATTTATCAAGATCCTCTTGCAATTTTCCACAATCCTCTTGAGTTTTAACAACTTTAAATAGTTTTGTGTCATCTGCAAATTTGATAACCTCACTCGTCATTCCACTTTCCAGGTCATTTATGAATATGTCAAAAAGCAGAAGACCCAGCACAGATTCCTGGGGTACACCACTATTCACCTTTCTCCATTGGGAAAATTGTCCATTTAGCCCTACCCTCTGCTTTCTATCTTTTAACCAGTTCCTGATCCACAGTAGTACACTGCCTCCTATCCCATGACTCTTTAGTTTTGCCAAAAGTCTCTGATGAGGGACCTTGTCAAAGGCTTTCTGAAAGTCTAGATACACTATATCAATTGACTCACCTTTGTCCACCTGTTTATTCACACCTTCAAAAAAACATAACAGATTAGTAAGACAAGATCTTCCCTGTCTAAAGCCATGTTGGCTGTCTCCCATTAAGGCATTGTACCGCTCCCTTGGATTTTTGCAGCCCAAATGCACGACCCTGCATTTTTTAGCATTAAATCTCAGCTGACAAATTCTTGACCATTGTTCAAGCTTAGCTAGAGCCCTCCTCATGTTATCTACTCCTTCCTGGGTGTCTACTCTATTGCAAATTTTGGTATCATCTGCAAATGGGAAAATCTTACCTGATAGCCCTTCAGCAATATCACTAACAAAGATGTTAAAAAGAATCAGACCAAGGACAGATCCCTGCGGCACACCACTGGTAACCTCCTTCTCCTTAGAGTAGAGAGATTTTGTAGTTGCCGAAGGAGATTAAAAAACGATTCTAAGGTTGCCTGTGTGCTTAGGCAGTCATGCTGCTGAATGTGCTTTGCCTGCGATGCCAAAGAGAAAGGGGAAGCTGGGCAAGAAACCTCACGAACTTGGGGTATCCCATTCTGCTTCGCATACCTCTGTTTCTGGTCTGATAGATGCTTTGGTGGCTCATCTGTGGAGCCAGCAGGAGGATACCAGCGCTATCCTGACTGCATCGACACCAGGGCTGGAGAGCTTGGTGTCCTTCTCGGGTTGCAAATTGTCACCAGGGCTGTGTCTTCCTCTTCTGTTACCTGCCGGGTTTCTTTGCCTTGATGCTTCTAGATCTCCAGGTCCCATGTTGGGCTGTGCTGTTGATCCTGTTGGAGGGAATGTATCTGGGTTGAGACCGGCCTTGATGCTGATGAATGAGCCATCAGTTTTGGCAACAGGAGGTGAGGGGGGTCTGGAGTCTCTGGAAAACATGCAGACGTTGGATCCATAGCTTGAGATAACAGGAATGTCCCTTTCTTATTTTGGTCCTGTGGAGGAGTCAAGATCTGAATTTTCCTTTTCTTTAGAAAGACCTGATTCCTTTACCCTGGAGTCGATCTGGCGTGCAATCTCTAAGATGGGGGAAAGTTTTGTCCAGCAGACTAATAAGATCGTTACCCAGGTCCAAGGTAGTACCATACTGACTCAAAAAAATGTGACAGAATTGCTTAATGTGAGAGAGACCGTGGAGGTTTCTAAGTCTACAGTTTCATTCTTTGTGTGTTAAAGATCTTGCTGCTCAGACACTTAAAACTGAGTTACTGGAGAACCATTTCCGGTCTACTAATCTTTGTTTGGTTAATTTCCCTAGCTTCGGCAAAGGATATGTTTAAACAGTATTTAGTAGATCTTCTTGGAGTATCTCATGAATCCCACCCTTCACTATCTAAGGTTTATTATGTCTCAACCCACAAGAAGGCACCGGCTGGTCTCTACAGTTGTCTCTTGTGGACATGCAGCATATTAATATTCTCAATGGGCCCAAATTTCAGCTATGCGGAGCTATGCACTGCGTTAGCGCATAGCCTGCCTACCTCCTGCCTAACCCAAATTTTCCATGCCGGGGTCATATGTAGCCCCAGCATTGAAACCCAGGTGTTGCCACACAGACAGGAAGCTGCAGGAGCTACCTGTGTAGCACTGATTTTTGATGCTACATGGTTAACCTTGCCTATCTTTAAGGCGCAGAACGCTAACCGTGTAGTATCGAAAATTGGTGTTACATGGGTAGCACCATGGCCCACCTCCACTCCACCCCAGAATGTCCCCAACATGCCCTGATGCTATGCGGATAGTATCTGGGCGCATTAGGGACATATCCGTGATTTTTGAAGGGTACTACTCATGTAGGTGCCCTTCCAAAATCCCGGATAAGGCCTTTACATGGATAACTAGGGAAGTTATCCTTATAAAGGCCTTCCAAAATCAGGCCCAATATTTCTAATATTTTAGACTATTCTGTTGCTGAAAAATATTGTTCCCTCTACTTTAGTGATAATGTTGGCTCTTCCCTCATTTAGAGAGTGGCTGTTTAAACTTTATTTTGAGAAGCGCTCTGTAACATTTACAAGTTTATATGTTGATATATATATCCAGACTTTGCCCGGGAGACCCAGAAGAGATGGCAGGACTTCCTTCTCTTAAACCTACGGTGATCCAATCTGAAGGGGGCTATTTTTTCTTAAATTCACTTGTAAGTGCTTAGTAAAGTTCCATTCTGTGAATTATGAGTTTTTTGACCTACCTCAATTAGCTGCCTTTGTTACTTCACATCTCCCCCATTGTACCCCAGGCCAGTGCATAGGAAATCACAGTGTATTAGTAAAAGGTCTGCTGATTAGGCTGACTTTGGCTTGCCTCACATGTTACTTTAGTATCTTTGTTCTTTCTCCTGGGATCTCTGCTATTGTTGGGCTACAGGCATTTGTTTATGATTTCCTATTTTATTATTGTATGATTTCAGTAATTTTTCTGTATGTCCTCTCCATTTATTGTACAAGTGTATTGCTTGGATATTGTTTGAAATGCATAAATAATAAATTTAAAAAAAAAAAACAAAGGAAAAATGTTGCCTGAATTTGTGGACACAAAGTAAGTAATGACTCCAAAAGTATTCCAAGATTCCAGACCTGTGATTTTAGGGCAAGTTCATAGTTCAAAAGGGGTTTTTAATGTCAGGTGCCTACCACTTCCACAGAGTTGTTTGTTTTTTTGCCAATTCGAGTTGCTGTTAGACAGGCAGTCAATTTTCTCAGAGCTATAGGAAGATCCAGTTCAATGGGTATGAGTGAGTAGATATAGAATGGTGTGTCCATCACCTGAAACAACTCAGCTAAAGTCTAGAGCAGTGATTCTCAACCCAGTCCTCTGGGACCTCCCAGACCAGTCAGGATTTCAGGATATCCGCAATGAATATGCATGAGATAGATCTATATACAATGGAAGCAGTGCATGCAGATCTCTCTCATGCATATTCATTGTGGATATCCTGAAAACCTGACTGGCCTAGGGGTCCCAGAGGACTGGGTTGAGAACCACTAGCCTAGAGGAAGACATTAAATAAGATAGATGACAGTATGGAGCCTTGTCTGACAAATAGGATTTGAACCATGCAAATACTATGCACCAATATCCGTTTTCACCAGCCATACAACTATGATATTGTGGTCCACAGTGTCAAAGGCTGCTGAGAAATCAAGCAGCACTAGTATGAAGGTGAATCGTTCACCACTTCTATGAAGATCATCAAGCAGGGATTCAAGAACTGTCTCTGTTCCATACCCAGATCTGAAGCCAGATTGATATGGGTCTAGCCAGTTTCTTTCAATTAGCCAATTGTTGAGTTGAAAGAAGACTGTTCTGTAAGTTTTCCCAGAGAAGTGAGGTTTGATACTGGTCAGTGTTTTCAGGCTTGCCCTAGTCAAAGAAGTTCTTTTCAGGAGGGCGCTCATCACCAACTTTTTTAGTGCTGTTGACATCTTCCCTGCCATAAGAGAGGAATACATAACTTTTGTGGCCTCCTTCAGCAAGGCCTCTGGTAGCCAGCTATGCTATCTTTTCTAGGCAAGCGTCAAGGAGATCGGGCTGTCTGTTGTAGACCTTTCAAAATGTTTTCAAGAGCCTACTCCATTAACAAGTTCAATGAGTCACAGATGACTGTGCCTGAAGTTTATAAGAAAACGTGTTCTCTTTTTAGCTGGTGGTAGGCCCTGATGGAGACTTTTAATTTTGCAGGCAAAGTATGCTGCAAAATCATCACTGGTCAGTCGTGATTGGGAAGGCTGATTCTGTTGTGGGGTTGCAGTAAACAGTTTACCATTTTCAATAGCTGCTTATTTGAATTTGCAGCTTGTTCACTGCTATGAGAAAAGTACTGTTTTTTCTGCAATTGTTAAGGCGTGGTGGTACATTGCCATTTGTTTCCTATAGTGGAGCCTAGCCTTGTCCAGGTGATATTTACACCATTTCCTTTCCAGTTTACATCCTTGACACTTAAGGGCTTGCAGTTCTAAGGAAAACCAAGGAGAGTGTTTGTATGTAGGACACAAGACCCTCTTTAGTCGGGCCATTGTTAAGTGTATATTCCAGATGTCAACCTGCTCTGATACTGTAGATATCTTTTCATCCACACAGGGGTAAAACAGGGCCTCTAAGAAATTCTCAGGAGCAGTTTATCCATAAATGGGTTAGTTTTGCACATACCATGGCAGTCATGAACCTCACTTCTAAGCCAGGATATGTGGAGTATGATCTCAGTCTCTCAGATTTACTGCTAATGCTCAATATAGTACTTGCATCATGCCAAAGAGAGTTTCCTTCTGGAGTTCATAAGATGTAACAGGTATGGATAGTTTGTCAAGATGTGCTTGGAATTTCTTCTTTATCAAGCCTGTAGCTCTCAAAAACAAAAATATTTCTGTATCTTTCTGCCACATTTTCTTGGTCTCTGACTGCATTTCTTGGTACTTCAGGATCTTCTACCTCTCCACACAATTCATAGAATAATCACTTTGAAAAGACACTATTAACAATGCCATTCTGGTGTTTTTCTCCTTTACCACTATATTGGGTTCCCTCGCATCCAGTTCCTTATAGATCAGAATGGGAATGTCCCAGGTGATCATAACCTCTTCCTTCTTTGTAATTCTCTTAGGGTCATGATCCCAGTGCTTTTCAGGAACAGTGATGTAGCGTTTACAGAGTTTCCATTAGACGAGACGTGCTACTTTGTTGTGCCTTTCTGTATAGAAATTTTCCACCATCAGAACTTCACAGCCAGTCTGTCAGCTCTGTCTTACAGAATCAACATCTATTTGTTTTGCCTATTTGCCATCTCATCCATAATCCACTGTACTGGGCTACAACTATCAATCTTTCATCCTTCGGTTTCACTTCACCTTTCCCTAACCATTCATGTGTCTGTTCTTGATCAACAAAAGATTCCTGGAGTAACACTTTGTATGTCCCCATTGTATTTGTGCATTTGCCACATTGTCAAAGTGCACTTAATGTACTCTATCAAACAAGAATTTATTTTATACATTTCAAGGCAATTATCCAAGAGTGTGGGACACTGTCAAAAGTTTTCTTATAATCAATCCATGCTATACTAAGATTTCTGCTTTTCTTAGTGCTGGCCATGATAGCCTTATTTAACATTAACTGGTCTTTGGTTCCATATGCTCCCCTCTTATTGCCCTTTTGCTTTATTTCCATAATGTGATTGGGTTCAATATGATCATATATTCTTCCTGTATCTGTTACAGTGAACAGCTTATAGGTTATAGGTAAACAAGTTATTAGTCTGTAATTATTGGGAATATTACTTGGGTCCCCCTTTAGAAGTAGAAATCTTCTTTCTGTAGTAAGCCACTGAGGTATTAAGTCTGGCTGCTTGAACAATTGATTTTTGCAGTTCGCCAAGTCTTGGTGAAGTGATGTTAACTGTTTGAGCCAAAGTTGGTCACACCATCTGGGCCAGGGCCTTTCCAGTTTGGGGCTCATTTTAACCTGGTTCCCAGCTCTTTTGTTGTTACTAAAGGCCATTCCATAGGTTTAATGTTTGCTTTTTTCTAAATACTCCTGTATGCTGGGTAACCATTCTGCTTTTTGATTTGCTCTATAGCAGGGGTTTTCAACCCTGTCCTCAGGACCCACCTAGCCAGTCGGGTTTTCAGAATAACCACAATGAATATGAATGAGAGAGATTTGCATACACTGCCTCCATTATATGCAAATCTCTCCCATGCATATTCATTGTGGTTATCCTGAAAACCGGACTGGCTGGGTGGGTCCCGAGGACTGTGTTGAGAACCACTGCTCTATAGGGTCCTCATATAGTTTTCGCCTGAAGGTTTTTGTTTCGGCTTTGGTTGGCAGTGCTTTTACCATATTAATGCTCTTTCCAAATTCCCTATAGAACTGCTTTGGGTTCTTTGTCTAATTTTTTCCAAACTCTGATAGTGCCCTTCTTTTAATGGATCAATACTTTCCCTTATGGACTGTCAAGGTCTATATTTATTCTACACAGTTGTTTTAGTTAGCATGAAAATGTCATCCATTAGTTTGCATAACAGATTGCCAGTACATTGCAGAATAGAAAGAAACAATTGTAACAGGGAACCAACACCACAACCAAACTCAGTGTAGCAGCATATGATCTATAAAATCTTGCGTAGAAAAAAAGAAAAAAAAACAAATACATAAAAACTCAAGCAACCCCCTGCAACTTCTGATTAATTAGACATTAATTAGGTTGAAAGTTAAAGAAGCTTTGTGTAACATGTCAAAATATGTGCCAAGCAGTAATACCATTTTATCAGTTACTAAAATGTTATGATAAAAGATAATGCATATCTTCCAATACCCAATATCTCTTACCACCTTTAGAGCTGCTATTGTCAGCGCTGAAGAAGTAACAAAAGTGGCAGCTAGGGGAATGATCACCCACCTTCAAAATATGATCGTTTTACAAAGAAAGAACTTAAAGGAATTGCCAGAAGCATAATCTTAGATGCTGCATCTCATTTTGAATTTGGAAAGCTCCATGCTAAACTCATTGTTCAACATCATTTTCTCTATATTTTCAAATAAAGGTCAAACAAGTTGCAGATGATACATTAAGTTAGTCCAATAAAAAGGTTTCTTTGACAAGCTTTCAAGAGCTATCCTCTCTCCATCGGGTCAGTGAAGAAGCAATGCAGTTACATTGGGTTTAAATAGCCTACTACCTAGAAGAGTCTACATATGTCATTATAATTGAATGAGACAGGGTGGGGACATAGACAGAGATGGTGGGATACGTATCGCCTGCAACTTATTTGTTGACATAAGAACATAAGATATGCCATACTGGGTCAGACCAACGTCCATCAAGCCCAGTATCCTGTTTCCAACAGTGGCCAATCTAGGTCATACGTACCTAGCAGTTTCCCCCAAAAAATAAGTAGGACTCAAACCCTGGTCTGTCACATACTGAACCAGTGCTCTAACCAGTAGGCTACACTTCCACACTTTTCTGTACACATTGACTTTAATTTGCACATATCCAAGTGGACTAACATGGCAACTATAATTCTCTGCATTTTCAAAATACTTGAAGATGACCTTCTGAATGACCAGAAGAGGTCCTCCTAATCCACAAATTTCATAGATGCAAACTTTCTCTGCTTTAAAGCCCGATTTAAAAATAGTTTTACAGAAGTTTTGTCAGCATTGTAACTTTCCTCCCTTTCACACACTCGCACACACATGCACCATGTAAACATTTGCAAAACAAAATATTTAAAACTGCAAAAGAGTAGGTGCTGAAGATCATGTTTACATAGTCAAACACCTACGTTCTGCTTTATAATATCAAAAGAAATGTTGCAATAACGTTTCTTTAATTTTTCGGATACAATGAGTATTATTTCACAAGATTAAGTTGCTTGAATTATCAAGCAGAAAGAAAGAAAGCAGGATGGAAATGGAAAGGAAGGGAAAAAATAAGATATATAAATCAGAGTAGGACTTTGGTTTTGAAATCTATAAATAGCACTAGATAAGATTTCAGGCAGCAGATACCTGCTGCAGAATTGCTTGTCTGTATTTATGTCTCTATGACTTGGTGCCATGATTTCTGGATTTCATATCCTTCTTCCGAAGCTGTGAAGAAACACTAAATTAATGCTATCACAAAGAATCACTATGGTACTTCCTTCTTCTCTGCCTATGCTTGTCCATAAACAAAATGTCTATTTTTGGCATAATATATTGGTGTTGAAATTTTCTGAGCTCCCATGCTGGAAATCCAAATTCCATTTCCATTTCTTGACCCAGCTGGGACTGGAGATATCGTAGAGCAGTGGTTTTCAACTAGCCCTCAGGACACACCAAGCTGCTCAGGTTTCAGGATATTTAGTGTGGTTATGCATGAGAGATATTTACAGGAACTGCAAATCTCTCTCATGCATCTTCAGTGTGGTTATCCTGAAAACCTGACTGGCTAGGTGTGTACCGAGGACTGGGTTGAGAACAGGGGTGGCTCAAGACAATCTGCTACCCAAGGAGATAGATGAGATGGCACCCTCCCCTCACCCCCCCCCCCCCTAGAGCAGGGGGAGGGAGGCTCTCTCAAAACTCCAGTCAGGGACTGAATCAAACCAAAAAAGCCGATAACGTAATGTGAAGGAAATGCAGGATGTTCGCACATCAAGGAACTAAAAGAGAGTGCGAGAACCACAGCAGTGTTTATAACACCAAATTATAACTCATTTTTATTATGTTGTCAGAAACTGCATTATTGTTCTTGCTTTTTCTTCTTTACCATATATTTTCCAATCACAGAACCCCCTCCCTCAACATAAGAACATAAGATATGCCATACTGGGTCAGACCAAGGTCCATCAAGCCCAGTATCCTGTTTCCAACAGTGGCCAATCTAGGTCATATGTACCTAGCAGTTTCCCCAAAAGACACAGGTTCCGCAATGCTTGTACTGGGTCAAGCACTGATATCCTGGGTCCCTTCTTAATAATGGTTTATGGACCTTTCCTCCAAGAACTTGTCCAAACCTTTTTTTTAAACCCAGCTACACTAACAGCCTTTACTACATCCTCCGGTAACAAATTCCAGAGTTTGATAACACGTTGAGTGAAAAAATATTTTCTTTTATTAGTCTTAAATAGTTTACCCTGTAGCTTCATTGCATGTCCCCTAGTCTTTCTATATTCTGATAAGGTAAACAATTGATCTACGTTTACCCGTTCCACTCCTTTCATTAATTTATAGACTTCTATCATATCTCCCCTCAGCCGTCTCTTTTCCAGGTTAAAGAGCCCTAACCTTTTTAGTTTTCTTCAAAGGAGTATCCTTCCATCCCCTTTACCATTTTGGTGGCTCTTCTCTGAACCTTTTCTAATAATTCTATATTTTATTTATTTATTTATTTATTACATTTTCTTTTTATACCGCGCTATTTAAGATCAGTGCGGTTTACAATAAACATTAAATCTACACATCTCAGTTTAGTGATTTGTGCTTACAATAAACAGGTAAAAGTAACTCGGGTATACAATAAACAAGTTTCTTAACAGGGAGAACATGATAACTATATACAAGCCAGTTAATGTAACTATATACATGGTTAAGTGCACAGCACGAGCATCTCAAGGTGGGTTAAGTTTGGAGGCGGTTAAGGTGTGGTTGCGGGTATTCAGACTAGGAGTGTAAGATGCGTGGGCTTGAGGAGCTACCATGAGGTGTGGAGGTAGGTGAGTGTGGGGGGGGGGGGGGGACTGATACAGCGACCAGAATTGCACACAATATTCAAGGTGTGGTCTCACCATGGAACGATATACAGACATTATAATATCTTTTGTTTTATTTTCCATTCCTTTCCTTATGATACGTAGCATTCTATTTGCTCTCTTGGCCGCCGCTGCACACTAGGCCGAGGGTTTTAACATGTTATCCACAATGACGCCTAAATCTTTTTCCTGGGTGGTGGTTCCTAATGTGGAACCTTGCATTGTGTAACCATAGTTTGGGTTGTTCTTCCCTAGGTGCATAACTTTGCACTTGTCCACATTAAATTTTATTTGCCATTTTGATGCCCAGTCTTCTAATTCATCAAGATCCTCTTGCAATTTTCCACAATCCTCTTGGGTTTTAACAACTTTAAATAGTTTTGTGTCATCTGCAAATTTGATAACCTCATTCGTTATTCCACTTTCCAGGTCATTTATGAATATGTCAAAAGGCAGCGGACACAGCACAGATCCCTGGGGTACACCACTATTCACCTTTCTCCATTGGGAAAATTGGCCATTTAGCCCAACCCTCTGCTTTCTATCTTTTAACCAGTTCTTGATCCACAGTAGTACACTGCCTCCTATCCCATGTCTCTTTAGTTTTGCCAAAAGTCTCTGATGAGGGACCTTGTCAAAGGCTTTCTGAAAGTCCAGATACACTATATCAACCGACTCACCTTTGTCCACCTGTTTAGTCACACTTTCAAAAAAACACAACAGATTAGTAAGACAAGATCTTCCTTGTCTAAAGCCATGTTGGCTGTCTCCAATTAGGCCATGACTATCTACATGCTGAGTAATTTTATTCTTTATGATGGTACCATGCCAAAACCGAAGTCCTAATCGTAACAAAAAACCAATCATTTATTCCTCCAACCCACATAACACTACAAAACCAAGAAATTAAAATAAAAAACGAAATAAGATACCTAGGTGTCATTCTAGATACCCACCTTACAATGGAAACCCACATCAGAAATACCATAAAGAAAATCTACTTCAAACTTAAATTCCTCAAACAACTACGCCCCCTTGTATATATACAAGACTTTATTAATATAACACAGGCTACCATAACTCCCCACTTCGATTTCGCCAACCTAATACTTATGGGCATTTCAAAACAAAACATCAAAAGAATTCAACTAGCGCAAAATGCAACAGCTAGAATTATATTAAAAATAAACTCACTCCAACACATAACACCGATACTAGCATACCTTCATTGGTTACCGATACAAAGCAGGATAATATACAAAACAATAATAACTGCATTCAAAGCCTTAAACGACATGGCTCCGAAGACATTATGTAATCTAATATGCAAAGAACCACCTAAGCCTACTCATAGAAAAGGACAATTAAATAAACTAAAGATTCCAAAAGAATTCATAAAAACTCACAAATTAACAAACAATAGAGCCTTTTCCCACATAGCTCCAACCATCTGGAATTCCCTACCAGAGGACCTACGATCACTAACAGAGATCACGGAATTCCGAAAAAAATTGAAAACGTATCTATTCACTAAACACTATAATACCATAGAAAACCCTCCACTCGACTTAGATAAAGGCTAAACAGGAACCTGCCCACATCAAGTTTATACCTCCTACTATAACGGACAACATACATAGCTTAAATGAAATGACACTCCATTCTAATATGCCCTAATACCTCCACATGTATATAGTTGCAACTGTTATGTACTGCCTTTAGTTGTACAGACATTACATTCTGTATAGATAAATTATTACTCACACTGTTCTAGTTGAAATACTCTGCTTAGTTCTTAAGATGTTAAGATGTTTAGATGTTCTATGTAAAAAGTTAAAATGTTCTATGTTCTATGTAAAACAAACTTCGCTTTGTTAATTGTTGTTAATTGTACACCGCAACTGATCGCTGGAAGATGCGGTATATAAATGAGTGTTAAATAAAAATAAAAAATAAATGGTTTCTACCATTTTTCCCAGTACTGACATGAGGCTCACCAGTCTGTAGTTTCCCATATCACCCCTGGAACCCTTTTTAAAAATTGGTGTTACATTGGCGATCCTCCAGTCTTCAGGTATTAGAGATGATTTTAATGATAGTTCACAGATTACTAATAGCAGGTCTGCAATCTCATATTTCAGTTCTTTCAACACCCTTGGATGTATACCATCTGGCCCAGGTGATTTGCTACTCTTCAGTTTATCTAATAGTTGCAATACATCTTCTCGATGTATCAATATTTCCTTTAATTCTTCCGCACCTTTAAATACCACTTGAGTCATGGGTAACATCCCTACATCTTCCTCAGTAAAGACCGAAGCAAAGAATTCATTCAGTCTCTCCGCTTTCGCCTTGTCGCCTCTTAGTGCCCCTTTAACTCCTCTATCATCTAATGGACCAACTGACTCTCACAGGTTTTTTGCTAGGAATGTACTTGAAAAAATCTTTATTTCGTGTTTTTGCTTCCACAGCTAGCTTTTTCTCAAATTCTCCCTTTGCCTGCTTTATCAATGCCTTGCATTTGACTTGCCAGTGCTTATGCTGTTTACAGGTTTCGTCGTTTGGCTCTTTTTTCCATTTCCTGAAAGATGCTTTTTTGGCAACAGCCTCTCCAACCTCACCTTTAAACCATACTGGCAGCTTTTTGGACTTTCTTCCACTTTTCTTAATGCATGGAATACAGCTGGTCTGGGCTTCCAAGATAGTATTTTTAAACATCACCCAAGCTTCATGTAGTCTTTAACCTTTGCAACCGCTCCTTTTAGTTTTTTCTTAACTATTTTCCTCATTTTATCATAGTCTCCCTTTCGAAAGTTAAAAGGTAGTACTGTGGATTTTCTTATTATCCCTCCTCCACTAATTAAATCAAACACGATCATGCTATGATCACTATTGCCAAGTGGCCCCAACACCCTTATCTCTTGCACTAGATCTGGTGTTCCACTAAGGACTAGGTCTAATATGGCTTCCCCTCTGGTCGGTTCATGAACCAGCTGCTCCAAGAAGCAGTAATTTATGTCATCTAGGAACTTTATCTCCCTAGCATGTCCTGCCGTGACACTGACCCAGTCGATACCGAGGTAATTGAAATCACCCATTATTATTACTGCGCTGTAACATTTGTTAGCTTCCTTGATTTCTTTGAGCATTTCATCATCCATTTGTTCATTCTGGCCAGGCGGTCGATAGTACACCCCCACTGCCATCGCCTTCCCCTTTTTACATGAAATTTCAATCCATAGAGATTCTACAGCAAATTTTGTTTCCTGCAAAACTTGAATCCTTTCTGACTCAATGCCCTCTCTAACATAGAGCGCAATCCCTCCACCAATTTGATCAGCTCTATCATTACGATATAGTTTGTACCCAGGTATCACAGTGTCCCACTGGTTGTCCTCCATCCACCATGTCTCTAATATTCCAATCATATCTAACCTCTCATTTAGTGCTATATATTATAACTCTCCCATCTTATTTTTTAGACTTCTAGCATTTGCATACAAGCATTTTAGAGA
The DNA here is from genome assembly GCA_033557465.1 of Ichthyophis bannanicus. Taxonomy (NCBI): domain Eukaryota; kingdom Metazoa; phylum Chordata; class Amphibia; order Gymnophiona; family Ichthyophiidae; genus Ichthyophis; species Ichthyophis bannanicus. The sequence goes on along the minus strand of CM066031.1, from coordinate 1,558,365,552 downwards.
CTGTATTTTATTCATATTAATTTGGCTATTGGTAGACATGGGTAATTTGGGATCTTTAAGCTCTGTCTGCTCCATACTCGAGGGCATTTGGGCTACTTTACTCTTTTTTGGAACCTCTCTGCTTTTGGTAGTATCCTTCAAGGATACATTCTTCCGAACCATGCGCTCTTGGGCGACTGTCGGCTTTCCCCTATTATCTAGTTTAAAAGCTGCTCTATCTCCTTTTTAAAGGTTAATGCCGGCAGCCTGGTTCCATCCCGGCTAAGGTGAAGCCCATCCCTTCGGAAGAGTGGGTGCAGAGCAGAACCAGGACATTCACCCACAGAACTCAATATCTTAAAAAAAAAATCTGATTCTGGTCTTCTCTCTAGCAATAACAAACAGTCTCCAGTACCAGGCATACTGTGAACCAATACAAAACCCAGCCTACAACAAAGTCATTGAGGATCTGTAGAGCTAACCTACCATACCATATCAGCACCAACTTCCAAAACTCACATAAGGAGCCTACCCAAAAAAAGCATCATTGTAGGGAGCAAGCAGAGAAACACCAAAGGAGTTGGAAGCTAGAGATCTGCTCCGGGACTGCTGCTGATTTGACTGTGTGCGCAGTGTTTTCCTGTGCCTGGGAGGATTGGGCAGGCGCGCCCGGGGCACCCTCATACCCGGCGGAGTCCGTGAGCCCTTTAAAACATCTATCTCTCGAATTGCTCTTCGGAACAAGCAGAGACACGCCGTAGGAGTTGGGAGCTAGAGATCTGCTCCGGGACTCCTGCTGATTTGACTGTGTGCGAAGTGTTTTCCTGTGCCTGGGAGGATCGGGCAGGCGCACCCAGGGCACCCTCATACTCGGCGGGGTCTTTTCTTCCTATTTAGTTTCATTGTCTTTTGATCGCGGAGCGTGTCTGCGGGGCGGGGCTCGAAGGGGCGAGGTCAAAGGGGCAGGTCTGCCCCTTTGGCACCCCTTCAGTGTCACAGCGGCGTCTGCAGGGGCTTCCCTTTCCATCCTCCGTTTTGCGTGTAGCTATGGGGAAATGGAAGGCGAAGGGAGTGAATAAAGGTCAGGAGACCAGTACCGGGCATAAACCGGTGGGTCCTACTTGACAAGCACTTCGCTCCCGTCCCCCTAGCGCAGTCCTCCCCAGAAGGGGTCTCCCTTAGTTCTGGAGGGAGATCTCTGCCTCCCCTACCTGTGCCGTTTCAATCATTATCTGTACCTGGAGAGTCTTCATAAATCGCAAGTATTTCAAAAGTTTCTATTACTTTTCCTTCAGCAGTCCAACTTGCTGATTTTGGCAGTCTCTGATTTATCGCCTAAGCTCCCTGATGCTGAGATTACCTTAAATGATATTTGGAGTGCTTTATTCTCTATAGATAAGAAAAGGTCTTTTACGTTAAATGCATTAGCTACTTTTTCTCAAGAGGCCGTCATACCTTTTCGGCAACTCGATGAGAAAATTACTTTAACTGATAGGGCAGTGGGGAAACTGAGTTCTCAGGTAAATTTGCTTACCGCGGCTAATGCTGCTGGGGTTAAAAATTCTATGGTATTATATTCTAAGATGGAAGTTCTTGAGAACTCATATCGATCCTGTAATCTTCGTTTTTTAAATTTTCCACATTCTTCATTGTTATCTGCCAGGATTTTGTTGGAAAAGTATTTCAAGGAAATTCTGAATATTCAGGACCCCATTGTAATTTCTTATGCTTATTATCTTTTTGCAAGTACAAAGAATATCAACCCAAATGAAGGGGACTTGGATGAGATTGTTCCTGCTATCTCCAATTTGACTGCCTTTCTAGAAGACTCTTCAGATACGATTACTTCTCATTCTACATTACCTTCTATTGAGCTTAAGCAGCGCATTTTACGTGTGTTCTTTAAAGTTAAGATGGCCAAATTTTGTGGGCAATCTATAAACATTTTTCCAGATGTCTCTCGTGAGACGCAGCTTAGAAGACGTCAATTTTTGCAGCTAAAACCTAAAGTTTTGGCGCTGGGAGCGACGTTTTTTCTACGGTTTCCATGTAAATGTGTCGTAAACTATGAGGGGGATTTTGTTTGTTTTTGTAGATGTTTCTCAATTAGAGAGATTTGTTTTTGATCTCTCCAATATAAGGGTAGGGGAATGATTCTGGGATGTGAAGTATCCTTCTCAATTGTTGGCTTATGTGTATCGTAGCCTTGTTTTCTTGTATTATTGGTTATGTTGTTCTATTTCTGTTTGTATCTCTTGATGTGGACTTCATCCGTGCTACTTTGTTTCTTTGACTGGTCTATTCCGTATTTAATGATTTACTTTGTTATGTTTGCTGAATTGTAATCTCATGTGAAAATCAAATAAAAAAATTTTAAAAAAGCATCATTGTAAATATTACAGAGGGCCCTGGAACATCCAAAAACCTATTTGAAAAGCTGAACAATTCAAACGCCATGTTAACAGAACACCTGACCTTGGCCACAAACTCAGAACATAGACCCTCACCAAGTACAGAATAAGTGTCCATAACCTAAAAATAAACGTATGTAGATAAAAATTAAATTGCAACCCCAAGAAGTCAGATTCTGCATACAATGCAACAACAGAGAAATAAAAAGACATGCATTTACCTGTATTTTATAAAATATAAAGATAGCACCAAGTCCGATCATTAAATTAAAATAAAATTCTCTTCTACCTTTGTTGTCTGACCATTTATTCTCTGATCATGCTGGTCCCAATCTGAGGTTTCTGCTTTCCTCCATCTCCCAGTGCCTCCCTTGTCTGCTTCCCCCCCCCCCCCCCCACAGGCGGCATGAGGGTGATGCAGAACCATGTACGGAGATTCATTGTGGCATAATTTGCATAAATTTAGTATACTCTATTTTAAAATATATATGCCACCCATGTAAAATCCTAGGTGGCTTCCAAACATACACATGCAATTTAGTAAAATAGATGTTATAATAAAGCAAGCATAATAATAAACATTAAATTTGATTAATGAAAAGCCACTTACACAGCCCCCTCCCCCTAAACAAACCATTATAAGTATCTTTACATCAGATTTATTTTTCTATGACCAGATTATTGTTGAGGAGGGAAGATATAAAATGTGAAAAACTAATCCTGGTAGCCATAAATTCAAAGGCTGGATTGGATTGTGCTGAACAAGTCAAATCATTACAGTACAGATCCCTACATTCAAACACCATGTTAACAAAACGCCTGGCCTCAGTCACACACTCAGAACACAGACCCTCACCAAGTACAGAATAAGTGACCACAACCTAAAATAAAAATAGAAATATGTAGACAAAAATTAAACTAAAACCCCAAGAAGTCAGACTCCACAAAAGGAGCAACACTAGAGAAATAAGAGATGCAGTTCCCCATACTGTATAAAATATAAATATTGTGCAAAGTTCAATCACTAAATTGAAAATAAATTTTTTCTACCTCTGTTGCCTGACCAATATATTCTCTGATCATGCTGGTCCCAATCTAAGGCTTCTGCTTTCTTTTGTCTTCTCTGAAGGGTATGTTTACTAAGCAGTCTTAACGTGCGCCCAGCGATAGTGTGCAGGCTGCCATAAAAGGAGTGGGCTTGTCAGTCTTATCGTAGCAAAACGGGATTATCGCACGATAACGTGCGCTGTGCACATTATCATGCGAAAAGCCGCTAAGCACGTTAACGCGCAGTAATCATAATTAGGCGCTGATGTGCAAACAGACGAGCAGAAGTGTAGCACAATGGTTAATACACTGACCGGTGATACAGGGGTCATGAGTTCAATTACATTTAAGTAGTGCCCTATGAGGCCTTTTATTTCTAGTTTTAGTATTGCTGCCAGCAAACACACCCTCACAGTGCCGTAACCTAAGGTGCCACTTAAGGCACCCTATAAGGCACTCCAGAGGGCACATTAGAAAGTGCACTGTCCGCCAAGGCACCCTACAATGTCCCCTATAGGACACCTTATAAGGCGCTTTATAGGGCGCCCCAAAAGGCATCTTATAGGGTGCCCTATAAGGTGCCTTATGAGGTGCCTTATGAGGCACCTTAAGGTTACAGTACTGAGGGTGTTTTTGCTGGCAGCACTAATGTGCATTAAAAATATACATTGCCTCCGACAGCCCTATCAGGTAGCCCCACTGTGGTTTCAAACCCATGACCACTGGATCCACAGGCAGTGAAATAACCAGTTGGCTACAGCTCTACAACTGCTAACAAACCCCTGGCTGGCTGCAGGAGGACTGCACGTCATCACATAACCATTCTGCTGTGGTTATCAGAATAGGGTCAATCCACCCGTACCCATGATGCACAGCACATGCAAAGCAGCGGTCTACAGATGATCACAAGATGGGGTATGCACCTCCACAGTGCCAAGCCTGGTAGGGGGAACTGAGCGAGTGCACCCCCACAGCACCTCAGCCTGGTAGGGGGTCAGACAGTGTGCGTTAGTGGCACAGAGTAGCTACAGACCGTCACATTGTGTGGGTATTCTGCACACCCTGATGATGAGGTGGGGCGGCCAGCACCAGGTCCGCAGCACCTTCCATGGCTGAATGAGGCCATGTCATGTGTGTGTGTGTGCGTTCCCGTTCCTGCAGACCCTCCTAGGATACATTTGTGTCCATCTGTAGGTGTCACTCAGGTCTAGCCCTTATGGGCTATGATGCACCCAGAATAGTGCATATCCTGTGTTGGTGCATGGTAACATGATGCAAGTGAAGGGAGGTGTTTGGACCCATAGGCAGATTCTGTGCCACCACCAACAAACCCACCCTCTGTGGTTCACAGTGGACAACAGGAGTCCCCCACCAACAGATGCACATTCTACCTCCCTGCAACAGTGGCAGTAGAGGGGGGCCATCAACCCCAGTCATGCTGGGGAACAGACACCCTACAGGACAGCCAATGCAGAGCTGTAACACATCCCTAGGTCAATGGCAGGGAGACAGTAGGCCTTGAAATGCTCAGCTGCCCCCACCACCATCTGACATTCATCAGCCACTGCACCCTGCAAGGTGTTCCAGCCATACACATATAACTGCAGACAGTCTGCTAACTAGTCCACAGTGCATGATCCTGGAAGAGATGTGTGCACCCAAACAATGGGATGTGAGTATACCCACCAAGCAGATAAGTCAGTGATTAGGCCCCAGAGAAGAGAACCAATATATTTCACTGAAGAGAAACACAATATAGCACTATGGGGGAGCCTAGCCATGCCATGGTCACTGCTCAGTCAGGGTGAGGGTGACCTCCCAGAAGGACATGCTGTGGCCACCCTGTCGGTGCAGGTCGTGGCCGGGCACTACAATGTCCAAGCCATTGCCCTATGCTGATGCATCCAGGTCAGGCCACCCTGTCCACGCTATACCCACAGTACCTTGCTCCTCATTATGCACATTGGCAGGCCAATACTGAGAACAGTGCTAGCAGTGTGGGCTGAGGAAGGTGTTAGCAGCCACCACACACTGGATAGCCAGACACACACTCCCCACACCTATGCCAGCATTGTGCAACCATAGAAGTGTTTGGCAGCTCTGGCCACCGCACCAGTCCTGGGCACAGTGCAGGCATGGCTATGGTACACAATATTGTTGGGGTCACTCTGTCAGATACCAGACCTGAGGCACACTCCACAGACATCAGAAAGGTTGCTCTGATGCAGCTCAGTAAGCCAATTGTGCTTAACGTAGGGATTGCTATCTGCCAGTTATCATAGCAACCTTTTGATAGCTGTGTACAGTTTTCCCAGGTTTAGGGTGGCATTGCTAAGGTATGCCAGTGCTAGTATTGGGAGATGCAGGGCCCAACATCCTGCCTCTCCAGGAGGCTTCGGATAATGGAGCCTGTGGGTGTGAGTGTGTCTGCCCCTGTTGGCCGCTGCTCTAGGGCAGAGGTTCCCAACTCCAGTCCTGGAGGGCCAAACACTGTTCGGGTTTTCATGCTGTCCCTAATGAATATGCATGAGATATATCTGCATACCATGGGGGCGGTGCATAGAAATGCAGCACAGCCATATTTAATTAGAGGCAGCATGGAACCTGAATGGTGTTTGGCTCTCCATGACTGCATTTGGGAGACTCTGCTCTAGGTAATGCGCATGTTTATGGTGTCTGTGCTCTGTAGGGTAAAATGTAGGTGTTTTGGGCAAGTCTACGTCATCTGCAAAAAAGGTTCTGTCTGTATTAGCACGTTTTAGTAGTGGGTAAAATATGGGGGCCGGGTTGGCAGGAACCACAGCTGGGACCTGAACCTGTAACCTTCTGCTTTTGAACACACTGGCCGTGTGCACTGCACCACTGTGTTGCCACAAAGACAGTGCATTCCCTGGGGATACCATGACTGTTCGTCAGACAGGGCCTGTCTGTTGCAGTGCATGGCACCCACCTACACAGGGCTAGGCCACAGTCTGCTCTGGGCAGCTGCCACTGCCCCCTCCACCACCAGTACCCCTCTGCCTCCCTGCTGACATGCCCTTCTGCTGGTGGTGCTGGTGGAGCGCAGTCTCAGGCCATCCAGTGTGTGGGTAGGTGGCTGCCTATGGTGCGTGTTCTGGGGTAGGGGTGCCTGCATAGCTGTCCACGCTTCCCCCCAGCACCGCCTGCCAATGTTCTGTGCCCTTGGGGGTACCTGCTGGGTACTATTCCCTGTGACACTGTGGGAAGCACACTCGTGCCCATGTTGGGCCCTCATCAGTTGCTGTCTGGCTGCACTACTGTTTCAGCATTCCTATGGGCCACCTAGGCATCACCCTAGTCCGCACTGTGGCCCAGCTGCACCACAGCATGTGCCGCCTGCAGCCCTCTGTGTCCCCTTTTCAAGCATCTGTCCAGTTGCCCATTCTGACATGCCCGCCCTACTGTTGCGGAACATGTGCACGCCATAGGACACCGGCCCAATGGAGAGGGAAAACCCTGCTTAGCGCAATTTCATTGTGGGCTCATTCACCTTGTATGGGGACGGAGCATAGACCCTTCCATAATTCATATCTTTTGTTTGGAGCTTTCTCGGGAGTGTTTTTTTATGTTTCCCATTAAAATCACTACTGGCCAGCGTGGTTATGTTGTTGTTACATTTTCTGCTGGTCATTTTCACTGTTTATTTGCCCTTTTGTTCCGTGCACATGTATCACACTGATCACTTTTTGTAGGTTTCCCTGGTTTTGCTGTACATTGCTGACGGAAATGGTTTCGTTTCCCTTTAAATCAGCTCTAACGCCAGAGTTTCACTGTGGGTTGAGGAAGGTCTTAGCAGCCACCACACACTGGATAGCCAGACACACAGTCCCCACACCTATGCCAGCATTGTGCAACTATAGAGGTGTTTGGCAGGGTTTCACTGGCGTTAGTTTTCAGCCTCGAATTTCACAGCGTTAGTGTGCAGGGTGCCTCTCCCCTCCCACTCTCTGCCCATTGACCCTCTCTCTCCCCGCCCCTGGGAAGCCTTACTCCGCCCTCCGGGAGCCTTTCTCAACCCTCAGCGCTCATTTGCGCCGCTGCGCGCGTTATCACGCGCTAAGGTACCTGTGCGCCTGGTAAAGCTCTATTATTGTGCGATAAGGTACCTTATCGTGCGATAACGTGGCAGAGTGCACATTAAGATGGTTTAGTAAACATATCCCTTAGTTCTCTTTCTACGGTTTCTAGTCCATCTGCCATTTCTTGTCTCTCCTTTTGTTTTCTTCACTTCCTTCCATCTTGGATATAGATTTTTTTCCTTATGGCTTTCTTTCATTTATTTCCCTCTCTCTGTCCACCCAAATTTCACTATTCCATACTATCCAATTCTCAATCTCCCTCTTTTTTTATGTCATCTACCTACCGCTTCGTAAACTTCACCCTAGTCTTTCCATTCCCCAGCTCTTCTTCCCTGGTCCATTATTCCCTACTCTTTTGCTCACTCTCTCTTCTGCTCCATGTCTAACATCCCTCACACCCCCCCCCCCCCAATCAAGTCTCTTTCTCTCTCTCTGGCTCTCTCTTTCCATCCATCCAGTATCTCTGTTCTCGCTTTCCTTCCATGTTATGGTTATGGTTATATTTGATATACCGCAACATTGCATAGCAGTCTATGAAGTGTACAATAATTAAAAAGAAAAAGACGTGAATGGAACTCCATAGTGTAGACAGGACAGCATAGGAGAGATAGGAGCAGCATAGAAAAAGATAGACAAATGGAATAAGACATATACATAAATATACACAATTCCCTTAGACTATAGGGCTGTCCTTACCAGGCCCAAAGGGTGCCATCGTATCATAATAGCTACTCAGGTAAGTTAAAAGCAGTCCTAAAAGGGAAGGTAAACCCAGTCCAAAAACGTGGACAGCAAAGGAAGATTATCTTTTATTGATCAATTAAAGCCACTGGCCCAACACAGGCCGTGTTTCGTTTTGCCTTCATCAGGGGCTGGCTTAACTAAAACATACAAACACAATTATAGCATAAATACAATTAAAATAAAAAATAAAGAGTAAAAATTGTTTTTAATATATAAAAGGCCTTTAAACAAATATTGCTAAAATTATTAAACACATGACCAGTAAAATGTTGCACAGCACAGAAATGTGTAGTATAGTCGGAATAAATATATAATTTGACATGTGCAATATGAAACATGTAATAGATACATAAAAATACCAATATGACACAACAATTTATATGACACATGTACAATAAATATATTAAAATTATTTAAGAAAATGATAAAACTCCCTCTGTATATCCTTGTCTAGTCCATATAGTTTTATTTATTCAATATATTCTATATATTCCATAACGTTTGAGGGAGAAGGCAGGAATAACACCCACATGTATGATAAGTATATCCATCCCTAAGATGATCAATAAAAAACTTATTCATATATATAGGAACTCCCGAGCAAGATTGATAGTAATTAAGTTGCTACAGGAGTATCATGAAGAGGAACTTGTTGTAAAGAGCAACAGAATCAGTGGAATCGCTAAGCTAACTATATTAATGTCATATATATGGCTACATTGCCCTTCTATGCATCTCCCTACATATTATGAATATGGCCTTTACAAATCAATTTCAGAGTTACCTGTATAAGTAGAAACCCACTACTTGTGAGTATGATATATACCTTTTCTCGATGTGGATTGGTTTCCACCAAAATCGCCAACGTTATTAGGCTATGAAAAGAAAATCTGAATTTTATCCCACGAACCATTGTGCCTACCCCCTAGACAGTAAAATAGCACAATTATAGCATTTTGTCCTTTCATAAAAAGGAAGGTATTCAGAGATTTTTTGAAGCACCTGAAATTTAATTTTGTGCGGAGGTGGCCCAGCAAGCCATTCCAATATGTCAGAGCCGCAGAAATAAAGTATGAATCTACAAGAAAATTAGCTTGATTTCTGCGAGGAGGGAAGGTGTGAATGAAAATCATGGAACAAGCGAAGAAGTCTTACTGGGGAATATAGGGAAACAATAGCAGACAAATAATCCAGAACTGTGTCATGAATAATCGTGTGTCAGGGTAAGAAGCTTGAAAATGATCTGAGAATTTATAGGTAACCAATGATATTTGATGAATAGTGATATAATATGGTCGAATTTGTGTGCGTGAGCTAGTACGCTAAGAGTCGTATTTTGGATGGTCTGGAGGCGACGGAGAGGGACCTGTGGAAGGCCTAGATAAAAATGAGGCAGCCATGAGGTCTAGCTGTAGGTAGCCCTTCCCCCAAGCCATGCGGCAAGCCATGAGGTCTAGCTGTAGGTAGCCCTTCCCCCAAGCCATGAGGTAATCAGCCTGCTAAGAGAAGGTATTGAGATTTCAGTAGGCACCCTTCCCCCACTCCAGGTCTGAGCACAATAGCCCCTAGCCCAGAAATCAGCAGACCTGAGCATACCGGTTTGGACAGGTCACCCAGGTACCTTCCCCAGGGGCTGCTGATTGGTGGGCAGGAAATACCTGTGGCAAATGGGATTGTAGAATGAGTTTAAAACTGTACTGTATATAAGGCATTGTAGGCCGTCCCTCGGAGCTCAGACCTTTTGTGGAGGGTACCGGCTCTCTGTCTGATCCTGTGTGCACATTAAAGATCCTGTTTGCATTCCAGCCTGTCTGTGAGTTTTCCTTCTGTGGGTGAGTGATTGAATAAGAGCTTTTCACAGCGCTTGCTATTACAAAACAATATTGCAATAGTCAAGTCTCTGTATCACAGTGTATAAAAGCACGGTTATCTGAGCCAGGTGATCCAAAAATGAAAGAATGCTACGAAAATGCCGTAAGGCCAGGAAAGCCAATTTAGTTACCTGGGCCAGTTGAGAGGAGAAAGTAAGGACTGAATCTAATACCCCCCTTTGATATCTTGGAGTTGTATGTAATACTAAAGGCTGACTGTCTATCATGGGGGCAAATGTAGGCCGAAAATCCGAATCAATAAACCAGATGGCTGTCGACTTAGTAGGGTTCAGTTTAAGAGGGTGTTCAAATAACCAGGAGGATATTGTTATTAAAACAGTTGTTTAGAGGGGCCAAATCTATTACCCAATCATTGGTAGAGTATAACAATAAGATGTCGTCCGCATAAACGTAACAGGAAACAACTAATTCCTGTATTTTAGTAATTAATGGGCTGAGGAAAATGTTAAATAATAAAGGCGATAAAATAGAACCCTGGGGGACACCGTACAAAAGGTCTCAGGGAGTAGAGACCTCTTTGAATATGAACCTGGAAAGATTTATGATTTAGGAAGGAACAAAACCAATCAAGCACTGTACCTCGGATCCCTGCCTCATGCAGGTGGGCCAAAAGTAGGTTGTGATCAATCAGATCAAAGGCTGCAGATAAGTCCAGCAAAACTGCAAGAGTATATTTCCCATGATCAAGTGACCTATAAATATCATTAAGTACTGCTGCCAGGACTGTTTCTGTACTGTTGCATGGGTGAAACACTGATTGACGAGGATGGAGAAAATGAATTGGGTCCACATGATCTGCAAGCTGACGGAAGGCGATTTTCTCGACTATCTTCAACGTGACTGCTAAGTTTGAGATAGGGCAGAAATTTTGAGGATCAGAACACTCTCCATGCTGATCCTTTATTAAAGGATGAAGTATAGCTTTTTTCCAGGCCTCAGGTACCACTTCTGAAGATAGACTTTGGTTGACCAGTGCAAGCAAGATTGGGAAGAGTCCCAAACTGGGCTCATTTAGCCATGTTGAAGGAATTGGGTCTAAGGAGGAAGTGTTTTTATGAATGGACTGCGATATCCTCTCTAATTGAGTGAGGGACACGGGGGTAAAATGTGACCAGGAGTGCAATGTAGAGAAAAAGTACCTCCGGGTTCAGCCGGTGGGGAGAAAGGCAGAGGTGAGGACAGTGTAGCCTTGAGTGGGACTGAACTTTGTACAAAAAGTAGTCCACTGGTGTTTCTGGGGTAAGCCCAGACCAGGCCAGATGCTGTTGGAGTCAGCATTGCATAGAAAGTTGAGACACAACTGAAAATATAGCTTTTATTATAGATGGAGAATTGGTGATGAGTATGGAAAAGTAATCTTTCTTTGTCTCAAATATTTTACGATAGAAAAGCTGTCAGGCCTTAAAACTCTGTAGGGTTTGAATTGATTTAGCCTTCCTCCAAGATCTTTCTGCAGCTCAGGTTTGTCATTTGAGTAACTGGAGACCTGCATGATACCATTTGTGTGATATTCTGGGAGCACAAATCTTAATCTGCAGCGGTGCTAGCTTATTTAATTCTGTGAAGAGTGTGGCATGCCACGTATAAGCCTGCTCAGCTACAGGCAGATCAGAGAAATTTGCAGGAAATAATGCGTCAGCAGCCAAAAAAGCTGTAAGAGTAGCCGGGGTGATGGGTCTATAGGAAAATGTCACAGGAGAGATGGTCGAACCAGTGGCTAGGGACAGTTTCAGGTAAATCAAATGAAAGAGCATTGAGGTAGAATCAGACCAGGGCACAGGGATTGTATTAAGATCAGCGACCAATGAGCGTGCATTTGAAAGAGTGGGTTGGAAGATGGACATGCTGTAGGATATCTTGGTCAAAAAGAAACACATGAAAAAACTTTATCCCGTAATCACAGTGGGTCATCATAATGGATATTAATATATCCCAATATAATAAGATCTGGTCAAGGTGCAAACAAATCAAGTATTAGCTGTTGAATGTCCTTCCAATCAGCTTGCAATAAGGAGTGCGGACAATACAAGAATAGTAAGGAAACTTCTACGGTGGAGCTGAAATTCATCAATAAAGGCTCAGCTGTCAATGGTAATGGTATAAGCAGTTTAGACAGACAATGTCAATGTGGATTTGTAAATTATGGCCACTACTCCTTCCTTACGGGAGGACGCCAGGTAGCCAGGTGGGAGACAGTGGAACAAATATGCCTCCTCCCCCTCCCGAAGTCACGTTTCCATGATGTCCAATTAGGTTTTTTTAAAGTACCACACTAGAAGCGTGATGTTGAGGAAAATCATGATGGTTGAGCTTAATTAGCAGGGTCTGGAACCTAAAGATAAATGGAGAGGAGTATGGGGGGGGGGGGGACGCAAGGCTAAAGTTTTAGCTAGGGTGTCTAATACTCTTGCAGTGGTCCTGTGACCAGATGCAATCAGGCTTTTAAAGAAGTACTAATTAGAATAATCAAAATTTGAATGTGTCTATGTCTTTGTTCTCTATTGTTTTTCATTTTGATTCTCCCTAGGTCTCCTTTCTGCTCAAATATATTTTATTTCTGCATTTTTCAACAAGTCAGTTTTTCAAGAGTTTATATTCTTTTCATTGATTTAAAAAAAAATTCATAGTCTGCTAATCCATTAAGGCACGTGTTTATTAAGCCCTGCACTGGTAACATAGGTTGGGCCACATTACTCATGTGGGGCTTTGAGCTACATGCAGAGGAGAGAGTAAATCCATCCTCCTGCATCCAGCATGCTGCACCATGGTAAATGGCCACGGGAGTATTTTACCATTCAGGTGGCTTTGGTTGCACCTGCGGTACTTGCACCAAGTGCCACCATCCCACCCAGTCTCCTCCTAGACACGCGCTTCCCAGGTAGCATGGGAATTTTAGTGTGGGGGTTCCATGTTACATTTTAGCATGGCACCCAAATTATGCACTAAACCCCACGTCACCAGGCTGTGCATTTTAGTAAGTATGCCCCTAAAGGTTCATAGCAAGTTACAGTACAATTACCCAAACGGCCAACAAAAAGAAATTTTCATCAAACTGACAAACCAACATACAGTTAGTGTGAAATTGGATTTTATTGTATCTTATTCCAGTTTCTTGCTGCCTAAGTGCAATTCAAATATAGCCAAACACAAGAAATAGATCAAATTATTGTCAAAGGCCTGCTGGAAATAAAAGGCTTTGATCTGCTTCTAGAAACTCAGAATATCCTTTTCTCAATGCAGGTTTAAAGGCAACCTAATCCCAAGAGTTGGCCGCACCTTGAATAGCTCTGTGGCAAGTCTGTTCTGAAGGGCTGATTTAATAAGCTTTGCATTAGAGTTATGCACTGAAGTTCAACGCTTAGTTCCCTAATGCATGTGAAAAAAAAATGTTTAAAATTCAATTCTGTAAAGAAATATCCAAATAACACTGAACAACGAGGATTTTGCTTCCTGAATACTTTTGGGTGTATCTTATGGATTTTGGTTTGCTGATCATGAAAATCACCTTGAAATTTTCCTATCACGCACTATTTTTTTTTTTTTTGCAGTCCTCTATTTTTGTGATTTCTTCACATATTTGAAGTCTACTCATATGTTGCCTAGAAATTAAGCTGTGTTGGGGGGCGCTCGTGAGCCCGCAGCGTGATGGCCGCACTTTAAAAGAGCTCCGTCCTCACAACCCCAAAAACTCTAGAAAACATGCGCTAACTTGTCACCCTGCACCCACTCCCTAACCTTGAGGGTTAAGGAGGGATGGGCCTTGTGTAGTTGTGGGGGCCAATGAAAGTCGGGAACAAGACATTTATATTTACAAGGATTTTATTTTCCCCGCTCCTTGGTGGACAGGAACAGGTGAGAAGAATAACCAAATCAGGAACAATGCAAATTACAGGCTTTCAATACTGTGCTTCAGCCTAATCTTCACTGAGGAAGCACATTACACCATGTGTCTTCTCTGTGCTGTATTTACAAATACTCTGGTAAGAAATAATACTGTTTTTCTCTTGCAATCAGGTTACAGTCCAGCTTATTTCCGTGCTTCATAAGCTTTCCTTTCAGTTGCTCAAACAGTATTCACTTCATAAGCTTTTCACACATCTTTGGTTAACATAACCAGAATAAAATGTCAGGTATAATCATTCAAGCTTGGCTCTTGTCAGCTCTATCTATTAGACCAATCGAGCAGTCCATCGGCTGGTTAACTTCAATCATGGGAACTGGAGCCGGTATGGGAATTCCTATTTCAGGATTACTTCCTGCTTGAATGCTAGTCTGTTCTGAAACAACTCTTCTATTTAGAAATTGTTTGAATTCATTCAAGAGTAGTTCTGCCTGTCTTCTAGCAGGACTACTGGGAGAACCTTCTCCTTGCTTGGGCAAGTAATTATCTGCTTCTGGTGAACAAACAATGCTCTCCCTGTTTAGACACTCTGTGCCCGTGGTGGAGTTACCCCTCCCCCACTTATCTCTGTTAGTGAGTGTTGGAATCACACATTCCTCTGCACGAGCTCTGCTCTTAAAGAATGCTTCAAAGGTAGGACCTTCTGTATCAGTGTAGCCTGATTCTCTTGTAAACAGTTTAGCTGAGTTCCTCTCGTCAGCTTGCTTGTTAAAAGCAGGAACTGCTGGCTGAGAAAAGCTAGGCTTAGTTAGAGAGCTTTCAGGCTGTAACCAACGTCTCTCACATTGCCTGAAACTATCCTGTACTTTAAAATCAGGATTCCCTCTTTCTGGCTCATAAAACTTGTTAAAGGAATTAAGTGCAGCAGGTACCTTAAAATGAGGCTTGTCAGAAAATGCCTTGCCAGTGTGCCTTTCTCTCCAAGGGTAAATGCTGTCTCCCAACAACCTAGGCTTTACTCCTGGTTCTGAATCAGTTTCCCTTCTGTTGCAGCTGGGCAGTATTTCTGTAGCAGGGTCAAAGGGTTCTGCATTCAAGAGAGCTTCTTGCCTTCCCAATGCCTTTTGCCTTCTCTCTTGTGGATTCAAACCACCTTCACTTCTCATTCCATTTGTAGTGCTCACTTCTCCATTCCTTCTCATCACCGTCCTACTCCTTCTCCTTCTCCTTCTCATCCACTGTCTTCCCTCTCTCTGCTTAACAAGGGGCCCCTGCTCTGGGAAGCCCGCCTCCTACTAGGGCGTGCCCAATCCCCAGCTCTGCTTCTCTCCTCCCCTGAGGTGAGCTGATTAGTTGCCTGTAGGTTATGCTGAGAATGGAAAACCCTGTCTTTTCTTGCAATACCTGAACCAACCAGAGGGTCAGTATCAGTTTCCATGGCTTCTGAAGTTGCCACTGCGTCACAAACTGCAGCAACCTGCTCCCCTCTACCTACCCTGGGTCGGCACGAGTAAGCGATCCCCCTCGGAACCTGGATCAACGGCTTGGCGGGCACTCTGGAGCCTGGAAAACCGCGGGGATCGCCCCTGAAGCGTGGCCTGCTGAACGCCTCCACCTGTCGATGGCTCTGGGCCTGACTGATCCCGCGATTAACATCTAGGTCCCGCGCGGGGTTTAAACATCACTGGAGCAGAGCGGAGATCTGCAAGACTGAGAGGCTGCTTCCCGGGCGCTGCACTGTGGAACGTGCGGCAGCCCGTTGATCAGGGGGAGCAACTACTCCTAGCGCCGAGGCCTCTGCATGTACTGCTGAATCCTTCCCTGTGAGGCCTACGGAGACGGTGTGGAGACCGCGTGGCATCAGCCGGTGCCTGCTATATTCTTCTTCTACCATTGCAAATCACCCCGAGGGGGGTAAGTTTGAGCGTCAACTCTCCCCTCTTCTATACTGTGGCCTGAATTTGGAGTTGGTGACCGGGGCTATATCCTAGCAGCTTGGTATCCCGCCGAAGATTACATCCTCCCTGAGTGGTTCCTGGGGGCCCTGTTAAATGTTTGCTACCCTGGGAGGGCTGAGGCAGCTTTTCCCTTTGGCCTCACTGTTTATCCAGTGCCCTATGCTTTGCTGGCATTGCTTGTGCACGTCTCCTGACACTGTGAGGTGGTGATTGCGCTGCGGATCTGTGAAAACCTGGACGCTGCTGTCTCCCTGGTGTCCCCACTTTTGCTGGCATTGGATACATCTCTCTCCTACCACTGTGTGACTTTGGTGACTTTGTGAGATGGCTGCTAAAGCCAAAAGTTCTGAAACTCGGGAGGGGATGCGCTCCTCCCAGCGCTTGCAGAGCAAGTCCGGAGCCCCAAGTAGTCCACACGAGCAACCCCTCCCATCAGGTTCTGATGATGAGACTGTTAGCGAGGAGGACTTGGATCCGCATAAGCAACTCTCCTCGGCTCAGCTCAAACAAGAACTCCGTAGGGGCTTTGCGGAATTAGCTAATGAATTTCGCGCGCTACGGGAGGACCTGATGAAAGATGTCGCCGAGCTCAGGACCGACGTCAAGGAACTGGGAACCCGAGTAGAAGATGTGGAGACCAAAATGGTAGAACAAGATGGGACTCTGATGGATTTACAATGTGCTTTAGACCGGCAACACGCACAAGCAATGGAACTGACTTATAAAATTGATGACATTGAAAACCGTTCCCGCCGCAACAATGTGCGTTTCCGTGGGATCCCGGAGGCGGTGGGGGGCGGAGAAGATCTACCAACTGTACTTAAATTGCTGATAGCGGAATTGCTCTCGACGGAGGACTTGGCTGCACACGCCTCTGGTATGGAAATTGAATGAGTTCACCGCGCTTTGGGGAAACCCCCCAATAACCAACCTCGTGATGTCATCGCAAGATTTCTGCGCTATACTGATGCTGAGCTCCTTATCCGTCGAGGCCGGGACGAAAAGACGGTCCGATTTCAGGACGCGACAGTGTCCATTTACCAGGACCTCTCGACGTTCACCCTGGCACGGCGGAGGGAGATGAAGCCAGTCTCAGCGGTCCTGAACAGCAAGGGGATTCGCTATTCCTGGTCCTTCCCATTTAGGATGAACTTTCTTTTGGGCAACAAAAAGATCTCTGCAAAGGACTGCACTGAAGCCTGGCGAGCCCTTCGCCAGGCGGGTTTAGTAGATGACAATGCTCAGCCTCATCCGCCGCCCCCTAAGCCCCAACACTCCAGGTGGACTCGGGTGGGCAAGTCCACTTGATCTTTTTTTGTGGTCTTGAGGAGCTCCTCTTACTTTTTCTTTTTTAAGGAGTCTCATTCTGTGGGTCCCCTGATTTTTGGATAAGTGGTGCTGGGAATTAGATTGGGGTCCTTCCCTTTTTTGATACAGGAGGGGCGGCGGATGGTCTGCAAACATTATGTTGATGTTAATGCTTTGATAAAGGGGTATGGTGAGTTTGATGACCTGGGGGAGGTGGAGGAGTAGTGGGGAGTATGTTTTTCTCTGTTTCTTACTGCTGAGGTTGAATTTTTGCTTTGAGGGGTTCTGGGGGGTTCGGGGTTTGTGGTCAATTTACCGTGTCCTGTAATAATTTAAACAGGCAGGTGGTATTGACGGGAAGGGGGGGAGGGTTGGGAGGGGAGGTTCTTTTTCAATGTGGAAGTGGGGGGTGTGCTTGGGCTTGGGAGAAGGAACTATGGCACCTCTTCTTGGAGGGTGGAGTGGGTGGGCCCGACTCACCAATTCCCCGGGTTTGATGGGGGGGAGCTACCACTGGGACCTTCTGGATAGTAGGCGGCAGCGAGAGAGTGGATTGTAATTGCTAATGGTGTGCTTTATTTCTTTGAATGTTAAGGGCCTCAATTCCCCGAGGAAGAGGTCCCTGCTGTTCTCAGAACTGCGCACCCTGCAGGGGGACATTGTTTACCTACAGGAGACCCATCTTCAGAGCTGTAAGCAGGGCTGGCTAAAGAGGTCCCCGTATACTGAGGTGCGGGTGGCCTCAGATGCACAAGGACGGAAGAAGCGGGGAGTAGCCTTACTATTTCATCAGAGCCTCTCTCTCCAGATAGAGGAGATAAAGCAAGATGCTTTGGGGAGGTGGCTTTTCTTGAATATCCGCTTAGAAGGGCACTTGCTAACCCTAGCTAATGTTTACGCTCCCAATACAGGTCAGGGGGCCTTTTTTGCACGGTTGAAAGCCTTGCTGGCGGATTTTGCAAAGGGTCCTATTGTTCTGGGGGGGGACTGTAACACGCATCTGGTGCCCCATCTGGATTCCACAAGTCACGCTGGGGGACGAGTGGGGGGGTCGGCAAGAGCCCTACAGCGTCTTATGCTCAACTTAGGTTTGAGGGACGTCTGGAGGGACACCCATGGGGGGGGAAAGAGGCTATACGTACTTTTCTCCGGTCCATCAGGTTCACACTCGCATTGACTATTTTCTATTGGATCAGCGCCTGATGGACGGGAGAGTGAAGGCTGGACATGGAGCGCTGACTTGGTCAGATCATGCCCCGTGCTGGCTCGCTCTTCCGGCTGGACTGTACAGTGAACACCAACGGCTTTGGCACTTAGACGTGAGGTTCCTACGGCGGCAGGGTGCAGTGCAGGACCATGTCCGTTTTATCACGGAATTTTTTGAGCTTAACAATTCTGGGGATGTTCCTCTCCCTACGGTGTGGGACGCTTATAAGGCTACGGCTCGAGGTCAACTCATGGCGGAGGCAGCTCGCACGCGCAAAATGTGGACGCGTGACCACGACCTGTTGGTGGAGGAGGCTACTCGCCTAGGTCTGGAACATGCCCGAACTGGTTCCCGACAGGCTCTGCGTCAGTGGCGGACCGCTCGAGCCAACTTGGATGCGTGTCTGCAGAGAGAATTAGATAATAAACGCCGGAAACTACGGCAAACTTTTTATGAGCATGGGAACAAAACAGGCCGCTTCCTAGCTTTGTGTCTTCGCCAACAACAATCCGCGAGAGTGGTGTGAGAACTGTGCGACGCTGGGGGATGGAGGAGGGTTATTTCCCGGGAGATACGTGATCTCTTTGCCGACTTTCTGGAGCAGCTTTATAAGGCGGAGCCCTTTGAGCGGGATCGTGTACAGGATTATTTGCAGGGGATTGGTCTGCCGCATCTCTCCGATTCTGATCGGGCTCAGCTAGATTCTGAATTAACGGTAGACGAAGTGGAAACTGCAATTCGACGATTGAAAACTAGCAGTGCCCCAGGTAGTGATGGTTTCCCAGCAGAATATTATAAGAAGTTTAGGATACAATTAGCGCCAACCTTGACTATCTTGTTCAATGAGATCTTGGCAGGGGTCTCGTTACCGCCGTCCCTGCGCGAGGCACTGATCGTGATGATACCCAAGCCTGGTAAACCACTGCACGACGCGGTGTCGTACCGCCCCATCTCCCTGTTAAACGTCGACGTTAAAATATTTGCCTCTGTGTTGGCGGCGCGCCTGAATCGGGTCCTTCCGAGCATGGTCCACCCAGATCAGGTTGGCTTCGTGCCAGGCCGCCAGGCTGCAGACAACATTAGGCATATGTTGCAGGTCATACACGTAGCCCAGCGGGAACCACAACCAACCCTGCTGGTGGGGATTGACGCAGAAAAAGCCTTCGATCGGGTCGATTGGGAATATTTATGGTGTGTGCTGGAGACAATGGGCTTCGGCTCAAATTTTATCTGTTGGGTTCGTAGTCTTTATCAGATGCCCCAGGCGTGCGTTCGGATTAATGGGGGACACTCGAGGCGTTTCTTGCTGGAACGGGGCACGCGACAGGGTTGCCCTCTTTCGCCCCTGCTCTTTGCACTCGCGATGGAACCCTTGGCTCAGAGTTTCCGAGAAAAGTTAGGTTTGAGAGGGGTTCTTATTGGCCCCGCGGAATATAGAATTGCACTCTTTGCGGATGACATCATACTGTCCCTGGTTGATCCGTCCACTTCCCTTCCAGTTGCGATGCAGTTGTTCGAAAACTATGCTCGGGTATCCGGTTTTAAAATTAATTACACTAAATCGGAGGTCTTGAAGGTTGGAGTCCCAGGGGCGGTTTGTGCGGAACTACAAGCGGCTTATCCTCTTCGTTGGGTGTCCGGAGCTCTACGCTATTTAGGGGTGCATTTGACTGTGGAGAGGGCAGACCTCTTTAAAGCTAACTATGATCCCTTGCTCCGTCAGGTTCGGCGGGATCTAGAGGTATGGAATGGCCTGCTCCTTTCCTGGTTCGGGCGTATAGCCGTAGTCAAGATGGTGGTTGTTCCCCGCTTTCTCTACCTTTTTCAGGTTCTGCCGCTCCCCATCGCACGGGCTACCTTGGCGACCTGGCAGCAGCTGCTTATGAAATTCGTCTGGCGTTATCGCCGCCCACGCTTAGCGCGACAGGTTCTTTATGCCCGTACGTGCTTTGGAGGTATGGGCATGCCCAATTTACATTGGTACTATGCGGCGGCGCAATGCCGGGCGGGGGTGGAGTGGATGATTGCTGATAGCACTAAGCCCTGAGTACAACTGGAAATGAACTTGGCGGGGGGAGCCGGCTTGGGAGACTGGCTGTGGCTTGGTCCAAAACTTCGCCGTGGTACCCGCACCAGCAATCCCTATATACTTCATACTCTCCGTTGTTGGAACCAGCACTTTCGATCTCGCGACATGGATTTAACCCCTTTAGCTCCTATAGTAGATAACGCCTCTTTCCCGCCGGGGTTAAGTGATACAGTCTTTCGGCAGTGGGGACATCACGGCCTTAGTCGGGTCGGACAACTTTTTGCTGATGGTCAACTACAACCTTTTCGTGCGATACAAGATGAATTTGACATTCCGACCAGGCAACATTTTCAATATCTGCAGGTGACACACTGGGTTCGATCCAAACTTGTTCGGCCCCAGGTTGCTAGGGCCCTGACAGAATTGGAGCGCTACTGTGAGGGGTGCACTACCACTAAGGGACTCGTGGCGACTTTGTATGCCCACTTGCAGGGAACCCAAGCGTATTCAACTAGACACAGGGAACTTTGGAACTCCGACTTGAACCTCTCCTATACTGAGCAGCAGTGGGAAAGGGCGGAAACTCAATTGTGGAAGAGTGTGGTAGCGATTAATGCCCGTGAAACCAATTATAAAATTCTGTACCGTTGGTACATGACCCCGGCGCGGATAGCACGCATATATCCTGGGGCGGTAGACCTCTGCTGGCGTAACTGTGGGCAACGGGGTACCCTAGGGCATATTTGGTGGGACTGCCCCCGCATTCGCGCCTTTTGGAGGGGTATACAATACCGGATGCAAATGCTTCTGGGAGTGAGTGTCCCTTGGGATCCGGGGATTTTCCTGTTTGGGGCCTCGGTGCCGGGTGCCGTGCACGGGCTCTGCAACTTGCTCTACTCCGCCATGGCCTGAATGCAGCTAGATTATCCCTTGCAGCAGCCTGGAAACGTGCTTTGGCCCCTTTCTTTCAGGCTTGGCTGGAACGGATGTGGGATATGTATGCCATGGAATGAGGGGTAGCGGTCAGTAGAATGCGCCTGGCGCGCTTTGAGCTGGTGTGGGCGCCCTTTGTCTCTCGATATGGTGCGTGACTATGCTGGCTAAGAGAGGGGGAACATTCAAATTTTAAAGGGAGCTTCCCCACTGAGTGTGTCTCCTGCTCACCGCACTCCCGTACTTGAACATTAGCAAGCCATAGTGGGGGGGATTGGGAGGTGGAGTGGGAGGGGGGTACTGGGCTGGGGAGATTTCGAGGGGGGGGGAGAAAGGGAGGTTGGGGGGTTACTGTTCCCTGTTTCCTCATTTTTAAAATTGCAAAAATGAAGGCATATTGTTAAATGTTGTTGTGATCTGAAGTTATGTTATTATTGTTGCATCTTCTTTGAAGATCTTTGTGGTATATGATGCTATGTATTTTTTGGAAGCCTTTCAATAAAAAAAAAAAAAAAAAAAAATTTAAGCTGTGTTGTTTAGTCCAGCCAGGCCTGGACATGCACTCAGTTCAGGCTCACAATGTGCAATGAAAATGCTATTGCTCAAGAATGTGTGGGCATGCTTAGTCAGGATGGATGCTGGCAGTACAGGCTATAAAAGCAGCTTTCATACACAGATGCAATGCATGACATTGATATCAGTTTGTGTACTTAATAATGGCATTTACATGTAAGCTTCTTGTCTAAACAGCGATTCGTTAGAACAGAAATGTTTTGTCAATGTCGCAACAGTCATGATACATTCTGTTACATTTGTGGTAAATAAACGTATGCTTAAGCCTCAAAAATGCAGCATGACTGTACTTAAAGCGAATGAGCTCTCCTTCGGTTGTAAAGTTGGCAATCAAGACAAATCCTGGGCTCCTCACATTTGCTGTCCATCTCAGAGCTTAACTCAGAGGTACTCGGAAGTCAATGCTGTTTGCAGTCCCAATGATATGGCGAGAACAGAACAATCACATGACAGACCTTTGTGAACAGGATGGAGTCGGTGCAGAGGGTGACCACTAAGATGATTAGTGGTCTTCATTATAAAGCATATGAGGACAGACTTAGGGATCTTAATATGCACACCTTAGAAGAAAGGCGGGATAGAGGTGATATGATTGAGATGTTTAAATACCTCCGTGGCATAAATGTTCAGGGAGAGAGCCTCTTTCAATTCAAAGCAAGTTCTGCTATGAGGGGACATGGGATCAGGGTGAAGGGGGATAGATTCAAGAGTGATATGTGGAAATATTTCTTTACGGAAAGAGTGGTGGATCCATGGAATAGTCTCCCAGTGGTGGTGGTAGAGATGAGGACAGTAACTGAATTCAAAAAAGCATGGGACAAACACAGAGGATCTCTAAAGGTAAAAAGGGGACTGTTGTAGTTGTTGATATGGAAGGACAGACTAGATAGGCCATGTGGTCTTTTTCTATCGTCATGTTTCTATGTTACTTCTGTCTGACCAATGAATCCAGCTTCTCTGCTAAAAATAAGAAAACCTATTGAATACCCCAGAATGTCTTCAGCCATGAGACCAGTGCTGCATAATGACAGTATGCCAGTATCAAAGCCACCAGAGACATGGAGCCTAGATGAGGCAGACAAAGATGCCACAATACACAGACCAGACGTGGAAAATAACATGGATCCAGATTTTGAACCGTTTATGATCAGTGTGCCTCATCTCATAATAGTCAGACTTGAATGACTTAAATTTGTCAAAAACAAAAGCTGAACTACTTGGTTCAAGATTGCAAGGGGTCTGCTATTGCCAGGTATGAAAATTTCTAAATTTTGGACCCACCATGAAGATATGAAAAATTTCTTTGTGCAGGTTGACAACCTCTGATTCTGCACTGACATTGATGGGTTGTCCACTGCTTTGGATTGTGAGCATGAACCACAACAATGGCGCCTTTTTATCGATTCATCACTGTTAAGCCTGAAAACTGTCTTGTTACACAATGGCAATGTCCACCCTTCAATACCAATTGCCTATGCAGCACACATGAAAGAAACCTATGAAAACATGGAACTGTTGTTGAAACACATACAGTACAACAACTACAACTGGGACATCTGTGGCGATCTAAAAGTAGTGGCACTGCTACTAGGAATGCAGCTCAGGTATACCAAATGCTGTTTCATTTGCAAATAGGATTCCCATGCTAGAGAATCTCATTACATTAAAAAGAACTGGCTGCTCCATAACCATAAAGCGTTTGTTTCCAGGTCAGAAAAATGTGGCACATGAACCACTTGTCGACACAAGTAAGATATTTTTGCCTTCTCTTCATAAAACTTGGACTGATGAAAACATTGTGAAAGCGATGAACAACTTCGTGAAAGCGATGAGCAAGGAAGGTGAAGGATTTCGATATTTGAAACAGATGTTTCCAAGAATAACTGATGCCAAGATTAAGTTAGACATTTCTGTTGGTCCACAAGTCAAACACGTCATCAATGACAAGCCATTCAAAGATCTGTGGGGCCTGAGAAAATCGCATGGAAGACATTCAGGGATGTTGTTAAGAATTTTTTTGGCAATTACAGGGCATCAAACTATGTCCAACTGGCTGACGTGCTTCAAGCAAACAAAATCATGAAGCGCAACATTTCACTGCATTCACACTTGGACTTCACTGCTAATCTGGTGCAGTCAACAATGAACATGGTGAAAGTTTTCACCAGGACATTGCAACAATGGAAAAGCGGTATTGGGGTAAATGGAACCCAACAATGCTGGCCGCTATTGTTGGACACCGAGATGAGAAGCATCAGATGCTGAATACAAAAATAATCAGGAGCAAAACATTTTTAGCTCAGGTGAACTGGTGCAATATATCAGCATTATTGTGCAATTAAACACGCTAAATTCAGTCAAAGTTTAATTTCAGGTTTCTCCAAATTCCTACATGATACAGTCAATCTGAAATTATAATTCTATTCAGCTTGACGGTGTCTATCATAATCACCAAAAATTTTCAGGAAGAAAAACTTTTGAACAAATTTGTTGTCCAGTGTAATCTGTCTGCAAAAAATACGCTCAAACACAGGGGAACATGCCAATTGCCAGGGAAACATGGGACTTGCATTAGCAGCAGAACTGATATTTTTTTTGCAGAGATTGTACCAGAAGCTATAGGAGCAGGTGTATCATGGTGGATGTCTGGAATGTATATTCTGCATATAAAAGGTATCATGTCTTTTTCTACAGTCAAACAGATTGTTCATCATTTCTCAGTTTTGGCACCTCCCCCTTGACCCAGTACTCAGAAATGCAATCGCTTCAGCTACTGCTGATTTTTTCAGTTGAATCATCCCCTTCAATAAATCAAGATAAAGGGTGCAAGTACTTCATGGCTGTACAAAAAGAGAAGAAACTGGCAAGAAGCTCTAATGCTAACTGCAGAAGAGTGGGTTAACCGCTTACTCTTCCTCAGATCATGTGCTAAAGTCTCAGTGTTAGAAAGCTAAGCACTTGGCCTTCAGGTCTTCTGTGCACTTCTTTGCATCTGGGTTTAATAGCTCATAGCTTCATTATTGTTGGAGAAGCAGGGTGCTGATGTCACATTTTTCTTGTGTAATAGGCTTCTTTCAGCATAGTGCACTATAGTCAATAACAGAGCTGTAATCTAAATACTGAAAACAACAAACAAGTCTACCTTCTAACTCTTAGTAGTAACAAGATTCTCTAAAGAGCAGCATGTATATATAAAAAGATGGGGCAGCAAACCTCAGAACCCTCCACACCTCCCACAGTTCACACAAGGTAAGCTCAGGTGCACATAAAGGGTGAGACACATCAATGGTTCGCTGAACCTCCACACATATCTTCCTTCATATAGGCCCTAGACATACTAGCCTTAGCCTGTGCCTTAATCCTGCCTTGCAACAACAGATAAGGCCAAATTCAAATAAGCTTCCCCGCCTTGCAACATCTTGTACTACTTTGCATATTATTTTCCAATCAACTAGAAACCAGTGGAGTTCCCTCAGAACTGGAGCTCTCTGGTTCTGCCCCCCAGTCCCAGTAACAACACACACTGCACACTATGAGTGATCTGGAGAGCACATACAATATATGGGAATTTGGCAAACAGAAAATATGGCTGGTGGATGTAAGGACCGCCTTCTAACATGCCTGCCTGGTGTGAAGGTAGCGGACATCACATGCCACCTAGGCAAGATTTTAGATAGTGTGGGGGGAGGAGTCTGCTGTCCTGGTACATGTTGGTACCAATGACATAGGAAAAAGTGTGGGAGGGAGGTTCTAGAGGCCAAATTTAGGCTTTTTAGGTAAGAAGTTGAATCCAAAAACTTCCATTATAGCATTATCTGAAATGATTCACATTCCATGTGCAGAACAAAAAAGGCAGGCAGAATTATGGAGTCTCAAGGCATGGATAAGACCATGGTGAAAAGAAGAGGATTTTGGATTTGCTAGGAACTGGGCAACATTTTGGGGAAATGAGGGGCTTTTCCAAAAGGATAGGCTCCATCTTAAGAACATAAGAACATAAGAAATGCCATACTGGGTCAGACCGAGGTCCATCAAGCCCAGTATCCTGTTTCCAACAGTGGCCAATCTAGGTCATACGTACCTAGCAGTTTCCCCAAAAGACACAGGTTCTGCAGTGCTTGTACTAGGTCAAGCATTGATATCCTGGGTCCCTTTTTAATAGTGGTTTATGGACCTTTCCTCCAGGAACTTGTCCAAACCTTTTTTAAACCCAGCTATACTAACAGCCCTTACTACATCCTCCGGTAACAGATTCCAGAGTTTGATTACACGTTGAGTGAAGAAATATTTTCTCTTATTTGTCTTAAATAGTTTACCCCGTAGCTTCATTACATGTCCCCTAGTCCTTCTATATTCTGATAGCGTAAACAATTGATCCACGTTTATCCGTTCCACTCCATTCATTAATTTATAGACCTCTATCATATCTCCCCTCAGCCGTCTCTTTTCCAGGTTAAAGAGCCCTAACCTTTTTAGCCTCTCTTCATAGGAGTAGCCTTCCATCCCCTTCACCAATTTGGTGGCTCTTCTCTGTACTTTTTCTAATAACTCTATGTCCTTTTTAAGATACGGTGACCAGAATTGCACACAATATTCAAGGTGCGGTCGTACCATGGAGCGATACAGAGGCATTATAATATCCTTTGTTTTATTCTCCATCCCTTTCCTTATGATACCTAGCATTCTATTTGCTTTCTTGGCCGCCGCTGCACACTGGGCGGAGGGTTTTAACATGTTATCCACGATGACTCCTAAATCTTTTTCCTGGGTGGTGGTTTCTAATGTGGAGCCTTGCATCGTGTAACTATAGTGTGGGTTGTTCTTTCCTAGGTGCATAACTTTGCACTTGTCCACATTAAATTTCATCTGCCATTTGGATGCCCAGTCTTCCAATTTATCCAGATCCTTCTGCAGTTTTCCACAATCCTCTTGGGTTTTAACAACTTTAAACAGTTTTGTGTCATCTGCAAATTTGATAACCTCACTAGTTATTCCCTTTTCCAGGTCATTTATGAATATGTCAAAAAGTAGCGGACCCAGTACAGATCCCTGGGGTACTCCACTATTCACCTTTTTCCATTGGGAATATTGGCCATTTAGCCCTACCCTCTGCTTTCTATCTTTTAACCAGTTCCCGATCCACAATAGTACACTGCCTCCTATCCCATGACTTTTTAGCTTTGCCAAAAGTCTCTGATGGGGGACCTTGTCAAAAGCTTTCTGAAAGTCCAGATACACTATATCAACCGACTCACCTTTGTCTACCTGTTTATGCACACCTTCAAAAAAACATATCAGATTAGTAAGACAAGATCTTCCTTGTCTAAAGCCATGTTGGTTGTCTCCCATTAGGCCATGACTATCTACATGCTGTGTAATTTTGTTCTTTATGATGGTTTCTACCATTTTCCCTGGTACTGACTTCAGGCTCACCGGTCTGTAATTAACTGGGATGGAACCAGTCTGCTGGCATTAACCTTTAAAAAGGAGATAGAGCAGCTTTTAAACCAGAAAATAGGGGAAAGCCAACAGTCGCCCAAGAGCACATGGTTCAGAAGGATCTATCCTTGAAGGATACTAGCAAAAGATGGAAGTTAGAACATCCCAACATAGAGGTTCCAAATAAGATAACAGTCAACCGAGATGCTCTTAAGTACAGAGCTGAAAGATTCCAAAATTACCCCTATCAACATGAATAAAATACAACTTCTAAAATGCCTGTTTGCAAATGCTAGAAGTCTAAAAAATAATATGGGAGAGCTAGAATATATAGTACTAAATGAAAGGTTTGATATGATTGGCATTTCAGAGACCTGGTGGAAAGAGGACAGCCAATGGGACACTGGTATCTGAGTACAAACTATACCACAATGATAGAGTGGATCAAATTGGTGGAGGGGTTGTGCTCTGCGTTATAGAGGGCATTGAGTTACATAGGATTAAAGTTTTGCAAGAAACAAAAAATACACCATAGAATCTCTATGGATAGAAATTCCATGTAAAAAGGGAGAGGCAATGCCAGTGGGGGTGTACTACTAACCACCTGGAACAACAGAAACAGCAGATTCTTGAGACAGATGGCAGGATTTTTAATTGTCAAAACAAACCCTAACGTTTCAGCCCAAAAGTCCTTCTTCAGGGGGTACAGAACCTCAAAATATAACCACAAAATTAAAACAATTAAAAAATAAACATATACAAAAAATAAAGGGTACCAAGACCCCATAAAAACAAAAGTAATATTCTACATCAATAAAAAAAAAATCTAAAAACAGATAAATATGCAAATAGGAATAAATGACTGATGATCAATATAAATAAATAAATGTTAAACACACAATAAAATGAATAAATAACTGAAAGTAATGAGTTAATGACTAAATAAAAAATATTACAGCATATGTACGACTATCAAAGAATCAAGTATGTGGGAGAGTATCATGAAACTATTAACACTAAAAGGGATAGGAAGACTAAAAGACAAGGAAAGAAGAAGCAATTAGATGAGGCAGTAGTTATCTGTGTCGTAACTGAACAGGTACCTGACACAATCACCAAAGAAGTCGTAATATCTTATGCGTTCAGCTAGTATCCAGAAAGAGAGTCACTAAAATAAAAACCATCAATGACTATTGATCAGCCATTTATTCCTATTTGCATATTTATTTGTTTTTAGATGTTTATTTATTAATTGTTTTAATTTTGTGGTTATATTTTGAGGTTCTGTACCACCTGAAGAAGGCCTTTTGGGCCGAAACACATCAGGGTTTGTTTTAACAATTAAAGAGCTTGCCATCTGTCTCAAGAAATAAAAGGCCGCAGGGCCACGTACCTGGCCGACCGGCTGTGACCGGGCCAGCGGCGGGTGGCATCCTCTTCGTGCCGTGGGCCGCGGGGGCCGGAGGCATGACAGGAGGCCCGGGGCAGCGTCATTTGAATTGATTGGCTCCCACGGTTGAATGGCAGCGGCAGGAGCCAATTGGAATTGATTGAGGTGAGTGGGAGGGAGGCGAGAGAGAGAGCAGGAGCCGGCGCGCTTCACATTCGGGCACGCAGGGCAGGAGGCGGCAGACGTCCCTCCCTCCCACCCAGCATTGGGTTTTGGGGGGTGGGATTGAGGTGTTGCAGCTGGGAGTGGGGTGCCGGGATCCCGGAGGTTTCCGGGGTCCGGAGCCATAGCTATTAGTTAGGTGGGGGTGGGGTACCCCCGACCCGGATAACCCCGGTGAGGCTTTTGCTAGTAATATAGCGAAGACGGAGAAAGGGGTGGTAGGATGAGAGCAGTAGCCTCGCTGCGGTGGCAGCAGCGATGACCTCACTTTGCTACCCACATGGCTGGTGAGTCATTACTGTTGTGGTAGAGGCGGGAATGTATTGTTTGGAATTATTGTTGAAGTTTAAGTTAATAAAGCTGCGACTGGTCTTTTTGCCAACAATGGAGTGTGTTGAGTTATTGCGGGTGAAGGGGGGTGGGTAAAGGGGAGGGGCACCCTGTCCGTCGTGCCTCGGTTACCTGCCGTTTCTGTTGTTCCTGTTCCCTGTGTGGGTTTTTGCTCTCTGTGGTTCCCTACTAACCCACCTGGCCAGAAAGAATAGATGGATGATGAAATGCTGAAAGAAATCAGGGAAGCTAACAAAATTTACTCCACAGTAATATTAATGGGTGATTTCAAATACCCCGGTATGGACTGGGTCAATGTCACAGCAGGACATGCTAGGGAGGTAAAGTTTCTAGATGAAATAAAAAGACTGCTTCTTGGAGCAGTTGATTCATGAACCGACAAGAGGGGAAGCTATTTTGGATCTAGTCCTTAGTGGAACACAGGATCTGGCACAAGAGATAAGGACTTTGGGACCACTTGGCAATAGTGATCATAGCATGATCACATTTGATTTAATAAATGGAAGGACAGCAAGGAAATCCACAGTACTACCTTTTAACTTTGAAAAAGGAGACTATAATAAAATAGGAAAAACAGTTAAGAAAAAACTAAAAGGAGTAGCTCAAAGATTAAAGATTTACATCAAGTATGAGTGTTGTTTAAAAATACTATCTTTGAAGCCCAGAACAGATGTATCACATGCTTTAAGAAAAGTGGAAGGAAGGCCAAAAAACTGCCAGCATGGTTTAAAGGTGAGGTCAGAGAAGTTGTTGTAGCCAAAAGAGCATCTTTCAGGAAATCGAAAAAGGAGACAAATGATGAAAATGGGAAAGAACTATAAGCATTGGCAAGTTAGATGCAAGGCATTGATAAGGTAGGCAAAGAGAATTTGAAAAAAAGCTTGCTTTACAAGCAAAAAACACATAATAAAACCTTTTTCAAGTACATTCGTAGCACAACACATAAGAACATAAGATATGCCATACTGGGTCAGACCAAGGTCCATCAAGCCCAGTATTCTGTTTCCAACAGTGGCCAATCTAGGTCATATGTACGAAGCAGTTTCCCCAAGAGACACAAGTTCCACAATGCTTGTACTGGGTCAAGCATTGATATCTTCGGTCACTTCTTAATAATGGTTTATTTATTTATTTAGCTGTATTTATATCCCGCTTTTCACCGGGTCAAAGCGGTCAATTGGGAGATACATTTAACACGAGGGGATATGACACACATACACTAATACTTACAGGGAACATGGGCAATGGAGGGTTAAGTGGCTTGCCCAAGACCACAAGGAGTGCCTATAGGACTAGAAATCCCAGTCCCTCCGGCCTGAGATTGCTGTCCCCAGGTGGGACTTGAACCCCCGGCCCTCCGGCCTGAAGTACCTTGTCCTAACCACTGGGCCACTCCTTTCCTCCAGGAACTTGTCCAAACCTTTTTTAAACCCAGCTACATTAACAGCCTTTACTACATCCTCCGGTAACAAATTCCAGAGTTTGATTACACGTTGAGTGAAAAAATATTTTCTTTTATTAGTCTTAAATAGTTTACCCTGTAGCTTCATTGCATGTCCCCTAGTCTTTCTATATTCTGATAACGTAAACAATCGATCTACGTTTACCCGTTCCACTCCGTTCATTAATTTATAGACTTCTATCATATCTCCCCTCAGCCGTCTCTTTTCCAGGTTAAAGAGCCCTAACCTTTTTAGCCTTTCTTCATAGGAGTATCCTTCCATCCCTTTTACCATTTTGGCGGCTCTTCTCTGAACCTTTTCTAAAATCGCTATATCCTTTTTAAGATACGGCGACCAGAATTGCACACAATATTCAAGGTGCGGTCTCACCATGGAACGATATAGAGGCATTATAATATCTTTTGTTTTATTTTCGATTCCTTTCCTTATCATACCTAGCATTCTATTTGCTCTCTTGGCCGCCGCTGCACACTGGGCCAAGGGTTTTAACATGGTATCCACAATGACGCCTAAATCTTTTTCCTGGGTGGTGGTTTCTAATGTGGAACCTTGCATCGTGTAACCATAGGTTGGGTTGTTCTTCCCTAGGTGCATAACCTTGCACTTGTCCACATTAAATTTCATCTGCCATTTTGAAGCCCAGTCTTCCAATTTATCAAGATCCTCTTGCAATTTTTCACAATCCTCTTGGGTTTTAACAACTTTAAATAGTTTTGTGTCATCTGCAAATTTGATAACCTCACTCGTTATTCCACTTTCCAGGTCATTTATGAATATGTCAAAAAGCAGCGGACCCAGCACAGATCCCTGGGGTACACCATTATTCACCTTTCTCCATTGGGAAAATTGGCCATTTAGCCCTACCCTCTGCTTTCTATCTTTTAACCAGTTCCTGATCCACAATAGTACACTGCCTCCTATCCCATGACTCTTTAGTTTTGCCAAAAGTCTCTGATGAGAGACCTTGTGAGAGTCTCTGATGAGAGACCTGTGAGAGAGTTCAACCATTGGATGATAGAGGGGTAAAAGAGATGCTAAGTGAGGACAAGACCATAGCAGAAAGACTGAATGAATTCTTTGCTTCAGTCTTTACTGAAGAAGATGTAGAGAAGTTGCCCATGCTTAAACTGTTATATAAAGGTGATATATCAGAAGAAATGAAAGAAATATTGATTAACTGGGAAGATGTATTACAACTATTTGAAAAGTTGAAGAGTAGAAAATCACCTGGCCTGGATGGTATACATCCAAGGGTGTTGAAAGAACTGAAATATCAGAATGCAGATCTACTATTAGTAGTACTGGAAGATTGGAGAATGGCCAATGTAATGCCAATTTTTTTTAAAAGGTTCCAGGGATGATCTGGGAAACTACAGACCAGTGAACCTCATGTCAGTACCGGGTAAAATGACAGAAACTATTATAAAGTATTTATTGAACATGTAGATAGTCATGGTTTAATGGGAGAAAGCCAATATGGATTTAGCCAAGAAAAGTTTTGTCTTACTAATCTCATATTTTTTTGTAGGTGTGAATAAACAGGTAGACAAAGGTGAGCCAGCTGATATAGAGGCACATTCAGGTTTGTGCATCCCCAAGCCGCCTGGACATCTAGACATCCAGATGGCCAGGGGATGCACCCAATTCTGCTCTCATGGGGGCTAGACGTCCCTGCAGAAGCAGAATTGCATCGCAGTGGCTGGATATCCAGGAGGTGCCCTGATTCAGGCACCCTGGATGTCCAGCCACTTGTGTGGCTAACTCAGTCAGGATCCCACATGGAGCTGCACTGCCATGGCATCTTGTCACCACGGCACCACAACTCTAAGAAGGAGCAGCGGCATCGGTTGTAGGCTTGTTCCCCATAGCCAGACCCCTGATTGGACCTCCCACTATCAGGGTCAGGTGGCAGGGAACCCCCTGCACACCTCACCTCAAGCTTGGCTACCTGCACTGATGACCAGGGGGACTTATTCCACCTCTGAGGTGGAATAAGTCCACATCTAACTGTGTGACCCCAGATGTACAGGGTGACCTTAGAATCATCGCTGTACATCTGGAGTCGAATCTCCACCTACCTACCATCCTTGCTCCTCCCTCGGCTCGCCCTCTCCCACCCATGGAAAGAGCTCCCTGCACAAGTGGTTTGTACGTGCAGGGAGCCTATGGCTGTAGGAGAGAGGTCAAACTGTTTAGCAGGTCTGGATGTCTGAATCATACATCCAGACCCACTAAACAGAGATCAAAATGACTTTCATAGTGTATCTGGATTATCAGAAAGCCTTTGACAGGGTCAAGCATTGGGATTGGAAGCAGTTTAGTACTGTGGATCAGGAACTGGTTAAAAGATAGAAAGCAGAGAGTACGTCTAAATGGCCAATTTTCTCAATCGAGAAAGGTGAACAGTGGAGTACTCCAGGGATTTGTGCTTGGTCAGCTGCTTTTTAACTTATTCATAAATGGCCTGGAAATGGGAATAACGAGTGAGGTGATCAAATCTGCCGATGACACAAAATTATTCAAAGTTGTTAAAACTCAAGAGGATTATGAAAAATTGCAAGAGGACCTTGATAAATTGGAAGAATGGAAGTCCAAATGGCAAATGAAATTTAATGTGGAAGTGTCAGCAGGAGCACAAAGGACTCTTTCTCCACCAGAGCCCCAATCGGTAGCAGGACAAAGAGCGGGAGATTACAACCCCTCCCGCTCTCCATCACACTGCCAATCAGGGCCCAACAGGCCAAATTCAAAAGGAAGTGCCAGCAGGCACGCCCGCAGTTTGCAGATCCGTGCCCGAGGGCCTCGCCAGAGGGCCCTTAGGCATGGCCCTAGAGCGGGGCACTTGAAAGGGTACTGTAATCTCTATGAGCAGCCTGCTCATGCTACCGCTGAAAACAGCTATCTGAACTCACCAGCCAACTGAACATAATGTATCTACACTGCAAATAAGCCTCAGACACCAACATGACATGAAAGTATACCTTGATTCAGTCTGCATAACTGAACAGGATTCAGACTACCACTCCACACCTCGTGCATAGAATAAACCTCCCCAAACTCCTATAATTCACCAACCCAAAGTTTACCATGGGTAGCATAATGCTTATACTTCTCCTTCTACTCATGCTCCTCAAGATCAGATACACAATTGCTGGTACATCAAACCTCCCTTCTCTAACACACCTAATACTGATAATACAATCAGGCAGATAGCCTCCCTACAAGATAAACATTAACCAAAGTCACCATAACAGACCTCGAAGATTAATCCATATCACCCCGTCCACCCATGAAGGATTAACTTACACCAAGAAACTACACTATGCTTCCCTCAATTGTGTTTTGGTTAATGCTCGATCAATCCACAATAAATTCAATACAATATTAGACTACATACAAAGCCAGAACATTGACATTATATGTATCATAGAAACATGGCTTGCTGACACAGATAACGTCATCATAAATCAAATCACCTCTTAACAATACATCATACACAACTCCACAAGACCATCACGACGAGATGGAGGCGTATTAGTCATTGCAAAGTCACACCTAAGATTTAACACCACCTCCTCCCTCCAATCTGAAGGAAGAAATGTATTAATTATATCAAATAAGCAGCTAGCACTCTGCCTCATGTACAGAGCCCCAAGTGCAAATGAAGAAGACCTCTCAACCATTCTGGAACAAGTCTGTGCCCACACCAATCAGAGGAAACCTCTTATTATCCTAGGGGACCCTACCCTCCCATCACTGCCTATCCAAGTAAAAGATACCTTCTTAGATGCTATGAAAGACCTCCATTACGATCAATTAATAGATTCCCCAACCCACAGGAAGGGAGGAACTCTTGACCTTATCTTGGCACTGAATCAATTTTACACCAAAGACCTTGTAACACACATTTCATTCATCCCAATCCCATGGTCTGACCATCACATGATCAACTTCTCCATAACCTTCCCGATAATGAATGACACACCTAAGCCAACCCTCAAGGAACAAAGGAGATTCTGAACCTTCAACAAAGATAAATTCCTAGAAGAAGTGCTACCAGAACTAGACCAAAATTACAACAGACCTTGACTCCACCATCACGGTCTGGCACAAAAAAACTCTCCAGAAGACTGCAAGAGCACCAGACAAACCAATCCAAAAACAACACCCCCTGGTACTCAACCAAAATCACTGAACAGAAGAAGCAACTATGGAGAAAAGAAAGGCTTTGGCGGCAAACAAAAAACCAGCACCACCTAGCAAAATACAATGAAATGCAAGCCCAATACTATAACACAATAAATAAGCTACAAAAAGGAATACTACTCAAACCTGATAATGAAATCCATTAACAGACCTAGGGAGCTCTTCACCATAGTAGAAGGTCTAATAAAGGAATCAACGGAACCAAATGTTACAATTTCAATATCCCCACAAGACTTGACAAACTTCATACAGATGAAGTATACCCAGACACCACTTGAAAAACCAAGCAAATCCAACCTACAACACACCACGCATGCTACATGGAAACATTTCAAATCCCAACAAGAAAACTGCTGGATTCCATTATAACTAATATCAACACCACAACCTCACCTATCGATCCATGTCCAGTTACCTGAATTAAACAAACAAAAGAATATTTAAATACCATTCCTACAAAAGATCATTGAATTATCTCTCACCCAAGGATACCTCCCCCCTCAACTCAAATCAAGCCTCCATTAGATCAATCCTAAAGAACAATAACATCAACAAAATGACCCAAGCTCCTTCTGTCCAATATCAAGTCTCATTCATAACCAAGATAATCGAAAAGATAGTACAGTATCAACTACAGGACCACATAGTGTCAGACGGCTGCCTGGGTGAGAATCTTCACACTCTTGGCAAGTGCATATTTCTATATGATTTGCAAGGTATTGTGGGCAATGTAGTTCATTCACACCAGACACAGCTGCTGACAATAATTTAGTTGTGCTCTTGGGTAAAGCCAATAAGATATTTATTTATGGGGTTATTTCTCCCAACACAGATATGCTTGGTAGCACATAAATTAGGTTACTTGCTTTCAGTGTTAACTTGGAAAAACAAAGTTAAAATCAGGAAAACAACAAATGAAAAGTCACAAAGCAAGAAACAAACTGTCCTTTTCAGGTTAACTTCTGATTACTTCCCACATAGATACTGAAGTGAGGGAGGAGTGGCCTAGTGGTTGGGGCAAGGTACTTCAGGCCGGAAGGTCGGGGGTTCAAATCCCACTAGAGGACAGCAACCTTGGGCCGGAAGGACTGGGGTTTCTAGTCCCACAGATGCTCCTTGTGGTCTTGGGCAAGCCACTTAACCCTCCATTGCCCATGTTCCCTGTAAGTATTAGTGTATGTGTCTCGTATCCCCGTGTGTTAAATGTACCCCCAATTGTGTTGTGACCGCTTTGATTGAAGGATAAGGCGGTATACAAAACTGTCTAAATAAATAAATAAATTCTCTCCTAGCTCACAAGCAATTAGGTAAGGCTTAATTGATAGCAGTTACCAGCTGAAACCCCTTAGCTGGCTTGCCTTCCACTGTGTGGGTCAAATCCTGCTTCAGGAGCTTTTCTGAGTAGATTAAAGAACAAATTTGTATTTCTTTGTGATGATTGCTGTACTTTATAACAGAAAGTTACCAACGGAGTTTAGATAGAGAGCAGTCCATATAAACAGGATCCTCATCTGCTATTATTCCCCCTTGTTCAACAAGCATGGGTTCAATATCATGGATTGGCACAGATGAATCTCTCAATGGAGCATTTTCAGGAGAATACTTGTTTCCCTGCTGTCTTTCAAGGTTATAGCTAGGGCATAGATCAGTGTTCATACCTGAGCTTCCATTGCTGCTAGAGTTCCTCTCTATATAGCCTGGCCAGTATGTAGTCCAGTTCTTATGTCCAGCCTTCCAATCCAGATCCCTGGACACTGGATCTCTCTTCACATACCTTCTGGCACGGGTCTTAGGGTCCCTTCCACGTGCAGCCGTCTCCCTCACAGGTAGCGTCTGGTGATTCCTAGCTCTGCAGCACCATTCCTCTGGCTTTCCCCAGTCCAATGGTGTATGCTGGCCCTTGAAATGCCTCCCAGTATACGTACTGCTTTGGACTCTTCTAGACCTCTCAAAGGCTTTTCTCTTCCTTCTTCCAAAGGGTCTCTTTCCCTCTCTGTCCGTCCAGTTTGGCTTCTGCTTCTGATGATCCTTCAGATGAAACTGATGATCATTCTCTGGATATCCAAGGTGATCATGAAGATGGTCATCTGTAGAATAAACTCTACTCTTATTCTGCTTAGATGAGTGATCCTCCCTAACACAGCGCAGCTGTGCTGAATCAGGCCCTGCCCTTTGAGATGAGTGCTTAGGGATTACCTCATAGCCCTCCTGATTGAATACACGTTTCCCCACTTCAGCTCCTCTAATGGCTGTTGGAAACCTGGTGCATTCTGGGACTGGTAGTCTTTTATGGGAAAATTCTGTTTTCTTATTTCTACCAGAACTGACAGGTTGCTTGTTCAGAGTCACTTCACCTTTTCTATAGCTCCTTCCTGAGCTATGATAAGCTTCCTTATCACAATAGACACATACACCCCATTAGATCCTCACCAATACGGATTCAAACAAAATCACAGTGTAGAAACTCTGATCACATCACTTATGGATACCTTGGTTACAGGCATTGACAATATACTGTGTGGCTTCGTCTTAAGCTTCTTGGATATCACTGCTACATTTGACTCTGTTAGTCACAATACTCTACTAAAGAGGATCTTTGAAATACTGGAATTAATGGTACAGTACAAGAATAGTTCATCTCCAACTTGTCCCACCGTAACCAGCAAGTGAGATCCAAAAAAGAACAGTCTAAGCCTTTTATTCAATGCCAGGGTGTCCCACAAGGCTCGGCCCCCCTCTGCACTGTTATTCAGTATATATATATCCAACCAATATGCAAAATTATAAGACAACACAACATCCAGTACAGAATATATGCAGATGATATTATGAGTTTTATCCATATCACCATCAACCTCCTGGATTACTTACAAATAATAGCATGCCTGTAATCACTATCAAAGTGGCTCAAAGAACAGAATCTTTCCATAAACTTTAAAAAAAAATCTGAATTGATGTATATTACCAGAAACACTAAATTCTCCCCTCTGGACTCACTCAGGATCTTAGATTAAACCCTAACCAAACAAAAGGTCAAATACCTCAGAGTAACCATCGACTCACCTTCCAACCACAAATAAAGAAAACAACTAGATCAGCATACCACAAGCTGTGAACTCTACACAAACTCAAACCTCTTCTTACAGATGACAACTTCAGAACAGTATGTCAAGCAATGGTAATGCCCATAATAGATTATTGCAACATAATCTATCATGGCCTGCCTAAGAAAGCAAAACTTTCCTTGCAATTGGTACAAAACACCCCTGCAAGAATCATTACAGGAACAGCAAAATACAGTCATGTAACCCCAACTCCCCAACACTGGCTCCCTGTTACTGTCCGTGCCAAATACAAGAACATAATAATCTTCAAGATACTAAACAACCTATCTCCAATGTTTCTTCAATCATTCATCAAGAAAGCACATCCAACCAGAACAAGAAGAGGTGCAGACCCCAACATCCTGGAAAATCCATCAAGCTACAAAACAGCAAAACAGTCCACTTACAGTAGAGCCTTATCTCTGTACGCTCCACAGTTATGGAATGAACCCTGCCTCAATGCGCACAATCATAGATCTATTGGACTTGAGGAAAGCCATAAAGACCCATCTCTTCCTTGAATACTACGGTCCCATCTAGAATATAATGCCACAAAGAAATATAACAACTGTATATAAAATGGACAACTGCTGATTGTTCCAGTATCCCATCAACCCACAGCAACATTTATGTATATTTATTTATTGATTGATTGAACAGCTCTTCTATACCGCTCATTCCAGCGATCAGGGGCGGCTTACATTGAACAATAACATGAAGTTACATAGAAGTATATTATATTTTATATATATATATAGTTAGCATTTGTTAAATGTATTATTAACCCTTATATCCTCCAAGTTTTGGTTCCCTATTCTATGTAAAAGCTTGTTGTTTTAACTTGTTCCATGTACACTGAACATAGATGTGCCTTACTGGGTCAGACCAAGGTCCATCAAGCCCAGTATCCTGTTTCTAGCACTGGCCAATCTTCATCATAAGTACCTAGCAGTTTCCCCAAAAGACATAGGTTTCACAGTGCTTGTATTCGGTCAAGCAGTGATATCCCAGATCCCTTTTAATAATGGTTTATGGACCTTTCCTCCAGGAACTTGACAAAACCTTTTTAAAACCCAGCTATACTAACAGCTTCTAATACATCCTCCGGTAACAATTCCAGAGTTTGATTACACGTTGAGTGAAAAAAAAAATTCTCTTATTAGTCTTAAATAGGTACCCTGTAGCTTCATTGCATGTCCCCTAGTCTTTCTATATTCTGATGACATAAACAATTGATCTACGTTTATCCAATCTACTCCATTCATTAATTTATAGACCTCTATCATATCTCCCCTCAGCCCTCTCCTTTTCAGGTTGAAGAGCCCTAACCTTTTTAGCCTCTCTTCATAGGGGTATCCTTCCATCCCCTTTACCATTTTGGTGACTCTTCTCTGTACCTTTTCTTATAACGCTATATCCTTTTTAAGATATGCCGACCAGAATTGCACACAATACTCAAGGTGCAGTCGCACCATGGAATGATATAGAGGCATTATAATATCCTTTGTTTTATGTTCCATTCCTTTCCTTATGAAACCTAGCATTCTATTTGCTCTCTTGGCCGCCACTGCACACTGGGCAGAGGGTTTTAACATGTTATCCACGATGATAGCTTAATCTTTGTCCTGAGTGGCGGTACCTAATGTGGAACCTTTCATCGTGTAACCATAATTTGGGTTGTTCTTTCCTAGGTACATAACTTTGCACTTGTCCACATTAAATTTCATCTGCCATTTGGATGCTCAGTTTTCAAATTTATCAAGATCCTCTTGCAATTTTCCACAATTCTCATGGGTTTTAACAACTTTAAATAGTTTTGTGTCATCTGCAAATTTGATAGAAACATAGAAATATGACGACAGAAAAAGACCACATGGCCTATCTAGTCTGTCCTTCCATATCAACAACTACAACAGTCCCTTTTTTTCCTTTAGAGATCCTCTGTGTTTGTCTCATGCTTTTTTGAATTCAGATACTGTCCTCATCTCTACCACCTCCACTGGGAGACTATTCCACGCATCCACCACTCTTTCCGTAAAGAAATTTCCGCATATCACTCCTGAATCTATCCCCCTTCACCCTCATCCCATGTCCCCTCATAGCAGAACTTTCTTTCAATGGAAAGAGGCTCTTCCCCTGTACATTTATGCCACAGAGGTATTTAAACATCTCAATCATATCACCTCTATCCCACCTTTCCTCTAAGGTGTACATATTAAGATCTTTAAGTCTGTCCTCATATGCTTTATAATGAAGACCATTAACCATTTTAGTAGCCACCCTCTGTACTGATTCCATCCTGTTTATATCCTTTTGAAGGTGCGGTCTCCAGAATTGCAAACTATACTCCAAATGAGGTCGCACCAAAGACTTATACATAGGCTCTATCACCTCCTTTTTTCTGCTAGTCATTCCTCTCTTTATGCACCCAAGCATCCTTCTAGCTTTTGCCGTCGCCTTTTCTACCTGTTCAGCTACTTTAAGATCATCAGACACAACCACGCCTAGGTCCCGCTCTTCTTTAGTGAACAAAAGTACTTCACCCCCTATACTATATTGCTCCCTTGGACTGCTGCAGCCCAAATGCATGAACTTAACATT
Organism: Ichthyophis bannanicus; assembly: GCA_033557465.1. Lineage (NCBI taxonomy): Eukaryota > Metazoa > Chordata > Amphibia > Gymnophiona > Ichthyophiidae > Ichthyophis > Ichthyophis bannanicus. Next base: position 1,558,324,754 of record CM066031.1, on the reverse strand, counting down.
TTTTAACATTAAATCCCAGCTGCCAAATTCTAGACCATTCAAGCTTAGCTAGATCCCTCATGTTATCTATACCTTCCTGGGTGTCTACTCTATTGTAGATTTTGGTATCATCCGCAAAGAGGCAAACCTTACCTGACAGCCCTTCCACTATATCACTAACAAAGATGTTAAAAACAATCGGACCAAGGACAGATCCCTGGGGCACACCACTGGTAACATCCTTCTCCCCAGAGTGAGCTCCATTTACCTGTACTCTTTGTCGCCTCCCACCCAACCAATTTCTAAACCAAGCAGTAACTTTAGGGTCCATCCCTAGGGTGCTCAGTTTGTTTATAAGTCACCTGTGAGGAACAGTGTCAAAGGCTTTACTGAAATCTAAATGCACCACATCTAGGGCTCTCCTTCGGTCCAACTCCCTGCTCACCCAGTCAAAGAAAATCAATCAGATTTGTCTGACAAGACCTGCCTCTGGTGATGACCTCACTTGTTATTCCCTTTTCCAGGTCATTTATGAATATGTCAAAAAGCAGCGGACCCAGCACAGATCCTTGGGCTACTCCACTATTCACCTTTCTCCATTGGGAAAATTGGTCATTTAGCCTACCATCTGCTTTCTATCTTTTAACCACTTTCTGATCCACACTAGTAAACTTCCTCCTATCCCATGACTTTTTAGTTTTGCCAAAAGTCTCTGATGAGGGACCTTGTCAAAGGCTTTCTGAAAGTCCAGATACACTATATCAACCAACTCATCTTTGTCTACCTGTTTATTCACACATTCAAAAGACATAACAGATTAGTAAGACAAGATCTTCCTTGTCTAAAGCCATGTTGACTGTCTCCCATTAAGCCATGACTATCTACATGTTCAGTAATTTTGTTCTTTATGATGGTTTCTACCATTTTTCGCAGTACTGACATCAGGCTCACCGGTCTGTAGTTTCCCAGATCACCACTGGAACCCTTTTTAAAATTTGGCATTACATTGGCCATCCTCCAGTCTTCAGGTATTGATTTTAATGATAGTTATGTTTTATGTTTTATGTTTTATTCAGCTTGATATACCGCCCTTTTAGGGGGACCAGAGCGGTTTACAATGTAAAAACAATCAATCATAAAAACAACCTTAAAAACAATAGTAAAATAATAGCTAGAAGAAAAGAAGAGGAAGTTACAATATCTGGACAGGAAAGAGGGGAAAAAAGACCACAACATAAACCATAGTGAATAGAGTTAAGCGAAAGGGGAGGGAAGGTCAAAAGCAAGGGAGAAAAGGTGGGTTTTTAAATTGCACTTAAAAGTGAGGTAGTGGGGCTCAAGGCGGAGGGAGGAGGGGAGAGAGTTCCAGAGAGCGGGAGCTGCGAAGAAGAAAGCAGAGGAGCAGGTGGACTGAAGGTGAGCAAGGGAGGGCGGAGGGAGAGTGAGACGGTTGAGATGAAATGAACGAGGTGTATGCCTGGGGGTGTGATAGGTGAGAAGGTCTGCTAGATATTGCGGCGTGCTAGTGTGAAAGGCCCGATGTACCAGTGTAAGTAGTTTGTATTGAGAGCAGAAGGGTAGAGGCAACCAGTGGAGGCGGGAGAGGAGAGGTGAAACGTGATCGCGGGCAGCGGAGTGGGTAGCAATACGGGCAGCGGTGTACTGGATGCGCTGAAGTCGATAAAGCTGAGATTTTGAAATACCAAGAAAAAGAGAATTAGCAAAGTCAACACGAGACATGACCAAAGATAGGAGTAATGTAGCGAGTGCTGAAGGGGTGAGGAAGGGACGAATAGCACGGATTTGACGTAAGAAAAAGAAAGAAGTCTTAGTAACATGAGAAATGTGATCATGAAAAGACAGATTAGAATCAAAGAGAACCCCAAGATAACGGAAAGAAGAAACCAGCGGAATGGGGGAGCCTGAGAAGGATGGGGTCAGGGAGGGGGAAGGACCACCACGGGAGAACCAGATAGCAATAGTCTTTGTAAGATTAAGGTGAAGACAGTTTTGTGACAACCAGTCGGCGACAGTGGAAAGACAGGAGTTAAGTGGGGAAAGATCGGGATGAGAGGGAGAGGTGTGGTGTAGGAGGACGATATCATCTGCATAATAGAAAGCACTAATCCCAGTTTGTTGAATCTGAAGAGTGAGAGGGGCCAAGAAAAGGTTGAAGAGAAGAGGTGCAAGTACTGAACCCTGGGGAACACCACATATCAGAGGAAAGGGGTCAGAGGAAGGAACAGAAGGGGAGGAGGAAAGGACTGAGCAGGACCGTGAAGATAGAAAAGAGTGAAACCAGTGAAGCACCGTGCTGCGAAGGCCCGCCTCTCAGAGACGGGTGAGAAGGAGGGAGTGGTCAACGAGGTCAAAAGCAGCGGACAGGTCAAGGGCTACCGCCACCGAGATATCACCACGATCGTGAGCAACGTGAAGAACATTAGTGAAAGCAAGAAGAACAGTTTCCACACTGTGACCCTGACGAAAACCAGATTGCCGTGGGTGAAGAAAGTTGACATCATCTAAGTAGTGAGAGAGTTGGGCAAATACAAATTTTTCCAGAAGTTTAGAGATAAAGGGAAGATTGGATACTGGGCGATAGTGAGAGGGAACCATGGGGTCAAGGGAGGGCTTCTTGAGAATGGGACGGATAAGAGCGTGTTTCCAGGAGTGAGGAAAAATACCAGAGGAGAGACTAGAATTGAGCATAGAAAGAAGGGGGGAAGGAATGCTAGTGATGAGTCTAATAGCCAGGAGGAAGGAATGGGGTCAAGAGAACAGAAGGTCTTGTTAGAAGAGGAGATGAGTTGATGAAGTTCAGCTGAAGTCATAAGTGGAAAAGAAGACCAGGTGTGAGAGTGGCCAGGGGATGGAGGGGGAGATGCGATGGGAGGGGGAGGGGGGATGGGGAGAGGACAGGAGGGAAGGGAGGACCTGAGATTAGAAATCTTGTCACTAAAGAATGTAGCTAGAAGCGAAGGAAGGGGAGATGAGTGAACGGGGGAGGCAGAGGCAAGGGGAAGAAGGGAAGTGAGGGAGCGGAGTGAGTTATAAAGGTGTTGGGTCTGATTAGGAGCAGTCGAGATAGCAGTGGAGAAGTAATTTCTTTTGGCTGAGTGCACCTGAGAACGGTAATGGGAGTGGTGAGCCTTAGTTCACAGATTACTAATAGCAGGTCTGCAATCTCATATTTCAGTTCTTTCAACACCCTTGGATGTATACCATCCGGTCCAGGCTACTCTTCAGTTTATCAAATAGTTGAAATACATCTTCCCGGTGTATCGATATTGCTTTCAGTCCTTCCTCAGTATCACCTTTAAATACCACTACAGTCATGGGTAAAATCCCTACATCTTCCTCAGTAAGGATAAGCAAAGAATTCATTCATTCTCTCCACTATGTCCTTGCCCCCTCTTAGTGTCCCTTTACCCCTCTATCATCTAATGGTCCAACTGACTCTCTCACAGGTTTTTTGCTATGAATGTACTTGAAAAGTCTTTATTACACATTTTTCTTCCACAGCAAGCTTCTTCTCAAATTCTCTCTTTGCCTGCCTTATCAATGCCTTGCATTTAACTTGCCAGCGCTTGTGCCGTTTCCAGTTTTCATCATTTGGCTCTTTTTTCCATTTCCCGAAAAATGCTTTTTTGGCAATAACAGCCTCTCTGACCTCACCTTTAAACCATGCTGGCAGTTTTTTGGACTTCCTTCCACTTTTCTTACAGCATGGAATATAGCTGGTCTGGGCTTCCAAGATAGTATTTTTAAACAACACCCAAGCTTGATGTAAGTCTTTAACCTTTGCAACTGCTCCTTTTAGGGTTTTTTTAACGATTTTCCTCATTTTATCATAGTCTCCCTTTCGAAAGTTAAAAGGTAGTACTGTGGATTTCCTTACCATGCCTCCTCCATTAATTAAATCAAACCCGATCTTGCTATGATCACTATTGCCAAATGGCCCCAACACCCTTATCTTTTGCATACTGCTTGGAATTTATGATGAGGTGGTATAGAAAACCTGTTAAGTAATAAAAAAACAACTGCAAAATTATGCACCTAAGAAATAACAACCCAAACTATGGTTACATGATGCAATGTACCACCTTAGAAACCACAACTCAGGAAAAAAGATTTAGGCGTCATCATGGATAATATGTTGAAACTCTCCACTCAGTGTGCAGTGTCAGCCAAGAAAGCAAATAGAATGCTAGGAATCATAAGGAAAGGAATGGAGAATAAAACAAAGGATATTATAATGCCTCTTTATTGTTCCATGTTGCGACTACGCCTTAAATATTGTGTGCAATTTGGTCGCCATATCTTAAAAAGAATGTAGCAGAATTAGAAAAGGTACAGAGAAGAGCAACAGAAATGGTAAAGGGGATCAAAGTATACCCCTTTGAGGAAAGGCTTAAAAGGTTAGAGGTCTTCAACTTGGAAAAGAGATGGCTAAAGGGAGATATGATAGAGTTCTATAGATTAATGAATGAAGTAGAACGGGTAAACGTAGATTGGTTGTTTATCAAAAAGTAGAAAGACTAGGGGACATGCAATGAAGCTACAATGTAACCCATTTAAGAGTAATAAGAGAAAATATTTTTTTACTCAACACGTAATCAAACTCAGGAATTCATTACTGAAGGATGTAGTAAAAGCTGTTAATGTAGCTTGGTTTAAAAAAGGTTTGGATAAGTTCCTGGAGGAAAGGTCCATAAACCATTAAAGAAGACCCAGGAAATCCATCATTTACCCGGGATAAGCATTGTGGAACCTGTCTCTTTTTGGGAACCTGCCAGGTACTTGTGATCTGGATTGGCCACTCTTGGAAATAGGATACTGGGCTTGATGGACCCAATCTGGCCCAGTATGGCATTTCTTATGTTATTAGTCATCCCTATATAAAAGCAATGCCTGTATTACAGCCCTAGCTTTCTATTGAAATGAAACCTATATATGCTAATCTTATTTTCTTACCATTTACTTTACATTTTAAAAACGTATTTTTGGTTTCTCTTACTTTGATATAGCAAATTTCCAGTGGCATACATGCAAAAATTCAAACATTTTGGAGATGGTCTCAGTTGCGCCTGTATTACTGGATTGCAAATACACTAAGAGGCCCTTTACTAAAATGCAGTAAAGTTTTGCACTTTCCACATGGAAAGTGTCCAAATTACCACATGGTAAGTGCAATGCCTGTTTGGTAATTACCCTTGTATTCAAGGGTATGTCCAGCATGTTTCCAAACAGTTATCCCACAGGAAAAGTTTAGCATATGGTACTTAGTTACAGATAAATAGGAAGCGATAAAAGACTCCTTGCTAAGAGGCATAAGTGCATCTTACTATCTGCAATAGTGACCTCTACAGTAATTCCCTTATATAAGATCACAGCAGTAAAGGTGTGTGCAGTCACAAGTCAATGCTGAATCCTGGTGACCCAGTCCGTGGGTTTTCTTGGCAAGGTGCAACTAGCAGTAGATTGCCAATCCTGTTTTACATGCAGTACTGTAAATCTATAGCACCTGATAGTCAAAGGTGGTTACCTATCCAAGTACTTGCCAGGCCTGACCCTGCTTAGCTTCTAAGACCAGCCTCATTCTGGGCAGTGAAGCCATAGCTAAACTTGGTCAAAATTCAAATGATCTTACTATGTGATAAATAACTTTATATTAATTCTATCTTTTAAAAATGTGATACTTGCAAAATTCTCAATAACTAGATATAAGAAACTAGGTATATATGAATATTTAAATTAATTGGACCATCAGAAAAGGACTTAATGAGTATAAATAATTTTCATTTCAGTCATCAGTCTTATCAATGAAACATGACCTACCAAGGTAATGGGTAAAATTCTTTATTTTGGGTCCCTAATAAAGAATTTTACCCATTACCTTGGTGGGCCGTGGTCATTGCATTCCGCTGCACTCTTTGTTCCTGATTATTTGCGGAAGGCCATCTTCTCTCCCTTTTCCCCTTTATCAGTGAAACATCACAGTTCATGTCTTTATAATGCATGAGTTCTTATAGTCATGATAATCACTCTAATTTTGTCACATCTCCTGAAGCAGCAAAATCATCACTTATCTGTAAAACATCATCTAGAATCTGACATGAATTCCTGTTTCTAATACTTCCGCATCAAAGGATAAAGTTCCAGCTTCGGATTCAAACACCACCACACATAATAACATTCAGCTCTGTGAACAGTATGGCGTCAGCATCTATTTTAATCAATCATCAACATTTATCTGCTCTAGTTACATAATTATAGGCATAAGGAGCAGTTAACTATAGATCAAATTCCATTCAGTCTCAGTATATAGCCCCTTAGGATGTGTTGAGGGGTGAGGTGACTGTCCAAATGGTGTCATGCAGCAAACGGACGATTTCAGAACCAGGACCATGGACAGGCAGTGCAGATACAAAATACCAATGTGAAAGTGCAGGAAAATGGACACACAGGCTGGATGAGGCAGCTTCACATGAATCCATGACAGAACAGAGCAAGGAATCCAGCCAAGGCACCGTTCACAAACACAAACTCATGGACATCCATGAAGTACCAGTAATGATACGCAAGCATATATGGGCACGTAGGGACAGAGCACAAGGAAATGATGAAAAGTTGGAAATATGGTGACGAGGATGTCCAGCTTCTCCTGTGCAGCAATTAAGTGCCTCTGTTGTCCGGTGCTGGAGAATGAGGAGTAACCATATCCACCTTGTGGGCACTGAGTTAGCCAGCAGGAGTCACAGGCAATCTGGTGCATGATCCACCAGACGCTCAGTCAGTAAATGTGACAGAGAGCAATGAGAGGGGGCAGCAGCAGGTACAGGAGTGCAAAAGCAGCCAAATAGATGGGGCAGAAAACAGGCAGAGAGCAGAAATAGGGAAGTAAGAGCAAACATGGGGAGAGGGGGAAGAGAAGAGGCAGGCAGCCTGTCAGGAATGGGAACACCATCCCCCAAAACCATAGTGCAGGCAACAACTATCAAGGTCAAAAGGTGAATATCACACCAATCTTATAATCAGCACCAGTAACAATCCCAGGGAGCTATTTGCAATAGCCAAATCACTCTCAAAAGCATCCCACCACCAATTGCCCTAGCAACGCACTTAACCCCCACCAAATGTCTCTCCACCTACATTCTAAGCACAACGCCAACAACTACATAAAAATTTTTATACTAGTCCATAGCCAATGGGACAACGCCATTGACAGATGGGACTCCTTTCATAACATTAGCCACGAGCAACTTGACAGTATAATTACCAACATAAATACTACAACCTCCCCATTGGATCCATGCCCAGTATCATGGATCAGGATTACCAGATCACACCTGAGACTGTTAAGCCCGCAGGGGCTGATGGGAAGCAGGGGCTGATGGGAAATTTCCCATCTGCCCCTGCGGGCTTAACAGAGACGCGAGGGAGACACTCTCCCTTCGCGTATCTGAAAGCCGGCGCACAGGGGCTCAGCCGGGGTGGGAGAGCTCAGCCGGGCAGAGGGGGCCCCGCGGGATACTCCATTCTGCCGCTGCCGTGGTGGCAGCTGCAGCAGCCAGCTTTTTATTTTTTTTTTTTAATTTTCCATTAGCCGATGGGGGGGGTTAGGAATGGTAATGGGCTATGGGGGGGTTAAGACTGGTAATGGGCTATGGTGGGTTTAGGACTGATAATGGGCTATGGGGGGCTAGGACAGGAAATGGGCTGATAGGGAGGGGTTAGGACTCGAGGTGGGCTGATGGGGTTAGGACTGGTAATGGGCTGTGGGCTGATGGGGGCTGTCTGGAAATGGGCTGATGGGGTTAGGACTGGCAATGGGCTATTGGGGGCTGACTGGAAATGGGCTGATGGGGTTAGGACTGGTAATGGGTTATAGGGGGGGGCTTAAACTGAAAATGGGGTGATGGGGGATTAGGACTGGAAGTGGGCTGATGGGGGGTTAGGACTGGTAATGGGTTATAGGGGGGCTTAAACTGAAAATGGGGTGATGGGGGTTAGGACTGGAAGTGGGTTGATGGGGGGCTAGGACTGGTAATGGGTTGGGGGTTGCTAGGACTGGAAATGGGCTGAGTGGAAGGGGAGGCTTGAACTGCAAATAGCTGATGGGGAGGGGGCTTGGAATGGAAATGGGCTGTGAGGGAAGGGAGCGAGGACTGAAAATGGGCTGATGGAGCAGCTAGGATAGGACTGGAAATGGGCTGTTGGGGGGAGCTAAGATTGGAAATGGGCTGTGGTGGGGGCTTGAATTGAAATGGACTCATGGAGGGGCTAGAACTAGAAGTAGGCTCATGGGGGGCTTGGACTGGAATTGGGCTGAGTGGAGGGGAGCTAGGATTTGACATGTGCTGATGGTGGGGCTAGGAAATGACTAGAAATGGGCTGATGGGGGGCTAGGATTGGAAATGAGCTGATGAAGGGACTCGGACTGGAAATGGATGGGGGATCTAGGACTGGAAATGGGCTGATGCAGGGACTAGAAGGGAATGGATGCTGGGTGAGACTGGAACTAGAAGGGAGCTGATGTTGGGGGAGGATTAGAATGGGATGGGGCTGGGAGAGTAAAATGGAGAGGGGAAAATATTTTGTGTTTGGGAGGGATGAAAAATCTACAATTGGCCGGGTATTGGGAGAGTAAGTGGGGATTGAGGATGGAGGGGTAAAATTTGTGTGGATGAAATAGGAATGAGGAAAGAGCAAAAGGAGAAAGATTAGTATGTTAAAGCAGATGTAGAGAGAGGGAATGGAAAAAATACTAGAAGAGAGAAGAAAGGACAAATGGACAGCAGACGATGGAGAGTTAGCAGAAAACATGAAGAAACCAGAAAAAAGTGGCTGGAGCAATTGCAACTGAAAAAAAATGCACAAAAAGGTAGAAAGATCTCTCTTTATTTTGAATTTATTAACTGGAATATGAAAGCTCTGGGAAATGTGCATCATTAACGTCTGCACTTTGTTTGGTACAAGAGGAAATTAATTTATAGTTTTATTTCTACAGTGTTGTTGTACATTCCAAGTTAGGCTTTTGGGGTTCCCAGTTTAATTATTGTCTTCCTGTTTCTAAATTGTGATTCCTTGTTTGGTGATGGTCTATGTTCTGCATGTGTAACTGAGCTGAGGTATTCTGTTTATGTAATTCCTATTTGACATTGCCACTTGTTCTCTTTCCCCAATATTCTCTGAAATGTATTGGTTTAATATTTGCAGTGTTGCCTTTTGATAGGTAGGGTATGGTGCTTTGTGAGTCCTGGTAATGCTGTCAGGATACGGCGGGTTTGCTATGGGTTCTAAATGGGCAGCGTTTGTAGTAGTTCCTAATGTGCCAGGCGGTTGGCACTGGATTATAGTAATGTAGAAATCTTTTAGTCTTTCTTTATCCATACACTCATTAAGAGACATGTTTACTAAAAGTTAGTGTATGGTAACATTATGCAAATATTTATGCAAATAATGCCACTTATGCAAATGAGGCCCCGCACCGAGTCTCCGCACATGGCCCTGCACCCCCCTTGGGCTGCCCCTGACTCTCATCACTATTTATTTATGTGCACTTATATACCGCCTTTCTGGAATCAAAGCAGTTTACAATGAACTTAATAAAAGTATTACATCCAACAAAGTATTACATAGCACTGTGCTAACAAGGTGTGCCAGAGAATTAAAGAGCATAATAAACTTTAACAAATATCAAACCCAGGATTTTGTAAACCTATTTACATGTTCCGTACATATATGAAAATGGTTAATTCTGTCCTTGTTGCATTATCATGTGGCTTGAGCTAATATTTGTAAGCTAATTAAATACAGATATTGAGCAATGTGCTGCGATTATTGAAGAACACTGCAAATGGATATTGCTCTTGGATAACTTGTGTCAGGTAACCGACTCTCCAAAATGATCCCTGAACAGAAAGGTTTTTAGGAGCTTGCGGAAAATAATTGGTTCCTTAGCATCTCTTACAATGTCGGGGAGCGAGTTCCACAAAGTTGGGGCGTATAGGGAAAATGCTATCTTGGAAGTTGATGCGTTACTGTTCCTGAAGTCCGGAAGTACTACTAATAAGTTTTTGCCACCACTTCTAGCTTGTTTAGGGAGACCCATTAGTATGCCGTTACAGAAATCTAAATGTGGGAAGATCATTGCTTGGACTGTTGTTCTGAAGTCACTTGCTAAGAAGAGAGGTCTTAGATGTTGGAGTATCTTTAGTTTTGAATATATGGCCCTGGTTGTATTGCTCACGTGCTTAGAGAAACAGAGATGCTGATCCAGACTGACACCTAAGTATCTCACTTCTTCTTTCACTTGAAGGATTTTTTCTTTTATTTTTATAGTTTCCAGTGGGGTGAAGGAGTTGTCTTTCATAATAAGGAAGACTTGCGTTTTCTAGTAGTTAATTCATAGGTTGTGGTCAGCTAACCATGTGACCATGTTGCTAAAGCATTCTTCTGCTTTTGTAAAAATGGGCTGTTTGGTGTTGATTTGGGTATACAACATGATATCATCTGCATACAAGTGATCGATGCTGTGACCCTGGATTATTTTGCATATAGGTAGAATATATAAATTGAATAATAGAGCTGATAATGCTGAACCTTGGGGATACCTAGCTTTTGGTAGAATGGGTTGGATGTGTTACCCATTGTCACTTGTAGTGATCGATTGGATAAATAAGATTTGATTCACATTAACATTTTATCAGTAAGGCCAATTTCTTGCAGCCTGATTAGGAGGTGCTCATGGATTATGGAGTTATAAACTGCTATTATATCTAAGAATATTAAGATGAAACCTGACCCCTGCTTTTCCATTCTTTTTAATAGCCTATCTGTTAATGATAAGAGTTTCCACGCTGTGTCCTATTCTAAACCCATATTGTGTATCGAGTGGAGTGAAGCTATCAACGTGGTCTTGTAATTGGAGCTGTACCATTTTTTCTAAGATTTTTGCCATAAAAGGTAAACTCGAAATTGGCCTATAAAAGCTTGGTTCAGATTTATCCATATCTTTGCCTTTAAAGAGGGGTTGGCTAGAGGAAATGTTTAATTCTCTGTGTATGTACCCTTACTCTAAAGAAGAATTGATCAAATTGAGCATAAAGGGCGTGAGTCATTCACGGGACATTCTTAACCCACGTCCAATTACATGGATAAGTGGTGATGTTGTTTAATAATTTGATTGTGTTGTCTGGCTGCCTTTCAGAGATTAAAGCAAATTTATTCCAGACATAGTTAGTGAGAAAGCTTTCTGATTTGGGCAGGGGTTCAATTAAGGAGAATGTGCCCATTTTTTCCTTGTAATCTTAGGCCATTGCTTGCACATTTGGTGAAAGAATTGATGTGTCTTCCTTTGGGTTCAATATTAGTGCTTTTACAATGTCGAACTCTCTCTTGGTTTATTCAGTGCCGACATTATGAGTTTGGTGTGGTAATCTCTCTTGTTGTTAATGCCTGTTTTGTATTCTGCCAGCTTATATGTACAAGTTATTTTCGCTACATCGCTTTTTGAAGTTCTCCATCTCCTTCCTAGTTTTCTTAGCTGCCTCTTGATGTTGCAGATATCTTTTGTATACCACACTGCACTCTTTCTTGACTCGTTCTTGGGAGGTGAGGGTTCATTGGAGGCAGAGGCTGCTTGGTTTATCACTAAAATCCACATGCTTATGAGCGTATGTGTGTCTGTGGTATCTGTTCAGAGTTGTGGCAGGACTTCTAAGAACTCTTGCTTGTCAAATTTGCGGAATTTCCTGGATCTTGTTTTGACTTGATTTGTACTAGCTCCCCTAGTTATGTGTGGAATGGTGAAACATATAGTGTGGTGATCAGACCAAGGGACTTGTTGAATCTGTACATTCAGATCTACATTACAATTTTTCAGTTCTGGTGGAAGGAATATGAGATCCAATGTATTTTCTTTTATATGTGTGGGTTCTTGTACTATTTGCCTAAAACCTAGTGCATCCATTGTTTCTATGAACCTATTCAACATGGCATGGTGGTTTGCTCTTGCAAACATTTTCATCTTGAATGTGCACGTTGTAATGCTTATTCATGCTCTCTGCCATTACTGTGGAATGGAATACCAAACATTTACAGTTCTATGGACAATCTGTTGTAGTTTCAGAAGGCAATAAAAACTTACTTTTTTCCTGAGACATGATAGACATTGTAGGATTTTGGAAATCAATTGCCCTGTTTTTTTTCCTTTTTTTCAATTTTATGAAGAATAGTTGTGATGAGATATTTGTCAGTCTGTGTTATGTTATGTGTTATTATGATGTATGTATTTTGTAATCTGCCCTGAGCAGTTTGAGAGGACAGGCTAAAACTCGAATGAATAAATAAAATAAAACATCTACATATAGCCACTGAGTGATGTCATTCAAAGCTTCAACATCAGTTATCAAGTTTATGCTGATGCCATTGGGGGTCATTCTGAACCACGAATAAGTCGCCTGTACATGCGATATTGACATGTATCTCACAAAAATGTCCAAAACCGTATTCTGAAACTTCATGGCCCTGCTCATACACATCAATTAAACGGGGATCGCAGAACGTGGACAGGAAGGGGTGGGATGGGGGTGTGGCCAGCCACGGAGACATATGAAGTGTATTATAGTCATATCCTTGTACATCCACAGGCGGCCCAGCAAATGTCCAGATTATACCTGCAAAAACGTGGAATAAAAGGTAGGACTTAGAAATATTTCTGCTCCTCACTCCAATGCAGTCAATAGTGGTGAATGGATGACTAACCTACTCTGTGCACTGATGTGACTGCAGTCTGGAAAACCACAACATGCAGTGTTATGAAACACAAAGCAGGAGAGGGAGGATGCACATCAAAGCAGCAGAAATAAACACCCACCGGTGCTCAATCCGGCCATGCTGGCCTTTGCTGTATGAGCCAATGCCCACATCCTGGATATGATACTGGTGACAGAGTCCTAGGACACTATGTGAAAATGTAAGCATAGACATTGGTGCTAGGTGGATTTCTACAATATGCTCTATGCAACGTGCACAGTCCCCTGGTGCAGATAAGGCTTATGTAACTCCTATTGGAGCACTATACTGGGGATATCTTACGCTGGTGGCTACATGGCACATATCTTGTACATAGGTCATTGTTGCAGTTGTTTACATACGTGGGCCTATGATGTGCAATATGCATACGGGGTTTAACCCTTGAGGCAGATATACTGGAAGGACTGTTTTGGCCTACTGCAGCTCTGTAGCGGATTGAGGTCCACCATTGTAGTTACCATGTATGTACATAAGAACATAAGCACGCAGTTTAGAAACGTGGTTAGGAAAGACAAAGCTCATTTTATTTGTTATGCCATAAACCTGAGAATATCCGCCGGAACGACCCGACACAGGCCATGTTTCATATACCTTCTTCAGGGGTAGTAGGGTCATAAATATGTAAAACAAAAATAGTTAAACCATAGAATACAACCAATAATAAATAAATTAAAACATAACAAACAATGTAATTAAAAACAATTAAACAAGTGCATGTGACCATATGAACAAATGACTGAAAATACATAAATAGCCTTATGTGATCATACAATCAATAAACTCATAATAAAGCCATACTTAAAATATAAATACTAAAAAAAACACATATAATCATACAAATGTAGATAAAAACTAACAGATAGATTTCACAAACAGCATGAATAAGACAGCAAAAACATTGATAAAACAACAATGATAAAATCCATTGATGAATCAAAATGAACATAAAATAAAAACAGTAATAAAACAATGTGAATAGCCATAAATAAAGAATACCACAATACAATTATCTGTATAAGGGTGTGACATAAAACGAGAATTAAGCAAATGTTGGTACCTCAGTAACTAGGCAAATCCCAAATATGTAGTTCTTGTGCTAAGGAGGGAGAAAGGATAAGATACCAAAATAAGAAGCAAACAGGAGTGAGCCGACAAAAACCTTCTAAGGAAAACTCTGGATCCTAATTTCAATCAATTAATTATTTTAACTTTAAAATCAATCAGGTTAAGAAATATAAAAATTTATGTGAAATAAAATAAAAAATTGAAAAATAAAGGATTCGGAACTATGCAACAAAAACCTGTTAAACTATAAAAGAATGATGTCCTTATTCCAATATAAAGGGGTAATGCAAAAACTTTTGAATGTTATACCATAATTAAAGCTAAAAAATTGTTCGTAAAACTGTATATGAAATAAATAATTAAAGGGTCAAAACCTATGTCATGAACCTATCTATCTTATTATAAAAATGCTTACTTTAGAATTTACAGGCAAAATATGTACTTGAGTTGGAGGGGACTGATTGTTTTATGTAGCTATTCCAAATAATAACATTACAGTCTACTTCTGCTAATTATACCAATTTAAAAAAAAAACACAGAGAAGAATAACGCTATATATGAGATGTGCCGACAAACATTTTGTGAGGCAAATAATTTTTAAACACAGAAAAGAGACCATTTAATGCATCCATGTCCTTATTCCTATTAAAAATCAAAAACTACAGTGATTGTACTTACTAAAAAAACTATGCTATATCTTTGACTAAACATTTTTACATTAGACGTCATGCTAATGAATTATAAAACAGAACATTTCTGTTGTGCCTTCTGAATTCTAGATTAAATAAGTCAAAGCCTCAGCTCCATACATTACAGAGGTGAAAACAAACCAACCTAAAAAGATTTCTTCAACCTGCAAACTCGTCTACCGTTACAGGATGCAGCAACTGAATTTGATAGTCCTCTTGTGTGAAAGCATTGATAAAGACGCCGGCACATGCTCTGTAGAAAAAGAGGACCTGAACAGCGGGAAAGTGATGTATGCACCATCCGATTGGAGGATAGCTGTAAAAAATCCTGGATTACAGAATTATAGTATAGCGTGTGTGCTATATACCCAAGTGTTAATAGTAAATTAAATTGAAAATTAGAAATCATACCATGATTTGGGCCAATGGTTCCTCACAAGATAATATATAGAACCATTTATGGCATAAAACCTATCTTAGGGATTTGTGGCTACTTACACTAAAACAGAAAATAAATGATAATCGCCTCACATATAAAGATTTAAAAAAAATTGCAAGCCCGTCTATTGTTGCGGGATACGGCACCTATTCCAAATTATTCTAATCTGTGAAATTGATTTAAATGACGCTGTCCTCTTCCTCCCCCCCAGCCCCTTCTCCCAGGATGCCATCCCAGTGCTGGGACCATGCACCGTGCCCTCCCCCAGTTACCAATGGCAGGCGGGTATGTGGCCCTGTTGCCTTTTCATTTAATTAGTTTTTATCTACATTTTTATGATTATATGTGTTTTTTTAGTATTCATATTTTAAGTATGGCTTTATTATGAGTTTTTTTTATTGATTGTATGATCACATAAGGCCATTTATGTATTTTCAGTCATTTGTTCATATGGTCACATGCACTTGTTTTTAATTGTTTTTATTTGCTCTCTTGGCCGCCACTGCACACTGGGCGGAGGGTTTTAACATGTTATCCACGATGATGCCTAAATCTTTTTCCTGAGTGATGGTTCCCAATGTGGAACCTTGCATAGTGTAACCATAGTATGGGGTGTTCTTTTTTAGGTGCCTAACTTTGCACGTGTCCACATTAAATTTCATCTGCCATTTTGATGCCCAGTCTTCCAATTTATCAAGATCCTCTTGCAATTTTCCACAATCCTTTTGGGTTTTAACAACTTTAAATAGTTTTGTGTCATCTGCAAATTTGATAACCTCACTCGTTATTCCCTTTTCCAGGTCATTTATGAATATGTTAAAAAGCAGCGGACCCAGCACTGATCCCTGGGGTACTCCAGTATTCACCTTTCTCCACTGGGAAAATTGGCCATTTAGCCCAACCCTCTGCTTTCTGTCTTTTAACCAGTTCCTGAGCCACAATAGTATATCACCTCCAAATAGAACTGTAGTGAGCAGCTATGATGCTGGGTTGGAAATACGGCTTGCTATGGTTCCCTATGCATTAGCTAAGACATTCAGTGCTGGCCATTCTTTTGTCAGATTGCTGTTTCTGTGGGGCTGCAAGTGAGAGTGCGTGTGTGTGCCTGGGGGAGGGGGTCTAGATTGCTCATCCACATATCCCGGGGGGGGGGGGGAACAGGTATGCCTGGCAGGTACCTGGATCACAGGGCTGTCTGCAGCCTCACCGGGTACCAGTGCATAAAGGCAGGAGTGCTCAGGGCAGTTCCTCAATCACTTCCCTGTCCAGACACTTCCCTGTCATTACTCAGGAGACCTCAGAGGGTGGGCATGCAATGGTGCAAAGCACAGTCCGCCATTCCCAGGGGCACCAGCATTGGTCTCTACAAATGTGCACATTTGTAGGGAGCAATGGTGTCTCTGGTCATGTCTGTGTGGTGTTTTCACTGCTGACTGCTGTCATTCCAATGGCCTTTTAGTAGTGCAGGGTAAGTGTTTGGGTAGCTCCCTATGGGGGGGCCTGTTCTGCTTGGATCATTTCCTTACTTAGCATTGTACAATCATGTTCCTGAGCTGTTCACAACGTGTATACCTCGGGAGGGCATCTACTACCATGTCTGTAGTGCTGCACTGCATCTTGTGCCAGTAGGTTCACTCTCTACCCATTTTCCTGCTACAGTACTGTGCACTGCGAGGGCTTTGTAGTGGTCTGGGAATGCCACAGACTGGTTTCTCTTGTCTAACATGCATCCATCTGTAAGCCTCACCATTTTACATTGTCATTCAGTCTCAGAACAACTCTGTCCATGCCCACAGCAGCTTCACAGCTGCCCGTTTTGAAGGGGGCATGGCTGTTCATGGGTATATCACGGAGACGGGCAGGGTCACAGACGTACATCTTTTGGGAACACGGTTAGCGCCAGGACATACAATGCTGTTGCCAGCATATACCAGTCTTCATACAATGTAGCTCTGTGTGCGGGCCGTATCTAGCACATCTATGTGGGCGATTCTGTGCACGCGACTGCGTCTATCCCTGCGTGTGCGGATTTGGGTTCTATTTCTGCACGTTTCCATTTGGTTGTGCCCACTGCCTGAACATGCACATTTTCAGAATTGGTCTTATTATGTTTTACATCCTGTTTTCTCTACCCACACCAGATTACCCCACAAATCACAAGATGTTTCATAACAATAAACAACTGGCTTCAAAATCATACAAAACCGAAATTCTGCATATAATGAAAGCCAACACTTTCAAACCCCCAGCCACAATAAAGATGGGCACCACAGGCCTCACAGTCAAAACAGAAGTCAAGTATTTAGGAGTCATTCTTGAACAGGGCCTGCAGCTACCAGCCCAAATAAAAAAATATCACTAAAGCCATCTACCGCAAACTTAGAATACTGAAAAATTGACGCCCCCTTCAAAACCCAGCAGATTTCCACAAAGTTTTGTCAGGCCATCATAACTCCCATCCTAGACTACAGCAGCTCAATCTACCAGGGTTTGCCCAAACATACTCTATACCCTCTGCAGTTAGCACAAAATATAGCAGCTAGAATCATACAAGGAGCATCCCACCAATCCCGTATCACCCTGACCTTACAGCAGCTCTACTGGTTATCCATCTCACTCAAAATTAAGTACAAAGTAATCTTAAATACCCACAAGATCATACATAACCAATCTGCAGAGTGCCTGCAATCCCTACACAAAAAACCCACAAGTAACAGACTTTGAAGACGCAACACTCTTAACCTGCTACAGTAGAGATACCTCCATTAAAGATCAAAAGCCACCTAAGAACTTGACGCAGGGCATTCTCCTTTTATGCCCCAACGATTTGGTATGCACTACTACCTCGTCTCAGGACCATTGATTCCACCAAAGACTTCCAAAAGAAACTAAAAACTCACCTATTCCTGGAATTCTACAGGGCAAATACCCATCTAGCCTAAGGTCCAGAGCCTAACAGTGCACAAACCCCTCCAACTTATCTCACTAAACTCATTATTAAATACATAAGTTATCTTATTATTCTCACTGTACTGTACATAACTTAAGTTAATCCAAGTTAAGATACCTATCCTACCTACGTAACATGCCTTGTACTGTATTGTATTTCCATGTTACATACTCCACGTTTAATGGTTTTATCGAGTTATCTGTAAATCGCACAACTTATTTTGTTTTCTTCCTTTGAATGCACAAGTTTGCAGTAAACCGTCTTGACCGGTAGAAAGACAGTATAAAAAAATGTTAAATAAATACATCGAAAAGTACAAAAGAATAGTTAAAAAGGAAAAGAAATGTAAACTGGCCAGCAATGAGTCCTGATCTCAATCCAATCGAGAACCTTTGGAAAGAGCTGAAATATGCCATTGGTAAAAGGAATCCTAGAAACATTCATGAACTGGAACAAATTGCAGTTGGAGAGTGGGAGAAACTACCAGCAGACAGATATACAAAACTTATAGATAGCTACAAGAAACGTTTGGAGACTGTCATCGCTGCCAATGGTTGTGCAACCAAATATTAGTGAAGGGTGCCATTAATCCTGTACAGGTCATATTTTAATTTTTTTTCAGAAATTACTATGTCTAAGTTGCACAGACATCTTTTTTTTACTGTATACCTTTGAACAAACTATTAAAATATTATGATGACAAATGAAAATATTCACTGTATTTCTCAAGATATTGTACACAACATACCTAAAATGCAAGGGTGTCAATAATGTTGACTACAACTGTACCTGCTCTTTATGCCTGTAATTAAGTAATTAATGCAAGTGAATGTTGATCATTAATTAAAGCAGACGCTGATACCATGCTGTTTTCAGAGCTGAATGCTGTTATGTGTGCTGGTTGAAACCGAAGCAGGAACTATCCTCTGATGCAGAAGTATTAGAAACAGGAATTCATGTCGGGTAGATTCTAGATTACTTTTTACAGATAAGTGATGATTTTGCTGCTTCAGGAAATGTGATGAAATTAAAGCGATCATGAATATAAAGACTCTTGTATATTAAAAGACATGAACTGTGATGCTTCATTAATAGGACCGATGAATGAAATATAAGGGCCATATGAATGAATGTGAGTTATTTGCACTTGTTAATCCCTTTTCTGATATTCCAATTGATATAAAAAAACTGGGTATATATGAATATTTACATTAAATTACTGAAAATCTTTGCAAGTATAAAATTTAAAAAGACAACATTAACGTAAAGTTATTTAACATAGTAAAATCATTTGAATTTTGACTGATCTGCAACAGTGACAGCACATGGTAAGTTACCATGCAGAAGCTGGTATATACAACATATGCGGTTATCAGGTATATTAGTGTTTGGTAACTATCTCAGCCATGTATGATAATTCATGTGGTAATTGCTGAGCAAACTTCAGTACAAGGCCACCTGTACACTTCATATGTAAATGGAATCCTATTTCATTGAAAATATATATATATATGTACGTTTCTAGTAGCTATATATAACACATGATGGCATGGTGGAATCTCTAACCAAAAAGAAAGGAGCACCTACTTGCAGGGACCTCAGAGACACAAAGAGCAAGAGGTATGGTGGTCACATGCGTTTTATTAAAAATGAATTACCCCAACGCATTTCGGCAACGCCTTCATCAGGGGGCTAAGAACTGCAAACAATAAATAAATAAAAACATCAATATGGCCAAACACATAAAATGCATACAGGCAAAACCAACATTGGAAATGTTGGAACATTAAAAATACAAATACTTTTGTTTAACAAAATATAATAAACCATATATTAAATAGACACAAGATAAAAACAAGAAGGACAAAAAATTAATTAAATGTACAAGGGAGAAACAAATAATCCCAGGATACATCATTTCATAAAAATATACTTACGTTTCCAGACATCATTAAAATGATGAAGCGCACAGAAGAGAACAGTTTCAAAGACCTGAATCAATCCTATGATAATCGAGCTAAAAATCATGAACATATTAGCATCAAAAAAATCTTCAAACATAAAAATAATAAAGGGGAACCCAAGACCAATGAGCAAAGGACCAGGAAAGCATAATACAGAAAAAATATCAATAAGAAATAATCGAGAATGTATCATATACCACATGAAATAATATTAAACAAATATAACTGACATGATCAAACAAAAAAAAAACTCATTTATACAAGGTAAATAGTCGGGAAATCATAATTTTTTAGATATATATACAAACAAGACCTATAATGGGGCAATGCATAGCAAAACTAATAACCGAGGTATCCGGATGCCCTACTCGGCATGGGCCAAACCCCCCTCCCCCCCCCTCATCACCCACCCCCCCCCACCCCTTTCCAACACCCGCCACATCAACACCCCCCCCTTAACCATTGACAAAGCACACAGACGTCGGGTATTGGTGCAAATGCTGGTCGCAGCTTTTATTAACAGTAAGAACACCGGCCCAACATGGGCCAACTCCGCAAACCAAAACATCACAGGTGAATGCCCCCCCCCCCCGTCATCCGGATGATGCCCCCCACCAGCCGTTAAAGCAAAGTGGAGCACCATCCAACCCACCCCCCCTTACCCCTTCGCGCCCGCCTCGCCATGATAGCAAAGGCCAGCTGAAGGGGTTGCCATTTCCGGGTAGAGACCCCAGTCGGGCCGTCTCCCCCAACCAGAATAGCCGCGCCGCTCACATGGAAAGCGGCCTCCAGCTGAAATGAGCCACCGGGTCCGCGAGCACCAGCTCGCCACCCCGCTCACCCGGCCCGCAAGAGGCCACCAATCTAGTCCACCCCCCCCCCCCCACCAGCTGCGACAAAATACTTCCTCCCCCAACCCCTGCGGAAAACAAGGGAGGGAACCTCGATCCAGCCGCGAGCAAGGAGGAAGAGGGAGATCGCCACCGGCGATCCCTCCTTGCTCGCGTTGCCCCGCCCCCGGTGAGTGCCCGCACAGCCAATCACTGGGCTGCCATGCGCGCGCAGGGGGCCCAGCACGAGCCCAACTGCACCCCCCCACCTCTACCCCGAGAAGGAGGCTGCCTCGCGACCGGGCCCCGGGAACCCGGTTATCAGGCAGCCGCGGGACCGGGGCCCGGAGGCTAAGCCGGTATTAACCGAGGTATCCGGATGCCCTACTTGGCATGGGCCAAACCCCCCTCCCCCCCCTCATCACCCACCCCCCCCCACCCCTTTCCAACACCCGCCACATCAACACCCCCCCTTAACCATTGACAAAGCACACAGACGTCGGGTATTGGTGCAAATGCTGGTCGCAGCTTTTATTAACAGTAAGAACACCGGCCCAACATGGGCCAACTCCGCAAACCAAAACATCACAGGTGAATGCCCCCCCCCCCACCCGTCATCCGGATGATGCCCCCCACCAGCCGTTAAAGCAAAGTGGAGCACCATCCAACCCACCCCCCCCCCTTACCCCTTCGCGCCCGCCTCGCCATGATAGCAAAGGCCAGCTGAAGGGGTTGCCATTTACGGGTAGAGACCCCAGCCGGGCCGTCTCCCCCAACCAGAATAGCCACGCCGCTCACATGGAAAGCGGCCTCCAGCTGAAATGAGCCACCGGGTCCGCGAGCACCAGCTCGCCACCCCGCCACCGGCGCTAGGTAGCACGCTATCCTAGCGCCGCCCCCCCACCAAAAGCTGCGACCTGCACCATGACTCGAGCGCCTCCTGCCAATCGTTTAATAGGAGGTCCTGCCCCACCGGGGCGAGGTGAACCCCATCAAGCCGGTACAAACCGGCACAAGTAACGTCCGCCCAGGGGTGCCGAACCTGGACCCCGCCCGTCTGCTGCACCCAGCGCCCAATCTGGCGGTTGATCTTGCACAAACCCCTCGACCAACGCCGCTGGGCCCAACAAGCCGGGCGGGGTATAACGTCTGACCATATGATGGCCACCCCCGGGAGAACTCCTCGCAACAGGGCAATGTCGCCCTGAATAGCCCCGATGCGTTGCCGGCAAGGCCAACCGGCAATGTCATTGCCCCCAAGATGTAACAGCAGCCCGACTGGCCGCTGCCGCCATCCAAGTTCCACTCGAACATAATCAAGAAGCTGATCCCAGTGCATGCCACGGCGGCCCATCCAGCACAGCCGCACGCCGGCCCCGGCGAGGCCCAGATGAGCACCCAGCGGCCGAACCGCCGCGCGACGCTCCGCCCAGTAGACAAAGGAGTGCCCGACAATCCACCAGACACCAGGAGCCACGCCATCTGAAAGCAGAAAGAGCGGACTGCCACCAGCACACAATTCTGCAACAGGAAGCAAAAGATTAATACCCACCGCCCCCCCTCCCCCCGACCGCAGGGGCAGCCGACCTCCGCGGCCCGCACCCCACTATGCCGCACCGCCGTCCGCCGACCGGCGAATGTACCCAGCGTAAGCACTGGATCGCCAACGGCCGATGCGCTGAATTACACGCGGGTCCAATCCCGCAGCCGCCGTGCTGGTCGCTGCCCCTATCCGAAAGGAGTGCGAAGCGTAACACCGCTCGGGATGGCCCAAGGCACGGAGGGCCAGGCGTAGCACAGCCATGAACTGGAACTGCGTCACCGGCTTGCCGTCCGCATGAATGAAAAACTGACCGCGCGCCGCCGGCCGCTGCCGCACATACGTGTGCAGAGCCCGAACCGGACAGGACAGCGAGGGAGGGATGGCGCGCAGCAGGACCCAACCCCCCCCCTCCCAGACTGGTCCGTCTTGGACCGTGACAGGAAAATCTGTACACGCGCGGAATCCAACCGGACATGCCCCACCGCCAGCCCCCCGCAAACCCCCAGCTTCGCCGACCGAGGGACCAGCTCGGAGACACGGAAGGCACCGAAAAAAGCCGAGGTAAACAGCACGTGAAACAGTACCGCCTCGAAACCCGAGGCGGCCACCCGCGGCAAAACCTCGCAGATCTGCAGTAGGAGCTCATGCGTTACCGGGAGGCGCCAATCCTGCAGCCCCGGCTGCGCGCGGGCCCACCCCGCGAGCAACCGCCCCACTAAGAAGGAGACGCGCGGATTCCCCCAACCGGCCGCTTTGGAAAAGAAGGAGAAGCCCGCAAGCGCCCCAGAGACCGCCGACCGGGCCCACCCCTCCTCCTTCGCCCACAGCACAAAACGGCCGACCGCGTCCTCGGACACCGGCCCGCCAGACCAGCCCCGCGCGCTCAGAAACGCACTCACCTGCGAGTAGCCCCGTCGATAAGAAATCCAGGTACTGCGAGCCACCGATGCCGCCAGCAGGACCATTAGGTCGGGGTCCCAATCGTCCAAAGATGCTCCGGGACCCGTGAGGGGATCTCGTCCGCCCCAGGAGCCAGCCGCCGGAACTGCGCCCACTGAAAACGTGATAAAGCGTCAGCGATGGCATTCTGGGAGCCCGGCATGTGCCGAGCCCGAGCGGAGACATTCAGTCGCAAGCAGGCCAGCACAAACACCCTCATCAAGGAAGCCACCCGGGGGCACCGAGGAGCATGCCGATTCAGGACCTCCACAACCGCAGCGTTATCACACCAGAAGACGACACGCCGATCACGCAACCTGTCCGGCCAGACCCACAGTGAAACCACGATTGGGAATAGCTCCAAGAAAGTGATATTCCGCGTCAAGCCGGAGTGCACCCAATCGGCAGGCCAAGGCTCCGCACACCAGGCACCGTGACAAAAGGCCCCGAAACCAGAACCGCCCGCAGCGTCGGTGTACAACTGCATGTCGAGATTCGATATCTCAGGCAACTGAAGGACAGCACACCCGTTAAATCCAGCCAGGAACGCATCCCAGACCCGCAGATCCTCTCGCATCCCCAAGGAAACCCTGATCCGGTGATGCGGGCATCGCAGCCCCGCCATGGACAAGGATAGGCGCCTCGAAAAGGGGCGTCCCATAGGAAGGACGCGGCAAGCAAAATTGAGGTGCCTGACCAATGACTGCAAGACACGAAGGGAAATCTTGGAAGCAGAGCAGACCGAGGCCACCAGCTCGCGGAGGCGCTGAACCTTCAGTGCCGGCAGGCGGACAACCATAGCCACCGTGTCGATCTCCATGCCGAGAAAGGTGAGGCAAGTAACCGGCCCCACCGTCTTGTCGGCCGCTACCGGAATGCCGAAGGTGACCGCCACGCACAGGAAGGTGCTCAATAGTGCGGGACACGTCAGGGCACCCTCGGGACCCACGAAGAGAAAATCGTCCAGATAGTGCACGACGCTGGAGAAGCCTGACCGCCGCTCCACAACCCAGTGCAAGAAGGTACTAAAGGCCTCAAAGTACGCGCAAGAGATCGCACAACCCATGGGCATGCACTTATCAAAATAGTACCGTGCCTCGAAGCAAAAGCCGAGCAACGGGAAAGCCGAGGGATGGACCGGCAACAGGCGGAAAGCCGATTCGATGTCCACCTTGGCCAGGAGAGCCCCTGGCCCGCACTGCCGGACTAGGGAGACAGCGGCGTCAAAAGAAGAGTAGTGCACCGTGCAGAGCTCACGGGGGATGCGGTCATTGACAGATCCACCCGGAGGGCAAGAAAGGTTGTGTATCAACCGAAACTTCCCCGGCTCCTTCTTGGGGACCACCCCCAATGGCGAAACCGTAAACGGGGAAAAGGGGGCCTCCAAAAAGGGGCCCGCCACGCGGCCAAGCGCACACTCCTCAGTGATTTTGCGCCGTACGAAATCCCCGTGTAGCCGAGCGGAGGCGGCGTTGCGAGTCCCACCCCGCGCGGACGCACCTCGCATGGGAATGTGAAAACCCCGTGTGAACCCCCTAAAATCAGCCCAGCCGCCCTACCCCTGCGGGAACGCCCGTACTCGAGCAACCACGGGTGCATCGCCGCGCCCCATATGGGGGTACGCGCCAGGACCGCCGCAGCCTCACTTCCCCCCCGCAGGGGACCCCGTGACCCCCTTACGGCTGCACTTCGTGGCTGCGTGCGCTCCCCCACACAAGGAGCAAGCGTGCTTAAATTTGCAGTCCGGGAAGGGGCAGGACGCCTTATTGAAGCGCCAGCAGACATCCCCACCGAGGACCCCCGCCTTTTGCTGAGGCAAAGCCGCACCGGAGGCACGAAAGGACCGACCCCCCACAAGCGGCGGGGCCGCGCCCATCTTGCCCCCCCCCCCCGCACTGGCTCCTCCACCCCGCCCCCTCGCAGACATCTGGGTCAACCACAGGTTGATGTCCTTGGTACCCCACTGCAAGAGACTGTTCTCCTCCATCTGATCACGGAACTCCTCATTGTAATTCAACCAGGCCCACCCGTCGTGGGCCTGGGACGCCGCCAATATGTTGTCGGCATAGGCCAGTAAAGCCCCATACTGGTCCGGGAAGTAATGCCCCCAGACACTCACCAGGCGCAGAAATGCGCGGGTCCAGTTGAGGGTGTTGCGGGAGACCTTGCGCACCCGACCCGCCTTGTCGTCCTCCTTGCGCTTTTTTTTTTTTTTTTTTTTTTTTTTTTTTATTGAGCTTTTTCAGTCATATACAATAACCAAATTAAATACAAGATATCCTACTAAATAGAAAGTTACAAGAAATATCAATCCACATACATTAAACAGTAGTTTCAGTCCACATCAAGGGAGCCAATTACAACTATTTAAACAAAGAAATATCGTATAACAAGAAAACAAGCCATAAGGCCACATATCAGGAGGAACCTACATCAATGCTATCTGACCCTGCTGAGCCCTGACGATCAATCAAAACTTTTTCCAGATGTGTTACATCCTGAAAAACAAAAGATGTACCCTCATAACTAATGAGGCACTTACAAGGAAAACGAAGGAAAAACGTTGCACCCAGTGCTAAAACCTGAGGCTTTAAAGTTAGAAATTGCCTCCGCCGCATCTGGGTGCTGCGGGACACATCTGGGAAAATGTTGACTTTTTGCCCACAAAATAAGGTGGACTTTACTTTGAAAAAGGCCTTCAAGATTTGTTGTTTAACTACAATAGAGAATAAAGTAACCACCAAAGTGGACCGCACAGGAATATTATCAGAAGAGTCTTCCAGAAAAGCAGTAAGATTAGCTACACTAGGAACTATCTCATCAACTTCTACATCAACAATAGATGGCTTTTTAGTGCCAGAAGGTATATAATATATCTGTTTAACATCAATAATGTCTGACAGGGCAAGAACCTCTTTCACATATTTATCAAACAAAATTTTTGGTGAGAGCAAAGATGTATAAGGAAAATTCAAAATTCTCAAATTACAAGCACGCATGGAATTCTCTAGGGCCTCCAACTTAGAATGTAAAATCATAGGATCTTTAATACCCATCACATTAATAGACTGTAGTGGAAGGACCTGGGATTCCAGTTTATCAACTGCCTTATCAAGTAAAGATACCTTCTTATCAAGTTGCTGCATAGCAGCTACAGCATCTTGTGAGAAGGACGCTAAGGAACTAAAAGTTGAAGACACTTTAGCATCTATGCACCGCAAAGCCCCCCATAAATCCTTTAATGTAACCTCAGTTTCAGATGACAGGACTGGTAGTTCCATAGAGCTCTCCAGTGCTGACAACTGAACAGGAGAAGGCAATTTAATAGTAGCCATATCCCTGCTGAACTGTGATAAGACCCCAGAGTTAGCACCACCAGGGCAGGGGGGAGGGGACCTCCCTCCCGGGCTCAAGGACACCCCTTCCGGCGAGGACTGTGCCAGAGGAACTGGAGCAAAGTGTTTGTCCAGTGGGCCGACTGGTTTTCCCCCACCAACATCGGCCACCTGGACCTTCCCTTGTGACTTTCCCTTCCTCTTCCCCATAATATCAAACGCTACTGAAAAAAAGAAAAAGAATACACGAAAGAGAACTCACAATATACAGCAGGAAATACAAGTCCTCTGACATTCCAGCGTCGCTGCGGCGTCGAAGGGGCGTCTAAGGGGCAGAACCTGCCCCTTTAGACACGCCCCTTAAAACACGCACCACGGCCGCGCTCCACGGTCGCGGAGAAAAGGGGTGTTCACTTTATATAGCAAAAGGACCCCTCGAGTAGCAGGCTGACCGAGGAGTGCCTGCAGTGGACCAGCAGCAGCAGCAAGGAAGTCCCCGCACTCCAGCAGACCTCAGCAGGGCACGCACACTCCTCCCTCACTCTCCGGTAACAGCTCCCCTCCTTGCGCTTCTTACGGCTCTCACCGGAGCGCTTGCGGCCGTCGAGCAAACGGAAGATGTCAATGTATCTACGCCGCTTGATCCGCCGGCGCAACTTCCGCGGGACCGACTCCCACAGCTCAGCACAGCGTATAATGGAGGACCCGCCCACGGCACCCCCCTCCGCCACCACCGAAACCGAAGTGTGCGAAGTGCCCGAGGATGACGACGAGGAAGATGAGGACGAGGACGCTCTCCTACAGCGACGCGCCCGCTTGCGCTTCCCTTTCGCCCTGCCCCCCCCCTCAGGACCCGGAACGGAGTCACTAAGCACACCCCTGCCCTGACAGTATACTCACCAGCGCCCCCGGGGGCGGCGACCGGAGCTCCACCGGTGGACGTGCCAGAGACCGGGACAGCCAGCGCCGCCGGGGAACCCGAAGGGCCCGCTCTCGCCGATCCGTCGGAAGCAGCCATGCCAGTGGCCAGCATCGAACACCCCGGGATCTGTGAAGAGACAGAAGAAAAACCAGCAACCGGGGCCCCAGGAGTACTGAGAACTGTGGAGGGCCCGCCCCCCCAGGCGCAGGCCGAAGGCCCTAACCCCCCCGCCTCCCATGCCGCGGACCCCCCAGTCAAACCTCGCCACCCTCCCCAGCCACCCCCCCAGGGGCCCAAACCCCCCCACGGGACCAACCCGTACGCCCAAGGGCCCGACGAACCGAAGAACCCTGGAGGGGAAGGGGAACCCAGGGAAGAGGGAGCTGGCCCTGGCTCCACCCCTATCCGGGGAGGGGATGAGACCGAACGCCAGCCCCCCCCCCGCCCCAGAGGGCGGGTCGGGCGCCGGGACCCGAGGGGACCCCAGCCCCGTGCCGACCGAGCAGCCCTGCTCCGCCGACCCCCCGAGCAATGCCAGCGCAGAAACCCCACCCAGGACGCCCGCCGTAGGCGGCAGAGCGCCCACGGAGGCGCTCACCTCCACAGGCAGAGGTGCCGTGAACCCACTGCTGGGCCCGCTCCCCCGAGAACCCCCCCTGCCGCGCCCACGGCCCCGCCGGGACCCGGCCCGGGCACTGGATGCCGCGGCAGCCGAGGGCGCTGCCCTGCCGCGGGCAGAGGCCCACGCCGCGCAGCCCCCCGTCCCCGCGCCCCACCCCGCGGTCCTTTGGCCGCCCCCCATGCTGGGCGCGGTGGGGCCATAAGTGCTGGCCCAGTACAAGTGGCCCGCAGCAGCCTAGGCCCTCTGTACAAGGCCCGGGCACGGAGGTGGATTGAGAGCCTGTGAAAGGTTGCTTTGCGTTGTTTTCCTGGTATTATATTTTATTTATTTAGTTATTTTATTTGTTTTGGTTTTTTTTTTTGTATTTGTGGGCTGGTGAGATTTATTCACGCGCTCAGGGCCCCCCCCCCCCGGAGCACGACGTGCGAAAGGTGGCTGGGCCGGAGAAACCACAAGCTGCCCCTGCTAGGAGAACGCGGGCCCGCGCCCGCACCCAGGCAATGCCGGCAAACGAGCTCCCACGTGCTCGGGAGCCAGGCCGCACACGTGCGCCAGACTAATTATTTATATATTTTTTGTATGCCGCGCGGCCGGAATCGGAGCCCAGCCTGAGGGCGACGACGACCCGAGGACCCGCGGCCCCCAAACAGCCCGGAACGAGGCCTCAAAAGGCCGAAACCCACCCCAGGCTAGAGCGACACCCGGCACCAACCTCGATCCAGCCGCGAGCAAGGAGGAAGAGGGAGATCGCCACCGGCGATCCCTCCTTGCTCGCGTTGCCCCGCCCCCGGTGAGTGCCCGCACAGCCAATCACTGGGCTGCCATGCGCGCGCAGGGGGCCCAGCACGAGCCCAACTGCACCCCCCCCACCTCTACCCCGAGAAGGAGGCTGCCTCGCGACCGGGCCCCGGGAACCCGGTTATCAGGCAGCCGCGGGACCGGGGCCCGGCGGCTAAGCCGGTATATATGTTTAAACATGAAAAAGTGTATTGATCGCATAACAAACATAACTAAAAAATATGTATAAAAGAACTGATCAAATACTAATAAGTAATACATTATGAAAATAGACATTCAATTATCATGTGGCTAAAAAATTAACTCCAAAAAAGGTTATAACATACGTTTAAATTTCTTAACATAGATAAAAGAGACAATTGACTAAGTGAAAAAAAAATAATGTACTCTGAACAAATCAATGTAAGGGAAAATTATGTATATGTGCATATAGTTACATGTAAAGTTAACTAGTGCAGATAAATGAGGTAACGCCGATGACGGTAAGAAATGAATACATTAAAAACATAACTAACTAATCCTTAATAAAATTGTATGGACGCTGTGGTTATTTGGCCTTGACAGAGGGCATTAAAAAACAGCAAGCATCCAAAAAGTGCATTAAAATACACAAAAAGAGGGTTAACCGGGTACGGCGGACATGTCGCCTCTCGCCCCTCCCCCCACCTCAATAACTTACCCTCCAAACCACAATATTCAACACAAAAACACATGACACCTCTTGGTCTTAACTGGTTGCAGCTTTAATAACCTTTTTCTTATAACAAACCAACCAATACAACTTAACGCATTATAACTCCCCCCTCTCCCCCAAAGCAGAGTGAGCCCTCACCAGCCATGTTAGTAGCAAGGTGACGCCGCTTCCGCTTCCCCGGGCACAGGCCCAACCAATTTTCCACGCCCTCCCTCTTCCGGCTTCGCCATATTATTAGCAAAATCCTGAGGGATTAACCGGGACGGGGGTACCTCACCCCGCCCTCATGCTTGCCTCCGGCTCCGGACCCCAGAAACCTCCGGGATCCCGCCACCGGCTCAAGTCAGCCATGACCTGAGCCGTCCCCAAAAGGTAAGCTGCGACCAGCCCCCGTCCGCAACCTAATACCTTCCAAGGCCTCCTGCCAATCATTAAGAAGTAAATCCAACCCAATCAGGGACAAATGGACCCCATCCGGCCTATAGAGGCCAGGGCAAGCCATGTCAACCCGAGTGAAGGATCTGCCTGCCTCCCAGCTCCCCCACCCACCGACCGATTTGACGGTTAATCTTAATCACCCCCCGTGACCAGAGTCGCTGAGCCCAGCAGGCCGGCCTTGGAATGATATCTGACCAAACCAAAATAATGCCTGGAAACATCCCCAACACCACCCCCAAGTCCCTTTGCACTGCTCGAATCAACTGTCGGCAAGTCCATGAAGCCAGATCGTTGCCTCCTAAGTGTAGCAGCAAGATGTCTGGCATGCCTCTCGAGCACTGGTGGTGCCGAAGCAAAGGCAAGAGCTGGATCCATCGCAGTCCGCGCTCACCCAGCCATGTGACGGTCACCGCCAGCTCCATAAGTCCCAGATTCAGCCCTATAGGCCTCGCCGCTGCTC
Source organism: Ichthyophis bannanicus (assembly GCA_033557465.1). Lineage (NCBI taxonomy): Eukaryota > Metazoa > Chordata > Amphibia > Gymnophiona > Ichthyophiidae > Ichthyophis > Ichthyophis bannanicus. The sequence continues at coordinate 1,558,294,268 of CM066031.1, read as the reverse complement.
GCCGACCAGCCCAGTACACATAGGAGTGGCCAATCGCCCAACAGCAACACGAGCATTGCCCTTTTCCTGCAACAGAAAGGATAAAATAAAGTTAGTGCCCCCCACCGCCCCTACAAACGCACGTAACTACAAAAGGCCTGCGACCTCCATCTCCCGATCCGACAAATCTCCTGCTCCGGCAGACCCGCTGCTGCAGCACTAGTCGCTGCCCCAATCCGGAAGGAGTGAGGAGCGAACGCCCCCGGATCCTCGCCGATACAGCGTAACGACAGCCGCAGCACCGCCGAAAACTGGAAATGCGCGTCCTGATGTATAAAAAGACTACCGGCAGTATCAAGCCACACGCGTAAGTACGCTTTTAGTCGGGCAACCGGGCAAGAGGGGGAACCCCGTACCGCAGCCAATTCCACCCACGTGCCTCTCCCCGCCTGATCCGTCTTGGAACGGGCAAGGAGTATCTGAACCCCGCCCCCAGTCCAACGCACTTGATGTACTTGAACCTCTCTCCCATGGCAAATCCGACCCGATTCCGCCACTAATTCCCCCACTCGAAACGCGTTGAAAAAGGCTAGCAAAAAAACAGCCTGAAAAAGCACCCCTTCATAAGAGGACGAAACCACCCGAGGCAATGCGCCACACAAATGTCGCAGCAAGTCGTGCGTTATGGGGCGCCGCCAATCCCGAGGCAGAGGGAAGGCCCGCTCCCAACCTTGCAGGAATCTACGCGTTAAAAATCCCACGCCCGCCGCCCCCCACCTGACGACCCGCGCAAAAAAGGAGAATCCCGCTAAATTCCGACAGACGGTAGCCTGCAACAGTCCCGCAGCCTTCGCCGCCGACACATACTGACCCAACAGCTGATCCGAGGCTGGGCCACACTGCCATCCTTGCAGCGCCAAGAAGGACACCACACTGCAGCAGCCCCGTTCATACGCTACCCAAGTTGCCGATGATACTGAGTTCTTCAGCAGTTCCATCATGTCCCGAGGCCAATCCGCCATAAGTGCTCCGGGACCGATGTCCCCTCCTCGTCCGCATAGGGCGCCAAGGTACGAAACAGCTCCCACTTAAAATGGGAAAGAGCATCAGCAATCTTGTTATGACTCCCTGAAATATGACGAGCCTTAATCACTACATTCAACTGCAAACAAGCGAGAACCACATGCTGCATCAGATCGGCTACCGGCCTGCATCTCGGGGAATAATTGTTGATCACAGACACCACAGCTTCATTGTCGCACCACCAACGCACGGTACGATTCCATAGTTTATCAGGCCATAACGACAGCACCACCATAATGGGGAACAGTTCCAGAAATGTAATATTCTTTGTAAGCCCGCCGTCCCGCCAGGACTGTGGCCAACTTGCCGCGCACCAAGAACCCCCAAAGTAAATACCCAAGCCCAAACCCCCTGCTGCATCCGTGTACAATTGCAAATCCACAGAAGTCATCTCCCGGGTTCTCAAGACCGTAGTACCATTAAAGTCACTGAGAAACGCATCCCATATCCCCAAGTCTGCCTGCATGCTGCTTGACAACCGAATCCGATGGTGGGGCTTAGCAACGCTGGCGGTAGCAGCGGCCAGCCGCCGCAAGAAGACTCTCCCCATAGGGATAACTCTGCAAGCAAAAGTAAGTGAACCCAACAAAGACTGCATTTCCCGCAAGGTCAGCTTGCGGGAAACCAACACATTTGCAACCAACACCCGCAGCTTCAAGACCTTCTCTTGCGGCAGCCGAGCTACCATTGCCACGGAATCCAACTCAACACCCAAAAAGGTAAGGGTAGTCGAAGGGCCCGCAGTCTTACTAGCAGCCAAAGGAACGCCCCACACACGGGCCAACTGCACAAAACCCTCCAACAACGCCATGCACTGCCCCGTCTGCGTGGCACCAACAAAGAGAAAGTCATCTAAGTAATGCACCACAGAGGCACACCCCACCCAGTCCACAAATGCCCAATGTAGAAACGAGTTAAACTGTTCGAAATAAGCACAGGAAATCGAACCACCCATAGGCATGCTCTTGTCAAAGTAAAATTTGTCTTCGAAGCAAAACCCCAACAAATGAAAAGCCGATGGGTGCACTGGTAACAAATGGAAGGCCGATTCAATATCCACCTTCGCCAGCAAGCACCCAGGCCCGCACACCCGCACCAGCTCCACTGCCTCATCAAAGGAGGCATAACGCACTGCGCACAATTCCTTAGGAATGTGATCATTGACTGAAGAACCAATGGGGAAGGAAAGATTATGTATTAAGCGATACTTCCCAGGCTCCTTCTTCAGAATGATACCCAAAGGAGATAACACGAATTCAGCAAAAGGCTGTTCCCCAAAGGGACCCGCTACTCTGCCCAAAGCAATCTCGCTGGCCAATTTCTCCCGCACCACCTGCGCAAACCGTCGAACGGAAGGCGAATTCCGAGCCTGTTGCGCCGCTACCCTGCCCACCACAGGGATTCGAAACCCCTCCCGAAAACCAGTCTCTAAAATGACGCCGACCTTTTTATTAGGGTACCTCTTAAGCCACGGACTTAAAACACCAACCTCAACCGGAGTGGGCGCCAAGCTCCACAAACCCCTCTTACTTGCGTGGCAGCACCGGGGCTCCCCCGACACTCTTTTTGACACATTTGAGTGTGGAGTGACTACCGTTACAGATGGAGCAAGCGTGCCGGAATTTACAATCCGGAAAGGGGCATGAGGACTTGTTGAACCGCCAGCACAAGTCCCCAGGTCCCGTCCCCTCCCCCATAGTCCTCTGCCCCCCCGAGGGCATGCCTGATCGAAAGGGCCGGCCTGCACTCGAGGTAACCGACAGCCCGCCTCTCGTCACGCTCGAACTTCCGCCCGCCGGTCTGATCGCCATCTGCGTCAGCCAAAGATTGATGTCTTGCGTTCCCCAGGATAACATTTGATTCTCCTCCATCTTATCACGAAATTTCTCATCATAGTTGAGCCAAGCCCAACCCTCATGAGTCTGAGACGCCTCTAAGATGGAATCTGCGTAAGCCAGAAGCATACCATACTGCTCCGGATGCAAATGCCCCCACACACTAGCCAATCGTAAGAAGGCCCACGTCCAATTCACGACATTCCGCGCCACTCTCCGGACCCTACCAACCTTCTCGTCCACCTTACGCTTCCGCCGACTGTCCCCTGACCGCTTACGACCTTCCAGTAATCGGAAAATATCTAAATAGCGACGCTTCTGAATTTTCCGCCGCAGATTTTTTGGCACTCTCTCCCACAATTCAGAGAAAGTCACCACCGTAGGCGCCGCTCCAACCTGTCCGGCCCCACCCGCTTCCCCCCTGACCTCCCGACCACGTTCCCGTTCTTCCGATAATGAACTAGATGAAGACTCAGGGTTGAGGAAGAGGAGGATCGAGAACGCCTACGCCGATGACACGAATGCCTCCTACGCTTTTTAGCCCGCTTCTTACCCCAAGCGACCGACCGAGTATCACTTTCTACCGCAGCGCCAGCGTCCTGCAGCGCCAGCATCCAACTCACCTGCATTCGTTGACGCCACCTCGGTAGCCACACTGGTCTCCTGTCGCATTGACTCCGCGCTCGTCTCCGGTCGCAGCATCGTCGAAGCTTCTGTTCCTCCCACCGATCCACCAGGCAAGGGAGTCCCATCAGTGCTCACCGTCATGCCGTCCCTCTGTCTGGAAGCACCCATCCAAGGATGCCCCCCGTAGGGCCCGCCGGTAGATACATGCGGAGAAAAAACAAGAAAAGGCGAAGGGACACCCGCCAGAGCCCACGGAGATCGCCAACCCCTAGCCACTCCGCACAGGAAGAGCCTTGACCCCCCACCCTGCCAGTGTTCCCAAGCTGGTGAATAACCTCCCCCCATAGCACCTCCTAAATCCCCTGGGGTGGGAGGCGCCCACCCGGCACCACCCCAGGTTGGACGTTCCCCCTCCCCCCCCCCGCAGGAACCATACCACACCCCGGGGCTCCTACATACCCATGAGTCTCCCCCAGCCCGGAGGAACCACCTGCCAGGCCCCTAGACCTACCTTGCCTCCCTCGAACCACCGGAATGCCCGAATCCCCCCGCAGCACCTGCCCCCCGTGACCTGAGCCTCCTGGAGAGCGAGAGCCCCATCCGGGTGCTCTGCTACGGCTAGGAGCTCGGCCCCTGGCCCCCCCCCCGCCCCTTGGAGCCTGCAGCCAGTGGCCCAGGAAGCCCCTGCCAGGCCCAGACACCCCTCTTCCCACAGGCGCTTGAAGCCCATCAGGCCCTAGAGAATGAGCCTCACACACCCCTGCGCCACTATCAGTGCCCTTGCCCGACCCTTTTCCACTTCTTGGGCCCCCTCTTTTTCCCCTGCCCGACATCACTAACCTAAAGGCTTAAATTGCCTTTCAAAATGTGTTTGCTTTTGTTTTTTAATCAAGCCCTGCACAAACACAGCCCACCAGCCCCCCTCAAACTCACCACTGGCACACACACCGACTCTCTCAGGCCTGGAAAGCAGCTGACACCAGCTCGCCCTGCAGCCCACGGCCTCACCGCTGCCACGACGCTGTCCCCCTCATCCGCAGCTGACAGGCTCCTGTGGAAACCACACCGGCCACCCCCACGCTGCCCAGACCGCAGCCAGCAGCAGCGCCAGGCAAGTCAGTTATGATGATTTTACAATTATTATTTTAAATTTAGTATTTCAAATTTTGAAGGCTTCTCTTCATCCCGCCACGCGTCCGGCTCCTCTCGCCTCGGCAAATGAAGAGGCAGAAGAAGCGCTGAGTCCCCGCACTACCTCCCCCCCCTGCCCGAGGTCCCATCTTCCCCATTGGCTCCCGCCCATTCAAAAAACGCTAGCGGGAGCCAATGGGGATGCCAGCCGCCGCTCTCTTCCTGGCGTCCTGACGCGCCGACAAAGCGCATGGGCACGAGCGAGCCGCCGCCCCCGGTTACCGGCGGCCGCGTGGACGGGGCCTTTCAAATACCGAGTAGTACAAAGTAAATAGTAAATGATGAAGTTATTTGGACTTGTACAAAGACAAATCTGAGTCAAAGGAACAACTCTTTTTAAATAAAATTACCTATAAACACGCCAACTTGTAACGCTTAAACAACTCAAAGGACACGGCACACTTGATTAAGTTAAAAATAATGTACTCTTAACAAATCAGTGTGGAAAGAAAATTATACATATGCGCATATGGTTGCATTTAAAGTACACTACTGCCAATAAATGAGGTGACGCCAATAACGTTAAATAATAAATACATTAAAACAGAGCTAACTGATCCTTAATAGAATTGTATAGGACGCCGTGGTTATTGAGCATTGCTGGAAGGCATTGGAAACAGCAAGCATCCGTAAAAGCACATGAAAGTACATAAAAAGAGGGTATATTGGGTAGTACATAGTGAATAGTATATGATGAAGTAATCAAGACTTGTACAAAACAAATCTGAGCCAGAGGAACCACTCTTTTAAATAAAATTATCTGTAAATACGCCAACTTGTAATGCTAAAACAACTCAAAGAACGTGGCACACTCTAGCGCCTGATTTTAAAGCGTCATACGGCACGTACAAACCTAACACGGCATGGCATCAACATAAAGACGTTAGTAAAAAATATAGATATATTTAATTACCATTAACAGCGTACCATAAAATAATAAGTAAAAACATATGACATCTTAAAATGAAAAGAAAAAAACTTATATAGAGCCGTAAAAACATAATAGATACAGGTGAATAATCAATACATAGATGATTACATATATAAAAAGGGGATATGTATGTGCAAAATGAATCTACGAGATGTAATACTGACAGTGGATGATAAATTCATATCGTAAATGTGCCATTGGTAGTTAAATGATAAACATACTGAAAACCTAATTGACTAATCCAAACATAAAATGTGTGATGTACTAGAGCCATAAAGTGCTACAACCTCATAATGATAAAATACACATGAAAAAGAGCGAATATCCATGAGAAGATTGTATCAAGTAACACGGCATGAATAAGAATATGAACTTGTACCAAAGCAGATATAAGAAATGTAGTAAGCCTATACTATCGACTGTGCCATGCTAGGAACACTCTAAAATCCTATTTTAATGGAGTAACCAAAAAACATATAATTACGTAACTTGATATGACATCATCATTTAAACATAATCAAAAAGTGGACAAAATAAATAGTAGATTCAAACCCATACGTTCATACTAATCACACCAAGGGACATAGACAATAACATTCATAACCGTACTCCTATGGAGTTAGTGTATGGTAAATTAGAATAAAAAATAATATAAAAAATACTATAAAGATGTTGTAAATCAGAGACACACACCATACACATAATCCTGATGTAAAAAATGAAAAATATTTATATACAGACAGCCAAGTTAAATTCTTGATTCAACCCTTGAGGTTCAAGAGATTTTAACTCATAAATGTACCGCTGTTCTAACTTAAGAAATATCTTATCAAAGTCACCGCCACGCCAATGTGGATGTACAACCTTAATGACAAAGAACTTGAGATCTGAAACCTGGTGATCCTTATTTAACCAATGAGAAAAGAATGGTTTGTCAGGAACGCATCTACTAAGAAAATGTTTATGTTCTATAATGCGAGTTTTGATGGAACGTGTGTTTTTTCCTACATAAATTAAATTACAAGGACACAAAATTACGTATATAACATTGGTGGTATTACAATTGGAATAGTGATTTAAGAAAAACTTTTGTTTGGTGAAGGGGTGTATAAAAAATTCTTTAAGGGAGATGACATTAAGACATACCGAACAATGGCCACATTGAAAATGTCCCCTTACTTTACAGGCAGGTCTAGGCTTCGAAAAGGCTGAGTGTACTAAAATATCTCTCAAATTACGATTCCTCTTATGTGCAATAAGGGATTTTTGTGCCATGGAAGGTAAAGATGTAAGCAAATGCCATTCTTGTCGAAGAATATTAGAGATATCTAGACAGGGCTGAAAAAGTGAGAGCACAAACAACCTGGTTTTGCTGGGACTGTACTTTCTTCTCAAGAAGGGACTTCCTGTCTGTATTCTTAGCTCTATGATATGCTTTGCATATAGTTTTCTCAGGATAACCTCTTTTTCTGAACCTATCATACATTTCTGCTGCATGTTTCTCAAAATCATTCGATAATGTATATAGTCGCTTAACTCTCAGAAATTGACCATAAGGTAAATTTTCTTTCAGGGGTTTGTTATGAAAACTATCGTAACGCAACGGTGCATTGCGATCAGTCTGTTTATGGTACAATTCAGTGATAAAACCATTTGTGTCTTTTTTGATATTAATATCAAGATATGAAATCTCATCCAGACTAAAAGACCCCTCAAATTGTAGATGTTTGTCTAAGGAATTAAGCCAAATATAAAAAGCATGTAGATCATCCTCTGTGCCATCCCAAAGTAAAAAAACGTCATCTATATACCGCAACCACTTCTTGATAAACTTCTGAAATGGATGATGTTGAAGAAACTGATTTTCAAAGTTTCCAACATATAGGTTGACAACATCCGGTGCCACCCATGGCAACTCCTTTGACTTGTTTATAGAACAGCCCACGAAAACAAAAGAAATTTTCACACATAACAATGGATACCATATGTGTTAAAAGGTTAGTGGGAGTACGTACCGGTGGAGTCCTCCTAATAAGAGTGTTAGCATTAATTTCTAAAACTGCATCTTGCAGAATATTAGTGTATAATGCATTAATATCTAAAGTAACCATAATGAGCAGCTGATGATAATCTTTAAAATCATTCAATATGTTAATGACATGTGTAGAATCACGAATGTATGATGGAATTTGTGGGACAAATGGTCGGAGAAAGAAATCTAGAAATTTGGATAAGGGTTCAAGCACAGATCCAATGGCTGAAATAATGGGACGTCCCGGAGGGTTAGTAATAGATTTATGAATTTTGGGTAAAATGTAAATTGTAGGTGTAACAGGATGCAAGACCGTAAGGAAGTTAATCTCATTTGGTGCGAGATAACCAGCTTGTTGTCCAACAAAAATTAAAGTATCTATTCTGTGTTTCAAAGGAACAGTAGGATCCTCAAAAATCTTTTTATAAAATGAGGAATCATTAATTTGTCATAATACTTCATTTACATAATCAGTCGTATTCTGAATAACTAGAGCATCGCCTTTGTTGGCCGGCTTAATGATAATGGACCGATTGTTTTGTAATTCGGCCAATGCCGTTTTTTGGGATACCATTAAATTGTGAAAAGTACGTGACTTATTAGTATATAATGATTAAACCCACGTTAAAAAACAACTTTCTCAAAGGCGTCTATCAAAACATTGGCAGTATTTGGCAGAACCCAAGTAGAGGGACGTCGGAGAATTGAGGCATCTGTAGCTGCACTACCCTGATGTTCAAAAAAAATCAATAATTTTCAGTTTCCGAACATGACAACATGTGTAGCAACATGTGTGGCAAATTGATCATGTCTAGTAAAGGGTACAAAGGATAGACCCTTTTCAAGTACTTCAATTTGGGTATCATTGAGATCAAAATCTGAAAGATTAAAAATACCACCAATTTGTTTTACTCTGATATCCCCCGATAACTTTGGCCTTTCCCTCGGCCCCTCCCCCGGGGTGGGAAGCTGGGGCGAAATTCTCGAGCCTGATACTGATATAATTGGTGATCTCATGGGATTGTGCTGATACTGTACTGGTGGAATCTCTGTCATTAGGAAATTTTAAGAGTAGATTAGACAAACATCTGTCTAGGAGCAGCAGATTTTGCCTGGAGGCAGAAGGCTGGACTGCACTTGAGGTCCCTTCGCATGCAATCTTTCTATAATACACAGTGCTGGAGGAAACCTCAAGAGGTCATGTGGTTCATCCACCCCTATATCAAGCAACCAAAATCTATATAGCTAATGTAGAATTCCTAAATGCGTACACAGTTTAAATTAAGTTGCTTGGTGTCACTGAGCATAGTGTACTGTTTTAAGGGGCAGATATCCTAGGACTGTGAATGTGATCTCAGTGGTAAAGACAGTGCAAAAGAAGCATGACCATATTTACTGCTGTTTCTATTCTGGGGTAGCTGAGCTGCCAGATCTTCCTGCTCCCCCTCCCCTGGCTCCATTAGCTTCTCATATGTCCCTCCATACTAGGATCTCCCTTTTTATACTCACACTTACTGTATCCTATGTCTCTGTAGATATGCACATTGTTGCCTTTCTATACCTTATGTTTCTTCAACATTCCCGTTCTATGGCAAAAAGAAGGGGGAAGAACTAGCCCCTATCAACAGTGTAAAGCAATGCAACTTTCACTTACAGGCACCAAAATAAATTCAACTCAGAGAAGAAAAAGATTGGTTTAATCATGTATGATCCACTCCTGCTAAATTTCTGCTGCTCACCGACACCTGAGAGTGACAGTTTTGGGCCTGATATAGAGAGTCAAGCAGTCAGCATTTAAAGTTATACTCTGGCACCATCACTTAACTTTACACCTACATTCAGTGGCACGATCCATTCAACTAGCACCACGGAATATACATATAACCAGTGACTGCACTGGCGATAATCCATTTAGGAGTTAGAACTACTATTCAACAGGCTTAAATCTAGAGGCACAATTTGTCCATTTAGCGCTCAAATATTGCTGCTAAATGCATTAGTGCTGGCTCCACCTTTGCCCTTCCCCAGTGCTGGCCCCTTTTGATAAGGCCTATTAAAAAGTTAAATGGCAAGATTTTCTCCATGTAAGGGTTGAAAATACAAGAATAAGCAAGTTATGCATTCACCCACTTGCCTAAGGTTTCTTTGCTTGGGATATGGATTCTATGTCAAGTTTCCATGTGGGGTTTTTTTGGATTTTTCCATTAATCACATCACAAATTTGTGTAGAAGGGTGTGCACATAGAGAGAGAGGCGAAGGTGCCATTAAGATTAACAAGTCTGTACAGCGTTTTTTTTAAGAGGCACGTTTTAAAAAGGCCATTTATGTAGTTTCAGGATGTCCAAGTGAAAATGTCTGCAAATCTATTTTAATCTTAGAAGAGGGGGTGGGCATGTGTAAGTCTGGTGTAAAATCAACATCTTTCCACCCCTCACCATGGACGTGTGCTTTCAATCAAAGAAAGACATGCAGGAATGTATGGGAATGGACATCCATGTGCAGCAAGAGATGCTGTTACATAAGAACACTGGCAACCTTGATGTATAAGTGCTGGCATTTCAGAATGGGCACGTGAAAATGTTCACACTTACATGTTGTAACCAGGTGCTGGTTCATCTGCCATGGTGTGGGCTCCTCTAGGAAGTCCATACACAAGTCTCACAAGCTTCTACAGAGAAAAAGCATGCGACAGTGCCAGTATCCAATCAGGAACAGAGATCACTGAGGAAGTCCCTCGTTATCCTGCTGGTTCCAACATACCAACTTCCAGGCTAGGCCTAGACATACACCTAGTCCTGCTCTCGAAGAGCCCTAGCCCATTAAAGCGAGTCCTCACTTTTGTGGCTGTCTTGGACAGGCACAGTCCCAGCTACAACACACAATTCAATTTATCCCATAAAGAAAAAAGATCATTTCAGGGGCTTACTTTCCCCCCCTTACTGTTGTGGATACAAATGACAGAGCACCAGAAGAGTTATGGGATGTCATCAAGGACGTTGTGCTCAAAGAAAGTGAGAAGTCTCTACAAAAAGTGTAAAGGCAAACAAGGCCAAAATGGATGACTGAAGAAACTCTGAAAATTGCCCAGAAATGCAGAGAAGCTAAAGCCAGAGGAGAAAGAGAGGCAATCACAGAACTCAGCGATTTCCAACGTGCAGCAAAACGAGACAAGGAGAAGTATTGCAATGATGCATGCAAGGAAATAGAATCAGAAACTATTAGAGGAAGAACAAGATCGGCTTTCCTAAAGCTACAAGAGTTATAGAGAAAATTCCACCCTCAAATTGAAATACTACAAGAAGCTCAAGCATCCATGTTGAATGATACTGATGATGTGGTGGGAATATTCAGAGTCATTAAACCATAAAGATCAAGTGGACCAACAGCCATTTCAACCTGTACCTTATGATAAGGAATCATTGGTGATGAAAGAAGAAGTCCAAGCAGCATTGCAAACATTATTAAAGAACAAAACACCGGGTATTTAAGGCATTCCCATTGAAGTATTACAGCAATCAAATGTAGCTGTTGCCATACTTACAACGTTCTGTCAGGAAATTTGGAAGACAACATCATGGCCAACTGACTGGAAAAGATCTGCGTTTATACCAACATTGAAGAAAGGTGATCCAACTGATTGTGGAAGTTATCACACAGTCGCTTTGATCCCACATGACAGCAAGATTCTACTCAAGATCATCCAGAGACTACAACTATACCTGGAACGAGAACTGCCTGAAGTGCAAGCAAAGTTCAGGAAAGGGCAAGAAATAGGAGATATCATCACAGATGTAAGATGGATCCTTGAAAAGACAAAAAGAATACCAAAAGGATATCTATATGTGTTTTATTGACTACTGCAAGGCTTTTGAATGTATAAACCATGAGAAACTCTGGGCCACATTAAGAAGCATGGGTATACCAGTACACCTAATAGTTCTGTTTCTCCTAGTTCCGTTCAAACTGTTGCTTCATGATCAATGTAAAGGCTGTGCAAGAGAACGGTTTAAAAATTAGCAAAGGCATACAAGGCTGCAAACTTTCCTCCTACCTGTTTAAATTTATATGCAGAACAAATCATCTGAGAAACAGGACTGTATGAAGACAACTGAGGTGTGAAGATTGGTGGAAGACTCATCAACAGCCTTCACTATGCTGATGATACCACATTAATGGCTGAAAGTGAAGACGATCTGAAACATTTGCTTCGCAAGATCAAGGAACATAGTCTTAAAATGGGACTGCATCTTTATCGTAGAGAGGATAAAAATCCTGACAAGTGGCAAAATCAATATGTTGATGGAGAAGAAATTAAAATAATGGACAACTTTAATCTACTTGGATCAACTATCAATAAAGAAACAAGCAGTCAAGAAATCTGACAACACATTGCTCTTGGCAGAATGGCTATGAAGGACTAGACAAGATTCTCAAGAGCCAAGATCTCTCCCTCCATACAAAGATTCTACTTGCTATTGAAAATACCATATCCCAAACCCAAGAATGTGTTATGCAAACAAGGTACACTTAACTTTTGGAATTTGAAGAAGGGCTGTGAGGATCGGGAGCCCGAAACACAACGTTGGGTTATTGTAATACACTTCTGGATGAGTTGCAATTTGAAGAAGAATATATGGCGCTTTTCAGCCTCTGCGTGACTTGGTGAAACGCACTATCGGATGGGCTTTTTGGACAGTTGGATTCGACCATCCGTTAAAAGTTAAGTGTACCTTGTTTGGCTTGATGTTATCGCCTTTTTTGGACAGATTTGATTGGAGGTCAGTTTTTGCCCTATGATGATTTAGATATCTCTTTAGGGTTGGTGGGGGTCGTGCTCCCCTTTTACATAAATAGATAAAAAGGAACATTATTGCCACGAGAGGGTATTCACCTTCACGGCAATAGTTCCGAGAAAAATTAGTGTGCATAACACATTCTTGGGTTTGGGATATAGATAGGTTGGATGTGTGTGATTGGGGTTTGAGGGTTGAAGTATTGAAAATACCATGGCAACATCTTATGGATATGAAAGTTAGACAGTGAACGAGATAGACAGGAAGAAAATTTACACCTTTAAATTATGGTGCTAGCTAAGAATACTGTATGTACCATGGACTGCCTGAAGAACAACCCAGTCAGTACTAGAGACCAAAACAAAGCTTTCTTAAGAAGCTCAGATGACAAGGACTTCGGATTTCATACTTTGGACACATCATGCAAAGAGAGAGGTCAATAGAGAAAGACATTATGCTTGGCAAGATCGAAGATCAATACAAAAGAGGAAGGCCAGCAATGAGATGAATCGATAGAATAATAGCAGCTATGGATGTCACTCTATCAACAATGAGCTGCCTGACTGAAGACCGAATACAGTTTAGAACAGTTACCCAGAGGGTTGCCATGAGTCAACACCGACTCCACGGCATTTAACAACAACAACAACTGTTGTGGATTCTAAAATAAGATTATAATACACCATGCCTACTTGAGCATTGTTTTATTTTTGCTAGCAAGAGACAAAACAAACAGTGTACAACTGAATGCTTTCTCTAAAGTTCCCTTGCAGAAGCTCTAACTGATATTCCTAGGAGATGCAGCAAAGCTTACAGATTTACACATTTGCCAACCTTGAATTAAAACACCCTATCTTCTCTTTATGTAAGGGCCTGCAGATAGTTCCTGAAGACTGTGATAAGGAAGCTTATCATAGTTCAGGAGGGAGCTATAAAAGAGGTGAATTGGCTTTGAACAAGCAACCTGTCTTTGCTGGTAGAAATACTAAAACAGAATGTTTTCATAAAAGACTACCAGTCCCAGAATGCACCAGGTTTCAAACAGCCTCTAGAAGAGCTGAAGTGGGGAAACGTGTGTTCAATCAGGAGAGCTATGGGGTAATCCCCAATCACTCATCTCCAAGGGCAGGGCTTGATTCGGCACAGCTGGGCTGTGCTAGGGTGGAGTGTCCCCCTAAGCAAGTTAAAAGTAAAGGATATTCTACACAGAGACAGAACAGAAAAAACAGAAAGAACCGAAAGAACCAGGAGAGCAGACAGAAAGAGGAGAGAGGACTACAACAGCAGAAGCAATGAGGAAGGAAGAAGAGAAAGACATCTTGGAGGTCTAAAGAAGGAGCCCACAGCAGTACATGTGTTAGGAGTGATTCCAGAGGCAAGCATACTCCATTGGACTGGAGGAAGCCAGAGGATTGGGGTTATAGAGCCAGGAACTCCCAAACGGCACCTTTGAGGGAGACGGCTGCATTTGGAAGGGGCCCTAAGACCGGTGCAAGAAGGTATGTGAAGAGAGACCCAGTGTCCAGGGATCTTGATTGGAAGGCTGGACATAAAAGCTGGACTACCTACTGGCCAGGATACCTGGAGAGGAAACTTAACAGCCAAGGAAGCTCAGGTATGAACTTTGATCTAGCCCTAGTTCTTCTCCAGGAAGACAGCAGGGAAACAAATATTATCCTGAGAATGATCAATTAAACAATTCCTCTGAGCCAGACCCTGATATTGATTCCATGATATTTGAGGAAGAAGGAGATATATCAAATGATCAGAATGAATACATGGATTGCTCTCTGTCTAGACTGTTGTTTTAAAGTACTTTCTCACTAATACAACAACCACCAAAAGGAACTGTAACTTGTTCTTTTATCTACCCAGAAAAGTCTCTGCAAGAAAGCTTTAGGGTAGGATTGAGTCACGTAGAGAGAGTGAACCAGCAAAAGGGGTTTTACAGCTGGCTAATTACACAGGTACACTACCAAAAAACGGCCTCCAGTTTTGCAACTGATTCCTATAGATTTTGGGGTGCTGAATCCAGGAAAAATAGCCAAAATGTTCCATCACGTCACGTTTTCTTCAAAATTAGATTTCTTACCCATATAAGGAATGTTCACATAATTTCTTTTTAGCCGACTGCAGTTTATTTTCTTGGCCCAAAATAGAGGTTGTAATGGTTAACTAACTAGAAACACTCCCTCATGATATTTTAGAGTGTTTTGTATTCATTTTATACATTAACAGGACAATTGGGAGGCGGGAAGATCTACGCTTATGGATGAAAGGTAAAAAACAAGCATTTCATTTCGGAATACCTATGATGTGGCGTGAACAAAGAGACCACAGCAGTGACTGCTATTTTTGCTCTTGCATTGTGAAGGGATACAACTTAAAAAATAAGAACGTAATAAGTTACCCCAACCTTCCCTCAGCAATTAGGCCTATGCCTCATAGCAACGAAGTACCTGTGCCTGAACCACCAAAATCTTTGGATCATATTTGTGTGGACGGTTCTGATCATGATGAGACTCATCAGATGGCTTTTCCCGATGAGTCCAGTACTTCCGAGTTTGAAACTGAACCAGATCCGAAACCTGAACTTTTCTCTCAAGCTGAATTGAATGATTTAGTCCGGGATTTAGGACTCCCAAAAGATGCTGCCCAACTGCTAGGTTCTCGGCTTAAACAGAAAAATCTATTGTCACCAGAACAACTTTTTATTGGTACCGCAACCGCGAGACACAATTTTTGAAGTATTTCAGCAAAGAGGAAGATTTGGTATTTTGCAACGATATATACGGAGTGATGGAAAAGTTTAAACTCAAGTATGATCCTGCTGAATGGCGGCTGTTCATTGATTCGTCAAAAGACAGCATAAAAGGTGTTCTTCGTCATAATGGCAACACATTCGCTTCAGTTCCTATTGCTCACTCTGTTATTCTCCAAGAAAAATACGAGAATTTGGCCCTGATTCTTCAGAAGATTCGTTATGATGAGCATAAGTGGATGATTTGTGGAGACTTTAAAATTCTATCCATGCTATTAGGGCAGCAATCCGGTTTCACCAAATATCCCTGCTTCCTTTGCTTGTGGGATAGCCGGGCCCGCGACCTACACTGGGGGAAAAAAAGACTGGCCAATTCGGGAGTATTTGAGACCCGGTGAGAAAAATGTTCTTCATGAGAGCTTGGTACCTCGTGATAAAATTATATTACCACCTCTCCACATTAAGTTGGGTCTCATTAAGCAATTCATCAAGTCCCTTCCAAAAGATGGTGAGTGCTTTCGGTACCTTTGCTCAAAGTTCCCCCGACTTTCTGAAGCAAAGCTAAAGGAAGGAGTGTTTGTTGGCCCTGATATAAGGAAACTCATTTCAGATGGAGCATTCGCTGAAACGATGTCTGAGAAGGAAAAAGAAGCCTGGGATTCTTTCAAGGATGTTGTTCTCATATTCTTGGGGAACAGGCGGGATGAGAACTATAAGGATATTGTTGCCAGGATGCTCAATGCCTTCAAAGAACAAGGCTGTAACATGAGCCTGAAAGTCCATTTCTTGCACTCCCATGTGAACTACTTTCCCGAAAACTTGGGGGCGTACAGTGAAGAACAAGGTGAAAGGTTTCACCAGGACATCAAGGACGCAGAGAGAAGGTACCAAGGAAGATGGAACACCACTATGATGGCTGATTTCTGCTGGTTGCTGCTGCGGGAAACCCCAGATGAAAAATACGCCAAGCAGCGCACCAAGAGAAGCATTCGGGGGAAGAAGAAACGGGCCCACCAGGAGATTGATTGACCCAAGAATGACTTTAAAATCTAAACTGTGTTGACAAATATCGTGTTTTTACTAAACTTTGAAATAAAAATTTGCTAGTTATTACCACAGTGTCGGATCTCATTTATTAGAATTTTATTTTCACACCATCGGGTGTTTGTCTTCATGTATTGCAATGGTGCGGTTTGCGTTTTCTATTCTTACATACATACCTGTACAACATTTTTTGCACATTTCTTTGCTTTGCTTTGTGTCTAACCTCGCTCTTATATGCTCAATATTTGTGCACATGTATGTGGCTGTTTTAAGTGCAGACAATTTTGCTACCATCACAGTGTGTTTTGTTGACATTACTCTATTCTTATGTGCTGCCTTGTTACAATTTTCTTTATTCTTATTTGAATAACTACTAAACAATTAGTATAAAGAATTCATCCAAGAAACTTTTATCTCGATCGCACTCAATCTGAAACGTTCACCTCAAACTGCTAACCCAATGTAGCAAAACATCTGTACGTGATGGAGCAAATTGGTTACCAGATTTGGATTCAGCACACCAAAAAACGTAAAAATCAATCGAAACATTAGAGGCAGTTTAAAAAAGAAATTTTTTAGTGTACCTGTGTTATTGGTGATTGAGCCAGGCACAAGTGCACGTGAGCTCTGGAACAAAACTTTTCTTTTTTTGTGTGTGTGAATAGAAGAAAGTTATCCTAGTGGCCTAGTGGTTGGGGCAAGGTACTACAGGCCGGAAGGTCGGTGGTTCAAATCCCACTAGAGGACAGCAACCTTGGGCCGGAAGGACTGGAGTTTCTAGTCCCGCAGGTGCTCCTTGTGGTCTTGGGCAAGCCACTTAACCCTCCATTGCCCATGTTCCCTGTAAGTATTAGTGTATGTGTCTCATATCCCCTCATGTTAAAATGTATCCCCCAACCGCTTTGACCCGGTGAAAAGCAGGATATAAATGCAGCTAAATAAATAAATAAATAAATAAATCCTTGATAAAGAACAGGTTTTTTTTGTTACTTTTGGGTTTTGTTTTTGCCTTTTGAAGCACTGCTAAGAATGTCATTAGCAGGTGTCATCAAAAAGACCTTTTCTGTTTCCCATCAAGGTCTTTATTGATTTATTTCTTAAGAAGTTCAGTTACCTTATAACATGTTTTGTTTTTCCTGAGTACAATACTGGAAGCAAGTGTCCTTTTGTGTTACCAAGTAAATCTGTGTGGGAGAATTAACCCCATGAATAAAATCCATTTTTCTTTGCTTACACTCGAGCATCACAACTCATTATTTTGTGAACGGCTGATTCTGGCATAAGTGAACTACATTCCCCACAATCCTTTGCAAGTCATAATAATACTTTGCCTTTGCTAAGACTGTGGCCATTCACAACCAGCGCCCCCGTTTACAAGACCCAGTCATGTAAGGTGTTTGACTAGGCTCATGAATTAGTCTGAAGGCCAACAAATCAACAGTCTGTTATTTCTTAGGTTATTTTAGTTTTTCATTCTCTGATTAATCCTCTTTCCACACTGTCTTCAGCAAACACAAGCTTCCTGCTGGCAAAAAAACCAAAAACCCACAAAACAAAAAATTTGATACCTTTCTCAACCCTTAACAAAATAGCTACTAGAGACATGCCAAGTAACGCACAAAGCACAGCATTAAGCTTGTGACCATTCTCACACTCACATGTTTTTGTCCCCTCCTCTCACAGTCTGGTAAGTTATGCAGCACCGCTGAAAACTATGTGGGCTTGCCTGCACACCAAGTGGTCATCACCATATGTGCAGAAGAAGAGCACTGTGAGCAAGGCCTGAAATTCACATCAGGTAGTGGGAATCAAACTCTGTCACTGCTCTAACCATTAGGCTGCTCCTCCACTCACCCTACCTTATAATTGAGACTGTCCCCAGCTACCTGTTCCTTTTTTTCTTAAAATTAATTTCCACCAGTTGCAGGACTCACTGACTCCCTATCACCATGGGTGCCTCTGCTGTTGACTCTGCCCCTATTTCAGCACATGGTATTGGTGCTCATACGTCTCTCTGGCCCTTTCTGTTTGCCATTCGTTGCCTCAATCTCCTATGGCAACCTGCCTGAGCCGAGGCTCTCTCAGCAGTGAGGGTTTGGATTTTTTTTTTTTTTGCACCTGACAGTATGAGTAACAACTGCACGAGCAACAGCAGAGAGGGCTCAAAGCACGGCAAGGTTAGTAGTAACAGCTCAAGAGAGTAACAGAATCTGACTCATTCAGACTGCTACGGTCTTTCTGGCTGCTGCTAACTCTACTCTGCTTTGAGCCCTTGGTGCTGCTGATGCAGAATACTCACCTGTAACAAAATAACAAACAAAGCCAGTTAAGCAAGTAGCCTAGAGGTAGATTATATACTTTGGACTACGAATACCATACTGCATTGCAATGCAGATCTTTATTTATTTATTTAATTCTCTTATATACCGTGCTATTCTGCATCAGTGCAGTTTACATTGAACAAACTGAAATTACATTGAACAGGGCATTATAACTTGGAGATAACTATTTTACAGGGAACATGGGCTATGGAGGGTTAAGTGGCTTGCCCAAGACCACAAGGAGCACCTGTGGGACTATAAACCCCAGTCCTTCCGGACCAAGATCTAAAACCAGAACTGGCCAAAGATCTCACTCCTGGAACTGGGTAACTTGGAAACTCTGGCATGAACCGGGGTACGTCAAGTCGCACCTGCACAAACCTGCCCTGCTGCTGCAGCTCCCTGCAATCACTTCCAACTTTTTGCAGGCCTGTGTTTCCTTTGAAGGGTTTAGTCCAGTGCTACACTATTCAGTGGCTACCAGAGGGCTGAAGGATCAGCTTCAACTGCTTCCAAAGTTGAAGTCAAACAAAAACCAAGGTACAGCTTCTTTCTGATTCAGTCTGTTATTTTCAAAGTAAGAGCCATAGAACAAAAACATTCAGGTTCTTTTTCATAGTGTTCATCAATGCAAAGTGTATCTTGCTGTTTTATCTTTGTAAGCATTTATCAGTGCCCTCTCTGTAGATAGATTTGCCAGATTCCAGCCAAATCCATTTAGGGAGAGGATCCCCAACATATGGTGTGAGAGAGCAGAGTCATCCATGATTTAGAATAAAGGCACATGTATTTTTAGTAGCACAGTAGTTGCAGCAGCAGTTATTATAATTTTTTGCTTGTCATATGTTTAGATATATTTCTTTTTGAGCTATTTTTAAGGGAATATTGGGTGGAAATTGTGCAAACCGACAAGCTTCTTTTTCCATATTTAGTTTCAATTTTACCTACGGGATTGAAACATTATAAATTAATAAAAGCAGACAAAGCTAAATATCACGTTGTGGTGCTCTTTTTATTTGCCAAGCAATACAACATGCAGATCTTTGCAAATTTATACTCTGAATGTGCTAAGAGAAAAAACCCCACACTCATTAGCCTTCAATCTGACTCACTGGAGCGGTACATCTCACTCTTTGAGATGGGCCATCCTTGGCACCTCTGCCACTATGGCACAACAGTGGGATGAGAAAGAAAGTAAGGAAGGTACCCACACCACTGTGACTAACGTCCCTCACAACTCCCACCTGCACCAGCCCTTATGCAATCAAGAAAAAGAAATCAGTAAAAATAAAGTTCGCAGCCTACCTGCTCATTCTACCTCCACTGCAGATAACTCAAGTGGCATCTCATTGGAGGCTTCCACTTCCCCCTCAGAATAAGGCTGGCTGGCTGCCTGCCTGCAAGGGACCCTTCAGGACATTTAAATCCCTCCTGATTAAGCTGCAAGCTTTGGACTTCCAGGTCCCAGAGAAACTCCCTGTTTTTAACCCCTCCCCCAGTTTCTTTCGTTACAGTGAACTCCTTCTCGGGCATGATTGGCTCCTGGTAGGGAGCACATACTCAGGACCGTACCTAGCCCTGTGCGAGCCGTTCCATGCCTCGGCAGGAAACACATGTGCACCGGCATTATCTGCGAGGCATGGACCTAGGACCATGTGGTAAGTGTCCCCTGTGCAGTAAATGCAGGGCAGATGCTGGACACACCCTCTGCATTTACCACACAGGCTTTGCCTTACCACTTCTTAAGTTTTGCATTAAAGTGCACTAAGTACAAAACCTTACAACAATTTAGCAAACAGGCCCTTTTGTCTTTTAGGTCCTAATTTATTAAGATATTTTCCTAAAGAAAAGAAATGGGAGAAGAGCCTTAATGCAGTGGTTCCCAAAACTATCTTGGGGACCCCCAGCTAGTTGTTTTTTTGGGATATCCATAATGAATATGGAGGCACTCCAAGCAATTCTACTTCATGCATATTCATTGTGGATGTCCTGAAACCCAAACTGGTCTTGTGTGTCCTGAGGAATGAGTTGAAAACCACTGCCTTAAACTAAGGCTTCCCAACTTGGTTGTGGGGACCACATAGCCAGTTGGCTTTTAAGAACATAAACAATGAATATGTATGAGATGGGTTTCCAGTGTATTCACATTTATCTCATATGTATTTATTCTGTATATCCTGGAAACCTGACTAGATATGGAGTTCCCATAAAAGGTTGGGAAGCCCTACCTTAGAGTGCGATTTCACTATAACTGACAATCTACAACTTCATAGTGACCAAAATGTATGACAAGGGAAAACTGTCATAAAAGCATAAGGAATGTAATATAATCATGTAAATCCCTGTATACAACCTCAGAGCCTTCTCTTCAAAACCAACCATTTCCTTGGTCCCATTGCCATCTGCACTGTTGAAGAAGATCCCTAAAGTACTCCTAATGCCTGCACTCCTATGCGCCTTTGTCACACGTCCTTGGTACATGTCCTTACTCACACGCCCTTATCTCCAAGCCAGATTCCCAGAGCCAACACCAAAAGACTCTCCATCCACAGACTGCCTATCTCTAGATGATGCCAAATACCCTCTTCCTCTGGATATACCTGAAGAGTGAAGCATGGTATTACAATGGATAGGAAACTCCTCCTCCAAAATATGAAGGATGAAAAATAATGGAGCATGCATCCCTGCAGTTTCTCTATTGCCTCATCTTAACCTTGTTACTTCTCCCCATGCCAAACACTGACAGAGACAGAAGTGGAGGTGACCCTTTTCTCTAACCAGTATGTAATCTGTCACTCTGGAAATATAGCCATGGAAGCCAGATATTGAAGTGGGTGCGTACTCCAAGAGCTGACCCATAGAGTATCTGTGTCCCTGTCCTTGCACCCCCCACACATCTCCAGGAATGCTCAGTACCCTAAACTACTACTGGAAAGGTTGGAGCAAAATATAAATACATAAAACACTCTTAACTCTGGAACTTAAGGTCTGTGGCTGTTCCCCCAGAGCCTCCAACCCTTAGTAGCTCTTGTCAGAATGGAAGCACTCTTTCCGAAAGCAGAGTCTGCTTATGGTGCCTGTCCTGAAATCAGAACTAGGAGAAATTCCAAGAAACACATGAACCCAGTAAGCTCTGTAGAACCTGGAAGTTATCGGAAAATTGTGAGTATGCTGGAAAAAACACCCACCATTGAAAGCCAGGGAAAAGGCACTCTATTTTTCTGGCAGGACTACAACTTTGCCAAGTTCCTGAGTGATTGTCAATTAGCCACCAGAGGGAATTTTTCTGTTGCACGGTTTACCTATACAGGAAGATTGAATTTGCATGGTGTTTTTCTTCTCCCCCCCCCCTCCCCCAACTTAATAGGGACTGAGGAGAAGGAGGATGCATAGAAAAGAAGCCAAGCCTCACACCATGCTATTAAATGGCAGCCACCAGCCGCATACTTAAACAGATTGCTAACCTATAATTTAAAAGTGAATTAAAATGTAATTGTATTTTGAATATCAGTGAGAACAATATAAGCCCATTCCATATATATTACATTAATAAATGTGATATATTGCAACAAAACCAAATAGATTCCAATATACTGCAACAGAACAATACATTAGAATTTATTTTCTCATTCTTGCTAGCTTTTCAATGAGAAAGTCCCGACTGTTTAATACAGTTGAATAGCCTATAAACCAAACAAGAAGTAAGAGCTTATTTGTTTTTTGTCTAATTCAACTAAACTTCACCATGACCCCCACAGACAATAATGCCTGTAGACAAATTAGTAATAAATGGAATAAACATCTACACTGTTGACTACTGCTGAACAACCTTGTTCTTGTTAAATGCCGTCAAGTCGGTGTTGACTCCTGGCAACCCTCTGGATAGTTGACCTAAACACTGATCGGTCTTCAGCCAAGTGGCTCATTGTTGATAGAGTGGTATCCATAGCTGCTGCTATTGTATCGATCCATCTCATTGCTGGCATTTCTCTTTTACAGTAACCTTCTACCTTGCCAAGCATTATATCTTTCTCCAATGATCTCTGTCAATGCATGATGTGTCCAAAGCATGAAAGACAAAGTCTTCTCATCTGAGCCTCCAAGGAAAGCCTATGTTTGATCTCCTCCAGCACCGAATAGCCCGCTTCCCAGGTAGTTCATGATATACACAGCATTCATCGCCAGCACCATAATTTAAAGGCATCAATTCTCTTCCTGTCCATCCCCCTCACCATCCAACTTTCGCATCCATATGATATTATTGAAAATACCATGGCCTGAACAAGTTGAATCTTTGTATGGAGAGATTCATCTCTGCTCTTGAGAATCTTGTCTAGGTCCTTCATAGCCACTCTACCAACAGCAATATGTCGTTGAATCTCTTGACTGCCAGTCCTTTCTTTATTGATTGTTGATCCAAGTCAGTTAAAGCTGTCAACTATTTCAATTTCTTCTCCATGAATGATGAACTTATTGATTTGCCAGATGTCAGAATCCTTGTCTTCTTAACGTTAAGATGCAGACCCATTTAAAGACTATATTCCCTGATCTTGAGAAGCAAATGTTTCAAATCGTCTTCACCCTCATCCGGTAATGTGGTATCATCAGCACAGTGAAGGCTGCTAATGAGCCTTCCTCAGTCCTCACAATTCAGTCATCTTCACATAGTCCCGCTTCTCTGATGATCTGCTCTGCACACAAATTACAGAGGTAGGGGCAAAGAATGCAGCCCTGTCGCACACCCCTACTGATCACAAACCACTCTGTTTCTCCTACTTCCATTCGAACTGCTGCCTCCCGATCCATGCAAAGTTTGTGCAAGAGAATTATCAGGTGCTCTAGTATACCCATGCCTCCCAATGTGGCCCAGAGTTTCCCGTGGTCCACACAGTCAAAAGCCTTGCTGATGTCAATAAAACACACATGGACATCCTTTGGTATTCTTTTGTCTTCTCAACAATCCATCTCACATCCGTGATAATGTCTCTCGTTCCTCTCCCTTTCCTGAACCCTGCTTGCACTTCAGGCAGTTCTCATTCCAAGTATGGTTGTAGTCTCTGCTGAATGATCTTCAGCAGAATCTTGCTGGCATGTGGGATCAGAGCGATTGTGTGATAATTTCCACAGTCAGTCAGGTCACCTTTCTTCAGTATTGATATAAACACAGATCTTTTTCAGTCAGTCAACCATGAATTTGTCTTCCAAATTTACTGGCAGAGCTTTGTAAGTATGGTAATAGCTTCATCTGATTGCTGTTATATTTCAATGGGAATGTCATCTATGCCCAGTGCTTTGTTCTTTGATAAGGCTTTCAATGCTGCTTCGACTTCTTCTTTCATCACCAATGGTTCCTAATCATAAGGTACAGGTTGAAACGGCTGTTGGTCCACTTGATCTTTATGATATAATGACTATGCATATTCTTTCCACCTTTTCTTGATTTTCTCAGCATCATTCAACATGGATCCTTGAGCATCTTGTAGCATTTCAATTTGAGACTGGAATTTTTCTTTAACTCTTGTAGCTTTAGAAAAGCCAATCTTGTTCTTCCTCTAATAGTTTCTAATTCTATTCCCTTGCATGTGTCATTGTAGTACTTTTCTTTGTCTTGTCTTGCTACACGTTGGAGCAGAAGAACCTAACAATGTGGAAAACCACAATATGTGTGATTATTAAAATGATGTGAGGAGAAATAGTTCTCTTCATAATTTTCTCTTTCCTACATTTTCTCAACTGAAAGAAGATTCCAGAAATAGGAATGGTTTAGATATGTACCTGTTTCAGACCAGCCAAGTCTCCCATGATTAGCAGGAAGGAGACTCTCACGTTGGCAAGTCTTCTTCTGCAGTCCCACTGGGGCAGGTCTATGTATTACAGATTACAGCTGTTATGTTTACTTCTTTAGCCTTCTCCTCCAGGCAACTTACAGAAGCAGAAGGGGAGGGGATGCAGAAGAGAGTGAAGCAATTGTTTTCTGTTCTGTTGCAGACTTGTGCCCTTCCTTTCATGTCAACAGGTCACCTGTAGGAAGAAACAAGAAGGGAGGAACTGAGGAAAAGAGCAGGATTAATGGTTTCTGAATGTTGTATCCCATGCTATCCTCACTCTTTTCCTTCTTGACTCTTTGTTAACTATCAGCACTATAGGAAACAGAAGAGGCGTGCCTAAACAAACTTGCTGGGACTCAAATAAGACCGGAGTCATGGAGGAGGAAGGCGATATCTTTGAGTACACAACGGAGAATTGTGAATGGTTTATGAGAAGGAAAAGGAAGTTAATGCTAAAAGCAGATGACATGAAAAGGGGAAGAATGCATGAAGGGGGTCGTGTGAAAAGGGATGAATGTTGGAGGAAGTGAGGAGTGTATATTTGGGAGGAGGTGAGGAGAGTTGAATGTTTGTGCAAGGCACGAAGGATGGTGAATGTTGGGCAGGTGATGAAGTGGTTGAAAGCTGAGGAGCACAAGTAGAGGAAAATGCTGGGTAGCCTGGGAAAGGGGCAATGGGGTAAACATAAAGAAGGGGATAAATTCCATATCCTCCACCATCTCCCTGAAGTAAGAAGTGCAAATATGGGCTTTCTGGCAGCTTTATTCTCCTCAACGTCTATAGGGCTGTGTATTTTTCAGCAGATATGAAAGAACTGGAGCTAGGAACAGTGTCTGGTGTCTTCCCTTCCCTTCCACCCCTCCAAGGTATCCAGCATCTTCTCTTTCTTTCCTCCGTCCTCCAAGGTGTTCAGCCTTTCCCCTTCCTATCCCTCTCCCCTCCAGGTGTCCGGATCTCCCTCCCTGTCCCTTCCCCCTTTACAGGCATACCTCTGTCCTTGGCACCAGTCAAGCCTGCATAGAAAGTAAAAGCACTGTGGCAGTGGTACTACAAGCACTGTGTGTGCACTCATGGCCTGCTGGTTCTGCCTCCTCCAATTTAAACTTCCTGTCAGAGGGGGCAGAGAGGCAGGCCATTAGTGTGTCTGGGGGTGTCCAAAGGCCTGCCACCATGCTGTCTTACTTTTGGTGCCTCTCTGCTGCCCTCCCCACGGTTTGCTGCCTTAGGCAAACACTTAATCTGTCTGGTGGGCAGACTAGCCTTGAATGTATCTGGGATTTTTGGAAGGTGTTTGACAAAATTTTATATGAGAAAATTATCAGAAAATTAAATAATCATGGGACAGGAGGCAATGTCTTATTATCTATTGATAACTGACTAAAGAATAGTAAACAGAGTAGGACTACATGGTCATTTCTTTCTATGGTGAAAGGTAAATAGTGGAGTACCCCAGGGATCTGTACGGGGGCTTATGCTGTTTAATATTGTTATGGAGCCCTATCTTGCAATACACCATAGAGTGCAGCACTTATCCAACAGATTTTTCCCTGATCTTTCCTCTCTTTTTCTCATCCCATACACTCTTCTTCCAGGGCTAGATTCTCAGTGGGAAGAAGGAATTTCCCTTCAGGGTGCAGATGTAAATTTATGCTTTATCACAAATACACAGACACTTGTAAGGAATGCTCCAACTAGCTTTACTGAAGTCTTGAGTAAAACATAAACTGCTGTGAGATAAGAACATAAGAAAGAACATAAAATATGCCATACTGGGTCAGACCAAGGATCCATCAAGCCTACTATCTTGTTTCCAGCAGTGGCCAATCCATGTCACAAATACCTGTCAGGTTCCTAAAAGATACATAAATCCCATGCTGCTTGTCCAATGAGTAAGCAGTGGATTTCCCCAATCTATTTTAATAATGGCTTATGGACTTTTCCTCCTGAAACTTATCCAAACCTCTTTTAAATCCAGCTACACTAAGTGTTTTTACTACATTCCAGAATTTGATTACACACTGAGTAAAAA
This sequence comes from Ichthyophis bannanicus, assembly GCA_033557465.1. Taxonomy (NCBI): domain Eukaryota; kingdom Metazoa; phylum Chordata; class Amphibia; order Gymnophiona; family Ichthyophiidae; genus Ichthyophis; species Ichthyophis bannanicus. The sequence continues at coordinate 1,558,267,813 of CM066031.1, read as the reverse complement.
AATATTTTCTTCAATTATCCTTAAATAAGCTACACTGTAACTTCATTGTGTATCCCCTAGAATTTGTACTTTTTGAAGGGGTAAATAACTGATCACAACACATCAACCTCCCAGAAACATCCATACCAATCAAAGAAGAAATAAAATACATGGGAATAATCCCAGACCGGAACCTAAACTTCCACTCCCACATCAACAAGACAGCCAGCAGTGCATACCACAAGCTGTCTATTATAAGAAGTCTCAAACCGCTCCTAAACCAAGGCCACTTCAGAACAGTCTGCCAAGCAATAGTAACGCCCATACTGGATTACTGCAACACACTGCTCCTTGGCCTACCCAAATCAACAATCCGACCCCTACAGATGGTACAAAACACAACTGCCCGCATAATTACCGGTTCTTCAAAACACCAACACATCACTCCAATCCTGAATCAATTGCACTGGCTCCCAGTTGCCTCAAGAATTAAATTCAAGACTGATCTCAACATTTACAAAATCCAGAACAACTTTGCCCCCGACATGCTCAAAGGCCTAATTAACATTATCACAAGCACAAGACCCAAGAGACGAAGCACAATGGACACCATCCAGACCCCCAGTACCTATTGTGATAAGGAAGCTTATCATAGCTCAGGAAGGAGCTATAGAAAAGGTGAAGTGACTCTGAACAAGCAACCTGTCAGTTCTGGTAGAAATAAGAAAACAGAATTTTGCCATAAAAGACTACCAGTCCCAGAATGCACCAGGTTTCCAACAGCCATTAGAGGAGCTGAAGTGGGGAAACGTGTGTTCAATCAAGAGGGCTATGAGGTAATCCCCAAGCACTCATCTCAAAGGGCAGGGCCTGATTCAGCACAGCTGCGCTGTGCTAGGGTGGAGCACTCATCAAAGCAGAATAAAGGTAGAGTTTATTCTACAGAGAATTATGCTCAGAATCAGCTTGGATATCCTCATCCTCAGAATTATCCTCAGTTTCATCTGGAGGATCATCAGAAGCAGAAGCCAGTGCGGACAGACAGAGAGGGCAAGAAACCCTTTGGAAGAAAGAAGAGAAAAGCCTTTGGGAGGTCTAAAGGAGTCCAGAGCAGTACGTATACTGGAAGGCATTCCAAGGGCCATCATACACCATTGGACTGGGGAAAGCCAGAGGAATGGTGCTGCAGGGCTAGGAATCTCCAGACGGTACCTGTGAGGGAGACGGCTGCACGTGGAAGGGACCCTAAGACCCGTGCCAGAAGGTATGTGAGGAGAGATCCAGTATCCAGGGATCTGGATTGGAAGGCTGGACATAAGAACTGGACTACATACTGGCCAGGCTATTTAGAGAGGAACTCTAACAGCAATGGAAGCTCAGGTATGAATACTGATCTATGCCCTAGCTATAACCTTGAAAGACAGCAGGGAAACAAGTATTCTCCTGAAAGTGCTCCATTGAGAAATTCCTCTGTGCCAATCCCTGATATTGAACCCATGATTGTTGAAGAAGGGGAAGGAGCGGTCTTAGATACAGGCTGTGAATATATGGATTGCTCTCTGTCTAAATTCCTTTGGTAATTTTCTGTTACAAAGTACAGCAACTATCACAAAGAAATACAAACTTGTTCTTTAATCTACTCAGAAAAGCTCCTGAAGTAGAATTTGAGCCACGCAGTAGAAAGCAAGCCAGCTAAGGGGTTTCAGCTGGGTAACTGCTAGCAATTGAGCCTTACCTAATTGCTTGTGAGCTCTGAGGGAATCACTTCTGAATCTATGTGTGAAGATATAAGAAGTTAACCTGAAGAGAACAGTTTTTCCCTTCTTTGTGGGTTTTGCTTGTTGTTTGAAACACTGCTAAGAAAATATTAGCTAAAGCCTACAGAAAAGACCAGTTTGTTACCAACCAGGTCTTTATTCTTTTGATTTGATTGTCTGACAAGTTTAACTGTTGTTTTCCTGATTTTGTTTTTCTAAGTTTAACACTGAAAGCAAGTATCCTGTTTTATGTGCTACCAAGCATATCTGTGTTGGGAGAAATAACCCCATAAATAAATATCTTATTGGCTTTACACTTAAGCACAACTAATTATTGTGAGCAGCTGTGTCTGGTGTGAATGGACTGCATTTCCCACAATCCCTTGCAAATCATATTGATATATGCACTTGCCAAGACTGTGAACATTCTCACCCAGGCAGCCGTCTGACACTATCTTAAAACCACTAACTCCACATCAAGTAGAGCGCTATCTCTTGTTGCTCCTACCCTATGGAACTCCCTTCCTCAAGACTTTAGAGCCATCACCGATGCTAGGGACTTCAGGAAAAAGCTTAAGACTCATCTTTTCACTGATCACCTAATACCCTAGCCACCTCTTCCCCCCCTCCCCCTTACCAGCTAACCCTCCCGCAAACACTGAACTGACACCCCGTAAATACCACACATAACCTGATATGCAACACTGTATATAGCTCACTCACCTCACTGTAAATAGTATCCCCTTGACATCCCCCTCTCTCTCTGCATGCCCCCCCTTAAACTAGCCTTGGCATAAATGTTTGTTATAATATTATATTTCCTATGTAAACCGCTTTGATTAAAAGATAAGGTGGTATATAAAACCTGTTACATAAATAAATAAATGATCAAATTGCCAATATAACGAATGTCCTAACCCTTTCCACATGGCACATGTCCCTGGAGATACATCCTCGGTGCTAGAGGGTATTACATCACCTAAAGGACAGATCCTAGCTACAGGATTGCTTCCTGCCACACCAAGGTGATGCTCTCCTTTCACATGACCACTCACTTCCATGGCACAGACAGGCTGCCAGACTGGAGATGAGACTTCTCTACTACAGTACATCCCTATAGGTCTCATCTATATAACTATCTGCTTTAGCACTGCCATACCTAGCTCTGTGCGAGCAGTGCAGCAGCACAGGGCGCAAACAAATAGCCATTCAAGTGTGGAGTTGCAAAGAACCATGTCTGAATGACTGGTCTGGTCCCTCCCTCTTCTGACGTGGGCATGCATCAGAAAAGGGAGGGATTAGATCTGTATGCAAGCGCGGAGTCTGAACAAACTGTTTTTTTTTCATTTGGATGTTGCTGCTGCCATCGCCATTGCCAAGGCAACACTAAAACTGGTGGCAGCTAGGCAAGGGCAGGCAGCACGAGAGAGAGCCAGCTGGATATGGGGGTAAGATGGCGAGATTTATAGGGCATATGATAAACCTGTAAATGGGAGGGAGGGGGCGTGCCAGATATGCAAGTCCCACAGGGCGCATTTATGGCTTGGTATGACCCTGTGCCTCAGCTCCTCCAAGTGCACTACTCTAGCTTCCAGAGTTCAGACTCATTCCCTGAGAGCAAAGAGCTCTTTGCACTTAGTGCACATATAAGACCTCTCACTAAGTGGGAGAAAATCATACATGCAATACTCAGTGCAAAAGACTGGATAGCCCCCATCTCACTGCTGCACTGCTGTTTGCATCTTAGATTTAAAGATCTCTTGTAGCTATTTAAAGTTGTTAAATTATGTAAAGTTGATACGGGAACCAATACAATTATACCCAATAGTATAAAGGACTTTAATGTTCACCTCAAGGTGAACTGCAAAGACTTAATTAATCTACTTAATGAAGATAATAATCGGTTAAACCTGCCGTCATGTTTCTATGAGTAAAATAACCCCCTTCCCCTTAAATGTTTAGGAGGCTATAAATCAAGGATCATGCTTGGGGTAGATGCGGAGGAATGATCTATTTGTATCCCTGCTTCTAAGACAATCTCTTAATTTCCTAGGTGATTCACACTGCCCTTGGTTTGAAAGAGGGAGCCTTTCAAGTTGGTCTTTTGATGTGTCCCTTGACATTAACACCTAATTAAAACAATTTCACGGTTCTCTTACCTCCTAACTGGAAGGCCTCTTTGTAAAAGGTCTCTAGAAAATAATTTCTCTCTACAGAGAATAATTACCTCATTCTATTCTCTCATTTAAGACATACTCTAACTGGCTTTAATTTAACTGAAGGCTGGTTTGTGATACTACTATGCCCTAACCCACTTAATAAAACACTGAATTTTACAATACACAGATTTTATCAGTTTTAGCACAAATAATTCCCTTTTCCCCAAGATTTAGGGAATTTCTCAGAAGGTAAATACTTACAAGTGCAGATGTCTTCCCAGCAGTAGCAGCCCCTCTTGGAGGTCCATCAAGATTGAAAGTCATTGAGTTCTGGTTGACCTATTTGCATCTTGCTTCTAAGACAAGGTCGTCTTCCTTTCTTTCAGAGATTGCACAGCATCATTATATTACCACAGCATCATTATATTACCACAACACTCTGCTCTTTCATCTGTCTCTGTGATCCCTTAACATTTTTTATCCAGCCTTTTAGGATGGTTTGTTTCCTGAATGATGGGTAAGCCTAATCCCTCCGACTGAGTTTTACAAGGACCTTTTCCTTCCACTATGAATTCCCAATAGGCAGATCGCCTATAGGGCATTCAGGCATGCACTGTGGGCCAGTGACACTGGTCACATGGTTAGTGGACTTTGACTGGCAGTCTGGGGTCAGGTAGAGTGCTGCTAGTGTTGCTGTAGCATATGCTTAAATGCTCTCTGACCATATCTTCTCTGCTCTATGCTGTCAGTCTTCTTTTCCCTCCGACACTCTACCTCCACCAATCCAAGTGCTTGGCTTTTAAATAAACTAGCATAGCAGGCAGTCAGCAGTTCCTGGGGTGTCATGCCATGGCACACATGGTTGTGTAAACAGACCGTCACCTGTTGCTGCGTCAGTATACGCCGGTGTCCCTTCCATTAGGTCCCAGGTACAACCGTGGAGCACAAGCATGCATGTCTCATAAGAACATAAGAACATAAGATATGCCATACTGGGTCAGACCAAGGTCCATCAAGCCCAGTATCCTGTTTCCAGCAGTGGCCAATCTAGGTCATACGTACCTAGCAGTTTCCCCAAAATACACAGGTTCCACAATGCTTGTACTGGGTCAAGCATTGATATCCTGGGTCCCTTCTTAATAATGGTTTATGGACCTTTCCTCCAGGAACTTGTCCAAACCTTTTTTAAACCCAGCTACACTAACAGCCTTTACTACATCCTCTGGTAACAAATTCCAGAGTTTGATTACACGTTGAGTGAAGAAATATTTTCTTTTATTAGTTTTAAATAGTTTACCCTGTAGCTTCATTACATGTCCCCTAGTCTTTCTATATTCTGATAACGTAAACAATCGATCTACGTTTACCCGTTCCACTCCGTTCATTAATTTATAGACTTCTATCATATCTCCCCTCAGCTGCCTCTTTTCCAGGTTAAAGAGCCCTAACCTTTTTAGCCTTACTTCATAGGAGTATCTTTCCATCCCCTTTACCATTTTGCTGGCTCTTCTCTGAACCTTTTCTAATAACGCTATATCCTTTTTAAGATACGGCGACCAGAATTGCATGCAATATTCAAGGTGCGGTCTCACCATAGAACGATATAGAGGCATTATAATATCTTTTGTTTTATTTTCCATTCCTTTCCTTATGATACCTAGCATTCTATTTGCTCTCTTGGCTGCCGCTGCACACTGGGCCGAGGTTTTTAACATGCTATCCACAATGACGCCTAAATCTTTTTCCTGGGTGGTGGAACCTTGCATCGTGGAACCTTGCATCGTGGAACCTTCCTAAGGTGGAACCTTGCATCATGGAACCATAGTTTGGGTTGTTCTTCCCTAGGTGCATAACTTTGCACTTGTCCACATTAAATTTCATATGCCATTTTGATGCCCAGTCTTCCAATTTATCAAGATCCTCTTGCAATTTTCCACAATCCTCTTGGGTTTTAACAACTTTATATAGTTTTGTGTCATCTGCAAATTTGATAACCTCACTTGTTATTCCACTTTCCAGGTCATTTATGATTATGTCAAAAAGCAGCAGACCCAGCACAGATCCCTGGGGTACACCAATATTCACTTTTCTCCATTGGGAAAATTGGCCATTTAGCCCAACCCTCTGCTTTCTATCTTTTAACCAGTTCTTGATCCACAGTAGTACACTGCCCCCTATCCCATGACTTTTTAGTTTTGCCAAAAGTCTCCGATGAAGGACCTTGTCAAAGGCTTTCTGAAAGTCCAGATACACTATATCAACTGACTCACCTTTGTCCACCTGTTTATTCACACTTTCAAAAAAACATAATAGATTAGTAAGACAAGATCTTCCTTGTCCAAAACCATGTTGGCTGTCTCCCATTAGGCCATGACTATCTACATGCTGAGTAATTTTATTCTTGATGATGGTTTCTACCATTTTTCCCGGTACTGATTTGAGGCTCACCGGTCTGTAGTTTCCTGGATCACCCCTGGAACCCTTTTTAAAAATTGGCGTTACATTGGTGATCCTCCAATCTTCAGGTATTATAGATGATTTTAATGAAAATTCACAGATTACTAATAGCAGGTCTGCAATCTCATATTTCAGTTCTTTCAACACCCTTGAATGTATACCATGTGGCCCAGGTGATTTGCTACTCTTCAGTTTATCTAATAGTTGTAATACATCTTCCCGATGTATCAATATTTTCTTCAATTCTTCCGCAACTTTAAATACCACTTCAGTCATGGGTAACATCCCTACATCTTCCTCAGTAAAGACTGAAGCAAAGAATTCATTCAGTCTCTCCGATATTGCCTTGTCGCCTCTTAGTGCCCCTCTAATTCCTCTATCATCTAATGGACCAACTGACTCTCTCACAGGTTTTTTGCTACGAATGTTTTTGCTTCTGCAGCAAGCTTCTTCTCAAATTCTCCCTTTGCCTGCTTTATCAATGCCTTGCATTTGACTTGCCAGTGCTTGTGCTGTTTCCAGGTTTCGTTGTTTGGCTCTTTTTTCCATTTCCTGAAAGATGCTTTTTTGGCAACAACAGCCTCTCTGATCTCCCCTTTAAACCATGCTGGCGGTTTTTTGGACTTCCTTCCACTTTTCTTAAAATGTGGAATACAGCTGGTCTGGGCTTCCAAGATAGTATTTTTCAACAACACCCAAGCTTGATGTAAGTCTTTAACCTTTGCAACTGCTCCTTTTAGTTTTTTCTTAACTATTTTCCTCATTTTATCATAGTCTCCCTTTCGAAAGTTAAAAGACAGTACTGTGGATTTCCTTACTATCCCTCCTCCATTAATTAAATCAAAGGTGATCATGCTGTGATCACTATTGCCAAGTGGCCCTAACACCCTTATCTCTTGCACTAGATCTGGTGTTCCACTAAGGACTAGGTCTAATATGGCTTCCCCTCTGGACGGTTCATGAACCAGCTGCTCCAAGAAGCAGTCATTTATGTCATCTAGGAACTTTATCTCCCTAGCATGTCCTGCTGTGACACTGACCCAGTCGATACCGGGGTAATTGAAATCACCCATTATTATTACTGCGCTATAACTTTTGTTAGCTTCCTTGATTTCTTTGATCATTTCATCATCCATTTGTTCATTCTGGCCAGGCGGTCGATAGTACACCCCCACTGCCATCGCCTTCCCCTTTTTACATGGAATTTCAATCCATAGAGATTCTACAGCAAATTTTGTTTCCTGCAAAACTTTAATCCTTTCTGACTCAATGCCCTCTCTAACATAGAGTGCAACCTCTCCACCAATTTGATCAGCTCTATCATTACGATATAGTTTGTATCCAGGTATCAGTGTCCCACTGGTTGTCCTCCTTCCACCATGTCTCTGATATCCCAATCATATCTAACCTCTCATTTAGTGCTATATATTCTAACTCTCCCATCTTATTTTTTAGACTTCTAGCATTTGCATACAAGCATTTTAGAGACTGGATTTTATTCATATTAGTTTGTCTGTTGGTAGACATGGGTAATTTGGGATCTTTAAGCTCTGTCTGCTCCATACTTGAGGGCATTTGGGCTACTTTACTCTTTTTTGAAACCTCTCTGCTTTTGGTAGTATCCTTCAAGGATACGTTCTTCCGAACCATCTGCTCTTGGGTGACTGTCGGCTTTCTCCTATTATCTAGTTTTAAAGCTGCTCTATCTCCTTTTTAAAGGTCAATGCCAGCAGCCTGGTGCCATCCCGGTTAAGGTGAAGCCCATCCCTTCGGAAGAGCCTCTCCTTTCCCCAGAATGTTCCCCAGTTCCTAACAAATCCAAACCCCTCATCTCTGCACCATTGTCTCATCCACGCATTGAGACTCTGGAGCTCTACCTGCCTTTTGGGTCCTGCACGTGGAACAGGAAGCATTTCGGAGAACGCTACCCTGGAAGTTCTGGATTTCAGCTTCCTACCTAAAAGCCTAAATTTAGCCTCCAGAACCTCCCTACCACATTTTCCTATGTCATTGGACCGACATGTACCAAGACAGCAGACTCCTCCCCAGCACTATCTAAGACCTTATCTAGGTGGTGCGTGAGGTCCGCTACCTTCGCACCAGGCAGGCATGTTACCAGGCGATCCTCACATTCACCAGCCACCCAGCTATCTACATGCCTAATGATTGAATCACCAACAATAACGGCTGTCCTAACCCTTCCCTCATGGGCACATGGCCCTGGAGAAACTTCCTCGGTGCGAGAGGGTTTTACATCACCTGGAGGACAGGTCCTAGTTACAAGATCATTTCCTGCCACACCAGGGTGATGCTCTCCTGTCACATGACCTCTCTCCTCCATGGCAACAGGGATGCTGCCAGACTGGAGGTGGGACTTCAGGACTATATCCCCTGTAGGTCTCGTCTATGTACCTCTCTGTCTTTCTTATGTTTTCCAAGTCTGTTACTCTAGCCTCTAGAGAATGGACTTGTTCCCTGAGAGCAAAGAGCTCCTTGCACCTAGTGCACACGTAAGACCTCTCACCAACTGGGAGAAAATCATACATATGATACTCAATGCAAAAGACTGGAAAGCCCCCATCTCGCTGCTGGACTGCTGTCTGCATCTTTAGTTTTAAGTTTTTGTTTAGATCTTTAAGTTCTTTACTTCCTAAGGGTTGCTATGGATATTTATACTAATAAAACTGTACCTAATACATTTAATATACCTTGTTCACCTGAAGCTTAATTAATCTCAGGTCCTTAGTGTATGACTGATTTGGGTAACGAGCTGCACCTGAGAGCACCCCCTGTCTTTTAAGATGTGTAAGTACCTATAAAGCTACGATTATCCCAGAGGTGGGTGGGTCTCACTCCAATACCCCCTCCCCCTTTGTGGTCTACCTCCTTCACAAACTGCAGTGTATAGCTGCCCCTGAGCAGGCCCACAGGTTCACTATAACAGCATTTAAAACATCCAAGGTGAGTCACTCTCTGTTAATAAGTACATGGACATGGGATGTGGAGAGAAAGGTGCCTAAAGAGGAAGGGTAAAATCAATAGCAGCAGGTGGGGAGGGAAGAGCAGGGATGGAGGAGAAAGAGGCTAGGGGAGAGGAGAATGGGACTTAGGGATTAAGTGGGGGGAGGGCTGAAGATCTAGTGAAAGAGCAGTAATGTAGGGATTAGGAGAGTCTGGGGGAGTGGAGGAAGATGCCTTGGAAGAGATAATGCAGACAAAACGATTAAGGTGGGGAGGTGTTTTTGAGCAGGGACTGAGGAATTGAGTGGGAAAGTGGTGGACACAGAGAGAGAAGGGCTTTGAATGAGGAGGATAGTGGGAGAAGACTGATGTATGATGAGTGCAACTATGTGCAAAACAACAACAACAACAAAAAAAAATCACACCACACAAGACATGAGAAAAGAGGTACAAAAAGATTGCACCAAGGAAATAAACTTCTTAATTCTGAAAAAGCACCTAGACTTCTGGTGCTGTGCCAAATGTCTAGGTGATTTTTCTATTTTATTTTCAGAGATACATAGAGTGGCATTTAAATATCCTATTCTACGTATAATGCTATTAGTTTTGTGGGAAGGGTGGGTTAGGGAAGTTCCAAGGCAGCACCACAACTATGCATAAGCTCCACACATAGGGAGTGATGTTTAGCACCTATAAGCATGAAGGCACATTTTACATAGTATGTGGAGATTGGAATTGGAGCTGTTTATAAAATACATAGAAGGAAGTGCAGGACCCCATGTGGATTTATATCTACGTGCAGTGAGAGGAGTCATTTTCCAAAGTTACACATGGGGAAAAATCAGTGGAGGAAGCCCAACAACTTACATATGTAAATGTTAGTATTTCACAATATTGACACTTACACATGTAGGTAAGCCCTTTCACAAACTTGCATGCGTAGCTGCTGCTAGTTGACTACAGAGGACGCTATTTTCAATTTGAACTGGGAAGTAAATGGAGGAGGGGGTGGATTAAGGAGGATACCCCGCTTAATCTCTCCTGTAAAGGGCTGGCTGAAATGTCCACTTTGTAAAAACCTGTGCATGCCTGGCAGTAGGTGTAAATCCAGGCATGGAGAATTTCAGATGTACACGTGCATTCTCTATATGAAATGGGGGATATATGTGTAGGATATTTTCCTGCCCACACTACACCTCTGACACGTCCTCTCAAAACTTTCATGTACTAAGGACGTTCATGTGTAATTTGGACCCTTTCTGAAATGGCCATTTACATGTACTACAGATGCCTGAATATGTCTGTGTAAATCATGGATAAGGCTTTTAAACTAACCCCCAGAGTCTATGCATTTAGTCATCTGTTATTGGGTGCCTATGCGTACAAAGTGCAGTATGTGCATACTTCAATGCATACTCCTGTGCACTCAAAAAACACATAGTGCTGCTGAATATAGGCATTATTTGAAACTTTTATGTGAGTTTAGTGACTGGAACATGTCAGCATCTTCATATGTTTGCAGAAATATTATGGACGGGGGGGGGGGGGGAGGGGGGTGGAACACAAGTTTCACCATGAAGCAGATCAGATTACAGATAGTTTTAAAGTGGCAAAAGAAGTTAGAGATATGAACTGCTTTTTGACCAGCATTTTTCATGTGAAACTCAAGTTTCTCAAACTATAGGCTATGGGGTAGATTGTGAATTGTGATTCACTCAATGTGTAATCAAACTCTGGAATTTGCTACCGGAGGATGTAGTAAAAGCTGTTAGTGTAGCCGGGTTTAAAAAAGGTTTGGACAAGTTCCTGGAGGAAAGGTCCAAAAACCATTATTAATGTGTACCCATAATATCCACTGCTTGACCCAATACAAACATTGTGGAACCTGTGTCTTTTGGGGAAACTGCTAGGTACTTGTGACCTAGATTGGCCAATGTTGGAAACAGGATATCAGGCTTGATGGACCTTGGTCTGACCCAGTATGGCATATCTTATGTTCTTATCCCCAAATAGTGGGTTTGTATGTCCAGTTTGGACGTATAACCTGCGAAGAGTCCCGAGACGGTATTCCAGCCCCAGTGCTTCCCACATGTACAGAGGGTTTGTGCAGGGAGTCCTGGATGTGGATAGGAGGGGGCGGGATGGAGATGTACAGGGCCTATTCTGGTCAGGACCCTGTATGTCCACTGGCTGACTGCTGCACACCTAACTTATTCCACCCCAGAGGTGTAATAAGTGCTGGGCATGGGGGTGATCGAGGCTGGCAGCCCCCCCCCCCCCCTCCGACACTGTGCCACCACAGGGGATGTCCTGACGCCCAATCCCGATTGGCTGCCCCTGCTGAGGATTGGGTGACAGGGAAAGGGGCTTGCACTGCAGTCTGGAAATGGGTGCTCTTGCTGGACTTCTCAGTGCCATGGTAACGGGACGTCAGAGCACCAGCACACCAGCCAGAGTGTAGGAAGGGCTGGCCAGGCAAGTCCCAGGATGTCTCACTGGACAGAATTGGGGACCCACCGGGCCATCTAAGTGCCCTAATTCTGCAACCGCGGGAACATATAGCTCCTATGACTGCAGAATCAAGTTCATATTGGCCCTGTACATCTTTTGACGATCTGGACGGCCCCAGTTCAGAATTGGCTCCACATGTATGGAAGATGGAGGAGTATATGAAAATGCCCTTTTCTGTAGCTTGATATGTTTAGGATGGTGGTTCAATTACCAGTTCTCCCAGTGTTGAATTATTGGGCTGTACATGGGCCTACCTGGGCGACTATTGCACCATCTGCAAGTGGCCCAAAAGATTATAGCTAGGTTGATTTTTAACCAATCAAGAACTTCAGTCTCTCCCCTCAGATATGGGATTCAAGCAGGTTAAATGAACATTTAGATTAGTGGTTCTCAACTCAGTCCTCTGGGACCCCCAGGCCAGTCAGGTTTTCAGGATATCTACAATGAATATGGATGAGATAGATCTGCATGCACTACCTCCATTATATGCAGATCTATCTCATGCATACTCATTGTGGATATCATGAAAACCTGACTGGCCTGGGGTCCCAGAAGACTGATTTGAGAACCACTGGTCTAAAGAGTTCTCTGTGGCAGTGCCAGAATTGTGGAATAAGCTGCCTGAGGAGTTAGAAAAGGATGAGGAATTAGAATGATTCAAGAAAAATTTAAAGACCTGGCTTTTCCTTAGGTGAAAGGTGATTTGGGTTTCGCTGTAGTGCAGAGGTTCTCAACCCAGTCCTCAGGACACACCTAGCCAGTCAGGTTTTCAGGATAACCACAATGAATATGCATGAGAGAGATCAGCATGCACTTCCTCCACTGTATACAAATCTCTTTCATGCATATTCATTGTTGTCTTAAAAACCTGACTGGCTAGGTATAGGATTAGGTTAAGAACCCCAACTGTAGCGGGTTGAGATTTGCTTTTCTTTATTTTATTATTTTCTAAGACTAGGGAGGTGGGAATGGGTGTTTTATTGTTATCTTTTATTTGTTTTGTTCATCACCAGTACACAGTATATAAGAATTTTCAATAGATGAATAAAGTCTGCACAGTTCAAGAAAAATATGTCTGCTTTTCTAGTGCTGCACTCTTTGCAGAATCTAGCTTTGCGGGGCCTCCATTTCAGGCTTTGGTTTTTTTTTTCTGATTTATAGCCACTTACTCTGAATGTGGATTTTATATTTAGATTACCCACCTTTTGCAAATCCTCACTTCAAAGTGAGTTTGATCCAGTAACTCAAGTTATTGTCCTGCCCAAGCGGGCTTGCAATCTGCATATTGGTCTTGAGGGCTTCTGCTAGCCTGTACTGTAGTTCCTATGTAGGAATCTCAACCAGTCTTGCTTGTTATGTTTTCTAGTAAGAGAAACATTGATACTTGTTGCAATATTTTTCATAAGTTTGCTTGTTGTTTGAACTTTGGAAGTTAGTATTGTATCCCTGTTTTAGTGAAATCTTATTCTAGGGCCCCCCTCTCAGGCAGAGCTCCCTCATAATAGGGTTAAACCTTGCTTTAGCTGTGCCCCTGTGCAGAAGCAATGCCTTCCCTAGTAAGTAAGCCTCTGAGCTATCAATTACTCATGCAGTGAACTTTAATTGCAGACAATTGTCCTTCCTATTCAAATTCCTCTTAATTTTAACTAGTAATCAAATCAGATCTTGTTAGACTTACAGGGATTAATTTTATAAAGCGTTATGCATGTGTAGAGTCTGTTTACACTGTTTTATGAGAAGGGCTTTCATAAAACAGGTGCTTTAAACACACACACACACACACGCAGAATGCATGCTCACATTTATCCGTTTTGAAGCAGGCATTTGTACACATCTGGGGCTTGCTCAGGATGCGTATGTATTCTTTTTACCAAAGCTGCTTGTTTGGAATTCTCATATAAGATTTGAGAAATTTGATAAATAAGGAAACATCACAGGGCGGTTTGCTTTTAGTGTTGTTTAATACTACATGCCATTATATTAAAAAAAATCCCCTGGGCCACTCTGTTCCTGCCCTTCACCCCCTACCACTAGGGTAAAGCACAGATCTATGGGGGAGAGGAGGAGTTGGAGAGCTTAGTAGTTTGTGGATCCTCAAAGGATCAGGGATCTTTATCTGCTGTCAGGTTTCTGTTTCATCATCATATTATTTGTAATTTTTTAGAGGTCTTTCTTGCATAGCTGATCTATTCCTGCAACTCTATAATTTTACCAGGGGTGACTTTTGGGCCGTGCAGATGCACCCCCCCCCCCCAAGTGCTTTGAAAAGCCCTTCCCCTTGCTTGGATTTTTGGATAGAATCCCCCCTTCCCCCCCCAAGCTGCACGAGGTACTACTATTCTTCCTAACAGCAGAAGGTGCCTCTCTAGATAAGACAGGCTCTGTTTTTTCAGTCTATATCTTCTGTGTGGACCTTGCAACATCAAGACAGGGAAATGAAAAAACAGATGATTGACAACATTAAATGGTAATACTTAAGATAAGTAGAGGGGAAGAAGAGAACTAGCAGTATAAAAGGATCGTATCAATTTATTGACATTAAAAAAAAACACGTCCTAAAATCTAAATCACATGAAAACCAAATAGTTCCGTGAACTGATGCCTCACCGGCTTTTGAGTTACACTTAGGTCTCTAGGGGAGTTTGGAATTAAGTATGACAGTGGTGATTGGATGCCTTAATAGGTAGTGGAATGATTGTTTTATTTTTTGCCTGATGGTTTTGGATAAATAAAACATCACAGGCATTTCAGTCCATTGTCATCTGTCATAGAGTCCGGTTTTGTATGCACTGTGTCACGACAGGGGCCCCCGATGCAGGTATTCACGCCAAAACATGTCACGTTATTGATTCACTGTTAAGGATCGGATGAGGCAGCAATTCACTAGCCTATTTTGTTTTGCTGTGATTTTGATTTTAGGAGTTGGTTTTTAATATTGAGTGTCAATAAACCGAAAGCGTCCTTGACGCTGCTAGTTTTCGTTTGTTCTGTAGTTGTTGTTGTTGTTAAGTGCCGTTGTTGTTGTTGTTAAGTGCCGTCGATCCTCTGGATAGTTGTTCTACATTGTTTCTACTGCTTATTTTTTTTCTGGTATTGTTAGTGCAGTTGCGTTCACCTCTATTCTTTGGATTGCTCCAAGACTTAAACCGACATCAAATTTCAGTCATCTTTTTCTGAAGGGTACAGTATTTGCATCATTTCTCCCTTCGCTTCCTTTTATTTATTTCTTTTTTTTATCTGATCATCAAATTTCTGCCAATCACCCAAAAAGTCTAAAGTGTTAAAACCCCGTTCCCACCATGGATAACTAGTTGAGCTTATATAATGCCAACCAGCCTGTTTCTTAACTTTCCAACTGAGCAAAGAGTCAGGTTAAGAATGCATTCAGCTGGGACACGAAAGGCAGAGCAACTTCTGGTAAAGGTAGATCTGCCAGGAATGAGCTGAGAGACAGTGCACGTGCCCTCCAGGGTACAGCACATTCTCACTCACGATCGCTCCAGGAGAAGTCTCTCAGCCGCGCCAACCTGAAGATTAGATTTGGGAGGACGGCACGGGCAGTGAATTGTGCTTGGAAACGAAATGAAGTCAAATCAAGACTCCCTTTGAAGTGTGAAAACAGTGTTTACTTAAACAGCTTCTCCAGAAAACACAAGCGAAGTTTCCTAGTCTTTACAGTCGGCCACCAGAATCTACTCTCTCATCCATGAATTATTTGAAAACGTATTTTAGATGAGAACGCGCTTAAGAATGTATTTAGAACAAGATGTTCTTGCAAGTATATTGGAGCAGTTTGATCTATTATTAATGCCGTTATTATTTCTTTCCCTGGCTTTGAGAAGAAGGAAGCGCATCTTCACGTGCTCAATATTTAAAAAAAAATTTAAGGCGAGCGACGGCCTTCTAGAAGAACTATTAAAAACGGATCACTGAAACCGTGTCGTCGTTGTCTTCGCTGCGACGTGTGCACATTCCCAAACTGGTTTAACAAGTACAGAGAGAGGGGGCGGGGCGAAGCGGGGGCGGAGCCTCGGGGGTGACGCGCGGCAGAGCTGAAGGTCAGTGGCTGGGGTGCTGGTAGTTCTCTTCGGTTCCTGCGCTGCAAGGCGAGCGCGTGCCGCTCGACGTACGTTCCGGCCAGGGGGTCCCTCGCTCGCGCACCTCCCGCCGTTCGCTTGTGTCTTCCTTTTTTATTTTGCTCTTTCCCCCCACCCCTCCCCTGAATGACGGGCGGAAGGTTCGACTTCGACGATGGCGGTACTTACTGCGGCGGTTGGGAAGATGGCAAAGCCCACGGGCACGGCATTTGCACGGGCCCCAGGGGCCAGGGCGAGTACTCGGGCTCGTGGTCTCACGGCTTCGAGGTAGTGGGTGTGTACACCTGGCCCAGCGGCAACACGTATCAGGGCTACTGGGCGCAGGGCAAGAGGCATGGCTTAGGCATAGAGACGAAGGGCAAATGGATGTACCGGGGGGAATGGTCGCACGGGTTCAAAGGGCGCTACGGTATGCGCCAAAGCCTGAGCTCCCCGGCCAGGTACGAGGGCACGTGGAGTAACGGGCTCCAGGACGGTTACGGCGTGGAAACCTACGGCGATGGAGGTAAGTGTCGTGCGCCCACCGTATAAGTTTGCAAAGTGCTGACCCAGGCACATCGCAGTGCTGACAGCAAATCGAAGCCGAGGGACCCTCGCTCTGCTTGGAGTCTATCGATGCAAAGTGTCACTGCTCTGTTGCACTTTTCTAGCGCGCACCTTAGTTTTTAACTCTGCATGTGGGCGCTCAGTATGCAGTTGGGTACCAGCGTCTCTGCTGGGATCAGACCAGTGGCCAATTCTTAGACTGTTGGACTCGCAGGAATAATCGGAAACCCTTTTCTAAATTACTAGGCAGGGAGAAGTTTATGCATCTAAGCAGGTGGTGGCCGTAGGTAGGGGTGAAATGTCTGCCCACTCCTCATTGGTTGTATGACAACTTTGTGACTAAGGAGGTGTGGAAGTGAAATGTTCATTTCATCAATATTCGGACAGATGGAGCATTTAAAAAAATGGCATGGACTTTAATGAAGGATTGATTGTCCATGCAACAGAAAACGGAGGACTTCACTAATTCGGCGACTTTTAGCCTGTTAGTCTGAATGAAGCGAAAAGGTTGAATGTTCTGGCAATAATATGCAGTTAAGTTCGATTAGAAAGTCTTCCCACAGAAATGGCCTGTTTTGTGGCTGGCATATATTTCCTGTACTTGTTCAGACTGATAACTGATTCTGTGTGTGTTTCTTATTCGGGGCAGGCTCTAGTTAACAATAGGCGCTTGAACTACCGTAGTCACCGGTAAAGTCAGTTTTACAGTAAGGAAAATGTAGAAAACTGCTGTGTACACAAGTTTATATTTTTATTGACCTGCACGTTTGAGTTATTTTCCCCCTACAAGATGATTTACAGTGAATGAAGCGATCATGTTTCTTTAGCATGTTACAAAATTTCAGGGCAGCTGCAGTGATTGCTGATCGAGTGTCTGAATTCTAATGACTGGCAACTTTATGCCTGTAACTGTAGCAAGTGAGATACACATCTATGGCAAGTGAATATTGTATTGCAGCTCCGTGCTGCAGTGTAAAGTACTGGGGGTAGTTTACTGAAGGTTAGTGTGTGCTTTGCTAACGCTGTTGTGCTTTTCTGTCCTGAGCCCATTTTATGGAGTCCAACACGCAAGCACTTAATCCACGTGCTTCAAAACAAACCCAATACAAACCGTGGATTGCAGGAAGAATATTCTTTATTAAACAGATCCAGCCAATGGCCCGACACAGGCCGTGTTTCATAAAACCTTCCTCGGGCTAAGATGGCTAAAACAACAATTAAAAACAACCGATAATATAAAATATAACTAATAATAAACAAGAAATGATAAAATCTTAACAATTTTTCTACTAATAAGAAAACAGTGAAAAGAAGACCCAAAAGGGATAAAACATGCATCTATACACATATCCACATAGAACAAAATTGTCATTTTTGTCACACCCTTAGTGGCATTTTTATTATTTATAGTTTTGTTATGGTAATTTGTAATTATTCTATTTATATGCTCCATCAATTATTTATTATTTATCATATGCTTTATAATGATTTTTTTATATATTATGTTCATCTTTTGATTGTACTGTATTTTGTTCTATTTATATAGTTATGCTGTGTGGATATGTGTATAGATGCATGTTTTATCCGTTTTGGGTCTTCTTTTCACTGTTTTATTATTAGTAGAAAAATTGTAAAGATTTTATCATGTCTTGTTTATTTGTTTTATATTATCGGTTGTTTTTAATTGTTTTAGCCATCTTAGCCCGTGAGGAAGGTTTTACGAAACACGGCCTGTGTCGGGCCATTGGCTGGCTCTGTTTAATAAAGAATATTCTTCCTGCAATCCACGGTTTGTACTGGGCCCATTTTATTACTCTCCAAATTTTGTGAGATTAAAAAAAAAGCAGTGCCAAGCATTCTATATCATCCTGCTAGACCAGACCAGACAAATGGGTTATTCCCTTATCAGTAGATTGGTGGCGATAAAGAACCAATGAAAAGCCCAGTTTTCAATGACATCACTCCTATACCTCTATTCAACTTGGCCACCAGAAGTCCCTTTGGTATTTCTTTGTCTCCAGCAGATGGTGGATGGTTTTTCTCCTCTCTGAAGAAAATCTAAGGATTGATTAAACACCTTGAGCGTGATGTGGGGGGCACCACTAGACTGTGGTCTTTTCAGTAGCCATAGGAGGAGGGAAAATTGGTTCCCCTCCATGCTCTTATAAGAGCCTGTTGAGCAGCCACAAGATTGGAAGGATCTTGAAGAGTGCAGCAGCCTCACACAATCTCGGTGCTCCTCCCTTCTCTGTCTTCCCCCCCCCCCCCCCACATCTTTCTCCTGAAGATTGCAGAAGGCTCTCAGAGGGATCGATCTGCCTGCCAACCATCTTAAACTCATTGCTCCACAGTTTCAGGGGAGTAGCACTGAGCCTGGCAGGGATCTTCTGCCCAGGGCTCTCGGGGTGAGTACTAATGATTGACCTCGTCATTGTTCTTGTTGGGGGCTCCCAATTCTGTCTTCCTGGGATGCAATTCAGAGTGGACCTCTGATCGTTTGTGCGGTGTGGGGGTTTCCTGCTGTTTCCTCACACATTAATAGCATTTTTACCTATTTTGCACCTGATGGTTTCATGGTCCTAATGTGCATTTTGCCCAAGCTGCTCCAATGTGCACTTTTCCCTAGCCCCTGTAATGCACATTGCATAAAAGCACAGTTAATGCATGCCTTCGGGCTGCCACAGTCTTAATGTGTGCGCTGATGTGATACTTGCCTAATTCTCTATATCTTCTTCCAGGAAACATTTCTTGACCTGTAGCAAGCGAGGTGCCTCATTTCTGGATTCTGCTACTGAGCATTTGTATGACACTACAAGATGTACGCAGAGCTGCACAGACACACTTTGTTGTTCTTGCATGGCAGCTTCTGAGTCATCCCTAGAGGGTCTGCTTTCCCCCTCCCAGCCAGGGGATACAGTTAGTCTGACCTTGCCTACCTCAGGGCAGGAGGTGACAGTGCTATGGGTAAGGATATTCAGCTGGCTGGAGAATCTGATTACACTGGTCAACATTGAAATCGTTACTGACTTTAGGGCCTTTTAATCTGTAGTATCTTGGTGAGCTGAACATGAATATAATATTTAAAATAATTTATTGGCTCTCGTTTTGAAGATATTGCATGTAGTTAAGTTTTGACGTTTCACCATGTAAATTTATCCAGTAGGACATCAACAACATCCCAAATAAGCCTTGAATGATGTAATATTGCATCACATTGCATAATATCAGCATGCACACATCATCCAGAGTTGATTGCATCATTTTCTGATGCAATGCAATACTACTGCCAGACGGCTGCTGAAGTCATCTGACGTCAGCAGTGTACTAAACGCAGTCGGAAAGGTTGAGCATTTAAAATATTTCAGACTGTGTGCGAGACAGTTTAAGCTACTGTTACTTGTAACTTTTTATTAATTATATAATTTTAGCCATTTAGGTACAATACAGAACAGTAATGCCGCGAAAGTGCGTTAATACTGTTGACAACTTCTGCTATATTTGTGGGGCAGTGACATTTGCCAACCAGAAGAAAAGTTATCACTTCTCAACTGAAGGCATATCATCTTTACTTTGGATGCAAGATTGGTGACCAAGACTGGGCCCCACATATATGCTGCGCTACATGTACAACATAGCTTTCACAGTGGTTGAATTGCAAAAGACCATCAATGCCGTTTGCAGTCCCCATGGTGTGGAGAGAGCCAAGCAACCACATAAATGACTGTTACGTCTGCTTGGTTCCTCCTCTTTCCAGCGGAATAACGAAGCAAAAGAAGTCAAGCATAGTCTACCCAAACATTCCGTCTGCATTGAGACCAGTTACACATGGTGAGGGACTTCCTATTCCAGAACCTCCACCAGAATATTCTCTTGATTCATCTGATGAGGACGAGGGTGAGCCGACCTGTTCTTCTCCTGGTCCGTCAGCATGCAGTGACTCAGATTTTCACTGGGATGTATATCAACTCCACACAGAATAACACAGGAAGAACTAAATGACCTGGTTCATGATTTGGACTTATCCAAGAACAAGGTAGAATTGCTAGGATCAAGATTCCCAACAATGGAATCTTCTAGAAGATGTCAACATTACTTCATATCGAAAGCGCCACCAGCAGTTGGAGCCTTTCTTCAGAAAGGAAAGTAATCTGGTATTCTGTTCTGATATTGAAAGCCTCATGAATGCCTTAAAAATAACTTATGACCCACAAGACTGGAGACTATTTATAGACTCTTCGAAACTGAGTCTGAAGGCTGTGCTTTTGAACGAATGGAAACCGTCTTCCATCTATTCCAGTAGTGCATGCCGTCCATGTGAAAGACATAACTTAAAGCATCTACTGACTTCCATTAACTATAACAAGTATAGCTGGTGACTTGAAGGTAGTTGCCCTTTTAATGGGACTGCAGCAGGGATATATAAAATACATGTGTTTCTTATGTGAGTGGGATAGCCGAGCAAGGGATTGGCACTACTTGTGGAAGGAATGGAATCGTAGACAAAATGTAACAGTTGGAGAGAAGAATATCCAGCACCCAGCTCTGGGTGAGGCTCACAAAATCCTGCTACCACCCCTTCACATCAAACTAGGTTTGATGAAAAACTTTGTGAAAGCCATGGACCGCACTTTGCCAGCTTTCTGATACCTGCATGAAAAATTCCCTCAACTCAGCGAAGCAAAGATTAGAGGGAGTTTTTGTGGGTCCTCGGATTCGAGAGCTCTTCAAAGATGACCGGTTTAACAACTTGCTGCAGGGTGATGCGAAACAAGCATGGAATGCTTTTCGCCTAGTGTCAACAAACTTTCTCAGGAATGTTAGGGCAGAAAACTACAAGGAACTAGTAGAAGACATGCTGATTCAGTATCAGAAACTTGGCTGCAATATGTCTCTAAAGATCCATTTCCTTGGTTCCCATCTCAATTTCATTCCTGACAACTGTGGTATGGTTAGTGATGAACAGGGCGAACGTTTTCACCAGGATATCGCAACGATGGAGCAAAGATACCACGGAAAATGGTCCACTACAATGCTGGCTGACTACTGCTGGACACTCCCCAGAGAAGCTCCCGAACAGCTGTACAAGAGACAGGCGAAAAAATGTAAGAAGTAGTCTGACTTGGTTTTTTACAGGTATTAACTGAAGGCCTATTATATTTACTATTGACATGCATTTCGTGATGTAAACATTAATTCTTGTGGATTACAAAAATACTAGAGCCAACTTTGCAATTTCACTGTCATATTCATGTTCAGCATATAAAAATTGATAAGAAATGACTATTTTTATTTCAGTAACATGACTTTTGTAAAAATTTGACTAGTGTTACCGTGCTGTGAGTTGTTCTTCGCCCTTTAGGGGGTCTGTTGTGGATGTGCTCTCAGACATTGGGGAGTCATGTCCAAGAGGAGAGCTTCCAGACTCTGGATTGTCCTCCCAGGAATTCTTTTCCTTTTTGCAGCAGGTCCTGGTCCTTCTAGTGTGGTGAAGTGGCAGCCAAGTCATCTTTGGGGTGCCTCCAGGTGCAGTCTCATGCGGGGCAGACTGAGAGTTGAAGCCCTGTTTGATTATCTTTGACTAAGTGTCACTGGCGAGGAGTGCCTCCCTGGAGGTAAGTAACAGCAGGGAACTGTCAGATTTTGACTATGACTTGCATTCAGATGGCTTGGTACTGGGCTGTGATGTGGATGAAGAAATACTGTTGCCTTCAGAGGATTGTGCAAAAGCCTTTCTCGGAAGGAGGCGGTGGCATTGATTACCAGGGTCTTATCAACTTTGAACTTGCTGTATGCTTTTGGCACTGAGCAGAAGGTACATCCGCTCCTTCAAGGGGTGTGAAAATACATTGCTGTCTTCCTGTTCCCGACTCCCTGCTTAAAGGGTGAAGGGTGTGTAAGAGGATCTCTGCTCTCCCAGAGGAGGAGTGCATTGAGTGGTTTGGGATTCCCAAGGTGGATGCGCAGGTTACGGCAGTTATTAGACGGACCACCATTCCTGTGGAAGACGGATCAGCCTTAAAGGATTCTATGGACCATAAGATGGATTCATGATTGAGTAGCTAGTTTGCCATGGCAGCTACTATTCTGCAGCTGGCAGTATGTACCAGCCTAATACCTTGAGCCCTGCTCCAGTGGCTCCACTCTCTTCTGCTGGATGATACTAACCCTCTTTGGGAGTCTGCTATGGCTTTCCTTTCTGATGCCCTGTTTGACCTGTCGGTCGGGATAGTGTCCTGATGACTGTGTCTTGGTGTTGGATTAGCTCCAGCACTGGGCCAGCCTTCCAAAGCCTGGTTGGCCCAACTGGCTTTTAATGGGAAGCTTCTGTTAGGAGCCATTTTGGAGAAGCTGTGAAGTACCTGGGCGAGACAAAATCTTACCAACTTCCGGAAGACAGGTCCAAAGGGCTTATAAAGCAGGCTGTTGCCCCTTTCTTGACGGCCTCTGCCTATCTATAGAGGGTGTGCTGGCCGGATTCCTGGAGGTTTTGGGACTCATCTTTACTGACTTGGAAAACCTTCTGCTCTGCTTCTGGGACTTAGGCTGGTTCTCAGTTCCTTTGTGGAGCGTGTGAGCCCAGGGACACTCTCTTCCAAAGGAGGACCCTCCCGGTATGCACAATGAAGGTTTGGGGGCCCATTCCCTGGTTCCTTTGGTTGGAGACAGGCTTCGCCTTTTCTTTCAGGAATGAGCCAAGGTTATCAAGGATTGCTGGGTGCTAGATGCTATTCAGCTTTGCTGTGTCCTGGAATGTAAAAAGCCAATTCTGGATGCTTTCATCATTTGTCCTTATGGGCCTGCGATCAAAGGTGCCACTGTGTGGACCACCTTGGATAAGTTGCTACACCTGAAGGCGGTGGTGCCTATTCCCCTGGACAAGAGGAGCAAGGGCAGATGCTCATTTATTTTCTGGAGCAAAAAAAAAAGACGGTTCCTTCTGGTCCTCAAGGGGGTCAACGAGCACTTGCACATCCTGTGTCTCTGGATGGAAACTTTGTGTTCTGTGATTCGAGCAGTGCGCTAAGGGGAGTTCTTTGCTTTTCTAGATTTGGCCGAGGTGTATTTCATATCCCAATCCGGGCAGATCAGCAGAAGCATCTGTTTTGTCAGGCTTGGCTCTCACTATCAATTTGCTGCCCTCCCTTTCAGGCTATCCACTGCCCCAGGGGCATTCTCCAATGTCATGGTGGCAGCTTCAGTACCAAGGGATCTTTGTCCGAGCCAATCGTCCAGATAGGGATGGACAATCAGTCTGCTTTCAGAAACATCTCAGGTGCTGTCCTGAGTGGGGTCTTTTTGGGAAAGCCTCAGCTGGGTGATCAGTCGGGGGAAAGAGCCAGCTGTTGCCTTCCTAGTCCCTGGAGTTCCTGGGAGCACATTTTGACACTCGATTGGGCAGAGTTTTCCTGCCAGAGGAGAAAGTTAAGACTGTTGGATTTCATGATACTGTCTGTGCGCAGAAGGCTCCCAGAGTCTTGGATTATCTTCAGCTCCTTGGATTGATGGCAGCAACCATAGAGATGTTGCCATGGGCACATGTTCATACGCGACTGCTCCAGTGGTCACTGTTGACTCTCTCAGTTCTCAGGAGTTCAAGCACAGGCTTCTGCTCCCGTTGATGGTGAAGGCCAGCCTGTGATGGTGGCAGTGGCAGCAACAGCCCTGTCATCTGAGGAAGGGCATACTGCTGGATTATTTCTCCTGAATCCTACTAATGATGGATGCCAGTCTCTCAGGCTTGGGGACCAGTTGCCAAGAATGAACAGCCCAGTGCCTTTGGAACCACATGGAAGTGGTGAGGGCTATTGGGTTGGCTCTTCTGTGTTTGTGGTTGAGACCGGATGGTTTGAGTATTTTCAGACAATGCCACCGCAGTAGCTTTTGTCAATGGGCAAGGTGGCATGAGGAGCAAAAGGGTGGCTCTGGAGATAGCTTGCCTGGGTGGAGAAGAGCCTCCAAGCCTGTCAGTCCAGCACATTGCTGGGGTGGACTTCATAAGCCACCACTCTCTCTGGATCTTGGAGAATGGGAGTTGAGTCAGGAGGTGTTTAGTTGATTCTGCACCACTGGGGTCACCCAAAATGGATCTGATGGTGATCCACTCCATTGCCAAAGTTTGCCGCTTCTTGAGTTGCCACATGGAGATGAGAAGAGGGCATCAGTGCTCTGCCCTGACCCAGCTTTGGCCAAGTCAGTGACCCCTGTACGTGTTTTGGTCTTTGGTGGGACATGTGATTTGGCGTATAGAACACCACCCAGTTAAGATTTGTCTGCCTGCCTGCCTGCCTGAGGAGAGCATGGTTCAGAGACCTGATGCAGCTCCTGGAGTTGCCTCCTCTTTGCCTCCATCTTGGTGCCTATTGCAGCAGGACCCAGTAATCCTGGAGGACCTGGCTCCTTCTTGCTTATGGCTTGTAAGGAGACAGCTAGTATGTAAGGGCTACTCTTCAGCAGTGGTCTCTACTCTGCTTGGTGCCCAGAGGAGATCTACCAAGCTAGCATATGTATGGATATGGTGCCTCTGAATGCTGGTGTGGTGCGCGACAGTTTGCTCTTGAGGCAGCCAAGGTGTCCTCCCTGTTGGCCTTTCTACAGGATGGCCTAGATAAGGCCCTTTCCTTTAGCTCCCTGAAAGTTCAGGTGGCAGTTCTGGCTGTTTCTGGGGTCTGATGGGCAAGTTTCTGGCCTTGCACCCAGACATCTCACATTTCTCCAGGGGATTCAGTGTCTGCATCCTCTCTGGTCTGTGATATCTTCCTTGAAGGAACAGTGTCAGGGGAAGCATAAGGATCTTCACCTGGTGGATGTCTGGAGAGTGTGCCTCCGGTACCTGGAGATTATAAATTCCTTTCATAAGTCAGATCATCTTTTTGTGCTGTTTGCTGTCCCTCACAAGGGTGAAGTGGCACACAAGTCATCTTTGGGGTGCTGGATTAAGGAGGCCATTGCCCTCATGTATCTGTTATGTAACCTGCTGGTTCTGGAGTGTTTTGTGCGCCCATTCAGTCCGAGCGCATGTGTCCTTTTGGGTGCAGCAGAGCTTGCTAGCCACTGCAGGCATTGGTTGGGCAGCAATGTGGGCATCACTTTTCACTTTTGCCAAGCCATACTGCTTGAATTTCCATGTGTGGGCGGACACGGCCATGGCTGAAGGGTTTTGCAAGGGTTGTACTAAAGCAACACCACCACTGGGTGGGAAGACATCTTATTTGTCTGGACTGGTCTAGCAGGATGATATGGAAGGTGATATTTTACTTACTAGTTAACCCTTTCGCGTCCACATAATTGTGTAGTAACTGAATTTTTTTTTCTGTTAAGATTTGAGCTAAATGATGCAGAATATAAAGGTTGTTTTTTTTTTTTTTGAAAATTTTTCTAAAACAATATTTACTGTTGCCATATGGCAACTACGGTCCTGAATGGCTGAAAATTACAAAACAGTCTCGGTATCAGTTTCATTTACTGCTGGGTGTGATAGTTGAAATACATTGTTTTCAGATGTCAAGCACAGATACACATCACATTTCACACACAGTGTGTGGATTTTTTGGAAATATAGAATCTGGTGAAACATTTGGGGGAAAATTTGAAGTTTGCCATATGGCAACAACAGCCATGAAAGGTTTAATGTCTTATCCTTGATTCCTGCTAGACCAGTCCAGGGCCCGCCCCTAAAACTGTATTTGCTCTGTCCTTTTTGCTGCAATACCCTTGGGTCTGCTACAATTTTTTTTTCCACTTGGCTCTGCAGATTCATCTTTTGACAGCTTTCTGTTTATGCTTTCCGATACATAGTTCTTTCCTGTTGATTACCCATTGTTGCCCACAATTGATGTGTGGGGCTTCCTTTGTTTCTCCCATATGCCTTGGGATGAATACTGAAGAGACCTCCGGTGGCTGAGGGAAACAGAGGCATAGAAGAGATGTCATTGAAAGCTGGGCTTTCCATTGGTTCTTTGTCTCCACCAATCTGCTGGTAGAGAGAACATAACCCACTTGTCTGGATTTGTCTAGCAGGACTCAAGGAAAGGACATTATCTAGTAAGTAAAATGTCACCTTGGGCATTTGAAAAAAAATGTATATTTATGTGCCCAAATTAAAAATTGCCTGCTAGGAAGCAGGGTCAGCTCTAAAAAGTGTCACCCCCTCCTCCCCCCCCCTTTCCCCAAATGGGAAGAAGGAAGGGTTTCAAGGGATCCCTTCAGTTCACCCTTCCCTACTGTTGGTCCTGCTATCGAGAACTGTCAGGACATCCTATAACCTTTGTCAATAGATCATCCATAAAGAAAAAATTGCAATGCTCATAGAATTTGAACACTGAAACCAGTGTTTATGGTTATCATTTTATCTGTGCTGAAGTACTTGTTCTCTGGATGAGGCAGAATTTAGATCTATTCTCACTAACTGAACATATTTCTGTCTCACATTCTGATTATATATGCAAACGCTGTCTTAATTTGCTCTGCCTTGCTGTTTCAAATTCATACTAATCAATAGGATTTTTCTTAGGCTGACTTTGTACAGCAAGGTTTTATTCAGCCAACATCTGTGTGTTTCTTTGGCCAGCTGTGTTAATATTATCCCTTAGACCAGGCCTACATTTCAGGTGCTGCTGTGTTGCATCCAAATGTTTTTCAAATTCTTTGGCTGGGCAATAACTTCAAGCCAAGCGGGTCATAAAAATAACTCATGGCCAAAAAAAAAATACCAGTTGCTGATTGAGTTTATAATAATTTTCAGAAAGTATGCTTGGGTATGGTGGATAGTGTATTGGTGAAATACGAAGCTTAAATAATAAAGCCTACACAGTGTAGGAGGAATACATTGTGCCTCTTAAAATAATTGTAATGCCAAATTATGCTGTACAGTAATGACTGAGATGGCTTGTGAAAGTGCACAGCACAATGGTTGGTTATCAAATCATTGCAGGTTTAAAAGCATATACTCAAGTAAACTTTATATTAAACAAGTCCTGTTGTGTTGCTAGTTCTAGGTAATTTATACTACCCCCTGTGCTATTTCTAGCACATTATTCAAAGTTGTTTTGCAGCTCTCCCTTCTTAGAAATGCAATTTTTAAATCTAAAGTTTTTATTGTGAGATGTGTGATATTTTGCAGAACTTGTTTTCACTATGTAAAGCAAAAACTAGTGTTTTGTAAGGCTCTTGTGATCAGGATGATGACGGTTTTCTCTCCCATGCTAACGAAATTTGGCCCTGATTATATAGACTGGTAAGTGGTGCTGTATTTAGGCTTTTCTGCAAATGCATGCCCATGCACCCATAGCCTTGACTGGGGGATATTCTCCAACTATTTAATCCTATTTTATTCATCTTTTTTTTTTTTCCAGAATTATGATCTTACACCCAGATGAAGTAAGTTCGTCTGGACAAAAATTAACCTTTTTATACTTTGTCTTGATAGCCATGGCTATGTGTCGGTTATGATTCCTGTCATCTTATGGAGGCGGAATTTTCTGTGGCTATAAAGAACCATCATGAACAGGAGTCCATTGTAATTGCAGAAGAAAAAACATAGATGCTTGAGTTTTGGTGTTCCTTCCTGGAAGCTCTCTTGATGTCTTGACTATTTTTAAAGGTCTTTTTGGAGTTCATTTCTAGCGTCAATAGGCTTGGGCAGGTGTTTGTTGGGAGTGTGATAGTCAAAGGCCTTATTGTTAATCTTCCACACACCCATGAATTTCAGTCGGGAAGAACTCATATAGCCTGTCATGATATTGGTGTGAACCCAGCGATAGTCATTTGCAGGGCTAGTGCTAGGCAATGGGTGAACTAGGTGATTGCCTAGTGTACAATTGTTCTGGGACGGCCCATTGCCATTGCTGCTGCTCCTCGCCTCTCCAGGACTTGCAGTGGCAGCAATGACTTTAAAACTGCACCATAATGCTTACCAAAAGCGTCTGGTGCTGTTCCTGTTCATGCTCAGTTCATGCTGCCGCTCCCTCTGATGCAGACCTCCTTTTGCTGGTCCAGCAGCTTCCACCCCACGCAAAAGGAAGTCTGCATTGGAGGTGGTGGAAGTACGAGCAGCGTTCGGTGCTGGAGGCTTTTGGTGAGTACTGCAGAGGGGGTGGCAGGAATGCGGTTTACCCAGGGTGTCTCATATCCTTGCACCAGTCCTAGTCATCCAGCAGTAACCGTAGCCAATACCAGAGGCCAGGTGGCAAGCAGTGGACCTCAAAGGAGGGAGATCACCAGACTCCTAATGATTGAATAATCAAGTATAACTGGCCATCTCCCCAGTCCTTAAGCTAGAAAGAGAATTTTTTGCTTCTGCATAGATTTTAAAAAGGTTAAGTCTCACTAAGCTGGTAACCTACCTAAGTGCTCAGGTTGATGAACTGATTGAAACACTGGTGGCAGCCCAGTTATCTGTACACTGGACCTAACCAAGATGTTTTGTCAGGTGACCCTTACTCCAGCAGTCAAAAATAAATCCAGCCTTTTCACTCCTAAAGGGCTGTTCCAGTTCACTGTACTGCCATTTGTACTTCATGGCATTTCTGATACATTGCAGTTGCTGGTGAACTGCCTCTTGAAACCTCACAGCAGTTATGAAATGCTTATCTTGACAACATTGTAATCTACAGGACTTACTGGCAGACTTATTTTAAAAGAAGTACAAGCAGTCCCTACAAGTCTGTGAAAGGTGGGCTTGACTGCAAATCTGATGAAGCGCTTCCTGAGAGGTCAAGAAGGCCAATACTTGGATTATTCTATCAGAAAGGGGCAAGTACATCTATAAAGATGGAAGATAGAAACCATCATGTGGGTACTCGTTCTCTAGTAAAATTAATAGATGAGAGCTTTCCTAGGCCTTTTCAGGTCTTAATGATGCTTTATCCCAAACTTTGAAGAAAGCAGTGGTCCTCAAACCAGTCCTGGAGGGCCAGAATCCTGCCAGGTTTTCGGTATATCCCTAATGAATATGCATGAGAGAGAGATTTGCATGCACTATCCCTATTGTATTTGAAGTTCTCATGCATATTCATTAGGGATATCCTGAAAACCTGACAGGTCTGTGATGCTTCAGGACTGGATTTGGAGACCCCTGGTCTAGGAGATGGATGAAGTCTTCCAAGTGTTAAAGGAGCTTCTTTACTTGGAGCCAGCTCTGAGCCCAGACTTCTCTCAGCCCTTCATTGTATAGATTGACACCTCAGAAGTGAGCTTAGAAACAGTTATGGCACTAGCAAAACAGGTATGCATATATATGGATTATATCTCAGTTGTATGTGTATATTTTCGAAATAAAACACGAGACACCTTAAGAAGAAAACCCAGTTTGGGCAGCATATACTAGAGAAGCAGGGCTAGGAACATCCGGTGGCCTTTATAAATCGTAAGGAACTTCTCAGGAGAAGAATTGTGCAGGCATTGAGAAAGAGGGCCTAGTAATAAAATGGACACTGGGAGCATTTCTTACATTTGGGTTGCATGTTTCCTTTGGAAATAGACCACCAGCCACTTAAATGGTTTGCCCATAATAAAGAAATCCAGTGCAAACCTCTTGTGATGTTTCCCTAGCCTACAATCCTTCACTTAAGAAATATTGCACAGGGCAGGCCGAAACACCAAAATGTGGATTTCCTTTCCTAGGAGCCCCAGTAGAGGTAGGCACTCGACCCAGGAAGTTGAGCTGAAGGGGAGAGTGTGCATTAGGAGCCCTCCACGTTCCTTAATGTTTTACGAACATTTTTGTGCTGTTTAAGAACCTTTTACATATAAAATTTCTTGTTGTGTTTTGTCATCCTTATTTCATTTTTAATACACTGCTACAGGCATTTTAAGTTTGTTTCATACTGTAACAGTTCAGGCCACCTGACTGCAAAGACTTCCTTTAGGAAACATAACTCTTGCTCATTAGTAGCCTTTATGGGGAAAAGAAGCAGTTACAAGTTCACCGTCTTCATTACAATGAATGCTATTAAAATAAAGTTATGTTTCAATAAAAATAGAATAGTGCCGATGGAGTATGTTCTGTGCCGAGTTGTCATAAAAAAAGTGAAACAGGCATAAATTAAAGCATTCAACAATGTACCTGTATAAAGTGGGTTTTGCATAAATAGAACAAATGGAGTTAGCGCAGTACTTTGCAGGCCTGGTAAATTTGGAGCCCTATTTTTAGTAGAATGTCTAGTCAAACCTTAGTCCTTAAGTAGAAACAAAGCTAGCATTTTTGTAGCCCATTATTTACAATGTCTCCTGACATTCCTTTTAGGTTGGTTGCACTTTCAGAATCTAGTAATATTTCAGGAATCATAGGCTGTTTCGGGGGGGGGGGGAATTGATGAGGACGGCAGTCCCAAAGCTCTCTGGAATTTAAACCAGCATGAAGTAACCCACAATGAATGGAGAATTGTCTGTGAAACCTCTTGAAAGGCTTATCCTGTAAAAGCACAGCCTTTATCTTTTTAGAGCGGTTTCATTTCATGTGACTGGATGCTGGAATTAGAGCTTTCTGTGCAAGGTGTGATATGTGGTTTGTGGTTTTTTTTTAAAGCTATGTTGTGTTTATAGTTGTATTGGCATGTTGGGTTTATTGTATCAAGATACAAGGGGAGCTTAACAACCCTAGTTGGTGGTTTTGGTGGTTTTTTTTTAAATTATTAAAATAATTTTTAATAATTATTAATCACAACACAACCAAAACAACCAACTCAGCCATTTTCTTCTCAGATTCCTTACTCTCTCCCAGGATGTACATGTTGTTTTGCCCATTTCATAGATCAGCACGTTTGAGGAAGTTACATGACATCTCTGCAGACTATTTTACAATATAAGAGTGGATCAGAAGTACATTCAGATTAATTGACTAGGGTTGTTAAACTCCCCTTGTATCTTGATACAATAAACCCAACATTAAGTGTTTGAAATTGTGTTTGCTGTTTGACAAGATTTATAGTTATATAAAGCCATACTTTTATGTGGGTTTATACTTCGTTGCAATATTTACGTTTAGGAATCTAGAAGATTTTGGTGTTCACAGTATAGCCAATTGACAGGCTGCAGTGGTAGACTTGAACAGTTTCTGGGCCTATCTGGCAGGCCACATGCTATGTAATTCACTAGAAACCCTAGAGGAAACAGGTGCTTATGAAGCCAGATCTGTTTGGTGGCTACACAGGGGACTTAGGAAGCTGGATGTTTGTGCAAGAACCATACTGGTATTGTTGGCTATTTAGATTATTACTGAGCTTTTGTGGTTAGGCATTGGAAAGGTGGATGCTGGAGAGAAATTTGAGGTCTTGTTTGTTCTTCCCTCCAATAAGATGGAAGACAGAAGAGGAAGACTCAGACTTCTGGGTAAGAAATCCTGCAGGCTGTTCTGCTGGAATGTACCCTTAGCTATGTGGAGAGGATGACTGAGCAGATTGGATGGTCTGGATCTCTTTCTGCCATCATTTGCTATCTAATTCAAACAGCTGTGCAGTGGGAAAGTTTAACTGGACAACCTTTGATCAATTATATATTATTGTTGAGGCTGAATAACTTTAGAGCAGAGAGAACTTTAAACCTGCTGTTTGGCCGGCCTCAGTTACCAGAACACTTTGGACACAGAGTGCAGAATTTCAGTACTGACTGGCCTGGCCAAAAAACAAACACAGAGGGGAATTTTAGAAGATCATCCAAGTGCAATTTGGGACACTGAACTCAAAACATCTGAAAAAAATGCAGGTATGTTCTGGTGTAGACACTGTTTCACAAACCTGTATGTTCTCGATAGGGATGTCTGCAGGGGCGTCTACTTAGACATCTTCAGAACCATAATTCAGAGCACTGATGTCTAGGATAGCATAATGGTTAAAGTAGTGGCTTAGGAACAGGGCTGCCAGGGTTCATATCCCACTGGACTGATTTAACTGAAAAAGCAGTCTCTTCCGATGTTTGTTCATCACTAGTTGTGACTCGGAGCAGGTCTAAAGTTAGATGTGGTGCTGGATGTCCATGATTCTCTGACCAGGTGAAGACATTGAGGATCACTGGAGCTCCCTGGCCATGCCTCAAGGTTCTTGGGAATGCCCCTTTTCATATTTGGATGCCCTCACTCTGGGGACATCCCCAGAGCCAGCTTCTGAAATGGTTCTGGGGACAGTCTCTCTGCTTTGGGCATCTTTATGCCAGTTTTCAGACACCCAAAGCATGAATAGGGATTCCAAAATGCCCCCCATACTCTGGTAATGCCCCTAGCATAGCCTTTTATTCACCAGATACATTTTGTCTGGGCAACAATTTATCCCCGATACATTTTGTCAGGGCAAAGAGCGATGACTTCAACCTGCAAGTTTCACTGGTTAGCTTCAAGTTAACAGGGGAACCCTTTTGTATATGGCCCTATATCTACACTTTCTGTGATTAGAAAAAGCAGAATGTAAGCACCGATACCTCACTGTGAGTACCTCTGTGGCTAGGAATCCTGACATCGAGCCTGGTGTGAACATAAGCAGATTCACAGTGGCAAACTGTGTGGAATGTTTCCAGACTAGAAACTTTTCTCACAGCTTTTTACACGCTGGATTTTGACAGGACAGGTTGTGCAAACACAAAGCTATGGCCCTGTTCTTGTGAAACATGGGATTTGCAGTACCCACACAGTAATCAAGGCCATGCCGTAATGTCTCATCTGGTATTTTCATTTAAGTGTTTTCTGTATGAGTTTCCTCCCCCCACCCCCCTCTCCCCCTTCCACAGTGGGGATTGCAGCTGTGATAAAAAGGATAGTGGGGAATGAAAGGAAGCACTGTAACATCAGTAATGAATGTCTGCATAGTACAGAAGGTGAGCGGAATTTGTTGTTTTGCAATTTGATTCAGTTTAGATTCAAACAAAAAAAGTTTGAAGCAAAGTGCACTAACATCAACCAGACCCGTGAATCAGAAAAGAGTTAAGAGTATTTCCTTCTCAGCTATTTACAGAATAATCGGGTCAATTTGTCCAGAAACCCTATAAAACAGTTAATAGACAAAGACTAACTGTTAATGCATTTTATAACCTTTGACTGATACATAAATACAGATAGTATCGTGCATTTCAATTTTAGGTTAAATATTCCAATTGAGATGAAAGCAGTGGTCTTAATGGAAAATACTCTATTAACCCACTGGTGTGGGGTGGCGCTTTTTTGTGCATCTTGTCTTTCTAAAGCTGTCCAAGGAAATATAAATTATCAGTGGAAAAAGTTGTTGTTTTTAAATTCCCCTGAATCTGTGAAATGTGCATAACGTCCAAAAGGGCTATGTTGCTCTCGGCACTGGACCTATGGAACTTCCCCCCCTCACCCCCAAAGAATTAAGAGCCCAAAATGTCCTCAAAGACTTTCGCAGATCCCTCAAAACCCACCTGTTTGTGGATTCCTATGGACAAGTAACATAACTTTCAAACACCACAACCCTGCCACATGCGGCCATCAACAGCCTGCACGCCCGACTGAGAACCAACTCCCAATACTCTGTATATCCCGTCATCCCCCCTCCTGTTGAATGTAGATCCCCCATGTTATGTTCCTAACCACTTTGATTGAAGGATAAGGTGGTATACAAAACAGGTTAAATAGGCATGAAGTACATTTCTTCCTGCCAATCCTTTAGACTTTGTAATGCCTACTAATCATAATTTTTGATGGGGGAATCAAACTCTTGTTTGAGAGTATGGGAGCATGGATCTGTGCTTTAGTGATGTGGTCTTAGACATTCTGTGTGTCACCTAAGAAACCATTATATATATATCTCCTTTTATTTGAGCCATGCAACTAAGTATTTTATGGCCCAAAGACTACAAATGAAAAGTTGGCCCATTTTAACACTGCATTTGTATCACACTCGATATAGATCTATAAATCTGTTTTTGAAATATTTTATATATATATTAATCAAATATATCTCTTATGCCATTTATAAGGCACTTTTTAGACACACATTCTTATGATGCTAAGTGTGCACTGACCATGTGTTTAGTTTTGCCGTTAATCATGTGTTAAGTGCAACTGCTGTGGGCTGTCAGGGGGGTGTCCAGCAAGTTCCTGCTAGCACACAAATGCGTAACTGAACATACAGCACAGTTAATGTGGGTGCACCTAACACTGTTGCATTGTTATGTGCACCTATACTAATTGCCACCAAGTGCGCAGCTGTTGCCCCTGCAGTAGTGGCAATGTTCTCTGCAGACCCACACTCCACTCCTAATCCTCCCTCTATTCGTCCTAGCAAGTGATGGCCACTCAACTTGCATTTTAGCAGCGGGTAGCAGGCATGCACACACATTGGCATTCTCAGCTGCCAGTTACTGCATGCTGAAATGCACTTTAACCAGTTAGTGGCCTTTAGTAAAAGCCCTCCTTGAGGTCCTTGTCATTCATAGGACACCTTTTTGGAAATTTTCTGTAGTTTATATAATAATGCTAAAACTTGTGAATCAATATTTAGCTTTAATGGCATTCCAGCTTATGTAAGGATACCTTTGTGCAGAAATGTTTTCAGTTAATGTGTATAAAAGTTCATCAGTATTATTTCTCTTTGACATAATTCTTATTTTGATTTTGATTTTCTCTTTCCTCCATTGCCTTTTTTCCTGTCTCTTTGCTACAGTAGCATTTGAGAGGAATCTTGTGGTCCACTTTTATTTCTCATATGGTTTAGCTTTAATTATAACAATTTTGTATATTTATTTGCATTATATATTATGTGATTTACAATTTATGTATGGATTTATGTGTGCATTTTATCTTTTTCATATATGATCCTGTATTTATATGCATATATTGTTGATAGCTGGGAGTGGAGGGCTAGCCTAGTGATTAGAGCAACAGCTTTATACCCAGAGACCAGGGTTGATTCCCACTGGCACTCCTTGTGACCTCGGGCAAGTTGCTTTATCCTGCATTACCTTGGAAGAAAAGGCCTGGCAGTCTACTTCAGTCATACCTTGCCAAGAAAACCCAAGGGCTGCTGGGTTGCTAGTAGATGCATTGTATATACCAGGGCTGTGGAGTCGGTAGATAAATGTTCCGACGACTCCGTTTTTTGTACTTCCGACTCCGACTCCTCTGTATTAATATGAAGGAAAGAAAGGCAACATACATGTCATTACCACAGGACTACTGGCTGGGAAGCCAACAGTCTACTGTATTGAACAGTTTAAGCAAAAGACAAACACAATAAAAACAACAACGTTTTTTATTTTTTTTTTTATTAATCAAGTGGCTGGATAGTAGCAGCAGGCATAAACATCAGAAACAGGAACTTTACCAGTCCAAAAATACAAACCACATTATTTGGTTGTTTTAGAACAAAAACAAAGCTTATCTATATGAACCAAAAACAAAATCTGTAAAACCTAGAAATGGTTTATATTAATCTTGAAATGTAGTTATAGGCTTAGCAAATGCAAATCAATTCAGTGTAGAGTTCTAAGGAAGAGAATTGCCTCTGCCAGATCCTCTTTCATAGAGGCTCTTAAGTCAGACTTTATTATTTTTAGGGCTGAAAATAATCTTTCGACACTGACTTGGGTGGGTGGCGTTGCAGTAACTATTCTGGCCACATCACTAACTATCTCTGGATAAACAAGGATGGCTTCTTCAACAGTAAGTTTTGATGAGCGATCATACTTTTCAACTTCTTCTAGTGCTTTATAAAACTCCTGTTGGAATTTTTTTATTTGGACATTTACTGGTTCTGTAACGCTTATGCAACGTCGCTTTCGTTTAGCAACTTCTATTTTGTTTAAGAAGGAATCAAAGTCTAATTCTTCGTTTGAAGAAGATGATCCTGAGTTACCACTATTGCTTAAAAGAAGAACTTCATCCTGTGGAGGTATTTCAGGTCGTAATCCCTTCATGCGAACTGCTACATCATAGAGGGCCTTTTTCCCAGTAGCAGTCTGTTCACTGTTCAACAAAATTTGGCTCATTGGGTCGACATAAATAGCCGCTAACAAGATTTCATTTTCCAGCAAAAGACTCCCTCTTTTCATCATTGAAGATGCAATGCCCTCAGCTATTAACCCTCCATTTTTGTTCAGGCGATATAACAGGCTCTTCCATTCCAAGAAGAATTTACCCGGGGTTAGATCGTCACATTGCAACCTCTTGGTGACAGTGAAGGGGTGAAAAAGAAGGTTCTCCAGCTCTTTTGTTTGTGTCGGAGTCGGAGCATTGTTTGCCGACTCCGACTCCAGGTACCCAAAATTTCCTACGACTCCGACTCCACAGCCCTGGTATATACACTCTTGAGGCAGGCATGTGGTGCCAGAACATGGCTATGTCAAGCGTGGTTAAGAAAACATATAGGACAGCTCCTATGCGACAGCACACAGATTCCAGAATGTCATTCAGTCCTACTCTCTGCTTTCTGTCTTTTAACCAGTTTCTGGTCCACAATACCACACTTCCTCAAATCCCATGACTCTCTTTAATTTTGCCAAAAGTCTCTCATGAGGGATCTTGTCAAAGGCTTTCTGAAAATTCAGGTGCACCATAAAGCAAAGTGAGCCGGTTGATACTTGTTTTGAGTTAGCCAAGGAAAGTCTTGTTTTATAATGTTTGGTTTTCTCCCATTAAACCATGATTGACTTATATGTTCAGTAATTTTATTCTTTATAATGGCTTTTACCATTTTTGCCTGGGTCCAATGTCTGGCTCACCATTCTGTACGTTCCCAGATTCCCCCCCCCCCCCGGAACCCTTTTTTAAAATGGCATTACATTGGCTATTCTCCAGTCTTTGAGTACTACAGATGATTTTAATGATAGTTCACAGATTGCTAATAGTACATCTGCAGTCTCATCTTTCAGTTCTTTCAACACTCTTGGATGTATACATCCAGTCCAGGTGATTTACTACTCTTCAGTTTAATAAATCTTCCTGGTTTATCGATATGTCTTTCAATTCTTCCACTATCACCTTTTAAATACCATTTCAGACATGAGAAACTTCCCTGCATTTTCAGTAAAGATCAACGCAAAGAATTCATTCAGTCTCTCTCTGCTATGGCCTTGTCCTCCCATAGTACCCCTTTTACCCCTCTATCATCTAATAGTCCAACTGACTCTCACAGGCTTTTTGCTACGAATGTACTTGAAAAAGTTTTTTTATTATGTTTTTGCTTCCATGGCAAGCTTCTTTTCAAATTATCTTTCCCTACCTTATCAATGCCTTGCATCTATCTTGCTAATGCTTATACTGAGGTGCTTAAATTTTGCCAGTGCTTAGTCAGGTCTGGTGAGGTCTTATTCTGAGGCTCCACCAGACTTCAGAATACACAACAACTTTATCACTGGGTCCTACAACACTATAGGAGTTGCAGCATTCACCCAGCCAGAACAACTCTGTTTTGGCAATTGAATCCCTGCTGTCTGGACTAAATGCCAACTAATCCCACTAACAGCATAAACTACATCATCTATGAGATATCTGTGTAAGGCAGTATATGATGCTACAATATTCATTATCCTCCCACACTACCTACCACTGAGGACACAAAGATAAGGCTTCTTCACTATATCACCACTCTACAGCAACTCATGCAATGCCATTAAATAAACTCAGATTTTCAACTAATCATCCATTCAAGAGCTAATCATCAACCTGCAAGAGCTCAAACCACCTCAACCACCCAGCAAGCATGCAGTTTCAAGGTATATGCCTAGTTCTATTAGGACTACTCATTACTGTCCTTTATAGTAAGAGAGAAGGAACCATCTATGCCTCCATCCCAGTCATCTATCACCCAAGACACACCATACAACCCAAGTCATGGTTTTCTTACCACCCACCAAGACAAGCTAATCACTCTAACCTCATCAGAATCTTCCCACAAAACACAATCGCAAAAGTATCTACCCAAACCGAGCACAGAGGAAGCTCCAGTACAATTATATGATCCTGCAGAAACAAGGTCGACATAATAAAAGAGCTCATTGAAGACGACAATATTGCCATCTTATGTCTTACTGAGACCTGGTTCATGGAAATTTTATTTATTTAACAAACAGGTTTTATATGCCGCTTTATCATTTCAATCAAAGCAGTTTACATTGAAACTTAAACTTGGTAATATACATTAAACAGGAACATTGATAACTTGGATTTTTCTGAGGCAATGGAGGGTTAAGTGACTTGCCCAAGGCCACAAGGAGTGCTAGTGAGAATTGAACCCTGGTCTTTGGATTCCCAATACATTCACCCATAACATCCACAACTGCCCACAGACATTGGGAAGAGGTGGAGGGGTCTGTATCCTAACAAAAAAGCTACTTCAGTTCAATGAGACAGATCTCATCTTCACACGCACTCTAGATATGATCACCATCTCAAACAAACACACTCTTGGTCTAGTATACAGAGCACCTTCATCCAGCCCTGATGATCTTTCTATTATTCTCAACACAGTATGCACCCATATTCGCAACCAAAACACATGTCCTGCTAGAAGATTTTAACAGCCTCATTATCCAAACAGCATGCTGCAGAATTTTTAGAGGCCATGATGGAACTCCAATTCTCACAAATAGTCACTAACCCAATTCACATTAAAGGTGGGACTTTGGTCCTCATATTCACCCCCACCTCCCCAACAAATAGAAGCAACCTCATGACATCCTTTGTCTGCATAACATTAATCCCTTGATCCGATCAATATCAAATCGCCTTTGAACTTACCCAACAACAGACCACAAGACTACCAGCTGAATCCACCAACCTTTCTCACAGGTTCCTCCCATTTAACCAGATCTTTATCAGCAAACTGACTCCTATGCTAGACTTTTTCTCCCCAGATGACCACATAATGGTGTTCCACTTAATTATCATGGAGTCTATCTCAGCCACTGCCAAAGCATCATCCACAGATCAGAAATGCAAACACCCAAACATATCCCTTTAGTACTCCAAAACCCTAAAAGAACAGAAATCTAAATTATTTCAACTGGAACGTAAATGGAGAACTTCCAACAACACCAACATACAAGCACCGTACCTAAAGGAACTAAATATATACAGCAACCACACCTACAAAGCAAAACAAGAATACTACACCAACCTTATCAAATCTTCTATCAACAAATCAAGAAAATTATGCAATATAGCTAACGCCACTCATAAAGAACCCCACAATAGCACAAGCAAAGCCACCAATAAAGCCTTACCCGATGGCACATCATCTCCAAGCTAACTACAGGGGCCAGACACATCAACCCAGACCAAGAACACACATGAAACAACTTCAACCTCGTCAGCTACAAACATATTGGCAGCATACTCTCAGCTATCAACTCAACCATCTTGCCACTCGACCCCTGCCCTGTATCCTGGATTTAAGCTAGGAAAAATGCACTCTGTACCCTACATGCAAGATGATAAACAACTCTTTAACACATGAATATCTTCCTCCCTCCTCCACTCAAGCAATCCTCCATCTATTCCATCCTAAAGAAGCAAAACCTACCCCATCTTCCTACAAGCCAATCTCCAGTATCCCATTTATCACCAAAATCATCGAAAAAGTTGTTCAGGAGCAGCTACAAGATCATCTGGATGTACACTCCCTGCTCGATACATAAGATATGCCATACTGGGTCAGACCAAGGTCCATCAAGCCCAGTATCCTGTTTCCAGCAGTGGCCAAGCTAGGTCGTACGTACTTAGCAGTTTCCCCAAAAGAGACAGGTTCCGCAATGCTTGTACTGGATCAAGCATTGATATCCTGGGTCCCTTCTTAATAATGGTTTATGGACCTTTCCTCCAGGAACTTGTCCAAACCTTTTTTTTAAACCCAGCTACACTAACAGCCTTTACTATATCCTCTGGTAACAAATTCCAGAGTTTGATTAGACGTTGAGTGAAAAAATATTTTCTTTTATTAGTCTTAAATAGTTTACCCTGTAGCTTCATTGCATGTCCCCTAGTCTTTCTATATTCTGATAACGTAAACAATCGATCTACGTTTACCCATTCCACTCCGTTCATTAATTTATAGACTTCTATCATATCTCCCCTCAGCTGTCTTTTCCAGGTTAAAGAGCCCTAACCTTTTTAGCCTTTCTTCATAGGAGTATCCTTCCATCCCCTTTACCATTTTGGTGGCTCTTCTCTGAACCTTTTCTAATAACGCTATATCCTTTTTTAAGATACGGCGACCAGAATTGCACACAATATTCGAGGTGCGGTCTCACCATGGAACAGTATAGAGGCATTATATCTTGTTTTATTTTCCATTCCTTTCCTTATTTTATTTATCCATTCTTATATACCGCGCTATTCAGAGTCAGTGCGGTTTACATAAAACAATATTTGCATTACATCAGAACAATGATATCAATGCTTACATTGTAACAGGAAA
Source organism: Ichthyophis bannanicus (assembly GCA_033557465.1). Lineage (NCBI taxonomy): Eukaryota > Metazoa > Chordata > Amphibia > Gymnophiona > Ichthyophiidae > Ichthyophis > Ichthyophis bannanicus. Next base: position 1,558,226,990 of record CM066031.1, on the reverse strand, counting down.
ATAAACTTGGATTGAACGGGGAAGAGGAAACTAATAAGCTAATAACAGAGTTAAATTATGAACTATTTACAGAATTACAGGTTAGAATTAATAGTGAATCATGTATAGGACTGGAGACAGTGAGATGTACCTGGTGTGGTGGTCAGGTATATTCTTAGTTATGAGGTAGGTTGTGGGAGTAAAGAAATGGGTGAAGGAATATTAGTGTGGAGGGGGTTAATAAGGTGAGAAAAATGGAGGATATGATATAGAATGCTTATCATACCTAGCATTCTATTTGCTCTCTTGGCTGCCGCTGCACACTGGGCCGAGGGTTTTACCAACATGTTATCCACAATGACGCCTAAATCTTTTTCCTAGGTGGTGGTTCCTAATGTGGAACCTTGCATCGTGTAACCATAGTTTTGGTGGTTCTTCCCTAGGTGCATAACTTTGCACTTGTCCACTTTAAATTTCATCTGCCATTTTGATGCAACTTTAAATAGTTTTGTGTCATCTGCAAATTTGATAACCTCACTCATTATTCCACTTTCCAGGTCATTTATGAATGTCAAAAAGCAGCGGACCCAGCACAGATCCCTGGGGTACACCACTATTCACCTTTCTCCATTGGGAAAATTGGCCATTTAGCCCAACCCTCTGCTTTCTATCTTTTAACCAGTTCCTGATCCACAATAGTACACTGCCTCCTATCCCATGACTCTTTAGTTTTGCCAAAAGTCTCTGATGAGGGACCTTGTCAAAGGCTTTCTGAAAGTCCAGATACACTATATCAATATCAATATACTCACCAGTACGGCTTCTGCCCTCAACATGCTGTAGAAATACTCAGTTTCTCTGCTAAACACACTTATCAAAGGCACTGAAATCATAACACAAGGCTTTATACTCATCTTCCTGGACATATCAGTTGCGTTTGAATCAGTTTCGCATCAACTCCTCCTTCTAAACAGACTTCAGAACATAAGGATTCAAGAAAATGGTTTGTGTCTTACCTATTAGACTCTATATAGCATATCAAATCTGGTAACCTCTCATCCGCACCTTTCCCTCTCAGCCAAGAAGTACCACAAGAGTCTGTACTCTCCTCACTATTGTTATATATCCATTTACAGCCCCTCTACAAAATCATCAAAAACCATGGAGTCAGCTACCTAATATATGCAGATGATATTATGATCTTCACCTAGTTTGCCAGACTACACCACAATCTCCAACTGCTTTTCAGCAATCAATCTATGGCTCAAGGAACACAATCTCTCAAAGTAAATCACAACAAAATAGAAGCACTTCACATCACAAGAAACAAGCAGTTCAATCGTTCACCCACAATCGTGAAACACACCACTCGCAGTCAAAACCCAAATCAAGTATCTGGGCATCACTCGATCAAGAACTCAACTTTTAGCCACAAATATGTTGTATTACCAAGTCTGTCTTTCTTAAGCTTTGTACACTAAAGAACCTATGCAAACTCCTCTCCCCAACAAACTTCCATGCAGTCTGTCAAGTAATCATGCCAAGTTTTGATTATTGCAACCCCATATACCAGGGCCTTCCCAAGAGCACCTTATATCCCTTAGAACTAGCGCTAAGCACTGTTGCTAGAACCAGCAAACTCACATAACCCCACTCCTTAAACTGTACTGGTTGCGCATCACAGGCAGAAATAAATACAAAATCATGCTAATCACTCACAACATCTTAAATAAACAGTAAGCTACCAGCCTCCACTACTAGCAAACAACAACTCCGATTAGATCCAGGAGAAAACCTATGGGCAACATGCTTGAAATACCCACTGACCAAACCCTCATACAGCCAAAGAACCAACTAGAGCCTTCTCACTTTACACTCCCACCATATGGAACTCTATGCCACCTCCAAATAAGATCCATCCAGCTAACCAGCCAATTCATCAAAAAACTAAAGACTTTGCTGTTCCTGCAGTTTTATGGAGCAAACATAGAACATTAAACGCCCCCGCTTTGCAAACCTGTTGCACCTTTCTAAATATTTAAGCCTGTTTTTAAACCATTCAAGGATTAATAACTGTTGCAAATAGGGTAGCCCAAAACTGATGATAAATAACTGTTATACCTAATGTTCTGTGGAATGTGCACTTTATTCTAGTGTGTTTAACCTTAATGCACTCAGTTCTCTGAAAACCATCTTGACTGGTAGAAAGAAGGTATACAAAAAGATGTTAAATATTGTTTCCTGGGTTTTTTTCTCATTTTTGCTCCTCTTTCCATTTTCTGAAGGATGCTTTTTTGGCTATAAAGCCTCTCTGACCTCACCTTTAAACCATGCTGGCAGTTTTTTGGACTTCTTTCCACTTTTCTTAAAGCATGGAATACATCTGTTCTTGGCTTCCAAGATAGTATTTTTAAACACCCATGCTTGATGTAAACCTTTAAAGTTTGCAGCTGCTCCTCTTAGTTTTTTTCTTAACTATTTTTTCATTTTATCATAGTCTCCCTTTTGAAAGTTAAAAGCTAGTACTGTAGATTTCCTTGCTGTCCTTCCAGTTAATAAATCAACAGCATCATTCTGTGATCACTATTGCCAAGTAGCCCCAACATCTTTATCCCTTGCACCAGATCCTGTGTTCCACTAAGGTCCAGAATAGCTTCCCCTCTTGTCTGTTCATGAACCAGCTGCTGCAGTCATTTATTTCATCTAGAAACTTTATCTCTAGCATGTCCTGCAGTGACATTGACCCATTCAATACCGGGGTGATTCAAAATCACCCATTATTACTGTGTTGTAACTTTTGTTAGCTTCATGGTCTTAGAAGTGGTCTTAATGGAAAATATTTTGGATCCATACCATGAATGAACTTGAAAACTAATCACAACAGCTTAAATGGTACTCTTCACCCCCCCCCCAAGGTACCAATGCAAGGCCATCAACATGGAAGAGACATGATATTGCCTATTGGCTTTGGCTAATATTTGCACGGTTATATTTTGTAGTATTTGTAACTGAACCACTTGATGTTGTGTCAGGGCACAGTAAAATGAGTTACAATCGTCACTTTTATAATAAGCTACCAGACATAAATTCTAAAAGAGCAGGTAGTCACACAGTTTCCAAAGCAGTTCCAACCCACAAAAAGCATGTTTCACAACTGCTGAAAATGCATATTAAGGTGGTAAATTTATAAAACCATTTCCACATGGATGTAGACACATACGCTTGGTAATGTCCTCTAATAATAAAATACTGACGAGCATAAAAAGTATGTGCTTTGACATAATGGTGTGTAGTTCACTGATAGGCATGAACAGATTAGACAAAGTGTGAGCAGAGAGCACAAGTACACATGTAGACTATAAAATACCTTTAATTTACTGTCACACACCGAAGTGTAGTGTGCACTGTAGAGGGTACATTTTCTGCTAGCACAATGATTTCTCAAGGCTTCTGGGCATGGCCCTTTTAATAAGGCACTCAACACCTTTAAGTACCTGGTTTATTTTTTTATCTCAAAATAAAATGAATAGTTTATGCTGGAGAAGTATTGGCTTTATGAATTCCTGCCCTCTAAGCAGCTCTGCTACCCAACAAGCACTGTGCCAGGATTGTACCATCCCATCCAGAGTCACAATCGGTCCATCAGGTTGAAATCGACAAAAAAAACAGCTGACCTTTTTGCAGCATAGTTATCCCAAAGTGTTCAAATAAACTTAAAATCCTTATAACCCTTCTGCTTTCATCAGCCCTTTATATCCAACAGGGAGGCAAATCATAAGCCAGAGCCAACACTTCCCTCCTCCCCCCCCCCCCCCCCCCAATTCAAAATCAGGCTGTACTGGGCTTGGCAACCTTTGAAAACTCGCAGGGCTGTGGATTAAGTGAATCTGGATTTTCTATCCAGCTTTCTCACTTCTGACTGGCTTGGCTGTTCTCCTTTGGAATATTGGAGCAGCCCTACCCCCTTGATCTTTCTCAGAGGTATTTTACCTCCTGCACACCCCTTGTTAGAAACAAATCAGTGCTGGGAATAGCTCCATTCACAAGTGCAGTTTGTTTATTTAACATTTTTTATATACCGTCCTTCTACAAATCAGGACGGTTTACATAGAACAATTTATAGCAGTATGTTTCAACTGTTTTATATAGAACAATGAACAGGGATAAATGTGTACCAGAAAATAGAAACAAAACGTGGAACTATTTACTCAATAACTATGTACATGGTATATACAGGATAAGAGATACTACATGGTTTTTGATCAACATTGAGAGAGGAGGGGGAAGCAGGGGGCTAAGAATTAAGGTGGTTGGGAGAAGTGCTCCAGGAATAAGTAAGTTTTTAACTTTTTCCGAAACTCGGAGTGGCTGGAGCAGTTTCACAGGATATGTGGAAGGGTATTCCATAGGGATGTGGCATAGAGGGAGAAGGCCCTGTTACTAGTAAATTGTTTGCTATGTCTCTTGTTTATTGAGATAGTAAGTAGGTTCTTGGTAATGGAGCGACGTGTTCTTGTGGTGTTGGTGGAGGAAAGGAGAGGGGAGAGGCATGGGGCGGACTCATTGGAGATAATATGTGTAATGGTAAGCACCTTGAATTTAACTCTGTATTGAATAGGGAGCTAGTGGAGATTATAGAGGACAGGTGTGATGTGGGACCGTCTAGGGCTGTTGGATAAAAGTCTGGCTATCGTGTTCTGGGCCAGTTGGAGGGGTTGTAAGCAGTGCTTGGGAAGGCCATGGTATACCAAGTTACAATAATCAAGAGAGGGGATTGTGAGAGCCTGGCATATGGCACGAAAGGAGCCAGGACTTAAGAGAGGTTTGAGGTTCCGTAGAGTGCGTAGCTTAGCTTAGCTTAGCGTATATTGTGTTAGTGGTTCTCTTAATCTGATCTGTGAAGGAGAGGTTCTGATCAAGGATGATACCAACATATTTCACTTGGTTTTTTATGGGGAGGGAGAGATCACCGATAGTAAGGGTTAGAGGTGGGGTGTATGAAGTATTGGAAAATTGAAAAACAGTTGATTTCTGCTATTCACCTCAGGGGAAACCCCTTATTCTTTCTGCATTTGCACCTCCCCAAGTCATTCCCTACAGCCCATTTTATACCTGTAAAAGGTCAAGCAAGTGAACTTGCACACTTTGATGCCCAACCTCCTGATACACCATTTCCTCAGGTAACTAGCTGGATGATTTAGCTACTTCCAGCTCCATAGGTTCAGGGGATTCTTGGATTGCATATAGCTCATGAAGAGAGAGATTCCGGGCAGGGGCCATGCTGGCCTTCAGGGGCTGCCTGAAATATTGCTTGTCTGCCCAGGGAGGTATGAAACGCCATATATGTGGCAGAAGTTACATTAGGTGTGAAAAGCTGCCTTGTCCATGAAACCCACAAGGGCATAAGTAAGTAAAAAGCCTGTACATTAACTGTTGGAGGCAAGCCCAGCATCTGTTCTGAAGTAAGTTCAGAGCTCTGATGCATACCGCATGGGCGTTTAGTCCCATGCCTCCGCAGATAGTGCAGGCGCATCTGCATTACATCCAAAATCATGCAACACGGGCCCCAGCACAAAATAAAGATGTAAAAATTGTATGTTGATGCAGTGGTGCAACCTGCCCCACCATCCCCCTTCCTTTCCCGACTTTCCCTGGACTCATCTGGGGTTTACTTCTGGTGTCTAGCGGACCAGAACAAGAGTGATGGTCCTCCTACTCCTGCCCCCAGAGTTGCCAGGGTTCAAAATGGCAGCTATAGCCCCTAGCTCAATTTATATGGAAGACTGACCGCTAGCGGTAGTACTAGAAGACTACTGCTAGGGCTCATAGCTGCCATTTTGAATCCTGGTGGTTCTGAGTCAGAAGAAGACTGAGGAGTCTTCTCTCCGGGATATTGTTTGTGGACACGGGGAGGGGGGGTTGTGTTGCTAATCAGAGTGGAAAGAATTGGGTCGTGCAGCCACAGCCACCACTTTTTTTTTTTTAAAGAGAATGTGAATTAATGCATTGTCAGAGGCAGCATTTAGTGCAGCTAAGCTTTTGACAGCCATGACAGCTAGCATGCGGTGATCTGTGTGCTAGATGTAATTGCCAGCCATACCTAATCTCCGCCCAGAGCCTGCCCAGTTCCCACCCCAACCCCTGCTAAGCATTGAGCATTTTATTTATGGCAGAGTTGTGTTTTGTATGCAGTAACCTCCACACTAAGTGCTTACCGTTCTTTAATAAACAGTTTCATCTAATGGATTTCTAACCAAAGCAACACCTTCTCCTCCAATCAGCTGTTGAATTGGGCAAGAACACCTTGCTGAACATAATCTATAACGGCTAAAATTAGAATAGCATCTGTGAAAAAAATAGAAATAAAAAAACGCTCCTCAATGATAAGCCAAGGGGGCCAAAGAAATATATTTTTTTTTACAATTTTTAATGTTTACAAAGTTTATGAAAACTAAACAAAACAACATTTTAAATCCATTAGCCAAACAAACAAAATAACAAATGACTTGCATTGAGAGGAAGAGATCCATAACAAAGGAAACAAAACAACAAGAGGACCCCCCCCCCCACCAATTACTCATGTAGGACAAAAAGAATACAGACAGCCCCATGAAAAACAATAACACAAAAAATATACCAAATATATCTAAAGTTGGGTTAGTCAAAAGTTCTTCATATATTTTATTTAAAATAAAATCAGATAGCTGTAAAAGATCCCCAAAAATACTCTGAACTATGATAAATAACTTTACACTTGGCAGGATACTTCAGTACAACCTGAGAACACGTTTTCTGCACATCAGGTCTCAATACCAGGAATGCCTTTTTTTTATCTTGTCATCTTAAATACATCTTGATATAATCTAACCTTACACCTCATAAATGTGTTAGAAAGATCTATGAAGAAAAGTCTCATAAGTCCTTTTTGATATTTGAATCTGACAAAAAAAAATGACCAAAGTTCCAGTGGATATTATATCCTCCAAAGATATTTCAAGCTCTTGTGTTAATGAAAGTGGATGTTTCTAAGCCTCTTTTTAGGTTTAACCAAAAATGGAGCCTTCACTTTAGGGGGAGAACTTTCCCTAAGGACAGGCAAACAGTCTGTATTTCTTAAGAGTTCCAAACCAGATATTGCCTGACTAGATGGAAAGTTCACAGCTCTAATATTCATGGATAGTCTTCACTCTTCTATTTATGGTAATACAAATTAGTAGGGCCCAGTATTTAGTGCTGGGGCTATAGCCAGGTTGCCCGGATAGTGATGAAGCTAACTGGGCAGCAGCTGAATATTGTCCAGTTAGATTCTGCAGCAAAAGTTAGGCCAGTCATTGCTGCACCTGTCTTTTGCCACATTGTGATAAACAGGCAGCCACTCAATATTGCTGTTGCCTGGTTCTTTCTGGGGGTCTCCTCCACTCTGCCCCCAAAATGCCCCAATGCTAACTGGTTAGTATCAGGGCATGCAGTAGTGACACCCAGTCTAACTGTTCTAATACCTTTGAATATTGGGCCCATAATGTCTTAATCTTGAATTTTGCGCATCAGCCACCTTTTCCTGGAGATGTCTTAAAATCTACTACGTGGGACTTTCTTACCAGAGAGTTTGGCCTCCATAAGAACATAAGATATGCCATCCTGGGTCAGACCAAGGTCCATCAAGCCCAGTATCCTGTTTCCAAGAGTGGCCAATCTAGGTCACAAGTACCTAGCAGTTTCCTTAAAAGACACAGGTTCCACAATGCTTGTATTGAGGCAAGCAGTGGATTTCCCAGATCCTCTTTAATGATGATTTATGGACCTTTCCTCCAGGAACTTCTCCAAACCTTTTTTTTTAAACCCTGCTACACTAACGGTTTTTACTACATCCTCCGTTAACAAATTCCAGAGTTTGAGTACACGTTGAGTGAAAAATATTTTTTCTTACTAGTCTTAAATAGGTTACCCTGTAGCTTTGTTTCATGGCCCCTAGTCTTTCTATATTTTGATGGCATAAACAATCGATCTGCGTTTACCCTTTCCACTCCATTCATTAATTTATAGACCTCTATTATATCTGCCTTCAGCCATCTCTTTTTCAAGTTGAAGAGCCCTAACCTTTTAAGCCTCTCCTCATAGAGTTATCCTTCCATTCCCTTTACCATTTTTGTTGCTCATCTTTATACCTTTTCTGATTCTGCTATATCCTTTTTAAGATATAGCAATCAGAATTGCACACAATATTTGAGGTACGGTCGCACTATGGAATGATAGAGGCATTATAATATACTTTGTTTTATTATCCATTCCTAGCATTCTATTAGCTTTCTTGGCTGCCGCTGCACACTTGGCAGAGGGTTTCAATGTATTATCCACAATGACACCTAAATCTTTATCCTCAGTGGTGGTTTCTAAGATATGGTACTTGCATTGTGTTACCATAGTTTGGGTTGTTCTTTCGTAGGTCACAACTTTGCACTTGTCCACATTAAATTTCCTCTGCATTTAGCTTACCAAAGAGTCTCTAAAATGTTAGTTGGCGCTCTCACACTTCGTTCTGAAATTTTAGCAACTTCTATCTCATGGCATTCAGTAACTTTTTTCTCTTTCAGCTTTTTCTATACTCCACAAACCAAAGATTCTCCTTTCTCCAGTTGTCCCATGCATAGTGCCTTTGCTGGGAAGGGAACCATAGATTTCAAGGAGTCTTGTCCACTTCTTCCAACCACAGGCTCTCCAGTGCTTCCTTTTCCAAATTCGGGTAGATACTATGGTAATTCTGAATCTTGCTGACAGGAAGTTATTGCACCAACTGCCCTCTCTTTGGGATCAGCACTATGGAGTCTGCAGAGGATGTAGTGGCTGCTGGTGTTCTTCGGATGGCAAGTTCGTCTGTCCGTCCGTCCTATGATATACGTTTTGGGTCCTCTTATGCTTTTGGCATTTTTGAATAATAATGGTAACAGAAAAGAAGAAAAACACAGCTCAGAAACCCAGATTGCAGCCGAGGGTAGGTTGTGTCATAGTACTATATCTTGATTTCCAGCCAAATAATTCTTAAGTGATACCAGGGATGAAATCACACCTTTTGTAGGGCACTAGTGAAGGTCTATTTTTCTGAGATAAGGAATCATGGACGTAGCTAGATATGGCTGATTTAGGTTGGTTAAATAGGTTTTTAAGTGACTGACAGGCTGCATGTTTTTGTAACGTGTGTAACGCTAGTATCGTGAGGGTGGTAAAGGTCAAGATGGAAGCTGCATAAAAAAGCTGTTCTAATGGGCATTTTGGAGGCATGTTTGGAAACTATATTAGCATGTTGAAGCCCAATTTGTAATGTTTTTATATAAGTCTTGCTGAATGCAGGGCCTTTTGTAAAATATGGATATGGGAAATACACATGTAGTTTGCAGCTTGTATTTAGCAGAATAGCCAGTTTTTATAAAGGAACACATTCAGAAAAAGAGCAACATCACTTTGTGTTTTGAAGTTAAGTGCTGGTACTTGCACATGAAGGTTGTGAATTTGCAACCTACACTAGCACTTTGCCAGAAGAGGGAGCCAATGAAGGCGCCAAACTAGAAAATTGAAAAGTTTGGAGAAGCAGTTCTAGAACCGTGGAGGCAAGCACCATTGCCGCCTCAAGTTCTCTTGCAAACTCTGTTTAAAGTCCGATATGCGCACACAGTTTTTCAGACCTACCTCCATTACCCCCCCCCCCCCGTTCAAAACATTGTGTGCTGCAGATCTACACATGTATATATCTAACATGTATATAGAGGATTTCTAAAATTATTTAAATGTCAGGGCATTTACACAATAAAATGCCTTTATTTACATGCATAAATGTTATGCAAGCCTTCTAAAAGTCCCCAGTTTCCCCAAGCATATGCATGTTATAGGAATACTACCAACACCACTGACTTGTGTGTAAGTGCATACATATATGCTGAGCTGCGCAGCAAACTAATATGCAGGTACTTTGAAAATTGGCTAGTTTTTTGCGTGTTTAAAAGATCTACACACGTTTTAGCTGTTAGCTGCTCTCTTAAAAATCTGCACACTTTCTCTCCCAGAATAATTAATGTGTGGGGTTCATGTTTTACCACTTCAAGTCGGAATCAGAAGCCATCTGCAGCAGGGTGGATCTGAGTAGCATGTATGCTGTCAGCTTTTACAGGATTAGTATGTTCTGTTGGCATAATGCTCTGAAAAATTGCTGTGATTATTTGAAGATGAATCTAACATTGTTCATCTTAAGACCAGTTATTCAGCAATGGAAATGCTATCCCCTTCTGGAGTGTGAAGAGCACAGTGTGTGTGATACGATAGTAATCGTCAGGAGCCATCTTGCTGAATGCCATGGAGTTTTTTCTAATCATGCCACATGCCTGAAAGCATTTCATAATACTTGGTTTGCATTTGTAGTTGCTGCTGAAACTGACAATGTCTGCTGGGAAAAAACATTATTTTAAATCAAGCTGTTTAAGGAAATAATGTGTTGGTTTATCATCAGATAGACAAATTGTAAGCATGTCACAGGAGTACAGCATTCCATCTGCATTAAACTAGTATCATTTTCTGTGTCTAAAGTACTGCCTGATTTCCCCCCCCCCCCCCCAGGCCTGCAAAGGAGGGAAACCCTTTTAAAAAGCAGAAAAAAATAAGGAAACTAAGGGGAAATTGTGAGAAATTTAATGCAGTTAAAACGTCAAAATCACGTTTTGGAAACATAATTACAGAATTTCTAGTCATAGTTGCTTTCTTCAGCTTCTCTTTAGTAATGTCCTCAAAGTTCGTATTTCAGAATGAAAATGTCTAGGGCCTACAGACACACAAATCCAGCCCTGCTTAAGTGTATGTGCTGTCAAGTCCGTGCTGAATGTTGATTTCCGGGCAACTTTCAGTGTGTATCTCTTTATAGGTTGCATGCTCTTGGAGCTTGCAAGCCTCAGGTTTGGCCTCTGGGCATTAGGTTTATGGCTCAGAATTGTGTGTGGTATCTTTCTTATACAAAAATACTTTTACAGAAATGGGTTGATGCAAGATTACTGACCTGCGGATCATGATGCACAGTCTTTCCAGTCTTGTAATTTATATTTTGCATTTGTTTCTTGTAGTCTCGTCCTGTGGTTCTTTATTTGTTCTTACCAGATGGTCTGGAGCAATTTTTATAAGTGTCTGTCATCAAGCTAACTAAAGGCTGAGCCTTCTAAATAAGAAATGCTGTGTCTTCAAATGTGTTTATTCTGAAGCATTTCCTAATTAACACATGCCTTGAAATACGAGTGAATTTAGAAAAGGGTTCAGATTTATCCCCTTAATTACATTTCTGCAGTGCAGTAAAGTGTACTTATGCAGTTTGAAGTGAACTATTATGTCGGATAACTACATAATGCAGAGAAATAGGTATTGGTGTCTGTAAGATTGCTATCAGGCTTCTCCCTCCTTCATAACACAGACTGGCACTTTGGCAAACTTTCTTTTCTCAGCATCTTATTTTTTTCTTTAACTTAAAGTGGCTTATAACCTGCCCCATCGCTGCCGGTCAAGATGGGGAAGAAAGAACCTCTATAATAAGGAACCTCTACAAAAGACCACAGCACTAACATTCAGTATGACATACAAAGAATCAGCACGTTTCCTTAAATTGCTTTTTAGATGATACTGTACTGGTTATTTAATCAACAAGCCAAAGGTTTTGTATAAACGGTTGTTTGTAGTTCTTTCCTGAAAATAGCAGCGTTTTAATAACACATTCCAGACTTGGGGGGGGGGGGGAATCTTAAGTCTTGTGTTACTTGGTTAAGTGACTTGCCCAAAACCATAAGGAATACTGGTGGATTTGAACCCTGGTCTTATTGGTCCCAGGCTGTTTCCCTAAACACTAGGCTGCTACTCCTCTGTTCTTAAAAATAGTCATTGCTAGCTTTATATCTTTCGCTGAATGCCAATGGGAGCTTTACCCAGCTCCTGCTTTCTGCATTGCTGTGTCTTCCTTCTCAACTCTTTATTGCTTCTGTCGTCTGACTAGTACTATCTGACTACACATTTTAGGAGTGTGTGTTCCTTCTTTTTCTCCTCCTCCCTATTCTTCTTTCTCCTGTATTCCTGTCTTGTAGGTATTTAAAGTCTTTAAGTTTTTCACCTTGCCTGAGTTTTACTAGGGCTCTTCCTGTGGAATCTTCCTGCTCCCACTTACTGGCCTTCAGCACTTGCCCTGCCTCTTCCCTTGATGGAGTTTTGTTCAAAAGCTTTCCTGTCTCTGAGCACATGAGCTGCAGATCCTTATCTTTCCTTCTAAGCCCATCTCTCCCCTTCCTCCCTTCTCTGCTTCTGTGGATTTATTTATTTATTTTATTTTAATTCTTTTATATACCGCACTCTTTGAAATCAGTGCGGTTTACAGATAACAGTTTTGTGCGGAACAGGAGAGCTGTTAAGCACTTACATTGAATGGGTGATTCAACTTAGTTTTCCCCAGTTTGAAATCCATCTACAGCTATCAACAATTATCTCCAATATAACGTGAGTTGTCTGTAACTTGCTATTGCCTGGCAGGGTATATGGTGGGTGGAGTTCAGTTACTGGGTTGTGAGTAGTGTAGGAGAAAGAGGTGGATAACACTACACTTCTCCCTGTTTCTTCAGCTTGCAACTCCTTGGGTCATCTTTGACTCTACTCTTTCTCTGCACACATCCAACAGAAGCGACAGGTTTTAGCTTTCTCTATAACACTGGCAACATTTGTCCCTTCCTTTCTACACACACTACTAAGACCCTCATCCACTCACTAGTCACCTCCCGTCTTGACTATTGTAACCTGCTTCTCACTGATCTCCCTCTGAATCATCTCTCTCCCCTTCAATCTGTTCAAAACTCAGCTGCATAGCTAATCTTCTGCCAGTGTTGTCATGCTCATGTAACTGCCTCTTCTCAGTCACTTCATTGGCTTCATCCAGTTCAAACGTCCCCTACTTAACAAGTGCATTCATTCTGTGGCTGCTCACTATCCTCTCTCATCTCACTCTACATGCCCCCTCGGGAACTCTGCTCCTCTGGCAGATCCCTTTTTTCTGTGCCTTTCTCTGGCACTGCCAACCCCGGACTTCATTAATTCCACTTTCCTGCTCCATATGTCTGGAATAAACTACCTAAGTCGGTGCGTTGGGCTCCTTCTCTATTCCTCTTCAAGGCTGCTTTTGGATCCTGATGCTCCTCATTCTCTTGCCCACTACTTACGTGTATCGTGACATACTCGAGTCCCAAATTTTGCAATGTGTATTCATCTTGATTTGATTGTAAGCTCTGATGAGCAGGGGCTATATCTTATGCACAGCACTGCATACACTTTGTAGCGCTATAAAAATGATTAGTAGTAGTATCTTTTTGAGCAGAAACCTCAAAGACCAGTATAGATGAGTAGTTATGTTTCCCAATCAGCAGGTGAAGGCAGACTTGAGCAACTTTGTGATGACATCACTTGATTTATCTTCTGGTGCAGCACTGAGAGATGCCAGTATTTTCTGCCACCAGCAGGTGGCAAGGTGTGTGTGCTGGTACAGCAGTGCAAGTAGGCTTTACTCCTGGCCCAAGCTACGTTTTGACCACTGGGATTGAGTCTGGTAGGACCCTACATTGCTCAGAGTGTGGTGTGCCTTTGTCTCCTGCAACTGACAACCTCCCTGTGTTCAGCGCTATTACTCATAGGTTCCTACACTTGGTGGGCCTGAAGAGGAGCAGGCAGACCACACAGGAGGGGTGAGTAAGTTGGGGCCCAGGCCCCCCTTCCATCTTGCTGTCCTTACCTACATGTTTTGCATCTTTTTTTTTTTCTGATTTTATTTTTCTAAATTTCTCTTTCTCTCTTTGTTTTCAGTTGGCAGTACTTGGCACTCTGCTGCTTTCAATAAAACAGTACCAAATTAACTTAACAAAACAAACCCAAACCAACCAAACCCCCCCCCCCCCCCCAAACATGGCTTGCCATCGGCATCTGGGCCTCCCAGGCCTGTGAGGGTTTCCGGAGTTTCCCCTACATATTTTCTCCTGTTTTGTTTTTAGAGTTACTATTTCTCCTGGCTTTTTTTTTCTTTTCAATATTCACCTTTCAGAAGTCCAAAAGACTTGGGGGGTGAATAGAGACTATAATTGCTAACTTGCATTTGTTATGCCATGGCATTTATTTTTATTCTGAATTTGTTAGCAAGCTCTGGTGTTAAGGGGATGGGCTAGCTCCTCAGTCTCTGTTCTGAAGCAGACGTGATCAACACGAGAGCTGAAGATGGACTAGAAAAGAATCAGACACTTGCTGTTTTTATTTTAATAATGATTTACAACAGTTGTACATCTTACAGCATGTAATACAGAAAGGAAATCTTTAATATACAAAGCAAAACAAAATACAGCACATATAAGACCAAAAAGAAATGAGCAACTGAGTGGAAAGAAATCAACACCAGGAGACATGGAATAAACAGAGGAAAGAGACCTCAGCCCACCGGTGTAGAGGTCTGGGTAAGTAGGTGCCTAGAATCGAGAAAAAAATCTAAGATGAGAGGGCTTAAAAAACAAATATCTAATATTTTCAAATCTTATAACACATTTACAAGGAAAATGGAGAGTGAAGGAAGCACCTAAATCCAAAACAGCTCGTCTTGTCTCAATAAATTTCTTCCTCTGCTCCTGAGTAGATCTATCCAGGTCAAGAAATGCTCATATCTTAGTCCCCAAAATCAACTCGGACCTATGGTCAACGTATAAACAAAGGACATGATCTTTATTCTTAGGAAAAACAAATGAAACTAATAAAGTCCCACACTGCCAAACCTCGGGCTGAGAACTCTCCAGCAATCTAGTTAAATTGAATGACTCCACACCTGAGGTGTCCTCCCTCCCGGGAAAACCGAAACAGGGGATGATATTGCTGCCCTGTCCAGCAGGTAAAAAACCTCAGCTGTAGGAGGGAGGGCACTCTCAGGAGAGTAGTGTGGACTTTGAATTTGCGTTTTCTATATTTCCCCAAGTCCGAACAGCATTATCCAGACTTTCTAATTTATGAGCAGTTATTTTTCTATCCTGCACCAAAGTTGTCAGACTCTCTCACCAAACTGAAAACAGTGCCTTCGACTTTCTTCAAGCGTGTAATAGTCGGGCATGCATGTCCATTGTTAAAGTAAGCCATTGCTGTAGTCATTTGATCTATAGATGCCACTGCCTTACAGAGACTATCCATGGACATCTTTGGGGGTTTCACCAGGGGAGTCTTCTGTTTGAATTCTGGCAACGGTGGTCTGCAGCTCCACTCTTCCAGCTAACCTCCCTACCCTCCATGGAAGCTGAGGGGAGGCTTGAAGATGCAGCTGTGCCAGCCATGCTAGTTGTTTCCACTGGGTTTGCCTCCAAGGTCAGCTGCAGGGGGCTTCCAGTTGATGTCATTCCAACTCGAAGCACCTCCCCCCTGTAGTCGGGCAAGGCTCCACACTGACCAGGTCAGCCTCCTGACTGAGGTCTTCAAACTCCAGGCCCCTACTGCAGCAGTGAGAAAAGCCTTCCACTGGGGCTCAATGAAAAATCCTGGCTAAGGAATGAGTCCTTTACTGAAGTCGCCAACGCAGCAATCATTGCACCTGGATCACCATATGCTTGAGGAGTGAGCTGCTCTGAAATAGTCACTTATCTCATGGAAGGTTGGGAGGGCAAAGCGTGGGTCTTCGCCACAATCTTAGCCTTTTGCTTACCTGTTTTAAACAGGAAAAATGGAATGAAGAAAATAACATCTCATTCAGCGTCCCTCATGACTTACTGTTCTTTATGCTGTGATCCTCTAGGGCAGTGATGGCTAACCTTTTTGAGCCCGAGTGCCCAAACTGCCGCACAAAACCAAAGAATTTCCTCAAAGTGCCAGCACGTCAATTAAAGCTCCATTTGCATAAGGTGCTTCATTTGCATAAATATTTGCATAATGTTACCATACACTAACTTTTAGTAAACATGCCTCTTAATGAGTATATGGATAAAGAAAGACTAAAAGGTTTCTACATTACTATAATCCAGTACCAACCGCCAGGCACATTAGGAACTACTACAAACGCTGCCCATTTAGAACCCATAGCAAACCCGCCGTATCCTAACAGCACTACCAGGACTCACAAAGCACCATACTCTACCTATCAAAAGGCAACACTGCAAATATTAAACCAATACATCTCAGAGAACAACAATACATGACCTACTGGGGAAAGAACAAGTGGCAATGTCAAATAGGAATTATATAAACAGAATACCTCAGCTCAGTTACACATGCAGAACAGACCATTACCAAACAAGGAATCACAATTTAGAAACAGGAAGACAATAATTAAACTGGGAACCCCAAAAGCCAAACTTGGAATATACAACAACACTGTAGAAATAAAACTATATATTAATTTCCTCTTGTACTAAACAAAGCGCAAAAATTAATGATGCACATTTCCCAGAGCTGACATATTCCAATTAATAAATTCAAAATAAAGAGAGATTTTTCTACCTTTTGTGCATTTTTTTTCAGTTGCAATTGTTCCAGACACTTTCTTCTGGTTTCTTCGTGTCTTCTGCTAACTCTCCATCTGCTGTCCATTTGTCCTTTCTTCTGTCTTCTTGGTTTTTTTTCCATTCTCTCTCTACATCTGCTTTAACATACTAATCTTTCTCCTTTTGCTCTTTCCTCATTCCTATTTCATCTACTCAAAATTTACCCCTCCATCCTCAATCCCCACTTACTCTCCCAATACCCGGCCAATTGTAGATTTTTTATCCCTCCCACACAAAATATTTTTCCCCTCTCCATTTTACTCTCCCAGCCCCATCCCATTCTAATCCTCCCCCAACACCAGCTCCCTTCTAGTTCCAGCCTCACCCAGCATCCATTCCCTTCTAGTCCCTGCATCAGCCCATTTCCAGTCCTAGCAGCCCCCCAACCCATTTCCAGTCCTAGCAACCCCCCAACCCAATACCAGTCCTATCCCCCCTCATCAACCCACTTCCAGTCCTAACCCCCCATCACCCCATTTTCAGTTTAAGCCCCCCCCCTATAACCCATTACCAGTCCTAACCCCCCATCAGCCCACTTCCAGTAATAACCCCCCATCAGCCCACTTCCAGTCAGCCCCCCATAGCCCATTACCAGTCCTAACCCCATCAGCCCACCTCAAGTCCTAACCCCTCCCCATCAGCCCATTTCTTGTCCCAGCCCCCCATAGCCCATTATCAGTCCTAAACCCCCCCATAGCCCATTACCAGTCCTAACCCCATCAGACCACCTCCAGTGTTAACCCCCCATCAGCCCATGTCCAGTCCTAACCCCACCCAACAGCCCACCTCAAGTCCTCACCCCGCCCCATCAGCAGTCCTAACCCCCCTAGCCCATTAGCAGTCCTAACCCCCCCCCTCTAGCCCATTACCAGTCCTAACCCCCCATCAGCCCATTTCCAGACATCCCCCATCAGCCCCCAGCCCATTAGCATTCCTACCCCCCCAGCCGATTAGCAGTCCGAACCCGCCCTATCCCATTAGCAGTCCTAACCCCCCCCTAGCCCATTAGCAGTCCTAACCCCCCCCCCTAGCCCATTAGCAGTCCTAACCCCCCCCTAGCCCATTAGCAGTCCTAACCCCCCCCCTAGCCCATTAGCAGTCCTAACCCACCCCCCATGGCAAATTTAAAAAAAAAAAAAAAAGCAGCTGGCTCTGGCTTCTGCCGCGACAGCGGCAGAATGCAATGTCCCGTGGGGCCCCCTCCGCCCGCTAAGCCCCTCTGCAAGGGCTTTCAGATTCGCGAGGGAGAGCGTCTCCCTCGCGTCTCTGTTAAGCCCGCAGGGGCTAATGGGAAATTTCCCATCAGTCCCTCGCGTCTAAAGGGGCTGATGGGAAATTTCCCATTAGCCCCTGCGGGCTTAACAGAGACGCGAGGGAGACGCTGTCTCCCTCGCGAATCTGAAAGCCCTTGCAGAGGGGCTTAGCGGGCGGAGGGGGCCCCGCGGGACACTGCATGCTGCCGCGTCCGCGGCAGCAGCCAGAGCCCGCTTTTTCTTTTTCTGTGGACCTTCACGCGTGCCAGCTGCAAGGCCTTCGCGTGCCACAGCTGGCACGCGTGCCATAGGTTCGCCATCGCTGCTCTAGGGTTTCCTTCTCCTCTTCCCTGCTGGGGTAACTTGCGAATCCAAAGGCTGGCCGTGCAGCTGTGCCTGGGTTAGAGGCCGCAAGTGCACCAGAGAAATTGTTTTGCTATCTTAAGGTGTGGAAAGCAGAGGGTGCCAGTCTGGGGGGGGGGGGGTGGAGGGGAATGATTTGGGATTTTTATCTTACGTCTTTTTCCGTAGTAACTCAGGGCAAGTTACATTCAGATACGGTAGGCATTTTCCTCAGAGCATACAATAGAAGTTTGTATCTGATGCAATGGAGAGTTAAGTGACTTGCTTAAAATCACAAGGAACTAACCAGGGTGAATGTTTGTTTGGTATTTTTTCTGAGGGGGCTAGATGGATCAAAATAGTGTTGTGGGAACCAAGCAGATTAGTGATGGCTTTTCACGTCATTCTGGATAGCCTCCCTATCAGGGCTTGGTGGTCCTTAGGCAAGGGCAAAATAGCTTGTTATCACCTGTCTGCTGCAGTGTGTTGGAAAGTCACCTGAGATGGTGCAGTTTTTGCAAACCTGCTAGATACATTTCAAAATATGCACTGATATCAGGTCTTGAGACTTTATCTACTTATACTTATACCTCTTTTCCAAATCCCATTGGTATTGGAGTCCAAGGCAGCTCTGGAATCCTTTGAAGTGCACAGATTTCAGTAGCTACTAAGAGTGATCCATCTATTGTGTGTATATATTATCTTGTGCGGACTGGGCCGGGACTATAAAAGCTGAGCTGTAAGAGGCAGCCTTTTCAATACCTATTAATAATAATCTCTAAATCTGAGAGGAAGACATCAGAATCAGCATATGAAAGGCATGCAGGCGTTTAAGGATTAGATCTGATATAGACATGGTTATTGGTTCTAAATGGACAATTGTGCATTCTGTTTTATAAAGAGAATTTAATTTAACAAGGGGATGGGGAAAGGAACCTGCGTTGTGCAGCAGGCACTGCCCTAGCAACCCTACTAGGTAGGCTGCATAGACCATGCGTATAGGTCTTTGTGCCATCATCCACTATGCTACTATGTTCTTCAGATCAGCCTTCTGACATTTATCAAGGCATTTTCACTAAATCTGTTTGTGACCTACTTAACAATCTGAAAGAAAGTAAGTTAGGATATGTTTGGGTTTTTTTCTATCTCAGAACCTGAAATCATGCCCTGTCTGAAAGTATAGCATAGATGTTAGTGTTCTAAAACTTGCTTCTCTTTAATATTGTGTTTACTTGCTCCTTATTCTTTCCTGATTAGATCCCCAGTGGCTAGGTTTCAGGATATACCAAATGTTGTTGCTAAGTGCTGTTGAGTCAGTGTCCAACTCATGGCAACCCTCCTGGATAGTTGTCCTAAACTGTGTTTTATAGAGTGGCACCCATAGCTGCTGTTATTTATATTGATTCATCTCATTGCTGGCATTTTTTGCATTGACTTTCTGCCTTGCCAAACATGACATCTTTCTCTAACAATCTCTCTTCACATGTGTCCAAAGTATGTATGTCGAAGTCTTGTCATTTGAGCTTCTAAAGAAAGCTTAGGTCTGATCTCTCTCGTCTAGTACTGACTGATCTGTTTTTCAGCAGTCCACAGTATTCGTTGCCAGCACCATAATTCAAAAGCATTGATTTTCTTCCTGTATCTTTTTCACTGTCAACTTTCAAATCCATATGACATTATTGAAAATGCTATGGCTTGAACAAGTCAAATCTTTGTATAGAGAGAGACATCTCTGCTCTTGAGAATCTTGCATAGGTCCTTCATAGCCATTCGGCCATGAGCAATGTGTCGTCCATATTTATTGACTGCTTGTCTCTTCTTTATTGTTCCAAGTAGATTAAAGTTGTCAACTCTTTCAATTTCTTATTCATCAACGATGAACTTATTGGTTTTTGTCAGTTGTCAGGATCTTTGCTGCCTTTACTCAAGGTGCAGGTCCATTTTAAAACTGTTCTTGATCTTGAGAAGCAGATGTTTCAGGTCAGTAATGTGGTATCAGCATATCGAAGGTTGATGCGTCTTGCATCAATCTTCACACTTTGATTGTCTTCATACAGTCCTGCTTCTCTGATTTGTTCTGCATGTAAATTAAACAGGTTAGGGCAACTATGCAGCCTTGTCGTACACCTTTGCTGATTTTAAACCATTCTGTTTCTCCTTGTTCCAGTCACTTCTTGATCAGGGTAAAGGCTGTGCAATAGAACCATCAGGTGGTCTGGTATCCCAGTGCTTCTTAATGTGGCCCAGAGTTTCTCATGGTTTACATGGTCAAAAGCCTTGCTGTAGTCGATAAAACACATATCAAAATCCTTTTGGTATTTTTGTCTTTTCAAGGATTCATCTCAGATCTGTGATGTCTCTCATTCCTTGCCCTTTCCTGAGCCCTGCTTGCACTTCAAGCAATTCTCTTTCCAGGTATGGTTGTAGTCTCCTCTGAATAATCTTGAGTGGAATGTTGCTGGCATGTGGGATCAGAGTGATTTGTGTGATAATTTCCACAGTGGATCCTTTTTTAAGCATTGGTATAAATACAGATCTTTTCCAGTCAGTTGGCCATGATGTCTTCCAAATTTCCTGGCAGAGCCTTGTAAGTATAGTGACAGCTGTATCTGATTGCTGTAATACTTCAGTGGGAATGCCATCAATGCCTGGTTCTTTATTTGATAAGGCTTTCAATGCTGCTTTGACTTCTTTCATCACCAATGGTTCCTGATCATAAGGTACAGGTTGAAATGGCTGTTGGTCCATTTGATCTTTATGGCATAATGACTATATTCTTTCCATCTTTACTTGATCTTCTCAGCATCATTCAACATGGATCCTTGAGCATCTTGTAGCATTCCAATTCTAGGCTTGAATTTTTTTCTTTAACTCTCGTAGCGTTAGGAAAGCGGATCTTGTTCCTCTAATACAGTGGTTCTCAACCAATCCTCTGGAACCCCTAGTCCAGTTGGGTTTTCAGGATATCTGCAATGAATATGCATATGAGAGATCTGCATACAGTGGAAGCAGTGCATGCAGATCCATCTCATGCATATTGTCATGAGGTAGACAGCACAAAACCTGGAATATTAAAGGGTAGTGCAGAGGAAGAGCTTACTTGTCAGGAGCTAGACAGCACTAGGCCTGAAACATTAAAGGACAATGTGGAGGAAGGGCTTACCTGTCAGGAGTTAGAAAACACAGACCCTGAAATATTAAGAAATGAAAAGGAAGAAGCGCTTACCTTGCAGCCTCAGGGGCAGTTGCAGCATTCACAGTACAGAGAGGCAGGGAAAAGGAAAACAAACTTTCCACAGGGTTGTAGTGACGCAGTAAGAATTGAGAGTGCCAATCAGGCTCACCTGGACTCAGACTCACGTTCCACGTTAGAGGAGCTGAGAGATAAAAGCAGGTGGGAAATCTCACAGAGGGAGAACAAGGAGGAGGAAGAGTTGGAAGCAGCAGAATGAGCATTGGCAGTGGAAGCTGGAGCCTGGATTAGGGCTGGAGCCGGAGCTTGAATGCCAGGAGGAAGGCAGAGACCAAAGGAACTCTGACTGCTGTTTCAGGCAGGCTTGGAGAGAAGGTGAGAGTAGAAATCCCAAGCAATTGCAGGAAGACACGTTACCTTGGAGAACCAGGGCTGGAGAAAGGCAGGCTGGCAAACCCCGGTGGGATAAGCAAAACTGCAGCAAGGTCTTCCCAGCCAGAGGGGTCCTCACACCAAGGCAAACTGTCCAGTTAACAGAAGGCAGAGGTCACGACCAAAGAAGCACATGGGAAGCAGGAAGTGAGTTTCCCTCAGCCAGACATCGTAACCAGGGTTCCCACAGAAGAGCAGGCGGCAGGGCAGAAAGAAAAGCTTGGCTGGAAGCAGAGGGGTTTGAGCTCATCTTCTCCAAAAGAAAAGATAAGTACCCTGTTTTTACTAAGGGGAGAAAAGGGAGTCTCCGGGATAGAAGCCAGGCTTATAACCAGCAAGGGAACTCTTATTTGCCCAAGCCGTGGGAAGAAATCCTCAGCACAGCTCCTGATATCTGGGACATACAAAAGACGCTCCCACTGGTGGCAACTGAGGTTTCCCCAGAGCAAGACACAGAGAGCAGCTTCATAGGTGCTCCGTGTCCTTATACAGGGACAGGTCTTAGCCCTATGCAATGGGAGAGCAATAGCTCAGAAAATATCCTTGAACCCATGAAATGTGCTGTATGCGTGACTGATGATATAGAGAGTCTTTTTTAAACGGAAAGAGCAAGAAAGAAACTGTATTTTTGCACATTGAAAAGTGTTGGACTTTATTGCTGGAAAGAAGCATGATTATTATTGGTTAAAAATCCTTTACCCTGGTGAAAACAACCTTTCTTTATGTTGTCCCTTATTCTACGACATCCTCAAGGGAAGGGGAATAAAACCCAACTTTAATTTCATTTGGATCACGACTACAGTGTCCTTTATTTACCACAACTCCAGGCTATCCCTGGTCTAGGCAACCACCTAGGACCGGCATGGTCTCACAATATTCATTGTGGATATCCTGATAACTTGAGTGGCCTGGGGGTTCCAGAGGACAGGGTTGAGAACCACTGTTCTAATAGTTTCTGATTTTCTATTTCCTTGCATGCGTCGTCGTGCAACAAGAAAAGACAAGAAGTACTACCTTCGAAATCTGAGCTTTGCAATTGCCTCTTTCTCCTCTGGCTTTGGCTTTGGCTTCTCTGCATTTCTGGGCAATTTTCAGAGTTTCTTCAGTTATCCATTTTGGCTGTTTTTGCTTTTTCACCTTTTGTAGAGACTTTTCACTTTCTTCCAACACAACCTTCTTGATGTCCTCCCATAACTCTTCTGGAGCTCTGTCCATTTTGTATCTAAAGCAGCAAATACATTTTTCAGGCAGTCTTTAAAATCCGATTCTCAAGGTCATGTTTGCTACATTCATGAGTGGCTTGCTCTTTTTCAACTTTAACTTGAGTTTGCGTACTAGTAGTTGATCTGTACCACAGTCAGCTCCAGGTTTTGTCTTTGTTTATAGAGCTTTTCCATCGACTACATCTGTGGAAGTCAATTTGATTTTTGCACAATCCATTGGGTGAAGTCCATGTGTATAGTCTCTGCTTGTGTTGCTGGAAGAAGGTGTTTTAAGATGAATAGATTGTTAGACTAATAGAATTCTTCAAGACCACCTCCAGCTTCATTTCTGTTGCTAAGTCCATATTTTCCAACCACTTTGCCGCCTTTTTTGTTGCCAACTTTTGTGTTTCAGTCACCTATGACTATTGGGATATCCTGTTTGCATCTTCTGTCAATTTCAGCTTGTTCATAGAACTCATCAATTTCATCCTCTTCTGCAGCTGTTGGGGCATATACAGTACCTGAATTATAGCTCTGTTGATGGGCATTCCTCGTAGATGAATAGAAATTAAGCATTCACTGATTGCATTGTGTATTTATTTATTTGAAGGCTTTTTATATACCACTACTTCCATTGATCAGGGGTGGTTTACATAGAACTGAATTCCAAAAACTTGGTTATAGGGAATATTTTAAACTAATACAATAAACTATATACAGGTCAGCTAGGCACTTATGCAGAAGCATAGTGTAAGCTGAGTTTGAACTATTTACATGAAATATTGACAGCAGAGCAGCTTACAGGGGTATATTTGTACCGGGAAAAGGGGGGGGGGGGTTACAGATGCGGGAGGGGATAGGGGGAATAGCTGAGTTAGTATTCTGTGAAAGCTAGGGATTTTAGTAGTTTACAAAATGGCTGTAGGTCCTTAGATGATATCATAGAGTCAGGGAGGGAGTTCCAGAGGGTTGGGGCAGAGTACCTGAAGACTCGGTTGCTGGTAGCCGCCTTGGTGGGTGTATCAGAGTAGATAGGTAGGATGGGGAGATATTGTTTAGTTTAAAAGTTGTGACTAATGTTTTGTATTTAACTCTGGAAATGATGGGGAGCCAGAGAAAGTTATAGAGAATCGGGGTGATGTGGTCAGCAAGGCTTGCTTTGGAAATAATCCTAGCAGTTACATTTTGTGCAAGTCAAAGCGAGTGGAGTGTCTTTTTAGGTAGACCCTGCAGGAGACTTGCAGTAGCCCAAGTGAGGAGTGATCAAAGCTTGGACTACCACTCTGAAGTCATGCGTTTCCAGGATCGGTCAGAGGTGCTGTATGGCTTTTAATTTGAAGAAAATTGCCATGGTAGTTTGACTTGGGCAGTCATAGTGAGTGCCTTGTCGATAATGACACCTAGGTACTTTACCTCCTGTTTCACTGGCAGCTCCATATAATGTAGTTTGAAGGTAGTGGGGGCATGAAGCTCTGGTTTTTAGTCATGAATAAGATTTCTGTTTTCTTGGAGTTTAGTTGCATGTTTGTATAACTGAAGCAAATCATGGCTAAATGCAATCGGTAATGCTGTTGTATTGAGTATTTTTTACGTCAACCAGGGCATATAACATTATGTCTGCATAGATGTGATATTTGATATTGCTTTTTTTTTTGAAGATTATGTAAATAGTCTGGATGTATAGCTTGAATAGTAATGCTGAAAGAGCCAAGCCTTAGGGAATACCCTGTTCTTGGGGGGGGGGGGGGGGATATCGTAGATGACTCTTGGTTGATTTTTACAAATTGGTGGCGGTTAGATATGTAAGATTTGAACTAATTTAAAGCTGTTCCAAAGATGCCTAAGCTTGTTAGTCTAGCCACGAGGATGGTCTGGTTAACACTGTCAAATGCAGAGGAAATATCCAGGAAGATAATTATGAAGGCTTGATTTGGGTTGTATCGAATAAAACTAAGGGGGGTTCCTTATCGTTCCTCCAGCTTAGTCCTCGACGAATGGGTAGTGCACCTCCTCCTGCAGCATGAAGACTGGACCAATCAGATTTCAGCTCCACTGGAACCATCATACCCAGCAACTCAGGAACTCCAGTGTGTCCAGTCTTCATGCAGCAGGAGGACGTTAGTGAGCCTAGCTGGGCTCACTAGTGGATCAGTTAGTTATTTTTATCTTTAGCTAACCTTTTGATTTTATTTCAGTCCTATTAGGGCTTATTTTCATTTATTTTAGATTAGACTGCTTCTCCTTTAAATTTCTGTGTTATCACGGCACTCCGTGCAGGGGGGGGGGAGCCTGAGGGAGGTCCCTCTCCTGCTCAGCCCTTGCCGCGATCTTATTTTACCCTGTACATTTGGGGGGAAGTGGATCTCTGCCCCAGGAAACTTTGGGGCAGAGCTCCAGCGGTGGCTGTACTGCAGCTCCTCTCCGGAGGTTGGAGGGGGCTGCGGAGTTCGTGCCGGTAAGTGTTAACGGCTCTGAGAAATCGGGACGGCTTCTGAGCCAAGTCCTGTAATTTCTTCAGCTGTTCGGGAGTCTCGCATCGGAGCTTGGTGCGGGGGGGGGGGGGGGCTCCCAGGATATTCACTTTCAGCGGGGTTAGTTTTCCGCGGCGGTGATCTTTTCCTCGGCCTGTTTACCTTGGCGGGTGCACATTCAGAAGCGCGCCAAAACTTTTTCTGCCTGCCGCGGCCATCTTTCCTGCCTCGTGGTTAGTTCTCCGGGGTGCCTCGCGGTGGATTTCTTGTTTCTTGTTTATTTCTTATTTATTTCTTGTTTATTTTCATTTCTGTTAGTTTCCATCTTGTAGTTTCTTTAGTTTATTTCTTTTTATTCTTTCCTTCTCCTTCGGCGTTCCCGCGGCTCCGGAGGGGGGGGGGGTGCTTCAGCGGGTAATTTCCTCTCTCTGGTGGGACATTTGTTCCTTGTTTGATTTGGTGGTCTTTTTCTGTTGGGAAGCCCTCGGGTGTTCTGGGGGGCACATAACAATAAAAAACAAACAAAAAAAAAACGAACACCATGCAAAAGCATAATAACCCAATGCCTAAATAAAAGGGAACAAAACAAAAACAAACATAGGCTGATTTGGTGCCCAGGCGAAGGGAAACCGTTTCACCTTCCCTGCACAGGCTTTCATTTGTGCGCTCCTGCCCAGTTCCCGCATGGTTCTTCTGGGTCAGTGAGCGGACTTCTCCCTGCCATTTCTTTGTTGCCCGCTGCCGCCTGGCTTATCCTGGCGCTAGGGTATTCATGTCAGCAGGGGCTCTTTGTCTCATTTGTGGGTCTCGGCGGGGTGCCGACGCAGAGACCGGAGTGTGCCCACGCTGTGCATCACTTTCTCGCAGCATGGAGCAGCGTCTGGAAAGTTCTTTGCCTGCGGCGACGCCGTCTGGTGCCGCCTCGGTGGACTTAGATACGCCGCTGGAGGGGCCCTCGGGGCTTTCTTCTAACAGTGTTGCGGCGTCTGTGGCGCAGTCTGGCCTCGGAGGGGCATTGCCCTTGGAGGATTTTTCGCCTGATTTTGTGTTGCTCCTGCACCAGGCGTTCTGCCGTCGACGCCAGGTCATGGGAGCGGCGCGCCTCTTCCACCGCAGGGGTTGTCGACCCAGGCTTCTGCGGCAGAACCTCCGTTGACGGAGGACAGGGCTCCTAAGCGTCCGCGGATGCACGACCCTAGTTCGGCGGAGACGGATTGGCCTGAAGGGGATGATACCGAGTTTGACCCGGAGGTGGATGCTGACGACCTGGAGGAAGGCGAGCTGCCGGAGCCGGAGGATCACGCGAAGATTATTCGGGTGTTCCGACGTGAAGAGCTTCCAGCTCTTGTTTCGGAGGCGCTTCAGACGCTGGGACTGACCCCTACTGCTACGGTGGAGGAGGCGGACGGGGCAGATCCCATTATTCAGGCAGTAAGACAGTCTAAGGTGGTTTTCCCCATTCACAAGGTTATTGACCAGATGATTCAGGACGAGTGGGACACTCCTGAGTCTGGTCTCAAAGGCGTCAAGATCATGCGTCGTCTTTATCCTTTATCGGAAACGGATCGGGAGCGTTTTCGGTCTCCCAAGGTTGACGCAGCCATGTCAGCGGTGACTAAGAAGACCACCATTCCAGTGGAAGGCAGTGCGGCTTTACGGGAGCCACAGGACCGCAAAATGGACGGGCTGTTAAAGCAGGCCTTTGAGGCGGATGCACTGGCTTTACAGGCTTCCGTTTGTGGAGCCTGGGTGGCCCGCGCCTGTTTACGCTGGGTCCAGCGGTTTCAGCATACTCCCTCCCTGGATACTGCTATGCTGACGGAGCTTCACCGTTTGGAATCCGGCACGGCGTATCTGGCGGATGTACAGTATGATCTCATCAGAGCTCTCTCCAACAGCATGGCATCCGTGGTGGCGTCACGTAGAGCCCTTTGGTTAAAAAATTGGGCGGCCGATGGATCTTCCAAGTCGCGGCTGGGCAAATTGCCTTTTAAAGGTAAACTGCTCTTTGGAGAGGATTTGGATAAGTTGGTCAAAGATCTGGGAGACTCCAAAGGCGGTCGCCTGCCGGAGGATAGGCCCAAGCGAGGTAGGTCGCTGCCGTCGCCAGGGGGCAGTTTCGAGACTTTCGTAGATTCCGGTCGCCCCGTTATGGTGGCTTCCAGCGGGGTAGATATAGCTCCCGGGCGTCGGGCTTTCGCGGCTTTCGGGGAGCCAGCCGAGGGTTCTCGGCGGCTGGTTCCCAGGTCCCTCGAAAGCCCCAATGAAGGGCAGCGGGTCCAGGTGGAGCTGCCGGTGATCGGAGGGCGTCTTCGACGTTTTCTCTCCGCTTGGACCCAAATTACTTCCGATCAGTGGGTTCTCGACATCCTACGGGACGGGTATGTCCTCGACTTGGCCTGTCCCGTGCTCGATTCCTTTGTGGCGTCTCCCTGCCGGGGGGTTCGAAAAACCCTTCAGGTCCGCCAAACGCTCGATCGGCTTCTCCAGCTGGGGGCGGTCATCCCCGTACCGCCAGCGGAATATGGCCTGGGCAGGTATTCCATCTATTTCGTGGTGCCAAAGAAGGGTGGCGATCTTCGTCCCATTTTGGATCTCAAAGGAGTGAATCGTTGTCTGAGGGTTCCCCACTTTCGGATGGAGACTCTACGGTCTGTCATAGTGGCCGTTCGAGGCGAATTTCTCACGTCTCTCGACCTTACGGAGGCTTATCTCCATATCCCTATTCGGGAGGACCAGCAGAGGTACCTCCGCTTCGCGCTGCCGTGGGGTCATTTCCAGTTTCAAGCCTTGCCGTTCGGTCTGGCGACCGCGCCACGCGTCTTCACCAAGATCATGGTGGTGGTTGCCGCGGCCCTTCGCAAAGACGGGGTGCTGGTTCATCCGTACCTCGACGACTGGTTGATTCGCGGGAAATCTCGCGCAGAAAGCTTGGCAGCGATGACGAAAGTTGTCGCGCTCTTGCAGTCTCTTGGATGGGTGGTCAACCCACGCAAGAGCCAGGTGATCCCGACGCAGCTTCTGGAATATTTGGGGGTACAGTTCGACACTTCCCGGGGGTTGGTGTCTCTTCCCGAACGCAGGATTTTGTCTCTTCAGTCTCTGGTGCGGAGGTTCCGCAGATCTCCAGCTCCGTCGGCATGGCTCTATCTACAGTTGCTGGGGACGATGGCGTCTTCCCTGGAGGTGGTGCCTTGGGCGCGCTTTCACATGCGCTCGCTCCAGCGGGGCCCTTGCTCCGTCGCTGGTCCAACCAGTCCGATCTCCTGAGCAAACGTCTACCTTGCCCGATGGCGGTTCGGAGGGATCTCAGTTGGTGGTTGAGTCCATTCACCCTTCGAGTGGGGATGCCCTTGGAGCAGCCTCACTGGGTTCCGCTCTTAACGGATGCCTGTCTGACGGGCTGGGGCGCTCACTGCGAGGGCCGGTTCGTTCAGGGGCTCTGGTCTCCGGAGGAGAGTGCCTGGTCGATCAACCGCTTGGAGTTGCGGGCTGTTCTATTGGCATTGCAACACTTTCGAGACCCGGATATCGTCTCGTGCGGTTCGGGTTCTCTCCGACAATGCAGCGACCGTGGCCTACATCAACCGGCAGGGCGGAACCGGAAGCGTCGGTCTGGAGGCGGAGGCTCGGACGTTGTTCGAGTGGGTGGAGCCTCGGCTGCCAGCCATCTCCGCCGCGCACATCGCCGGGAAGGACAATGTGACGGCAGACTTCCTCAGCAGAGTTCAGGTAGATCCCGGCGAGTGGGAACTCCATCCCAGGGTCTTCGCTCTGCTGGTCCAGCGATGGGGCGAACCAGTCATGGACCTCATGACCACCTTCCACTCGGCGAAGGCAGCTCGGTTCTACAGTCGACGGAGAGAGCCGATGTGCGAAGGTCTGGATGCTCTTTTGCAGACGTGGCCCTCCACGGGTCTGCTCTACGTGTTTCCTCCGTGGCCCCTGCTGGGGCGTGTTATCCAGCGTATCGAGGCTCACCGGGGTTGGGTGATATTGATAGCGCCGGATTGGCCTCGTCGTCCTTGGTATGCCGATCTGATGCGGTTGGTGGACGGTCCTCCCTGGAAACTTCCCTTGTTTCCGGATCTGTTATGTCAGGGTCCCCTCCGCATGCCGCAAGTGGAGAGATTCTCTCTTACGGCCTGGCTATTGAAAGGGCTCGGCTAAGGAAACGCGGTTACTTACTCCCCGATCGGTGGTGGCCACCTTGTTAGAAGCGCGCAAACGTTTCTACTTCACTGGCCTATGTTCGGGTATGGTGTATTTTTTGAGGACTGGTGCTCTAGGAAACAGATCCGAGCGGCTACGGCTTCTCTTCCGGTGATACTGGATTTTTTGCAGGACGGTTTTTACTAAAGGTCTGGCCGCCAGTTCTTTACGTGTCCAATTGGCGGCTCTGTCATGTTATCGCGGCAAAGTTCAGGGAGTGTCTTTAGGTACTCATCCTGATGTTGTTCGTTTTTTGCGGGCGGTTTCTCGGTTGCGTCCAGCCCGTCGAATATCGGTACCCTCATGGGATCTTAATTTGGAGCTGCGCGCTCTCAGTGCAGCACCTTTTGAGCCGCTTTCTAGTAGTTCTGTGAAGGATCTGACTCTTAAACAAACAGTATTTCTGGTCGCGATTTGTTCGGGGGCCCGCCGTATTTCCGAGCTTCAGGCTCTTTCTTGCAGGGAGCCCTTTCTGGCTTTCTCGGCTCACAAAGTGGTCCTACGGCCTGTGCCTTCCTTCTTGCCCAAGGTGTCTTCTCCTTTTCACCTGAACCAGGTTGTTTCCCTTCCGGTTTTCTCGGATTCCGAAGGGCATGCTTCTGATCGCGGACTCAGTCGGTTGGACCTCAAGAGGGTTTTGCGACGCTATTTAAAAGTTACCAGTGCTTTTCGTAAATCGGACCATTTGTTTGTACTGTTTGGCAGGGCTCGCAAAGGGGAAGCGGCGGCGAAGGCTTCTATTGCTCGTTGGATTAAGGAAGCGATTGGTTCGGCTTATTTTTTGCACGGTCGGGCTCCGCCGGCTGGGTTACGTGCTCATTCCACGAGAGCGCAGGCAGCGTCCTGGGCGGAATTCAGTTTGGTTTCGCCGGTGGATATTTGTAAGGCGGCCACCTGGTCGTCTTTGCACACTTTCAGTAAACATTATCGCCTTGATGTCTTGGCGGCGAGCGATGCCGGTTTTGGTTCCGCGGTTCTGCGTGCCGGCTGGCAGAATCCCACCCGTTAGGCTGCTTTGATACATCCCATTCGTCGAGGACTAAGCTGGAGGAACGATAAGGAAATAGTAATTACACTTACCTGGTAATTGTAGTTCCTTGAGAGACGACAGCTTAGTCCTCCTGCCTCTCCCTGTGTTATTTTCTTTAGCACGGCACGCTTTGGGGTCAGAGCTCAGTATTCCCAGGTGAGTGCGTTTCCGTGTGCTTTCTTTCTCGTCGTTCCGCTGTCTTTTCTTTTCTACCTATTCCTTTCTGCTGTGGCAGGAGCGGGACTTTCCGTTCCTCTTTGTAGGGGATTTGGCTACCAATATAAAAAAAAAAAAAAAAAAAGAGAAAAAAAAAAAAAAAGTTAATCTTAAGGGAAAACTTTGATGGGAGAGCATTATTATTAGAGGTTAGCTACGTGTTTGAGTTTGCTCTGTCAATAGTTCACTGGAGTTCCTGAGTTGCTGGGTATGATGGTTCCAGTGGAGCTGAAATCTGATTGGTCCAGTCTTCATGCTGCAGGAGGAGGTGCGCTACCCATTCGTCGAGGACTAAGCTGTCGTCTCTCAAGGAACTACAATTACCAGGTAAGTGTAATTACTATTTTCGATGCCATGATAGGGGCGGAAACTGTATTGTTGGGTATCAAGTGGAGCATTAAGATCAATGAAGTCTTGTATTTGTATTTGATCTACTTTTTCAATTTTTGCTAAAAATGGAATGCTGACTATTGGGCGATATGAGGTAGGATCATCTTTGTTGAGGGATATGCTTTTAAGTAAGGGACAAATTGATGGACAGTTTCAGGGAGTCTGGCATAACTCCTTGAGTGAGGGAGTGATTGACTATGCTGAGTATTGCAGATGCTAGTTCGTTTTTGGTTGCTTTTATCCAGGAGACTGGGCATGGATCAAGGTGGGATGTCGGTTATTTTTTTCTAGTAGTTTTTCTTTTATGGAGTGGAATATGGACCATTTATTAGGGTGGATTTTGAGAATCATTACAGATGAGATCGGGAGGATGGTTTTTGCTTTTCAACTTAGAAGCTAGGTAGTTTTCTGTGGCTTGATGGAGGTGCTATTTGATAGGTTTATGTGTGACTTGGTTAGGAACTTTACTATTAACTATTTCAAGGTTGATAGCCTTATTTAGTATGGAAGAGTGATATTTTCTCTTTGCCCTGTGAATTGTCTCCTTATAGGTGTTTAATGCTGAAAGTTCCCCGCTTTCATGGGTTTTGGAAGAACTCCATTTCCTTTCGAGCCTTCTGAGTTTTTTGATGTTATGTAAGTCTTGAGTATACCATTGTTCCGATAGTTTTTTGGAAGGTTTTTTAATGGAATAGTTTGGTCTTATTGTAGCCCAGATTTTTACAGTGTCTTCAAGATTCTGCATGGAGGTAGTGAGTTTAGGGGTATCCTCCGTGAGGAAGGAGCCTTTGTCAAACTTTCTAAAGAGTGGCTTTTGGTAGGCTGGGTAGATGGGTGCTTTTGGGAAGATGCATATTGGGAGGTTAGTTCTTAAGATGAAATGGTCTGACTATGGGACCTGTG
Organism: Ichthyophis bannanicus; assembly: GCA_033557465.1. NCBI lineage: Eukaryota > Metazoa > Chordata > Amphibia > Gymnophiona > Ichthyophiidae > Ichthyophis > Ichthyophis bannanicus. The sequence goes on along the minus strand of CM066031.1, from coordinate 1,558,194,811 downwards.
TAGCAGATGGATAGGGTGTAGAACTAATGATCTAGGGACAAAAATCAGGTCTAGTATATTACTTTTTGTATGGGTAGGCTGCTTTACTATTTGATGGAAGCCCATGTCTTCCATGAAATCAAGAAAGTTGGAAGATTGAGTAGTGAGGGTAGCTAAATTGAAGTCTCCAAGAATGTGAGGTTTCTTCATTGGAGAAGTACAGGCAGATTAGAGTATGATAATGAGATTGAGATGGTTATCGGTAGGAAGTCAGTAGAGGAGACACATTGCTATATTTCTATTTTCAATTTTTATCAAATCTATGCCTTCACAGTTCATGCATAGACTGGTGAAGAGCTTGAGGTTTGATTTTGTTAGAATGAGAACTCTACCACCTCTTTTGGAGTCTCTGGGGCAGTTGAACATGGAATAATAAATAACCTGTGTTAAGTTGGTTTAATAGGACAGTCATGGTCAGCAAGCCAAGTCTGATACAGAGAAAATCTGGGGATTCGTCAGTAAGAATGTCTCTGATTAATGGAATCTTATTTCTTATGGAGCGTGCATTTAGCAGTAGTCCACTTTATGATGGTGAATGATTCAGTTTGTATTTGAGGAAGAGTGGTGCAGGTAGTGTTAATGTTGATCAGCCTGCGGTGGTGGTTGCTTTTGTGTAGGTGAGAGTCAAGTTTGAATCCATTTCTGTTGGATATTGAGCACTGGTGGTAGACTATGTATGGTGGGATGGGGGGGGGGGGGATGAGTGTAATAGCCTGGTGAACACATAGTGTACTCAATTGATCTAAGAGAGCAGTTATGATTTTGAGGACAATTAAAGTTTCATATGTGAGCTTCATTTTGTTGTTGGAGAGGAGAGGGTATGAAACAGTATATGTTTAGTTAGCAGGAGTTGGTAACCGGTAAGGAAGTCGGAGAGGGAGGGGGGAGTTTAGTGAGGTCTGGACACACACTGTTCCTAAAAGGTTTGTCTAGTTTGCAGCAGTTTAGTATAGGGCATTTGCATGTTGGTTAGGACAGAATAGTTCTTGATTATAGGCATAATATAACAGTGTAGCATGGAGTAGTTACAGTGCATCAGTTACAGCTGAAGATTTGCTTTAACAGTGTTGCAAGAAGCAATATCAGTATTATGTATTACGGCAGCTTAGTAGCATGTTACTAACGTAATAGCAGTTTTACCATTTTGAGTAAATTCAAGAGCTATGCTGTGGGCAAGTGAGAGAGATTACAATTACTAGGAGCAAAGCATACAGAGGAGTTATGTAGACTGATCATTTTGGAGTCAGTTGCAGGGACAATGAACAGGAGTCCAGTGTGCTTTGATGCTATGGTCCATGATAATAGCGTTCCTTATCGTCACTTCAGTCCAGTCCCTTAACTTCTGGGTTGCGCAACCCTTCCTGCAGCTTGGAGGCTGAGCCCATCATCCTTTTGATGATGGTGGGGTATAAATACCCCTGGCACCACGCACTGGCACCAGTAATCTCAGCCTCCAAGCAGCTGGAGAGTTCCTGTAAGCCAGAGTGCTTACGGGGTCTTAGCTAAGGATTTATTTAATTTATGCTATCTTCCTTTAGTTTTTTTCTTTCAGTAGAGTGCCTTAGAGAAGTCTTGTGCCTTTAAGTCTTCTGTTCCTCCCCCCCCCCCCTGCCTTCTTCAACCCTGCTCCCTTGAGGCTCCGGAGGAAGGGGTTTACTCGTGCAGCAGGGAGGACCGGAGAGCTCTCCTCCCGCGCACGCAGCGTTCCGTTTCCCGACGCCCGTTTGGCACGGCCGCTACTGCCTCGCGCTGAAGCCCCTTAGGCGGCTGAGCACTAGAGGCAGCACCAACACCTCCCGCAGCGGCGTTTCCTGCCTCGCGCTTCAGCCCCGAGGCGGCCGGACGCTTGAGGCTTCTGTGGAGGGCAAAGCGGGTGTGGGGTGACAACCTCCAACGCCACCCTGTCGGAGAGCCCGTAGCTTTCGGCGGCTTTCAATCACCTCCTGCAAGCCCGGCCTCCACGTGGCTGCGGCCTACCGCGTGGGAACCAGCAGAGAACGGCTGGTTCCCTCGTTTCAAGTGTAACGCGCCAGAGCTCCAAACTGCAAGTATCTCAGGATAAAATCTGCTATTCCATCTGTATTTTAATTTAATGGGAGTATAAAGTTTAAAGTTTTGGAGACTTTTTGGTGCTGTGTTTTTTCACGGCTGGAGGTGAGGGGAGCGCTGGGAGCTTTTGGCCTTGATATAGTCACTAGTTTGACATCAATTTATTTAGTTCATTTAATTTAATTTATTTGTTTTTACATTTTATTTTTAGCACATTTTTAAGTTTCTTTTCAGAGGTTTAACTTCTTTTGGGCCGGGGGGTAGCAGTGCTCAAAGAGGTATGACGGGCAAGCTAGGGTGTCCTTCTGTCTGCAGGGGTTGTGCAGCAGAGGCCACTTCCGTGGAACAGGAAATACACCTGAGCATGTCTCAAGCCCCTCAGCGGTCAGGGGACCTTCCGGTAGGGGGAAGGGATTCCCATTCTTCTCCACCTTCATCCTCAGATGGTCGAGGCCCTTCCCAGTCCCTTCCCTCCCTCACCTCGGGGGCGGAGGGAGACTGGGGCCAATTTTCACCAGAATTTGTTCTTCTATTGCACAAAACCTACTGCTTGTGCAAGCAGGGATCGGCAGAACCAGTAACAGCGAGGGACAGCATGGACGCTGGGGCAGGGAACTCTAGATCCCTTGAGCCAGGGCCTCCCCCCAAGCGCGCTAGGCTATTGGGCAAGGAACCTTTTGAGTCTCTGCCTCGGGACTCCACTGAGGAGGAGCTTTCAAACAAAGAAGAGGTAGATGAAGGGGAGGAGCTTGAAGAGGGAGAGATCCCGGAGGAGGAGCAATCCCGCATAGTCAGTTTTTAGGCGACAGGAGCTCCCGGCGTTAATAAGTGAGTCTCTAAAGGTACTCCAATATGGCTTCGGAGGCTCCTACAGATGAAGAAGCTCTGGAGGATCCGTTGATCCAAGCCGTAAGGCGGTCTCAGAAGGAGTTCCCAGTCCACAGAGTGGTTCGTCAGATGATTCAGGAAGAATGGAATCAGATGGAATCTACCCTGAGGGGAGTCAGTGCGATGTCCCGTCTATACCCGTTGCCGGAAACGGACAAGGACCTCCTGAAATCGCCTAGGGTGGACGCGGCGGTCTCGGTGGTAACGAAGAAGACGACTATACCGGTCGAGGGCGGCGCGGCTCTGAGAGACAGTCAAGATAGAAGACTGGACACCCTGCTAAAACAAGCCTTTGATGTTAGTGCTCTTGCCTTACAGGCCTCTGTTTCGGGGGCTTGGGTAGCTAGAGCCTGTTTGAGATGGTCTCAACAGCTGCAACTGGCTGTGACAGTCCTTCAGGCGACTCCCAAGCGGTGGCGGCCAAGTTAGAGTCCGGTTCGGCCTTCTTAGCAGATAGCCAGTATGATCTCATTAGGAGTCTGGCGAAGAATATGGCCTCAGTCGTGGCAGCCAGAAGGTACTTGTGGTTACGTAACTGGGCGGCGGATGCTTCTTCAAAGGCGCACCTGAGTCGACTTCCCTTCAAGGGGAAGCTATTGTTTGGGGAAGACCTGGATAAGTTGGTAAAGGAGCTGGGAGAGTCGAAGGGGGGTAGGCTCCTCGAGGATAGACCAAGGCTGGGCCGTTCTTCGGCGCCGGTGCGGAGTCAGTCAAAGGACTTCCGAAGATTCCGACAGCCCAGACCGAACCCTTTCCCCAGGGGCCGTTTTCCCTCCAGGGGTCAGAGCTTTCGTGGGTTTCACGGGGCAGGTAGAGGTTTTGGAGCCTCCTCCTTGGGACCTAGAAAATCACAATGAGAAAACGGGGGTCCAGGAGGGAGTGCTGCTGGTGGGAGGTCGCTTAAGGCAGTTTCTTCCCGCCATGTCCCGAGTCACATCCGATCAGTGGGTGTTAGAGGTGATCCGAGAGGGTTACGCTCTCGAGTTCACAAAGCAAGTGACCTCAGCATTTATTCTGTCCCCCTGCGGTCCACCAGAAAAGAAGGCGGCGGTGGAAGTCGCCCTTTCAAGACTCATAGCGCTGGGAGCGGTGTTGCCGGTCCCATAAGACCAAAGAGGGTACGGTCGATACTCCATTTATTGTGTAGTTCCAAAGAAGGAAGGTTCCTTCCATCCTATTCTGGATCTAAAGCAAATCAACCGCTGTCTCAGAGTTCCTCACTTCCGCATGGAAACTCTGAGGTCAGTGATTGCTGCTGTTCGGCAGGGAGAGTTCCTGACATCCCTAGACTTGACGGAAGCATATTTGCACATCCCGGTCAGAGAGTCTCATCAACAGTTCCTAAGATTTGCCGTTCCAAGAGGCCATTTCCAGTTCCAGGCCCTCCCTTTCGGGCTAGCGACAGCTCCCAGGATGTTCACCAAAGTGATGGTGGTAGTGGCCGCGGCTCTTCGAAAAGAAGGAATCCTAGTCCATCCTTACCTGGACGATTGGCTGATCCGAGCAAAGTCAGAAGAGGAGAGTCACGTGGCGACTGCCAGGGTCATGGATTTCCTCGAAGTTGGGGTGGGTCATCAATCGTGTGAAGAGCAGTTTAATGCCCACTCAGGAGATCGAGTACCTCGGAGCTCGGTTCGACACCAGAAGGGGAAGGGTGTTCCTTTCGAAGCAGAGGTTAATCGACCTGAGAGATCTCGTTTCCCATTTCCTATTGACAAGATGCCCCTCGGCCTGGCATTACTTTCAACTGCTGGGTACCATGGCAGCGGCAATAGAAGTAGTACCTTGGGCCCAGGCTCATATGCGACCTCTCCAACGCACCCTCTTGCAGCAGTGGTCCCATCAGCATCACCCCTTATCCAGACGGATTCCCTGCCCTCCCTGGATCAGGAGGTCTCTGCGGTGGTGGAGAAGCTCAAGGAACCTGGGCTGCGGGATGCCACTCGAGACTCCTCAGTGGACTCAACTGACGACGGATGTGAGCCTAGCAGGCTGGGGCGCTCACTGCGAGGGGCAATTCGCCCAGGGCCGCTGGACTCAGAGTCGCAGTGGTCATCTATCAACAGGCTGGAGTTGAGGGCAGTAACCTTAGCTCTCCGGGCTCTCGAGCTCTTGGTTTGTCACAGGGCAGTACGCGTCCTATCTGACAACGCCACCGTGGTGGCTTACATCAACCGTCAAGGGGGAACAAGTAGCCCGTCCTTGGAGAAGGAGGCAGAGGTCCTCTTTCAGTGGGCCGAGAGCCATTTGCTGGCGCTTTCGGCGCAGCATGTGGCCGGGACAGACAACGTGACTGCCGATTACCTCAGCAGGTTCAGGATAGACCACGGAGAGTGGGAGCTGGCGCAGGAAACATAGAAACATAGAAACATGATGACAGAAAAAGACCACATGGCCTATCTAGTCTGTCCTTCCATAACTACAACAGTCCACTTTTTACCTTTAGAGATCCTCTGTTGGTCCCATGCTTTTTTGAATTCAGTGTTCGATCAAGTGGTTGCCCGGTGGGGGAGACCAATCATGGATCTCATGGCTCCGTTCACGTCTGCAAAAGCGAACCGGATTTTCAGTCACAGAAAGGAAAGGATGTCCGAGGGCTTGGACGCCCTGGCCCAAAGATGGTCTTCAGAGGGCCTTCTCTGTGTTCCCTCCCTGGGCGTTCATAGGGAGGGTTCTGCAGCGGGTGGAAGCCCACCAAGGATTGGTAATTCTCATAGCCCCGGATTGGCCTTGGCGTCCTTGGTACGCAGACCTCGTGAGGTTGACGGCCAACCGGCCGTGGCGGCTTCCCTGCAAGGAGGACCTCTTACGGCAGGGTCTGGTACGCATGCCCCACGTGTATCGGTTCTCGCTTACGGCCTGGCTATTGAAAGGGCGAGGTTCTTGAAGCGGGGTTACTCGGGCTCAGTAATTTCAACGTTGTTGAGCGCGCGCAAACGCTCCACCTGCCTTTCTTACGTGAGAGTGTGGCGTATCTTTGAAGCCTGGTGTTCAGAGCGTCGAATAAGGCCCCTCTCAGCATCAGTCCCCGAGGTCCTGGAGTTCCTTCAGGCAGGTTTTGAGAAGGGTCTAGCACCTAGCTCCTTGCGGGTCCAGCTGGCAGCCATCTCTTGCTATAGGGGGAAGGTCAGAGGCAAATGTCTAGGGGTACATTGAGATGTGGGCAGGTTTTTGAGAGCGGTTAGACGGTTACGTCCCCAGCAAAGATCCGTTATCCCCCCTTGGGACCTCGACCTAGTCTTGAATGCCTTATCTGGAGAGCCCTTCGAACCGCTGAGGAAGTCCTCCCTGAAGGACTTGACCCTAAAGACGGTATTTTTAGTAGCGATTTGCTCAGCCAGACGCGTTTCAGAGCTTCAAGCCTTGTCGTCCCGTTCTCCCTTTCTCCCTTTCTTTAGGGATAAGGTGGTCTTGCGTACAGTTCCTTCTTTCTTGCCTAAGGTCATCTCTTCTTTTCATGTAAACCAGTCGGTATCTCTGCCCTCTTTCGCGGTAAGGGATCAAACGGGGGACGGAGAGAAGCTTAGACTTCTGGATGTGCATAGAGTGCTGAAGAGGTACCTCGCCCGCATAGCGCCTTTCCGGAAGTCCGAACGCTTATTCGTTCAATTTGGAGGGCCGCATAAGGGAGAGGCAGTGGCCAAGGCTTCCATTTCTAGGTGGATCAGGGAGGCGATTGCCTCGGCTTATATCCTCAGAGGGAAGCAGGTTCCAGGAGTTCTTAGCGCGCATTCCACTAGAGCGCAAGCAACGTCCTGGGTGGAAAATAGTTTGGTGCCGCCACTGGACATTTGCAGAGCGGCTACCTGGTCGTCCCTCCACACCTTCACCAAGCATTATAGGCTAGATGTCCAAGGGGCGTCGGATGCCAGGTTTGGCAGCGCAGTGCTTCGGTCCGGGATAACGAACCCCTCCCAGATTTAAACTGCTCTGTTACATCCCAGAACCTGCTAACTAGTGTTCCTGAAGGAACTTCAGTCCAGTCCCTGATCCCGCCCGAGTTCGGTAGTTTCAGGTGGCGGACCGAAGACAGGTTACGGAACAAATTCGTGGGATCTCTTGCTTAGGACCCGGAGCAAGTGGCAGTCCGCGAAAAGAGGTTCAGCTGGAAAGGGGGGAAGGCCTTCGCGGCCTCAGGTAAACCACCTCCTCCTTTCCCTTTTTTCCTTTACCTCCTGATGGAGTAAAAAAAAAAAAAAGTTTACTAGTTTAGGAGGTGTGTGTGTTATTGCATGTTGTCAAATGGTTATAAGTTCTTTGTTATCTATCCTTTAAGTCTGCTTTTGCAATAGATTACTGGTGCCAATGGGTGGTGCCAGGGGTATTTATACCCCACCATCATCAAAAGGATGATGGGCTCAGCCTCCAAGCTGCTGGAAGGGTTGCACAACCCAGAAGTTAAGGGACTGGACTGAAGTTCCTTCAGGAACACTAATTAGCAGGTAAGGACTAATTACTTCTTAACTATTCTATCTATACTGCTAATAATATCTATCGTGGGAGCAGCAAGACGATAGTTGATGGATGTGGTAGTCAAGTCCGGGAAGATGCTGTACTTGCAGTCGGGTTGAGCAGGAGACTGTTACAGTTCTTGCAAGTTTTCTTCTTGATTATAAATGCAACACCATTTCTTCTTTAATTTCCAGCATAGTAGACCATGTGATGCCAGTCCATTTCAGTTCACTGACACCCAACAGATTGAACTATAGATGTTCCATTTCATTCTTGACCACCAGCAACTTCCTTTAGTTTGTGCTTCGTATGTTCGATGTTCCAATATGTAAGACATCTTTGCTGCTTTTGACTGTCATGCACAGCTACATTAGCAGTCTGTCCTGAGGGCATTGATCCTACCACATCATAAATGCTGGCTTTACTCTGAGAAGTCTTCAGCTCCTACCCAGTAGCCAGTAGAATGACTTCTGACCTGGGGGTCTCATCTTCCAGCACTATAGTGCAATTTCTTTTGTTGTGAATATCCATTGTGTTTTTGTGGCAAAATATGGAAGTAGATTGCTAGGCCTTTCTTCCGCACAGTTAATTCTAGTGTTGCCATTGTCACAGAAATGTGATCCTCCGCTACCGACACCATTCCATTCTGCTGCTATCCAGATGGGTGGTTTGTCTTGGTCTGGTACCTCATCTGAGACCTGTCCATCTTGGGAGACCCTGTCAGTAGTTAAGCTACCAGTAACTTAGCTCTCAGCATCACTGATGCACACAAGCCCTCCCAGCACGACAAGCTGCAAACAAAGTGAGGAATATGAATGAAAATTACCTACACTGGGTCAAAAACCTGTCTGATATATGCAAATATCACATGCATAGCATTGTTGCAGAGAAAACACTCCATGCAAGGGCTGTTGGTGGTGCCCTCCTCCTGTACAACACTTATCCTTCACACTGGCTGCTTGACGCCAGGGTCATCTATACATATGGGCAGGCTGGGCCACTATTGGTCAGCCCTAGGAAAGCACAGGCATATCTGGAGGCTGCAAAATGAGGAAGGGAGCCCCACAGTGTGCCCCTCTTGCCTTATTCATCTCATGCCTCTCGTCCCCTCATCTGTCTTGGTGCCACAGGATGTCACCCACTACGCCTGCCTTTTGTGATAGCTCAGCGCGTGCGTTTGTGTTGTGGATATCCTGAAAATCTGACTGCAAATCCCTGACGACAAGTTTGACAATCACTGCACTACCAAAGGCTTACTGAGAATTATGATTGTTTTCTCTTTACTGTACTTCCTTTACAGCCCTCTAGTCCAGTCCCGGAATCTCTGGGTTCTGTATCTCCTCCAGCAGCTTTGGAGACTGAAACAAGTCACTGTTCTGGTGACACTGGTATAAGTAGGCAAGGACCGCCTCTCCACTCCAGTTAGTTTCAGTCTCCAAGCAGCTGGAGGAAGGGTTGAGCCTGGAGATCTGGGTTCAATAGGCGACAAATAAGCAGAGAATTGCTTTTAAATTGAGTTTCAATTATTTTCCTTTGAATTGGGTTTTAGTTTAGTTTAGTTGGCCTGAGGGCTTTAGACTTTGGGAAAGAGAGAAAAGGACTGCAGAAGGCAGGCTGCCATTTCCTCCTCCTTTCCCCTTCTTTCCCCTCCTCCCCCCCCCCCCCCGCCCCCTCCTCTCTCCACCACAGCAGAAGGCCGGTTGGGGGGGAAGGTCCGGCGAGAAGTCTCCCTGCTCCCAATCCCGCGTTACCGGGTGAGGAGCAGATGGCAGGCGCAGCTGGTGACAGTTTTAATTGATGAGAATCAGTGGGGCAGTGGGCCTCTCCGGTCCGGAGTTGAAGCCGCAGTCTCGGCTGAGCTCCGGAGATGGTTTGAGACTTACAGGAGCGGTGGCAGACTCCGATAAGTCCTGGCTTTTCAAAATTTTCATCGGGGGTGTTAGCGGGGTGGCTGGAGAGCTGGAATCACGCGGTCTAGGCCGACTTTTCTGCACAGCTTTTGACCTTCCTTTCCCCCCTCCCTCTGCGACTGTATGACTGTTTGTTTGTGTTTTTTATCTCTCCTTTACTTTTTCTATATTTTATCTCAGCACTGTCCTTTACTCTACTTGAATGGCGTTCCTTTCTGTTTCCTTCCCAGTAGCTCCGTTTTGTTTTTATTGTACACCGCTGTATGCCAATTTGGTTTAAGCGGTATATTAAATTTTAGATAAAGATAAAGATAAATAAAGATAAAGACTTTAGTTGCAGGCCGGACTGCATGGTTTTCGCGCGGGAAGCACGATTGGGGCCATTTTTTGAGTTCGATTTTTGCTCCGCGGCCTCTCTGGAGAGGGGGTCGCCATGCTGTGCTTCATTTCCTTTTTGTCTCCGTGGGCAGAGGAGCATGGTCAGGCAATGGCAGCTGAATCTTGAAAAAAAAGATACATAGAAATCAAACGGCTGTTTAGAGGGTCTTCCTCTGGTAGCTGGAGGTCGGAGGCTCCTCTGAGTTAGCCCGCTATACCTCGCTGCCTAGTGTGTGGCACCAGGCGAGGAGCAGTGTTGGACTCGGGAGGGTGTGCAAGGGCTGCACCCAGGAGGCCGCGTTGATTGAGAAGACGCTGGAAATGGGAACAGGAGAGAAGGAAGCACTTCCCAGGGACAGGAGGAAGGCCAGTCCCCATCTCCGGCCCCCTTTGGAGACGGTGGCAGGTCTGTCCATGGAGCGGGAGCCATCTCCTCTGCATGGGCAGGGTCATACGGGAGGACCCGCCCTGGTGCCTCCAGATTTCATTGTACTGTTGCTGCAGCCTGGGATGGCTCCAGTTCCAGCAGGCGGGCAGGGTGAAAAGCGTCAGGGAAGCCCTGTATGTCCAGAGAAGTCCGGTACCTCGGCGAAAAGGAGTAAGGTAGCATGTGTCGAAGTCATCTGTGGCACCCTTGGAGGACATGGATGCCGGGGACGGGGAGTTAGAGGATGATTCAGGAGAGGAGTTAGAGGAAGGGGAGCTACCAGAGTCGGAACAGCAGGCTAGAGTAGTCGGGGTGTTTTGTCAGAGTTGCCCGCGCTGATTGCAGAGACCCTCAAGGTTCATTGTAAACACAGCTACAGAAATGTGAAGTTTTGATGTTCTATGTAAACCGCACTGATGCGGAATAGCGTCGTATATAAGACAATGTAAATAAAAATAAATAAGGCGTTGAACATACCGGCAGCGGGGCCAGCGGCGGATGAGGTGTTAGAGGACCTGTTGTCGTCCGCATGGCCTGCAACGCAACAAGTTTTTCCCATTCACAGGGTCTTTAGGAATATGATTCAGGAGGAGTGGGATTTACCTGAGGTGGCCCTTAAGGGTTCTTGGGCGATAGCGCGACTTTATCCGCTCTCAGACCAAGATAAGGATCTCTTCCGTTCTCCAAAGGTCGATGCAGCAGTGTCAGCGGTGACTAAGACGACGACTATTCCAGTGAAGGGGTCAGCGGTGCTTAGAGATGGACAGGATAGGAAGTTAGATACCTTGTTAAAGCAGGTCTTTGATATAAGTGCCCTGTCTATGCAAGCATCTATCTCAGGGGTGTGGGTGGCACGAAAATGTCTGCGTTGGTCCCAGCGGCTGCCGGTGGATCAGTCCAGAGAGCAGGTGGAGGAGTTGTCCCATCTGGAGTCCGGAACCGCTTATTTGGCAGATATCCATTATGATTTGATCCGGGGACTTGTGAAGAGCATGGCCTCTGTCCTGGCGGCCCGGCGGTCTTTGTGGTTGCGCAATTGGGCAGTGGACAGTTCCTCAAAGGCGTGGCTCAGCAAGCTTCCTTTTCGAGGGAAGTTGTTCAGAGAGGATCTGGTCAAGGACTTGGGAGAGTCTAAATGAGGTCGTCTGCCAGAGGATAAGCTGAAGCAAGGCCATCCTAGTCTGGCTCCCAAGGGGTCTCAGAGAGTTTCGTAGGTTTCGTTCGTCCCGCTTTGGTCAGTTTCAGCGGGGCAGGTTTCCGGCACGCAGCCAGGGGTTTCAAGGGGCCTGTAGAGATTTCACGGCCAGCTTGTCCTCGAGCCTTAAGAAGCCAGAATGAGATGAGGGGGACTCAGGTAGGGTGCGAGTCGGTAGGAGGGTGATTGCAGGAATTTCTACCCTGCCTGTGTCCAGATAACGTCAGACCAGTGGGTGTTGGAGGTTATTCGAGACGGGTACGCGCTCAAGATCCAATGGCCAGTGGTCAAATCGTTTGTCCAGTCTCCTTGCAGGGCAAGGCTCAAGAGACGGGCAGTGCAGGTGACATTGCAAAGGTTGATTCAGCTGCAGGCAGTGGTGCCCGTGCCATCAGAGGAGTGTGGTTCCAGTCGATAATCCATTTATTTCGTAATGCTAAAGGAGGACGGGGCGTTCCGCTCCATTCTAGATTTGAAAAGAGTAAACCGGTGCCTCTGTGTCTCATTTTCATATGGAGACACTGTGCTCGGTAATCGTGGCGGTCAGGAAGGGAGAGTTCCTTACGTCTTTAGACCTCACAGAGGCATATTTACACATTCCAATTCGGCAGGAGCATCAACAGTATCTTCAGTTTGCGGTGCCCATGGGGCATTTTCAGTTCCGGGCTCTGCCGTTTTGGCCTCGCAACGGCACCGAGGATGTTCACCAAGGTTGTGGTGGTGGCGGCAGCAGCTCTCTACAAAGGAGTGCTGGTACACCCGTATTTGGACGATTGGTTGATTCGGGTGAAGTCAAAGGATGAAAGCGTCACAACCACAGCCCGGGTAGTGCAGTTCCTTCAGAGTCTGGGCTGGGTGGTCAGCTTCACAAAGAGCAAGCTGAGTCCATTGCAGTCCCTGGAGTATCTGAGGACACGTTTTGATACAGCACAGGAGAAGGTCGGTCTTCCAGTTCTGCAGGCGCAGGGCTTGAACGCTTGTACAAGGGTTTTTAGCCCAGAGGGCTCCTACAGCGTGGCACTACCTGCAGGTTCTGGGAATGATGGCAGCCACGATCGAGGTGGTGCCATGGGCCAGGGCTCACATGAGGCCGTTGCAAAGGGCTTTATTACGCCGGTGAGTCGTCGACTGGTCTGCCCCCCGGAAGTGTCTCAAGAGCTTCGCTAGTGGCTGCAGCTGCAAAACCTAGAGAAGGGAATGCCCTTGGAGGCCCCAGCCTGGAGAGCTTTAACGACGGATGCAAGTCTAGCGGGCTGGGGAGCGCATTTCGAGGGATGCTTCGCGCAGGGGCTTTGGTCAGTGCAGGAAAAGGACTGGTCCATCAACAGGTTGGAAATGAGAGCAGTGTACTTTGCCCTCCTGGAGTTACAGCCTTGGCTGCGGCAGGCGCCAGTTCGGGTCCTTTTCGACAATGCGACCACAGTGGCCTACATCAATCGGCAGGGCGGCACGGGAAGTGCGGCATTAGAGATAGAGGCAGGCCAGTCGGTAAGTTGGGCCGAGCTAAATCTGCTGGCCTTGTTGGCTCAGCATGTAGCGGGCGTGGACAGTGTCGTAGCGGATTTTTTGAGTCGTCGCACGGTAGATCCTGGAGAGTGAGTGTTGCACCCGGAGGTGTTTGCCCTAATTTCAAGGCGTTGGGGGACACCAATTATGGATCTGATGGTGACCTTCGAATTGGCAAAAGCGGCACGATTTTACAGGAGGAGGAGAGAAAGGATGTCCGAAGGGCTCAATGCGTTGATGCAGAGGTGGCCAGCCGAGGGTCTACTTTACGTTTTTCCTCCGTGGGCGCTCATTGAGCGTGTAGTGCAGTGGATAGAGGCACCATGGCCTGGTGGTCTTGGTGGCACTGGATTGGCCAAGAAGGCCCTGGTATGCAGATTTGGTTTGTCTGCTAGTGGACAAGCTGTGGCGGCTCCCGATTCGGGAGGATCTGTTACTTCAGGGGCCGTTGCGCATGCCTCAGGTGGGTCGATTCTTGCTTATGGCTTGGCTCTTGAAAGGGCGAGGATGAGAACCAAGGGTTACTCACGGCAGTCATTACGATGTTGCTGAAGGTGTGGCGGAGATCTACGTTGTTGGCTTAAGTGCGGGTCTGGCAGATCTTTGAGGCATGATGTGCAGATAGACTCTGCCGCGGGCCGCACGGCCCTATTTCGCAAATCCTTTCCTTTTTACAGGATGGTTTCAAGAAGGGGCTGGCGGCCAGTTCTCTGAGAGTTCAGCTTGCTGCTCTTTCTTGCTACAGAGGTAAGATTCAGGGTGATGTGTTGGGGGCGCATGCAGATGTTAGAAGGTTTTTCTCCAGGACCAAGCAGGAAGTCAGTCCTCACTTATGGGTGACGTCGGCGCCGACGGAGCCCTCGCGGAGCAATTTTCCCCAGCTTTCAAAGAAAGCCTTTGGGAATTGCAGCGCGCATGCGCGGTCCTCTTCCCGCCCAAGGGTGCCATCTTAGCCAGTCTTCTTTTTCCGCGGAGCCCTACAGATGTACCCGTCGTGTCCCCGCGAAAAAGTTGATATTTCTTCATAATTTTATTTCTTTTTCCATTCGGTTCGACGCCGGTCTTTTTCCCGCCCGGACTCGCGACGCCGGTCACGAGTCCTCTTCCTTTTTTCGGTTTTTCTGACTTAGTCAGCTTTCGTTTTCGGTTTTTCCCTGGCAGCCCGGTCCTTTGACCTCGCCGGGGCCCTTTTTCCCCAGATGGCTGCCAGTGGTTTTAAGCGGTGTGGTCAGTGTGACCGAAATATGTCACTAACTGACACACACGACTTTTGCCTCCGCTGCCTGGGCCTGGATCATGAAGAAATGATCTGTGGGCCCTGCGGCAAAATGTCCTCCAAAGCGTTGAGAAGTCGGCGGCATCAGCGTGATAGGATCTTCGCTGACCCCAGCCGTACCCGGACCTCGTCGGAGGCCTCCGCGTCCAAAGGCTCCAGCTCGGACCGTCGCCGGAGTTCCTCCGACAGGGGTTCTCCCTCCGGGGACCATCGTCGGAAGGTGAAACCCGCGAGGGCGGCGTCGGTGGACGCTCCTGGTTCCGCGAGGGCCAGGTCGCATAGCCCCGACAGCCGCCCCGGGTCCTTGGAGAAGGAGCACCTCACGAAGCGACCTCGCCTGGAGTCGGAGCTGCCTGCTCGGGTAAGTCCTGTGGTCCTTCTGGACTCGCCTCCGCGACAGCCGACGTCGGGCCCGACGCCGTCGGGGCCCGAGTCGGGGGCTGCTGGGTCACCTGAGCTCGGACTCAGGTTGACGGCCTTGGAGAGCAGACTGTCTGCCTTCATGGACCAGCAGCGGGCACTGCTCGCTGGCTTCGCTGGCGTCGCTGCCCCGACCGCCGGGACGTCGACGTCCAAGTCGACCCCGGAGACCGAGCCGATCCTCGAGTCGATGCGAACTCGAGTCGATCCTCGGTCGAGGTCACCCTCGGCCTCCCGTTCGGGACCGAGGTCGCCGACGCCGACTCCCTCGGCGTCGGGGCGGCAGGTGCCGCGCCCTGCCCGGGCCGACCCCACCGAGTCCTCGTCGGAGTCGGTCTGGGAGTCTGAAGAGGAAGAGTCGCCTGATTCTTTCCGGACTCGGTGTGTCCCCTCGGACTCACCGGAGTCCGAGCCTCGGAAGCAGTCCCCCCCGGAGGATGCCAGGTTCTCGGACTTCGTCAGGGATATGGCCAAGGCTTTGGCCTTCCCTGCGGACCCCGAGGAGGAGCCTCGAGCCGAAGAGCTCGACGCCCTCCAGTATGACTCTCCCGCAAGGGAACACTTTACTGTACCGGTTCCTCCTATGCTGGAACGACTACTCTTCCGCATGTGGGAGAGTCCAGCCTCCTCGCCGGTCCTGAGCAAGCGGGTCGATTCTATCTATCGAGTCCGCAAGAGCCCTGGCTTTCAAAAGGCACAGCTACCACACCATTCCATGGTAGTGGAATCGGCCATGCATCGTCTTAAGAGCCAGAAGATGCACTCCTCGGTGCCTCCTGGCAGGGAGGCCCGTAACCTGGATGGCCTTGGTAAGAAGTGTTTCCAGGGCTCTATGCTCGCATGTCGTGTCCAGACCTACCAGCTATACATGGGCATGTATCTCCGAGATCTGGCTAAAGAGCTAGCCGGATTCTCCGCTGGTTTGTCCGAGGAACCCTTGCGGAGGTTCCTGGCCTTGTCCACTGGCATTCGGGAATGCTCAAAGTTCATGTCCCGAGCAGCCTATGATGGCTTTGAAGCATCGGCTCGAGTGGCCGCAGCCGGCATCGGTGCCCGCCGACAGGCTTGGCTTCAGTCGTCAGACCTTGAGCCCTGGGTGCAGGACAAGTTGGTCGATGTCCCCTGCCGAGGCGAAAACCTCTTTGGCAAGCCCATGGCTGAAAAGGCTGCACAAATTGAGACTGAGACTCTCACCAGGACCAGGCTTTCTAGGAAGACCTCTGCCCCTTCCCAGAAAAAGAAGGGCTCGGGGAAAAAAGTCCTTTTACCCGAGGAAGGCGGCTGCCTACAAACAATACCCCCATTATCAGGCCCCTGCAGCTCCCCAACAGGGCCAGCAGGCCAAGGGACGGGGTAACGGGTCCCGTAGGCAGCAAGCCCCCAAGCCTGCACCACCAGCCCCTGCTCAGCAGGGTGGGGGTTTTTGACTCACTAAGCATAGCCTCTTCCCCCCCGCTGGTTCCTCCCAGCACCGGAGGCCGGCTGGTTCACTTCGCCCACAGGTGGTCCAGCATCACCGCAGATGCCTAGGTGCTTCAAGTCGTGCGAGAAGGCTATCTTCTCCACTTCCACCAGGTCCCTCCCTCCTATTTTCCGGGAGAACCTCCACGACCCCCTCTGCACAGGGACTTACTCCTTCAGGAGTTAGCTGGTCTTCTACGGGAACAGGCGGTGGAACCGGTGCCCCACCACCTAAAAGGTCAAGGCTTTTATTCCAGGTATTTTCTGATACCAAAGAGAACAGGAGGCCTCAGACCCATCCTGGACTTGCGCAACCTCAACAAGTTCCTTGTGCGGGAGAAGTTCAAAATGCTTACCCTTGGAATCCTTCTGCCCTACCTCCAGCAGGGAGATTGGCTATGCTCCTTGGATCTAAAGGATGCCTACACGCACATCCTCATCCACCCAAGCCACCGCCAATACCTAAGGTTTGTGGTGGCAGGAAATCATTACCAGTACAGAGTACTGCCCTTTGGCCTGTCCTCCGCACCGCGAGTCTTCACAAAATGTCTCGCGGTGGTGGCGGCCCATCTCCGGCTTCACGGCCTCTATGTCTTTCCGTACCTCGACGACTGGCTCATCAGAGCAGCGTCCGCTCCGGAGGTCACCAACGCCACACGCCGCACGGTGACTCTTCTGCAGTACTTGGGCTTTGTTATAAATTTCGCAAAGTCCACTTTGCTCCCCTCACAGGATCTCGAGTTCATCGGCGCAAGGCTACACACTCCTCAGGCACGAGCGTACCTACCGCTCGACAGGGCTCAACGGCTCATGGACCTAGCCGACCGTTTTCGCAGCCAGCCCCTGGTCTCCGCCAGGCGCTTCCTGAGACTACTCGGCCATATGACTTCCACCGTCCATGTGACCCCCAATGCCCGCCTGAATATGCGGCCTGCTCAATGGTGTCTCCGCCAGCAGTGGCGACAAGCCACAGGCGGCCTAGCAGACCTGGTGCGCGTCTCCGAGCCGCTGATCTCGTCTCTCCGGTGGTGGCTTCAGCAGCCGAACCTGATATTCGGAATGCCTTTCCAGTCACCTCAGCCGGCCCGGGTGCTGACCACGGATGCATCCCTCCTGGGCTGGGGAGCACATTGCCAAGGGGCACGTACTCAGGGCCTCTGGACCACGTGGGAGTCTGCTCAGCAGATCAACTTCCTGGAGCTCAGGGCGATCCGCCTGGCTCTCAAGGCCTTCTCCCACCAGTCCGTCCTTGTCCAGACGGACAATCAAGTTGCCATGTTCTACGTGAACAAACAGGGGGGCACGGGCTCCTTCCTCCTCTGCCGGGAGGCACAGAAGCTCTGCTCTTGGGCCGTCAGTCACGGCATTCTCCTCAAGGCAGTTTATCTCCCAGGCCAAGAGAATTACCTGGCGGACAAACTCAGCAGAATCCTCCAGCCGCACGAGTGGCGTCTGGATCCCTTGGTAGTTCAGAAGCTCTTCCTAAAGTGGGGCCTCCCCACGGTGGATCTCTTTGCCAGTCCTCACAACCGGCAGCTTCCCCGCTTCTGCTCTCGTCAGCCACACCCCCTTCGGGTTGCGGCGGACGCTTTTCTAATTTCATGGTCGGGGAGCCTTCTGTACGCTTTCCCTCCCATCCCGCTAGTCTCTCGGACTCTTTTCAAGGTTCTCCGAGACAAAGCCTTCATGATCCTGGTGGCCCCTCACTGGCCCAGACAGCCGTGGTTTCCGCTCCTGCTGCAATTAGCGGTGGAGGATCCATTCCCTCTGGGGGTACAACCGGATCTCCTCACTCAGGATCAGGGGTCTCTACTACACCCCAACCTCAGGTCTCTCAACCTCATGGCCTGGCTGCTGAGAGGGTAGTCCTTGCTCCCCTTCTCCTGCCGGCAGAGGTGGAGGAGGTCGTCTTGGCTTCGCGACGGCCTTCTACCCGCAAATGCTACGCCCTTAAATGGCGTCGCTTTGCCGTCTGGTGTACCCAACAGTCTCAGGATCCCTTCTCCTGCCCGGTGTCGGTGATCTTGCAGTACTTGCTCCACCTCTCTAATCTGGGACTTAAGTCCAACTCCGTCAAAGTTCACCTCAGTGCTCTTTCGGCACATCATGTGCCGGTGGACGGCAGACCTCTCTCCAGCGACCCTCTCGTAGCGAGGTTTCTCCGAGGTCTCCTTCTACTTAAACCACCTCTGCGCCCGCCAGCGCCTGACTGGGACCTGAATGTGGTTTTGCAGCGGATCACCTGTCCGCCTTTTGAACCTATGGCTACCTGTTCTCTCCGTTTTCTGTCTTGGAAAACACTGTTCTTGATAGCCCTCACTTCCGCTAGACGCGTAAGTGAATTGCAGGCCCTCGTGTCTGATCCCCCTTACACTCGGTTCTACAAAAATAGGGTAGTCCTACGGACTCACCCAAAATTTCTTCCAAAAGTGGTCTCCCCTTTTCACATCAATCAGGAGGTGGTACTTCCAACCTTCTTTCCCAGACCACACTCCAGCCGAGCTGAAACAGTCCTCCATACTCTGGACTGTAGAAGGGCTTTGAACTTCTACCTTGACCGTACGCGGGAGCACCGTAAAGCTGCTCAGCTTTTTGTGTCTTTTGACCCCAATAAATTGGGGCTCCCGGTCTCCAAGCGTACTCTGTCCATCTGGGTTGCGGACTGTATCTCTTGGGCTTATGGGGCAGCCGGACTCTCCTTAGAAAGTCGAGTCACGGCTCATTGCGTTCGGGCAAAGGTTACGTCAGTGGCTTACCTCCGCTCTGTTCCGCTGGCAGACATCTGCTGGGCCGCTACTTGGTCTTCGAGCCAGACTTTTGCGGTCCATTACTGTCTCGAGAGGGAGTCCCGCAGGGACAGTGCTTTCGGACAGGCCGTCCTCCGTAATCTCTTCGAGGTCTGAGCAACTCCTACCCTCCATCCCGGATGTGGGCTACCGGTGGGTGATAATTCAGCGAAGATTCTTTCCTTCTGTGCTGCTGAGCTAGAGGGAGCTCATTTTTTGTGCTTAGGGTCTCCGGTAGCCTTGAGCTTGGGAGTCCCATAAGTGAGGACTGACTTCCTGCTTGGTCCTGGAGAAAGCGTAGTTACTCACCTGTAACAGGTGTTCTCCAGGAGCAGCAGGAATCAGTCCTCACTACCCTCCCTCCTCCCCTTGGAGTTGCAATCGTCTGCTTATGTTCTTTTTGCAAATTTTTTATGCTGTCTTTTTTAGCTATGTCATCTGACTGGCTAAGATGGCACCCTTGGGCGGGAAGAGGACCGCGCATGCGCGCTGCAATTCCCAAAGGCTTTCTTTGAAAGCTGGGGAAAATTGCTCCGCGAGGGCTCCGTCGGCGCCGACGTCACCCATAAGTGAGGACTGATTCCTGCTGCTCCTGGAGAACACCTGTTACAGGTGAGTAACTACGCTTTAAGAGCAGTGGTGCTGATGCGCCCTCCGCGCAGGTGTTCGGTTCCCATGGGGGACCTGAATGTGGTCTTGGAGGCGTTGGTGAAGGCACCTTTTGAGCCCTTAGGTAAGGCGTCAGTGAAGGATTTGACTCTCAAGATGGTTTTTCTGGTGGCATTATGCTCGGCACGCAGAATTTCAGAGTTGCAGGCCTTGTCCTATAAGGAGCAGTTTCTTTCTTTCTCGGATCAGAAGGTGGTAATGTGTACAGTTCCAGCCTTCTTGCCCAAGGTGGTTTTGATTTTCACGTTAACCAGGTGGTCTCGTTGCCGGTGTTTTCGGGGAGGGGGAGGACGAAGTGACGGGAAGGAGATTATGCCTGCTAGATGTTTGACGCACGCTAAAACGCTATCTCAGCGGGACAGCGTCCTTTCGCAGGTCAGACAGGTTGTTTTGTCTTGTTCAGAGGTCCTCGGAAGGGGGAGGCAGCGGCTAAATCGTCCATTTCTAGATGGTTGAAGGAAGCCATCGCATCTGTGTATATTTTGAAAGATAAGGTGGTTCTGGAAGGGCTCAAGCATTCAACGAGGGCACAAGCGGCTTCTTGGGCGGAGTTCAGTTTGGTGCCGGCTGAGAATATTTGTAAGGCGGCAACGTGGTCATCTTTGAGTTCCTTTGCTAAGCATTATCGGCTGGATGTGCAGGCAGCGAGGGATGTGCATTTTGCATCGGATGTGCTTCAGGCTGGTCTAGCAGGGCCCTCCTGTTAGTGTAAACTGCTCTGTTACATCCCCAGAGATTCCGGGACTGGACCAGAGGGACGTAGAGGAAGGTGAAATTAGACTTGCCTGCTAATTGTAGTTCCTTAAGGAACTCTAGTCCAGTCCCAGATCCCGCCCGGGGGTTTTTTGTTCCAGGATTTGGGACAGCCTGAAGTTGTCATGTAGTAGATCAGAATGGTTGTGATGGTGGTTTCAGGGGTAAGCTGGCCTCTGGGCCTATTGTTAGGGAGATGGGAGCCTTCTTATGCAGTCATTGTTCTCCTCAAAGGTTCTTTTTCCGGGAAGAACTTGGTTTACAAGCTAAGCGGGTTCTCCTGTGGTTAGTTTTTGAACAGTTATTTACAAAAATTTATTTTTATTCATACATAAATACATTAAGAAATGCAGGAAAGACTGGTAGTACCAGTAGGTCTGTTGGGTTCATGCGTTAACTACTTATTTGTTGCTGTGCTGAGTCTGCTTTTGTCAATAGGTACTGGAGTGGAGAGGCGGTCCTTGCCTACTTATACCAGTGTCACCAGAGCAGTGACGTTTCAGTCGCCAAAGCTGCTGGAGGAGATACAGAACCCATAAATTTATTTATCTGTATTTATATCCCGCTTTTCACCGGGTCAAAGCGGTGGGAGGAACTACAATTAGCAGGTAAGTCTAATTTCACCTTTTAGGTCATCTGAAACTTGGGATGACTACTCCACCATCTACTAACGCATGCAACCTGTGTAGCTTGCAGGTGTTGTACCTAACCCTAAAGAGTAGTGAACTGGCTTTGTGATTTGCCAATAGCGGGGACAGTGCTGCTATAGAACCTGTAAGGTAGAAAAGGAGAAGAATTTCACACACATTACTTATTTTGCAACCCATGTTTTGTACATGGACTTACCAGGAAGGCTCCTGACTAGTTTGCTCTTGGGTAGATGTAGAAGGGAGGGAGCTACTCTGATTACTAGATGTGTGTTCAGTTTCTTTGGGCACCTAAAAATTGAAACATAAGAACATAAGATATGCCATACTGGGTCAGACCAAGGTCCATCAAGCCCAGTATCCTGTTTCCAACAGTGGCCAATCTAGGTCATACGTACCTAGCAGTTTCCCCAAAAGACAAGGTTCCGCAATGCTTGTATAAGGTCAAAAGTACAGGTGAATTATTTGTATGCCTATGATTTATTATTAAGCTCACACATTTCGAATAGTAGGTGCACTGGCTTTCCTTTGCAGTTAAAGCTAAATTTAAGTTTCATGTGTTGACCTTTGGACTAGGAGGGGAAGTGATCCCAACTATTTTTGTGATAAACTTAGTTGGTATAGACCAGGCCCTGAACTTAAGTCTAGCAAGGACAGTGGGGAGGAGGGGGTTTCTCTGTTAAGAGCATTCCATCAAGACAGACTTGTGAAGTATGATGTGGTGCAGCAGAGAATGAATGCTTTTTCTGTGTCTGCAGCTGTCCTTTGAAATAGCTTACCATTGGATGTTGAGAGCTGAATTACCTAATGTTCAGAAGAAAGGTTAACCCTTGTATCTTTCCTGTAAATTGGCTGCTGGCCAGGTGTTAAGTGGCATGCTATGCAGATTTTAGTTGCGAAGTGGGTTTGGAAAACTAGTTGGTATGATTTTGGGGAGGGTATGACGTGATTGCATAGGAAATGTGAGTCTTGGACGACTGAAATGTGGTATTAGGTCCCTCATTGGTTGTGGTAAAATTGGCCCTGAGATAGGTGGTTCTGGAATTTGTGGAACTTCTGTTCTAGTTCTGTCAGGCTGCAACTTGCCTCATTTTTAATATAATCGTTTTGTAATGCCAGTTTTACAATTAGTTTTGTTCGCTTTAGGTGGCTGTTAGCTGGGGAAGTGACTTTATTATAAAAAGACAGTTTCATGCATCAGCTTTTGTAATCTTCCACAAAGCACTTTTAATCCAAACATGGACTTCTCCTTAATCTGCTCTTTCATTCTCTGCGGGCTTCTCTTAGCTATAATATCAGAAACATAGAGTAAGTAAGGCAAGAGAGCCTCTCCGCTGCATGGAAAATGGTGCACTACCAAGTAGTGAAGGGCTCTTCAGCACTGCTGCTCTAGGATTGGAAACAAGTCTAGTTTCAGTATAACCAAAACCAGGAAACCTTAAGTGACTGTTGAACTAAACAGTTCTCTTGAATATTCATTGACGCTATCTTGAAAACCAAATCTATCTGAAGCTTGAGGACTGGAAATGAAGAGTCCTATGCACTGTGCAACAGGAAAAGTGGATTAAGCTTTCAGAGGCCATTAAGCCAGTCTAGGGCTAAAAAAGAGCTTTTCAGAATATGCTGCTGCATTTGTCTCTTAAAATATTAGATTATAGTACATCTTTGACTTGGATGTCTCAGATAAGATAAATCACTATTTTTTTGTCACTTAGGGATAACCGGGCAATGGCTGAATATCGCCATTACCTGATTATCTCCATGTGAGACCCATGGAATGCCCCCCCGTATGCCCTGATGCTAACAGGGTGCTCAGTTGTGTCATCCGTGGATATTCAATGGCATTAATCATGTGAGTGCTGCTGAATATCCCATTCACCACAATTATCACAGTTAGTAGCTCTACTAACCACGTTAATCTCTTTGAATATCGGGCCCTATCTGTATAGCATAGTAACATAATAGTTTATTCCAAATCATTCCTCCAGTCAAGTTCAGATGCACGGGTTGTGCCTCCCAACCAGCAAGTGGAAACTGAGCTTGACAACCTTTGCGATGCATCCTATAAAGGCTCTGTGCATCCTCAGGTTAGTCAATATTGCTCAGTCTCCAGCTGGTGGTTGGCCTCCATGCGTCTGGTCTGTACTTCAGTTGAGGCCTGGTTTGATCTAGTTCCCTCCCCAGGGGTGGCAGTGGCAGGGCATCTGCCCTTCCAGCAAAAAAAGAAAAAAAACAACCTATGATAAATATATTAAAGAAGCAAGAAGGCTGATTCACAGAGAGAACTTAGGGGGAGGCAAGGCAAAAAAACAAACAAAACTGAAAGTGTCACCATTCCCGTGGAAGGGGAAGCTGTGCTAAAGGACACTCAGGACCAGCAGCTAGAGACTAACGCCCTCTGCCTGCAGGCTTCTATCTGTGAAGCCTATGTGGCTAGGGCATGTCTGTGGTGAGCATAGGGCTACATGAGTCTGGGGTGGGCCAGGAGTTGGAACTCCTAGAGTTGAGTGGCCTATCTAGTGCACTCGGCCTCCAAGAATGTGGCGGTTCTCCATCTCCTATGGTTCCGGAACTGGTCTGTGGATGTAGCATCCAAGGTATGGCTGTCCAAGCCTCCATTCAAGGGCAAGCTGCACATTAGGGATGTGCTGGAGAGGCTGGTCAAGGGATTGGAGGACTCCAAACAGGATCATCTGCCAGAGGATAAGCCCAGAGGGGCCAAGACCCTGGGGACCCTAAGGGGGGCAGTTTTGAGACTTTTGGAGGTTCCGGGTGATGCGCTTTGCGCCCTTCCAGTGGTTTGCCACAAGGGGAAGCTACTCCTTTTGTGGGTGATGTACTGGCAGAGAATACAATCCCTCCTCAGGAGGGACCGCCAAGAATTCGTAATGAGGCGAGGCGGGGCCCAGGTGAGGTTAGAGGTCAGAGGGCACCTTTGATACTTCTATTTACCTGGGTCCAGATCATGCAGGACCAGTGGGTACTGGCTATCATTTGGGATGACTACGTGCTGAAACTGGAGCTGGCATGGCCCATCCCTGATACCTTCCTGGTCTCCCCTTGCAAGTCCACAGTGAAGCAGGAGGCTGTAAAGACTACATTGGGCCACCTCATCAGCATGAGGGCAGTCCACCCGGTGCCTACTAACCAGTGCAGATCCAGTCGTCATCCCATCTGTTTCGTGGTTCCCAAGAAGGAACGCACATTCTGGCCCATCCTGGACCTCGAGCATGTCAACAGAACTCTGCAAATACTGCAGTTTCATATGGAAACCCTATACTCTGTTGTGGTGGTCTGTGAGGGTGAGTTTCTGACCTCGCTGAACCTGATAGAGGCATATCTCCACATCTCAATACAGGGGAACATCAGTGTTACCTCTTATTTGTGGTTCCTATGGGACACTCGGTTCTGCATGTTCTGTTTGGCCTCTCTACTGTACCCAGGATGTTCAGAGGTCGTGGTTGCAGCCGCCTTGAGGCATGAGGGGATTGTAGTCCATCCCTACCTGGACGAATGGCTGATTAGGCCAAAATCCATGGTGGAAAGTGAGTCCGCGACCATGTGAGTGATTGAGTTTCTGCAAAGTCTAGGTTGGTTGGTGGATTTCGTGAAGTCATTTCTGTCCTTTGCAACAGTTAACTTACCTGGGAGCACTGTTTGACCTCTGGGGGAGGGGGAGGGGGTGCCTGGCGCTGCCCCTGGAAAGGGTGGAAAAGGTCTGGGAACAGGTCTGACCTTTCCTCTGTGTGGCGTGACCCTTGGTGTGGCATTACCTTCAGCTTCTAGGCACCATGGTGGTAACCATCGATCTGGTCCCATGGGTGAGGGCCCACATGAGACCCCTGCAGCACTTCTTCTTATCCAGATGGTCCCTGCAGTGGGATCTGCCTGGTAGAGATGCATAGCCTACTGGACCTGCCAGCTTGGATAATGGTCACCGTGGATGCCAGTTTGAGGGCTGGGGAGGGCGCATTGCCTATTTCAGCTGGCCCAGGGTCATTTGTCTAAAGAAGAATCCTCTGCCAATCAATTGGTTAGAGTGCCAGATGGTGTTTTGGGTGTTTCTGCAAGACCGGGCAGTGAGTTTTCAGACAATGCCACAGAAGTGGCCTACATCAGCCACTAAGGGGGGCACAGCCATCAAGGTTCTGATGGAGGAGGCAGCCCCACTGCTTCACTAGGTGGAACGGCACCTAAGCGCTTTGAGTGACATATGTGGCTGGCAAGGACAATGGGCAGGCGGACTTCCTTAGCTGCCATCTATCACTTTTGCAAAAGATTAAAAACTTGTGTTTTAATTTTAATTAGTTTTGTTCTTTGTTTATGATTTTGCTTTATTTTTAATAGTGTTTTCATTCTTGTTAAACCGCACAGAACCACAAAATTGTTTGGAATCATTGCGGTATATAAAAGCATGTTTTAGATTAAATTAGATGGATCTGGAGGAGTGGTCCCTGGAGGAGTGAGTTTTGGGAGTCTCACTTGGCTTTGGGGCCAGCCAGTGATGGACTTGATGGTGTCAGACAACACCAAGGTGAGCTGCTGCTTCAGCAGGCACCAAGAGAATTGTCAGAGAGGCTCGATGCCCTGGCCGCAGGAGGGGCTGCTATGTCTTCCTTCCATGGCTGCTGATTAGCAGGGTGCTTCACTGGATAGAGACAGTGGGGCCTAGTGATTCTGGTGGCTCCAGCTTGGCCACGGTGGCCTTGGTATGTGGACCTGCTATGATTGAATGTAGAGGAGTCCAGGTGCCTCCCAGAGCATCCAAATCTGTTGTGCCAGGGCCCCTTATGGATGCCCCTGGTGGATCGATTCTCTTATGGCTTGGCTTTTGAGAAGGCACAGCTGAAATAAAGTGACTATTCGCTGGCAGTGATGGCTACCCTTCTGAAGGCAAGGAAGCACTCCACTTCATTGTCCTATGTTTGAATGTAGTGAATGTTGGAGAATTGGTGCGTGGATCACAGCACTTCAGCATTTGTTGGCGTCAATCCCTCAAGTCCTGGCTTTCTTGCAGGCAGGACTGGATAAGAGACTGGTGCCTGGCTCTCTGCAGATGCAGGTTGCCAGTCTGGCATGTTACCTAGATAGGATCTGTTGGCAGTGCACACGGACGTGGTGTGTTTTCTGCGAGCCGTCAAACAGGTGCATCCACCATTACTACCGTGGGATCTCGATATCGTTTTTGATAGCCCTGACTAAACCCATGTTTGAGCCTCCTGAAGAGGGCATCTCTAAAAGAAAGATCTCACATTGAAGGCAGTGGTTCTGGTGACAGTTTGTTCAGCATGGAGGATTTCGGAGCTGCAAGTGCTTTCTATTGAGAACTGTACTTCGCCTTCCACCCAGAGAAGGTGATCTTGTGCACAGTGCCTTTCTTTCTGCCTAAGATGGTGTCAGAATGCCATCTGAATCAGCCAGTTGTCCTTCCAGTCCTGCAAACGGGGGAGTTGGGATGGCTCTGTCAAGGTTGTGTTTGCTCATAGTGAAATGGGCATTGCAGCTTTACTTGCGGAGAACAGAGACTTTCCAACTGTCTGAGAGGCTATTTATGCTCGTTGGAGTGCAACTTGGGGAGGCAGCGACTAAGTCTTCCATTACCTGGTGGCTGAAGGAGGCGATTGCTGCCATCTATATGCTGAAATACAGGCCTACTCTACAAGGGTGCAGGCAGCCTCCTGGGCAGAGGTGAGCTGTGTTCCTCCAGGAGAGATTTACAGAGTGTCTGCTTGGATGTCATTGCATCCATTTGTGCAGCATTACCAGCTTGATGTTTGGGCACATGAAGAAGTCCATTTTGGTGTGGCAGCATTTCAAGTTGGCCTCGTGGGACCCTCCCTCTAGGGGGTACTGTTGTGGTACATCCCATGTTTCTGGACTGGACTTGGAGGGATGATTTGGAAAGTGAAATTAGACCTTATGTGCTAATTTATCTTTCCTGGAATATCTCCAGACCAGTCCAGTGCACGCTTTGTTTTTGTCCGCTCGACTAACAGGTCTGGGACCCATGTTGGGGTGTGAGCACTGGGGAGAGGCAAGGGTCTTGGGGGAGCCCCCTGTACCTTCCGTTCATGGGGGTGGGTGGTGGAGGTAAGCATTTCTGGTTTGTTCTGACTGGATTTTTTTTTTTTAGGTTAGGAGTACATGCTGTTTGGATAGAGAGAAAGGAATAGGTAGAGCTAGAGTGATAGCACAGGGGCTTCATGGTTTGGAGGACACCTATGAGTAAGTTTCAGCATGGTCGGGGGCCACACGTAAGGACTGTAGAGGGCATGTCCAGAATGGTCGGCTGACATTCTGCTTTGTTAAGCATTACTGACTACACTGAGGATGCACACAGCCTTTATAGGATGCATCACAAAAGCTGTCAGGCTGTCTCCACCTGCTGGTTGGGGGGGGGGGCACAACTCATGCATCTGGACTAGACTGGAGGGATTCAAGGAAAGGTAACTAACAGGTAAGGCCTAATTTTGCTTTTCTCATTTGTTATACAGCCTTTCGTTTGAGCATAATAAAACAATATTATAAATACAGTAAACATAGCAGGGGAGTGCACATAAACAAGGGAACTAATTTGTAGCTCACAGTAAATATTAACAGGAGGAGAGGATTCAGTGCCTGTCTGTTCAGTTTGCTATTCATGCAGCTAAAGATATTAAGCTACTAATCACGTGATTCTCTGCAAAATCTCTCTTTATTGAGGACCATCTCTTATTTTATTT
The DNA here is from genome assembly GCA_033557465.1 of Ichthyophis bannanicus. NCBI lineage: Eukaryota > Metazoa > Chordata > Amphibia > Gymnophiona > Ichthyophiidae > Ichthyophis > Ichthyophis bannanicus. The sequence goes on along the minus strand of CM066031.1, from coordinate 1,558,167,233 downwards.
TTTTTTTAAGCTTCTTCCTTTTCTGTTCTATCATCATGGATAGATAAATTTTACAAAGGTTTTAGGTAGGACATAGTGATTGGAATTGAAATGTCAAGATTGAGACATGCTCAATGATATTTTAGAAATATCTCTGCTAAAGATGGAGCCATTTCTAAAACAGACAGAAGGAAGTGCAGGACGCGTGGGGATTGATATCCATGTGCAATTGGAGGAGCCATTTGAGAAATACACATGGGAAGAATCTAGGGGGGGGAACCAGATAACTTACACGTGCAAGTACCAGCATTCCAGAATGTGCACATGTAATGTTGATGCTTACACATGTATCTTAGCCATTTTGCAAACCTAGACATGCTGATGACACTACTTGACAACTGAGGACCTTATCTTTATCATTTAAGTTAGGAAGAGGGAAATAACCCTTAATCGCTCTTGTACACTTTTTACTTAGCTATTCGTGTCAAGAAGCAGGTGTAAATCCAGACATGGACAATTTTGGGCTTGTACATGCATTTCTTTTGTGAAATGGGAAATATACATGTAAATGTTTGTCCATCCAGGTCATGTCCCCAAAATGCTCCATCTACTTTTGATGTGCTATAGACATCCATGTGTAAAATGAGCCTTTTTTAAATGGCCATTTACCTGTTGATGCAGTTTGCACATGTAGTTGTATTGACTTATATAAACTATGAACGTTGTTAAGTGCTGTCGAGTCTGTGCCTATTAAGGCTTCTAAAATAACCCTACCAAGATCCACACTTAGTTCCCTCCAGAAGCCACCTTTTCCATACCTAACCACAAAGCTCGATAATCTGTTTAAATAGCCAGCAATGCCAATATGATTACTCTGTGAACATTGTGTCCTAGATCCTCTCTGTAGCTGGCTAGAAAGACCTGGTCACAAGAGTCCATTTGTTTTCCAGTCAACATTCTAGTTATTTCAGTCTGCAAGACACACCCACCTTGTATTGTATTTTTGGGATTATATATCCATCATTTTTCATTGTTTTAAGTTAGACTAAATTGTAGCAGTGTATGTTCGATGTACTTGTTTGAGGTTCATTGTAAACTGCTTTGATTACTTGATATGGCGGTATAAAAAACTTTTAAATAAATTGCAGCATGCTGTGCAGACCTAGTCACGTGGCTGTCCATATTTCTCCTAGAGAAAAGGGGATATTTTTCTCATCTATCTAGTTCTGTTTATTAGAGAAATTTTGGATGATTATGTTTTGAGTCTTTTAGGACACTGATTCACAGTTCAGTCTTGTAACAGGAAACCGAAAATTTGGTGCTTTCCAAGGTGATCCGTTTCATGATTTGGCATGCATCTCTCTAGAGCCAGTGCAAGGCTTTTAGGCACCCTAGACAAATCAGTCTTCTGCAGCCCTGCCCCCCCCCCCCCATTAACCTTCAGACCCCTAAATCTCCCTCCTCCCCTACCTGCCATTTGGGAGTCTGATAGTATGACGACAATAACCCCATCCTGCCTCCCAGGATAGTCCTGCAAAAACACATCACTGGACATCAGCCTTTTTAATCTTAAAGGGCAGACATACTAAAGTGTGCTAAATTTTAGCTGTTAATACGCATAAAAGACAAAATTTACTCCTTGTTAACAGGTAAATGGTCATGCTAAAGTTTTTGTCAGAAATGAGAGGGTGGCCACATTAGGAAAGAGGGAGCTCGGTAACATATCCTTAATGTACTTTTAAGAATTATCACAGCGTTTGTTAGAGATGCTTGTGTGTAGTAATCTACTATGCATTAGTATTTCTTGCATTTGCTGTCCAGCCTGCTATATAAGGAAAGCTGTCCTTTGCATGATTCTTTGCAGTGAGGATGGTGGACAGTACTAGCTAGTTGGTAAGAGTGACGAAAAAGGCATCAGCTACCTTTTTTTTTTCTGGATATCAGTGGAGTGTGACTGGGGAGTATGCTTTGAGAGTGAGGTGGAATTATGTTTCTGCATTTTTGGTTTGTTTGCTTTTCAGCATGCTGAGTGTGAAAGAGGACATGAATGGAGAGTGGGAGGTCTGTGAATGGATCATCAAAAGCTGGGATATGGGTCCAGGAGGAGCTCATTCCATGAGGTCCCACAGAGAAGCCCAGCAAAGTATGGGGGGAGAGAAGCCAGGAATGGCAGAGCCTAGCAGCAGTCAGAAACTAGGAAAGGCACATCAGGGGCAGGAAGAGTTCCAGGCACTGATAGCACCCAGAACTTTTCCAAGTGAAAATCAACCACCTAAGGAAAACGCCTGGTGCAAATGGCCGGCTTGGCCTACAGACCCCTCAGGGCAGGAAGAAGCAGACTGGATGAGTTCCTTGCATGTTTATCATGCATTTTGCCAGCAAAGAATCCTGAGCATCCCTTGAGATGTCTCGGTGTGAGAGTGCTCTGTGTTTCTCTTGGGGGCAATTTCTCCAAATGGGTTAGTTTTATACATACTATGATGGTCGTAAACCTTTCTCCTAAGCCAGGGTATGTGGAATATGATCTGTGTCTCAAATTTACTGCTAACACTCACTGGGAATGCAGATTTCCATTCATTCCCATCAGTTTGGTAAGCAAGCCCTCAAAATGTTGTCGGCTCCAAGAAAGGTATCTGGAAGTCTCTAGCTAGATCTGGGAGTCATGAAGCACTCAATGAGTCAGCTGGCAAACCAAGTATTGTGATATGTGGAAGAATCAGGAGGGTAGAGCTGCAAGCAGGGGGGAAGTGGAATGTTATCTTAACATGACACATCATCCTGGTCCATAGAAACCTAGAAATATGACGAGAAAAAGACCACATGGCCTTTCTAGTCTGTCCTTCCATATCAACAACTACAACAGTCCCCTTTTTTCCTTTAGAGATCCTCTGTGTTTGTCCCATGCTTTCTTGAATTCAGTTACTGTCCTCATCTCTACCACCTCCATTGGGAGACTATTCCACGGATCCACCACTCTTTCCGTAAAGAAATATATTTCCGCAAATCACTCCTGAATCTATCCCCCTTCACCCTCATCCCATGTCCCCTCATAGCAGAACTTGCTTTCAATTGAAAGAGGCTCTCCCCCTGAACATTTATGCCACGGAGGTATTTAAACATCTCAATCATATCACCTCTATCCCACTTTTCCTCTAAGGTGTACATATTAAGATCGTCTGTTCTCATATGCTTTATAATGAAGACCACTAACCATTTTAGTAGCCACCCTCTGCACCGACTCCATCTTATTCACATCCTTTTGAAAGTGCGGTCTTGAAGGACTAGAAAAAGGGACTGCTACTTCTGGAGAGAGATCTGCAATTGTGAGTATATACTTCTGGGAATTTTCTGAAAGGACTTCTTTGAATTAAAGGTAATTAATCTGTGAACCTAGTGTGTTTTGTTAAATCAGTCAGGATCTAGTAGCAGCAGTTTAAGTTTAAATTTAAAACACAGAAGAGAACTTCAGGTTACATTCCATACCCAGCAGAGAGCTTGTCGTTTAAGTTTAATAGTCACTCGGGCCTAGTATCAGCAAAGTACTTTTAGTTTAAATTTAAAACACAGAAGAGAGCTTTCTGGTTAAATTTAGAACCCAGCAGAGAGCTTGTAGTTTAAATTTCATAATAAGTCAGAACCTAGCAGCAGCAAAGAGCTGTAAATCAAATCAGAATAAAAGTTAGCATAAAAGGCAAAACAGGGTCAGTACTCTGTGAGCAACAAATAGTCTTCTAGAGACCTTTTAGAAAGAGGCCTTCTACCTAGGGGGCAAGAGACCTGTGAAACAGTTTCAATAAGTGTTAACACCAGGTGGCAGGTCAAAAGGCCATTTTGAAAGACTCCTTCTATCCAAGCAAGGACTGTTAATCACCCAGGAAGTTGGTCACAGCTTACCTCAGAAGCACAGGACAGGGTACTATGTAACAGCCCTCTTTTAATAATATTAAAATGCCTCTATCTTTCCATGTTGAGACCGCACCTTGAATATTGTGCGCAATTCTGGTCGCCGTATCTTAAAGGATATAGCGTTATTAGAAAATCTTCAGAGAAGAGTCACCAAAATGGTAAAGGGGATGGAAGGATACTCCTATGAATAAAGGCTAAAAAGGTTAGGGCTCTTTAACCTGGAAAAGAGATGGCTGAGGGGAGATATGATAGAAGTCTATAAATTAATGAACGGAGTGGAACAGGTAAACGTAGACCAATTGTTTACGTTATCAGAATATAGAAAGACTAGGGGACATGCAATGAAGCTACAGGGTAAACTATTTAAGACTAATAAAAAAAAATATTTTTTCACTCAACTTGTAATCAAACTCTGGAAATTGTTACAGGATGATGTAGTAAAGGCTGTTACTATAACTGGGCTTAAAAAAGGTTTGGACAAGTTCCTGGAGGAAAGGTCCATAAACCATTATTAAGAAGGGACCCAGGAAATCAATGCTTGAACCAGTACAAGCATTGTGGAGCCTGCGTCTTTTGGGGAAACTGCTAGGTACATATGACCTAGATTGGCCACTGTTGGAAACGGCATACTGGGCTTGATGGACCTTGGTCTGACCCAGTATGGCATATCTTATGTTCTTATAATTGCACACTATACTCCAAATGAGGTTGCACCAAAGACATATACAGAGGCACTATCGCCTCCATTTTTCTGCTAGCCATTCCTCTCCTTATACACCCAAGCATCCTTCTAGCTTTTGCCTTCACCTTTTCTACCTGTTTAGCTACTTTAACATCAGACACAACCATGCCCAGGTCCTGCTCTTCTTTAGTGGACAAAAGTACTTCACCCCTTATACTGTATTGCTCCCTTGGATTGCTGCAGCCCAAATGCATGACCTTACATTTTTTAACATTAAATCCCAGCTGCCAGATTCTAGACCATTCTTCAAGCTTAGCTTGATCCCTCCTCATGTTATCTACACTTTCCTGGGTGTCTACTCTTGCAGGTTTTGGTATCATCCGCAAAAAGGCAAATCTTACCCGACTGCCTTCTGCTATATCACTAACAAAGATGTTAAAAAGAATCGGACCAAGGACAGATCCCTGGGGCACACCACTGGTAACATACTTCTCCTCGGAGTGAGCCCCATTTACCTGTACTCTTTGTCGCCTTCCACCCAACCAATTTCTAACCCAAGCAGTAACTTTAGGGTCCATCCCTAAGGTGCTCAGTTTGTTTATAAGTTGCTTGTGAGAAACAGTGTCAAAGGCTTTACTGAAATCTTAATACACCACATCTAGGGCTCTCCCTCGGTCCAACTCCCTGGTCACCCAGTCAAAGAAATCAATCAGATTTGTCTGACAAGACCTGCCTCTGGTGAATCCATGCTGCCTCGGATCCTGTAATCCGCTGGACTCCAGAAACCTCACTATTTTCTCTTTCAGCAGCGTTTCCAATAATTTACTCACCACCGAAGTTAAACTAACCGGCCTGTAGTTTTCAACCACATCCTTCCGCTTTTGTGTAAAGGCACCACATGAGCCTCTCTCCAGTCCTTTGGCACCACTCCCGACGCCAACAATGCATTGAAAAGGTCAGTCAGTGCAGCTGCTGGAACGTTCCCAAATTCCCTCAGTATTCTAGGGTGTATCCCGTCCGGTCCCATCACTTTGTCTACTTTAAGTGGAGCTAGTTTCTCACGAACACAGTCTTCTGAAAATTGTTCATTATGTCCCTTGCTTCTATTCCTGTTTGTGGGTATTTTCTGAGGTCCTGCTCATGGTTCTTCATCTGTGAACACAGAGCAGAAATATTTGTTAAGCAATTCCGCTTTATCCTCATCAGCTTCTACATATTCCTCCCCTTCACCCTTGAGTCTGACAATACCACTTTTGCCCTTGCTCTTCTCACTAACATCTGAAAAATGTCTTATCCCCCCTTTTTATTGCATTGGCTATTTCCTCTTCTTTTTGAATTTTTGCTTTGCTGACTACTTTGCTAGCTTCTCTGTTTTTCCAAATTTTAGATGCCTGTCTTCCTCTCTCTGATCTCTTGTATTTCATGCAGGCCTCCCTCTTTTCACTTTTTCAGCTGCCTCTTTCAAAAGCCATAGTGGTCTCTTTTTCCTTTTACCTTTCATTTACCATTTTAACAAAAAGGTTCGTTGCCCTTAAATATCTCCTTTTAGTTTTGCCCACTGCTGTTTCCATCCAGCTAATGACTCCCTGAGGTATTGGCCCATCTTGGCAATGTTAGTCTTCCTAAAGTCTAAGACCCTCACCTTTGAATGGATTCTAACAGCCCTAGTCCTAATACTGAACCATACCATCTGGTGATCACTGGATGCAAAACGGATCGAGTGGATCAAGGATAATTTACAGGTGGTAGGACCAGTACCATGCTGACTTCCAGAATTTTTCTCTTCACAAATCATGCAAGGAACCACAAAAATCATTTGTCTATGGTAATTCAAAAACACGTGACAAATATGTTAATTTCTGAACTGTGACTGCATTGTAGGATGCCTACCCCAATGAGTCAACACACATATGACATCAGTGACAAAGACCTTATGGTGTAGTATTGATTTGTACCTGTCCCAGGGGTTTGAGGTGATATGATCAGCAGGGCCGCAAGCTGCTGTTGTGCTTTGGGGTTCACCTTCCCTAAGAGTTGACTGTAAATATTGTTTAGGACTCAGCTGTTCGGCAATTATAACAAAACTATCAAAAGGTTCAGCTGTAAAACGCTGGATGGTAAAGGCCACTAGGAGCCACTTCTGCTTGCAGCTTTGAGAAGTTGGGTATATATATCTCATGCTAGCCTTTTGCACAGTTGTAATATGGTAGAGAGGGAGGCGCGGGACAAGAGCAGGACCTGATCAAGGCCAATTGGGCAGGGGGTGAGGAAGAAATGGTCAGGGCTCTCTTTCAGGGGCAAACGTATGTGGTAAGAAAATGGCCTGAACTACATGGGAGTGGAAATGTGTCAAGTTCATGATTGTTTCTCTGACCTAGACTGTGCCTCAGGTCATGGGAGGTGAGTTTGGGATGAGAAAGTTTTAATTAGAAAAGGGGTAAAGAAGATAACTCGGGCCAGCTACACTGCAACATTAAGGAATCATTTGCAGTGGCAACACCTGGCCAATAAGTTACAAAGTGTGAGATCAATGGCCCAACAGGAATCTACCCAGCAGTCATTTTTCATCATACCTTCCTCTTCAGATTGCTGGAATATAGCAGAAAAGTAACATAGGATAATAGGAATCGTGAGTAGACCCTGGAAATCTTGCCTACACATTCAGAATGATCATGTGCACATCATAGACCATCTATACATTCAGGCAATTGAAATGTTTTATGGTTGCAAAAGTCAACTTCTGTCACTGGGTGGGATAAGCATCGCCTGTGTTTAATAAATCCCATCACATTAGGTTAAGCAGCAATAATATTAAATCTCTTATCTCCAGGAACAAGCAGGAATGAGTCTTCACATATGGGTACGTCGGTACCGATGGAGTCTGCGCGGGAACGCTTCTCAGCGTCCAATCAAGAGCTTTTGGAAGCATCCCAGCACGCCTGTGTGCTGCCTTCCCGCCTTTCCCAACTGCGCCTCCTCAGTTTTCGTTTTTCTGCGGAGCCGGCAAGACGTCCTCCTGTCACCGCAGAAAATTCTTGTTTTTATTTTTCTTGTGGTCGCGGCTGTCTTCCCGACGCCACCGGTACCGTCGGTGTTTTCTTTTCTTTTCTTGAAAAATTTTTCCTTTTCCACGGGATATTTTTTCTTCATAGTGTCCCACAGTCTCTTAGGCCTTTTAGGCCTCTTCTTTTTCCTTCATGGAACCGCCAGACACTTTCTCCAAGAAATGTTCAGACTCTGGCGGTACAACTTTATTTTTAGACCCTCAAAGTCGGTGTCTAACCTGCTTGGGTCCTGACAACAGTTTGGTACGAAGAGGTTTTCAACATCGAGGCTCCCTCGATACACGGTTGCCCTCCAACTTCGGGGCACCGCCCCCTTCTTCGTCCACACAGGATCAGGTAACCCACAAACAGTCTGTTAAGACTAGCCAGTCCTCGAGTGGTAGGTCTCATGCGCAGCATGTAGACGGCTCCGGCCTTGCCCTCGAGAGTCTTCGGTCTCCAAAGCCTATAAGGGGTTTCAGGTTGTTCCTGGGGTTCACCCCCACAGAACATACCTAAGCTGTGTACGGTGGTGGCATCCGCTTCGAGCGGTACCGATACCCGGGCATCGGCACTGGTGTTGGATGAAACACTCCTCACCAGGGATCGTCATCTGGCGTCCTCGGTACCTTTGGGACCGCTGGATACCCTCCAGATTGACTTTCCATTATCAGTACCAACACCGATACTCCAACCGACGTCGGTACCCTCCAGATGTGCATCGATAGCCTCGCTTCTTTCGATGCCGAGTCTGGAATCGATCTCCAGTCTGGAGGACTGGGTACCGACTCGTCTTGGTACCGGCTCTCGACGGTACCGAAGGCTCGGTTCTGATGATTCGGATCCGCAACTCTCGGTTCCCCCGACGCCGATTGAGTTGCCACTGGTTGCCCTTCCTTTACTGGTATCAGACACGGTACCGAAGTTGGTACCGATGTCCTCATTACCTTCACTGTCGGTGCCTTCCATGCTTCGCTTTTCAGGCTCTTTGCCCTCGATGCCGAGTTTGGAATCGATCTCTAGTCTATAAGACTGGGTACCAATAGATTATGGTACTGATACCGATCGATACCGGTGCTTCGGTACCGAGGATAGCGGCCGGAGGTTTGTGTTGTGTTGGTTACCTCGGTACCGATTGAACTGTCACCGATGACTGCTCCGAGGTCTTTGTCTGGTTTGACTCCGACATCGGTACCGGTACCCACAGTAGCATCGTCGCCAATTCTTGCCATGCTTTTTTTCAACAGGATCACTCCATTCTATACCAAGCTTGGAGTCGATACCTGGCATGGACGATGAGGTAAGGATGGGGGCTGCTCCTGACAGCCAGTACCAGCAACCATCTTTTAAACATTCCACACTGCACTCTGCAGGATCTTCTATTCCTATATATTTGGATAACTCTGTGGATGCTCAGGCTAGTTCTTTAGATCTACCCTGTCCAGGGGAGATTCCTGTCTGGGATCCTTCTTTTCAGAGTTTCCTCCTGGATATAGCAAGATCTCTTGCCATTCCTATTCCAGGACATGATCCTGCACAAAGCTCTGTTTCTGCCAAAGCAAAGGACAATATAATGCTTTCTTTGCATCATTCCTTGCAGGATCTCCTTCTAGGAATGTGGGAAACACCTTTAAGGGTACCCCTACCTCCCAGGGCAACTGATCTTCTATATCAGGTACCCCTACCTCCCAGGGCAACTGATCTTCTATATCAGGTGCCCCCCTCTCCAGGGTTTCAAAAGACTCAACTTCCTCATCATTCCATAGTAGTGGAATCAGCAATGAGGCGGGTAAAGAGTAAGAAAAAGCACTCTTCTTATCTGCCAGGTCGTGAGTCTAGGACACTAGATGCTTTTGGACGTCAAACCTTCCAGACATCTATGCTTTCTCCAAGAATTCTCTCATATATTTTTTATGAGTCTTTTTCTTGAGGAGGTCACAAAGCAGTTACATCTTTTGACTCCTTTCCTTCCAGATTCTAGGAGTAAAGACTATTCTTCACTGCTTAAGCATATCCAGAATATTTCTTGGTTTCTTTCTCGTGCTTCCCTAGACTCTCTTGAGAGTGTTAGCAGAACTTCTGCTATTGTGTTAGGGGCACGACGTAGAGCCTGGCTCCAATCTTCAGACTTGGACAAATGGTCACAACAACGTCTGGGACATACTCCTTGCACTGGAGAAAATCTTTTCAACAAGGAGTCTTTACGTCAGGTTACTCAGTTATCCACTGATTTACCTGTTCCTAAGGTTTGTTCTACACCACCTTCTGTCCCACTAGGTAGGAAATCTCCTACCAAACTTTCTTCCCACAGGAGAGGAAGGTTTTATTCATCACTTGTCCATCATACAAATGTTCCCCAACAGGGGAAGCATCGTCCTGGTCTGAAGAATCCAACCTCTCACCAGGCTCAGCAAACCCAGCATCTGCAGGGTTTCTGATCAATCATCAGATGCTTGTGACTCTTGGGGTTAGCATCTACAGTTGCTCCTTCTTTATGGAGGCAATCCACCGCTTCATTCTAACCCCTACACATGGATCCCTTTCCAAGAGATATCCATTTTTTTTCTATATTTCTATGAGCTGTCAGGATATTCAAGCCTATAGGTCACAGGTTTCTCCTCTTTTTCCTGCTAGGGAAAGAGGTCTAACCACTATCAAATGATAGTTCCTGTGCCAGCATGTATCTTTCCTTTCTATAGACTTCCTACTTCGTAAGTCTTCCTCAGCTCCATTCTCTTCACCCTCTTATCAAGTTTTTCCACTGTAAGAGGGAATTACTTACTTGGAGGCTTTTTCTTCAGCCTCTCTACTTTTTCTCACTTTCCAGTGTGGAGTTTACCTCCTCTGCTCAATCTGGCTTTGGGGCAGCTTATCAAACATGTCCAGTTTTTTCCTACTCCTGTTCTGTCTGTCCTTTCTGTTTTTGAACAGTAAGATTCTTCTGCTATCTTGCTAATAGCTGCCTATGCAGGAGCTTTAATGTTTGGACCACTGGTTCTTGTCCACAAACAACCAGATTGTCCTCCACTAACATTCTGTCTAGTCTTAGTAGTGGCTCCAAGTCCGTGCTTCATCTCTCTTGGAGATCTCACTACAAGCTTTCTAGATTGTCTTCTATTCTGCCATCTTCATTTTCCTGAGTTTAGCAGCATAGTTGGCAGAGATTCTGGCTCTCTAATAGCCAGTTCTATCTCCTCATTCTCCTGCATCATGCTCTCTGCAATCTACAGAGAAGCTTTCCACTATGGGCCCTTGCTAGAGAGCATGGGGGGTTTTCTCCAACAGCTCTCCTAGCTGGTTAGAAAAGGCTTTTCAGTCATGTCTCCCATGACTAGAAGGTCCTCCCTTCTTTTACTATCTCCTTTTTTGATATAAAGGACATAGGCCTTCTCTTACGTGAAAGCTCAAGGAGTTGCCAGTTCCCTGCTTTGGTCCATAGTATTCCCAATCGGGGATATGCTCGTCCTCATGGTAAGAACGCATGATACCTTTGCCCTTAAGCAGGTCAATATGGTATCTCATCTCTAGGCGTCTTCTGTCTACTTAACCATGCTAGAGTCCTGGAAGACTCGGGACTTGCTGGCTGCACATTGACATTATCCTTTGTTTTTCACGTAACGGTCCTGTTATTTTTCACTAACTAACATTCTTGCAGATCATGACCAGGAGGAATAGATTCTCTATATGTCTTCTCAAGTAGGTTCCACCTTCTTGTTAGATGAATCTTTCCTCTCCACATATCCTGTGTGATCACTGTGCTGTAGGCATATCTCTGTCTGTTTATTTGCAGACACCCATATGTAGGCCTACATATCCATATTTATTTTTTGTGTGTATTTTATGCCCTGCCATATGTCACTATAGATATATTCTTATGTCTGTCTCTATCTATCTATCTAATATAATATGTATCTGTTGAGATTTTCTAATAGATATGTATCCATATACTTATCTGTCTATCCTCATATAGCTATATGATTCTGACAGAGGGACTTTACCCATACCTATGCTATCTAGCAGGTTTGGGGTTCTACACACACAACCACTCCTGTGGTAGTCAACAATTTTTATACCATAACCTAACGGTTTAGGTACCTCTGAAGCTCTCCGTGCCCAATATCTCTCCTAGCTTACCCCAGTTAGGAGAGGCATTGTGGATCTTCAGTTAATCATAGGCTTTAACGCTTCAGGCATTTGTCCTCTCTCTTTTTGGGATACAAGGAGTTCCCACACCCTTTCTCCCCACAAGGACTGTGCCTGTTTGTCCAAATCGGTTAGCCTTCTCTTTTTGCTCCCAAGAGTGACTCACTCTGCCTCCAAAAGAGCTAGGGTTTTTCTCATAAACTCTTCCGCTGAAGGCCCACCGTTTTTGGACTACCCCAGTTTCCCTACTGGGGTTACCTGTTACCTTTCAAGATTCTGACCTCCACGGGTTTTTCCTACAGGATTGTTACCTCCACTTACAGTGAGGTCCTCTTCAAGGTTCCTCTACTAGGTTTCCCAGTAGATCCATGAACCTCCATACTTCTCTGAAATCCTGTCAGGGGAGGTCCATATTGCAATATCCTTTGCAATATTATTGATGACCATCATCATCCACACATGGACTCCATCTCTGCAGTCCTATGCTAGGTTAGCTGTTCCACAGCATCCTTCTTTCTTCAACTCCTACCCTCCATCCTCAGGATGCCTGGTGTTCTGGGAGATAGCATGTTCCAGCCTATGACATGCTGGGACTCCAGGCATCTCAGCTTGGGAGTCCCCATATGTGAAGACTCATTCCTGCTTGTTCCTGGAGATAGCACAGTTACTTACCTGTAACAGGTGATCTCTGGGAACAGCAGGAATAAGTCTTCACAACCCTCCCACCTCCCCAGGAGTTGTATCTCTATCTATCTTTCCTTTCCTCTCTCTCTCTTTTTGTCTCAGCTTTAAAACTTAACTGAGGAGAGGCAGTTGGGAAAGGCGGGAAGGCAGCACACAGGTGTGCTGGGTTGCTTCCAAAAGCTCTTGATTGGACGCTGGGAAGCGTTCCCGCGCAGACTCCGTCGGTACCGACGTACCCATATGTGAAGACTTATTCCTGCTGTTCCCAGAGATCACCTGTTACAGGTAAGTAACTGTGCTTTCTCAGGGCCCACTATGGTTGGCTATCATTAGGAAAAGAAATGTAATAACTAACCCAGCTCCCTGTATAACATAGCGCCTAGTGGAGACCTCAGGAAAAAGGTGGCACAGCTTATTCCACCAGCTGCAGCCATAGAGGTTTGGAAGGAGCTGAAGGCTGTTAAATGTGAAGCACTCGGCAGTTTCACTAGGCCAGTGACTGGTGTGAGACTTATAGCCTCTGAGCTTAACTGGTAGAGGGAAACCAACTAGTGTGGCATGGGGTCTAAAGACACGTGGCTGCCAGAGCCATACTTCCTCTCACCAAGGACATCTCTGCCTCAACACCAGACAGTGCTCCTGTGCCTGCATTGCAGAGCCAGGTGCCTCTGCTTCTATCAAGTACCAAGCTAAGAATACTATGGTAGAGAAATGCATGGGAAAAGCCTGCTGCCCCTTCATTGGCTGACTTGTGTTGGTGATGGTCTAAGGAGAAGGGTTTGGTCATTTTTGACATTTTAGTGCATGTTAAATAGAGTACAGCCTCCATAGTACTCCTACTGCCTGTTTTCGAGGTGGCATTAAAATCTCCATGCTGTCTGCAGCTTTAAAAAATTAGCATGTGCTAACGTACTGTGTGTTCATTGGATAGGTGCAATTTCTGCACACTGTCAAACCATTCCATGCCCCCCTTGCATGCTTATGCTGCTTTAGCACATGCAAGCATTTTAACATGCGGTAGCTGTTACAGAGCACACATGCTATTGCGCCTGCTAAAGCAGTGTGTTTAAATGCTAGGCACATTTTAGTAAACATACCCTTAAATTTTGTTGTATTACAAATATATTTCAGAAATCATGCTAGTGACTAAATGTCATCAATGGATTTTTTTATTTTTTGTGGAGGTTAAACTGCATTTTCTACCTTACATGGCAGTCTGACCTGTCTGGTGCCTCCCAGGATGCACTGCGCGGGGTCAGGCACCGCTGTTTTTCAAGATGGTGGCTCGGGAGCATGTGGGCAGTGTTCCTGCTCCTGTGTGATGTTACCGAGAAGGGGGTGGGGGGTTCAGGGCTACCAGGCTTATTTTTAGTTGGGCAGTTGGGGGGATTGGGACCGCTGGACCACCAGAGATTTGCTTTCTGTCTGGGACACCAGCCCCCGACAGTTTTGATGGCATCAGTGACTTTTCTCAATGCCTGGATTATCTGAGGGGAAGTCTGACACTTCCCATCAGATGATCCAGGCATCGGAGAAAGCCCCCGAAGCCATCAAAATATTGTCAGGACACATGCAAATTAGCCATGCTATGCCCCTGTTTCTCTGGGAGAGCATGCCAAACGTGTGCTGACTTGTGTGTGCATGTGTTTGTCTTGCTCTCTGTTTAGCGCTGCCATTTGTGCCAAGTTTAACGCATGGATAATTTGCATATGCACCCTTTTCTGAATGCTGATACTGAAGTTGTGCACTATCGGTGCGCTGCAAAGAGGCATACAGAGCTGATAGCGTGCTCTTTCAGCACCGGCTTTTTTCATCTGCCTGAGTGTCAGCAATACTTCTTGGAAGTTGAAAACCCTGTCACACCCCCAGCAGTCCTACCACCTGCTTTTGTCCAGTTTCTCCAGCCTGTGCACCCTAAAGAAATTAGGGAAAGGAATGAAGGCAGGGTGATATGTTTGTGGGTGTGATGTACTCTTTTATACACTCCTTGCTCTCTCTATCCTTTCCTTAGTCTATACCTTTCCTCTGTCCCTATCCCCTATTCCTTCTTTGTGTTTTTTACCTTCTCTCCACTCTCATTCACTGCTGCTCCTCCCCTCCTCTCCCTCTCCCTCTCTCATATCTTCCTCTTCAGCACAGCACCTCAAACTCTTCTGACATAATTTCTTCTTCACCAATTCAAGTACAGGATTCTGGGCCATCATCTCTTGCCTGGCAACATATCCCAGTGATAGACATTTTGAAGTTTCAGGTTGTGACTATAAAGCCACTCTAGTTCCCCCCCCCCCCCCAATTTTGGTCGTAGTGGCAGATGAGTATTTCCCATTCCTTATCGTCACTCCAGTCCAGTCCCTTTACTTCTGGGTTACGCAACCCTTCCAGCAGCTTGGAGGCTGAGCCCAACCTTTTTGGGGATGGAGCGGTATAAATACCACTGGGACCACCCACCAACTCCAGTATTCTCAGCCTCCAAGCAGCTGGAGGGTTCCGTAAGCCTAGGGCTTACTGGAGTCTTCCTTTTTTATTCCTCCTTTGTTATTCCCTTTTTAGTCAGAGTTTAATCTTACTTTACTTTCATTTTTTAACTTTTTTAATCCTTTGATTTACCTTTTAGTTGTTGCAGGTCCTGTCCCTTTAATTCTCCTGCTTGCTCTCCCCCCCCCCCCCCCTGACTGATCGGGCCGGGGATCGGGGGTGGTTTTCCGTAGGCGGCAGTGGGGAGGACCTCGCAGAGCTCCTCAGCTGTTTATCCGGCCGGCTCCTGCACAACTTCTTTGCAGCCCTGCCCTGCCTCGCGCCAAAGCCCTCATGGTGGCTGAGCGCTAGAGGCAACGCCGCGATTCCATTCGCGCCGCCGGCCCCGTCCCGGAGCAGAGGGACGCGGGGGCGAGCTCAGAAGGCCGCGACTCAGCGGGAAACTGTTTTCAAACGGCGGTTTCTTCTTTTCAGGCTCTTCAGGAATCGCGGTGCTCAGCCCTGCTCCTGCATCCGGAAGGAAGATCGGGGCTGTGAGCAGACTCGCGACTCCCGTTTAGGCTCCACGTGGTGCGGCCTACCACGTGTAGAGCCAACGGTTGCAGTTCGCGGAGTTGGGACCAGACATCTCAGATGAAGAATTTCTAAACCGCAAGTACTGGGGTTTGGTTTAAGGGATGTGTATGTTTTTAATTATTTTAGTTTTGGGTTTGTTTTGGTTATTTTATTTTGATTCAATTTTTATTCAATTTGGATGCAATCTTGTTTCACTCTTCAAAGGGGAACTGGCATCTAGTGGAGAGCATACACCCTTAGTAAAGTAAAGGGTTAACGCTGTACCAGAGCACTACACTCTCTCCGGGGTTAGACCCAGTGTTTCAGCCTCAAAGCCCAGGAGGGGCCCTGTAACCTTTTCAAGGCCATGGCGGCCAAGTCTCGGTGTCCATCCTGTGGCACCCGGCGAGGTACTACTTCCTCAGAGGCAGGGATCTGCAGGGGCTGTGCTGCAGTGGCTACCTCCGTGGAACAAGAAATTAACTTGGCCATGTCGCAAGCTTCCCAGGGCTCCGGAGATTCCCTATAAGGGGAGGGGGGTTCCCAGCCTCCTCCTTCTACGTCCTCGGATTTATCCACTCCTCCCTTGCCCCCCTCCCCCCTTCCTTCGGGGGAAGGGGAAGCCAGGGATTATTTCTCCCCTGACTTCGTCCTGCTTCTACACAAGGCCTATTGCTTGCGTAAGCAAGGCTTGGGGTCAGGAGATGCTGGAACGTCGGCAGAGGTCAAATCGGCCAAGCCCACGAGAGTAAGCAATCCGGGATTCCGCCTAAGCGCCCCCGTCTGAGCTCTGAGGAGCCTCTCCTGTCCCTCTCACAGGATATCCCTGAGGAAGAGATCTCCGACAAGGAGTTGGGCGAGGAAGAGGAGGAGCTGGAAGAGGGGGAGATCCCTGAGGAAGATCAATCACGTGTAATCAGGGTATTTCGTCGGGAGGAGCTCCCGGCGTTAATGAATCCCTGAAAGTTCTCAATGTAGCCTCGGATACGCCGGCAGAGGAGGAGGCATTGGAAGATCCTCTAATCCAAGCCATCAGGAAATCACAGAAAGTTTTCCCGGTCCACAGAGTTGTGCGTCAGATGATCCAGGAGGAATGGGATCAACCAGAATCAAGCTTAAGGGGGGTCCGATCCATGACCCGCTTATATCCGCTTCCAGAGTCAGACAAAGAGCTGCTGAAGTCTCCCAGGGTGGATGCGGCAGTGTAAGGGGTTACGAAGAAGACTACCATCCCAGTCGAGGGCAGCGCGGCCCTCAGAGATTCTCAAGACAGGAAATTGGATACGCTTCTGAAGCAAGCCTTTGATATTAGCGCTCTGGCATTACAGGCCTCCGTTTCAGGGGCCTGGGTAGCTCTGGACTGCTTAAGATGGTCACAACAGCTTCAATCAGTGGAGGGCTCCGCGGACGAAGCTCAGGCCAACGCGGCTAGACTAGAATCCGGAGCTGCCTTCTTGGCGGATAGCCAGTATGACCTCATTAGAAGCCTGGCCAAGAACATGGCCTCGGTTGTAGCGGCTAGGCGGTATCTGTGGCTCCGGAATTGGGCCGCCGATGCCTCCTCCAAGTCACGCCTCAGCCGCCTTCCTTTTAAGGGAAAGCTGTTATTTGGGGAGGACTTAGAGAAACTAGTAAAGGACCTTGGCGAGTCTAAGGGAGGCAGGCTCCCGGAATACAGACCAAAGCAAGGGCGTCCTCTGGCCCCTGTACATAACCAATCTAGGGATCCCCGGAGGTTTCGTCCAGCCAGGTCAAACCCCTTTCCCAGGGGCCATTTCCCTTCAAGGGGTCAAGGTTTTAGAGGGTTTCGAGGAGCAGGTAGAGGCTTTGGCGCCTCTTCCTCCTCCTCGGGCCCTAGAAAACAGCAATGAGACAACGGGGGTCCAGGGGGACGGACTGCCGATCGGCGGACGCTTAAGGCAGTTTCTTCCCACCTGGTCCCGAGTCACGTCCGATCAATGGGTCCTAGAGGTGATAAGAGAGGGCTATGCTCTCGAATTCGCAAAACAAATACAGCCAGCCTTTGTGCAGTCTCCCTGCGGTTCGCCCATAAAGAGCGCAGCCATAGAGGCAACTCTTGCCCGACTAATAGCTCTCGGGGCCGTGGTCCCAGTTCCCCCAGACCAGCTCGGCTCAGGTCGGTACTCGATTATTTACTTCGTGGTACCAAAGAAAGAAGGGTCGTTCCGTCCGATACTGGATCTGAAGCAGGTCAATCGCTGTCTCAGAGTACCTCACTTCCGAATGGAGACCCTACGTTCGGTCATAGCGGCCGTAAGGGACAGGGAGTTCCTGACGTCCCTGGATCTGACAGAAGCCTACTTGCACATACCGGTCAGAAAGTCCCATCAACAGTTCCTGAGATACGCAGTGCCCAGAGGCCACTATCAATTCCAGGCTCTGCCCTTCGGTCTAGCTACGGCTCCAAGAACCTTTACCAAAGTGATGGTGGTAGCGGCTTCCTACGGAGAGAGGGAATACTAGTGCACCCTTACCTAGACGATTGGCTGATCCGGGCAAAGTCGGAAGAGGAGAGTCGCGTGGCAACGGCCAGAGTAGTCCAAGTTCTAGAGGAGCTGGGGTGGATCATCAATCGAGCAAAAAGCAGGATGACCCCCTCCCAGGAACTCGAATATCTCGGGGCAAGGTTCGACACCAACAAAGGCAGGGTGTTTCTGTCACTAACGAGATCAAGGGACCTAAGTCTTCTGGTCACACAGTTCCTGCACAGAAGGACTCCCTCAGCGTGGCATTATCTTCAGGTGCTGGGAACCATGGCGGCGGCTATAGAGGTAGCTCCATGGGCCAGGGCTCACATGCGACCGTTACAGCGGGCCCTATTGAGGCGTTGGTCTTCTCAGCATCATCCTTTGTCAACGCAGTTACCCTGCGCTCCACGGACCAAGCAGGCACTCCACTGGTGGCGGTGCCCAAGAAATCTGGATTGCGGAATGCCCCTCGAACCTCCGCAATGGTTACTGTTAGCGATGGATGCCAGTCTGGCAGGCTGGGGTGCCCACTGCGAGGACCAATTCGTCCAGGGTCGCTGGTCTCCGTTGGAATCTCAATGGCCCATCAACAGGCTGAAGTTGCGGGCCGTCGCCCTAGCCCTCAAGGCTCTCGAGACCTTTGTGCGGAAAAGAGCAATTCGCGTCCTCTCCGACAATGTCACAGCAGTGGCGTACATCAACCACCAGGGCGGCACCAGCAGTCCCGCCTTAGAGGAGGAGGCGGACACCCTATTCCACTGGGCCGAGGTTCGGTTGGAAGCGCTCTCAGCTCAGCACGTGGCCGGCACGGACAACATCACGGCAGATTACTTCAGCAGGTGCAAGATAGACCAAGGAGAGTGGGAGCTGGACCAGGGGACCTTCGACCAAATAGTTGCCCGTTGGGGTCTCCCTGTCATGGATCTCATGGCACGGTTCTCGTCCGCCAAGGTGGACCGCTTCTTCAGTCGGAGGAGAGAAAGGATGTCCGAAGGACTGGATGCCCTGTCCCAGAAGTGGCCTTCGGAGGGGCTCCTCTGTGTTCCCCCCCCTGGGCTCTGATCGGAAAGGTCCTCCAGCGGGTGGAGGCTCACCGGGGATTGATAATTCTCATAGCCCCGGATTGGCCTCGCCGTCTCTGGTATGCGGATCTGGTGAGGTTACTCGTCGACCAGCCTTGGCGGCTTCCCTACAAAAGGGACCTGCTGAGGCAAGGGCCGGTTCGGATGCCTCACGTGGATCGATTCTCGCTTACGGCCTGGCTATTGAAAGGGCACGGCTCCTGAAGCGGGGCTATTCAGGAGCGGTAATCACGACGCTGTTAAAGGCGAAGAAGCACTCAACCTGCCTTTCCTATGTCAGAGTTTGGCGCATCTTCGAAGCGTGGTGTGCGGAGCACTGGAGGAATCCTCTTTCGACCTCGGTCCCCGAGGTCTTGGAATTCTTGCAGGCAGGATTTGACAAAGGTCTAGCGCCCAGTTCCCTACGGGTCCAGCTAGCGGCCATCGCTTGCTATAGAGGTAAGGTCCGCGGCAAGTGTCTAGGGGCCCACACGGATGTGTCCAGGTTCCTAAGGGCGGTTAAGCGACTGCATCCCCAACGCCGGTCGGTCATCCCCCCTTGGGATCTCAACCTAGTACTAAATGCCTTGGTCGGGGAACCCTTTGAGCCGGTTAAGAGGGCCTCCTTAAAGGATCTAACCCTGAAGACAGTTTTTCTGGTAGCTATTTGTTCGGCCAGGCGGGTCTCAGAACTTCAAGCGCTGTCTTCTCGGCCTCCCTTTCTATCCTTTCTCAAGGACAAAGTTGTCCTGTGGACGGTCCCTTCATTCTTGCCTAAGGTTATTCCCCCTTTTCATGGGAACCAGGTGGTTACTCTTCCGTCCTTTCAGGCCGAGGGGTTAGAAGGAAGGGAGAACAAGCTTCGCCTACTAGACGTCCAGAGGGCCTTGAAGCGTTACCTCTCCCGCACTGCCCCCTTCCGGAAATTAGAATGCCTGTTCATTCAGTTCGGAGGTCCACACAAGGGGGAGGCGGCGGCCAAGGCCTCCATCTCCAGGTGGATTAGAGAAGCTATTGCCTCCGCCTATGTCCTGAAAGGGAAACAGGTGCCAGGGGGCCTGCGGCCTGCGGGCGCACTCAACTCGGGCGCAGGCTACCTCTTGGGCAGAATTCAGTCTAGTTCCCCCTCTGGATATTTGTAGGGCAGCGACTTGGTCCTCCCTACATACCTTTTACCAAGCACTACAGGCTGGACGTGCAGAGTTCAGCGGTCGCTCGGTTTGGTCTGGCGGTTCTTCAGTCCGGTTTATCGGACCCCACCCAGGGTTGAACTGCTCTGTTACATCCCAGAAGTAAAGGGACTGGACTGGAGTGACGATAAGGAAGAAGTAATTAGATCTTACCTGCTAATTGGTGTTCCTGAAGGAACGACAGTCCAGTCCCTGATCCCACCCGGTCTTGCCGACAGCCGTTAAGGCCCATTAGTCAGGGGCGGAGCGACGGACTGAGCGTGAGGCAGGCGCTGTGGGAAGGGGTGCAAGTGAAGGACGGCTCAGACAGACGCAGGTTAACCACCTCCTTCCGTATTCCTACCTCCTACTCCTAATCCTTCAAAAAAAAAAAAAAAAAGTTGGTTTAATAGTTCTTCGAGGTATTATGTTAGTTAGGTTATTGTTGGAAGTTAGTTATGTCTGCTTTTTCATTCGAATACTGGAGTTGGTGGGTGGTCCCAGTGGTATTTATACCGCTCCATCCCCAAAAAGGTTGGGCTCAGCCTCCAAGCTGCTGGAAGGGTTGCGTAACCCAGAAGTAAAGGGACTGGACTATCGTTCCTTCAGGAACACCAATTAGCAGGTAAGATCTAATTGCTTCTTAGTTTCACATTGCTCCTAGGAAGACTTGGAAAGATATCCAAGCCAGAAATGGTATTTGATTCAGAGAAACTGAAACAAATTGTGCTGAACCTGGTGAATGTAATAGGATAAATTTGACTAACTAAAGAGTAGTAAATCACCTGGACTGGATGGAATGTATCTGGCTTTCTCAAAGAACTCCGAAGTGAACTTACAGAATATTCTCTGGAGGAGGATCCATTATGGTATAAGCATCACTCCACTCAATAGTTTGGGGGTTTTCCTCTGAGGTTTTTGTTTTGCATCTAATGATGAAACATGAAGGCAGAGGTAGAATTTACTTGGCATTCCGGGACCTTTCTTGGTGGCCTTATGGATTGGCATGTCAAGGAGATCAAACCACAGCAGCAATCTCTGGTGTTGTACCTCTGGGACTGATGCAAGGCAAAGGAAAGTTGGCAGAGTCCTTTGGTCATGATTTATCTTCAAGCCCAGAAATGTGGATATTGATGTTGTGGTGATTGTTTTTGTTCCCCTTGATGCAGGGCAGTGATCTCATTGCATTTGTAGCCATGCAGAAAGCTTCAGTATCCTGCAGGATTTTCTGGGAAATGATGGCGAGTCGTGTAAGATAGTTTAAAAGTGTGAGCTTGGATACTGCCCTGCAACCTCTGGTGAGAGGTGATGTGGATGAGGTAAAGCAGGGGTCACCAACCTGCGGCCCCGCGAGGTCCCTCCGTGCGGCCCGCGAGACTCTACCCCGATGCGGCCCGCCAAGGCAAACTCACCAACTCCTCCTTCTGCAGCCGCGGCTCCCTGCCTCTTAGGGAACCGCGGCTGTGCTTGTAAAATCATCGCGGAGCGCTTCCTGTCTTGACGGGCTCCGTGCAGCATTGTCCCGCCTCCAAAGGAAGTGGTAAACAACTTCCTTTAGAGGCGGGACAATGCTGCACGGAGCCCGTCAAGACAGGAAGGGCTCCGCGATGATTTTACAAGCACAGCCGCGGTTCCCTAAGAGACAGGGAGCCGCGGCTGCAGAAGGGAGGGAGCTGACATGGAAAAATAAAAGTACAGGTATAAGCAGGTTTTTTTTTCGCGCGCGGGGGGGGGGAGGGGGGTGCGGCCCGCGAGTCTGCCGGTAGTCGGCTGTGCGGCCCGCGGCCCCCTGGAGGTTGGTGACCCCTGAGGTAAAGAGATGCTTGTGTTTCTTTTTTTTTTTTCTTTTTTTCTTGTTATTGGAAACCATATAGCAGATAATATTTGACCTTGATAAATCTTTGTCAGGTTAAATGGTAGTATTTATAGCTAAGATACAGAATTTATCATCTCGGGTAGAATCTC
This sequence comes from Ichthyophis bannanicus, assembly GCA_033557465.1. NCBI lineage: Eukaryota > Metazoa > Chordata > Amphibia > Gymnophiona > Ichthyophiidae > Ichthyophis > Ichthyophis bannanicus. The sequence continues at coordinate 1,558,145,081 of CM066031.1, read as the reverse complement.
ATCATAAAGATATTGATATGTTAAAAGAACCTCTTGATTCATGGGGGCTCTAGGTGAGTAAAGGCCAAGATATGGAGGCTTCAGTAATTGATGAGAATATTTTATGAAGGAAAAAAGTTGAAATGCTCTGAAATACAGTGAGGTATATAATCTATATTTCCATGTCGTCCTGCTAGACTAGTTCAGACAAGTGGGTTGTGTTCACCTTCCAGCAGATTGATGGAGACAGCCAATGAAATGCCAAGTTTCAATGACATCACTCCTATGCCTCTATCAGTTTGAGCCACTAGAGGAGGGGACAGTAATGTCCGTGGATTTTGTGGTGCTTTTATATGTATGGATTCTCCTAGGGTATTGTGGAATCGCATTCATGGGATTATGGTGTGGGTTTTATTTTATATTTTCTACTTTGCTTTTTTTTCTGTATAATATTATATTATGTTTGTTTGAATTTGATTACCTACCTTTTTGGAGGCACAGCAAAGTGGGATACAGTATATAATTAAGGTTATACCTTTTATAAACCACTTTTGCACTTCCACATATACAACCTTTTGCAATTGGAAGATAATCATACCTCTGACACTCTGGATAGCCCCAATCTCACTGCTTGACTGCTGTGTGTGAGTTGTTTTAGTTAAGTTGCTAGGTGAATGGGAATACTTAAAGCCCCTTGATGTTGTTGGGTATATTGTATGCCATTTAATTTGTTATTTTCAAGATGAACTGCAAGAACCTAGGACTAATCTATTTGTAAGAACTTGTAACTTGCTGTTGAAGATGCCCAGTTAAACCTTCAGGTAAAATTATATCTCCAGGAACAAGCAAGAATTCAGTCTTCACATACGGGTACCATTGGTATTGATGGAGTCCGCATGGGAATGTTCCCCAGCGTCCAGTTGGAAAGCTTTGGGAAGCAATCTGCTGCGCCTGCGCATCGGCCTTCCTACCTTCCCAAGTCCTCTCCTAAGTAGTTCATTTTCTGCGGAGCCAGCAGGTTGGTTGTTTCTGTCACCGAAGAAAAATGTTTGGGGTGGGGGGGGGGGGGGGGTTAATTAAATCTGTGCTCTGCCTTTCCGTTGATGCCGTTATCTTCCCTGATACCAGCCCTGATATTTCTTTTCTTTTAAAAATATTTTTTTTATTTTTCATTTTTTCCAGTTTGAGGTTTCTACCACCAAATTAGGCCTTTGCCTACTTTGCTTCTGCCATGATGGTACATTTTTTGAAGTTGCTGATGTGTTTTTCCCAAGTGCTCTGGTACAATAACAGTCACCTATAAACATGACTGGTGTTTAAAATGTTTAGGTCCAGACCATTTACCGACTGAGTGTCCTTGGTTTCAACAAATGACAAAAAGAGGCCTAAAGAACCAAACCAGGCAGTATAGTTTTCTGTTTTTCCCAGATTCTATTTCAGTGGTTTCCTCATCAAGGATGTCGGCCTCATTTCTTCGTTCTCAGGTCTCCTCAAAGTTCAATCATAAGTCCAAGTCTAGGTCATTGGCAACAAAACCCAATACCGATCCCCGTTGAGATTCGCTGAAAGGTGCATCCGATGCTGACCGGCCTGCCAAACAGCCCTGGCAGGAGGACCAACCCTCTAAAGCACAACAGGGGCTCCAGGATGCTCCCGAGGCCTCGACCTTCCGAGAGCTGCTGGTTTCATGCTGTGGGACAGTGGCTCAGAGCCCTGTGTGATATTCCACCCAGGCATCTGCCTCCTTCCTTGACCAGAATCAAACTAACCAAAAATTTCACTGCAATAATACCATTCAAATACTTTTACTTTTTGTCGGAGCTAAGCCGTGGGAGGGATATGATGTTTAACTTATCCCCCAACCAGACTGTTAGCTACTTTTTATCTTTTTTGGTCCCGTATTGTGCAGACCTTGCCTTATAGATAAAAATTCTTCTTATTACTTAACTGAAGTGTCGTAAGAATTCCAAACCGTTCCGTTGCTCAAACAATTTCCAAGGGCATGACGCGCGCGTTTCGAGCCATCAGGCTCTGTATCAAATGCTGTCAGTCAATTCTTATTCAGGCAACGAAGTATCCAAAGACGCCGTCAATGCGGCGAAGGTACAAAATCTGTTCAATGAATGCGGAAGAATGTGTTTCACGTATTTAAACAGGAGCCGTCCAATGAGAACAGGGGAACACCCCATTAATTAGGGGACTCCCTGCTCTGATTGGGCTAGTGTGGAAAAAGTAAAAATGACGTCAATGAATGCCTTGCCATTCAATCTCACGATTGAGTCCCCCCGGTTCTACTGATGCCAATTGAAAAATCCATCTTTGCTCTAATTTATGCAATTTCTGATAACGATTCCCTCCTCTAGGGTCAAGTGGAATATGGTCGATAATCGTCCATTTTAGATCTTCAAAGCGATGGTTATTAGTGATGCAATGTGACACCATCGGTGCTGTTAACACTGCCTGACGTATTCGGGAGGCATGTTCATTCAAACGAATTTTAATTGGACGAGTAGTATGGCCTATGTAGAGTAAAGAACACGGACAAACAATCATGTATATTACAAAGTTTGATTGACATGTGGTGTCCCAATGTCTCATATATTTACATTGCGTTTTTGGATGACTCCATTGAATTCCCGTAAGGGAAGAGACGCAATGTCTACACTTGTTACAAGTAACATGGCCAGTCGTAACCATTTGTCTAGTAAGCCGATCAGACTCTAAAGACGTCTTCATTATCATATCTCCTAAGTTTCGCCCCCGGGAGAAAGCAAATCGCAATGGTTTATTGAAGCATTCTAACATCTGTAAGGTCTGCCAATGTCGTTTTAAAATACGTGAGACCGCCGAACTGCCTTCAAAAAACGGGAGAATCCCCACTATTGTGTCAGATGAAGTTTGTTTGTCAGCTGCATATTGTGGATCAAGTAACCACTCGCGATGTGTAAATCGTGCTCTTTTCAATGCAGTATGTACCACTTGAGAGGGGTAACCTCGTGCTATCAATCGATCTTTAAGGTCTTGAGCATGAAGAAGAAAATCTTGTACAGTAGCACAATTGCGCCTAAGGCGTAAGAATTGCCCATAGGGTAAGCCTCTTCGTAGAGGACCTGGATGATAACTCCGATAATGTAGGAGGCTGTTACGCTGGACAGTTTTTCTATAAAGAGTGGTAAAAAGTTGTCCATCCGATATTGTAATTTGAAGGTCAAGAAAAGCAATAGTAGTAGAGTGGATATGTGCTACAAACTGAATGTTAGCCCGTAAGGTATTTATCCAAGACAAGAAAGCAGTAAGGGATGTCTCACTTGACGTCCAAATGAAAAATACGTCGTCCAAAAATCTCTTCCATATTAAGATCTTAGAAAATTCCGATGATGTTTGAATCTGCATTCTCTCCATCTCATCCATGTATAGGGTAGCTATTGAGGGGGCACTCGTCGCCCCCATCGCTATACCAGATATTTGATGATAATATACTCCCCCTGATAGGAAATAATTCCTAGTCAACACCAATTCAATTAATTGAAGCAGAAAAGATTTTGGTATTCTAGCTGGTGCAGTTTGAAAACAGTTGTTCAATAATGTTAATGCCTCCATTTGATCTATTTAGTATACAAAGATACTACGTCTAGAGTAACCAAATATGCTCCGGCGGGAACATTCACAGTTGATAGCAGTTGTTGATAGCCATGTTACTTGTAACAAGTGTAGACATTGCGTCTCTTCCCTTACGGGAATTCAATGGAGTCATCCAAAAACGCAATGTAAATATATGAGACATTGGGACACCACATGTCAATCAAACTTTGTAATATACATGATTGTTTGTCCGTGTTCTTTACTCTACATAGGCCATACTACTCGTCCAATTAAAATTCGTTTGAATGAACATGCCTCCCGAATACGTCAGGCAGTGTTAACAGCACCGATGGTGTCACATTGCATCACTAATAACCATCGCTTTGAAGATCTAAAATGGACGATTATCGACCATATTCCACTTGACCCTAGAGGAGGGAATCGTTATCAGAAATTGCATAAATTAGAGCAAAGATGGACATTTCAATTGGCATCAGTAGAACCGGGGGGACTCAATCGTGAGATTGAATGGCAAGGCATTCATTGACGTCATTTTTACTTTTTCCACACTAGCCCAATCAGAGCAGGGAGTCCCCTAATTAATGGGGTGTTCCCCTGTTCTCATTGGACGGCTCCTGTTTAAATACGTGAAACACATTCTTCTGCATTCATTGAACAGATTTTGTACCTTCGCCGCATTGACGGCGTCTTTGGATACTTCGTTGCCTGAATAAGAATTGACTGACAGCATTTGATACAGAGCCTGATGGCTCGAAACGCGCGCGTCATGCCCTTGGAAATTGTTTGAGCAACGGAACGGTTTGGAATTCTTACGACACTTCAGTTAAGTAATAAGAAGAATTTTTATCTATAAGGCAAGGTCTGCACAATACAGGACCAAAAAAGATAAAAAGTAGCTAACAGTCTGGTTGGGGGATAAGTTAAACATCATATCCCTCCCACGGCTTAGCTCCGACAAAAAGAAAAAGTATTTGAACGGTATTATTGCAGTGAAATTTTTGGTTAGTTTGATTCTATATTGTTTTCACTGGGGGTTGGTGAATTGTTCCTTCCTTGACCAGCACATCCTTGCTATCAAGAGGAGTTTGGCAGCACTCCTGGCAGCCTTGGTACCATCATTGACGGCGCCAGTGTTGCAGACATCAGCATCCGTCCCAGGGCCAATATCTCTAGGACCGATACCGAACCTCGAACCTGCATCAGGGGACCTTCTCCCTCCGATGCCATTGCTTGTACCCAACAGATTCCCGATGCTGCACAGACTGATCCTTGGCATTGGGCCTTGACAAGACCGTCGATACTTTGATTTTCTGTCTGAATCGGACTCTACCTCCTCTGATTCCGATGATGCCTCGGAGGATTCCAGGGTAACCCGGGATCTCCCTTCCATCTCCCTCCTCATGAGCGGCATCAGTCCCTGCCAGAGGACATGTCTTTTTCAAGGCTTCATTCAAGACATCTGATGCCTGCAGATTACTGTGGCATCAGACAGAACAGAGGGCAGAGGAAATGGAAATCCTCCAATACCCCTCGATGCCCAAAGAGGCGGCCATGTTACCCGGTGTATTGTAGCCTGCAGGATCTAATGCTGCATATATGGGAGGCCCCCCTAACTGTTCTGCCTATCAGTAAATAACTTGATACCATGTACAGATTTCCACCATGCACTGGCTTACAAAAGCCTCAACTTCCATACCACTCCATTGTGGTGGAATCGGTGATGCAGCGCATCAAGAATTTTAAGAATCATTTTTCCATGCCTCCGGGCAAGGACTCCAGAACTCTCGATGCCTTTGGCTGTCAGTGTTTTCAGGCATGCATGCTCATTTCTTGGATTGCTTCCTAAATGCACTTTTATGGGCATATATCTCAAAGATAGCTCCAGGGATCTGGAGATCCTTGAACCTATTCTTCCTGATGACAAGTGGGATGCATTCCAGGTCTTAATCGGGCAAAATCAGACTACATCCAAATTTCTTAAAGCAGCATCTTTCGATGCCTTTGAGTCATCCAGCAGAGCTTCAGCAGTCTGTGTCAATGCTCACAGAATGGTCTGGCTATAGGCATTTGACCTTGAGCAGTGGGTTCAAGATAAATTGGCCAATATCCCCCTGCTCTGGAGAAAACCTTTTTTAGAAAGGGTTGGAGAGAGGCCAGAGTGAGACACATGATTTCACTCTCAAATGTCTCTAGGAGATAAACGAACTAATACAAAACATGTCTTTCTATCCTAGGAAGAAGAGATTATCCTCCTTATCTTCCTGCAGCTGCTTACCAACCTCGACAGCAATGGCAGCGACAGCAGGGCCCTCACCAGCACAAAAAGCCTAAGACACCTAAGCCACAACCAGCTGCACAGCTAATCCAGCACCTGGTTTTTGACGCCTTCCTAGAGAGCATAGCTACTCTGCCTCTACAGGGTCCCCCACCCTTATATATAGCAGGCAGACTCTGTTCCTATGCCCACGGGTGGCACCTAATCACATCAGAGCAGTGGACTCTCAACATCATCTAAAGGGCTATCCTGCTTCATTTTGAAAACTTGCTTTCCCTCCTCCCCCCCACCCCCACAAGGGATTATCCTGCAAACATCTTGCAGACAAATCTCTTATCAGTCGAGGTGTCCACCCTGTTAGCTCAGGGGGCTGTAGAAAGAGTTCCACCTACCCAAGAGGGCATGGGCTTCTACTCTCCTTAGTTTCCTATCCCAAAGAAGACAGGAGGGTTCAGGCTCCTTCTAGATATAAGGAACCTAAACAAATTCCTTGTTCAAGAAATTCAAAATGATTTCCCTTTGGTACACTTCTGCCATACCTTCAGAGGAACGACTGACTATGTTGTCTAGACCTCATTTGCTGATTCACCCTCAGCATAGACAGTATCTGCATTTTTTGTTCCAGCTAATCCACTACCAATACTGGTGCTCCCCTTTGGGGTTAGCTTCCGCACCCCAAGTGTTCACAAAATGCATGGCAGTGGTTGCCACCTACCTTCGTACTTTTAGGGATCTTTGTCTTCCCCTTCTTTAGTTTTACCTCTTGTGGGGATTCTCTCCTGATTAGCTAGTCATCTATCTCTTCACACCATCACTGTGCTCCAAGATCTGGGATTCATCCTAAACTTCTAAAAGTCGTACCTGGTCCAATCCTAGCAACTTGACTTCGTCAGAGCACTTCTGGACACTTGTCAGGCACAAGCTTTCCTTCCTCAGGATTGTTCTGCCCGCCTCATCAAGCTAGCCAACAGCATAAGGGGTCACAGTGCTGTGACAGTTCGAGATATAATGTGCCTTCTGGTGCACATGGCCTCCACAGTCCATTTCATCCCCTATGTCTACCTGCAAATGCAGCAAGCCCAATGGACTGTCGTCTCAATGGACTCAAGCAATCCGGCATTTCTCAGACATCTGCATCATCCTTCTCCTTGTCAACTTCCTTCAATGGTGATGCTCCCCCAAAAACCTACTCGAAGGGTCACTACTTTTTTTTTCTTCACTTTCAAAAATGCTTTATTAATAAAGTAAGTAATACTGCAAAAAGTCCCTGTCAAGAGGGAAATCTGCCGACTATAAATAATACAAGAAAAGGAACAATGTGATAGGCAAATAGATACAAAAAAATAGTGCTCCTAAATTATGAACTAAGAACCCACTTCACCTAAATACTTTACAATTAACCATCTGATCTCTTCCCAGAACGAAAACCCTTCAATTGAACTGGGTCGAAAAACACGTTTCTCATTCCCAGGATTCACCACAAACTTAGATATTTTAAATAAAAGGAAGCCCCAAGGATCAAGACTTGGGATTTCATGTTTAAGAATTCTTTTTGACGTTTTTGAGTAATTAAGAGGTTCTGGGATTTTACTCCCAGGCACAATAGAGACCTGGTCCAAATCAGAGGAGACCATCTGAGCATCACACAAAGGTCCCTCCTCTCTCACCAGTGGAGGGGGAGTTCACCTCTTCATTTTCCTCCCAGTTAAGTGGAGTTAAATACACATTCATCAGAGGAGAAGAGTCTGAAAAAGTACTCACAGTACCTGAGGAAATGTCAGCCGCAGGGTTCGAGGCTGTATCTCATTCCTGTGCTGTTTGTCAGCTTCTATTATCTGCTTACCACTTGCTGTAACCCTCTGCTCTGCTTGTGCCTCTAGGTGCAGTACTGTTTCCTGTCTGCCATATTAAGGTTCCATCAGCCTTCAGCCCCGGAAGTGACAGTCATGTTCCCTCTGTATGGACTATTTAGGAGACGTGACTGCAGCAATTTGCACCAAGGGTGCATGCCAAAGGAGCACACCCAAGGAGCAGGACGTGCTCCTTGGGCAAGTTTCTTAGGGCGAGTCTGGGGGCATCTGTTCTCGCACTGTGGCTCAGATAGCTTGAAAGTCAATTACTACACCAGCATCTCTGCCTTCTCAACACTTTTTGGGTCTCTGTCGGTTAAGTCCTTTGATCACCTATCCTTTGCCTTTACTGTTCTTCTGTGGGCCGCCTGTGCCTCTTGCGTACTTTGCATGTCCTCCATCCCTATTCAGTGGGGCTGGTGCCCTCAGCCCTCCACATATCCACCCTCTTCCCTCCCCACCTATCTCTCCCGGTTCCAGCCAACCTTGCATCCTGTAGGCCAACACATACAGCTTCAGCCAGCCCACTCCCCCCTCAATGTGCCATTCCAGCTTTCCTCACTTTAAGTTTAGCCTTACTTAACTGCCACTCCTTCCGTTTCAAGTTGGCTTTGATCCATGATGCCCTTCATCACTCCCTCGATGCTGTCTTTCTCACCAAAACCTGGCTGCGTAATGGTGAGGATCCCCTTCTGAACCACTGTTCCCCCCCCCCCTGGTTTTTCAGCTGTCTCGGTCCCCCGCTTGTAGCAGTGTAGCTGTTTCCATTGTTCCTCTCTACCCCTCCAGGAGGTGTCATTGTCGACTCTCCACTATCCCGAAGCTCTGCTTTTACATCTTGACTACACTCCTCCCAGTCACTACCTCCTTTATGCTCCCCTATCCATTCACTCTGAGCTCTGGGACTCCCTTTTACTCACTATTTTGGAGGTCTTTGCTTCCTATTTACATCTCACAATTCTCAGTGACTTTGACATCCATGTCGACTCCCCCTCTAAGCCAAGGGACAGGGCTCCTCATTTTCCTCTCTGATCTTTCCCTTTTTGAACACATTCAATCCCCCACTCACACCGCTGGTCATATCTTGGCACTCATTATCACCTCATCCTCCTCTTCAACCACTCCTTTCATGGTCTCAACCTTCGCTCTTCCATGGACAGATCATTTCTGTGTTCTGTTCTCTAACTCTCCCCACAACTCAGCATTCTCATCTACTTTCAATCGCTCTTTGTTGAGCTGTCATCTATACCCCGCTTTCTTACAGCAGTTTCCTACCACCAATATATTGTTCCCTTCAGAATTTTCTTCTCTTCCTACCAATATCCACCTAGATCTACTGGCTCCCCTAGAGTCTGCCCTCCCTCAATGCCACCTCTGCCATCAGAGTACTGACCTTTCTCTCCTTCGCACCCATCTTCGTAGGGCCAAACATTTCTGGTGCCAACGGCTCTCGCCAGACACACTTGCATTTTCGTTGCTGCCATCATCACTATCAGCAAATGATTCATTCAACCAAGAAGACATACCATTCCACTCAGATAACTGCTTCAACTAGTTCTACCAGGCAACTCTACCCAGTCCTTCGTTCTCTCTTCCCTTCCTGTTCTTCCTCAAATACATCCACCAGCCACATATCTCCCGATCCTAGCCAGTTAGCCATCTTCTCATAGAAGGTTGCTACTCTGCGTTCCACTGTCTCTCCCTCACCTTCTCCAGTCTTTCCCCAGTTACCATTCTGTTTCACATCTGGTCCTCCTTCAAGCCTATCTCTGCATCCTATCTTTCCAAAGCCATACACAAAACCACATTTCCCTTAGTGTCTATCCCTTCATATTGGTTTACTAAACCTTCACTTGCCCTACTCCCTGTTGTGCTCTTTCTTCAATTTCAGTCTTTCCAATGGTGTCTTCCCCTCTCTCTGGAAACATGCCCTCTTCCGGCCTCTACTCAAAGAAACTGTTCCTAGGTTCTACTAACCTAGCAAATTGGCGACCCGTTTCAAATCTCTCTCTTCTCTCCATAATTCTTGGGAAGCTAGTCCTTGCACAGTTCTCCACACATCTCGCCTCCACTCATGCTCTGCACCCCTGTCAGTCAGGTTTCAGATCTGGCCACAGCACAAACGATCCTTCTTTCACTGCTTAATGCCAGGAAGCCCTTTGCCTCTGGCTCTTCTCCATTGCACAATGCATCCATCTCAGGGTGGTGTATCTCCCAGGTGAACTCATTCTCCTTGCAGATGGACTCTGCCATATCCTACATCCACAAGAGTGGACTTTAAATTGGGAAATAGCATCTTGGATCTTCCCCATGTGGGAGACCCCCCAGAATAGATCTCTTCGCCATCCAGGAGAATGCACAACTTCCACCATTTTGCTCGGTTTCCCTCCCGGCACAGCCAGGCAATGGATGCCTTCTTTCTCCATTGAGAAAAGGGTCTATAACGCATTGTATTCCATCCCCTTAGTACCCAAGACTCTGTTTAAGCTGAAGGCCAACAGAGACTCTGATTCTAATAGTCCCTTACTGACCCAGTCAACCATGGTTTCCTCTGCTGATTTGTCTGGTGCAGACTCCACCTCTCAGCCTGGGGCATGCGTCCCAATCTCCTCAAGATCATGGGATACTTTTCTATCCCAATCCACAGGCCCTCCATCTCTTGGCATGGCTGCTGAAAACATAATCTTTGCAGGCTTTGACATTCCACAACAGGTCAAGGACATCATACTTGCATCCTGCAAGCTGTCTACCAGATGTTCCTATGCCTTCTAATGGCGAAGATTCACACTCTGGCATACACCAAAACATATTGACCCCTCTGCCAGCCTGGTGGAATTTCTTGTACAATATCTCCTCCACTTGTCCTTTGCTGGTCTCAAGACTAACTCAGAGCTCATCTCAGCCTATCATAGGCTGGTGGACAGGCATCCTATTTCTTCATCCCAGATTTCTTCTGTCGTCAGACTTCCCTTGTGATGCTCTTGTCACTTGCAGTTAAGTCCAATGGGGTCCCTTTGTATGTACACCACCTCAGTTCTAATCTTTAGCCTCAGGGATACAACTGTTTACAACTCCAGTCTGGTACCTCGGAGCTCATGAGTCCCATATGTGAAGACTGCATTCATGCTTGTTCCTGAAGATAGCATTGTTACTCACCTGTGATCTCCGGGAACAGCAGGAATCAGTCTTCACAACCCGCCCTCCTCCCCTAGGAGTTGTAGGGTGGGTTGTGAAGACTGATTCCTGGGTCCTCTCTCTCAGCTACAAACTCAACTGAGGAGAGGACTTGGGAAGGCAAATGTACAGGTGTAGTGGATTGCTCTCAAAACCTTTCCAATTCGATGCTGGGAAGTGTTCCCACATGGGCTCTGTCGGTACCGATAATACCTTTTATGTGAAGATCGATTTCTGCTGTTCCTGGAGATCACCTGTTACAGGTGAACGACGACGCTTTCTCTCTTATCCTCTTAAATTGGTTAACAGCCTATAAATCAAAGATTGAGCCTGGGGTGAGTGGGAATCAAATACTAACAACGTTTTTTGCTTCAAAGCTGTCTGAAGTGTTGTGGATGAGCTATTTCAAATGATAAATGAATTGAATGCCTACTCTCTGTTCCAATCCTGCTCCATTCCAGGGCATGCAGCTGGCATGCGAAATAGCACGTGCTAGCGGTCATGCCAGCATAAGTTATTTCAGGGTGTGCGCTCATGGTTAGCACGCTTTAAATCCTGCAATAACTATTACTGCAGCGTAATAAAAGGGTCTTTTTAGCAGTGCATTTTTCCTAGCAAAAAGTTACTGTTACTCATAAACTCTTTCATTGATAAATGAGGACCGTGGGTCAATTTCAGCAGGCAGTGAAAAAGGTAACAATACTTTGTACCATTGTGTGTACCTCCTCATAAAAACTCTGCCATTTGGTAACTTGCTCCCTTAATGTGGACAAGTGCAAAATGGTGCACATAGGTAAAAATAATCCAAACTATAGTAGCATGATGCAATATTCCATATTTGGAGGCCACCACCCAGGAAAAGAATCTAGGTCTCATTAATATGTTGAAATCCTTGGCACAATCCACAGTAGCTGTTAAAAGCAAACAGAATGCTAGGAATTTATTAGGAAAGGAATAGAGAATAGAACAGAGTATCATGATGCTTCTGTATCACGTTGAGTATTGTGTGCCGTTCTGGTCTCCACATTGCAAAAAAGATGTCGTGGAAATATAGGGGTGAAAAAGTGCGATACTGTCATTGGGATTTAAAGTTTTTGGTTAGGCTGTGTTTTGGGGTGGGTTAATTTGTACATTTTTTTTTGTATGTTTATTTTTTTTTTTTTTAAATTTTGTGATTATAGTGGCATGTTTACTAAAGGTTAATGTGCATTAATGATGTCAACGTGCATTAAGTGCCACTGCATCTATATAAATAAAAGGGCCGTGGACACTTAACGTGTATAAAATGTATTAACACGCATTAAAACCTTTAATAAACATGCCCCATGTTATGCTGTTATGCTCTACACTGCGCTGGGGGTTTTACATTGTGCAGCATAAACATGTAAGTAAATAAATAAATAAAATGATAAAGGGGTGGAACAGCTCCTCTGAGTAAAGGCTAAACAGCATAAGCCTTTACAGTTGGGGGAATGGGTATGAGCTGTGATCAAAAAGTATCAAGACTTGTTGTGTCGCTATATAATACGTCACACCATGATGCTATTAAGCATGCAGTGACTAGTTATGTGCTCTTCATGTGCAGAGTGTAGCATGGCTGCGGCACTTTTTTTAAATCACGTGATTGATATCGTGTAAAAGCAGTTCCCCCAGATTTACGATTGGTGAAAAAATTGAACAGAGAATTTGCATTAAATACTGCTAGAAACTTGGAGATTCATGCAAAGAGACTTATCACAAGTTACAGTAAGTGTATAGTGATGAATGCATGCGTCGTGCTCGAGTTTTACTGGTGCAAATGTTTCCAAGAGGGCTGCCGAAGTGTTAAAAAAAACCCCAAAAACTAAACCCCCGAAAAAAGATTAACAATTTGGTTTTTGCATGTTTTTTTGCATGTTATAATATACGGAGGTATATGCCAAGGTTGTTTCTTTTCTGGTTGATTTTTCTACCTTGAGCAGGGGTTTTTTTCTTGGAAGTGTTAACAGTGGGAAATGTTCTGAAAAGCCATGCAGGAATGAAGACAGAGTTGAAGCAGTACATGACGCAATATGCTCAAATCATAGTTTGACTATCAGGGAGCTTACTGAGGACATGGACATTGGATTCGGGTCGGTACCGCTTATTCTTATTGTCGATTTGGGGATGAGTTGTGTCTGAAATATTCATGCCGAAACGCCCCGTCCCCTGACCGAAAAGATGATACTGTGTGCAGACTGGGAGTTCTTGGCATTTTCAACACATTCCAACATTTCATCAAAAAGATTACTGGTGATGAATCATGGGTTTATGGATATGACCCTGAAACTAAGGCTCAAGCCTCACAGTGGAAGACTCCAGACTCTCCCAAACCCAAGAAACCCCATTAGATTATGAGCAATGTCAAGGTCATGCTCAGTTTTCTTTGATTACCAGAGTATTGTTCATCATGAGTGTGCTCTTAAAGGCCAAACTATCAATAAGGAGTACTACATCAAAGTTCTGACTTGTTTGAGAGATGCAGTTCGTCGTAAGAGGCCAGAGTTGCACAGGAATGGTGAATGGTTGCTTCATCACGATGATGCCCCAGCTCACGCATCAAATCTTGTCCAGCAGTTCTTGGCCAAATACCAAATCGAGCAAGTCCATCAGCCTCCGTACTCACCTGACCTTGCACTCTGTGACTTTTTCTTGTTTCCAAACCTAAATTACCGCTGAAAGGAAGGAAGGAGATTCGAAGACTTGGAGATCATTAAGCAAAGTTAGATACCGCAGCTTCATGGCATAAAAGGCATTTCAAAATTCCTTGCAGCAGGGTCAGGAACACTGGAGGAAGTATGTGTTTATCAGAAGGGGACTACTTTGAAGGAGACAGAGCAATAACTGTCAGTGTTATACTTGTGTTATTGTACGTCTCAATACTTTCTGATCGCACCTCATGTATGTGAATCTTACAAAAAATACAAAATTACTGGGCATATTTAAAGCAAATTGGAGAAAATATATAATTTTTTCACTGCACAGTTACACTCTGGAATTCATTGCAGAAGGAAATAAATGGCCACATTTAATTGTTTTTGAAAGTAATTTTTAGCATAACATTTTTGCATTAATTACAACTTTCTCAGCAGTTCATTGTTGTGCTATCTAATCTTTGTTAGGCATAATCAAGACCATTAATCTTACTAATTGCAACTGTGGTAGACTCTGCTACAAACAGACTTGAACTTTTCTTGCATCTGGAAGCGAAAGGTTTCTTTGGCAGGTTTTCAACATACACTTACATTTTGACAGGTGAATATAGCATGGCAGCATTTTCCCCACCTACGAACACCTGTTTAGAAGGGTACATCCCTTCCTGAGAAACGTCTTGACAGTAAACAAGAAGTCACAGAGAAATAAGTTAAGGACATAGCTGAATAATGTAACAGAGTGGTTACATTATCTTTTAGGTAGATATTCAGAATATTTAACTTTTGCTTCTATTTCTCTGACCTGCTCATTCTGTTTTGACTGGAGGAGGGGCAGGTTAATTCCTAAAAGCCTGTCAATAAATGCATTAGTCCAGTAAAGACATCTTATATCCTGTTTTGTTTGTTATTTCTATGCATCAAGTGTTCTAATATAGAAACCATATGATTTCATTTCTTTTTTTTTAAATGACCTTAGTTGCGTTGTCCTTGTAGTTAAGTAAAATTGCCCTGATTTTTATTATTCTCATGGGGTAAGCTTCAAGAGCTACAGCCTCATATGAACTGTGAAATACTGCATTTGGGTTATATTTATCTTACATACTTCACGTCCTCATTTAGTGGCAGAAATAATTCATTCTGGAGCATCAAAATAAATCTTCATTTTGAGAATGTTGATTTGACCTAATTCATAATTCATTTTTCCTTTCAAATATGTAGCATGTACTTATTAAATGATGATTTCGGGCTCCTGTAATTATCTTTTGCTCCAAAAAGAAGAAAATCTGTAACCATTGATGAAGAAAAGATGCTTCCTAAGCAGCTCCTTTCAAAGCCGTTTATTATCCATGGAGAATGCATATATTTCCTGTTTAAGCCTTAAACTACACACATCAGCATATATCTAAGTTAATGAGAAACATGAGAAAGCTGCAAGCTATCGGTATCATTGACCATCTGTTTAAGATTTTTGACTTGCACATAAGAGTATTTAAGGAATACCACTGTGTAATTTGAAAGTGCTATAACAGTTGTCTCTTCTATTGTAAGCAAAATTAAGCATTGCTTAATTTAAGAAAAGATGCACTTGCATTAACAAAGTGTACACTTGATAAATCTGGTACTTAGATAAATCTTGCATTTTAGATGTTGAAAAATAATTTACACGGTCAGAATGCTTAATTCAAGGGTTTTTTTCACATTATTAAAATATAGAAAAATTGAAAATGATGGCAGATAAAGGCCATATGGCCTATCCATTCTCTCCATCCATACATGCCAACTACTAAACTCCACAACCTTTTCCTTTCTCTTCCCTTAGAAATGCTTTGTCCCATGCTTTCTTGAATTCAGATAGTCAACCCTCGGTTTTCATGATTAATCCGTTCGAAAAAGTCTGACTAAAACCGAATGTATGAAAACTGAAGCAATATTTCCCATAAGAAATAATGTAAATCCAATTAATCCGTTCCAGACACCCAAAAATATTCACAAAAAATACATTTTATAGAGAATAACTATTTTTACATACAGAAAACAATGAGAAATAAATATAAATGACTAATGAAATTGATAAATGAACATTTAACATCACTTTTACCTTTATTGAAGACTCTTGTTGGCAAGATGCAGCCAGACACCCAGAGAGGAGATCAGGCACAGGAATTAAAAAAAAAAAAAATCCACAAAAAAAGCCTCCAGTAAAGGCGCCAGCCACAGCCACCGGAAACACCACTCTCCCGATCAAGCAACCTGGAACGCAGAGCTGAGCATGCATTCCAGAGCCGTGTGGCAATGGCTGCAGCAGCACGGGCCCTGAAGTCTCAGCCAGGCAGCAGAACACTTCTCTCACCTGCCCGATCCTCACAGGACAGCACACACACAGATTCTCTGATCGCCGACTCTCTGCCAGAAGGTTTCTTGAGCTCAGCTCCCTCCTGAAGTTGGGGGTAGCTAGTGGCTTGGTTGGACCAGGAGCAGAGGGGCGGCAAGTTTGTGCGCAGGTTGCCGCTGGGCTGCACGAGTCCGAAACAGCTTCGTTGCCGAGTGAAGGAGAGCCTCTGGGTCAGTGGGTTGCTGTGGACCGAGGGCAGCAGCAGCAGACAGCATGTTTGGAAGCAGATTCTAAGATGTTAACATTGCAGCAACAATTCACGCTACAGCGTCCTGAGACCTTTACATTGGAGACTATTTGGCAGGCTATTCTCTCTTTGGGGGAAGCGATGGTGCCAAAGGTATCTTCTTTGGAACAGAAAGTGGATGAGTATAGTTTGGCCATGGATGGTTTCCAGCAAAGAGTTACTGTTTTACATTCAGAAGTAACTAACTGAAGTACAGTGGAAGGTGGAGGTGTTGGAAGAATAAGTGGACGTCTTTAAGAAAACTTTTCTCTCAACACAGGTTAAGCTGGAACAGATGGACAATTCTCTTAGGCCGAATAATCTTAGACATTATTCTGGGAAAATTATTCTATCTCTCCAAGAGAAATGTTTCGGTTATATTTAGTAGAAGTGTTGGGGGCTTCCTCTGATTTAATCCCACCTTTGGTTAGAGTTTACTATTTACCTAGGGCTGAGCCTGATACTGGGAATGCTTTGATGGGACGTTCTCAGAAACAAGTTAATATCTTAAATGAGTCTGAGTTGTTGGAGAGTTCTGAATGTGAAGATCCTGTTCCTTCTACGTTATTGTTAACTTTCGCTCTTCTATCTGATAGAGTGGCTGTTGAAGCTTTTTTTTAGGAAAAGGAACATACCCTTTAGAGGGTTAGTAGTTAGGATTTATCCTGATTTGGCTAGTACTACACAGAAGCATAGCAAAGAATTCCTTTTGTTGCACCCTGGTATTCTGCAGTTGGGAGGTTTTGTTTTTTCTCAAACATCCATGTAAATGTTAAGAAATTGAGTTTAACTTTACTAATGTTTTTTACGAACCGTCCCAACTTATTGCTTTCATTAATGCTAAACGCTTGGAGTCCTCGGTGGGGGGTTCTCCAGTTCTCTCAAATGTTGTTCCTGTGCTTGCAAATGCATTAATTTTCCTATCATTTTTGGTTTATATTCAGTATGACTCTACTCCTCTTTGTGGGCTAGTGTGGAAGATGTCTTGGTTTGAATTACTTTATTGGTATTAATTGGTTTTCGCTAATGTTTATTTCTCAGATGCCTTCCTGTTTCTTCAAGAGTGTTGTAACTTCTTGATATATTGTAAAATCTTGTAAAAATAAAATTAAAAAAAAAAACTGGACCAATGGCAATTTCTTCTGTTACCCCACTGGTAACATCCTCGGAGTGAACTCCATGTACTAGTACTTTGTTGCCTCCCACTCAACCAGTTTCTAACCCAGACAGACACTTTAAGGCCCATCCCAAGGGCACGTAGTTAATTTTAAGCTGCCTCTTTGGAACTGTGTCAAAGGGTTGCTGAAATCCCAAGAATCACATCCAAAAAACCCCAATGTAGTGAATAAAAAATATCAATAAACAAGATTCACCATAAAAACCCCGTCTCACAAAGTTCAAATATTTTTGTCGAAGCGTACCGGAGGAGGAATGGAACTGAAATCCACCCACATCAGACGGCAGGCTGCTTTTATTCGAAAAGGTTCTCCACCATACAAAACTTTAAAAAACGTAACTTATCTGAATTTGAAAATGTCCACGTTCCACCAGAATGTCACCTCGTTGCTGAAAAAGAATACTTGCACGACGTGCACGTTTCAGGATGTACCCTGTATCAAGTGCTTTAAGTCGCGTTCACTAGCAACTGTGGTAAAAAACGCCGTCACCGCGGCTCAGGACTGTCTTAGTAAGGCCAGCCGGACTAAGTTTTAAACAGAGAACCCTCCAATCAGAAGAGGGAATACCCCATCATCACCGGGGAATCCCTGCTGTGAATGGATAAAAATGCTGATGACTAACAGAGATCTACAATAGACTACTCCAATCAATTTCACGATTCAAACCACGGGGGTCCATAGTATTTAACAAAAAAATCCAACGCTGCTCTGTCCATTGCAATTTTTTAATCCGATCTCCCCCCCCGAGGATCAAAAGGAACATGAGCCAAAATCGTCCATTGAAGATCAGCAAACTGATGATTTGCAAAAACGCAATGTTGAACTATTGGGGCTGACAAGATCTTACATCGTAGGCGTGAAGCATGCTCAGCTAGCCGAGTCTTAATTTGGCGAATAGTACGTCCCACATATAAAAGCTTGCAGGGGCATTGTAACAGATAAACCACATAGGTAGATGAACATGTGGTGTCCCAATGATGCTGAAACACTTGTGATGTAATCGGATGTCGCCAATCTGTGCCAGGAATTGTCATCAAACAATAAACACATTCTCCACAAGGGGAATGACTCCCACTGGGTAATGCTGACATGGGACGATCCCGGGGCATGGTAGATTTCACTAGGCGGTCACCAAGATTAGAACCCCTAGAATAAGCAATCATCAGGGGTTTTTTGAAACATTCATGGAGCTGTAAAACAGACCAACGATTATGTAAAATACGCACTATCTCAGTGCTACGATCAGTGAAGGGCACCACCCCCACTATCTGTCCAGAAGACGAGGGCTGCGAGGTTGCATATTGAGGGTCCAAAAGCCAATCGCGATGAACATGGTAGGCACGCCGATAAGCCCTATCTATAAGATGAGGAGGGTAACCTCGATCCAGCAGCCGGATCTTTAAATCCAAAGCTTGAATTTTAAATTCTTGTACAGAATGACATATCCTTCGTAATCTGAGAAATTGGCCATATGGGAGTCCTTTCCGAAGGGGACCAGGATGAAAACTCCGATAATGAAGTAAGCTGTTCCGTTGAACAGACTTAAGAAACAAAGTGGTCAGCAAAACCCCTTCACTTATAGAAATTGTAATGTCCAAAAAATCAATCTTTCCTGTTGCAATATGTTCTGTGAACTGTATATTAGATTTTAACAAATTCAACCAGATGATAAAGGCCTGAAGCGAAGCTAAATCCGATGTCCAAATAAAGAAAATGTCATCCAAAAATCTCTTCCATATAAGAACCTTGTCAGAATAAGCAGACGATTTTATAAGCTTTCTTCCATGTCAGCCATGTATAGAGTGGCCACCGAAGGAGCAACAGTAGCCCCCATGGCTATGCCAGAAATTTGTTGATAAAACAGGCCATCTGATAGAAAATAATTACGTGTCAACACCAGATCCATAAGTTGAAGCAAAAATGATCTAGGTAAACGGGATGGAGCAAAAGCAAACATGTTTCCTAAAAGGAGCAGTGCTTCGTCCTGTTTAATATTAGTGTATAAAGCGACCACATCAAGGGTCACTAGAAAAGCTTGATCAGGTACCGAAACCAGCGATAATAAATAAAGCATATGAGCAGAATCACGTGGTGCCAAAGAAAGAGGGCACCTTTCACCCAATTCTCAACTTGAAGTGCTTCAATCGGTGTCTGAGTCCCTCATTTTCACATGGAAACCCTGCGGTCCATAATAGTGGTGGTGCGGCAGGGAGAATTTTTGTTCTCTCTCAATCTGACAAAAGCGTATTTGCATATTCCAATCAGAGTCCCATCAGCAGTTCCTGCAGTTTGCGGTACCAAAGGGACACTTTCAGTTTGAAGCCCTGCCATTCGGCCTGGCGATGGCTCCACGCACATTCACCAAAGTGGTGGTGGTGGTGGTGGCGGCAGCGGCGCTACGCAAGAAAGGGATCCTGGTCCACCCTTACCTCGACAATTGGTTGTTTCGGGCCAAGTCCGAGGAGGAGAGTCAGAAGGTTACAGACAGGGTTGTAGACCTCCTTCAGAGTCTGGAGTGGGTAATCAATCTGGCAAAAAGCAGACTGTCCCCATCCCAGGTGATAGAGTACCTCGGAGCAAGATTCAACATAGGCAAAGGAAGGGTGTTTCTGCCGGTTCAGCGGGCAGATGCTCTGCGGCTGCTGATTCGTCAGTTTCTGGCCAGGAAGTCTCCCTCAGCATGGCATTACCTGCAGGTCCTGGGGACAATGGCGGCAACGATCGAGCTGGTGCCGTGGGCCAGGGCCCGCATGAGACCTCTTCAGTGGGCTCTTCTCCGTTGTTGGCCTCATCAAAGCCAGTCTCTGTCGGTTTGGCTTCTATGTCCTCCGGAAACCTGGGAAGCTCTGCATTGGTGGCTTCGGTCGGGCAATTTGGAGAGGGGCATGCCCTTAGAATTCCCAAGGTGGTTGCAGTTGATGACAGATGCCAGTTTGTTGGGCTGGGGACGCACTGCGAGGGGCACTTTGCCCAGGGGACATGGGCGTCTGTGGAAGCCCAGTGGTCCATCAACAGGCTGGAAATGCGGGCAGTAGTTCTGGTGCTCAGGGCCTTCGAGTAGTGGGTCCACCAGAAGGCGGTCCTGGTGTTTTCGGACAATGTGACCACGGTAGCCTATATCAACCGGCAGAGCGGCACAAGCAGCGCTCTCTTGGAGGAAGAGGCAGAGGGACTGTTGACATGGGCTGAAAACCATCTGGTGGTGCTGTCGGCACAGCATGTGACCGGAGTAGAGAATGTGGAGGCGGACTTCCTGAGCAGGTGCAGGGTGGATCCTAGAGAATGGGAGCTCTGCCATCAAGTGTACGAACAGGTGGTTCGTCGGTGGGGACAGCCCATCATGGATCTTACGGCAAGGTTTGAGTTGGCCAAAGCCAGCCGCTTCTTCAGAAGAAGTGAACAGATGTTGGAAGGCCTCGATGCTCTGCTCTGGTTCAGAGGTGGCCCACGTAGGGACTGCTTTGTGTTCCCTCCGTGGGCGCTGATAGAAAAGGTGCTTCAGAGGGTGGAGGCCCACCAGGGGTGGGTGATCCTCATAGCGCCGGATTGGCCTCGTCATCCCTGGTACGCCGATCTCATAAGACAGTTGGCCGACAAGCCATGGCATCTGCTGATGAGGGACGATCTACTGTTCCAAGTACCTTTATGGATTCTGCAGGTGGATCGGTTCTCGCTTACAGCCTGGCTATTGAAAGGGCACGGCTGCTTAAGCGAGGATATTCAGGAGCAGTGATTTCCACCTTGTTGAGAGCCCATAAGCGTTCAACTTGCCTTTATGTTAGGGTCTGGTGCATCTTTGAGGGTTGGTGCGCAGATCAGAAGATTCACCCTATGGCAGTCTCTGTGCCAGAAGTGTTGGAGTATTTACAGGCAGGATTGGAGAAGGGTCTCGCAGCCAGCTCTCTCCGGGTACAGGTAGCAACCATTTCTTGTTACAGGGGTAAGATCAAGGGTAAGGCGCTAGGCCAGCACCCGGATGTAGGTAGGTTCTTCAGGGCGGTGAGGCGCGTACGGCCTCAGCGTGTATTGTCTGTTCCTCCCTGAGATCTTAATCTAGTTTTGAATGTCCTGGCGAGGGAGCCATATGAGCCTATGGAGCGCTCCTCCTTGAAGACTTGACATTCAAAACAGTATTTCTGGTAGTGATCTGCTCAGCAAGGCGTGTTTCAGAACTGCAAGAGTTGTCACGCCGGCCACCCTTTCTATCGTTCTTCAAAGAGAAGGTGGTCTTGCGGACGGTGCCTTCATTTCTACCCAAGGTGGTCTCTCCATTTCATGTGAATCAGTCTATTTCCCTTCCCTCATTTATGGGGGTGGGGAAGGGGATGGAGGAGGTACATCTCCACAAGCTTGATGTGAGAAGGACCTTGAAGCGTTACTTGAAACGCAAAGTGCTGTTCCGAAAGTCGGAACGGTTGTTTGTGGCGTTCGGGGGTCCATGTAGAGGTGAGATGGCGGCCAAAAGTTCTATTTCCAGATGGATCAGAGAGGCCATTGCAGCGGCATACATTCAGAAGGGTAGACCGGTTCCGGTTGGTTTCCAGGTCCATTCAACTCGGAGTTTAGCTACCTCATGGGCGGAGTTTAGCTTGGTTCTACCCATGGAGATTTGTAAGGTGGCAACTTGGTCTTTGCTGCATACCTTTGCTAAGTTTTATCGGTTGGATGTTCAGGCTATGGAGGATGCTGAGTTTGGGTCAGCGGTGCTTCGGGCCGTTCTGTCAGGTCCCGCCCGGAGGTGAACTGCTCTGTTACATCCCAGAGGTAAAGGGACTGGACTGGAGGAACGCCTAGGAAAGAGTAATTAGACCTTATCTGTTAATTAGCATTCCTGAAGGGAATTGGAAAGTCTGTCTTTTTGCAGATGACACACAAATTTGCAGCAGAGTGGACTCTCCGAGAGAGTGAATAACAGGAGAAATCTACAAAAGCTGGAAGAATGGTCTAGTGCTTGGCAGTTAAGATTTGATGTGAAGTGCAGTGTCATGCACTTGGGAAGCAGAAATCCAAGGGAATTGTATGCAATAGGGGTCAAGAGGTTGTTGTGCATGGAGTAGGAGAAGGACCTCAGAGTGATTTGTTTGAGGATCTCAAGGTGGTGAAATAGTGTGACAAGGCGGTGGCGAAATCCAGAAGGATGATGGGTTGCATACAGAGAGGAATTACCAACAGAAAGGAAGAGGTACTAATGCCATTGTACAGGTTGCTGGTGAGGCCTTACTTAGAATATTTTGCTAAGTTTTGGAGACCATATCTCGCAAAGGATATAAAGAGGTTGGAAGCAGTTCAGAGGAAGATGACCAAAATGATTAGGAGCCTGCATCAGAAGATGTATGAGAAGAGACTTGAAGACCTAAATATGTACAGTGGAGGAGAGGAGGGACGGGAGATATGGTTCAGACCTTTAAACACGTAGAGAACAAACAAACCTCTTCCAAAGACGGGGAAGCTGTAAAACTAGAGGGCATAACATGAAGCTGCAAGGAGGTATACTGAAAGGCAACGTCGGGGAGTAATTTTTCACTGAAAGGGTGGTGGATGCTTGGAATGATGGAAGTGGTGGGGGCAAATAGAGAGACAGATTTCAAAATTGCATGGGACAGACACAGTTGATCCCTTTATAGCAACAGAATAAAATCAAAATAAGCATAACTCTCTTATAGCTTAACAAATAGGGGTGGCCTTCACAGAGTGGTGGGCACACCTCTAAACAAAAGGCATGGGGGGGGGGGTGACCTGCATAGAGCGGCATGTGCACCTACTCTTACCACCTTGCTGGGCAGACTAGATGGACCATACTGGTCTTATCTGCCATCATATACTATGTTACATAAAGAGACAACCCTTTCTCTAATGAGCTTACAAATCTAATAAAGATGAAAATAGGACAAAAAGAAAAGATTCTGGGAATTTAATTTATTAAGAAAATAGTTAAAACCAACAAGGCTGTCAGGACATTTAAAATGTCACATATCTTGAAAGAGTTTTTTTCCAATCCATAGTTTTGCCATGGCAAACCATTTCTAAAAACCATTGAAATTACTTAATGTGATCACAATATATCTCCAGGAATAAGCAGGAATGAGTCTTCACATATGGGTACGTCGGTACCGACGGAGTCTGCGCGGGAATGCTTCCCAGTGTCCAATCAGAAAGCCTTTGGAAGCATCCCAACACTCCTGCGTGCTGCCTTCCCAACTGTCTCTCCTCAGTTTTCGTCTTTCCGCGGAGCCGGCAGGACGTCCTCCTGTCACCGCAGAAAATTCTTCTTTTATTTTTTTTTAGTGTTCTTGTGGTCACGACTGCCTTCCCTGACGCCACTGGTACCGCCGGTGTTTCTTTTTTTTTCTTTTCTTGTAAAATGTTTCCTTTTTAAGGAATATTTTTCCTCCTCAGTGTCTCACGGTTTCTCAGGCCTGTTAGGCCTCTCCTTTTTCCTCATGGAACCGCCAGCCACTATCCCCAAGAAAAGTACAAACTGTGGCGGTACAAACTTATTTTTAGACACTCACAATTGGTATCTAACCTGCTTGGGTCCTGACCATTTTCCTCCGGAGCCCTCTGGCAATAGTATTGTGGGAAGACGTTTTCAACATAGAGTTCCCCTCGACACGCGGTCCCCATCCAACTTCAGGGCACCGACCATATCTTCTTCTACACAGGATCAGGTAACCCAAAAACAGTCTGTTAAGACTAGCCAGTCCTCGAGCGACAGTTCTCATGCACAGCATAGAGATGCCTACGGCCTTGCCCTCGAAACCACTGGCTTCAAAACCCCGGTGGGAGTCTTCGGCCTCCAAAGCCTGTGAGGTTTCAGGTTGTTCCTGAGGTTCACCCCTCACAGAACATACCTGAGCCATGCCCGGTGGTGGCATCCGCTTCGAGCGGTACCGATACCCCGGCATCGGCAATGGTGTTGGATGAAACATTCCTCACCAAGGATCGTCGTCTGGCATCCTCAGTACCTACGGGGCCGTTGGATACGCTCCAGACCGACCTTCCAGTATCAGTACCGGTACCGATACTAGTACTGACGTCGGTACCCTCCAGATGTGCATAGATAGACTCGCTTCCTTCGATGCCGAGTCTGGAATCGATCTCTAGTCTGGAGGACTGGGTACCGACTCGCCTTGGTACCGACACCAGATGGTACCGAAGGCTCTGTTCTGATAATTCGGATCCGCAACTCTTGCTTTCTTCGATACCGTTAGTTGCCACCGGCTGGCCTTCATCCAACGGTATCGGATACGGTACCGAAGTCGGTACCATTATCCACATTACCATTGCTGTCGGTGCCTTCCATGCTTCTCTCGTCAGGCTCGCTTCCCTCGATACCGAGTTTGGAATCGATCCCTAGCATGGACGATGTGCTACCGACTGGTGCTGGTCCCGACCTCCCGCAGTACCAGCGACCATCCTATAAGGATTCCATACTGCACCATCCAGGATCTTCTATTTCTATAAGCTTGGATAGATCCCTCAGTGCCAACGCTAGTTCTCCATCAGATCTAGCCTATCCAAAGGAAGTTCCCTCTGGGGATCCTTCTTTTCAGGTTTTCCTCCTAGATATGGCAAAATCCCTTGCCATTTCTATTCCTGGACAAGGTCCTACACAAGGCAATACAGGATCCCACTATATTCCTGAGAGAGCAAAGGAAAACATCATGCTACCTTTGCATCATTCCTTGCAGGATCTCCTTCTACGAATGTGGGAAGCTCCTTTAAAGGTACCCCCACTTTCCAGAGCAACTGATCTTCTATATCAGGTGCCCCCTTCTCCAGGATTTCAAAAGACTCAACTTCCTCATCATTCCATTGTTGTAGAATCAGCAATGAGGCGGGTGAAGAGTACTAAAAAGCACTCTTCTTATCCACCAGGTCTTGAGTCTAAGACCTTAGATGCCTTTGGACGCCAAACTTTCCAGGTATCCATGCTTTCAGCAAGAATTCTCTCATATATTTTTTATATGGGCTTATCTCTTGAGGAGGTCACAAAGAAATTACATCTTTTGACTCCTTTTCTTCAAGAGCCCAAGAGTGCAGACTATTCCTCACTGGTTAGTCATGCTCAAAATATCTCTAGGGGGCTTGTTTACAAAGCCGCGGTAGTGGTTCGCGATCGCAGCCGCGGCCCCATTGAAATCAATGGGGCCGCGGCTCCGATTACGATCGCAAACCGCTACCGCGGCTTTGTAAACATGCCCCTAGATTTCTTACTCGTGCTTCCCTAGACTCCTTTGAGTCTGTTAGCAGAACCTCTGCTATAGCTATAGGAGCACGACGTAAAGCCTGGCTCCAAGCTTCAGACTTTGACAAATGGGCACAAGTTAGGACAGTCAGTTGTTAACTGAGCAACCTGGACTCCTTGTTAAAGAGATTTTCTCCAGTGCAAGGAGTATTTCCCGGTCTGTTTCCAGAGGCTGTTCTACGCCTTCTTCTTTCCCAGTTGGTAGGAAATGTCCTGCCAAAATTTCTTCCCCTAGGAGAAGAAGATTTTATCCATCTTCTGCCTATCATACAGATGTTCCCAAACAGGGGAAACATCACCCTGGTCTGAAGAATCCACAACCTCAGCAGGGTCAACAAACCCAGCAGTCGCAGGGTTTCAAATAGATCATCATTACCCCTCTTGGTTGGTGGTTAGAGTAGCAGTCTGCTTCTTTTCATTTGCAGTATCTGCACTAAATTTATTCTAACCTTCCTAGATATCTCTTCATGAGACATCTTTTCTTTAACTTTAAGAGTCGTTATGATGATCATGCCCATACTTAACAGGGTTTTCCTCTTCCTCTTGGAGGAAAGAGGACTAACAACTATTAATAGACAGTTGTTTTCCCTGTACTGGCATGTATCATCTCACCTGTCAGACACTTCCTCCATAGTCAGTCTCTTTTAACTCTGTCTTGCCTCCCTCTTACTATAACATTTGGTTTGTAAGAAGGGACCCTTTTACACTGGTAAGCCCCTATGGTCCTCTACCTGTTCTACCGGGGGATTCTCCCTTCCGGAGTTGTCTCCCCCCCTTGTTACCTTAGGGCAGCCCATCAGACAATAGGAAATCCTACTAGGTCTGTTTCTTTTTCCCAATCTAAAAGAGGGAGAGGGAAAAGAAATTTTCTCCGCTGCCCTGGTACGTTGCTGCAGATACAGCAATTCCTAGTGGTTAAGCCACTGGTTCTGTCCACCACACAACCAGGGATTCTCCTCCACTAGCAATCCTTCTAGCCTCAGTGCTAAGTCCCAAACAGGTTATCAACCTCGTTTGGGAAACCCTCTTATCACAGCCTGGTTGGTTAACTTCTATTCTTCACCCCCTTGTCCTTGGCAGAATACTTGGTTACCTGCTGGCTTTCCACAGCCAGCTTTTCTTCTAACCAACCTGCAGCATGCTCTCTGCAACTCTACAGAGTATCTTTGCACTATGGGCCCTTGCTAGAGAGCATTAGTATCTTGCCTAGCAGATAACCCCAGATGGTTAAAAGGGGTTCCCCCAGTCATGTTTCCATGACTGGTAGGTATTTTCTACCCTTACCATCTCATCTTAAATCTCTTGAGACATCAGTCTCAGGCCTTTCATTACGTGAAAACCTAAAACAGGGCCAATTCCCTGGCTTGGTCCATATCTCCTTTTAGTCTTCTCGTCAGAGATAATTTTCTTCAGTGGCAGCTAGAGGATGCCCAATACCCCTCTTGCCCTCATAGGCAAGTCACTAGGGTATCTTCCTCCAGTGGCGTCCTCTATCCATTCTCCATATGGCAATTCTGGAGAAATCTGGACTTCCTGCCTACAGTCTGAAGTTATCCTCTGCCTTTTTCACATAGGCCATCCTGGTTATTCAAGAGCTCAAATTCTGAAAAGAATCCAGACATCTTCTCAGGGAGACCTCTCCTCTGACTCTGCCAATCATAACCAGGAAAAGAGATATCTCCAGGAACAAGCAGGAATGAGTCTTCACATATGGGTACGTCAGTACCGACGGAGCCTGCGCGGGAACGCTCCCCAGCGTCTCAAAAAAGGAAAGCTTTTGGGAGCATCCCACAGCGCCTGCGCGCTGCCTTCCTGCCTTTCCTAACCGCCTTTCCTAACCGCGCCTCTCCAGTTCTTCTTTTCCGCGGAGCCAGCAGGTCGTGTTCCTGTCACCGCTGAAGAAGTTCTTTATTTTATTTTATTTATTTGGTCGCGCGTCTGCCTTCTTCAACGTCGGACCGGTACCGCCGGTCTTTTCTTTCTTTTTCTTTAATAAAAAAAAAAAAAGAAAGAAAAAGATACTTTCCGTTCCACTTCAGTGTATTTTTTCTTCGTTGGGCCTTAGGCCTAACAGAAAATTCCTCATGGAAAAGCCCGCCTCCGGGTTTAAAAAATGCACTAAGTGCAGCGGTACCATCTCCGTTACCGACACCCATGACTGGTGTCTTAAGTGTTTGGGTCCTGACCATTCCATCACGGATTGTGCGTCCTGCTCCATGATGTCTAAAAGAGGTTTACAAAACCGAGCAGCCAAGCTCAGTACACTGTTTCCCTCTGATGCAGCTTCGGTGGCATCGACGTCTTCCAGGACTACTTCTTCCTCCTATGGATCTCAGGTAACCAAACATAAGTCCAGCCGATCCTCGAAGGGTAGATCTCCCTCTAAGCATCGAGATGCCTCCGGGCTTGCCCTCGAGGATCCTGCACTGGCAAAAGTACCCTGGTGGGAAGCTCTGGCTTCCAAAGCTCCTCCTATGGGGTCACAGGTTGACATCGATGGCACGGCCTCGACCGATCACCTGTTGCAATGTTCTGGGGTACCGGTGGAATCTGCCGGACCGACCTCCAGACATTCATGGCGTCGATGGATCAGAATGTTCTGACCATGCAGCGTACCATTACGGCATTCATACAAGCTGTGACGCCGCTGGTACCGCAACAAGCTTCGTTGTCGGTACCGGCTCCAATATCGGTTCCGGTGCCGGTACCGGTTGCATCGACATCGGCTTCGGTTTCGACTGCAGCGGTACCCTGTCTGATGATGCCTATCGGTACCGATAACTCCCGATGTCGATACCACCCGGTATGCGTATCGGGCTTTACAGGAGCATCCAGACAGGCGATACTTCGATTCCTCCGAAGACTCTGATGCATCGGAGGCCTCTGTCGAAGCATCGGTACTCCTTCCTCAGGAGCCTTCTTCTCCAAAAAGAAGAATGCCCCCTCCAGAAGACTTGTCTTTTCAAGACTTCATAAGGGAAGTGGCCAAGGGGCTTTCTATCTCAGTAGCCCCTGAGACAGAGCCTAGAGCCAAAAAATTGGATATTTTGCAATATCCCAAGGCTCCTAAAGAGGCAGCCACTTTGCCAGTTCATGAGATCCTTTATGACCACATGATAGGCATATGGGAGACTCCTCTCACCATCTCTTCTCATTCTCGTAGGTTGGATACCATGTATCGTGTCCCTCCTTGTCCTGGGTTTCATAAAACTCAGCTTCCTCACCATTCTATTGTGGTGGAGTCTGCTATGAAAAAGTTAGAGTGCAAAGAGGCACTCATCTGCTCCTCCAGGAAGAGAATGTAGAACCTTAGATGCTTTTGGCAGGAAAATTTTCCAGGCCACCATGCTTGTTGCCAGAATCAACTTCTATAGTCTCTATATGGGGATGTTTCTGAAGGAAGTTACAGATCATCTGCAAACTTTCCTCCCTTTTCTTCCAGAAGATAAAAGGGAAGACTTTCTTACCTGGCTTAAGCATGCCCAGGATGTTTCCAAATTTTCTAACCGTGCAGCCTTTGAGACTCTTTTGAGGGGACCGGCAGAGCCTCGGCCATTGCCATAGGTGCACGCAGAATTGCTTGGTTACAAGCTTCTGCTTTGGAACCCTGGGTCCAAGATGGATTAGGAAATCTTCCTTGTACAGGTGAAAACCTGTTTGGCAAAGTTTGGCAAGCAAAGGCCACTCAAATGGATGCAGAAAATTCTGCTTTGGATAGGCTTTCAAAGTCTACCTCTAATCCTGTCCAGAAGAGGTTGTTCAAAAAGGCATATTTTCCCAAGAAGGGAAGATATTATCCTGTTTATGGTCAGCAGACATCTTCTGCAGGTCGTTTTGCTGCAAAGCATCAACAACCTAAACAGGCCAAGCCTAAGGCTGCAAGGCCTACTGTAGCCCAACAGCCTCAGCCTCCTCAGGGCCTTTGACTTGCAGCTAGAGAACTTAGCCTTTCTGGCTCTAAAAGAACCAGAGCCTCTCACCATTCTAGGAAGGTTAGCTCACTTTGCTCCCAGATGGGAGCAAATCACAGCAGAGCAGTGGACCCTTTCCATCATAAGGGAAGGGTACAAACTTCATTTCTCAAACCTTCCTCCTTACACCATGGTGAGACAGTTCAATTCTCCAACATCTCTCCTCGACCTTCTGGGTCAAGAGATTTCTACCCTTCTTGCCCAAGGGGCAATAGAAGTACCTATTCTTCAAAAGGGCTCAGGGTTCTACTCCCCCTACTTTCTAATTCCAAAGAAAACAGGGGGTTACAGACCCATATTAGATCTCAGAGAATTGAACAAATTCCTATGCAAGGAGAAATTCAAGATGATTTCTCTAGGTACTCTTCTTCCATTCCTTCAGAGTCAGGATTGGCTTTGTTCTGTAGATCTCAAGGATGCGTATACCCATATACTCATCCATCCAGCACACAGAAGGTTCCTTCGGTTCCTTTATCAGGGAAAGCACTACCAATACAGGGTGCTTCCCTTTGGTCTGGCCTCTGCTCCAAGAGTGTCCACAAAATGCATGGCAGTAATAGCTGCCTTTCTACGCACTCTAGGAATATTCGTATTCCCATATCTGGACAACTGGCTCATCCGAGCTTCATCCCAATCAGAGGCCCAGACTTCCCTAGCCTGCACAATGCGTGTTCTGCAGTATCTGGGACTGGTGATAAACATTCCAAAGTCCCAACTCACCCCTACTCAGTCTCTAGAGTTCATAGGGGCCTTGCTGGATACCACAACTGCAAGGGCCTATCTTCCCTAGGCCCGTTGCCTACGCTTAGTGCAGTTAGCCTCTCAGATTCAGTTAAAAACACATCTAACTGCTCGAGAGATGTTACAACTGCTAGGCCACATGGCATCCACTGTGCATGTGGTCCCTTATGCTCGCCTTCACATGAGGGCAGCTCAATGGACTTTGTCCACCCAGTGGACCCAGGCATCAGGGGGTCTGTCAGACAAAATAGCAACCTCCAGGCGCCTCTTTTGGTCTCTCCAGTGGTGGAAGTCCACTCAAAATCTGTTGCTGGGGTCCCCCTTCCAACAGTTGTTACCCCAAGCAATCCTTACAACGGATGCCTCTCAAAAGGGTTAGGGAGCTCATCTTCAAGACCTCTCCACCCAGGGCATTTGGTCCCCACAGGAGACCTCCCTACATATCAACATCTTAGAGCTCAGAGCAATCTTCTTGGCTCTCAGTCTTCCATACCCTGCTCAGCTACAAGACAGTCCTCATTCATACGGACAACCAAGTAACCATGTTCTATGTGAACAAGCAGGGAGGGACTGGCTCTGTCACTTTGCAACGAAGCTCTGAGATTGTGGGCCTTCGCCAGAGAGCATCAAATTCATCTTCTGGCAGTATACCTTCCAGGAGTTCAAAACTCTCTTGGGCAGACAGACTCAGTCGAGTTCTGCTTCCACACGAATGGTCCTTTCATATGGACCAGATAGTCAGAATCTTTAGAATTTGGGGAACCCTGGACATAGACCTCTTTGCAAGTCCGTGGAATGCCAAACATCCCTGATTCTGTTCCAGAATTCCGTGTCAGGGAGTTCAGGCCAGGGATGCCTTCCTCCTTCATTGGGGTCAAGACTTCCTGTACGCCTTTCCATCCATTCCCCTAATTCCCAAGACCCTGCTCAAACTTCAGAGAGATCGAGGGACTATGATCCTCATAGCTCCAGGTTGGCCATGCCAAGTGTGGTACCCTCTACTTCTGCATCTTTCCCAAGCTCCCTCCCTGGACAGGGTCTGCTCCAGATCTGTCTCAGGAGGGGGGAACGTTGTGGCACCCAAACCCCCAATCTCTCCATCTGAGGGCTTAGTTGCTGAAGGCTTAGACCTTCAAGATTGGCATCTTTCTCAGCAAGTAAGGGATATCCTTCATGCTTCCAGAAAGCCTTCTACTAGATGTTCCTTTGCTTTTAAATGGAAAGGGTTTACCATTTGGTGTGCTGAGAAGGGTATTAACCCTCTAGCAATACCTTTGAATTCTTTACTAGAGTATCTCCTGCATCTTTCCCATGCAGGCCTCAAAACGAATTCAGTAAGGGTCCATTTGAGTGCTCTTGCAGCATCTCTCAAGCCTCTCAATGGACAACCTGTTTCCTCTCATCCTCTTATTGCAAGATTCATGAGAGGCCTCCTTTTAACTAAACCTCCCATTAGACCACCTCCAGTGGCATGGGACTTGAATCTGGTTCTTGGTCAGCTCATGAAACCACCCTTTGAACCCTTAGCCACCACCTCCTTGAAATTTCTTTCCTGGAAGGTTATCTTTCTTATTGCAGTCACCTCAGCTTGCCGCATCAGTGAACTGCAGGCCTTAGTGTCTAATCCACCTTATACAAGGTTCCATCATAAGGTAGTCCTTAGGACCAATCCACACTTTATGCCTAAAGTGGTCTCACCTTTTCATCTTAACCAAGAGGTGTATTTACCTGTCTTTTTTTTCCAGGTCCTCATGCATCAAGTGCAGAGAGGAATCTTCATACCCTGGATTGTAAGAGGGCTCTTGCTTTTTACTTACAAAGGACACAGCAACATAGAAAGTCTTCTCAACTTTGTTGCTTTTGATCCCTCTCATTTGGGACTTCCAGTCTCTAAGAGGACACTGTCCAATTGGATTGCTCAGTGTATTTCTTTCGCCTACCAGAGTAATAACCTATCTCTGGAGGGCCATGTCACAGCTCATAATGTGAGGGCCATGGCCAGCTCTATGGCTCATCTAAATTCTGTGTCCATCGACCAGATCTGTCGAGCGGCCACCTGGGCCTCGGTTCATACCTTCACAGCCCATTACTGTTTGGACAAGGACTCCCGCCGGGATGCCTTGTTTGGTCAGGCTGTTCTCAAACACCTGTTCCATGCTTAATCAACTCCTACCCTCCATCCCTGGTTGGATGCCTGAGATCCATGGCAGGAGGTAGAGCCCTTCCCAGGGTCTCACAACCTTGGGGATCTCCCAGGCATCTCTAGCTGGGGAGTCCCCATATGTAAAGACTCATTCCTGCTTGTTCCTGGAGATAGCACAGTTACTTACCTGTAACAGGTGATCTCTGGGAACAGCAGGAATAAGTCTTCACAACCCACCCACCTCCCCTAGGAGTTGTATCTCTCTATCTTTCCTTTCCTCTCTCTTTGTCTCAGCTTTAAAACTCGAACTGGAGAGAGGTGGTTAGGAAAGGCGGGAAGGCAGCACGCAGGCGCTGTGGGATGCTCCCAAAAGCTTTCATTTTTTGGGACGCTGGGGAGCATTCCCGCGCAGGCTCCATCGGTACCGACATACCCATATGTGAAGACTTATTCCTGCTGTTCCCAGAGATCACCTGTTACAGGTAAGTAACTGCTTTCTCTGTATATCTATTCAAGCAGGTATTAACCTTCTTGCTCTTAGATGAATCTTCCTCTCTCCCTATATCCCTAGGGGGGATCAGCTTCTATAGACCTCTCTCCTTCCACATACCTGGAGATGTGTCTATATGTCTACATATTTATATATATACAGTATATCTATATATCTATATCTATATATATTTATATATATCTATCTGTGTGTCTTCTTCCCCTACATATCTCCTATAGATATATGCATATATACCCTATATGTGTATATATATGTATATATACATAGTTATATATCTCCAGGAACAAGCAGGAATGAGTCTTCACATATGGGTATGTCGGTGCCGACAGAGCCTGCGCGGGAATGCTCCCCAGCGTCCAATCAGAAAGCTTTTGGGGGCATCCCACAGCGCCTGCGTGCTGCCTTCCCGCCTTTCCAACTGTCTCTCCTCAGTTGTTCTTTTTCCGCGGAGCCAGCAGGTCGTGTTCCTGTCACCGCAGAAGAATTTCCTTATCTTTTTTTCTTTATTTCTTTTCTGTACGCATCTGCCTTCCTCGACGCTATACCGGTACCGCCAGTTCTTATTTCTTTCTTAAAAAAAAACAAAAAAAACCTATTTTTCCTTCAGGTGTACTTCAGTTTTGTGCCTTAGGCCCAAAACCTTTTTCCTTAAATATGGAAAAACCTGCCTCGGGTTTTGAGAAGTGCACAAATGTTGCGGTACTATATCCGTCACCGACACCCATGACTGGTGTCTCAAATGTTTAGGCCCTGACCATTCCATTAAAGATTGTGTATCCTGTTCCATGATGTCTAAGAGAGGTCGACAGAACCGAGCTGCCAAGCTCAGTACCCTGTTTCCCTCTGATGCGGCTTCGGTGGCATCGACGTCTTCCAGGGCTGCTTCTTCCTCACATGGATCTCAGGTAACTAAACATAAATCCAGCCGGTCTTCGAAGGGCAAATCTCCTTCTAAGCATCGAGATGCCTCTGGCCTTGCCCTCGAGGATTCTGCACCGGCAAAATTACCCCGGTGGGAGGCTTCGGCTTCTAAAGCATCATCATGGCGGTTCCAGGATGATCTCCTGGTGCCATGCTCTGGGGTACCGGTGGCCTCCACCGGTGCCGACTCCAGGCATTGGCAGTGTCGATGGATCAGAGGATTCTGTCCATGAACGCAGTCTGGCGGCTTTCCTTGTGGCATCGACGCCCGTGGTACCGCAACAGACTACTCCGCAGGTACCGGCTCCGGTATCACCATCGGTACCGATGGCATCGGTGTCAGCCATGCCGGTACCCTGCCCTCTGCAGCCTTCTGGTACCGATACCCCGGTACCGATGATTCCTGATACCGACTTCGGTCGGTACGGGTATCGGGTTTTGCAAGAGCATCCCGACAGATGATACTTTGATTCCTCTGACTCTGAGGATTCTGAAGGGTCTGTCGATGCAGCGATGCTTCTTCCACAGCAGGAGCCCTCTCCTAAACGAAGGATGTCTCCTCCAGAAGACTTGTCTTTTCAGGACTTTATCAGAGAGGTGGCTCGGGGTCTCTCTATTACAGTAGCCCCAGAGTCAGAGCCTAGAGCTCAGGAGTTAGATATTCAACAATATCCTAAAACTCCTAAAGAGGCAGCTACCTTGCCTATTCATGAGATTCTATATGATCTCATGTTAAGGATGTGGGAAGCACCTCTAACCACCTCTCCTCATTCTTGCAGGTTGGACACCATGTATCGTGTCCCTCCTTGTCCTGGTTTTCATAAAACCCAGCTTCCTCACCACTCTATTGTGGTTGAGTCTGCAATGAAAAAGATTAGAAGTGCCAAGAGACATGCCTCTAATCCTCCGGGACGTGAATGTAGAACCCTGGATGCTTTTGGTAGAAGAGTCTTCCAAGCTTCCATGCTTGCTGCGAGAATTAATTCTTAAAGTCTGTACATGGGCATGTTCTTAAAAAGTCACTGACCATTTGCAAACTTTAAGTCCTTTTATGTCTGACAATAAAAGGCAAGCATTTCTCTCGGGGCTCAAACATGCCCAGGATATATCCAAATTTTCCAACCATGCAGCTTTCGATTCCTTTGAATGCGTAAGCAGAGCCTCAGCTATAGCTATAGGAGCACGTAGGATAGCTTGGCTTCAAGCATCTGATTTGGAGACCTGGGTCCAAGATGAATTGGGAAATATCCCTTGTACAGGTGAAAATCTGTTTGGTAAGGATTGGCAAGCAAAAGCCAATCAGATGGATGCTGAAAATTCTGCTTTGGATAGACTATCCAAATCTTCAGCTGCTCCTGCTAAGAAAAGGTTGTTCAAGAAAACACCTTTTTCAAAAAAGGGAAGAACCTATCCTGCTTATAGTCAGAGAGCATCTTCTGCAGCTCAGTTCCCTTCCAAACGTCAGCAATCCTCCAAACAGACCAAGGCAAAGGCTGCGAGGCCTGCTCCAGCCCAGCAGTCTCAGCCCCCTCAGGGCCTTTGACTTTCTGCTAGAGAACCTAGCCTTCCTGGCTCTAGAAGGACCAGAGCCCTTCACCATTCCAGGAAGGCTATGTCACTTTGCTCCCAGATGGGGGCAAATCACAGTAGAGCAGTGGACACTCTCCATCATAAGAGAGGGGTACAAACTTCATTTTTCCAGCTTGCCCCCTCTCACAAGAGTGCACCAGTTCAATTCTCCAACCTCCCTCCTCAGCCTATTAGAGCAGGAGGTTGCCACTCTTCTAGCCCAAGGGGCAGTAGAGGAAGTGCCTTCTCAACAACAGGGCACAGGGTTCTACTCTCCCTATTTTCTTATCCCAAAGAAAATAGGGGGCTTCAGACCCATTTTAGATCTCAGCGAATTGAACAGATTCCTAGTCAAAGAAAAATTCAAGATGGTTTCTCTGGGAACTCTGCTGCCATACCTTCAGAGTCAGGATTGGCTTTGTTCTCTAGATCTCAAGGATGCATACACTCATGTTCTCATCCATCCAACTCACAGAAGGTTCCTTCGGTTCCTTTTCCAGGAGAAACACTATCAATAAAGAGTACTCCCCTTTGGCCTGGCCTCTGCACCAAGGGTGTTCACGAAATGCATGGCAGTGGTTGCCGCTTTTCTGCGCACCCTGGGAATATTTGTCTTCCCCTACCTGGACGACTGGCTCATTCGAGCTCCCACTCAGAGGCCAGGACTGCTCTAACCTGCACAATGCGTATCCTTCAATACTTAGGGCTGGTAATAAACATCCCAAAATCCAATTTGATCCCTACTCAGTCCCTGGAGTTCATAGGGGTACTGCTGGATACCTCAAAGGCAAGGGCCTTTCTTCCCCAAGCCCGTCGCCTTCGCTTGATGCAGTTAGCTTCTCAAGCAGAGTTTAAACGCCTACTCACTGCTCGAGATGTTACAGTTGCTAAGCCACATGGCTTCCACCGTTCATGTGGTACCATATGCTCGCCTTCACATGAGAGCAGCTCAGTGGACTTTATCCACCCAAAGGACCCAGGCATTAGGCTGCCTGTCAGACAAAATAGCAAACACAAGTCTCCTCATTTTGTCCCTCCAGTGGTGGAAGTCCCCTCAGAACCTGTTGCTGGGGTGTCCTTTTCAACAGCCTCTACCCCAGGCAACTCTTACAACAGATGCTTCTCCAATGGGCTGGGGAGCTCATCTTCAGGACCTCTCCACCCAGGGCATCTGGTCCCCACAGGAGAATTGTCTCCACATCAATCTCTTGGAACTCAGAGCAATCTTCCTTGCTCAGTTTTCCACACCCTGCTCAGCCACAAGACAGTCCTTGTCCACACGGACAATCAGGTGGCCATGTTCTACATAAACAAGCAGGGAGGAACTGGTTCTCTGTCGCTTTGCAACGAAGCTCTGCGACTGTGGGCCCTCGCCAGAGAGCATCACATTCATCTTCTGGCAGTCTATCTTCCAGGGGTTCAAAACTCTTGGGCAGACAGTCAGTCGAGTTCTGCTTCCACACGAGTGGTCCCTACATATGAGCCAGGTGTCCAAAATTTTTCAAATTTGGGGAACCCCGGACATAGACCTCTTTGCAAGTCCGTGGAATGCCAAACTTCCCCAGTTCTGTTCCAGAACTCCGGCTCAAGGGGCTCAGGCAAGGGATGCTTTCCTCCTTCACTGGGGTCAAGACTTCCTGTATGCCTTTCCACTCATTCCCCTAATTCCCAAAACCCTGTTCAAGCTTCAGAGACAGAGGCCACATGATTCTCATAGCTCCACATTGGCCACGGCAAGTGTGGTACCCTCTGCTTCTACATCTCTCTCAAGCTCCCTCCCTAGAGTTAGGGTCTGCTCCAGACCTCCTCTCTCAGGAGGACGGAAAGTTGTGGCATCCCAGTCCCCAGTCTCTGCATCTCAGGGCTTGGTTGCTGAAGGCCTAGATCTCCAGGATCTTCCTCTTTCTCAGCAAGTGAAAGATGTTCTTCAAGCTTCCAGAAAACCTTCCACTAGACGTTCTTATGCCTTCAAGTGGAAAAGGTTTACCATCTGGTGTTCTGAAAAGGGTCTTAACCCCTGTGCCATACCTCTGGAATCGTTGCTGGAGTATCTCCTGCATCTGTCTAATGCAGGCCTTAAGACAAATTCAGTAAGAGTCCATCTGAGTGCTATTGCAGCTTCACTCAAGCCTCTAAATGGACAACCTGTTTCCTCTCATCCCCTTGTAGCAAGGTTCATGAGAGGCCTCCTTTTAACAAAGCCTCCCATTAGACCACCACCGGTGGCATGGGACTTAAATTTGG
This sequence comes from Ichthyophis bannanicus, assembly GCA_033557465.1. NCBI lineage: Eukaryota > Metazoa > Chordata > Amphibia > Gymnophiona > Ichthyophiidae > Ichthyophis > Ichthyophis bannanicus. Next base: position 1,558,107,384 of record CM066031.1, on the reverse strand, counting down.
TTCTTGGTCAGCTTATGAAGCCGCCTTTTGAACCTTTAGCTACTACCTCCTTGAAATACCTTTCTTGGAAGGTTATCTTTCTCACTGCAATCACCTCAGCACGCCGCATCAGTGAATTGCAAGCACTAGTAGCTAATCCACCTTATACAAGATTCCATCATGACAAGGTGGTCCTTAAGACTAACCCACATTTTATGCCTTAGGTGGTCTCGCCTTTTCACCTCAACCAAGAGGTCTACCTACCTGTCTTTTTTCCAGGGTCTTATGCATCACCTGCAGAGAGGAATCTTCATACCCTGGACTGTAAAAGAGCTCTGGCTTTTTACTTACAGAGGACACAGCAACATAGAAAGTCTTCCCAACTCTTTGTTGCTTTTGATCCTTCTCATTTGGGACAACCAGTCTCCAAGAGAACTCTTTCCAACTGGATTGCCCAATATATTTCTTTCGCCTATCAGAGCAAGAACACTTCTCTGGAGGGCCATGTCACAGCTCACAGTGTGAGAGCCATGGCAACTTCAATGGTTCATCTGAACTCTGTGTCTATCGACGATATCTGTCGAGCAGCCACTTGGGCCTCGGTTCATACCTTCACAGCCCATTACTGCTTAGACAAGGACTCCCGCCGGGATGCCTCGTTTGGTCAGGCTGTTCTCAAACACCTGTTCCATACCTAATCAACTCCTACCCACCATCCCTCAGCGGATGCCAGAGATCCAGGTGGGGAAGTGCAGCGCTGTCCCAGGGTCACACAACGTCTGGGCGCTCTCCCTGGCATCAAAAGCTAGGGAGTCCCCATATGTGAAGACTCATTCCTGCTTGTTCCTGGAGATAGCACAGTTACTTACCTGTAACAGGTGATCTCTGGGAACAGCAGGAATAAGTCTTCACAATCCACCCACCTCCCCTAGGAGTTCTCTCTCTCTCTATCTCTCTCCTTTCCCTCTCTCCCTCTTTGTCTCAGCTATAAAACTCAACTGAGGAGAGACAGTTGGAAAGGCGGGAAGGCAGCACGCAGGCGCTGTGGGATGCTCCCAAAAGCTTTCTGATTGGACGCTGGGGAGCGTTCCCGCGCAGGCTCCTTCGGTACCGACGTACCCATATGTGAAGACTTATTCCTGCTGTTCCCAGAGATCACCTGTTACAGGTAAGTAACTGTGCTTTATAGATCTACTGTGATATATTTTTAGATAGATATGTATCTATATACTCATCTATCTGTTCTGTTAGGTTCAGATTTCCTTATATTCCTATATGATCCTGACAGATGGGCACTACCCCTATCAGTGCTATGCCAGCTTACTTAGGGGGTGACACTTATAACCACTTCCTGTGGTAATTAACAAAATTTTCCTTACCATATAGGTTGGGTACTCCTGAAGCTCTCCATGTACCTTTCTTCTTTCCTAATTGACCCCATTTAGGAAAGACATTGCGGAGCTTCAGTTAACCTAACGCTTAGCACTCATGAGTCTGTCCTTACTTTCTTATCAGATACATGAGTCTCCATACCCTTTCTCCCCTACATGGACTGATTCCATCCCCAGTCCAGTTAGGTCAGACTCATATTTTCTTTGGGTCCTAAATTTATACTGTGTTTGGACCTAAACAGCTTAAGCTTTCTTTAATACTGCCTTCTGCGTCTCCGCTGAAGCTCTACCTCTTATACTACCCCAGTCTTTCCCCCTGGGGCCATTTCTCACCCTGAAGGGTTCTGATCTCCACTTGTTTTTCTCTACTTTTATTACCTCTACTTCTCAGTGAGTTACCCCTTGAGCACATTCACTGGTTCTTCTAATAGATCCATATGTACCTCAGTGGAATTGTGCAAGGTCTACAAGGGAGGCCCAGATTGCAATATTTTACTACAAAATACTCTCTATACAGGGTCTTCCCCTTTAGAAACCCTGTTCTAGCCAGCTGTTCCACAGCTCCTCTTCTGTATTCAACTCCTACCCTCTATCCCCAGGATGCCTGAGGTCTTAAGCAATGGCATGGCTCGTTCTAGACTTGCAACATGCTAGGACTCCCTCTGGGCATCTGAGCTTGGGAGTCCCCCATATGTGAAGACTCATTCCTGCTTGTTCTTGGAGATAGCACAGTTACTTACCTGTAACAGGTGATCTCTGGGAACAGCAGGAATAAGTCTTCACAACCCACCCACCTCCCCTAGGAGTTGCTTTTTCTCTATCTCCCCTTCCTTGCTAGCTCTCTCTCTTTGTCTCAGCTTTCAAACGTAACTGAGGAGAGACATTTGGGAAGGCGGGAAGGCAGCACGCAGGCGTGTTGGGATGCTTCCAAAGGCTTTCTGATTGGACGCTGGGAAGCGTTCCCGCGCAGACTCCGTTGGTACCGACATACCCATATGTGAAGACTTATTCCTGCTGTTCCCAGAGATCATCTGTTACAGGTAAGTAACTGTGCTAGTTCACAGCTTGCGTATTTACAATTAAACTAAGAATTTGTGACAAAAACAAACATTAATTGCTGATGACCTATTTTTGAACTGAAAAGAGAAACCCAAATAGAGGAAGAAATAACTAAAAAAGATCAGTTAATACAAAAGTATTTAGCCTGTTTCTACAAATCGACTGAACAGAGCAGTTAGCAGAGCTGTTGAAATCTGTGCTCTAGTGTCCATTAAGGTATCCTACCATACCTTTTTTTTTTTTTTTTTTAATTTTCAAAGCATTTATAGCACACACATCCATGGCTCTAAGATTGCTATCTTCAAACAGACTAAAATGAATGAATCAAAAGCACAATAAAATCACTCAGAAAATGCTAATTAAAATAAACACTAAAAAACAAAAATATAACATTCAATAAAACAAAAAGCTGAACCATCTAACATGAAAAGCTTTTTTTGAAAAATGTCGTAGTTGTCATTCTAACTCCATTGAAAAAATGATTCCATTCAGTAGGGCTAGCCGCCTCAAAGGACTGCATCAGAGTTTCTGCCAAATGCAGTTGTCTAATATTTAGGTGAATCTGGTTGAAAATAATGGATGAATCAACATTTAAAGATGGAAGCTGCCTGTGAGGCAAAACATTTGCAAGCAACATAGGAAAAATGAAGTTGGAACCACTAAAGAAATGCAAGTTGAGATTGCTTCAGATAAGTATTTTTCCCCCGATGTAGATGTGATCAAAGCATGGTACTTTGTTGGAAAGGACAAATAAGAACCTTTTTACTAAAGTATGCTGTGCACTTAACACACATCTTAGTGCATGGTTACGGTCACTGTGGGGCATTGGTAACTTACTGTGCAGGCATGACAGCTATTGCACACTAATTCCCACAGTAATCACAAATCATGTGATGGGGCCGGGAATGCGATTTTACCAAGGCCTTTGACATTGTTCCACATCAGTGACTTATAAATAAACTGAGGGCCCTTGGGATGGACACTAAAGTGACTGGGAAAGAAACCAGTTAAGTGAGAGGCACCAAAGGGTAGTAGTAAATGGAGATCACTCTAAAGATATGGGTATTACCTGTGGGGTTCCTCAGAGATTGGTCCTTAGTCCTCTTAACATTTTTGTAAGTGATATTGGAGAAAGTCTATTGGGGAAAAATTATGTCCCTTTGCATATGATACCAAAACTTGCAACAGGGGTGGATAGCAACTACTCCGGCTCAATCGGTGGATAGCAACTACTCCGGCTCAATCGGGGCTGTGGGAGTGGGAGGAGCAGAAAGCAGCTTGAAAAAGCAGCTGCTGCCGGCGGGAAAATCCTTTTGGCTCGCCGCCACCATCTTCACTCTCCCCGTCTGGGTGAGAGCAACGCCGCTGCCTGGCCTGCCCTCCCCAGCAACTACTCCGGCTCAATCGGGGCTGTGGGAGTGGGAGGAGCAGAAAGCAGATTGAAAAAGCAACCCACTCACAGGCAGGCCCGCGCCTGTCGGGCCCACGCCGGAGGGCCTCGCCAGAGGGCCCTTTGGCGTGGCCCTTAGGTCGTGGCCCACTGGTCGGGGCTGAACACAGAGCAAGAAGCGATATATAGTGGGAGAACACAGGAGATCGCAAAAAAGAAACGCCACCGACTATCTCCAACAAGGCAACTAAATGACCGATTATATCTACAATAGTACATCCTATGCATGAAAAAGCATATCTTCAGCGGCACGGATCTCCCAGGAGGGATTGAGCTGCAGCGTTCTTGTGCTCCACCTCCAACCACCTCAACAGCCCAATCGGGACGGACCAAAATCGACTTGCTACCGGACAATACACAGCAAGTATACCAACTACATCCCATGGACTAATACCCACACCTACATATGCTCTTGACTGTATAAACTGTTACCACATTTATTTATATAGTTCTTACGTTTACTGTCGTCAGTAACATGTATTATCCTCACTCAACACTCATGTACTATCACTAATAGCCATACAATATACTGCTAAATAGTAGCCATATATATCATACTGTTGTCAGTAGATGAACATATTAATGATAGTAACAAATTTCACTGTTGCCAATAGGTAAATATAATGTTGAATGTGTCTAATTACTATTGCCAATAATACTACAATATTGTTGCCTAATAGGTACATATACTGTTGAAAGTAACTAATCTTACAGTTGCTAATAGTACAATAATATTGACAGTAACAAACTATACTATTATCAGCACATGAATACACTGTTGACAGTAACTAATATCACTGCTGCCAAAACTATATATACTGTTGCATTTAGACACATACACTATCACCAGAGGCCTCTAACCCCTGCAGAACTCCCTCCTGCACAACTCCCTACACAATGTATCCTACTAAATTTGCAAACCTCCCTCTCACTCTCCTGCTGATAACTCTCCTAACCCAACACACACATACATACAACACCAACCAAAGTCCGTACAACAACATCCCCATCATCCATAACCATTACAGGAACCCTTACAATAACATCCCAACCACTCATAACCAGCATCAGAACCCAACACACAACAATACATACTCAAACCCCCACTATCATCATCATTCGCGCAACAACTCAGACAAACCCATTCACAGACTCATACAAATAAAACCCCAACCCTGTAGTACAATAAACAAACAAGCTAATAACACAAACTCTAACTTACAAATCATCTTAATAAACATCCGTTCTATAAGAAATAAAATACCAATAATCAATGACATAATAAAGGACACTTCCCCAGATATTATCTGCATCACTGAAACATGGCTCACACCCACAGACACCATACTACTAAACCAGTTAGCCACACATCAATACGATATATTCAACTGTCATCGGAATATAAAAAGAGGAGGAGGCGCTTTAATACTCACCAAAAAAGACCTAAAATTCACCCTAACAAACTTAGACAATATAGATGGAATAGACATGGTCAATATAGAAAATAGAATCCTTGCCCTCGCCCTCATCTATCGACCCCCATCATCCGATCAAAATAACCTCACCCCCATCCTAGAACACGCGTGCACAGCGTCTCAAAGCAAACCACTCATACTCCTTGGTGACCTGAACCTTCCATCACTGACCAATTCACAATCAAATAACTTCATAGAAGCTATGACACAAATGGGATATACACAAATAATACAAGCCCCCACACACAATAAAGGTAACATACTCGACCTAATCTTCCTTCCCACTATGCTCTACAGTCACCAGCCACACACCACTCCAACCATAACCGAAGTACCTTGGTCTGACCACTACCTTATTACAACCTACCTATCAATACAAGCTCCAAAAAACTCCACAACAAACAAACCTACATACACTACACGATTCGCACACTTTAATAAGAATACATTCCTCAATGAAGTATTACCCAAACTCAACACAAACTCATCAGACATCAATTCAACCATAACATATTGGAATTCAACCATCCAAAATGCAGCTGTCCCCACACAAGCCATACATAGACAAACAAAAAAGACTGAAAAGTGGTTCACGAAAGAGCTAGCAAAACTAAAAAAGCAGCTAAGGAAACAAGAAAAAAGATGGCGGAAAACAAAATCGGATGAAAACAAATCCCAATACATGCTATTACTTACTGGATACAAAAATGCAATCAACAAATCAAAAAGAGACTACCACTCTAAAGTACTAAACTCAGCCATCAACCGCCCGAGAGAACTATTTGCGATAGTGAAAACACTAACTAAAACTAATAACAATGAGCCCAAACAACCAGCAATAAATGTACAAACACTAGCTACACACTTTGCAGCGAAACTAAAAAACAAAACTACCACTCTAACACCAATATTTACTAGCACTAAACTCATAAACGAATGGACAAACTTCCGCATAATAGATCGGAAACAACTCCTTAAAATCGTAACAATAATCAACACAACAACCTCCCCACTAGACCCATGCCCTGTATCATGGATTAAATGTGCGAAGGAGGAACTGGCAGAAAATCTACAACACATAGTGAACCAATCCCTCTTGCAAGGCATAATGCCTGATGCCTTAAAACTCACAACACTTAGACCAATATTAAAGAACAACAAGCTTGACTCAAAAGACCCGAACTCATACAGACCCATAGCCAGCATCCCATTTATAGCTAAAATAATAGAAAAAACTATTCAAATACAGTTACAAGAACACATTGATGAACATAAACCACTTGACCCACACCAATTTGGGTTTCGCCCATTCCACGGAGTAGAAACTCTATTAATCACCCTAATGGATTTCCTAATCAGAGGTACAGATGACAACAACCAAGGCTTCCTACTTCTATTCATAGATATTTCTGCCGCTTTTGACAATATTAACCACTCCATACTGATCAACAGACTACAAAGCTTAGGTATAGGCGGGACTGTCCTTGATTGGTTTAAGTCCTACATATCAAACAGACTAATACGCGTACAAATCGACCAAGAAGCATCTGAACCATTCCCTCAAGGCCAAGGAATACCCCAAGGATCAGCCCTCTCCGCCCTCCTATTTAACCTGTATCTACAACCAATAACAGACATATTTAAAAAACACAGGATTAACCATTTTATATACGCCGACGACATCATGCTCGCTATCCCTATAACCGCTAAAAACCCCTCATATGACACACTATCTGAATGTATGTCTGAAACCTCCTCCTGGTTAGAATCTAACTACCTCAGCATCAACCTCAAAAAAACGGAAGCAATGTTCGTAACAAGGTCATCAATCACAGAGAACACCTTCCCAGAAACAATCACAATTAACAGAACGTCCATACCTGTTAGAAAAGAAGTAAAATATTTAGGTGTGATAATAGATCACACACTCACCATGCTACCCCACATAAAACAAACCGTAAAAACCATCTACTACAAACTAAAAACTATACAACACCTAAGGCCACTCCTAGAAACTCAAGATTTTAGATCTGTAGTAAATACACTAATCACCCCCCACTTCGACTACTGCAATAGTCTATTAATAGGCCTCCCTCAAAAATACACATACCTTCTTCAAAGAGCTCAAAACATCTGTGCAAAAGTAACAGCCAAAGCACGTATAACAGACCACGTAACCCCAATACTGCTAGAACTACACTGGCTCCCAATCAACAGCCGAATCAGATACAAAACTATCCTAACAACCTTTAAACTCATAAAAGACATAGCCCCCTCACACCTTTCCACACTTCTACAATCACCAAACAAAACTAGATCACACAGACAAAACGAAGCCCACTCTCTTATCACACCAAAAGCCTTCAGGAAGACAAAGAAAACTACCAGCTCCAGAGCATTCACATTCACTGCCCCTACGCTCTGGAACGACCTCCCAATAGACCTTCGTGTCATAAATGACCTCCATCAGTTCAGGAAAGAGCTAAAAACTTACCTCTTTACTGAACACTTTGAAATCCCATATTCCCCAAAACACCTCCATAACCATGATAATACACACATGAACCCCCTTACTCAAAACTAAATAACTCCCCCCCTGTCTGAAACCCCAAACACACCCCCGATTTACGTCAAAAAAAGGAAATAAATTCCAAAACATACACAACCACTGTAAATATCCAATGTAAATAAGTTAATGGATGTTTGTATTATTAATACACCTTGAAGTTGAAGTTTTGTTTAATGTAAATAGTTATACTCAACCGTTAATTGTAAATAGTTAAATCTAATTGTTCAATGTAAATGTATACATCTGTGTACAGTTGTTAAAATGTTCCTTGTAAACCGCCCTTGATCGCTGGAAGGGGCGGTATAGAAATATATACATAAATAAATAAATAAATAAAATAAACATAAGATATGCCATGCTGGGTCAGACCAGAGGTCCATCAAGTTAAATCTCCAGGAACAAGCAGGAATGAGTCTTCACATATGGGTACGTCGGTACCGACTGAGTCTGCGCGGGAACGCTTCCCAGCGTCCAATCAAAGAGCTTTTGGAAGCATCCCACCATGCCTGCGTGCTGCCTTCCTGCCTTTCCCAACTGCCTCTCCTCAGCTTTCGTTTTTCCGCGGAGCCGGCAGGACGTCCTGTCACCGCAGAAAATTCTTCTTTTATTTCTTTAGTTTTCTTGTGGTCGCGGCTGTCTTCCCGACGCCACCGGTACCGCCGGTGTTTTCTTTTCTTGTAAAATCTTCCCTTTTCAGGGAATATTTTTTCTTCATAGTGTCTCACGATATCTTAGGCCTTTTAGGCCTCTTCTTTTTCCTTCATGGAACTGCCAGCCATTTTCTCCAAGAAATGTTCAAATTGTGGCGGTACAACTTTATTTTTAGACCCTCGACATCGGTGTCTAACCTGCTTGGGTCCTGACAACAGTTTGGTGAGAAGAAGTCTTCAATATCGAGGTTCCCTCGATACACGGTTTCCCTCCAGCTTCGGGGCACCGTCCCCTTCTACACAGGAACAGGTAACCCACAAACAGTCTGTTAAGACTAGCCAGCCCTCGAGTGGTAGGTCTCATGCACAGCATGTAGACGGCTCCGGCCTTGCCCTCGAGGGCCCACTGGCTTCAAAACCCCGGCGGGAGTCTAAAGTCTCCAAAGCGTATAAGGGGTTTCAGGTTGTTCCTGGGGTTCACCCCTCTCAGAACATACCTGAGCCGTGTCCGGTGGTGGCATCCGCTTCGAGCGGTACAGATACCCCGACATCGGCACTGGTGTTGGATGAAATACTCCTCACCAGGGATGGTCATCTGGCCTCCTCGGGGCCTTCGGGACCGATGGATACCCTCCAGACTGACCTTCCCTTATCGGTACCAGCACCGATACTACCACTGACGTCGGTACCCTCCAGACGTGCATCGATAGCCTCGCTTCCTTCGATGCCGAGTCTGGAATCGATCTCCAGTCTGGAGGACTGGGTACCGACTCGCCTTGGTACTGGCTTCGGGCGGTACCGAAGGCTCGGTTCCGATGATTCGGATCCACAACTCTCGGTTCCCTCGAGGCCGATTGAGTTGTCACTAGCTGACCTTCACTCACCGGTATCAGACATGGTACCGAAGTTGGTACCGATGTCCTCATTACCCTTACAGTCGGTGCATTCCATGCTTCACTTATCGATGCCGAGTTTAGAATCGCTCTCTAGTCTGGAAGACTCGGTACCAGTTCATTTTGGTACCGACACCGCTCGATACCGGTGGCTCGGTACCGAGGATAGCACCCGGAGGTTTTCGGTTACCTCGGTACCGATTGAACGGTCACCAATGACTGCTCCGATGTCTGTCGAGCTCGACTCCAACATCGGTACCGGTATTGGCATCGGTACCAGTATCCACAGTAGCATCGTGGCCAACTCCTACCATGCTTTTTTCAACAGGATCGCTCCCTTCTATGCCAGCTTGGAGTCGATATCTGGCATGGACAATGTGGTAATGACGGTCGCTGCTCCTGACAGCCAGTACCGGCGACCATCCTTTAAGCATTCCACACTGCATTGTGCAGGATCTTCTATTCCTATATATCTGGATAGTTCTGTTGGTGCTCAGGCTAGTTCTTCAGATCTAACCTGTCCAAGGGAAAATACTGTTGGGGAACCCTCTTTTCAGAGTTTCCTCCTGGATATAGCAAGATCTCTTGCTATTCCTATCCCAGGACATGATCCTGCACAGGACTCTCTTTCTACCAAAGCAAAGGAGAACATAATGCTTCCTTTGCATCATTCCTTGCAGAATCTCCTTCTAGGAATGTGGGAAACACCTTTAAAGGGTACCCCCACCTTCCAGAGCAACTGATCTCTTATATTAGGTGCCCCCCTCTCCAGGGTTTCAAAAGACTCAACTTCCTCATCATTCCATAGTTGTGGAATCAGCAATGAGGCGGATAAAGAGCAAGAAAAAGCACTCTTCTTATCTGCCAGGTCGTGAGTCTAAGATACTTGATGCCTTTGGACGTCAAACCTTCCAGACATCTATGCTTTCTGCAAGAATTCTCTCATATATTTTCTATATGAGTCTATCTCTTGAGGAGGTCACAAAGCAATTACATCTTTTGACTCCGTCTCTTCCAGAGTCCAGGAGTGCAGACTATTCTTCACTGCTCAAGCTTCTCCAGAATATCTCTTGGTTTCTTACTCATGCTTCCCTAGACTCTTGAGTCTGTTAGCAGAACTTCTGCTATAGCCATAGGGGCACGACGTAGAGCCTGGCTCCAAGCTTCAGGTTTGGACAAATGGGCACAGCACATACTGGGACATACTCCTTGCACTGGAGACAATCTTTTCAACAAGGAGTCTTTACGTCAGGTTATTCAGTTCTCCACTGACTTACCTATTCTTAGGAGCTGTTCTGCACCACCTTCTGTCCCAGTAGGTAGGAAATGTCCTGCCAAACTTTCTTCCCATAGGAGAAGAAGGTTTTATGCATCATCTGCCCATCATACAGATGTTCCCAAACAGGGGAAGCATCGTCCTGGTCTGCAGAGTTCAGCCTCTCACCAGGCTCAGCAAACCCAGCCAACCACAGGGTTTCTGATCAATTCATCAGATGCTTGACTCTGGGGATTACAATCTGCAGTTGCTTCTTCTCATTAGAGACAATCCACTGCTGTCATTCTAAATCCTAAACATGGATCTCTTTCCGAAAGACATCCATTCTTTCTATGTTCTATGAGCTGTTAGGATGTTCATGCTTCTAGGTCACAGGAGTTTTCCTCTTTTTCCTTCTAGGGAAAGGTCTATCCACTATCAAATGAGTTTCCTGTGCCAGCATGTCTTTATTTTTTTTTTTTTCCCCCTGCTATAAACTTACTACTTTGTAAGTTTTCTTCAGCTCCATTCTCTTTACCCTCTTACCAGGGTTTTTCCTCTGTAAGAGCGGTATTGTTTCACTGGAGGGCTTTTCTTCAGCCTCTAGTTTTCTTACTTTTCCAGTGCGGAGTTCTCTTCTCTGAGTTGACTCCTCTTTTTCAATCTTGCTTTGAAGCCGTTCATCAGACACGTCAAGAGTTTTCTACTCTTGTTTTGTCTGTTCTTACTGTTTTTAAACAATACCATTCTTCTGCTGTCTGGCAAGCAGCTGCCAATGCAGGAGCCTTAATGTTTCAACCACTGGTTCTTGTCCACCAGCAACCAGATTTGTCCTCCACTAACATTCTGTCTGGTCTTACTAGTGGCTCCAAGTCAGTGCTGTCATCTGTCTTGGAAATCTTTTCACTACAAGCTTGCTGGATTGTCTTCTCTGTCTGCCATCTCCATTCCCCTGGGTTTGGCAGCATAGTTGACATAGAACTGGCTGCAGAAGAGCCAGTAGCTATCTCCCCATTCTCCTGCATCATGCTCTCTGCAATTCTACAGAGAAGCTCTCCACTATGGGCCCTTGCTAGAGAGCATGGGGGGGAGGCTTTTTCTCCAACAGCCATACTAGATGGTTGAAAAAGGGCTTTTTCAGTCATGTCTCCCATGACTAGAAAAGTTCTCCTTTTTAATATAAAGGACATAGGCCTCCTCTTACGTGAAAGCTTAAGGAGTTGCTAATTCCCTGCTTTGGTCCATAGTATTTCCAATAGGGAATATGTTTTCTCCTTCCAGCTCGTCCTCATGGTAAGAACGCATGATACCTTTTTGCCCTTAAGCAGGTCAGCATGGTATCTCATTCCTATGCGTCTTCTATTCACTTACCATGCTAGAATTCTAGAATACTCGGGACTTGCAGGCTGCAGACTGATATCATCCTCTGCTTTTCACGTAACCATCCTGGTTATTCTACTACCTAGCATTCCTGTAGCCATAACCAGTGGGAATTGATTCTCTGTCTTCTCAAGTAGGTTCCACCTTCTTGTTATTAGATGTATCTTTCCTCTCCACATTTTCCTATGTGAATACGTTTTGTAGGCATATCTTCGTCTGCTTCTTTGCAGACTTCCATATAGAGGTGTGTGTGTATGTGTATATGTATCTATATATGTATCTATATATATACACACCTATAGCACACATCTTACAGATGTCTATCATCTGGGTATTTTATGCCCTTCATATTTCACTATAGATATATTCTCATATATCTATATGTTATACACATAATATATAGATATATAAATATATATATGTGTCTGTCGAGATATGTTACTATCGGTAGATATGTTTCTGCTTTATCTACCTGACTGTCGAAGCTCATATAGCCATATGATTCTGACAGATGGGCTTTACCCATACTTATGCTATCCAGCATGTTTTGGGGTCCTACACTCACAACCACTTTGGTAGTTAACACCTACCATAACCCAAAGGTTAGGTACCTCTGAAGCTCTCCATGTTCCAATATCTCTCCCAGCTGACTTCAGTTAGGAGAGACATTGCGGATCTTCAGCTACTCACAGGCTCTAACGCCTTCGGCGTTTGTCCTTTCTTTTGGGATACAAGGGGTTCCAATACCCTTTCTCCCCACAAGGACTGGGCCTGTTTGTCCAAATCGGTTAGCCTTTCTCTTTTTGTTCCTAAGAGTGAGCCACTCTGCTGCCAAAAGAGTTGGGCTTTTATCATAAAGCCTTCCGCTGAAGGCCCACCGTTTTTGTACTACCCCAGTTTTTTCCTACTGGGGTTCCCTGTTACCTTTCAGGATTCTGACCTCCATTGCTTTTCCTACAGGTTTACTACCTCCACTTACAGTGAGGTCCTTCTCGAGGTTCCTCTACTGGGTTCCCCAGTAGATTCCATGAACCTCCATACTTCTCTGAAGTCCTGTTAGGGGAGGTCCCTATTGCAATATTTTTTTCTTTGCAATATCATTGACAATTATCATCCACACATGGACTCCTTGTCTGCAAGCCTATGCTAGGTTAGCTGTTCCACAGCACCTTTCTTTCTTCAACTCCTACCCTCCATCCTCAGGATGCCTGGTGTTCTGGGAGATAGCATGTTCCAACCTATGACATGCTGGGACTCCAGGCATCTCAGCTTGGGAGTCCCCATATGTGAAGACTCATTCCTGCTTGTTCCTGGAGATAGCACAGTTACTTACCTGTAACAGGTGATCTCTGGGAACAGCAGGAATAAGTCTTCACAACCCACCCACCTCCCCAGGAGTTGTATCTCTATCTTTCCTTTCCTCTCTCTCTTTGTCTCAGCTTTAAAACTTAACTGAGGAGAGGCAGTTGGGAAAGGCGGGAAGGCAGCACGCAGGCATGGTGGGATGCTTTCAAAAGCTCTTTGGATGCTGGGAAGCGTTCCCGTGCAGACTCCGTCGGTACTGACGTACCCATATGTGAAGACTTATTCCTGCTGTTCCCAGAGATCACCTGTTACAGGTAAGTAACTGTGCTTTATCCTGTTTCCAACAGCAGTCAATACAGGTCGCAAGAACCTGTCAGGTTCCCAAAAAGTACACAAATTCCATGCTATGTATTCCAGGGGCAAGTAGAGGATTTCCCTGGTCCCCTTTTAATAATGGTTTATGGGCTTTTCCTCCTGGAACTTGTCAGTCAAGAGGAGCTACTAAAATGGTCAATGGTCGTCATTAAAGCATATAGGAACAGATATAAAGATTTCAATATGTATACTTTTTAAAGAAAGGCAGGAGAGAGGAGTTATGATGGACATTTTAATACTTCTGTGGTATTAATTCACAGGAGGTGGATCTGTTTCAATTGAAAGGAAGCTCTGGAATGAGGAGTCATAGGATGGAGGTGAAAGGGTGTGAAATCCTGAAGTAATCCAAGGAAAATTTCTTTTTATAGAAAGGATAGTGGATGCATTGAACAGCCTACGAGGGAAGGTGGTGGAGATAACTGCATCTGTATTCAAGAAAGCATGGGGCAAGTACAGAGGATCTCTAAGGGAGAGGAAGAGATTGTAGAGTTTAGTAGTTAGAATGGATGGGTAGGCTGACTAGGCCATATTGTCGTTTCATTATCTGCTTCAGTCCTTTGTAGTTAAAAGCAGCTCTTGTGCATGAAACCAGCTGTCTCTAAACCTCTGCTCTCTATAAGCCCAGATCTGGGCTTATAAAAATTTACAATAACTAAAATAAAAATCTGATTTTCTTACAGACATGCAAGGCTTCTGGCCCCTGGTTTCACACTCTGTTCCACTCACATAGTGCAACCAGGAATCATCTCCCTTAGCCTGCTCTCTTTCTGTCTGCCTCTAATTCCATACCACTCTTGGCTGTTTCTACTTCTGGGAACATTGTGTGCTAAAGGCAGTTGAGAGCCTGTCTACCTCTGGTCCACCCCCTCTCTCCTGGGCTCAGGAAACCTGTACCTGTCAGCTTTTCTTGGGTCAATAATAAATCTCTCTTTATAAATAAATAAAATCCTTTCACCTTGTCTTCCTCTCCTACAATATGCTGCCAGTGTGTAAGAGGCAACAATGATTCATAATCAGTTCATAAGAATTGATTAGCTGTGATTTAGTAACACACAGCAGGTCAAGGTCAGCAGGTCATAAATCATGGCTGTTTTATTTTTAACAGACCTGGTATTAAAGGCATTCTCACATTCAAATCATTCTAATCCAATTCTTTCATCATCTTCATAGTCAGACATGTCATTGGTATTAATATGAAAAGCTCTGTCTTCCATCTGGCTTTCCCATACAGGGCTCCACAGTGACTTGTCCCGTAATAGGACTAAAATGGATTCAAAACACATCTTAAATCTGTCATGAGATCTTACAGATGAACATGCTGTCAAAAATATCAGATGGTCTCGCTCAATTCACCTGAAGGTGTGCACGAAAGAGCCTCCTTAGTTGTACCCTTGGTTGATAAGATGTCAGATACGCAACAGCACTGGCTCTTCATCCCACGTGCAATGGTGACATTAGTGGAAATGAAGTCAAAACTTGTCCCGGGCCATCCGGCAGTGGCAGATGGTAATAGCAGGACCCAAGGCAGATGATAGGTAATAGGATGTCAACATCTCGCACAAGCTCTTCAACCTGTGTGCACCTGAAGGTTCTCCTGCCATCAAACACCTTTCTTGGTGAACACTAAACAAAGACATTCAATAATCTGTGTTTTTCTTTATTGCCCTTAACACAGGGCACCTTTTGCTAATACATAGTAAGGAAAGAAAGTCTTGTTAATTTGCGTTATTGTTTTAATGATAACTCTGGTTTTATTTTTGCTGCTGACTACTTCCTGTCAGCCTATCAATCTATTGTTTCCTGTTCTCCTCTTTCTGAGATTTTCTTCATTGCGAATGGCGGCTCTTTTGGATCCTTAATTTTTCATCCATCTTTTGTGAAAACTGCTGGTTTCTTCTTTTATTCTTCTTTCTTTTACATTCTAATATAAAGGTTAGTCACCCTTGCAGTGGTTCCTTTTCATGTTAGGCCACCGTTCCTCTCCTTCACATAGGTGTTTGTATTCTGCCAGTGCCACCATAAGGTGCTGCTCTTAATAAAATTGGTACTGCCTAATTGCAAGACCCTGACTTTTTTTTTTTTTTTGTAACAAAAAAGGGGAGGGGGTTGATTTGATGTATTGATCTGGTATTCTGCTCTTTACAAAGCATCATAATGGATTACAATGAAAAGATATTAAATATAATCACTGCCCAAATATAATCCATAACTGCCCAATACAGTAAAATAATAAAATCCAGATGGATAAAATGGCCATATTTCTGACTAAGGCTGTCCTCAAACATAGCCTCAAGCAATTTCCTGAATTCAAATTGTCTTAATGTGAGAGGAAATTTATTCCAAATTGGACCTGTTTCAGTAGTAGGTATCTGCTGCATTCTGGACAAGGATGGCAGCAGCATACAACTCTGCTGTAAAGGACATAGTGTTGGGATCAGCCCATATTTCTGTAAATGATTGGTTAAGTACAATGGAGTAGTTCCGTGGATACATTTATACATTAAGCATGCTATTTTAATACAAACTGTTTCCCCACTAGGGAGCAAATCCATTTTTTTCAAACTAGGATTTTGCTCCATTAAATAAGTGTCTACAATGATCATTACAGCTCAGGTGGTCACCTACTCTGACTATGGATATGCTTTTCCTGTTGTAAGTGCTATGATACTCATCTCTCTCTGTTCTCATTTCTACAGCATTGATGCACTTTTCAATTTTAGGCAGATTAAAATCATTTCGTTCAATTACTGATGTGAATTTGAGGTTCTGCCATAATGTGAGAAACACAAACATTCACTTTTTTAACCTCAATTTTTCTATTGATTAGAAGGCCTGTAATGCTCTTGGAATTTCTACATCTGTCATTCTCACTAGCTTAAATAAAATTTACCAGTGGAGCAATGTCTTCAGATCATCATTTATTTTATGCCAGATCAGAATTTAAAGAACAAGCTATCTACTTATTTTATATAGCAAGTTTTTGATATACCGTTTTTCTACAAGTCAAAATGGTTTACATGGAACTGAGTGAATACAATGAACATTTTTATATAGAACATTGTAAACATCTTACAATTAACATTATGGACAGCTTACAATAAATATTTTGAACATCGTGAGCATCTAACAATAAATTAGAGCTTAGACATCTGTAAAAACTATATACAGTGTGGATTAGGGGTTGGGGAGCATGATGGGTGTAGGGTTGTGGAGATTTTTATGGAGCTGGGCCTGTCAGGGTAGAGGATATTACGTATGACAATTTTGTTTCGCAAATGGTTGGTATCCACCGCCAAAGTGTTCCTGGAAGAGATGGGTCTTTAGTTTTTTCGAAAGTCTGTAGTTGATTTGATGCTTCATATTGTAGGGAGTAATGAATTCCAGAGGGTGGGGTGTATAGATTGAATGTCTTAGCTGTGTGGTTTTGTTTGCTTTTGGGAGTCTGCAGTGGGAGCCTGAGGAGGTTTTGAGTGCTTGCTGCTCTTGGTCTGTCAGGGTGCTAAGCATGAATTAAAGCTTGAAGGTGCTCTGAAGATTGTCTAAAGTCTTGTGGATGATGGTTATGACTTTGTAAAGTATTCTTGAGCTGATGGTGAGCCAATGGAGGAGTTGTAGGATGAAAGTGATGTGGATTTGCCTTGAAGTTTGGAAAATGGTTTGAGCTACAGTATTCTGGGTGAGCTGTAATGGGAAGAGTCCATACTTGTGTAGCTCTTGGTAAATAGAATTACAGTAGTCGAATAGAGGCATAATGGTGGCTTGGCAGACTGAGCGGAATGTTTCAGTGGATAGGAGGGGGCATAGGTTTCAGAGAGTTTAAGCTTATAGTATACAGTTTTGGTGGCGGTTTTAAATTTGAGTCTTGAAGGTCAGTTGCTGGTCATGTATAATTCCGAGGTATTTTATCTGAGAGTTGACCTGGATATCGTTATTGCCAATTCTGATGGAAGCAGGGGGAGTGGGGGTAAAGTTAGGGTCCTTTGTTACATGGAGGAGCTCTGTTTTGTTGAGGATAATGGATAGATTGTGAAGGTGGAGTCATTTGACTTCAGTTAACACTAGAAGCCGCAAAGTGTGTCAATTGACGCAAATGCATCTTTGAAGTTGTATACCAGCGCCACTCCTAGAACCATGTCAGTCATGTTACATGACTTTGTTAGCAAGGTCAAGATGTTCAAATATGTGCATCGAAAATTAATGACAGATGCACCATCTAACGGGAAAATGAATTTATACCTAGAAGCCCCAAAGTACGTCAATTGGCGCACTTAATTGTCTTGGATGCGTTAATTGACATACTTTGGGGCTTCTAGGTATAAATTCATGTTACCACTAGGTGGCGCATCTCAATCACTGTTTACAGTTTTACTCTGACATAACAAACACACGGATGTCATGTAATGACGTCACATACTGCACGTATTTAACAAATAAGTAACTTCACATTAATTCACCTCTGCATTTCATGCTATACGCAGTCATCATGATAATGCGTCAGTTGACGCACTTTGGGGTTTCTAGGTAAAATTCCTTTTGGGGCTTCTAGTGTTAAGCAACTTATGAGTGTGGCACAATCAGGGGCAGAAGTGAAGAATAGCTTCTAGATTTGTAACATGTGAGACCTTGTCTATAAGTTGGCATTATGGGGATGTTGTAAGATGAGGCAGTGAATCTTTTTATGCTGTAAGAACACTTTTTTGTAAAGTGATTACCCCGTATAGTCCAGTATACTCCTGATGCAGTTGAAATTGCGAAAAGCAGGCCTTGTTAAATGGATAGTATGAGTTGGAGAGAAAATAAGTTTAAAAGGAAAAAAGAAGGGGGGCATATTTCCCCCCCCAAAAAAAAATATTTTAGCTATTGTAAGAAATAAATGAATAATGGTGATATAACAAGGAGAGGGTGTGGAGGGGGGCAGCCCAGTGGTTAGAGCACTGACTTGGTAACCAAGTAGACTAGGGTTCCATTTCCACTGGCACTCCTTGTGGCCTTGGGCAAGTCACTTAACCCTCCATTGCCTTGGAAGAAAGGACTGGCAGTCCTACTTCCAGTCACACTGCCAAGAAAATCCAGTAGCTGCCTTGTTGCCAGGAGTCAGCACTGACTCATAAGGCACACATTACATTGCAAAACAAGGAGAGAGAAATAGCGTAGAGGTTTTTTTTCTCGATCCATGAGGAATGATACTATTAAGTCAGTTGAAAGCTACGTGAGGGGCCTCCCTTGGCTATAAAAGAGAACAGGGACATAATCTGAGGGGGATGGGGGTTTCTCTCAGTAACTTATTCTCTGATCTGTTATATGTTATTCTTTCAGTAATCTTTGAACAGTGATTGGTTATGTGCTAATTTTACTGTAGAAAGTCATTTTCTCACACATGTGAACTCTTTTATAACATACTGACCAGTGTGAAAGTACGCATGTTGGCATGAATTCTCATGTGGTATATTTAGATTTCAGTAAAGCCTTTGACACTGTTCCACACAGGCAACTTATAAACAAACTGAGCACCCTAGGGATGGACCCTAAAGTTATTGATTGGGTTAGAAATTGTTTGAATGGGAGGTGACAAAGGGTACAGGTAAAGGGAGCTCACTCCTGAGGAGAAGGAAGTTATCGGTGGTGTGCCTCAGGGATCTGTCCTTGGTTGGACAGCTTACTTCTTCGCAACCGCTAGTAGTATGCTTTGAGGGGGTTTCTGCTGACCAAACCACCCATTAAGCCACCTCCTGGTGGCTTGGGATCAAGCGCAGTTTCTTAACCTTCCATGAAAGGAACTTTATTGGGATCGTAGCCAATGGTTCACAGGGTGGCTTATCTTCCTTTATTGCCCTCACTTTTGCTAGACGCATTTAGTGAGTTTCAGGCTTTGGTAGCGGACCCACCCTGTATTAGGTTCCACCATGACAAAGTCGTCCTTAGGACTCACCCAGATTTTATGCCAAAGGTGGTGTCATCTCATAGAAATGGCGTGGAGTGGAGGAGTAGCCTAATGGTTAGAACACTGGCTTGGGAGCCAGGAGACCAGGGTTCAATTCCCACTAGCACTCCTTGTGGCCTTGGGCAAGTCACTTAACCCTCCATTGTCTCAGAAAAATCCAAGTTATCAATATCCCTGTTTAATGTATGTTACCAAGTTTAAGTTACAATGTAAACTGCTTTGACTGAAACAATATAGCGGTATAAAAAAACCCTGTTAAATTTAAACCAGTCAGTTTACCTTCCTCTATTCTTTCCTAGATCGCGTGTGTCTTGAGCAGAAGCAACTTTGCGTACTCTTGATTCAAGAGGATATTGGCTTTTATCTCCAGAGAACTCGATCACCATAAAGCCTTGCATTTCCTTTGACCCTAGTCACCTGGGTCTCCGGGTATCTAAACGTACCCTCTCCAGAGGGTTAGTGTACTGCATTCCATTTACTTATTACAAAGCAGGACTCTCCCTGGAAGGGCATGTCACTGCTGATAATGATCGTGCCATGGCTACCTCAATGGCAAACCTACGCTCTAGCCATTGACGACATTTGCAAGGCGGTAACTTGGTTTTCTCTCCATACCTTTGCTGCCCGTTATTGTCTGGACAAGAACGCCTGCTGGGATGCCATGTTTGGTCAAGCTGTTCAACACCTCTTTCAGACAGGGGCAACTCCTACCCTCCGTCCAGATTTTGATACCAGATGTCCATGAAGGATCCATAACCTTTTGTGGCCTACTCAGGCAAAACTCCACCGGTTCTGAGGTCACTTAAGCTGGCATCTGGGAGCTAGGGAGTCCCATAAGTGAAGACTACATTCCTGCTTGTTCCTGGAGATAGCGTAATTATTCTCCTATAACAGGAGATCTCCGGGAACAGCAAGAATTTAGTCTTCACAACCTGCCCTCCTCAGGTAAGCATTGTAGGGTTTTCTTCTCTTACTCTCCTTTTTCTCAGCTACAAACTCAAGTGAAGAGAGGGCGTTGGGAAGGCAGCTACGAAAGTGCAGTGGAGTGTTCCCAAAGACTTTCCTATTGGACACTTGGAGAGTGTTTCCATGCGGGCTCCGTCAGTAAAGACATCACCCATATGTAATAAATTCCTGCTGTTCCTGGAAATCATCTGTTACAGCTGAGTATCTATGCTCTACCCATCACTTGATCCACAGAGGAATGCACTACTTTTCTTGACTGATACTTTAGAAGGTGTGCCTTCACAAATACTGTGTAACTCCCAATCTCCAGGAACAAGCAGGAATGAGTCTTCACATATGGGTACGTCGGTACCAACGGAGCCTGCGCGGGAATGCTCCCCAGCGTCCAATCAGAAAGCTTTTGGGAGCATCCCTCAGCGCCTGCGTGCTGCCTTCCTGCCTTTCCAACTGTCTCTCCTCAGTTTTCGTTTTTCCGCGGAGCCGGCAGGACGTCCTCCTGTCACCGCAAAAACCTTTTTCTTTAATTCTTGTTTTCTTGTGGTCGCGGCTGTTTTCCCGCCGCCACCGGTACCGCCGGTGGGGTTTTTCCTTTTTTTTTCTCAAACGCAGGGAGAGATTTCCCTCAGTTTCTGTCTTAAAATTTTTTGGGCCTGTAAGGCCTCTCCATCATGGAGCCGCCTTCTCCTAAGAAGTGCCTTAACTGTGGAAATAGTTTTCTTTTTAGACTCCAATGACTGGTGTCTAACCTGTTTGGGTCCCGACCCTTTTTCCCCTGAACCATCAGGCTACAATACTGTGAGAAGAGATTCTCTATTTCGAGTTTCCCTTGATACCGTTTTCCCTCCCTGTGTGAGGGCACCGGCCATTTCTTCTCTACAGGATCAGGTAACCCACAAACAGTCTGTTAAGACTAGCCAATCCTTGAGTGGTAGATCTCATGCCAAGCATGCTGATGGCCCCGGCCGTGCCCTCAAGACCCCATTGGCATTAAAACCCCGGCGGGAGTCTTCGGGCTGCAAAGCATTTCAGGGGTTTCAGGTTGTTCCTGGGGCTCACCCCTCACAGAACATACCTGAGCCATGCTTGGTGGTGGCATCCGCTTCGAGCGGTACCGATACCCCGGCATCGGCAACGGTGTTGAGTGATCTGCTCTTCACCAGGGATCGTCATCTGGCGTTCTCGGTACCTTCGGGACCGATCGATACGTCCCAGATTGACTTTTCAGTATCAGCAGTACTGCCGCTACCACCACCGATGTTGGTACCCTCTAGGCATGCATCGATAGACTCGCTTCCTTCGATGCCGAGTCTGGAATCGATATCTAGTCTAGAAGACTGGGTATCGACGTGTCCCGGAACCGACGTTTACCGTTTCCGCATGCACGGTACCAAGGATAATCACCAAGGGTTTTTGGTTACCTCGGTACCGCTTGAGCAGCCTCCGATGACTGCTTCAGTGTTGGTTTCGCCTTCGATTCTGGCACAGCTACCAGTATCGGTATCGATGCCGGTACCTGCAGTATCATTGGAACCAGCTCCTTCCATGCTTTTTTCACCTGGATTGCTCCTCTCTATACCTAGTTTGGAGTCGATACCTGGCATGGATGATGCACCACTGACTGTCTCAACTCATACCTGCCAGTTCCAGTGTCCCTCCATTAATGATCCTGTTCTGCACCGGACAGGTACATCCTCCGGTGCCCAGGCTACTTTTTCAAATTTAGCCTGTCCAGGAATGGTTCCCATCAGAGATCCTTCTTTTCAGAAATTTCTCCTTGACATGGCAACCTTCCTTAATATTCCTATCCCTGGCTATGAGTCTTCTCAAGGTTTTTCTGCGGAAAAGGAAAATATAATGCTTCCTTTACATCACTCTTTGCAGCATCTTCTGAGAGTATGGGAAAACCCTTTAAGGGTTTCTTCACCTCCTACAGCAACTGATCTTCTGTATCAGGTTCCCCCCTCTCCAGGATTTCAAAAGCCTCAACTTCCCCATCATTCCATTGTAGTGGAATCAGCAATGAGGAAGGTAAAAAGCAAGAAAAAACATTCTTCTTTCCCGCCAGGGCGTGCATCTAGAACACTGGATGCCTTTGGACGTCAAACCTTCCAAACATCCATGCTGGCAACAAGGATTCTCTCATATATTTTCTGAGTCTATCCCTTCAGGAGATCACAAAGAAATTATCTCTTTGGACTCCTTTTCTATCAGAGCCCAAGGCTGCAGACTATTCCTTGCTGCTTAGTCATAGCCAAAATATCTCTTGGTTTCTTTCTCGTGCTTCCCTAGACTCTTTTGAGTCTGTTAGCAGAACTTCTGCTATAGCCATAGGAGCATGTCGCAAAGCCTGGCTCCAAGCATCAGACTTGAATAGATGGGCACAACAAAGACTAGGTAATACTCCTTGTACTGGAGAAAATCTCTTCAATAAGGAGTCCCTTATGTCAGGTTGCTCATTACTCCACTGACTTTCCTGTTTCCGAGGGCCATACTAAGCCCTCTCCTTCCTCAGCAGGTAGGAAATGCCCTACCAAACCTTCTTTCCCTAAAAGAAAGAGGTTTTCATCTTCTCCTGCCCATCATTCAGATGTTCCCAAGCAGGGGAAGTCTCGCCCTGGTCTGAAGAATCCAAATTCTAGCCAGGCTGAATAAACACAGTAACCATAGGTTTCTGATTAATCTTTTTATAACTACAGTTAACTTCTTTTCAGCAGAAGTTTTTCACTGCTTTTCCATTCAAAACTCTGCTCAGGGATTCCTATTCTCAGGAAATCCACTTACTCTTCAGTTTGCTGAACTCTCAGGATTTTCATGTCTATAAGTTACAGGGTCTTCCACCTCTTCCTGACTAGAAGAGAGGTTTAACAACTATCACATGATAGTTTCTCTGTACCAGCATGAATTTTTTCCTTCCAGGCACTTACCATACGGTAAGTCCTTCTTCAGTTTCTATCTCTACCCTCTTTTCCAGGGTTTCCCCTGTAAGAGTGGTACCATACCATTGAAAGACTTTCTTGTCTTTCTTTTCACTCTAGAGTTTCTTCTCCTGAGTAAACTACCTTCTTTATTTGGGCAGCTCTGCAGACAGAGACGGCTTTCTCTCTTGTTCAGTCTGTTCTCTCTGTTTGACACAGACCGACTCTCTCTGTTGTCCTATTCAGTAGCTGCCCATGCAGGAGTTCCAGTAATTGACTGCTGGTACTTTTCCACAAGTCCCAGTCTTGTCTTCCACCACTTTGCTGGCCTCAGTAGTGATTCCGAGACCGTTTTCTACATCTTTCTTGGATAATCTCTCACTACAGGCTTCTTACACTATCTTCTACCCTTGCCATCGCCACTCTCTGGGTTTGGCAACGTAGTGGACTTGGCTGTGACTTTTCTCCATCAGCCAGTTCTACATCCCAGTTCTCCTGCATAATGCTCTCTGCAATCCTCCTGAGAAGCTTTCCACTATGGGCCCTTGCTAGAGAGCATACAGTTTTCTCTAATGGCTATCCATCATGGTTGATAAAGGCTTCCTCAGTCATCCCCCATGACTGTGAGGGTTCTTCACACCCTACTATCTCCTTTTAAAAAAAAAAAAAAAAAAAAAGAGGAAGAGGGAACAGGACATAAGCCTTCTCCACGTGAAAGTCTAGGAGTTATCCCATTCCTACAGGGAATATATTTTTTTTTTTTTTTTTTTTTTTTTTCTCACAGCTTGTCCTCATGGTATCCTAATCCTTCAAGGATAGCACATATTACTCTGGAAAACGCCCGATACCTCCTTTGTCCCTCACGTAGGTCAACCTGGTATCTCATTCTATGCGTTTCTGTCCTTTTACCATGCTGGAGTTCCACAGGACTCCGGACTTGCTGTTTACAGACTGATATTATCCTCTGTTTTTTCACGTAACCATCCTGGTTATTCACTGGATAGCATTCCTTTACCATCATCTCTGGGGGAATAGATTCTCTATATATCTTCTCAAGTAGGTTTCACCTCCTCATTCTTAGATGAATCTTTTCCCTTCACATCTCCATGTGAATGTCCTGATATGCATAGTTCTGTCTGCTTAGTTGCAGACATCTATCTTTAGACCTATATATTCAGATATCTATATCTATCTATATCTATCTCTATCTCTCTATCTCTCACCTAGGCAACTGCCTAGGGATGACGAGGCGGAGACAGTAGATATATAGATAGATCTACTGTCTCCGCCTCGTCATCCCTAGGCGGTTGCCTAGGTGTATGAAGCAGTGAGAGTCTTTATTTATAAGAGTGCCTATGGTTGTAGTTGTGTAAATGGCAAATAATTACAGCCGAGCAGTGATATAGGCACACAGGATTTTTATTCTTAAAGTCAAAAGGGGTTCTTTGCACACAGTCCCCAAATATCAAACACAAAAGGTGGGTATTCCAGAATAAGCAACTAAAATAAGTAGCTTTCAAAATGCAGCTTGTCAGTGAACTCAGAACAAAGTATTTCTTCATACAAATGAAAACAAGGTTGGAGAAACAAAAACCTTCTTCCCAAAATGGCTTTTAAAACATATGCAGTTTCTTCAGCAGTTTAGCAATGCAAAACTCTCCCTGCATAATGTCCTCCTTCCTCTCCCAAACCAGGTTTCTCAGCTTGCTCTTCTAGCAGGCTCTGTATACTTTGTAAACAATCTTTCACAGCAAGAGTTAAGCTTTTCAGGATTTCTAGCAAACTTCATTTGCATAACCTCTTCAACTCAGCTTCTGAACACAGCTGCTAGTTTCACGTTTCACAAACACTTTAGCACTTAGCAATAATAGAGCATTCCAGCTCATTATCAGAACTAAGCTCTCGGGCTATGGAAGTTTCAAAGTCCATGCTTTCAGCTTCAGATTCTGTTACAGAAAGATTAGGTTTGAATCCAGCTCTCCCTGGCTGCAAACCTTCTAAAATTCTTAGAACCTTCTTTAAGGCAGACTCTCCCTTTCTCTGAGAAATGCCTTTACTCTCAGACAACTCCTTGCCTTTCAAACGGTTATTAAAAGTCCTTGCCAAGCTCACCTGATCTCGGGGAAATAAGCCTCTAGCTGACTTTACAGCTGTCTGCTCAGTCTCCATGAAATCCTCAGGGGAACGCTGTCTTACTCCCATGGCTTGTGAACTCTCGCGGGCAAGCTTTAACACCTCGGACTGGTTTGGCCTTTCTGCCTGGAGTTTCTGGAAAGATTTCTTTCCCTCTGCGAGTGCCTTTCTTTGGTAGTCCCACTGAACTCCTAGGGCCTCTTCCCCTCTTGGAATTCTCTGACCCAATTACCTCAAGACTGGGCTCAGTGCTGGAACTCCTGTTTCTCCTTTCACTTTCAATGGAGGATTCACGGTCCCTGGAAGCTGGCCTCTCAAAGCACCTTTCCTTCAGGCTGCCTTTCCCTGCAGTGTACCTCCTTCCTGCTCCCTGAGCACCTCCCTCTCGGGTACTTCTTGGCTGGGCAGTTTGAGGACTTTTCTGCTGTGCTCTCCAAACACTTCCACGAGCTCCTTCCTTCCTGCTGAGGACTCCTCCCTCGGCTCTGCACTCCTCCCTTGCACTCTTGTTGCTGCTACCACTGTGACTGCTTTCCTGTTCAAAGTTCCTGCGTTTATATCTGCAGTTTCTCTTACTGCCCGCTAACTCCACCCCCAACTCTCTCCTATGCACGGAGTTGGTAACTAGGGAACCTGGGCGTGTCCCTTGACTACCAGCTTTCTGTGTGGAGTTTTTTTCAGAATCAGAGGTTTTAACCCCTGACTTTCTGGTTTTTCTCCCCTTCTCTGGGAAAATCACTGTATTTATCTCCTCTTTCTTATGCTCTTTCTGGCCTTCGCAGTCACACTACATATATATATATCTACATATATATGTGTATCTGTCCAGTTACTTCTTATAGGTAGATATGTATTCCATACTTATCTCTCTAATTAAGGTTTTTACCTTCCTGTAAGTTCCTGACAGTGGGCTTGCACAGCTTCATACTGTTCCACAGTATGTTTCGGATATTCTGCACACAACCACCACTGTGGTACTGACAGCCCTACCGTATCCTACGTTTACCTATCCCTGAAGCTCCATTCCCCAATGTCTTCCTACCTCTCACCAGTTAGGAAAGACATGGTGGATCTTCAGTGGATTTCAGATTCAATTCCTCAAACATCTGTCCTTCTGGGAGTATGGGGTTCTCCCATACCCTTTCCTCCCTCAAGGACTAGGTCTGTTTGTCCAGATCGGTCAGTCTTCCTCTCTTGCTCCTACCTCTGAATACTTCTGTAGCCAAAAGAGTTTTCAGCTTTCTATGAAGCTTCCCACTGAAGACCTGCCGTTTTTGTGCTACCCCAATTGAATCCTGGGGTCACCTCTCACTCCAGATATTGACCTCCACCTTCACTCCAGTGAGGTCACCTTGAACATTATTCTACTGGATCCCCAGTAGACTCCATCAGCCTCTCTACTTCCTGCAATCCAGTAGGTGAGCGTCATATGGTAATTGTTCTTTTCAATATATTTTATGATAATGATCATACATACCAGGACTCCTTGTTGGTAGTCTTTTCTTAGGTTAGCTGTTTTTCTACAGCTCCTCTCTTTTCAACTCCTACCCTCCATCCTCAGGATGCCTGGCCATATGAGGTGTAGCATGTTTTAAACTCCAACATGTTAGGGCTCCAGGCATCTTAGCTTGGGAGTCCCCATATGTGAAGACTCATTCCTGCTTGTTCCTGGAGATAGCACAGTTACTTACCTGTAACAGGTGATCTCTGGGAACAGCAGGAATAAGTCTTCACAACCCACCCACCTCCCCTAGGAGTTGTATTTCTCTATCTTTCCTTTCGTCTTTCTCTCTCTTTGTCTCAGCTATGAAACTCAACTGAGGAGAGACAGTTGGAAAGGCGGGAAGGCAGCACGCAGGCGCTGAGGGATGCTCCCAAAAGCTTTCTGATTGGACGCTGGGGAACGTTCCCGCGCAGGCTCTGTCGGTACCGACGTACCCATATGTGAAGACTTATTCCTGCTGTTCCCAGAGATCACCTGTTACAGGTAAGTAACTGTGCTATCTTGCAAAACTCCAGCAAATTAGTAGTGATTAAAACTAGTTCCAAAGGTTTGGGCCAGCAAATGAAGTAATCTGCCCCAAAATTATTTTTCCAGTAGTCTGAGGATAAAAGGACACTTTTTAAAAAGCCTTTAGCTTGCGATCTTAAATGCACAGGATTGTGTGTTTAAAAAAAAAAAAAAAAAAGTCATAATCGGCGCTGGTGCTACTATTAAGTAAACTAGTTGGTCATCTAGAGCACTGGTCCTCCACCTATTGCCCCACTGCTCCTTCTCTCTGAGGCTTGCAATGGCAGCAATGGACTCCCAAACCATAATGCAATGATTACCTGCACATGCTGGTGTTGTATCATGGAGTTTTATTTTGCATGTTCCGCTTCTGCCCCCCCACCCCCAGCCTAGGGTACTCCAGTCCTTGCTCTGGTTATAATAGGTGAATATATCCCCAAATGGACTCAAACTACATAATTTATTTGTGAGTTGTATATACCGCTAATTCAGGTAATCGTAGAGGTTTACATTTGGAATGGTTACATTAAAACAAGTTAACATTGTAACAGGTGCTCAACAAAAATCAGTTCATTTACAAGATTCAACAAAACTTCTTTACATTTTAGTTAATTAGTAGGAGGGGAAGGGGTAAAGAGTTGGAAGTGACAAGGAATGCTATTGGTGTTCAGGGAAGGGAAGTGAGGGGAGGTAAGATGCGGGTTGGGTTTCTAATTGTTTAGGTAGATGACAGTTAGTCAAGAACCATATGTGATGGAGGGAAGAAATTAATGGGGGGTGATCACCAAGACCAAAGTGATCGATTAAATAAGTTTTGAGGTGAGACTGGAACAAGGTAAGGTCAATGATTTTTTACAGCGCTTCAAGTAAGGTTATATATGCCAGATCATGCCCTATGTTCAATAAATATGTTCAGAATAGCTATTCTGCAAGAAAGAAGACTACTGCAGGTATGTGTCCTGAGACTTGGAATTCTTTACTGGTAGCACTACAGAGCATGTCTTCCTATGGACAGTATTAATGTGCACTCAAAACATAATTGTTTCAAGCTTGATTTAGGATGTATACTTATCTATTGCTTTTGTTCTATCAACTTTGTTCATTTTAAACTGGAATCCACCTGGATTTTTATGGTCAAGTCGAATAACACACTTAAATTAACTCATTAGATCCTTATAAATTTTTTTTTTTGAAAAGGCAGAACTTGGATTACTGCCACTTCTAGGAGGTGGTCTTGCTGAAGAAGCAGCTACTCAGCCTCCATGGCTCAAAATGCAGCTTAACTTTTTTTTTTTTTTTTTTTAAACCATGAAATTGGTTACCCTTTGCGGTCTGAGTTTATTTTAAAATTCTGAATTCGATTTTTGAAACAAGTGTGGGAAGGGCACCTTTTTATTTAAAAGAGCACACTAGATTTTATTCTGCGACTCAGGTTGTGCATTCCTCAGACACTGTACTAAAGTAGCCCACCTTATTTATTATTTAGCTGATTTTCTATACCACATTTCAGAATGTCAAGGTAGCTTACAAGAAACTAGTTGAACAGAACATATGTGGAACACTTGCAGTAACTTAAACATAACATCAAATATACAAAGTGGGAAAATGCTAGAGATATCAGGGAGAACCTGTGTATGTAGTCCTGAGGAGGATGTAACACTTATTTTTTGTTTGGATATTGTCCGGGAGGCTATTCCAGATCTTAGGTGCAAACGGGGAGAATGCCCTATTCAAAGTGGCCTGTGCACTTTCCCTGTTAATGGAATGGTAAATGTGGATTGCGTGCTGGCCCTTCTAGCCCTACTGGTCGTTGCTTTCTGGAGTAGGGATTGTAGATATTTGGAAAATAGCTGGTTGCATGCTTTGTATTTGGTGCAGGCTTTGATGGGGAGCCAGTGGAGATCTTTAAGTATTGGTGTTACGTGCTCCTGTTTGGATGCTTCTGTCAGAACTCTAGCAGCTGTGTTCTCTCATCTGTAGTGGGTGTATTGTGTATGCTGAAAGCCCATATAGATGTCTCATAATCATGATTGTGCTGTTTCTTGCCTCTGGAGGTCTGGGATACCATAGAATTACTGGTTTTAGGAAATATTTCAATTCTATTTTTTCAGTCTTGTCAAAGTTCTTTTGAAGTTCATGGACGATTTGGCAATGTTTATCTTCTATGGTTTCCCTTTCATTTTACTGTTCTTATCTTACGATTTTCCAAATTTTACTTTTGTTATAATTACCATTTTTGTTTGGGATTTGGTCTCTTATTTGTGTAAAGACATCAAATCATTTTGCAAAACAACAAAAGGAAAAAAACCTACACCATATAAAGAACAATAAATAAATATGGAAACAGCAAATATAGTTGGAGTTAAGTGCTTCTGCGATAATACTCTGGGCTGCTTATCTGCCAAATGGGAATTAAATGGGCCATACAGTAGCTAGCACATGCAGAGTGTGTAGTAAAAGGGGCCCTGTTTGTTAGGGCACACGTCCATGTGTTAACTGTCAGGAATGTGCTGTTCACACCTATGGTGGTAACCCCAGAGGCTTTGTACTTTACGCACATTAGTTTTTCTTCCAAATGCACTTTAGTAAAATGGCTCCAAATTGTAAGATCTCTTTCTGCAATTAGTATATTGCTTCCTAAACAGATATCTGATTAGATACTTAAAATGCAGACGGAGCTTTCGGAAGTAAGCAGTATTTGAACAAGCTTCTCTGGAACACATAGCACTTTTAAGATGGGACACACAAGGGGATTGCAGCAATATTTGTGGTGTCTTGAAAGATGAATCCTCTCAAGGCAGGCACTAATGTGCTACCGACAGCTTTTGTGAAACAGTTCAGAAGGCTAGTTTTCCCAAGGCAGGCACTAAATACCAAAACACCTGTGTTGGTTTGTGCATAACAAGATGCTTCATAGTTTAAGCTTTTAGAGTTTTTTTGCTGATTTATAACAAATACTTTTACAAATTAGCATATAATATCATAAAAGCCAGGAAGCAGAGATTATGGGGGTTATTTTAGAAGCCCTATTTTCAAATTTAAGTGTATAAGCATACATGTGTAAATGGCATTTTAGGAAGGGTGGAATTTTACACATGGATGACCACACCATATCCAAAGTAGACGAGGGTGTGCCCTGGGCAGGACACATAGGAACTGGGGAACATTCTGGGGAAAGGAGGGGCTCTTCCGAAGGGATGGACTTCACCTTAACCGGGATGGAACCAGGCTGCTGGCATTAACCTTTAAAAAGAAAATAGAGCAGCTTTTAAACTAGATAATAGGGGAAAGCCGACAGTCGCCCAAGAGCGCATGGTTTGGAAGAATGTATCCTTGAAGGATACTACCAAAAGCAGAGAGGTTCCAAAAAAAGAGTAAAGTAGCCCAAATACCTTTGAGTATGGAGCAGACACAGCTTAAAGATCCCAAATTACCCATGCCTACCAATAGCCAGATTAATATGAATAAAATAGTCTCTCAAATGCTTGTATGCAAATGCTAGAAGTCTAAAAAATAAGATGGTAGAGTTAGAATATTTAGCACTAAATGAGAGGTTAGATATGATTGGAATATCAGAGACATGGTGGAAGGAGAGGACAACCAGTGGGACACTGTGATACCTGGGTACAAACTATATCGTAATGATAGAGCTGATCAAATTGGTGGAGGGGTTGCGCTCTGTTAGAGAGGGCATTGAGTCAGAAAGGATTAAAGTTTTGCAGGAAACAAAATTTGCTGTAGAATCTCTATGGATTGAAATTCCATGTAAAAAGGGGAAGGTGATGGCAGTGGGGGTGTACTATTGACCGCCTGGCCAGAATGAAAAAATTGATGAAATGCTCAAAGAAATCAAGGAAGCTAACAAAGGTTTCAGCACAGTAATAATAATAATGGGTGATTTCAATTACCCCGGTATCGACTGGGTCAGTGTCATGGCAGGACATGCTAGGGAGATAAAGTTCCTAGATGAAATAAATGACTGACTGCTTCTTGGAGCAGCTGATTCATGAACTGACCAGAGGGAAAGCCATATTGGACCTAGTCCTTAGTGGAACACCAGATCTGGTGCAGGAGATAAGGGTGTTGGGGCCACTTGGCAATAGTGATCATAGCATGATCGTGTTTGATTTAATTAGTGGAGGAGGGATAGTAAGGAAATCCACAGTACTACCTTTTAACTTTCGAAAGGGAGACTATGATAAAATAAGGAAAATAGTTAAGAAAAAACTAAAAGGAGTGGTTGCAAAGGTTAAAGACTACATCAAGCTTGGGTGGTGTTTAAAAATACTGTCCTGGAAGCCCAGACCAGCTGTATTCCATGCATTAAGAAAAGTGGAAGAAAGTCCAAAAAAACTGCCAGCATGGTTTAAAGGTGAGGTCAGAGAGGCTGTTGCCAAAAATGCAACTTTCAGGAAAATGGAAAAAAGAGCCAAACTACGAAACCTGGAAACAGCACAAGCACTGGCAAGTCAAATGCAAGGCATTGATAAGGCAGGCAAAGGGAGAATTTGAGAAGAAGCTTGCTGCGGAAGCAAAAACGCGAAATAAAGACTTTTTCAAGTACATTTGTAGTAAAAAACCTGAGAGAGTCAGTTAATCCATTAGATGATAAAGGGGTTAAAGGGGCACTAAGAGGCAACAAGGCGATAGCAGAGAGACTGAATTCTTTGCTTCAGTCTTTACTGAGGAAGATGTAGGGATGTTACCCATGACTGAAGTGGTATTTAAAGGTGCGGAAGAATTGAAGGAAATATCGATACATTGAGAAGATGTATTACAACTATTAGATAAATTGAAGAGTAGCAAATCACCTGGGCTGGATGGTATAAATCCAAGGGTGTTAAAAGAACTGAAATATGAGCTTGCAGACCTGTTAGTAATCTGTGAACTTTCATTTAAAATCATCTGCAATACCTGAAGATTGGAGGATCGCCAATGTAACACCAGTTTTTAAAAAGGGTTCCGGGGTGATCCGGGAAACTACAGACCGGTGAGCCTGACCTCGGCACCGGGAAAAATGGTAGAAACCATCATAAAGAACAAAATTACTCAGCATGTAGATAGTCATGGCCTAATGGGAGACAGCCAACATGGCTTTAGACAAGGATATGAAGATGGAATGGTAGAATCGCATTGCTCTCATTCCCATAGGGTGACACTGTGCTTACTGAATAAAGAGGAGAGGGCTATGCAATTTTTTTTTAATATGCTTTTGTTTATTTTCTCTGTTCCAGTCTTAGGACTCATTATACCATGCCTCTGTGATGGCAATAGTATACAAATCTTCCTCTGCCATTAGGACCTCCAAGTCGGAGATGTCCATACTCCAACCCTTTGTACACAGCCTTCCATATATTAGTTATTTGTTTTCCCCTCATTAGAATGTCCATTAACTTAGTGCAAGGCAGTGATTGCTATTATTGATGGCATACCAAAGCTGCCGTACTGCTATCATAGCAAGAGTCATGTACATAATATAGGAAAAACCTGTAAGGATTATATAACTTGTGCTGCAAAGCAGGACACACTAATTTCATTTCTAGACCATGTTTCCTAGGTTAGTATTACTGGTGCAGAGTGTCACACTGCTCTTTTGATAATATTATGTGATTGATTCAAAACTAGCATGAAGGAACACTGAAGTGTATTGTGTATTCCTGTTTTTCAGGTGTAGCCAGAAAAGATGAACTCTGGGTCACTTAAAGTAGTCTAAGGGACTACCGAACATATGAAAAATTAGTAGCTGTGTTGAATATATGTACAATTGTAGTTTTGTAGGATAACTGGTGTAAATGCCTCTTAGTCATGTCTGCAGATTTGCTCAGTTTCTTAGTTAAAGTAACTAACTTCTTCATATTGATATTTAAACATTCAGACCTGCAGTTCTACTGCCTTGCTGATATTGTGGATCCTATTAGAATTTATTTCGAAAAATAAGATGACTTAAGTATTTAGAGTTTTGTTTATCCTTGAATATTTTAGTATTAGTCATTTGATTCTTTTGAAAATATTCTCACCAATAAGGAAAAAGAAAACGACGTCATTTCCTTCCATTTTAGATGCCACTTGGTTTTGCTGCTGTGATGCCTGTGGTCCTTTTGCAATAAATAGGCAAACAAAGTTAATTCAAATGTACTGAACTCAAACTTTTTTCAACATATATATAGGTGTGGTCAACATTATTGGCACCCTTGCAGTTGAACCCCGTAATGTCCAATATCTCCTTAAAAAAAAAAAAGAAAAAAAAAAGAAATTGGCCAGTGAAATGGCTTTGGACTATATATGCGCACATATTTGACACACACAAAAGAATCAAAATAAGACCCAAAAAAAGGAAATGGTAGGAAATGGTATAAAAACTGGGGCATTGTCAGGACATGCTTGGGAAGCTCTTGTTGAAGATTGCAGCTCCCATAATGCTGTGAATACCTTGAGATGCGGTGGAGCGAAAATGTGGTGCTCTTAGATGGTCTAAGGATATTGAGAAGATTCTCCTTGAGATGAGTATTTTATATATTATCCATATTTACCCTGAAGCAGAGCCTTGTGGTTAACTGGTTCGAAACGTTAGTCGTGTTGGTGACTGACTTTGATTTTTTCTAAAGCACATTATTCTGTATGATCACTTATAATAAGAATAAAATGGACTGCAAAGTGGGGAAGCTGCTTTTATAGCGCCTTCATTAAAAATAGTCCAACAAAAAATAAATTTTATGGTCGGTCTAAAAGCTATTGTGTATATGGGACAACTTTGAATCCCTATATGCATTTATTGTGAGGACATGATTATTGACACCCTTATAAACAATTCAAATCAGTTTGAACAGAACAATCAAATTCCCATTACAGTAAAATTAAATGCACCTGTGATCAATTGTCAGTACTCACATGACTTGAATTAACCAATGGATGGCTCTGTTTTAAAATGCCCACATTCACTCCCTGTTGCATTTTCACAATGGTGAAGACAAGAGAGCTGCTTGAGACTGTCAGAAAAGCCATTATCAAACTTCAAAGGGGTACAAGGCCATCTTCAAAGACCTTGGTATTCCTGTGTCTACCATTCACAATGCTAAGAGGTTTGCACATAGAACTGTCAGGAACCTCCCAGGACATGATGGGAAGAGAAAATTTTAAGAAGTCTTCAAAGGTCAGTGCAAACTGTTGTAAAAACACAGTGTACAACATCCAAAGATTTTAAGGCTGACCTGGAGTGATCTGTAGTGTTGGCTTCAACCAGCACTATGCACTGCATACTAAACAGAAGGGCGAAGGCCGAGGAGGACCCCACTGCTCAAAGACAGACATAAAAAGGCACATGTGATCTTTGCCCAAACCCACCTTGAGAAACCACAATCCTTCTGGGTGCATGCTCTGTGGCAATGCAGACCAATGATATGTTTACAGGTGAAGAAATGAAGCTTATAAAGAGAACACGCTTCCTACAGTTAAATATGGTGGAGGTTCCAAAATGTGGTGGGGCTGTTTTGCTGCCTCAGGAACTGGAGGCCTGGAACATATTAAAGGAGTTATGACGTCAGAGGACTACCAAGGTATTTTGAAGTGGAATGTGCTACCTAGTGTCAGAAATCTAGGTCTGGGTCGAAGGTCATGGGTCCTCCAGCAGGCAGTGACCTAAAACATTACATCCAAAAGTACAAAAGAATGGTTAAAAAAAATGGACTGTTTAAACTGGCCAGCAATGAGTCCTGATCTTGATCCAATTGAGAACCGTTTGGAAAGAGCTGAAATCTGCCATTCATAAAACGAATCCTGGAAACTTTCATGAGCTGGAACAAATTGAAGTTGAAGAGGGGAGAAACTACCTGCAGACAGATGTACAAAACTTACAGAAGGCTACAAGAAATGTTTGGAGGTTGTCATCACTGTCAAGGGTTGCACAACAGTGCCATTAATCCTGTCCAGGTCATATTTTGTGTTTTTTCTCAGAAATTACTACGTCTAAGTTGCACAGATATCTATCTATATCTATCTATCTATATATATAATTTTTTTTTTTGTTGTATGTCTTTGAACATACTGTTAAAATATTATGATATACAATTGGAATATTTCCAATTATTTCTGAAGATATTGTACACACTATACCCAAAATGCAAGGGTGCCAATAATGTTGACCACAACTGTACATAATATAAAAAAGCATTAAAGGACAATAGTTCAAAAACGCTTTCTTTACATTAGATAATGTTTTGAATAGAGGGGGCTGCTTTTGTCATAGTCTGACGTGGTCCCAGAGGACTGGACAAAGGCACATGTGGCCCGTTTACACAAAAGCAGAACTAAAACTACAGGCCGGTTAGTTTGATCTCTGGTGAGCAAATTAATGGACATGCTGCTAAAACAGAGGATAGTGAGGTTTCTGGAATCCATTGGATTGCAGGATTCGAGGCAGCATGGTTTTACAAGAGGCGGGTCTTGTCAAACAAATCTCACTAGTTTCTTTGACTGGGTGACCAAAGAGTTGGACCAAGGGAGAGCTCGAGATGTGGTGTACTTAAATTTCAGTAATGCCTGTGACATTGTTCTGCACAGATAACTTATAGAATGCCCTAGGGATGGACCCTAAAGTAACTGGGCTAGAAATTGGCTGAGTGGGAGGCGACAAATGGCACTCACTCTGAGGTGATGGATGTTACCAGTGGTGTGCTGCAGGGATCTGTCCTTGGCCTGATTCATTTTAACATTTTGGTAAGTGATGTGAAAATGCTATCAGGTGAGGTTTGCCTCTTTGTGGATGATACCAAAATCTGCAATAGACACCCAGGAAGGTGTAGATAACATGAGGAGGGCTCTAGCGAAGCTTGAAGAATGGTTGGTTGAGAATTTGGCAGCTGAGATTTAAACGTAAAAAAAAAAATGCAGGGTCATGCATTTGGGTTGCAAAATTCCAAGGGAGCAGTATAGTTTAGGGCATGAAGTGTTTTTATCCACGAAAGAAGAATGGGACCTAGAGATGATTTTATATGATAATCTTAAGGTGGCTAAATGGGTAGGAAAGGCTATGGCAAAATCCAGAAGGATGCTTGGGTGCATAAAGCGAGGAATGGCCAGCAGGAAGGAGGAGGTGATAGTGTCCTATATAAGCCTTTGGACCTATTTTAGAGTATTGTGTGCAATTCTGGAGACCATACCTTCAAAGGGATATAAACAGAATGGAATCAGTGCAGAGGGTAGCTACCAAAATGGTCGGTGGGCTTCGCCATAAGGTATATGGGGATAAATTTAAAGATCTCAATATGTATGCTTTAGAAGAAAGATGGGAGAGTAGAGATATCGATGTTAAGTGCCGTTGTCCATGTCTACTTATGGCGATCCTCTGGATAGTTGTCCTAAACAGTGATCTGTCTTCATTCAGGCAGCTCATTGTTACAGTAACAGCAGCTATCGATGCCACTCTATCGATCATCTAATTGCTGGCCTTCCTCTTTGGCATTGACCTTCGACCTTGCCAAGCATGTTGTCTTTCTCTAATGATCTTTCTCTTTGCATGATGTGTCCAAGTATGAAAGTTGAAGTCTTGTCATCTGAGCTTCTAAAGAAAACTTAGGTTTGATCTCCTCTAGCAATAACTGGTTTGTTCTTCAGGCAGTCCATGGTATAAACAGTATTCTCCACTAGCACAATAAATCAAAAGCATCAATTTTCTTCCTGTCTCTTTTTTTTTTCACTGTCCAACTTTCACATCCATATGACGTTATTGAAAATACCATGGAGAGAAACCACTCTGCTTTTGAGAATTTTGTCTAGGTCCTTCATAGCTTTTCTGCTAAGAGCAATGCATCATCGGATTTCTTGACTGCTTATGTTTTCTTTGATTACACAGGTACACTAAAAAAAATTTTTTTTAAACTGCCTCTAATGTTTCAATTGATTTTTACGTTTTTTGGTGCGCTGAATCCAAATCTGGTAACCAGTTTGCTCCATCACGTACAGATTTTTTGCTACATTGGGTTAGCAGTTTGAGGTGAACGTTTCAGATTGAGTGCGATCGAGATAAAAGTTTCTTGGGTGAATTCTTTATACTAATTGTTTAGTAGTTATTCAAATAAGAATAAAGAAAATTGTAACAAGGCAGCACATAAGAATAGAGTAATGTCAACAAAACACACTGTGATGGTAGCAAAATTGTCTGCACTTAAAACAGCCACATACATGTGCACAAACATTGAGCATATAAGAGCAAGGTTAGACACAAAGCAAAGCAAAGAAATGTGCAAAAAATGTTGTACAGGTATGTATGTAAGAATAGAAAACGCAAACCGCACCATTGCAATACATGAAGACAAACACCCGATGGTGTGAAAATAAAATTCTAATAAATGAGATCCGACACTGTGGTAATAACTAGCAAATTTTTATTTCAAAGTTTAGTAAAAACACGATATTTGTCAACACAGTTTAGATTTTAAAGTCATTCTTGGGTCAATCAATCTCCTGGTGGGCCCGTTTCTTCTTCCCCCGAATGCTTCTCTTGGTGCGCTGCTTGGCGTATTTTTCATCTGGGGTTTCCCGCAGCAGCAACCAGCAGAAATCAGCCATCATAGTGGTGTTCCATCTTCCTTGGTACCTTCTCTCTGCGTCCTTGATGTCCTGGTGAAACCTTTCACCTTGTTCTTCACTGTACGCCCCCAAGTTTTCGGGAAAGTAGTTCACATGGGAGTGCAAGAAATGGACTTTCAGGCTCATGTTACAGCCTTGTTCTTTGAAGGCATTGAGCATCCTGGCAACAATATCCTTAGTTCTCATCCCGCCTGTTCCCCAAGAATTTGAGAACAACATCCTTGAAGGAATCCCAGGCTTCTTTTTCCTTCTCAGACATCGTTTCAGCGAATGCTCCATCTGAAATGAGTTTCCTTACATCAGGGTCAACAAACACTCCTTCCTTTAGCTTTGCTTCAGAAAGTCGGGGGAACTTTGAGCAAAGGTACCGAAAGCACTCACCATCTTTTGGAAGGGACT
Organism: Ichthyophis bannanicus; assembly: GCA_033557465.1. NCBI lineage: Eukaryota > Metazoa > Chordata > Amphibia > Gymnophiona > Ichthyophiidae > Ichthyophis > Ichthyophis bannanicus. The sequence continues at coordinate 1,558,068,654 of CM066031.1, read as the reverse complement.
TGATGAATTGCTTAATGAGACCCAACTTAATGTGGAGAGGTGGTAATAGAATTTTATCACGAGGTACCAAGCTCTCATGAAGAACATTTTTCTCACCGGGTCTCAAATACTCCCGAATTGGCCAGTCTTTTTTCCCCCAGTGTAGGTCGCGGGCCCGGCTATCCCACAAGCAAAGGAAGCAGGGATATTTGGTGAAACCGGATTGCTGCCCTAATAGCATGGATAGAATTTTAAAGTCTCCACAAATCATCCACTTATGCTCATCATAACGAATCTTCTGAAGAATCAGGGCCAAATTCTCGTATTTTTCTTGGAGAATAACAGAGTGAGCAATAGGAACTGAAGCGAATGTGTTGCCATTATGAAGAACACCTTTTATGCTGTCTTTTGACGAATCAATGAACAGCCGCCATTCAGCAGGATCATACTTGAGTTTAAACTTTTCCATCACTCCGTATATATCGTTGCAAAATACCAAATCTTCCTCTTTGCTGAAATACTTCAAAAATTGTGTCTCACGGTTGCGGTACCAATAAAAAGTTGTTCCTGGTGACAATAGATTTTTCTGTTTAAGCCGAGAACCTAGCAGTTGGGCAGCATCTTTTGGGAGTCCTAAATCCCGGACTAAATCATTCAATTCAGCTTGAGAGAAAAGTTCAGGTTTCGGATCTGGTTCAGTTTCAAACTCGGAAGTACTGGACTCATCGGGAAAAGCCATCTGATGAGTCTCATCATAATCAGAACCGTCCACACAAATATGATCCAAAGATTTTGGTGGTTCAGGCACAGGTACTTCGTTGCTATGAGGCATAGGCCTAATTGCTGAGGGAAGGTTGGGGTAACTTATTACGTTCTTATTATTAAGTTGTATCCCTTCACAATGCAAGAGCAAAAATAGCAGTCACTGCTGTGGTCTCTTTGTTCACGCCACATCATAGGTATTCCGAAACAAAATGCTTGTTTTTTACCTTTCATTTATTTATTTATTTATTTATTTAATTCTCTTATATACCGCGCTATTCTGCATCAGTGCGGTTTACATTGAACAAACATCCATAAGCGTAGATCTTCCTCACATGTCTTGCACACTTTGTGAGGAGCCCACGGTTTGTCTTGATCGCCTAACTTCAAACCGAAATAGGCGAAATATACTTTTTTTAATAAATGCAGAAATGTTCCTCTGCCGCTTTTTCACGGTATATTCCCCACAAATAAAACAAAAACTGTCCGGAGAGTTGACGCAACCTCTGGCTCTGTGAGCCATCACAAATACACAGCACTGCAAACTACAACTGTAGTGAACCACTTCGGAATAAAGCTGGATTACGACTGAGCAAACAAAAGGTAATAATGAACTTGCAAGAAACTGAAATTTGACAGGAACGTTCATGTCGCAACCACCGTGTCTGAGCGAGCGAATGAGGCGAGGCGAACAGGAAAGAACATGCGCCAGCGCGCGCGAGTACTGGATTTAGCCCCCCGCCTCCCAATTGTCCTGTTAATGTATAAAATGAATACAAAACACTCTAAAATATCATGAGGGAGTGTTTCTAGTTAGTTAACCATTACAACCTCTATTTTGGGCCAAGAAAATAAACTGCAGTCGGCTAAAAAGAAATTATGTGAACATTCCTTATATGGGTAAGAAATCTAATTTTGCAAGAAAACGTGACGTGATGGAACATTTTGGCTATTTTTCCTGGATTCAGCACCCCAAAATTTATAGGAATCAGTTGCAAAACTGGAGGCAGTTTTTTGGTAGTGTACCTGTGTTATTGATCCAAACAGGTTAAAGTTGTCCACATTTCAATTTCTTCATCAACTATGAATTGATCGATTTTGCCAGTTGTCAGAATCTGTCATCTTTATGTTAAGGTGCAGGCCCATTTTAAGACTGCTTCTTGATCTTAAGAAGCAAATGTTTGATTGTCTTCACTTTCAGCCAGCATTGTACTGTCTTCACACTTGGTTGTCTTCATACAGTCCTGCTTCTCTGATTTGTTCTGCATATAAATTAAACAGGTAGGGGAAAAGTATGCAGCCTTGTCATACACCTTTGTTGATTTTAAACCAGTCTTTCTCCTTGTTCCATTCGAACTGTTGCTTGATCAATATAAAGGTTGTGCAAGAGAACTATCAGGTGCTCTGGTATACCCGTGCTGCTTAATGGTCCCAGAGTTTCTCATGGTTTACACAGTCAGAAGCCTTGCTGTAGTCTATAAAACACATATAGATTTCCTTTTAGTATTCGTTTCTTTTCAAGGATCTATCTCACATCTGCAATGATGTCTGCTATTCTTTGCCCTTTCCTGAACCTTGCTTGCATTTCAGGCAGTTCTTGTTCCCAGGTATGGTTGTAGTTTCTGCTGAATGGTCTAGAGTAGAATCTTGTTGGCATATGGGATCAGAGCGATTGTGTGATAATTTCCAGTCAGTCAGTTCACCTTTCTTCAATATTGGTATAAACACAGATTTATTCCAGTCAGTTGGCCATGATGTCTCCATATTTCCTGGCAGAGCCTTGGATGTATGGTAAGAGCAGTATCTGATTGCTGTAATACTTCAATGGAAATACCATCAGTGCTTTGTTCTTTGATAATGCTTTCAGTGCTGCATCGACTCTTCATCACCAATGATCCTTGATCATAAGGTACAGGTTGAGATGGCTGTTGGTCGAATTGATCTTTATGATATGATTCTGTATATTCTTTCCATCTTTTCTTGATCTCAGCATCATTCACCATGTATCCTTGAACGTCTTGTAGCTTTCCAAGACTTTTTAAATACCTACGTGGCATAAATTCACAGGAGGAAAGCCTCATTCATTTGAAAGAAAGCTCTGCAACAAGGGGACATATGATGAAGGTGAAAGGATATAGATTCAGGAGTAATTTGCAGAAATATTTCTTTATGGAAAGAGTGGTAAATGGCATGGAATAGCCTCCCAGTGGAAGTAGTAGAGAGAAACTGTATCTGAATTGAAGGAAGCGTGGGACAAACACAGAAGATTTCTAAAGGAAGAAAAGGGACTGTAGAGCTTAGTAATTGGTATGGAAGAGCAGACTGGATTTGTCATATGGTCTTTTTATAAAATACTTCAGTCTATGCACAGATACTTCGTGCACATACGCAGGTAGATTATGCACGCTCATTCGCACCAGCTCTTGAGCAAGTTTAATTGATCACACCTACATTCAAGGTATGTTTTCTGCCATTTAGTCTAGTATTTTAGAAAGACAATTAGGTGACTACCTGTCTTTATAAAATACCACCTACATAGATGCTTCCATAGACACCTATCATGCTATAAATTACCCTCCACGTGCCAAAATATAAATACATGCAAAACTTAAATGCTTCAAAATTATTTTCTTAGGGAGTAATATTCAGTGGAAAGTGTTTCATTTAAGGCTTAAGATCCCCTTTTATGGATGGGTAGGTTGATATCGATTTTTTAACCAGTACAATGCCTTTGCCACTGAAGCTATCTTATTTTATAGGATTTAGAAATGTGTCAAAGTTGGTGGGCGTCTGTTTAAGCAAATGATTACAGTGTGTTTTCTTTCATTGTTCTGAAGGTACATACCAAGGACAGTGGATGGGAGGAATGCGGCATGGATATGGTGTACGTCAAAGTGTCCCCTACGGCATGGCTACAGTGATTCGTTCACCCCTCCGAACCTCTCTGTCCTCCCTTCGTAGTGAGCAAAGCAATGGGACTGTCCTGCATGACATTACAACAGAAAGTCCAGCTGGGACAAGAGGTGGATTTGTGTTGAATTTTCACAGTGATTCTGAAATAATGGCTAGTAAGAAAAAAGGTCTGTTCAGAAGAGGATCCCTTCTTGGCAGCATAAAATTAAAGAAATCGGAATCTAAAACATCAATATCTAGCAAACGCAGCTCTGTCAGGAGTGATGCAGCAATGAGCAGAATTAGTTCTAGCGATGCCAATTCTACAATTAGTTTTGGTGATGGTGATTTTGATTATTGCCCAATGGAAGACCATGTTGATGCTACCACAACAGAAGCGTACATGGGAGAATGGAAGAACGACAAACGCAGTGGTTTTGGTGTAAGCGAGCGCTCGAATGGTATGAAATATGAAGGAGAATGGTTAAATAATAAAAGGCATGGATATGGCTGTACCATGTTTCCAGATGGCACAAAGGAAGAAGGGAAGTATAAAAATAATATTTTGGTGCGTGGAATAAGGAAGCAACTTATACCTATAAAAAACACAAAAACTAAAGAAAAAGTGGATAGAGCAATAGAGGGAGCCCACAGGGCAGCTGCTGTGGCACGAACAAAAGTGGAAATAGCAGCTTCTAGGTATGTATTTTTGGTTGTTGTATGCATGTACATTTCATATAGTCTTTGTATTAGAATGTCATTATCCTATACTGAAAACACCAATTAAAGCTTATAAATACAGGAATATCAAATGGGAAGCATACAAATATTTTTAACTAAACAAGAAAATGAAGAAAAATTTGGAAATATATTTTTTTGAAAACTGGAAACAAATGGGGGAAAACTACATGCTTTGTGTGTATGTATATACTAGAGAGCTCTAAATGCCCCACAAGGTTAATTTAACTGGAATAATTTGCTTTGTACTGCTAGGAAGCTTTAACCAAGGACATTTATTGCTTTCAGGTATGGGCCTTAGAAGGAGCAATTGTCTACCGTTTCCTAAATGGTACTAATGAAAGATGAACTTTGAGTCATGTTAGGTAGGATCAGTCCTAATACTACTGGAAAGTTGAAGCTGCCTCTGCCGCTTGGTAAACACAAACTGCGAGTGTTGTTTCAAGACTGTTAGAGAAGACTAATTGTAACGTGAACTGTTAAATCCTGAAGGGTGCTGGCTGTCAGCACATGTTCTGATTTTCTCTGAAGGCGCACTGGGACATGCATTGACAGCTAGCATGGGGTCAAGACAGGGTGGACCATTTTCCATGCAGTGAATTGCACGTTGGGATGGTAAGGGGCACCTTAGGGGCAGAGAGGGTGTGGTGAGCACTGCACAGTTAGCACGGGAGTAAACACCACACGCTAATTGCCACCCTTACAGTTAGTACGGGTTCACCTAACGCCACCTTAATAGGTGGAGTTAAGTGGACCTGCACTATTTGTATGCTGCAATCTCCAGGAACAAGCAGGGTATGGTCAGTACCGATGGAACCTGCGTGGGAACGCTCCCCAGCATCCAGTAAAAGCTTTTGGGAGCAACCCACAGCACCTGTGCGCTGCCTTCCCGCCTTTCCTAACCGCCTCTCTCCAGTTCTTATTTTCCGTGGAGCCAGCAGGTCGTGTTCCTGTCACCGCAGAAGAAGTTCTTTATTTTTTTCTTTATTTTTCTGTGTCGCGTCTGCCTTCGACGTCAGACCGGTACCGCCGGTCTTTTCTTTTCTTTTCTTAAAAAAAAAACAAAAAAACCCCAACCTTTTATTCTTTCAGCTGTGTATTTTCAGTCTGGGCCTTAGGCCTAAATATTTTCTCCTCATGGAGAAGCCCGCTTCCGGGTTCAAAAAGTGCACAAAATGTGGGAGTACTATTTCTGTCACCGAGACCCATGATTGGTGTCTGAAATGTTTGGGTCCTGACCATTCCATCACGGATTGTGTGTCCTGCACCATGATGTCTAAAAGGGGTCGGCAGAACCGAGCAGCCAAGCTCAGTACCCTGTTTCCCTCTGATGCAGCCTCGGTGGCATCGACGTCTTCCAGGGCTGCTTCTTCCTCCCATGGATCTCAGGTAACCAAACATAAATCTAGCCGGTCCTCGAAGGGCAAATCTCCCTCCAAGCATCGAGATGCCTCCGGGCTTGCCCTCGAGGATTCCGCTCCGGCATAATTACCCCGGCGGGAAGTTCCGGCTTCCAAAGCATTATCTATGGGGTCACAGGTTGACATCGATGGCACGGCCTCGACCGATCACCTGTTGCCATGTTCTGGGGTACCGGTGGCCTCCACTGGTACTGACATCCAGACTCTGGTGGCGTCGATGGATCAGAAAATTCTGTCCATGCAGCGCACCCTTACGGCGTTTATGCAGGCTTCGATGCCTTCGGTACCGCAACAATCTCCGTTGCCGGTACCGACTCCGGCATCGGCACCATTCCCGGTGCCGGTACCGATTGCATCGACATCGACTTCGGTGTCGGCTGCAACGGTACCCTGTCCTACGATGTCCATCGGTACTGAACCGGTACCGCTTACTCCCGATGTCGATCCCACTCGGTACGCATATCGGGCTTTACAGGAGCATCCAGACAGGCGATACTTCGATTCCTCCGAAGACTCTGAGTCGGAGGCTTCTGTCTGCACCGGTGCTTCTTCCTCTGGAGTTTGATTCTCCAAAACAAAGAATGTCTCCTCCAGAGGACTTGTCTTTTCAAGACTTCATTAGGGAAGTGGCTAGAGGCCTCTCCATCACAGTGGCCTCTGAGTCAGAGCCTAGAGTCAAGCAATTAGATATTTTGCAATATCCTAAGGCTCCTAAGGAAGCAGCTACCTTACCTATTCATGAGATTCTCTATGATCTCATGTTGGGCATGTGGGAGACTCCTCTCACCACCTCTCCTCATTCTCGCAGGTTAGACACCATGTACCGTGTCCCTCCCTGTCCTGGTTTTCATAAGACTCAGCTTCCTCACCACTCTATTGTGGTTGAGTCTGCTATGAAAAAAATAGAGTGCAAAGAGACATTCATCTAACCCTCCAGGACGTGAATGTAGGACTCTAGATGCTTTTGGCCGAAGGATTTTCCAGGCCAATATGCTTGCTGCCAGAATCAACTCCTATAGTCTCTATATGGGGATGTTTCTAAAAAGTCACAGATCTGCAGACTTTAGCTCCTTTTATTTCAGAAGATAAAAGGCAGGAATTTCTCACTTGGCTCAAACATGCCCAAGGTGTTTCCAAATTCTCCAACCGTGCAGCCTTTGACTCTTTTGAGTGTGTAAGCAGAGCCACGGCTATTGCCATAGGTGCACGCAGAATTGCTTGGTTACAAGCCTCTGATTTGGAACTCTGGGTCCAAGATGAGTTGGGAAACCTTCCTTGTACAGGTGAAAACCTGTTTGGCAGGGATTGGCAAGCAAAGGCCACTCAGATGGATGCTGAGAACTCTGCTTTGGATCGACTTTCAAAGTCTACCTCTGCCCCTGTTAAGAAAAGATTTGTTCAAAAAGGGAAGATATTATCCTGCTCATGGGCAGACATCTTCTGCAGGTCGTTTTGCTGCAAAGCGTCAGCAACCACCTAAACAGGCCAAGTCAAAGGCTGCCAGGCCTACCACAGCCCAGCAGCCTCAACCTCCTCAGGGCCTTTGACTTGCAACTAGAGAACTTAGCCTTTCTAGCTCTGGGAAACCCAGAGCCCCTCACCATTCCAGGAAGGTTGACTGACTTTGCTCCCAGATGGGAGCAAATCACAGCAGAGCAATGGACCCTCTCCATCATAAAGGAAGGGTACAAGCTTCGCTTCTTAAACCTTCCTCCTTACACCATGGTGAAACAGTTCAATTCTCCAACATCTCTCCTCCACCTTCTAGGTCAGAAGATTGCTACCCTTCTTCAACAGGGCTCAGGGTTCTACTCCCCTTATTTTCTTATCCCAAAGAAAACAGGGGGCCACAGACCCATATTAGATCTCAGAGAATTGAACAAGTTTCTATTCAAGGAGAAATTCAAAATGATTTCTCTAGGGGCTCTGCTTCCATACCTTCAGAGTCAGGATTGGCTTTGTTCTCTAGATCTCAAGGATGCGTACACCCATGTCCTCATCCATCCAACACACAGAAGGTTCCTTCGGTTCCTTTTTCAAGGAAAGCACTACCAATACAGGGTGCTTCCTTTCGGTCTGGCCTCGGCACCAAGGGTGTTCACGAAATGCATGGCAGTAGTAGCTGCATTTCTCCGCACTCTAGGAATATTCGTATTCCCATATCTGGACGACTGGCTCATTCGAGCCCCATCCCAGTCAGAGGCCCAGACTTGTCTAACCTGCACAATGCGTGTCCTTCAGTATTTGGGACTAGTAATAAACATCCCAAAATCCAATCTCACCCCTACTCAGTCTCTGGAGTTCATAGGGGCCTTGCTGGATACCACAACTGCAAGGGCCTATCTTCCTCGGGCCCGTTGCCTACGTCTGGTGCAGTTAGCCTCCCAGATTCAGTTAAAGTCCCAATTAACTGCTCGAGAGATGTTACAACTATTAGGCCACATGGCATCCACCATGCATATGGTTCCATATGCTCGCCTTCACATGAGGGCAGCTCAATGGACTTTGTCCACCCAATGGACTCAGGCATCAGGTTGCCTGTCAGACAAAATAGCAAACTCCAGTCGTCTATTTTGGTCTCTCCAGTGGTGGAAGTCCTCTCAAAACCTGTTGCTGGGGTCCCCTTTTCAGCAACCGCTACCCCAAGCAACTCTCACAACAGATGGTTCTCCAAAGGGCTGGGGAGCTCATCTGCAAGATCTCTCCACCCAGGGCATCTGGTCTCCACAGGAGACTTCTCTGCATATCAATCTATTGGAACTCAGAGCAATATTCTTAGCTCTGTGTTCCATTCCCTGCTCAGCTACAGGACAGTCCTCATCCATACGGACAATCAAGTAGCCATGTTATATGTAAACAAGCAGGGAGGGACTGGCTCTCTGTCACTTTGCAAAGAAGCTTTGCGACTGTGGGCCTTCGCCAGAGAGCATCACATCCATCTTCTGGCAGTATATCTTCCAGGTATTCAAAACTCTTGAGCGGACATACTCAGTCGAGTTCTGCTCCCACATGAGTGGTCCCTCCACATGGACCAGGTAGCCAGGATTTTTTGAATTTGGGGAACCCCGGACATAGACCTCTTTGCAAGTCCGTGGAATGCCAAACTTCCCCGGTTCTGTTCCAGAATTCCATGTCAGGGAGTACAGGCCAAGGATGCCTTCCTCCTCCACTGGGGTCAAGACTTTATGCCTTTCCACCGATTCCCCTAATTCCCAAAACACTATTCAAGCTTCAGAGAGATCGAGGGACCATGATCCTCATAGCACCACATTTGCCACGCCAAGTGTGGTACCCTCTACTTCTGCATCTCTCTCTCAAGCTCCTTCCCTGGACTTAAGCTCTGCACCAGACCTTCTGTCCCAGGAAGAGGGAACTTTGTGGCACCCAAACCCCCAGTCGCTCCATCTCAGGGCTTGGTTGCTGAGGGCCTAGACCTTTAAGATTTTCATTTCTCTCAACAAGTCAGAGATGTTGTTCATGCCTCTAGGAAGCCTTCTACTAGACGTTCCTATGCTTTCAAATGGAAAAGATTCACCATTTGGTGTTCAGAGAAGGGTCTAAACCCTCTTGCAATACCTCTGAATTCTCTACTAGAGTATCTCCTGCATCTATCCCATACAGGCCTGAAAACGAATTCAGTAAGAGTCCATTTGAGTGCTATTGCAGCGTCCCTCAAGCCTCTCAATGGACAACCTATCTCCTCTCACCCTCTTATAGCAAGATTCATAAGAGGCCTTCTTTTAACTAAACCTTCCATTAGAACACCTCCAGTGGCATGGGACTTAAACCTGGTTCTTGGCCAGCTTATGAAGCCACCCTTTGAACCTTTAGCCACCACCTCCTTGAAATTTCTTTCTTGGAAAGTTGTTTTTCTCATTGCAGTCACCTCAGCACGCCGCATCAGTGAGTTGTAAGCTTTGGTGGCTAATCCACCTTATACAAGGTTCCATCATAAGGTAGTCCTCAGGACCAGTCCACACTTTATGCCTAAAGTGGTCTCGCCTTTTCATCTGAACCAGGAGGTATATTTACCTGTCTTTTTTCCAGGACCTCATGCATCAAATGCAGAGAGGAATCTTCATACCTTGGATTGTAAGAGAGCTCTCACTTTCTACTTACAAAGAACACAGCAACATAGAAAGTCTTCTTAACTCTTTGTTGCTTTTGATCCTTCTCATTTAGGACTTCCAGTCTCTAAGAGAACACTGTCCAGCTGGATTGCTCAGTGTATTTCTTTCGCCTACCAGAGTAAGAACATTTCTCTGGAGGGCCATGTCACAGCTCACAATGTGAGAGCCATGGCAGCCTCAATGGCTCATCTAAACTCAGTGTCCATCGACCAGATCTGTCGAGCGGCCACCTGGGCCTCGGTTCACACCTTCACAGCCCATTACTGTTTGGACAAGGACTCCCGCCGGGATGTCTCGTTTGGTCAGGCTGTCCTCAAACACCTGTTCCATTCCTAATCAACTCCTACCCACCTACCCTGCTTGGATGCCAGAGATCCATGGGGGGGAAGTGGAGCCCTCTGCAAGGGCACACAACCATGGGGTCTCTCCCTGGCATCTGCAGCTAGGGAGTCCCCATATGTGAAGACTCATTCCTGCTTGTTCCTGGAGATAGCACAGTTACTTACCTGTAACAGGTGATCTCTGGGAACAGCGGGAATAAGTCTTCACAACCCACCCACCTCCCCTAGGAGTTGTATCTCTCTATCTATCTTTCCTTTCCTCTCTCTCTTTGTCTCAGCTTTAAAACCCGAACTGGAGAGAGGCGGTTAGGAAAGGTGGGAATGCAGCGCGCAGGCGCTGTGGGATGCTCCCAAAAGCTTTCTTACTGGACAATGGGGAGCGTTCCCGCGCAGGCTCCGTCTGTACCAACGATACCCATATGTGAAGACTTATTCCTGCTGTTCCCAGAGATCACCTGTTACAGGTAAGTAACTGTGCTATCTCCAGGAACAAGCAGGAATGAGTCTTCACATATGGGTATGTCGGTACTGACGGAGCCTGTGCGGGAACGCTCCCCAGCGTCCAATCAGAAAGCTTTTGGGAGCATACCACAGTGCCTGCGTGCTGCCTTCCCGCTTTTCCAACTGTCTCTCCTCAGTTGTTGGTTTTCCGTGGAGCCAGCAGGTCGTGTTCCTGTCACCGCAGAAGAATTTCCTTATTTTTTCTTTATTTCTTTTCTGTCGCGTCTGCCTTCCTTGATGCTTTACCGGTACCGCCGGTTCTTATTCTTATCTTTTTTTTTTAAAAAAAAGACCTTTTTTCCATTTATTTTTCTTCAGGTGTACTTCAGTTTTGGGCCTTAGGCCCAAAACCCTTTTCCTTAAATATGGAAAAGCCTGCCTCAAGATTTAAGAAGTGCACAAAATGTGGCGGTACTATCTCCGTCACAGACACTCATGACTGGTGTCTAAAGTGTTTAGGCTCTCACCATTCCTTTGAAGATTGTGTGTCCTGTTCCATGATGTCTCAGAGAGGTCTACGGAACCGAGCTGCCAAGCTCAGTACCCTGTTTCCCTCTGATGCAGCTTCGGTGGCATCAACGTCTTCCAGGGCTTCTTCCTCACATGGATCTCAGGTAACTGAACATAAATCCAGCCGGTCCTCGAAGGGCAAATCTCCTTCTAAGGATCGAGATGCCCCTGGCCTTGCCCTCGGATTCTGCACCGGCAAAATGGCGGGAGGCTTCGGCTTCTAAAGCATCATCGGGGTTCCAGGATGATCTAGATGGCGTGGCCTCAACAGATCTCCTGGTGCCATGCTCTGGGGTACCGGTGGCTTCCACCGGTACCGACTTCCAGGCATTGGCGGTGTCGATGGATCAGAGGATTCTGTCCATCGAACGCAGTCTGGCGGCTTTCCCTGTGGCATTGACGCCCGTGGTACCGCAACAGACTACTCAGCCGGTGCAGGCTCCGGTATCGCCATCGGCTCCGATTCCAGTACCGGTGGTATCGACATTGGCATCGGTGTCAGCTATGCCAGTACTCTGCCCTCTGCAGCCCTCCGGTACCGAGATCCCAGTCGGTACGGGTATCAGGCTTTGCAAGAGCATCCCGACAGACGATACTTCGATTCCTCCGACTCTGAGGATTCTGAAGAGTCTGTCGATGCAGCGATGCTTCTTCCACAGGAGGAGTCCTCTCCTAAACGAAGGATGTCTCCTCCAGAGGACTTGTCTTTTCAAGACTTTATCAGAGAGGTGGCTCGGGGCCTCTCTATTACAGTAGCCCCAGAGTCAGAGCCAAGAGCTAAGGAGTTAGATATTCTACAATATCCTAAAACTCCTAAGGAGGCAGCTACTTTGCCTATTCATGAGATTCTGTATGATCTCATGTTAAGGATGTGGGAAGCCCCTCTAACCACCTCGCCTCATTCTCGCAGGTTGGACACCATGTATCGTGTCCCTCCTTGTCCTGGTTTCCATAAAACTCAGCTTCCTCACCACTCTATTGTGGTTGAGTCTGCAATGAAAAAGATTAGAAGTACCAAGAGACATGCCTCTAATCCTCCAGGACGTGAATATAGAACCCTGGATGCTTTTGGTGGAAGAGTCTTCCAAGCTTCCATGCTTGCTGCGAGAATTAATTCTTATAGTCTCTACATGGGAATGTTCTTAAAAGAAGTCACTGACCATTTGCTGACTTTAAGTCCTTTTATGTCTTACAGTAAAAGGCAAGAATTTCTCTCTTGGCTCAAACATGCCCAGGATATCTCCAAATTCTCCAACCATGCAGCTTTTGACTCCTTTGAATGCGTAAGCAGAGCCTCAGCTGTAGCTATAGGTGCACGTAGGATTGCTTGGCTTCAAGCATCTGATTTGGAGACCTGGGTCCAAGATGAATTGGGAAATATCCCTTGTACAGGTGAGAATCTGTTAAAGATTGGCAAGCAAAAGCCAATCAAATGGATGCTGAAAATTCTGCTTTGGATAGACTATCCAAATCTACTGCTGCTCCTGCTAGGAAAAGATTGTTCAAGAAAACACCTTTTTCTAAAAAGACAAGATCCTATCCTGCTTATAGTCAGAGAGCATCTTCTGCAGCTCAGTTTCCTTCCAAACGTCAGCAATCCTCCAAACAGACCAAGGCAAAGGCTGCGAGGCCTGCTCCAGCCCAGCAATCTCAGCCCCCTCAGGGCCTTTGACTCTCTGCTAGAGAACTTAGCCTTCCTGGCTCTAGAAGGACCAGAGCCTTCCACCATTCCAGGAAGGTTATGTCACTTTGCTCCCAGATGGGGGCAAATCACAGCAGAGCATTGGACACACTCATAAGAGGGGTACAAACTTCATTTTTCCAGCTTGCCCCCTCTCACAAAAGTGCACCAGTTAAATTCTCCAACCTCCCTCCTCAGCCTGTTAGGACAGGAGGTTGCCACTCTTCTAGCCCAGGGGGCAATAGAGGAAGTGCCTTATCAACAGGGCACAGGGTTCTACTCCCCCTATTTTCTTATCCCAAAGAAAACAGGGGGCTTCAGACCCATTTTAGATATGAGAGTTGAACAGATTCCTAGTCAAAGAGAAATTCAAGATGTTTTCTCTAGGAACTCTGCTGCCATACCTTCAGAGTCAGGATTGGCTTTGTTCTCTAGGTCTCAAGGATGCGTACACTCATTTTCTCATCCATCCAACTCACAGAAGGTTCCTTCGGTTCCTTTTCCAGGAGAAGCACTATCAATACAGAGTGCTCCCCTTTGGCCTGGCCTCTGCACCAAGGGTGTTCACGAAATGCATGGCAGTGGTAGCTGCTTTTCTGCGCACCCTGGGAATATTTGTCTTCCCTTATCTGAACGACTGGCTCATTCGAGCTCCCACTCAATCAGAGGCCAAGACTGCTCTAACCTGCACAATGCGTATCCTTCAATATTTAGGGCTGGTAATAAACATCCCAAAATCCAATTTGATCCCTACTCAGTCCCTGGAGTTTATAGGGGAGCTACTGGATACCACAAAGGCAAGGGCCTATATCCCCCAGGCCCGTTGCCTTCGCTTGACGCAGTTAGCTTCTCAAGCAGAGTCAAAACCCCTTCTAACTGCTCGAGAACTGTTACAGTTGCTAGGCCACATGGCATCCACCGTTCATGTGGTACCATATGCTCGCCTTCACATGAGAGCAGCTCAGTGGACTTTATCCACCCAATGGACTCAGGCATTAGGCTGCCTGTCAGACAAAATAGCAAACACAAGTCGCCTCATTTTGTCCCTCCAGTGGTGGAAGTCCCCTCAGAACCTGTTACTGGGGTGTCCTTTTCAACAGCCTCTACCCCAGGCAACTCTTACAAAAGATGCTTCTCCAATGGGCTGGGGAGCTCATCTTCAGGACCTCTCCTCCCAGGGCATCTGGTCCCCATAGGAGACTTGTCTACATATCAGTCTCTTAGAACTCAGAGCAATCTTCCTTGCTCTGCGAGTTTTCCATTAGCCACGACAAGTGTGGTACCCTCTGCTTCTACATCTCTCTGAAGCTCCCTCCCTAGAGTTAGGATCTGCTCCAGACCTCCTCTCTCAGGAGGATGGAACGTTATGGCACCCCAATCCCCAGTCTCTGCATCTCAGGGCTTGGTTGCTGAAGGCCTAGATCTCCAGGATCTTCCTCTTTCTCAACAAGTGAAAGATGTTCTTTATGCTTCCAGAAAACCTTCCACTAGACGTTATTACGCCTTCAAGTGGAAAAGGTTTACCATCTGGTGTTCTGGAAAGGGTCTTAACCCCTGTTCAATACCTCTGGAATCGTTGCTAGAGTATCTCCTGCATCTGTCTAATGCAGGCCTTAAGACAAATTCAGTAAGAGTCCATTTGAGTGCTATTGCAGCTTCCCTCAAGCCTCTAAATGGACAACCTGTTTCCTCTCATCCCCTTGTAGCAAGGTTCATGAGAGGCCTCCTTTTAACAAAGCCTCCCATTAGACCACTTCCGGTGGCATGGGACTTAAATTTGGTTCTTGGTCAGCTTATGAAGCCGCCTTTTGAACCTTTAGCTACTACCTCCTTGAAATACCTTTCTTGGAAGGTTATCTTTCTCATTGCAATCACATCAGCACACCGCATCAGTGAATTGCAAGCACTAGTAGCTAATCCACCTTATACATGATTCCATCATGACAAGGTGGTCCTTAGGACTAATCCACACTTTATGCCTAAGGTGGTCTCGTCTTTTCACCTCAAACAAGAGGTCTACCTACCTGTCTTTTTTCGAGGGCCTCATGCATCGTGCAGAGAGGAATCTTCATACCCTGGACTGTAAAAGAGCTCTAGCTTTTTACTTAGAGGACACAACATAGAAAGTCGTCTCAACTCTTTGTTGCTTTTGATCCTTCTCATTTGGGACAACCAGTCTCCAAGAGAACACTTTCCAACTGGATTGCCCAATGTACTTTTTTCGCCTATCAGAGCAAGAACATTTCTCTGGAGAGCCATGGCAGCCTCAGTGGCTCACCTGAACTCTGTTTCTATCGACATCTGTCGAGCAACCACTTGGGCCTTGGTTCATACCTTCACAGCCCATTACTGTTTGGACAAGTACTCCTGCAGGTATGCCTTGTTTGGTCAGGCTGTTCTCAAACACCTGTTCCATACTTAATCAACTCCTACCCACCATCCCTCAGGGGATGCCAGAGATCCAGGTGGGGAAGTGTAGCCCTGTCCCAGGGACACACAACTTATGGGCTCTCTCCCTGGCATCAAAAGCTAGGGAGTCCCCATATGTGAAGACTCATTCCTGCTTGTTCCTGGAGATAGCACAGTTACTTACCTGTAACAGGTGATCTCTGGGAACAGCAGGAATAAGTCTTCACAACCCACCCACCTCCCCTAGGAGTTGTCTCTCTTTCTCTCTCTATCTCTCTTCCTTTCCCTCTCTCTCCCTCTGTCTCAGCTATAAAACTCAACTGAGGAGAGACAGTTGGGAAGGCAGCACGCAGGCGCTGTGGGATGCTCCCAAAAGCTTTCTGATTGGACGCTGGGGAGCGTTCCCGCGCAGGCTCCATTGGTACCGACGTACCCATATGTGAAGACTTATTCCTGCTGTTCCCAGAGATCACCTGTTACAGGTAAGTAACTGTGCTTTATGGCACAGGCCTCCATATTAACGTTTGGGGCATGGAAAGCATGCTAACATAGTGGTGGTGCACCTAATGCATCATGGTTTTGCGGTGCGACACCATAGTGCCCTTTAGTAAAAAGAACCCTTCAGTGTTAGAATACAGAGTAATTTTTAGAGTTTATAAATCATTCTGTGTTTAACTCCTACCGACCCCAGGCACATTTTTTTTTTCATTTTTAGACTGTCTTTAAGCAGAAAATAAGTTAATTAGGGATTCAGATAAAGAAGAGAGTAAGCCTTATCTAACAGATTAATTGTAGTCACCAAACAAGTCATTGACTAACCAAATAAATCTAAAAGACTTTATATAAGTTCTACAGCCCCTTCTTCCTTAGTAACTTCAACTAGCAGCAATGCTAGAATGCAAAGAGCAGTCCAGCAACAAAGTCGAGGCCCCCCAGTGGCTTGTTCTAAGTGCCACATTTGTGATTTACCAGTTGGTGAGAGGTGGTATATATGCCTCTATGCAAAGAGCTTCTGGCCTTCAGAGAATGAGTCCTATCTCTGGAGGCTAGAGTGGCAGAAAGTCGCTTTTATAGAAGAGACCTACAGGGTCCCATCTCCAGCCTGGTAGCCCCTTGCTGCCTTGGAGAAGCAAGGTCACCTTGATATGGCAGCAAGTGATTCTGCAGTTAAGACCTGTCTCCACTAGCTGTTGGCCTCCAAGGGCTTGTGCCCAGAAGGGAAGGATTAGAATGACCATTACAGTTCTCAATTCAAACATTAGGAATGTAGCTAGTGGGGACTGATAGGCGTGAGGGTGACCTGCTAAATTGCTTGACTGGTGGACCACCTGTGACACCTAGATAGGATTCTAGACAGTGCTGCAGAGGAGCTAGCTGTCCTGGTACATATGGATTCCAAAAGCTAAATTTAGGATTTTAGATAAAAGGTTGAAATCCAGAATCTTCAGGGTAGCATTCTCGGAAATGCTTCACAATTGTGAGCAGTATCCAAGAGGCAGCCAGAGCTCTGGATTCTCAATGCATTGCTAAGAAGATAGGGCAGAGAAAAGGACTTTAGATTTGTTAGGAACTGGATAGCGTTTTGAAGAAGGGGAGCCTATTTTGGGAAGATGGGTGCTTCAGCCAGAATGAAACCTAGCTGCAAGTGCTAACATTTGAAAGGAGATCGAGTAGTTTTTAAACTAGAGCATGGGTGAAGGATAGTTGCTCAGCAGTGCATGGCTCAGAGAGAGAGCTTTTGAAAGATACTAACAAAACAGGAAAATTTAGAGCATCCTGATAGGCTGTAATAAAAGCAAAAGTAGCCTAGGTGACATTAAGTAAAGAGCAGTCATAGTTGAACGATTCCAAATTATCCCTGTCAGCTGCTAGATAGGCTGTACATGCAAACAAAAAGCATACTTTGAAATGTCTGTATGCAAATAGGAGGAGTCTAAAAAAATTATGATGGGAGAGTTAAAATGTATAGCACTGAACGAAGAGGTAGACCTAATTGGCATCTCGGAGATCTGGTGGAAGGAGGGTAACCAATGGGATGCTGATATATTGCAATGATAGCACCATCCTTTAGCCTATTACAAATAGTGAAGATCAAATTGGTTGGAGTCAAGCAGGATAAACGTTCTGTAGAGAACAAAAAATGCATTGTGAAATTTTTATGGATAGAAAACTCTGTATGTAATGGAGAAGAACATAGTGACGGGTATCTGCCTGGCCAGAAGCTAATAAATTTGGCAACAAAATGAGCGATTTCAGTTACCATAATATTGACTGAGTAAACATCATATCCAGATATGCTAGGGAGGTGAAGTTTCTAAATTCAGAAAATGAATGTCATGGTGCACATAGTCCAGGAACTGACAAACCTGGTCCTAAATCTAATCCTGGTGGAATGCAGTATTTGTTCAAGAGGTAACTGTAACTGGCCCACTTGATGATGATCAGAATATGAACAAATTTCACTTAATAACGAAGTAAAGCATAAAGCAGGGGTTCTCAACCCTGTCCTCGGGACCCACCTAGCCAGTCGGTTTTTCAGGATAACCACAATGAATATGTATGAGAGAGATTTGCATACACTTCCTCCATTATATGCAAATCTCTTCTATGCATATTCATTGTGGTTATCCTGAAAACCCAACTGGCTAGGTGGGTCCCGAGGACTGGGGTGAGAACCCCTAGCATAAAGGAACACTAGTATATTGACCTTTAACTTGGAAAGGGAGCTTATGATAAAATAAGGAAAACGGTTAGAAAAAATTTGAAAGGAACAGGCAAAAAGGTAAAGGGGGTTATTTTAGATGCTCTATTTGCGATGTATAGGTGTATAAGCAGCCATATACATGTAAATCATAGCCTCATGTAAACGGCCATTTTAAAAAGGGTGAAATATTTACATGTGGATGACTGCATCAGGCCCAAAGTAGACAGCGGTGTATCGGAGGCCTGGGCACGACAAAAATCTAGAAACGGAGAAAAATGATGACAGAACATACAGCCTATCCAGTCCACCCATTCATATCAACTAATAATCTACAGTTCCTTCTTAGTAAGTATGGGCATAGTTGTGTTGGTTTAAATATCCCTATTCCCCTGAAAACTTTAAATAGCTCAACAAATCATTATAGCTAAAATGCAGACAACAGCCCAGCAGCGAGATGTGGGCTATCCAGTCTTTCACACTGAATGTTACATAGAAAAGGTTTTAGATAGCGCTGGGGAGAAGCCTGCTGTCTTGGTACATGTTGGTACCAATGACATAGGAAAGTATGCTAAGACGTTCTGGGAGAAGGTTTGAAATCCAGACCTTCTGGGGTAGCATTCTCAGAATTGATTCTCTTTCCACACACAAGAACCAAGAAGCACACAGAGCTCTGGAGTCTCAATGTGTGGATGAGATGATGGTATAGGGAGGATGAGGGTCTTAGATTTGTTAGGGACTGGGCAACATTCTGGGGGAGGGGGGATTTTCTTAAAGGATGGACTCCATCTTAACCAGGCAGCTGACATTAACCTTTAAAAAGGAGAGAGAGCAACATTTAAACTAGATAACACCTGGAATGACAGTGGGGGGTATACTGCTCTATCTCCAGGAACAAGCAGGAATGAGTCTTCACATATGGGTACGTCGGTACCGACGGAGCCTGCGCGGGAACGCTCCCCAGCTTCCCAAAAAGGAAAGCTTTTGGGAGCATCCCACAGCGCCTGCGCGCTGTCTTCCCGCCTTTCCTAACCAGCTCTCCTCAGTTCTTCTTTGCCGCGGAGCCAGCAGGTCAAGCCCTGCCACCGCTGAAGAAGTTCTTTTATTTTATTTTATTTCTTTGGTCGCGTGTCTGCCTTCTCCGACTCCGGACCGGTACCGCCGGTCTTTTTTCTTTCTTTTAAAAAAAAAAAAAAAAAAATATCTATACTTTCCTCACTTAGTGTATTTTTCTTCTTGGGCCTCAGGGCCCACAAGAAAATTTCCCTCATGGAAAAACCAGCCTCCGGGTTCAAAAAATGCACTAAGTGTAGCGGTACTATTTCTGCTACAGATACCCATGAATGGTGTCTTAAATGTTTGGGTCCTGAACACTCCATTCCGGATTGTCCGTCCTGTTCTCTAATGTCTAAACGGGGTTTACAGAACCAAGCAGCTAAGCTCCATGTGCTGTTTCCCACTGATGCAGGGTCGGTAGCATCGACATCTTCCAGGTCTTCTTCTCCTGATGGATCTCAGGTAACCAAACATAAACCTAGCAGGTCCTCGAAGGGTAGATCTCCCTCTAAGCATCGAGATGCCTCCGGGCTTGCCCTCGAGGATCCTGCACCAGCAAAACAACCCCGGCGGGAAGCTCTGGCTTCCAAAGCTCCTCTTATGGGGTTACAGGTTGACATCGATGGCACGGCCTCGACCGATCACCTGTTAGAATGTTCTGGGGTACCGGCACAATCTCCCGGTACCGATTTCCAGGCATTCATGGCGTCGATGGATCAGAATGTTCTGTCCATGCAGCGGGCTATCGCGGCCTTCATTCAAGCTGCAACGCCGATGGTACCACAACGAACTCCGTTGTCGATATCGGCTCCGGTACCGGCACCAGCGCCGATACCGGTACCGACTGCATCGACATCGACCAGGATACCGGCTGCATCGGTTCCTTGTCCAGGGCTACTTCTCGGTACCGATCCGGTACCGAGGACGCCCGATGTCGATACCGCTCGATACGCGTATCGAGCGTTAGAAGAGCACCCTGACAGGCGATACTTCGATTCCTCTGGTGATTCCGATTCATCGGATGAGTCTCCTGAAGTATCCATAGCCCTTCCCGAGGAGCCTTCTTCTCCAAAAAGAAGAATGTCTCCTCCAGAGGACTTGTCCTTTCAAGACTTCATAAGAGAAGTAGCTAAAGGACTTTCTATTTCAGTAACCTCTGAATCAGAGCCTAGAGCAAAAAAATTAGGAGCCTTAGAGTATCCTAAAATATCTAGAGAGGCAGTCACCTTACCAATTCATGAGATTCTTTATGAACACATGATTGATTTATGGGAGACTCCTCTCACTCTCTCTCCTCATTCTCGCAGATTGGGCACTATGTATCGTGTCCCTCCTTGTCCTGGATTTCAGAAAACTCAGCTTCCTCACCATTCCATTGTGGTGCAGTCAGCTATGAAGAGGATAAAGAGTAAAAAGAGACACTCTTCTGCTCCTCCAGGAAGAGAATGCAGGACCTTGGATGCTTTTGGTAGGAAAATCTTCCAAGCCAGTATGCTTATTGCCAGAATCAACTCATATAGCCTTTACATGGGTATGTTTCTAAAAGAAGTTGTACAAAAACTGCATAACTTCCTCTCTTTTCTTCCAGAAGATAAAAGGGATGAATTCCTCATTTGGCTTAAGCATACTCAAGACATTTCAAAGTTTTCCAACAGGGCAGCTTTTGACTCCTTTGAAGGTGCCAGTAGAGCCTCAGGCATTGCCATAGCTGCTCGCAGAATTGCTTGGCTCCAGGCTTCTGATTTAGAACCCTGGGTTCAAGATGGCTTAGGAAATCTGCCCTGTACAGGTGAAAATCTATTTGGCAAAGAGTGGCAAATAAAAGCCACTCAAATGGATGCAGAAAACGCTGCTCTGGATAGACTTTCAAAGTCAACCTCCATTCCTGCCAAGAAAGACTTTCAAAAAGTCTTTTTTTCAAAAAGGGCAGATTTCCTTCTACTTCTGGCCAACAATCTTCTACAGGTCGTTTTGCCACTAAGCATCAGCAACCTAAGCAGGCCAGGCCTAAGCCTAAAGGGGCTGCTGCAACTCAGCAGTCCCAACCCCCTCAGGGCTTTTGACTTGATGCTAGAGAACTTAGCCTTTCTGGCTCTACAACAGCCAGAGCCTCTCACCATTCCAGGAAGGTTAACTCATTTTGCTCCCAGATGGGAGCAAATCACATCAGAGCAGTGGACCCTCTCCATCATAAAAGAGGGCTACAAACTTCATTTCTCAGACCTTCCTCCCCACACCATGGTGAGACACTTCAATTCTCCCACATCTCTTCTCGACCTTCTAGGTCAAGAGGTAACTACCCTTCTTGCCCAAGGGGCAATAGAAGAAGTTCCTCTTCTTCATCAAGGGTCATGGTTCTACTCCCAGTATTTTCTCATTCCAAAGAAGACAGGGGGATACAGACCCATCTTAGATCTCAGAGAATTGAACAAATTTCTATGCAAGGAGAAGTTCAAGATGCTTTCTCTGGGCACTCTCCTTCCATACCTTCAAACTCAGGATTGGCTTTGTTCTCTAGATCTCAAGGATGCGTACACACATGTCCTCATCCATCCCTCTCACAGAAGATTCCTACGGTTTCTTTTCCAAGGAAAACATTACCAATACAGAGTCCTTCCTTTCGGTCTGGCCTCTGCTCCAAGAGTGTTCACCAAATGCATGTCAATAGTTGCTGCATTTCTACGCACTCTGGGAATATTTGTCTTCCCATACCTGGACGACTGGCTCATCCGAGCTCCATCTCAGTCAGAGGCCCAGATTTCCCTGGACTGCAGAAGGCGCATTCTGCAGTACCTGGGACTTGTGGTAAACCTCCCAAAGTCTCAGCTCACCCCTACTCAGTCCCTAGAATTCATAGGGGCCTGGTTGGATACCACTACTGCAAGGGCCTACCTTCCTCAGGCCCGTTGCCAACGTCTAGTGCAGTTAGCCTCCCAGATTCAGTCAAAGAGCCACTTAACTGCCCGGGAGATGCTACAACTGCTAGGCCACATGGCTTCCACAGTACATGTGGTACCCTATGCTCGCCTACACATGAGAGCAGATCAGTGGACTTTGTCCACCCAGTGGACTCAAGCTTCAGGAGCTCTCTCAGACCAAATAGCAACCACCAAACGTCTTTTGGTCTCTCTAATGGTGGATGTCCACTCAGAATTTGTTGCTGGGGTCCCCCTTCCAACAGTTGTTGCCCGAAGCAACCCTCACAACAGATGCCTCCCAAACAGGTTGGGGAGCCCATCTACAGGACCTCTCCACTCAAGGCACTTGGTCCCCACAGGAGACCTCTCTTCATATCAACCACTTGAAGCTTCGGGCAGTTTTTCTAGCTCTCAAGGTCTTTCATACCCTCCTCAGCTACAAGACAGTCCTCATTCATACGGACAATCAAGTAGCCATGTTTTACATAAACAAACAAGGAGGAACTGGCTCTCTGTCATTTTGCAATAAAGCTTTAAGATTATGGGCCTTCGCCAGAGAGCATCAAATCCATCTCCTGGCAGACAGACTCAGTCGAGTTCTGCTTCCACACGAATGGTCCCTGCACATGGATAAGGTACTCAGAATCTTCCAAGAATGGGGAACCCCGGACATAGACCTCTTTGCAAGTCTGTGGAATGCCAAACTTCCCCAGTTCTGTTCCAGAATTCCGTGTCAAGGAGTTCAGGCCAAGGATGCTTTCCTCCTTCATTGGGGTCAGGGCTTCCTGTATGCCTTTCCACCCATTCCCTTGATTCCCAAGACTCTATTCAAACTCCAGAGGGATCAAGGATCTATCTCCTCATAGCTCCACGCTGGACACGCCAAGTGATACCCTCTACTTCTACATCTCTCCCAAGCCCCCTCCCTGGACTTGGGAGCTGCTCCAGACCTGTCCCAGGAGGAAGGGACTTTGTGGCACCCAAACCCCAAGTCCCTACACCTCAGAGCTTGGTTACTGAAGGCCTAGACCTTCAAGACTGGAATCTTTCTCAACAAGTGAAGGATATCCTCCATGCTTCCAGAAAACCTTCCACCAGACGTTCTTATGCTTTTAAATGGAAGAGGTTTTCCATTTGGTGTGCTGAAAAGGGTCTTGACCCTCTAGCACTACCTTTAAATTCTCTGTTAGACTATCTCCTGCATCTTTCCAATGCAGGCCTTAAAACAAATTCAGTAAGAGTCCATTTGAGTGCTATTGCAGCATCCCTTAAGCCCATCAATGGACAACCTATTTCCTCTCATCCTCTCATTGCAAGATTCATGAGAGGCCTAACTTTAACTAAACCTCCCATTAGGCCTCCTCCGGTGGCATGGGACTTAAATTTGGTTCTTGGTCAGCTTATGAAGCCACCATTTGAACTCTTAGCCACTACCTCCTTGAAATTCTTTCCTGGAAGGTTATTTTCCTCATTGCCGTCACTTCTGCTCGCCGCATCAGTGAACTGCAGGCCTTAGTGGCTAATCCACCTTATACAAGGTTCCATCATGATAAGGTAGCCCTTAGGACAAATCCACACTTTATGCCTAAAGTGGTCTCACCTTTTCATCTTAATCAAGAGGTATATTTACCTGTCTTTTTTCCAGCTCCTCATGCAACCAGTGCAGAGAAGAATCTTCATACTCTGGATTGTAAAAGAGCTCTTGCTTTTTACTTACAAAGGACACAGCAACATAGAAAGTCTTCCCAGCTTTTTGTTGCTTTTGATCCTTCTCATTTGGGACTTCAAGTCTCTAAGAGAACACTGTCCAATTGGATTGCTCAGTGTATTTCTTTCGCCTACCAGAGTAAGAACCTTTCTCTGGAGAGCCATGTCACGGCTCATAATGTGAGGGCCATGGCCACCTCTATGGCTCATCTAAATTCTGTGTCCATCGACCAGATCTGTCGAGCAGCCACCTGGGCCTCGGTTCATACCTTCACAGCCCATTACTGCTTGGACAGTGACTCCCGCCGGGGAGCCTTGTTTGGTTAGGCTGTCCTCAAACACCTGTTCCATTCTTAAACAACTCCTACCCTCCTTCCCTGGATGGATGCCTGAGATCCATAGGAGGACGTAGAACCTTTCCCAGGGTCTCATATCCTTGGGGATCTCCCAGGCATCTTAGCTAGGGAGTCCCCATATGTGAAGACTCATTCCTGCTTGTTCCTGGAGATAGCACAGTTACTTACCTGTAACAGGTGATCTCTGGGAACAGCAGGAATAAGTCTTCACAACCCTCCCACCTCCCCTAGGAGTTGTACCTCTTTTCTATCTTTCCTCTCTCTCTCTATTGTCTCAGCTTTAAACTCGAACTGAGGAGAGCTGGTTAGGAAAGGCGGGAAGGCAGCGCGCAGGCGCTGTGGGATGCTCCCTAAAGCTTTCATTTTTGGGAAGCTGGGGAGCATTCCCGCGCAGGCTCTGTCGGTACCGACGTAGCCATATGTGAAGACTTATTCCTGCTGTTCCCAGAGATCACCTGTTACAGGTAAGTAACTGTGCTTTGCCTGGCCAGAATGAGCAGACTAGACAAAATGCTAATAAAATTAGGGAAACTAACAAAATTTCCATCTCGTCCTGCTAGACTAGCCCAGAAAGTGGGTTGTATTCCCTACCAGCAAGACTGGTGGAGATGGACATTGGAAATCCCAGGTTTCAATGACATCACTTCCATGCCTCTATCAGCCTGAGCCACTAGAGGGCACCTCGGTATTCTGTCTCCATCAGATGGTGATCAGGTTTTCTTCAGAACTGAGAAAATCCAAACAATTGAAAAGAAAAAATTGATTCATGAATGACCACCTTGAGGCTGACTCTCTCTCTTGTGTGATTGTGGGAGGCTCCACTAGACTAAGGTCTTTTTGGTAGCCAAAGGAGGAGAGAAAATTTGGTTCAGCTCTACATTCTTATGGAGTGGAGGAGTGGCCTAGTGGTTGGGGCAAGGTACTTCAGGCCGGAAGGTCAGGGGTTCAAATCCCACTAGAGGACAGCAACCTTGGGCCGGAAGGACTGGGGTTTCTGGTCCCACAGGTGCTCCTTGTGGTCTTGGGCAAGCCACTTAACCCTCCATAGCCCATGTTCCCTGTAAAATAGTTATCTCCAAGTTATAATGCCCTGGTCAATGTAATTTCAGTTTGTTCAATGAAAACCGCACTGATGCAGAATAGCACAGTATATAAGAGAATGTAAATAAATAAATTATGATAAGGGTCTAGTGAGCAGCCAGAAAAGTGGAAGGATTTGGAAGCGATCAGCAGACTCGCACAACCTTAACACCCCCCTCCTTCCTCCTCTGCACCCCCTCCCCCGGCCCCTGATCTCCCTGAAGACACCTCAGAAGTATGTGGTTCTAAGCCTGTTAAGAAAACAAAGAAAGAAAGAAACGGTGGCTGGAGAGTAGCACTGAACCTGGCATGGTTTTCCCTGCTTGAGGCTCTCAGAGGTGAATACCAGGGCTTGTGCACTTGTCCATTTTGAGGTGTAAGTCGGGGTGGACCACAGGTGACTGTTGGCTTCCTGCCATTTTCCAGCATGCGCTGTTAATGTTTTCTGCCTTTGCATGCCTTGCACCCAAGCGATCCCAGCCCAGCATGCAGTCTGCCTGAGCAGCTTCAACGTGCATTCTCCCCAAGCTTCCATAATGCACAATCATGTACGCACTCCGTCAGTGTGCGCCTTTGGGACTACATAGCCTTAGTGTGCACAAAGTTTTGCATCGCCTTAACTTTTTATGCCTTTTTTCAGGATGTGTTGCTTTACCTATGGGCCTCCAAGCGAAGAAACTATGGGCCTGTCCCCCTTCCAACAGAGGGATTTAGTTGGCCTGGCTTATACCACCTTAAGGTAGGAAGCAACTGATGATGCTGTGGGTAAGAATCATAGGCCTGCCTTGAGTTTCTCTGCGCTTCTGGCCTCTGTCCCCTTCTTCAGAGGGCTCAGCTCCAGCTGTGTCCCCTGTGTTGGGGATCATTCACAGGGAGCTCTTTCTTTGGCAAGCCTGGTCTTTGGCATGGAAACTCAGACCCTGCAGTTTTTGGATTCCCTTGAGCTCAGTTACATTAGGGAAGGGCAGAGTGTAGCAGCCCAGCTTGAGTGCCTCCTAAGCGACCCAGATGAAGGTTGCCTTGTGGAGATGTGAGTTGGCTGTGGTCTGTCTGAGACTTGGGCTTCAGGGCTGGTTCAGATGTTTTGGTTGAGGAGTCTGATGCAAAAAAAAAAAAAAAGGTGTTTTCTCTGTCAGGTTCAGGGGTTCATGTGGAGGCTGGCATTTTCCACCAGTCCTGGAAGGGAAATCTGGCAGCATATATTGCTCGAGTTTCCTCCACCTGGAATGTGACTGATGTTCCAATGCTAGAGCTGGGGGCTGTAGGTTCCTTGCTTCTATAGACGGTGTGGATATTCAAGGCAGTCTTCTGTTTCTGTTAACAATCCATAACATGTTATGGTTGGAAAGGGTCCTTACTGATTTCCCATCTAGGAGGATAAAGGCGTGTAAAGGGATGTGAGTTTCCCTCGAGAGGAGTGTCGCATGGTCTGGCCTGCGCAAGGTGGAGGTGGAAGTCACAGCAGTCACGAAGTGGGTCTCCACTCCCGTGGAAGTCTGATTGGCTTTGAAAGGCACTATAGATAGAAAGATTGATTCTCTGCTGAAGAGCCAGTTTACAGCAGCAGCTGCTATACGCCAGTTGGCAGTGTGTGCAGACCTGATGCCTCAAGCGCTGCTCCTATGAATTCAGTCTCTCCCACTGGATAAGGCTACCTCTCCTTTGGAGTCAGCTCTACCTTCCTTCTAATGCCATGTATGTTCTAGCCCACTTGGCTAGGGATATTGCCCGGCGGTGATGTGGCATTGCTTATGGCTTCGCCACTGGGAGCGGGTACATCCTCCAAAGCCTGGCTAACTCAACTGGCCTAACAGATGTTTCCCTTGTTGGTGAAGGACTTGGCTGAGGCAGAGTCTTATTGCCTTCCAGTGGATAGACCAAAAGGGCTTGTGGAGCAAGTGGGGTCTTTTCCCTCTTTGGCATATGCCCCATCCATTGCGGGCGCGCTGGACTGACTGGGTCTTGGGAGTCCTGGCGTTCCATCCTGGAAAGCCCTTCTTATTTACTTCTGGATTTTGGATCTGTAATTAGACCTTTCAGTGGGGCTTGTGGGCCCAGAGACACTGTTCCCTTCAGAGGGGGTACCTCACGTTCATCACTATGTAGATTTTGGGGCCCATTCACGAATGTCACCAGGTTCAGTCCTGGCCAAGGCAATGCCTGCTATATGTGCTTCTTCCATGACTGCTGTTGGTATATGGGCTATGGAAAATAGAACAGTAACCAGGCTGGATTGTTCTAGTGGTGCTGGGTTGGATGAGACCGTGGGTTAGGGACCTGATGTGGTTACTCCTCTTCTGCCCCATTTCGGGGTCGGTTGCATCAGGGGTCTTTTTTCCTGGATGACCTGGTTCCCTTCTTGTTTACGGCTTGGCTCTTGAGGGGAATCAGCTGACATGTAAGCACTATTCTCCTGTAGTAGTTTCTGCTCTATTCTGAACCTAGAAGGGTTATACCAACCTGGTGTATGTGCAAGTCTAGTATCTCTGAGGTGGGTGCAGCATATGACAGAATGTTCTAAATCTGCCAAGGTGCTGGTTTTGTTAGTCTTCTGCAGGACGGTCTGGGAAAGGATTTTTCCCTTACCTCCCGGAAAGTCCAGGTGACAACCTTGTCCTGTTTCAGAGGTCCAGTGACTGAAAAGTCTCCAGCCTTGCACCTTGATGATTCAAGTTTTCTTCAAGGGGTTTAGTATTTGTGCCCCCTCCACTCTGGTCATTTATCCCTTCCTGGGATCTCTCTATGGTGTTCAGGATCCTGGTTGGAGCCCTTTGAGCCTCTGAAGCATGCTACTCTGGAGGGCTTGACTCTCAAGACTGTGTGGGTTTTGGTCAAGATTTGTTCATCAAGGCAGATTTCTGAGCTGCAGGCTCTGACTTGCAGGGATCCATATTTGTCCCTTTCTCAGGAGGGTGTTTCCATTTGGCCTGTGCCCTCCTTTTTGCCCAAAACGATATCGCCCTTTAAGGTGAACCAGGTGATTTGCTTGCCCTCCTTTAAGGTGCAGTATAGAGGAAAGGATAAGGATCTTCGCCTTGTGGCTGTCCAGAGGGTACTTATCTGGGATTTGGAAGTTATGAATTCCTTCTGTATTTCCAATCATCTTTTTGTGCTGTTTGCTGGCCCACATAAGGGCGTTGTGGCAGTCAAGCCTTCCTTGGGGTGCTGGATCAAGGAGGCAATTGCCTCAGCATATCTCTGATGGCACTGGCTCATTCCAGAGGGTTTATGCACCCATTCTGCTCGTCTACAGGCGTCGTCATATGTGGAACGTAGTTCAGTAGCCCCTTTAGACAGTCAAATGGCAATGTAGGCATCACTTTCCACTTTTTGTGGAGCATTACTGCTTGGATTTCCACACTTGAGTGGACATGGCCTTTGACTCAAGTTTGAGCTGTTGTGTTGTCGTCTTGCCTAGTGGAGGCATAGCTTTGGGGCATCCCATTTGTCTGGACTGTTCTAGCAGGATGATATGAAAGGTGACATTTTACTTACCAGATGTTTTTTCTTTGGGTCCTGCTAGACCAGACCAGGATCCATCCCTAGAACTGTGTTTGGTCTGTTATGTTGTGGCAATACCTTGGTCTGCTATGATTTGTTTGGCTCTGCAGGTCTCTCCTGTACATAGGTTTTCTATTTGATTCATCATTGTTGCCCATGTTAAGGTTGTGTGAGATTTGCCATGCTTTCGTATATACTTTGGGATGAATACTGAGTTGCTCTCTAGTGGCTCAGGCTGGTAGATGCATGGGAATGCTGTCATTGAAACCTGGGCATTTCATTGGCTGTCTGTCTCCACTATATCTGCTGGTAGGGGAACATGACCCTCTTGTCTGGACTAGTCTAGCAGGATTCAAGAAAAGGGAGGAATGGCCTAGTGGTTGGGACAAGCCACCTCCATGCCAGAGGTTTGATTCCCACTCAGGGACCACAGGCCAGAGGGACTGGTGTTTCTAGTCCTATAGGCATTCTTTGGACAAGCCACGTAACCCTCCGTTGCCTCAGGTACACATGTAGATTATGAGCCCTTCAGGGACAAGGGAATATATCCAGTATCTGTTTGTAGCCTTTCAACCTGGGTGGTATATCAAGAAATTAAATAAACATAGAGTATCTGGTAAGTAAAATGTCATCTTACAATATAGTAAATAGGTGATTTTCATGAGCCCAGTATTGACTACACCAATGTCAAATCAGGACATGCTAGGGAGATATTTATTTCATCTAGAAAAACTAACTTCTTCATGAAGCTGCTGGTTCAGGAACTGACTCGAGGGGAAGCCATTTTAGACCTAGTGCTTAGTGGAACACAGGATGTAGTGCGACTGGTAGTAGTGTTTGGGGTCATTTGATAATAGTGATCATAACATGATCACATTTGATCCATTAAATGGAGAGAGGACAGCAAAGAAATCCACTGCATTAGCATTTAACTTTCAAAAGGGAGACTAAAATAAAATGTAGAAAATGGTTAAGAAAAAACTAAGAGCAACTGTAAAGGTTAAAAGTTTACATCGGGGCTGGGCATTGTTTAAAAAGGCTTTCTTTGAAGAAAAGTGAAAGGAAGGCCAAATGACTGTTTTTGGCTGTTTATTTTCTGTTTTCGTCATTTGGCATCTTTTTCCATTTTCTGAAAGATACCTTTTTTGACTATAAACGCATTGGCATTGATGAAGCAGACAAAGAGAATTGAAAAGAAGTTTGCATTTGAAAGAAAAACTCATGTACTTTTTCAAGTACATTTTGTAGCAAAAAACCTGTGTGAGAATCAATTAGACCATTAGATGATAGAGTAAAAGGGGCACAAGACCATAGTGGAGAGACTGAATGAATTATTTGCTTCGGTCTTTAGTGAAGAAGATGTAGGGAAGTTACACATGCCAGAAATGATATTTGAAGGTGATGTATCCGAGGAACTGAAACAAATCTCAATAAAGCTGGAAGATGTAATACAGCAGTTTGATAACTAAAGAGTAACAAATCACCTGGAGCAGATAGAATACATCTTAGGGTGCTTAAAGAACTCAAAAATTAAATTTCAGATTTGATGTTAGTAAATTTGTAAACTATCATTAAAATAGTCTTTAGTATCTGAAGATCGTTGAGTGGCCAACATAATGCCAATTTTTAAGAAGGGGTCTAGGGATGATCCGGGAAACTACAGACAGGTGAGCCTGATGTCATTAGAAACCATTGTAGAAACCATTGTAGAAACCATTATAAAGAACAAACTTATTGAATATATAGATGGCAGATTAAATTTAATGTGGATAAGTGCAAAGTTATGCACCTATGGAAGAGCAACAGTTACACAATGCAAGGTCCCACATTAAGAATCATCACTCAGGAAAAGAATCTAGGTGTCATTTGGATAATATGTTGAAACCCTATGCTCTGTGTGCATCTGCAGCAAAGAAAGCAAATAGAATGCTAGGAATCATAAGGAAAGGAAAGGAATGAAGAATAAAACCAAGGATATTCTATTGCCTCCATATTGCACCACAGTGTGACCACACCTTGAATATCATGTGCAGTTCTGGTCAGCGTATTTGAAAAAGGATATAGTAGAATTGGAAAAGATACAGAGAAGAGTGATGAAAGTGATAAGAAATAGGATACTCCTGTGTAGAAAGGCTTAAAGCAGGGGTAACGGAACACCTTTTTTGGTTGGAGGGGCTAAACAAATCCATCTCCAGCCTTGCCCCTAAGCAAATGTTGGACAAAATATTGGTGGGGACATGTCCTCTGCTGCTGCCTATGGCTTAAAGGTTAGGGCTCTTCAGCTTGGGAAATCGATGGCTAAGGGGAGATATGATAGAGGTCTATAAAATAATGAATGGCATGGAACAGGTTAAGGTAGATTTGTGATGGTGTTTATTCCTTCACAAAGTAGACTAGGAGACGCAATAAAGCTGCATTGTAGCACATTTCAAACTAATTGGAGAAAGTATTTTTTCACTTGATGCATAATCAAACTTTGGAAGTCATTGCTGTAGAATGTAGTAAAAGCAGTGTAGCTGGGTTTAAAAAGGGTTTAGACAAGTTCCTGGAGGAAAAGTCCATAAACCATTATTGAAGTGGACTGGAAAATCACTGCTTAATCATAGGATGAGCAGCAAGGAATCTGCTTTTGAGAACCTGACAGATACTTGTGAACTGGATTGGCCGCTGTTGGAAACAGGATAATGGGCTTGATGGACCTTTTGGTCTGACCCAGTATGACATTTCTTATGTTCCCTCAGATCTTCTTTGTCTCATGCTTACTTGAATTCAGATACAGTCCTCATCTCTGTAACCTCCAGTGGAAAGCTATTCAATGCATCCACCACTCTTTCCATAAAGACATATTCCATCAGATTATTCTCGAGTCTGTCCCCTTTCACCTTCATCCCATGTCCCCTCATTCCAGAGCTTTCTTTCAATTGAGAGACTCTTTTCCTCTGCATTGATTCCTTAGAATTTTTAAACGTCTTTCCTTTATTGTTCCTGCAATCCAGTCCCAGACTGTGGGTAGTTGCCTCTCACCGACAGCTTGGAGATTGAGCATGTCATATTTACTGACCTCTCCATAGATATGTAGCTGGCAATTCCCACCAGCAGCTGGAAAGGCGTGATCCTGAAGGACAGGACTTGCTGAAGGGACAACTAAGAAGTTGGCAGCAAGTAGCTAGGTTGGGAAAGTGTTTTGGTGGGGAGCAGGCCATTGAAATGTTAAGTGTGTTGTATTTTGTTTTGTTTTGTTTTTACCTCAAAAGTCTGATTAAAGGAAAAAAAAAGGTAGCCCAAGTCTGATCAGAGCAGACAGGCAGTAAAACCCTTTTTTGGGGAAGCAATTTGGTCTAGTTTGGGTGTCTGAGGGCTCATTGACTCCTGAACCCTTCAGTGGGTGAGGAGCCGCTGACAGAAGCAGGGCCTGTTATTGCTGGAATTGGCATGCTCTGGGACCCCGACACTGCCGAAGCTCCTCTGTCAGTTGAGTGGTTGTATGTTGATGTGAGCAGAGGGCTTTTCCTGCTTGTTGCGGTATGTTTGTGGTCGCTTTTAGTGTTTTTGCTGGACTTTGGAAGGCCACAGCAGGTGTTGGAGACCATGCGGCTGGGTGCAGCAGTCTTCCGCTTTGAGCAAGAACCACTGCCATTGCTTTGCAAAATGGAGGGGTGGACTCCAGGGTCAGGCCTGACTCTGTGGGTACCTTCCCTCACATTTTGTTTTGGATACTCACTGTGTTCCTGGATTGTGCAAGTAACATTGCTTCTGGACAGTTGGAAATAATATAGGCCAGAGAGCGATTTAGATAGCTATCCAGGTTGAGAACTATACCCCTGCCAAAGGGCTTTCTGGCCTGAGGGTTAGCTTCAGTGGAGCGCAGCACATCATTTTTCAGGTCTGATTGTCTTTTTGTTCTGTTCAGAGGGCCACGAAAAAGGGAAGTGGCTTCAAAGGCTTCCATCTCACATTGGGTGAAGGAGGCCATCTCCTCGGCTTACATGTTGTGGTGCAGGGGGTTGTCCAAGGGGTTGAGGACTCATTCAGCCCCACTCCAGTGACCTCATGGGTGGAATCCAGCTTGGTTCCACTGGCAGATATTTGCAGAGCGGGGACTTGATCGTCCTTGCATACCTTTGTGAAATATTGTCGCCTGGCTGTGCAGGGAGCAGGGGACGCATGTTTTAGTTCGATAGTGCTTCAGGCTGGGCTAAAGGTCCCTCCTGATGTTAGTACTGCTATGGTACAATCTACAGGTCAGGACTGGACTGGAGGAACTTGAGGAAAACCAATTAGCAGGTAAGGCTTAATCTCACTATGTTTCCCCTCTCCCACATTTCTTCCAAAATATACATATTGAGATTATTTCATTTATTATATTTCTCGCCTCTCAGGTAATTGCTTGTCAAGTTACAGTGCGCACACACAAAAATACAGTATAACAATAACTGTAATAAATAACCTATACATAAATCCTCAAGAAAAGATACACTTTCAATAATCTCTGAAAAGACCGAGATTGGGATAGAATTCCAGCTGATGGCACCTACAATAGAAAAAGCTCTAGAGCACATGCAGACTTTGTGCCACACAGACAGAAGGGACATCTAAAGGCTCTAATCGACTAGTGCACAATGAACAAGTAGGGATATATTGGCATAACCAAGTCAATTCATTTGAAAAATCAGTATATACAACATGATTCATGGTAGAATGGCATTTAAATAAAAGCAGTCCTTAGTTTGAAGCCAATGCCATTCCTCATAAGAAAGGGATACATGATGTATCCGTCTAAGACAAAAAATCACACGTACAGCTGTTTTTAAGTTATTGCAAAGAGCAAAGCAAAGAATCGGGCAAGTTGATGTATAAAAAATTATAATCAAGGTATGGCAGAATCATCAACTCACTATCATCCAAAAATCCTCACTAGTCAAATACATCTTCTATCCGCTTTTCATGCATAGTTTCAAAAAAAGATATCTGCATTGTTAGTATCTGAAGGCGCGTTGATCTTTAGGTCTGTTTGCCTGTGCTTGACTATGAAGACCACTGATCATTTTAGTAGCTGCTCTCTGCACTAACACCATCCTGTTAATATTATTTTGAAGGTGCAGGTCTGCAGAATTCCATACGGTACTCCAAAGACTTATACAGAGGTACTAGTACCTCCTTTCTGCTGGCCATTCCTCTCCATATGCACCTAAGCATTCTCCTGGCTTTCACTATTGCCTTTTCTACCTGTTCATTTCTGATGATTTTAAGATAGCCTGACCTTCTTTCATGGACAGAAGTACTTTACCCCCATACTGTACCGCTCCCTTGAACATTTCCAGCCCAAATGCACAATCCTGCATTTTTTAGCATTAAATCTCAGCTGTGAAATTCTCACCTGATCCCTCTTCATGTTATCTACTCCTTCCTGGGTGCCTGTTCTATTGTAGATTTTGCTATCATCTGCAAAGAGGCAAACTTTACCCGACAGCCTTTCCGCAATATCACTTAGGAAAATGTTAGATTCAGACCAATCCTTGTAGCACACCACTGGTAATGTCCTTACTCTCCAAGACAACTCCATTTACAGCAGTATCCTTTGCCTCCCACTCGTCCAATTTCTAACCCAGTCGATCACTTTAGAAGCCATTCCTAGGGCAGTCTGTTCTCTCCTCCTCTAAACTTACTATCTGCTTCTCGGATCCCATTCCCATCCATCTTCTAAACTGTTGTCACTTCCATCTGTCATATCCTCAACCTATTGCTTTCTACTGCAACTGCTCCTGCAGCTTTCAAGCATGCTGTGGTTACACCTCTCCTTAAGAAACCATCCCTTGGTCCTACCTTTCCTTCTAATTATCGACCCATTTCTCTCCTTCCCTGTGTGCAGCCGTGGCCAAGAAAGCAAACAGAATGCTAGGAATCATAAAGAAAGGAATGGAGAATAAAACCAAGGATATTATAATGCCTCTTATCGTTCCATGATGCAACCACACCTTGAATATTGTGTGCAATTCTGGTCAACATATCTTAACAGGATATAGCAGAATTAGTAAAGGTACAGAGAAAAGCATCCAAAATGGTAAAGAGGATGGAAGTATATCCCTGCGAGGAAAGGCTTAAAAGGTTAGGGCTTAGAGGAAGCGACATCACCGATGCTGATGGTGGCCTAGGTCTGGCACGCCACCACCCCAAACAAGCAAAAGCCCCCAAAAATCGTACCTGCGGAAGAAAGAGCTGAATAAGTAGAGCAGGGTTAAGGGTGCAATTCCTCCAGAATTTAATAGCAGCGAAAAATAAACAGCCAGAGGCCAAAGAAAATCCACGAGCATTGCAACGGCTCCTGAGCAGAACTGGGCCGCGTGGCAGCTCACCCTTGGGAATGCTGTCTGAAGATTCTAGTAATGAGACGCTGGGTAGCAATGAGCAGCAGAATGCACCAACCCAAGAGTACACATTCTTGCAACGGGAATTTTGATACAGCTTCGAGGAAATGGCAGCGGAATTTCACCCAATGAGAGAGGATGTCATGAACACTATTGCGGAGGTATGCAGGGACATTAAGGGCAGTGTGTTGAGGACATTGAAACCAAATTCCTTATCGTTCCTACAATTCAGTCCTCCACCTCTGGGTTGTGCACCTCCTCCTGCAGCCTGGAGACTGGACCTGTCAAAATCCTGACGTCTCTGGATGTGATCTGGTGCACACTCCCCTATTCTCCAGTGTGTCCAGTCTCCATGCAGCAGGAGGATCTAGTGAGGAACACATAAGGAGCATTAGAGTAGTTAGTATAGGTGTAGTTTAATTTGGCTTTAAAAGTTTCTTTTCACATTCCATTTGCTTTATTTTTGGGGGGTACTATCCCTTTAAAAAAAAAAAGAAGAAAAAAAAAGACTTTTGAACAAGCAGTGCCTCGAGTACTGGTTCCTGCCTGCCTCTGGTCACCGGGGCTGTGGGCTCATATTCAGGTCTCTCTCCCTGGACAGGACGGGGGAGAGCCCTAGAGCAAGACCGGGGCGGCATACTCTGCTGCAGCGGGGAGCCACGTTGCCCTCTGGAGCAGGAGCATTCTGACGGGAGGCTTGCCAGTGGTAGACTGCTCAGCTAAAAAGCAGTACCCCACGGGCTGGAGCCCCGTTGAAGACACGTGAGTCTTAGCGGGGAAGCTGAGGGCAGACTATCACGTTAGTGTGCTTTGTGATCTTTTGCCTTTCCCCGACAGCCGTGCAGGACGCCTATTCCTTGCTAGGCTCACGTGGTGATTTTTGGCACCCTTTTCAGCCGCATTCCGGTGGCGACGGCCACTTTTGATACAGGGACATTTGACAGCAAAGCGCCAGGCAGTGTGTTTAAAGCTGGAGCTCGACGGCAGTGAGGCTCTGCGCTTTCGTTTAAAGTGGGAAAGAGGTTTTCTCTTTAGTTAAAGCCCTGGGGTGCTTTCTAGGTTTAAAAAAAAGAAAATACATCAAATACAGAAAAGTGAATAAATCAATAATTGATTGGGGAGAAATAAAGGGCACACAGACTCCTCCTAGGGGTGGAGTCTCTGCGATGGCATCCCGGCCCCAGTGCGTCGTCTGCAGTTTCCGCAGAGGCACGATAGAGTCAGGGGTCTGCAGGACTTGCGCCTCGGGGTCTGCCAACATGGAACGGCAGATGGAAGCGAAGCCCTGCCAAGATCCCCAGCTGGCGGCAGCAGTCCCAGAGGAGGATGTAGCGTTGGCTTCTACGCCGGGGGCTTCCCAGGAGTCTGTAGCTGGTCTACCGTCAGCACCGCCGGCCCTGGAGTCCACTTTCCAGTTTGGGGATTTCTGCCCCGACTTTGTGTTGCTTATGCATCAAGCATTCTGCAGGTCTACGGCTGCTCCGCAGACGAGAGTAGTTGGCAGCAGCACTATTTCTCCCAGGTCTTCGGAGAGATCTCGGCCTCGCAATCTATTGCCTTCAGTCAGAGAGGCGATCGACTCGGATGAGGCTGACCTGGATTTGGAGGCGGATATGGAAGATTTAGAGGAGGGGGAGATTCCAGAGTCTGAAGATCAGGCTAAGATCATCCGGGTGTTCCGAAAAGAGGAGCTCACAGCTCTTATTACGGAATCCCTCCAGATGTTGAACTTGGCGGCTGTCTCTTCGGCTGAGGAAGTGGGGGTGGAGGACCCCATCATCCAGGCGCAGAGGCAAGCCAAGTGGTATTTCCAGTCCACCGGGTGGTGGATAAGATGATACAGGGCAAGTGGGATCAGCCGGAGGCTGGGTTCAGAGGTGTCAGAACAATGAACAGGCTCTATCCTCTGGCAGATAAGGACAAGGAACGTTTTAAATCCCCCAGGATTGATGCGGCGGTCTCGGCGGTTACCAAGAAGACCACAATCCCAGTGGAAGGTAGTGCCGCATTAAAGGATGCGCAGGATAGAAAGGTGGATGGACTTTTGAGGCAGTCCTTTGAGGCCGACATCTTGTCGTTGCAGGCTTCTATTTGTGGAGCTTGGGTGGCAAGAGCGTGCCTCTGGTGGTCTCGGTGGCTACAGCAGTCCTCGCAGTTAGACCAGGAGGGGACTGCGGAGCTGGATTGTTTGGAGTCCGGTACCGCGTATTTGGCGGATGTTCGTTATGATTTGATCAGGGCTCTCGCTAACAGCATGGCTTCCTTAGTGGTGGCACGCCACTCCTTGTGGTTGCGGAGTTGGGCGGTGGATGGCTCTTCTAAATCCCGCCTCAGTAAGCTGCCCTTTAAGGGTAGGCTGCTCTTTGGAGAGGATCTAGATAAGTTAGTTAAGGATTTGGGGGAGACCAAGGGCGGCAGGCTTCCGGAGGACAAACCCAAGCCGGGGAGGTCTGTGCTCGTCTCTCTGGGCCAGTCCCGGGATTTTAGACGATTCAGAATGTCTCGGTTGGGCAGTTCCCAGAGAGGTAGATTTCCCTACAAAGGCCAGGGGTTTTCGGGGCTTTAGGGGAGCAAGTAGAGGGTTCTCAGGAGCCTCCCCCTCGGCCGGCCGAAAGCCACAATGAAGGTTTGCGGGTCCCAGTGCAAAGTGCTCCAGTGGGAGGAAGGCTGCAGGAGTTTTTCTGCTTGGACCCAGATCACTATGGATCAGTGGGTATTAGAAGTCATCCGCGAGGGGTATGCCCTGGAGTGCGCGAAACCAGCCCGGGATTCCTTTGTGATGTCTCCCTGCAGAAATCCGCAAAAAGCCCTGGCGATTCGCAAGAGACTCGATCACCTATTGCTGTTGAGGGCCATTCGGCCAGTGCCGTTGGAAGATTATGGGTTGGGTCGGTACTCAATCTATTTCATGGTGCCCAAGAAGGATGGATCTCTTTGCCCCATTTTGGATTTGAAGGGTGTAAATCGGTGTCTGCGGGTACCGCACTTCAGGATGGAAACTTTGCGCTCTGTTATCGTGGCGGTGCGCAAAGGAGAGTACTTGACCTCCCTAGACCGCACGGAGGCGTATCGTCATATTCCGATCAGAGAGGCCCACCAAAGGTCCCTTTGGTTCGCCCTCCCCTGGGGGCACTTTCAATTTCAAGCCTTGCCCTTCGGGCTAGCCACGGCACCACGTACCTTCACCAAGATTATGGTGGTGGTGGCGGCGGCGTTGCGAAAGGAAGGCATTTTGGTTCATCCCTATCTCGACGACTGGTTGATTTGGGCAAAGTCCGAGGCCGAGAGCGTTCGAGTGACAGTGCCAACCCAGGAGCTCGAGTATCTGGGGGTAAGGTTCGACACCCGGTCGGGGACGGTGTTTCTGCCACATCATTGGGCCCTGGGCCTGCGGCACCTCATCGGCAGGTTCCGAGCGGCTCCGGCGCCCTCGGCGTGGGAGTATCTGCGCGTGCTCGGTATGATGGCAGCGACTCTGGAAGTGGTGCCCTGGGCCAGGTTTCACATGCGGTCCTTGCAGCATGCGCTTCTTCGCCGCTGGTCTCACCAGACACTCGTTGAGCAAGCGTCTTCCATGTCCTCCACGGGTCAAGAAGGCGTTGCGGTGGTGGCTAGTGCCCGGTTGTCTGCTAGCGGGCATGCCGCTGGAACAGCCTGCCTGGATTCCGCTGATGACGGTTGCGAGTCTCGCAGGATGGGGTTCTCACTGCGGAGATTGGTATGCGCAGGGTATGTGGTCCATCCAGCAGAGCAGTTGGTCCATCAACCGGCTGGAGCTGAGGGCGGTATTGCTAGCGCTCCAGTCCTTCAAGTCAACAGTGTCCAGTCGGGCGGTCAGAGTGCTGTTGGACAACTCCGCGACGGTAGCCTACATCAATCGTCAGGGAGGCACCGGCAGCGTAGCTATGGAAGAGCAGGCTGAGATGCTGTTCGCTTTGGTAGAAAAGCATCTTCCAGCGCGCTCGGCAGCGCACATTGCAGGGAAGGACAATGTGATGGCGGATTATCTCAGCAGGGTGCAGGTGGATGCTGGGGAATGGGAGCTGAATCCTCAGGTGTTCGCTCAGATAGTCCTCAGATGGGGGCCGCCGATTATGGATCTCATGGCAACCTTCCAGTCCGCAAAGACGAGCCGCTTCTTCAGCAGACGGCGGGAAAGGATGTCAGAAGGTATCAACGCCTTGATGCAGCCATGGCCGAGGTTCGTTCTCCTCTACGTCTTTCCGCCATGGGCATTGATAGGTCGCATGGTGCAGAGGATCGAGGCTCATCGCGGAAGGGTGTTGGTGGCTCCAGATTGGCCGAGGCGTCCATGGTACGCGGACCTGGTCCGTCTGCTAGATGGGGAGCCTTGGAGGATGCCGGATTCGGAGGATCTGCTCATCCAAAGTCCGCTTCGAATGACTCAAGTGAATCAATTCTCGCTTATGGTTTGGCCATTGAAAGGGCGAGGTTGAAGAGGAAAGGATACTCGGGATTTGTGGTGGCGACGCTGTTGCGCGCTAGGAAGAGGTTGACGTCCTTGGCATATGTTCGAGTATGGC
The DNA here is from genome assembly GCA_033557465.1 of Ichthyophis bannanicus. Lineage (NCBI taxonomy): Eukaryota > Metazoa > Chordata > Amphibia > Gymnophiona > Ichthyophiidae > Ichthyophis > Ichthyophis bannanicus. Next base: position 1,558,029,062 of record CM066031.1, on the reverse strand, counting down.
GCATATTTGAGGATTGGTGTTCGAGACGTCAGGTACACGCGGCTAAGGCCTCCGTGCCCGTGGTGTTGAGTTTCCTACAGGACGGTTTCGACAAGGGAATAGCAGCCAGTTCGTTTTGAGTGCAATTGGCAGCTTTGGCCTGCTATAGGGGCAAGGTGCAGGATGTGTCGTTGGGAGCTCATGTAGATGTGTTGCATTTTCTAAAGGCAGTGTCGAGGCTTTGGCCCTGCCGCCGGGTCGTCGTGCCCCCGTGGGATCTCAATCTGGTTATGGGGGCGTTGGTTAAGGAGCCATTTGAGCCTTTGAGTAAGGCTACGATGAAAGATTTGACTTTGAAGACACTGTTTTTAGTGGCTATTTGTTCAGCTCGGCGAATCTTGGAATTGCAGGCGCTATCTTGCAGGGAGCAGTTTCTAGTCTTTTCTAAGGAAAAGGTAGTGTTGCACCCGGTGCCCTCCTTTTTGCCTAAAGTTGTCTCTCCGTTTCACCTGAATCAGACGGTTTCCCTCCCGGTGCTGTCCTCGGTGGGGGGGGGGGGACGACTCCTCGTCGGAATGCAATTTACGCCGGTTGGATATTAAGCAGGTGTTGCGTTATTTGCAGGTCTCCGAGCCATTTCGTAAATTGGATCGTCTGTTCATGTTCGGACCTCGCAAGGAAGAAGCGGCAGCGAAAGCTTCCATTTCTAGATGGATTAGGGAAACGATTGCGTCAGCGTATCTGCTTCAGGGCTGTGCGGTGCCGCCAGGATTGCGGGCGCACTCCACTAGAGTGCAGGCTCTCTTGGGCGGAGCATGGATTGGTCCCTCCAGGGGACATCTGCAGGGCAGCGACGTGGTCGTCTCTTCACACGTTCAGTAGGCATTATCGACTGGACGTGCTGGCAGCAGGGGACGCCTCTTTCTGTTCCGCGGTTTTGCGAGCCGCATTGGACGTCCCCTCCCATTGAACACTGTTCTGTTACATCCCAGAGGTGGAGGACTGAACTGTAGGAACGATAAGGGAATAATTACACTTACCTGGTAATTGTAGTTCCTTGAGTGACGACAGTTCAGTCCTCAATCCCGCCCAGGGCTGACAGGTTATGATGTGATCCCTTTGGATAGGCCAACTCAGTAACAGGTAGGTTCTACTGATCTCCATTCTATTTCTTTGTCTGTTTTTTCTTTTCTGGTCAATCTTTCTGAAGAGGTCTGGAGGGACAGGTACTGAGCAAAGTTTGTTTCTTTGGTCCGAAAGGTTAAGTACTTAGTTGCAGTTGCTAAGGTTACATTTTCTTTATTGGCTACTTATTTGTTGCTCCTTTGAGTGTGCTTTGTCAATAGTTCACTGGAGAATAGGGGAGTGTGCACCAGACCACATCCAGTGACATCAGGATTTTGACAGGTCCAATCTCCAGGCTGCAGGAGGAGGTGCACAACCCAGAGGTGGAGGACTGAACCGTTGTCACTCAAGGAACTACAATTACCAGGTAAGTGTAATTATCATTTAGAGGATCATACTCAGGAAGCTGCTGACAAACAACAAATACAAATGATGGAACTGACCTACAAACTTGATGATCTGGAGAACAAAGACTGTCACAACTTTTGCCTGCGAGGGGGTATCGGAACATTCGGGTGGAGCTGAAAATCTGGAAGAAGTGGTGTGGGCTGTTGCATGGGAACCATTGACACCTGAGGAATTCCAAACCAAGGGACCATCCTTGGAGAATTAACAGATGCATCGGGCACTGGGGAAGCCACCTGGAGATAAACATAGGCCATGTGGTCTTTTTCTGTCATCATTTTTCTATCTAGTCTGCCCTTCCATATCAACAAGCTGCATGATATTGTGCGTTTTCTGTGCTACACAGATGTTGAGAAAAAGCCGGGAAAAGAAAACAGCATGATACCAGGAGGTGCAAGTAACACTCTATCAGGACCTTTCCACCTTTACGTTGACACGTCGCTGCAAGATGAAACCTGTCATTGAGGTGCTCTTGAGGTAGGGGATCAGATATTCCTGGTCCTTTCTCTTCCGAATGAACTTTGTGGTGGCAGACAAGAAGGTTTCCACTAAAGACCATACTGAAGCTTGGTGGGCCCTGCGACTTACGGGGCTGGTGGATAATCACACTGTACTGGTGCCACCTGCCTCATGACCAAAGCAGCCCAGATGGCAGAAGGTGGGGAAGCCCACCCAGTGACCGTTTACAAAGCTTGCAGTGCTCTCATTGCTCCTATTGAAAGAGACCTTTTGCAGGGCAGAGGGGAACTAAACCAGTTCTTTCTGGTTTGCCTCAGAGTTAATGTTTTATTCTCCCTAGGTCCTATCTGCAGCTAGCCAATAATGCTCTTGCTGTAATGTTTGCGGTGGTATTAATGGGGACTGAAGGTACTGTTGATATGGGGATGAGTTAGGAGTGGAGCCAGGGCTGATCGGATGATAGGGGATGTCAACCCTCTTGATCCGCTATGGATGCAGATGTCTACGAGGGGTGGGATGGGGAGGTGGGAAAGGGGGAGGTTGGAATGGGTTGGGTATAATTTTATGGATGGTTGGGATTCAGGAACAAAACATAAAGGGTAGGATCCAAGGCAGCACCATAGTGGGGGGGCTGGGGAGGGGGGGACCCAGAAAGTTCACCTAGATGTAAATGTGTGGTGTTGGTTTGAGGGTCGAAAGATTGGAGGGTTTATGAGAGTGGAGGGATGCGGTCAGTTGAGGGTATTGCTGTCGAGGGGAGGGAGAGTATTAGTAAACCATGCTAAAAATTGTATCTCTTAATGTGAAGGGGGTTGAACTCCCCCCTTCACATTAAAAGATATAAATGCTCCTTGTTTAAGGAATTGTGGGCCATGGAAGGTGATGTAGTATATTTGCAGGAGACACATCTCTGTAGCATCCACCAGGGTTGGTTGAGACAAAGTCCTATTTAGAGACCTGGGCAGCCTACGACCTGCAGGGATGTAAGAAATGTGGGGTGGCTATACTCCAACAAACGATGAGTATTATAGTGGAGGATGTGCAGAGAGAGAAAGTTGGTAGGTGAATGTTTCTGAACATGCACCTAGATGGTATTCTCTTCACCCTGGCCAATATCTATGCCCCCAGTGATGGATGGCCCCATTTCTTTGCAACCATAAAAGTCTTATTGACAGTGTTTGCTAAGGGGCGCATGATCTTGGGTGGAGATTGTAATGCTTGTATGCAGCCCTCTTTAGATTCCACAGGTAAGGGTGCTTGGGGAGGGAATGGGGCTAGAAGAGAGCTTCAGGCCATGTTATCAGATCTGGGCCTACGAGATGTGTGGCGGGATCTGCATTGAGATGACTGAGGTTATACCTACTATTCACAGGTCCAGTGGGTCCATACTAGAATCAACTTCTTGTTGTTAGACCAACAGTTGCTGGATGGAGGGGTGGCAGCAGAGCACAGGACCATTACATGGTTGGACCATGCTCCTTCCTGGGTAGAGATCGGCAACCCGGTGGCTAACACGTGCGAAAGAACAAACATAGGTGATGCAGGGGATATTTCTACATCATATGGAGGCAGTTCAGGCACATGATTGATTTAGTCAAGAATATTTTGAGCTGCCATAATGTCATGAGAGAAATGGCATTATCAATTGTTTGGGACACCTTTAAGGGTACAGATAGGTCACCTCATTGCGGAAGTGGCATGCACTAAGAGAAAGTGGGAGTCTGAGACATGGTACTTAGAAGTGGAGGCCAAGCACCTACAGTTGGAGCATGCCCAGACTAGTTCCTGTAAGGTGGGCGGTTTGGGCCCGACTTGATGGATTCGTTGAACAAAATTTAGACAGTATGCGATACCAGCTGTGCTGAACAAGGTGCTAAGGTTTGGAAGTATCTTGCATTACATCTTCAGAAACAATGGACCTCTCGCATGATACGTGAGGTGTGGGATGCGACCGGGGACCTTCAGGTGACATCCAGTAAGATACAGGCAGTGTTTACCACCTACTTTTGAGTGCTTGTATGCTGGGGACCTGGTAGACTCCACCCATATGGAGGCCTACTTTGGGGGGGGGGGAGTGGAACTGCCAGAACTATCACAGGCCGATTGGGAGGATCTCAAAGCTGAGAACAGCACAGGAGGTGCAGCTTAACTATTCACCGTCTGCCTGGGGGCAAGGCTCTGGGAAGAGATGGTTTCCCCTTGGAGTATTATAAAAAATATGCAGGATATTTGGCCCCTGTTTTGGCCGAGCTTTTCAACAATATTTTAAAGGGGAAATTGCTGCCAGAGTACGCTGGCTACTGAAGTGTCCTCTTACCGCCCCATCTCGCTTTTCGATACTGACGTGAAAATCTTGGCCACTCTGTTGGCTGCACAGTTGAACCAGATGCTCCCCAAATTAGTGCATGGGGACCAGGTGGTGATCATTCCCGGACAGCAGGCAGTGGATAATATCCACCAGGTGCTCCAGGTGATGCATGTTGCCTGCATGGATCCCCAGGTAGATGTGGAGAAAACGTTTGACCAGGTTGGCTGGGAATTTCAAATGGGGAGTTCTGGATAGATTGGGCTTTGGACCTCCATTTTCAGCTATGGCTTCTGAACTTGTATCGGGAGCCCCAGGCAAGAGTTTGCATAAATGGTGTAGCTCCATGAGCTTTTCTCTAGGGCGCAGCACACTCCAGGGTTGCCTCTTGTCCCGTTGCTGTTCGCCCTTGTTATGGAACACCTGGCACAGCATTTTAGAGTGACCCCCAAAGGGTATGGGGGTCTGGATGGGTACCCAGGAATATAAGATATCGCTATTTGCTGATGACATGCTGTCACTGACCGACTCCATGGTCTCTCTGCCTAAGGTGATGCAACTTTTTGAGGCCTTTTCATATATCTTGCGATTCAAGATTAATATTACCAAGTTGCACATCCTGAATGTTGGGGTTGGTGTGAATGTTGGGGTTGGTTGGGAGGCTTGACCTCAACTGCAGGAACACCTCCCATTTAAGTGGGTTGAGCAGACTATCCATTATCTGGGGGTGCAGTTGACGGTGGTTCTGGAGGCTTTGTACCAGGCTAATTATGGCCCACTGCTCTGGCAGGTCCGGAAGGACCTGGAGTAATGGGCCAGTTTGCTAATATCGTGGTTCGGGCGTACTGCCGAGTTTAAGATGGTGATATTGCCGTGCTTTTTGTACCTGTTCTAGGTGCTCCCAGTCCTGTTGCTGCGAGTCCTGGCAGAGAATACTTATGAAGTTCATATGGCAGTCTCCATGGCCCCGGATAGTGCAACAGACATTGTTTACCCATCCAGAGAGATGGGGGATGGGGGTGCCTAATTTACAGTGGTACTATGCGGCAGCACAGTGCCGAGACGGTGTAGAGTGGATAAATTCAGACAGCCCCAAATGTTGTATACAACTGAAGAAGAATTTGGTGGGTAGATCAGGTCTGGGGGAGCAGGTGTGGTTGCGGGCGAGTCTGCGCACGCTTACCCAAGATCTGCGAATCCCTATGTAGCCCACACCATTCGTTGCTGGGATCCACTATCTTTGGCTGTGGGGAATGTCTTTATCACCTCTTTCCCCAATAGTCTGTAACAAGGCCTTCCTGCTGTGCACCAGCTCGAGCATCTTTCGGCAGTTGGGTCGGGCGGGGTTATTTGCTTTTATATAGCACGCTTTTTTAAATCAGTGCGGTTTACATATAACATGAACAATTAAAACATTTTACATAGAACTGGAGATGTCAAAATGAAACAGTTGAACGGTTACATTGAACAAATTTTATATAGAACAGAATAAAAAACTTTAACTAAAACAGCGGAACAGTAGTACCTCGTAAAATAAAACCTAGCCAATTGTTCATAGTCAATGTGGATGTGGGGAGATGAGTCAGGTTGGACAAAAAGAGGAGGTCTTGTTTAGGGTGGTTGGTTGTAGACTGATTGGAATAAGTACGTCTTTAATGCTTTCTTAAAGGATGTTAAATCTGGGATGCTTCAGATCATTTGGGGTAGAGCATTCCAGTTGGTGTATATAATGAAAAAGCACGGTTCTTGGTAGATTGAGTACAAGACCTTATTGCAGAAGGGATGACTAGAGTTTACCATACATGACCTCCTGGTTCTGGTCTCCGGGATCCGTTGTATGAGTTCAGCAACAGAGGATGAAGACATGCCGTTGAGAGCTTTGTAAATCAAGCGACTTGCTATAGGGAGCCAGTGCAGCTGTAACAAGAGGGGTGTCACGTGTTCAAATCTGGACACATATATATACACAAAAAAGTGAAGGGATAAGAAACACTCCCATCCAAAACCGTTTTTTTTATGTCAGACCATATAATACCGTGACTGGTTTTGGCTCACGGGTTTCAGCTTTTTGCTGTTGATTTAGTCAAATCTGGACACTAACAGAAGTGTTCGGGCGACAGTGTTCATAGCCAGTTGTAGAGGTTGGAAAGCGTGCTTAGAGAGGCCATGGAGAATTATGTTGGAGTAGTCAGTGAGTTAATATGAGGGCTTGGCAAACTGTACAGAAATCTGAGGGTTCAAGAAGGGGACATAAATGCCGGGGTGTTCTCAGTTTATGGTAAACTGCCTTGGTGATGTTTTGTACCTGGGTTTCCCAATTCAGTTGCTGGTCCAATGTGATTCCTAGGTAGCGTACTTCCTGTTCTAGCACAAGATCAATGTCATTCAACCTTAGGGAAGTTGGTGGGGTGAAAGTCTTGTCTTTAGCTATAAATAAGACCTCTGACTTTCTGCTGTTAACCGTCAGGTTGTGGGAGGCAAGCCAATCTGAGACTGCATTGAAGCACTCTGTGATGGAAGAATAGTCAGGGTTGCCTGTGGAAAAATGGGCATAGAGTTAGGACATTGACATAAATGTGGTAGTAGATTTTGAAAGATTGAATGAATGATGGCACAGGTCAATTGAATATACACGTTGAAGAGTAGAGCAGAGAGGGATGAGCCTTGTGGGACTCCTTGTGTCTGCTGGAATGGTCTGGATGACTGCGTTTCTATGCGGACTTGCTGCTGGCAATCAGAAAGTTAAGATTTGAACCATTTGAGGACTGTGTTCCTTATACCAGTTTGGTGTAGGCGGTTAAGTAGGAGATTGTGGTTGACTGAATCAAAAGCAGAGGCGATGTCCATGAATATTAGGATAAATCCATGTTTGTCTGAGCCATTGTGGAGTCTATCTAAAAGAGTTATCAATAGGATTTCCACACCGTGATGCTGTTGGAACCCGTGCTGCTGTGGGTCCAGAGGTGCCTGTGAGTCAATGTGGTCCTGTGTGTTTGGTGGACCACCTTTTTCAAGTATTTTGGTTAAGTAAGGAAGGCTGGAGATGGGTCTGTAGGAATTGACCTCTGATGGGTCAAGTTTGGTATTCTTTATCAGTGGTCTGATGGAGGTGGTTTTGAGGGGAGATGGTAGACTTCCTTCGGTTAGTGAGAGGTTAACGATTCTGGAGATGACTGGGCTGATATTTGTTCATGTTTGCTTGATCCAGAATGCAGGACATGGGTCATTTGGGGAGGTGGTGGTGTTCGCAGATGATGATCTCAATTTGTTCAGGGGAGTATGGGTAAAAGGTCTCTAAAGTGGATTTGAGAGAGTCGCTGGCAAATGGGGGAAGTCTAGGTAGGTTGTTAAGGTCAATTGGACTACTGTTTGAGGATGAGCCGTTGATTTCCTTTGAAGAATTACAGGAGAAATTTGACCTGCCCTATCATCATGTTTATCATGCTCAAATTGCACATTGAGTGGGATGGTGGGACATTCAGAAACAGGTGACCTGAACCCTCATGGCAGTGGAGCTCACATGTTGGACCGCACTACCACCAAGAGGCTGGTTGTTGCATTGTATGTGCATTTACAGAGCTGAGCTTCCCAAGCAGGTAAGCATTGGGCTAGTTGGACCCGGGAATTGCAGCTCTCATATACTGATCAGCAGTGGGAGCAGATTGAGAGGAGTCTTTGGAAAAGCTTACTAGCAATTAATGCTTACAAAACGAATTATAAGCTACTATATGGATGGTATATGTCCCCCGCACAGCTCACTAGGTCATTCCCGGGGACGTCTGACCGGTGCTGGCGAGGATGTGGTATGAGTGGGACACTGGCATATGTATGGTGGATGTGCCCTCGTGTGCATGTTTATTGGAAGGGTATTCAATACTGGATGTGGAAACTCTTGGGGTTGGAGGTCCTGTGGGATCCCGGGATTTTCCTGTTTGATCTGTCTCAAGGGCTTGTTTCCCGCAGCTGGCACTGATGCGTCACTGTGAACTCCGCCCGGTTAAACCTGGCTTCAGTCTGGAGGCAGGCGATGCCGCTGGGGTTGGCACGGTGGCTAGTGTGCATGTGGGATCAATATGCTATGGAGTATGGGTGGCTGTCAGGTGCTTATGGGTCCCACGTTTTGAGCAGATCTGGGCGCCCTTTGTTAAAATATGTGGTACCTGAGGAGAGTCGTAAACTGACCAGAGAAATACCTCACAGGGCCGTCCCCTCCATTTGGAGAAGTTAAGTATGGTGAGACCCTTGATGGAAACAGAAGGGGGGTGGGGGTAAGAAGGAAGGGAATGGAAGGGATGATAGGGAGGAGGTTTTGGGTGTGTATGTTAGAATCCATGTGTTTGTTTAAAAAAAAAACTTTCAAAAAATGAAGGAGCCATTTCAATGCATTTCTATTATGCTACGGCACTGTTTTTTCTTGTCATGTTGAAGCGTATTGTATCTATTATGTTGTATTTGTTGCTACAATAAAGCCCCATGGTTTAAAAAAAAACAAAATAAAGTTAGGGCTCTTCAACTTGGAAAAAAGATAGCTGAGGGGAGATTTGATAGAGGTCTATAAAATGAATGGAGCGGAACAGGTAAATGTAGATTGGTTGTTTACTCCTTCAAAAAGTAGAAAGATTAGGGGGGCACACAAAGCTACAATGTAGCACATTTAAGACTAATTGAAGAAAATATTTTCTCACTTGACGTGTAATCAAACTCTGGAGTTTACCAGAGGATGTAGTAAAAGCTGTTAGTGTAGCTGGATTTAAAAAGAGGTTTGGACAAGTGTTTGGAGGAAAAGTCCATAAACCATTATTAAAGAGGACCCGGGATATCCACTGCTTACCCCTGGGACAAGCAGCATGGAATCTGTATACCTTTTTGGAAACTTGACAGGTACTTATAATCTGGATTGGCCACTATTGGAAAAAGGATACTGGAATTGATGGACCTTTGGTCTGACTCAGTATGGCATATCTAAAATATCTATTTACAAGTGCCCACCACCTCTTCTGCCCCTCTCATGGAATTTCCGATGTTTTGACTTTAATGTCCCAGATGGCACCTAAATGGCCTTACTAAAATGTTGCTTTATGTGAATAATATATATGACTTTTATATGGATAATCTATATGGCTTAAACTAAATGTGTAGCAGCAGCAGTGGTCACCGCACTACACTGTTGTAGTTTGCATTTTGTTCCATGTAAACCGCCTTGACTCGGAGAAAGGTGGTATATAAATACAGCTAAATAAATAAAGACAAAAATAGCAGTGCTGAATATATGCATTAATTTAAACATCATAGCTGGTATATAAATTAATATGGTGACTGTCACTAATGAATATTACCTCTATAAAACCTAAGTAGTGCTTATTCAGCTGGCATGGCTATTGTGTGTGTGGTTCATTTTTTTTAAAAACACCTGTCAGAAAGATAATAAAAAAAATTTTGCAAAAATGTCTCCCAGCATACAAGGGTTCCTTTTTATTCACTGCTATGAACAGGGATTTATCTGCCAGAAATGTTTGACCACCCACAGCATTCCATCTCCATGCAACAATCACCCTCAGGTGCTGTAGGGAAATGAGTGATTTTAGAATGGTGTACTGTGAAACATACATCTGTGAAACAGGCAACATAGAATTTGCACATATATCTGTCAGCACATGCACATCCTGACCTGCCATTTTGTCAGAGACATGCAAGGATGTGACGGTGCACATATACTTTTTTGAGGGGATGAAAAGTATTGAAGGAGTCGGAGGGCTTTCTCCTTTTCTCCCAAATGTTTGCTAGCTATAATGAGCATTTTTCAAATACTTATTTGTGTCCAGGAGCAGATATAGACATAGGCGTGTCCACCGGTGGCCATAAATATGTGGTGCCTTTCTCATATTGGACATACACATCAATATTTTAAAGACCACCCTGGACATGCCTCTACCAAACCCTGTGCGACATAGAAGCGATCATGCTGGATACATGTAAATTCAGGCCTTTCTAAAATGGCTTTTGGCCTGTGGATGTGATTGGCACGTGAATGGGCTTCTCAGACATGCAAATTAAGAATAAAGCTTCTAAAATGACCCCCATAGCAGCTGAATATTGTCACCATATGGATCATTTTGTCTTGCTGCCCTCCTTTTGCCCCTCTACTATATCGAAGCAGTTGGGTGTATTTTAGCTGAAAATACATGGAAAAGAGTAAACGCCATTTGAAAATATTTCTTTTTACATTGCTCATCAGCTGCTGTAAGGAAGAGGGTTCTGAATATATTGGGGAGCTCAGACTGCAAATGGATGAATAAAAGACTATATTGTAGAGATGCCTACATCCTGTCTGAGGGATCACACTTATGGTGAGAGATTCCGCTCATAGTTAGGAATGTAATCTTGATGAAGGTTGGTGGCAGAACGTGCAGAAATGAGGATCTCATAAAGTTACCTGTAGGTAACAGGGAAAACAATGGGAATAGATATGAGGCTATGGGTTTGAATGATGAGGGAATGAGAAATATGTGGAAGGCTATGTGCACAAATGCTCCTAGTGTAGTTAATACATTTCTGTAGTTCTCCCATGGTCCAATTTGCACTAGATAGTGTTGCTATCAGAGGGACGTAGTTTAGTGAGTTCTCTGACTGAAAGATGGCCATTTTGTGCTATAATCTTCTCATGAATATGAAAACCAGAAAAAGAAGAAAAGTAAAGCTTTAATATAGCAATATTTTTCTGTCTATACAGAGAGATTTTTATAAAGCAAAACAGCTGAATTGCCGGGATGTGGTGAGAAGAGCAGACTCTGTGAGTCATTTTGGAACAAGGGGGGTTGGCATTTCCATCTGCAGTTTAATGATCTACTGCTTTCCAGCACCAGCAGGAGAACTAGTTGGAAATCTAACCATAGTAAATGAGAATGGATGAAGACCAATAGGGCCCATCCAGTTTGCCCAGCTGCAATATGTTTTGGATGTGCATACAAATTTTCGTATGGGACATGATACCCATTTCCCCTTACCCCCATATTCCTTACCCTTTTAGAGTAGTAGCACTGTCTTTTAGGGTTGTAAATGCTGCTTTGTGAAAGTTACTTCAGTGCTTCTTTTCTGTCCCTATGCCTCTACATCATATTGCAGTGAAATGGGACCCTTTTTATCTGTGGCATCATTCCTTCGGACTGTTGGACAGTTGTCCCTCTTTATTAGTGGTAGTAGGGAGCAGGTAAGAAATTACAAGTCGGTTAGCCTTGCGTCAGTGTAGGTGTATTCATGGAGAGTCGACTAAAGGAAAGAATAAGGAAATGTTTTGTAGGATCTGTGCTGATATGATTTTACCAAAGGGATGTCATGTCAGACAGATCTGTTTTATTTCTTTGTCAGGTTTATAATCAGGCCTTGACACATTTTGTGCCGATTTAGGAGCCAGGCCAAAATCTTAGGAGCCAGCATTCATGACCTCTTCGTGCCACCCTCCCCCCCTGGTTCTGTCTCGCTGGTCACATTTCTGAAGTTTCATGAGACCAGGACCAGAGTTCCCACACCATGCGTCATCTTTAGATAACAGCTATAGCTTCAGATAGCAAGTGTCAGTGTGGGTGTGTGGTGCAATGGTGGTGTGCCAGTCTGTGCGGGAGGTGTAATAGTAGATGCCTTTGTGCGGGTGTGGTGCAGGGCTGCAGTGCATGTGTGTGTATACTGCAGAACTGGGGAGCTGCTTGTGTGCGGTGCAGGGGTGAGGTTCCTTTTGTATGTACATATGTATGTGGTGTGGATCTGGGGTACATGTCTGTCCTATGGAGGTGGGATGCCTGAGTGTGTGGAGTGCTGTGCTCGTGTGTGTTCTTGGGTGAGGAGAATGAACCTTTAGGAATTATGTCCTTTTGTCCCTAAGCATTCATCCCTGTATTTGGCTAGGTTTATATATTGCTTTTCACTCAGGTCAAAGTGGTTTATTTCAAAGAAGATAATAAAAGGAACGTTTACATTGGAACATAATAACTTTCTACAATGAACAAGGGTAGGGCAATTGTGAAGGTTAATTATGCACAGGTTTCTAGATTGACTGTGCATTCTTGTGGTGCTTGATAAGTTTGTTAGCTGCAAGGTTAGGAGGTCTGTGGTGGTTCTTATGTTGTCTGGAAGGGTGTTCCAGGTGGAAGGGGCATAAAATTCAAAGGCTCTGACTGAGGCTTTTGTTGGGTACTAGCCTTTTCACTCTTCTTTCCCCACCTCCAACCCTTCCCCACAATCTGTTACCCTTCCAAACTCCCACTCCCCTGCACTGGATTTTCTCCATCCTCCTTTTTTTATGATATAGCAATGGTTCCCAACCCAGTCCTCGGGTACCCTCAGGCCAGTCAGGTTTCATGGTATCCACAATGAATATGCATGAGAGAGATCTGCATACAATTGAAGCAGTGCATGCAGATCTATCTCATGTATATTCATTGTGGATATCCTGAAAACCTGACTGGCCTGGGGGATACCCGAGGACTGGGTTGGGAACCACTGTGATAGAGGTATTCAGATACTGTACCTCAAATGCAGAAATAATGCCCAAGAAGCGGATCTTTACCAGACAAAGGAATACTTTATTCAGAACAAGAGATCTTTGTATGACACTAAGAGGGAGGAGAACTGGGAGAAATATCAAAAAGTGTTTCACCACTGAAGAGCTGGGGATGCTTGGAATAGACAATAAGATTTAAATTGGCATGGGAAAAGTGCATTGGACCCATAATGGTAAAGAAATGGGGTTAAAGTTGGAGATCAGCTGGGGACTATGGTACTGTACTGGAAAGGAAATTTTGGAGATAAAGGGGCTTACTAAGAACATAAGATGTATTTATTTAGTAGTATTTAGCTTATGCCTTTCTAGTAGTAGTGCACGGTGAGTTACATGCACTTCTGTCCCTCAGAGGGCTTACAATCTAAGTTTGTACCTCAGGCAATAGAGGGTTAAGTGCCTTGCCCAAGGCCACCAGGAGTACCAGTGGGATTGGAACCCTGGTCTTTTCTGGTCCCAGGCTGCTGCCGTAACCACTACACTATACTACACTACTCCACACCAAATGTCCATCAAGCCTAGTATCCTGTTTCCAACAGTCGCCAATCTAGGTCACAAGCACCTCTCAGGTTCCCAAAAGGTAGACAGATTTCATGCTGCTTTATCCTAGGGGATAAGCTCCAGTAATGAATTCCAGAGTTTGATTACATGTTAAGTGAAAATATACTTTCTCTGATTATCTTAAATGTGCTACATTGTAGCTTCATTAAGTGCTCCCTCCCCCCCCCCACCCATCTTTCTACTTTTTGAAGGAAAGAACAATTGATCTATGTTTCCCGTTCCAATCCACTCATTATTTTAAACCTCTATCATACAGTATCTCCCCTCAGCAGTGCCCTTTCCAAGCGGAAGAACCCTAACCTTTGGAGCTTTTCCTCGTAGGGTTATCTGTCCTTTCCCTTTGTCATTTTGGTCGCTCTTCTCTGTACCTTTTCTAATTCTACTATATCTGTTTTAGATATGGTAACCAGAACTGCCCACAATATTCATGGAGCAATACAGAGGCATTATAATATCCTTTGTTTAATTCTTCATTCCTTTCCATATGATTTCTAGCATTCTATTTGCTATCTCCAGGAACAAGCAGGAATAAGTCCTCACATATGGGTACGTCAGTACCGACGGAGCCTGCGCGGGAAAGCTCCCCAGCCTTTCAGATGAAAGGCTTTTGGGGCCTCCCACTGCACATGCGCGCTGCCTTCCCGCCTTCCTGACCAGCTCTCTTCAGTTTCTCTTTTTCCACGGAGCCAGCAGGTCGTGTTCCTGTCACCGCTGAAGAAATTGTGAAATTTGTTGTTTTTCTTTAGACCGCGTACCTGCCTTCCCCATACCGAAACCGGTATCGCCGGTCTCTCTTTCTTCTTTCTTTTTAAAAAAAAAAAAGACTTTTTTTATTTTCTTCAGCACAGCTTGGTACCTGTTGTTAGGCCTTAAGGCCTACACAAATTCTCCTCATGGAGAAGCCAGTCCCTGGTTTTAAAAAATGTACCAAATGCAGTGCTGTCATTTCTGTCACAGACACCCATGAATGGTGTCTCAAATGTTTGGGACCTGACCACTCCATACCGGACTGCCCATCCTGCACCCAGATGTCTAAACGTGGCTTGCAGAACCGGGCCAACAAGCTCCATGTGCTGTTTCCTTCAGAAGCATCACAGTCATCCAGGTCTTCCTCTCCGGATGGATCTCAGGTAACCAAAACTTCTGTGGGCAAATCCTCTAAAAGCAAATCTCTTTCTAAAGATCGAGAGGCTGGAGGAAATGACGTCATCGCTCGGAGCAGACATGTGAACGCGGAGCTCCGTGGAAGCAAATAGCAATTTACCAAATTACAACATACCGAGGAGGTGTCAGTGGTGGTGAAGTACTTGGTGGGTGCTGTGGAGGCCACTGCTAGTGTGAAATGAAGAAAGGCACTGCGGATTTAAAGGCGTTTGCATATAAAAACGCTGCGGGATCCGCCGGAGGGAAAAGCAAAATGGCTGCGGGGCCTCGTGCTAGTGTGGAAATGGCTGAACCGGAACAATCTGGAGAGCACGGCATGACCGGAGACATGGAGATCTTGCGTGGGGAGCTGCGCGGTTGGTTCGGTACACTGAGGCAAGATCTGGCCAGCTTTAAAACGGAGGTGCAGACGTGGATGGAGGAGTTAAAGGTGGAAGTGAGGGATATCGGGCAACGGGTGGAGGAGATTGAAAGCAAAATGGAGGTGCAAGACTCTGCCCTGGCGAAGGTACAGGAGCACATGGACACGCTAGACTTGGAGACGGAGGATCTTTGGTCTAAGGTAGAAGACCTTGAAAATAGATCTCGGAGAATGAATATTCGGATCCGGGGGATCCCGGAAGATGAGACTGCCTCTGACTGTGGGGAGATCGTGGAAAAGGTGTGTAAACAAATTATGCGAGAGGCTGGCCGCGGCGACGTGCAGCTGTGCTGGGACATTGATCGGGCACATAGAGCACTTGGGCCCCGCAGGGAGCAATATGCTCGGGACATAATTGTGTGCTTTCATGAATACCATACAAAATGTGCTGTGGTGGAGGCTGCTAGGCACATTAAGCAGTTTAAGTGGAATAATCATTCAGTGGAGCTGTATGCGGATTTATCCTCCATTACTATGAGAAAGAGGAGGGAGCTGGCCATGGTTACTAAGAAATTGCGGGAGAAGGAGGTCCGGTATCGGTGGCTATTCCCCTTTGGACTACAATTTAGCATTGAGGGCCACACCTCATCTGTGAAAACGGCGGCGGAGGCAATAACGGTGATGACAGCAGCTGGATGGACAGACATTCCGGAGGCTCACCCTTCCAAAATTACAAAGGGTTCCCGGAGGCCGGTGGGAGGCAGCGAATGGAGAAGAGCGCAACGGGGGGATCGCCGCCTGCGGCGACAGGCACCGGTGGAGCATCGGGGAGCAGATGAAGAAGGCTGATGGACTGACTGCTGGGACATTGTAGTAAAATTCTCTGGTTGCAGGTAGTTGGTGGTCAGGGTGGCACTCGTGGAACTATTGGGTGCTCGTTGGGGTGCGGGTGTCACCATTTACTTGTAGGTGTGCTTCCACACATAACAAAACAAAACAAACAAAAAAAAAATAATAAAAAAAAAAATAATACTTATACTTATATAAAAAAAAAAAAAAAAAATAATAATCATTATATTTTGTATACGGACTAAATTATGGATAAAGAGAAAATAACAAATGAAAAACAATACACAACAACATAAAAGAGGCTAGCAAGAGCTACTCCCAAAAGGTCTAGCCAGAATATTATTGTATTGTGTGTTTGTTTCATAGGGCTATGTTTATAGGTATGTTGTTTTGGTAGAGGGGAAGAGTAACAGGGAATAGTATCATGCTTCCTGATATGGTGGTGTCATGCCTCAGAGGAGTGGAGTGGAGGGGGTGATGGGGCGGGGAGGGGGGAGGGGAGGGGGGTAGGGGGAAGTGGGAGGGGGGAAGGATCCACTATTTTGCAGGGGGGGAAGGGGAGTGCAGGACTGTTCCCTATGGAGAGATTCCGGATAATGACACTGAATGTGAGGGGATTGAATTCCCCAATTAAGCGCCAGCGCCTTTTTAAAGAGGCCTCCCGGCTTAATGGGGATATTCTATTTATACAGGAAACACACTTGAAAAAATGTGACGAATGGAGGGTGACACATGGGAAGTATCCTTGGCGGTGGTTTGCCTCGAACAGAGTGGAAAAGAAAAAGGGTGGGGTGGGAATATTGGTAAGTGGGAAAATCCCTTGTACAGAGGAGGTGGTGCAGCAGGATAAGGAAGGGAGATATATTATGGTCAAACTGAAGATCCAAGAACAAATGTACACTTTGGTTAATATTTATGGTCCGAATGTGGAACACGGGGTGGTGTCTCAATTTGCGGAGGGCCCTATTATTATGGGGGGGGATTTTAATCTTACTAGCAACCCCTTTCTGGACAATTCATCTGGGAGGGGGGACGGGGGGGCAAAAAGTAGACGGATGATGAAGTCCATGGGTGAGAACCTGGGATTGGTGGATGTGTGGAGGGAAGTGAGAGGGCGGGAGAAAGGCTTTACATGTGAGTCGCCGGTGCCTCTGTCTGTCTCGAGGATTGATATGTTATGGGTGTCCCAAGTCTTTAATAGGGGGAGTGAAAGAGTGTGAATTGGGGGAGAGAATTTGGACAGATCATGCTCCCGTATGGGCGGTGTTAACCTTGGGTGAGGGGGGGAAGAGGAACGGGGGTTGGACCCTCAATGAAGCTTTGTTGGACAACCCCGAGAATGTACAGGTACTTAAAAATAAGATTACCCAATATCTGGAGCTGAATGATAGGGAGGATTGTCGGATAGCTACCCTGTGGGAATGCCTGAAAGTAGTGATTCGAGGTGATTTGATATCTATAGGCACGTTTGCAAAGAAATGTAAAGAGAGTAAAAAAGCGGGCCTGCGCGATAAAATTCAGGAGCTTGAAGGGCTTCTTATGCGGGATGGGCGAGCGGCCACCTGTAGGCAGGAGTTGTTGAAAGTGAAGGGGGAATTAAACGAACTGGAACTTGCGGAGATTAAACATGCGCAAGACCTGCTTAATCAGCAATATTTTGAGTTTGGTAATAAACCCAGTAGGTTGTTAGCCCACCGATTACGACAGCATCGGGTACGGAATTATGTTACCAAAATAAGGGATGCTCAGGGGAATGTTTTGCGTCAAAGGGGGGATATACAACAGCGCTTTGTGGAGTTTTATAGGCAATTGTACGCTCCTGAGGGCCATGGTGGTGGAGCGGGGCTGGACCAGTATGTACAAATGAATTTGCCAAGGTTAGTAGGGGGGGAGACTGGCCAACTGTCCCGGCCTATAGAGGAGCAGGAAGTTGTGGAGGTAATTAAAGAACTACCCTTGCACAAAGCGCCCGGGATTGATGGTTATACCAATAAATTTTATAAAGTATTTCGGGAGGAAGTGAAGGGTCCTCTGGCTCGGTTATTCAACTCTTTTAAGGAGGGGGGGGAGCTTCCCGGTACAATGCGGACTGCCGGGATTACGATCTTGCTGAAGGAAGGGAAAGACCCGACTGTGTGCGGTTCCTACCGCCCCATTTCTTTGTTGGGTACGGATTTTAAAATTTTTACTAAAATTTTGGCTAACCAGTTACTGCCGTACATGCCTAGGCTGGTGCATGAAAACCAATCGGGATTTGTGCCTGGACGCCAAACGAAGGACAACCTCCGTAAAGTATTGAATGCTATGTGGAGGGGGAGGAGGGGGGAGGAACAACTGATACTTTTGGCCATTGATGCTGAAAAAGCATTTGATAGGGTTTCTTGGCCTTTTTTATTTAAGGTATTAGAACGCATGGGGCTGGGGGGGGGCTTCTTGAATTGGATTAAAGCTATTTATGCGCATCCGTTGGCCCAGGTTAAGATTAATGGGGAGTATACCCGACCCTTTGCCCTGCATAGAGGAACTAGACAAGGATGTCCACTCTCCCCGTTACTATTTGTGCTCTCTATGGAGCCACTCGCCCAGCGGGTGCGCGAAAGCGCGGCTGTTCAAGGTGTTAAGTGGAAGAAGCTGGAAAGTAAGATATCGCTATTTGCGGATGATTTATTATTTATGTTAACTAACCCCAGCGTGTCCCTGGCGGCGCTTTATAAATTGCTAGAGGAGTTTGGTTCCTTCTCAGGTTTCAAAATTAATGCCACTAAGTCTGAGATTTTAAATATCTCGGCCGGAGTGGACACTCAAAAGCAGATCCAAGAGGCTTTTCCTTTTAGATGGGCTAAACACAGTATCCGCTATCTGGGTATTTATTTAACCGCCAGAGCGGGGGACCTCTTTCGGGAAAATTATTTGCGGGTGGAAAAGCTGGTTAGGAAAGAGATGGAGGGGTGGCAGGGGAAGGCGTTGTCTTGGATGGGGAGGATTGCGGCTGCAAAAATGATGATTCTGCCTAAGTGGCTGTATCTTTTCTCCA
Organism: Ichthyophis bannanicus; assembly: GCA_033557465.1. Classification (NCBI taxonomy): domain Eukaryota; kingdom Metazoa; phylum Chordata; class Amphibia; order Gymnophiona; family Ichthyophiidae; genus Ichthyophis; species Ichthyophis bannanicus. Next base: position 1,558,010,269 of record CM066031.1, on the reverse strand, counting down.
ATCTCCCTATTCAGGTGCCCCGGGGGTATCTAGGGAAACTTCAGCGGCGTATGTTGTGGTTTATTTCAGGGGGCAAACCTAACCGGGTGGCGGGGAGGTTATTGATGAAGGCGAAGGAGCATGGGGGTTTAGCGGTCCCGAACTTAGTGCTATACTGGGAGGCTGCACAGGTGTCTGCGGTGTTGGAATGGGGGGCAGAGGAAAAAAAAGAGTGGGTACAGATGGAGTCAGAAGAGCTGCTGGAAGGAGGGTTAGGAGCGTATGTGTGGTTGCCTGTTAACCTGTCCAAAGGCTGCCGCGGTGAGAATCCTTATGTGCAAGGTACTTTGCAGGTGTGGCGTAAGTGGCAGCGGATTTGGTTTGGGGTGACTGGTATATCCAGACTAGTCCCAATCCGGGGGAATTCTGAGTTTTCTCCGGCCATGGGGAGGTCGGTGTTTGATAACTGGGAACGGCATGGGCTGTGGAGGGTGGGCCAGGTGGTAGAGGGTACTAAAGTGAAGGATTTTGAGGCCCTTAAGGGGCTTTATCGGTTAGATTCTTCGGACCGGTATGGGTATTTGCAGCTCCGCCATTATCTACAACAGCGGATTCTCCCAGCTTTGACGGTGGAGGTGTCCAGGGTAGAACAGTTTTTCTTGTCTGAACCTCGGAGGAAAGTGGTGACAGGGTTGTATAAGTTGATGGCGGTGGATACGGGGCGGGAAAGATATCAAACTTTGTGGGAATCCGATTTGGGTGTCCATTGGGGAGACACCACCTGGGAACTTATTCATCGGGGGAGGTATAAGGGGATCTTAGCTACTAATTTGCTTGAGAATAATTATAAAATTATGTATAGATGGTATCTGACCCCGGTACGGTTACACCGGATGTATGAGAGTGTGGCTGATACTTGTTGGCGGGGGTGTGGTGAATGTGGCACCTTTCTGCATATCTGGTGGAGCTGTAAGGTAGTGCACAACATTTGGGTAGAGGTGTTTGGGCTTTTGGGGGAGATTTTGGGTAAGGAGGTAGAAATGAGCCCCGAGCTGGCCATGTTGGGGGTGCCACCGTCTAGCTTGACTAAGGCGGAGGGCTTGTTTGTGGATTTAGGGTGTGTGGCTCTGAAGGTGCTAATTGCGCGGAGCTGGAAGAAGGTAGCTGCTCCGCCATTAGCGGAGTTTAAGGGATCACTGGCACAGCTCTATCTGATGAGTAAGTTAACCGCACTAAAGAGGGGTACTTCCCATAAATGTATGCAGATCTGGGGGAACTATCTCCAGTGGATGGCGCTGCAGTAAGGGTTTGGTTGTAAGTGTTGTTATTGGATAATGTGTTGTGGGGCTCGGTTTTGCTGCCAAGGAGTTTTTGGCGGGTCCTTCGGGGGGGGGGGGGGGGATCAGATGGGTTGGGGGGGGGGGAAATAGAGTTTTGAAATTGATTACATGACAAATGTATATTGTTGATGTTTTGTCTATCTGCTGTGATGTAATAATGTGCCAATCATATGGTTCTGTACGGGACTCGAGTTATGGCTTGGATTTGTCTTGTGATTGAAATTATAAATAAAAAAAAAAAATAAAGATCGAGAGGCTCTCAATTTTGAGTTCGAGGATTCTGCCCAGGCCAAAAAACCCCGGCGGGAGGTTCCGGCCTCCAAAGCAATCATGGGGTCACAGGTTGACATCGATGGCACGGCCTCGACCGATCACCTGTTGGACTGCTCTGGGGTACCGGCCCATACCGGTACCGACATCCAGGCAGTAGTGGCGTCTATGGGCAGTACTGTCCAGACCATGCAGCAGGCCGTTCTGGCATTCATTAAGGCTGCGACGCCCTCGGTACCGATTTCATCGGTACCGACGCCGGTTCCGGTATCCACACCGGAACCGAGACCATCGACTTCCAAACGTCGATCGGTTCCGCATGCCGGATTCAGGCTTTCACCCGGTACCGATCCCATGCCCGATACGCCCGATGTCGATACCGATCGGTATGCGTATCGTACATTGGCAGTACAGAGGGAAGACTCGGATTCTTCTGATGAATTCAATTCCTCTGATGACTCTGCTGAGCTTACTCTTCCTGAGGAGCCCTCTTCTCCAAAGAGGAGGATGTCTCCTCCAGAGGATTTATCCTTTCAGGATTTCATTGTTGATGTAGCTAAAGCACTTTCTATTGCTACATCTTCTGAAAAAGAACCCAGATCAAAAAAATTGGACATTTTAGGATACTCTAAAGCTCCTAAAGAGGCAGTCACTCTGCCTGTCCATGAAATCCTTCAAGAACACTTGATGGATTTGTGGGAGACTCCTTTAACACTGTCTCCCCATTCCCGTAGGTTGGACACGATGTATCGGCTCCCTCCTTCGCCTGGGTTCCAGAAAACTCGGCTGCCTCACCACTCTATTGTGGTGAAGTCTGCCATGAAGAAAATAAAGAGTCCTAAAAGGCATTCTTCTACCCCTCCAGGGCGAGAATGTAAGACCCTAGACTCTTTTGGAAGAAAGATATTCCAGGCTAGTATGCTTATAGCCAGGATCAATTCTTATAGCCTTTATATGGGCATGTTTCTTGGACAACTTGCTCTAAAAATACAGAATTTTGCCCCCTTTATCCCTGATGATCAAAGGGCGGACTTCTTTTCTATGGTGACACAACTTTCAGAGGTCTCCAAGTTCTCCAACAGGGCAGCCTTTGATTCCTTTGAGGTTGCAGGCAGAGCTTCGGGAATTGCTATTGCAGCCCGACGTCTCGCTTGGCTCCAGGCTTCTGACCTAGAACCCTGGGTTGTAGATGGCCTCAGGAATCTGCCCTGTACCGGTGAGAACTTATTTGGGGAAGACTGGCAGATTAAAGCTGCTCAAATGGATGCAGAAAATGCCACTCTAGATAGACTTTCCAAGTCTACTTCTACCCCTGCCAAAAAAGTCTTTTAAAAGGCCTTACTATAAGAAGGCCAGATTTCCCACAAATACTGTCCAGCAATCTGCTCAGCCTCGCTTTGCGGCTAAGCGTCAACAATCTAAGCAGGTAAAGTCAAAGCCTGCAGTGTCTGCTACACCCCAGCAGGCTCAACCCCCTCAGGGGTTTTGACTTGCCTCTAGAGAACTTGCCGTTTCTGGCTCTAGAACAACCAGAGCCCCTCACCATTCCTGGAAGGCTAGCTCATTTTGCTCCCAGATGGGAACAAATCACATCAGAGCAATGGACCCTCTCTATTATCCGGGAGGGCTACAAACTTCATTTCTCCAGCCTTCCTCCCCATACCATGGTGAGGCAATTCAGTTCTCCCCCATCTCTTCTGACCCTATTGGGTCAGGAAGTCTCTTCTCTCCTTGCCCAAGGGGCAATAGAGGAGGTTCCTCCTCCACAACAGGGGTTAGGTTTCTACTCCCCTTATTTTCTCATAACAAAGAAGACGGGGCTTCAGACCTATCCTAGATCTGAGAGAATTGAACAGGTTTCTATTCAAGGAGAAATTCAAAATGCTCTCTCTGGGCCTTCTCCTTCCATACCTTCAGAGTCAGGATTGGCTTTGTTCTCTAGATCTCAAGGATGCGTACACTCATATACTCATCCATCCATCCCACAGAAAATATCTAAGATTTCTGTTCCAGGGAAAACATTTCCAGTACAGAGTACTACCCTTCGGTCTGGCCTCTGCTCCAAGAGTCTTCACAAAATGCATGGCAGTCGTAGCCGCATTTCTCAGAGGCATGGGAATCTTTGTCTTCCTATATCTGGACGACTGGCTCATCCGAGCTCCATCTCAGTCAGAAGCCCAGATGTCTCTGGACCGCACAAGGCGTATTCTTCAATATCTGGGACTTGTGGTAAACATTCCCAAATCCCAACTCATCCCTACTCAGTCTCTGGAATTCATAGGGGCCCAATTGGACTCCACCACTGCAAGGGCCTACCTCCCTCTGGTCCGAGGCCAAAGACTAATAAGCTTGGCCTCCCAGGCTCAGTCCAGAAGTCACTTGTCAGCCAGAGAAATGCTGCAGCTTCTGGGCCACATGGCCTCCACGGTACACGTGGTGCCCTACGCTCGTCTTCATATGAGAGCAGCTCAATGGACCTTGGCCACCCAGTGGTCTCAAGCATCAGGACTGCTCTCAGACCAAATACTCACCTCAAAACGACTGTTTTGGTCTCTCCAGTGGTGGACATCCTCCAAAAATCTGTTGTTGGGGATCCCCTTCCAACCTTCGTTGCCCCAAGCAACCCTCACAACAGATGCCTCCCAAACAGGGTGGGGAGCTCATCTCCAGCACCTCTCCACTCAGGGCACCTGGTCTCCTCAGGAGACCACCCTTCACATCAACCTTCTGGAACTGCGAGCAATCTTCCTTGCCCTCAGTCTTCCACACCCTCCTTGTCAACCTGACTGTCCTAGTCCAAACAGACAATCAGGTAGCCATGTTCTATGTCAACAAACAAGGAGGGACGGGCTCTCTGTCGCTTTGCAATGAAGCTCTCAGATTATGGGCCTTCGCCAGAGAGCACCAAATTCATCTTCTGGCAGTATATCTTCCAGGAGTTCAAAACTCTCGGGCAGACAGACTCAGCCGAGTTCTGCTCCCACACGAATGGTCCCTACATATGGACCAGATACGCAGAATCTTTCAGGAATGGGGGACCCCGGACATAGACTTCTTTGCAAGTCCGTGGAATGCCAAACTTCCCCGGTTCTGTTCCAGGACTCCATGTCAGGGAGTTCAGGCCAACGATGCCTTTCTCCTACATTGGGGTCAGGAATTCCTGTACGCTTTTCCACCCATTCCTTTGATTCCCAAGACTCTGTTCAAACTTCAGAGGGATCACGGATCCATGATCCTCATTGCTCCACGCTGGCCACGCCAAGTGTGGTTCCCTCTCCTTCTACAGCTCTCCCAGGGCTCCTCCCTGGACCTGGGAGCTGCACCAGACCTTCTGTCTCAGGAGCAGGGGACTTTGTGGCATCCAAACCCCAAGTCCCTACATCTCCAAGCTTGGTTACTGAAGGCTTAAGCCTTCATGAGTTTAATCTTTCCCAACCAGTGAAAGATATCCTTCATGCCTCTAGGAAACCCTCTACTAGGCGTTCCTATGCTTTCAAATGGAAACGTTTTTCCATTTGGTGTGCGCAACAGGGTCTTGACCCTCTTGCGCTTCCTTTGAATTCTCTACTAGACTATCTCCTGCATCTTTCCAATGCAGGCCTCAAGACGAATTCAGTACGAGTCCATTTAAGTGCTATTGCAGCATCCTTAAAACCTATAAATGGACAACCTGTCTCCTCTTATCCTCTTATTGCAAGATTCATGAGAGGCTTGACCCTCACTAAGCCTCCCATCCGACCTCCTCCGGTAGCATGGGACTTGAATCTAGTTCTGGGTCAACTTATGAAGCCACCTTTTGAACCGTTGGTATCTACCTCCCTGAAATTTCTTTCCTGGAAGGTTCTTTTCCTTATTGCAGTCACTTCGGCTCGCCGCATCAGTGAACGGCAGGCTTTGGTGGCTAATCCACCTTATACCAGATTTCATCATGATAAGGTGGTCCTTAGGACGAATCCCCACTTTATGCCTAAAGTGGTCTCGCCTTTTCATCTTAATCAAGAGGTATATCTACCTGTTTTTTTCCCGGCTCCTCATGCATCCAGTGCAGAGAGGAACCTTCATACTCTTGACTGTAAAAGAGCTCTCGCCTTTTACCTCGACAGGACTCAGCCACATCGAAAGTCTTCCCAACTTTTTGTGGCTTTTGATCCTTCTCATTTGGGACTTCCAGTCACCAAACGTACACTTTCCAATTGGATTGCTCAGTGTATTTCTTTTGCTTACCAGAGTAAGAACATTTCTCTGGAAGGCCATGTCACAGCTCACAATGTGAGAGCCATGGCTACTTCTATGGCTCATCTTCACTCTGTGTCCATAGATCAGATCTGTCGAGCAGCCACTTGGGCCTCGGTTCATACCTTCACAGCCCATTACTGCTTGGACAAGGACTCCCGCCGGGATGCCTTGTTTGGTCAGGCTGTCCTCAAACACCTGTTCCATACTTAAACAACTCCTGCCCACCTTCCCTGGATGGATGCCTGAGATCCATACGAAGATGGTTTACCCTTGGAGGGGGATCTCCCAGGCATCTTAGCTAGGGAGTCCCCATATGTGAGGACTTATTCCTGCTTGTTCCTGTTGATAGCACAGTTACTTACCTGTAACAGGTGATCTCTGGGAACAGCAGGAATTAGTCCTCACAACCCACCCACCCACCTCCCCTAGGAGTTGTATCTCTATCTATCTTCCTTTCCTCTCTCTATTGTCTCAGCTTTAAACTCGAACTGAAGAGAGCTGGTCAGGAAGGCGGGAAGGCAGCGCACATGTGCAGTGGGAGGCCCCAAAAGCCTTTCATCTGAAAGGCTGGGGAGCTTTCCCGCGCAGGCTCCGTCGGTACCGACGTACCCATATGTGAGGACTAATTCCTGCTGTTCCCAGAGATCACCTGTTACAGGTAAGTAACTGTGCTTTCTTGGCTGCCTCTGCACACTAGGCATTATATACCCAGTGTAGTATAGCATTATATAGTAGCACTCCTTGTGGTCTTGGGCAAGTCACTTAACTTGGATTTTTCTGAGGCAACTGAGTTATCAATGCCCCTTTTTAATGTGCATTACCAAGTTTGTTACAATGTAAACTGCTTTGACTAAAATGATAAAGCGGTCTAAAAAACCTGTTAAATAAACCATGATAGTTTTGTCAAGTTGCAACAGTTAAACTGAATCTGCAAAATTGACAAATCATACTTCTCCTGAAATAGTGGTAAATGTTGGAAGCATAATCAAAGTGCTTTATAGTAAGCTTGTATCCTGGTGATGTGACTGATGGTTTTTTTGTTGTTGCATGCTTGCCTATGTTGGGAAGCCTGTAAAGTAAATCGGGGAGTCCAACATAATTATCTGTTTTGAATCAGGTGATGCCACCTGTTGACGGTCGGTCGGTCTGACTGTAAGCATAGCACAGCATTGCATGCACGTGTGCAAACAAAGCTTTGCATATGGAGATGGAATGATGTGCCTGGTCATCGAAACATTTCTGGCAAATAAATCCCTGACCACAACAGTGAAGAGAAGGAACCCCTGCCGCTGTTGCCTGCTGACAGCTGAGTATGAGACTGCAGCTATTCAGCAGTTTTTGGAAGGAGAAAAGAAGGCTAGTTCGGAAAACTCCTGGATATTCATCTTGGACTACTTGACTTATTTTTCAGATTCCCAGATGCCGTTTTGGCAGTGTCTGAAGCAGGATGCATAAAGCATTTTGATTAGACTTTTAATATTTAATACTGTTTTGGAGTATGATTTTTCAGTAATTGTTTTGTAATTTCACTTTAATATATGCTGCAACTTAAAAGAAATATAAATTTTGTAGGGCTCTATGATTATATGACTACAGTAGATAAAGGAATAATGTGCTCCAGTGCCTGTATTATGATCTCTTTGAAAAGGATGTGTTTTTAATGGAGCATGTCGGTTGCTGCAGCCTTAAGCTTTTTCAAGATATGTGGTATTACGCTTATACTGGGTTGCCATTCTTGCTGTTAGATTTTGGCCGGCCGATATGTTTAATAAAAATTACTCCTCGGGAATTCTGCATAACTGCGCAGTGTAGAATTCCCACCTGCACAGAATTCTGAACTTGCTACACAGAATTCTACGCAGGCACCAGCATCAGTGAGCAGTGAGGCAGACTCAAAGCACACAAGCTTTAAGGGCGCCTAAGTCTTCCTCGCTGTTCGCTGCAGCACAGCCGCAGGATCGTTTTACTATGCTTTAAAAAGGTCAACAGAAGCACTTCCTGTCCTTGGCAAGAAACGGGCAGCACTTTTGTTTACCTTTTTAAAACATCGTAATACCATACCAGCATCGAAAGTGTGTAGCACAGCTGTGGGAGCCAAGGGAAATGCTCCTGTGGCTGTGTTTAAAATGCCATGATTGATCCAAGCTGGTGGCACCCTGACTGATTAGCTCTTGCGTTGTTGCAGTCATGGGAAGGAAGAGGAAGATTGAACAGGCTCTGTCCTCAGGCTGGCCTGTCCACCTCCTCTCCAGTTATCAGAGGACCAATTGGTTCCTTTCTACGCAGGGAGCAATGACGAGCAGAACGACGGGTGGTGTTAAACCAGGCTGTGGGGTTGTCTGAGCACTCTGTTTCCCAATCCCTCTCTGGCAGCAATTCTACACCCCCGGAGGTGCGGATGTCCTTTAAACTGGTCTACCCTAGCATTACCTCAGCTTGGATGAAGGCTGCAGGGCCATCTGGAGTTGGTGTTGCTCGCGGCCTGCTGGGGTCATCTGGTTAGGAGATGTGGATGCATTTGGAGCTTCACCAGATCAGCAGTTCAGTGCTATCCCAGAGAGAGGAAGTGCATCAAAAGTTCTACAGAAGCAGGTTCACACCCGAGGGTGAACATGGAATCCCCGGCACTTTGTGACACTATTGAGAAGCTGTTCCTCTCCTTTGAGCTGCAGAGGCCAGAACAGTTCACTTTGGAGTCCATCTGGTCAGCGATTAAACTTTTGGGGGAAGCCATTACGTCATAGATTCAAGTTTTACTTGCTGAGACTAGGCATAATGCTGAAATCTGTGTGAGGAACAGTGTTTATTGGTGAACTGCAAACTACAGTGACTGATTTAACAACTTGTATACTGGCTGTAGAGACACAATCTGAAGCCTTTATTAAAGACTCTTAATAGTTTGAAGTTTCGTTTAGAACAGTTGGATAATTCTATTCGCTATGCAAATCTGAGATCAATTAATTTTCTGAAGGTGGCTAATACTTTGGCAAAAGATACGTTTAAATGCTCTGTTACTGAGGTTTTAGTCTTACCGGCTGAGTCTTGCCCTCCGCTGGTTAAAGCATATTTGCCATCTCCTTTTAAGATTTCCACAGGGGCAGATGTCCAGGTCACCAGACAGCTGTTTGTTTTAAATATTTCAGATTTATTGAAGTTTCAAACACTATTAATCAGGAACAATAGTTTTAGTATCTCCAGGAACAAGCAGGAATGTAGTTTTCACATATGGTATCATCGGTACCGAAGGAGCCTGCGTGGGAATGCTCCCCAGCGTCCAATTAGGAAGCTTTTGGGAGCATCCCACAGCGCCTGCGTGCTGCCTTCCCGCCTTTCCCAACTGCCTCTCTCCAGTTCTTCGTTTTCTGCGGAGCCAGCAGGTCGTGTTCCTGTCACAGCAGAAATTTATTTTCCTTATTCTTCTTTTTGTGGTCGCGTCTGCCTTCCTCGACGCTATACTGGTACCGCCGGTTCTTCCTTCTTTCTTTTTTTCCTAACTTTTTCTTTTCCAGGTGCACGCGCCATTTTGGGCCTTAGGCCCAAAATTTCCTCCATCATGGAGAAACCCGCCTTGGGTTTTAAAAAGTGCACCAAGTGTGGTGGTACCATCTCCGTCAGACACCCACGAGTGGTGTCTTAAATGTTTAGGCCCTGACCACTCCATCTCTGAGTGTATGGCTTGTGCCATGATGTCCAAGAGGGGTTGACAAAACTCAGCTGCCAAGCTCGGCACCCTTTTTTCCCTCCGATGCAGCCTCGGTGGCATTGACGTCTTCCTCCCATGGATCTCGGGTAACTAAACATAAGTCCAGCCGGTCCTCAAAGGGTAGATCTCCTAATAAGCATCGAGATGCCTCTGGCATTGCCCTTGAGGGTTCTGTACTGGCAAAATTACCCTGGTGGGAGGCTTCGGCTTCCAAAGCATTATCAGGGCTCCAGGACGTTCTCGAGGCCTCGACCTCGGCAGAACTACTGGTGCCATGCTTTGGGGTACCGGCTGCTTCCGGTAACGATACCCAGTCATCGGCAGCGTCGATAGACCAGAGGTTCCTGGCTATTGAACGCAGTCTGGCAGCTCTCCTTGCAGCATCGACGCCCTCGGAACCGCATCAGTTCAACCGGTACCGGCACTGATGCCGGTACCGATAACATCGACATCGGTGTTGGCTTTGCCGGCACCCAGTCATGTGATACCCTCTGGTACTGATTCCCCGGTACCGATTTCCCCCGGTACCAACTTCGGTCGGTACGGGTATCGGGCTCTTCAAGAGCATCTGGACAGAAGGTACTTTGAATCCTCAGAGGACTCTGAGGATTCTCACAGCTCTGTCGGTACCGGAATACTTCTCCCGGAGGAGCCTTCCTCTCCTAAACATGGGATGTCTCCTCCAGAAGATATCTCCTTTCAGGATTTTATCAAAGATGTGGCTCGAGGTCTTTAAATTACTGTGGCTCCTGAAACGGAGCCCAGAGCTAAGGAGTTGGAGATTTTACAATATCCCAAAGCTCCTAAAGAGGCAGCTACCTTGCCTATCCATGAGATCTTACATGATCTCATGTTGAGAATGTGGGAGACACCTCTCACCACCTCTCTTCACTCTCGCAGACTGGATACCATGTATCGAGTCCCTCCTTGTCCTGGATTACAGAAAACTCAGCTTCCTCACCACTCTATTGTAGTGGAATCAGCTATGAGAAGGATCAGGAGTGCAAAGAGGCATGCCTCTAATCCTCCAAGACGTGAGTGTAGAACTTTGGAGGCCTTTGGATGTCGTACTTTACAGGCTTCCATGCTTTCTGCCAGGATCAGTTCCTATATTTTATATATGGGAATGTTCCTTGAAGTCACAGGTGATTTAGAGGTTTTGAGCCCTCTTCTTCCTGAGGATAGAAGGCAGGATTTTCTCACACTGGTCAAACATGCCCAGGATGTTTCTAAGTTTGTCAGCTGTGCAGCTTTTGACTGTTTTGAGTGCATAAGCAGAACCTCTGCCATTGCCATAGGTGCACGTAGAATTGCCTGGCTCCAGGCATCTGATTTGGAGCTCTGGGTGCTGGACAAACTGGGCAATATTCCTTGTACAGGTGAGAATCTATTTGGCAAGAACTGGCAAGAAAAAGCCAATGAATTAGATGCTGACAACTCCAATTTGGATAGGCTATCCAAAGGCACAGTTGATCCTGCGAGAGAGGCTTCTTGAAAGATTTCTTTCTTCTCAAAAAAGGTTTTATCCCTCTTATTCCCAGCAGGGATGTTCTGCAAGTCAGCCTGCCCAGAAAGGTCAGCAACCACCTAAACAAAGGAAAGCAAAGACTGCTAAGCCTCAACCGTCTCAGCAGTCTCAACCTCCACAAGGCCTTTGACATTCATCTAGAGAACTTAGCCTTCCTGGCCCTCAATGGACCAGAGCCTTCCACCATTCCAGAAGGTTATGTCACTTTGCCCCCAGGTGGGAGCAGATAACAGCAGAGCATTGAACACTCTCCATTATAAGAGAGGGGGGTACAAGCTGCACTTTCTGTGCATGCCCCTCCCACAGTGGTAAGACAGTTTAATTCTCAAACCTCTCTCATCAACCTGTTAAATCAAGAGGTCACTATGCTTCTTGCCCAAGGGCCAATAGAAGAAGTATGATTTTTCTCCCAGTTGGTGAGAGGTCTTACGTGTGCACTAGGTGCAAGGAGCTCTTTGCTCTCAGGGAACGAGTCTGTTTTCTAGAGGCTAGAGTAGCAGACTTGGAAAACATAAGACAGAGAGGTACATAGAGGAGACCTACAGAGATATAGTACTGAGGTCCCACCTCCAGTCTGGCAGCATCCCTGTTGCTATGGAGGAGCGAGGTCACATGACAGGAGAGCATCACCCTGGTGTGGCAGGAAGTGATCCTGTAACTAGGACCTGTCCTCCAGGTGATGTAAAACCCTCTCGCACTGAGGAAGTTTCTCCAAGGCCATGTGCCCATGAGGGAAGGGTTAGGACAGCCGTTATAGTTGGTGATTCGATCATTACGCATGTAGATAGCTGGGTGGCTGGACGTGAGGATCGCCTGGTAACATGCCTGCCTGGTGCGAAGGTAGCGGACCTCACGCACCACCTAGATAAGGTCTTAGATAGTGTTGGGGGAGGAGTCTGCTGTCTTGGTACATGTCAGTACCAATGACATAGGAAAATGTGGTAGGGAGGTTCTGGAGGCTAAATATAGGCTTAAGAACATAAGAACATAAGATATGGAGTGGAGGAGTGGCCTAGTGGTTGGGGCAAGGTACTTCAGGCCGGAAGGTCGGGGGTTCAAATCCCACTAGAGGACAGCAACCTTGGGCCGGAAGGACTGGAGTTTCTAGTCCCACAGGTGCTCTTTGTGGTCTTGGGCAAGCCACTTAACCCTCCATAGCCCATGTTCCCTGTAAAACAGTTATCTCCAAGTTATAATGCCCTGTTCAGTGTAATTTCAGTTTGTTCAATGTAAACTGCACTGATGCAGAATAGCGCGGTATATAAGGGAAATTAAAAAAAAAAAAAAATGCCATACTGGGTCAGACCAAGGTCCATCAAGCCCAGTATTCTGTTTCCAACAGTGGCCAATCTAGGTCATACGTACCTAGCAGTTTCCCCAAGGGACACAGGTTCCACAATGCTTGTATTGGTTCAAGCATTGATATCCTGGGTCCCTTCTTAATAATGGTTTATGGACCTTTCCTCCAGGAACTTGTCCAAACCTTTTTTAAACCCAGCTACACTAACAGCCTTTACTACATCCTCCGGTAACAAATTCCAGAGTTTGATTACACGTTGAGTGAAAAAATATTTTCTTTCATTAGTCTTAAATAGTTTACCCTGTAGCTTCATTGCATGTCCCCTAGTCTTTCTATATTCTGATAAGGTAAACAATCGATCTACGTTTACCCGTTCCACTCCGTTCATTAATTTATAGACTTCTATCAAATCTCCCCTCAGCCGTCTCTTTTCCAGGTTAAAGAGCCCCAACCTTTTTAGCCTTTCTTCATAGGAGTATCCTTCCATCCCCTTTACCATTTTGGTGGCTCTTCTCTGATCTTTTTCTAAAATCGCTATATCCTTTTTAAGATAGGGCAACCAGAATTGCACACACTATTCAAGGTGCGGTCTCGCCATGGAAAGATATAGAGGCATTATAATATCTTTTGTTTTATTTTCCATTCCTTTCCTTATCATACCTAGCATTCTATTTGTTCTCTTGGCCGCTGCTGCACACTGGGCCGAGGGTTTTAACATGGTATCCACAATGATGCCTAAATCTTTTTCCTGGGTGATGGTTCCTAATGTGGAACCTTGCATCGTGTAACCATAGTTTGGGTTCTTCTTCCCTAGGTGCATAACCTTGCACTTGTCCACATTAAATTTCATCTGCCATTTTGATGCCCAGTCTTCCAATTTATCAAGATCCTCTTGCAATTTTCCACAATCCTCTTGGGTTTTAACAACTTTAAATAGTTTTGTCATCTGCAAATTTGATAACCTCACTCATTATTCCACTTTCCAGGTCATTTATGAATATGTCAAAAAGCAGCGGACCCAGCACAGATCCCTGGGGTACACCACTATTCACCTTTCTCCATTGGGAAAATTGGCCATTTAGCCCTACCCTCTGCTTTTTATCTTTTAACCAGTTCCTGATCCACAATAGTATACTGCCTCCTATCCCATGACTCTTTAGTTTTGCCAAAAGTCTCTGATGAGGGACCTTGTCAAAGGCTTTCTGAAAGTCCAGATACACAATATCAACCGACTCACCTTTGTCCACCTGATTATTCACTCCTTCAAAAAAACATAACAGATTAGTAAGACAAGATCTTCCTTGTCTAAAGCCATGTTGGCTGTCTCCCATTAGGTCATGACTATCTACATGCTGAGTAATTTTATTCTTTATGATGGTTTCTACCATTTTTCCTGGTACTGATGTCAGGCTCACCGGTCTTTAGTTTCCCGGATCACCCCTGGAACCCTTTTTAAAAATTGGTGTTACATTGGCGATCCTCCAATCTTCAGGTATTAGAGATGATTTTAATGATAGTTCACATTTTACTAATAGCAGGTCTGCAATCTCGTATTTCAGTTCTTTCAACACCCTTGGACCATCCGGCCCAGGTGATTTGCTACTCTTCAGTTTATCTAATAGTTGTAATACATCTTCCTGATGTATCGATATTTCCTTCAATTCTTCCGCACCTTTAAATACCACTTCAGTCATGGGTAACATCCCTACATCTTCCTCAGTAAAGACTGAAGCAAAGAATTCATTCAATCTCTCCGCTATCGCCTTGTCGCCTCTTAGTGTTCCTTTAACCCCTTTATCATCTAATGGACCAACTGACTCTCTCAGTTTTTTTGCTACGAATGTACTTTGAAAGGTCTTTACTTCGTGTTTTTGCTTCCGCAGCAAGCTTCTTCTCAAATTCTCCCTTTGCCTGCCTTATCAATGCCTTGCATATGACTTGCCAGTGCTTGTGCTGTTTCCAGGTTTCATCGTTTGGCTCTTTTTTCCATTTCCTGAAAGATGCTTTTTTGGCAACAGCCTCTCTGACCTCACCTTTAAACCATTCTGGCAGTTTTTTGGACTTCCTTCCACTTTTCTTAAAGCGTGGAATGCAGCTGGTCTGGGCTTCCAAGATAGTATTTTTCAACAACAGCCAAGCCTGATGTACGTCTTTAACCTTTGCAACTGCTCCTTTTAGTTTTTTCTTAACTGTTTTCCTCATTTTATCATAGTTTCCCTTTCGAAAGTTAAAAGGTAATACTGTGGATTTCCTTACTATCCCTCCTCCACTAATTAAATCAAAGGCGATCATGCTATGATCACTATTGTTAAGTGGCCCCAACAACCTTCTCTCTTGCACTAGATCTGGTGTTCCACTAAGGACTAGGTCTAATATGGCTTCCCCTCTGGTCGGTTCATGAACCAGCTGCTCCAAGAAGCAGTCATTTATTTCATCTAGGAACTTTCAGCTCTTTCAGTATCCTGGGATGTATCCCATCCGGTCCCATGGCTTTGTCCACTTTCAGTTTAGCAAGTTGTTCTAACACCTCATTTTCTGTGAATGGTGTGGTATCTACTTCATTCCTATTTTTATATTTGGGAGTCACAGCTGGTCCATCTCCAGGATCTTCTTTAGTAAAAACAGAGCAGAAGTATTTGTTTAGCAATTTTGCTTTTTCAGTGTCACTTTCCACGAGTCCTTTCCCAGCACCTCTGAGTCCTGCATTTCCACCTCTGATCTTCTTCCTTTCCTGAATATACCTGAAGGAAGTTTTGTGGCCACCTTTAACATCTTTAGCCATCTTTTCGTCTGCCTTTGATTTTGTTATCCTTATTTCTCTTTTTGATTCTTTGAGCATATGGTGTTCGCAGAAGGTATCCCCTTGCGATACCTCTGGAATCATTACTGGAGTATCTCCTTCATTTATCCAATGCAGGACTTAAAACTAACTCAGTAAGAGTCCATTTGAGTGCTATTGCAGCTTCTTTCAAGCCTCTAAATGGACAACCTATTTCCTCCCATCCTCTTATAGCAAGATTTATGAGAGGCCGCCTTCTAACTAAGCCTCCCATTAGGCCACCACCAGTGGCATGGGACTTAAACCTGGTTCTTGGTCAGCTCATGAAGCCACCTTTCGAACCCTTAGCTACTACCTCATTGAAATTCCTTTCTTGGAAAGTTATCTTTCTCATTGCAATCACATCAGTATGCCGCATCAGTGAGTTGCAGGCACTAGTAGCTGATCCACCTTATACAAGGTTCCATCATGACAAGGTAGTCCTTAGGACTCATCCACACTTTATGCCAAAGGTGGTCTCGCCTTCTCATTTAAACCAAGCGGTCTACCTGCCTGTGTTTTTTCCAAGGCCTCATGCATCTAATGCAGAAAGGAATCTTCATACTTTGGACTGTAAAAGAGCTTTAGCCTTTTACTTGCAAAGAACACAGCAACGTAGGAAGTCCTCTCAACTCTTTGTTGCTTTTGATCCTTCTCATTTGGGACTTCCAGTCTCCAAGAGAACACTGTCCAGCTGGATTGCAGTGTCTCTCTCCTTTGCCTATCAGAGTAAGAATCTTCCTCTGGAGGGCCATGTCACAGCTCACAATGTGAGAGCCATGGCAGCTTCAATGGCTCATCTGCACTCTGTGTCTATCGACGACCTCTGTCGAGCAGCCACTTGGGCCTCGGTTCATACCTTCACAGCCCATTACTGCTTAGACAAGGACTCCCGCCGGGATGCCTTGTTTGGTCAGGCTGTTCAACACCTGTTCCATACCTAATCAACTCCTACCCACCATCCCTCAGGGGATGCCAGAGATCCAGGTGGGGAAGTGCAGCCCTGTCCCAGGGTCACACAACTTCTGGGCGCTCTCCCTGGCATCTGCAGCTAGGGAGTCCCCATATGTGAAGACTACATTCCTGCTTGTTCCTGGAGATAGCATAGTTACTCACCTGTAACAGGTGATCTCCGGGAACAGCAGGGATTTAGTCTTCACAACCCACCCACCTCCCCTAGGAGTTGTATCTCTCTATCTTTCTCTTTCCCTCTCTCTCTCTTTTTCTCAGCTTTAAACTCAACTGGAGAGAGGCAGTTGGGAAAGGCGGGAAGGCAGCATGTAGGCGCTGTGGGATGCTCCCAAAAGCTTCCTAATTGGACGCTGGGGAGCGTTCCCGCGCAGGCTCCATTGGTACCTACGATACCATATGTGAAGACTAAATTCCTGCTGTTCCCAGAGATCACCTGTTACAGGTGAGTAAATATTTATTTATTTATTTATTTACATTCTCTTATATACCGCGCTATTCTGCATCAGTGCGGTTTACATTGAACAAACTGAAATTACATTGAACAGGGTATTATAACTTGGAGATAACTATTTTACAGGGAACATGGGCTATGGAGGGTTAAGTAGCTTGCCCAAGATCACAAGGAGCACCTGTGGGACTATAAACCCCAGTCCTTCCAGCCCAAGGTTGCTGTCCTCTAGTGGGAATTGAACCCCCGACCTTCCGGCCTGAAGTACCTTGCCCCAACCACTAGGCCACTCCTCCACTCCTATGCTTTCCTCCAGGCACAAGCAGGAAGTCGGTCCTCACATATGGGTGATGTCTGTGCCGGCTTTGAAAATTACTTTCCCTTTGTTTGTATTTCCATAGTCTCAAGTGCCTCTGTTCTTTTTTGAGGTGCATTTTGAATTGTATGATAGCATCTATTGTCGAGGGTCAGTTTGTGTAAGAGTGATCAAAACGTATTGACTTGTTGTGTACCTATATAACAATACATCGCACCATGATGCTATCAAGCATGCAGTGACCTAGTTATGTGCTTTGCATGTGCAGAGTCTAGTGTAGCTGCAGCAAACCTGTACTTTCTTTAATCATGTGATTGGTATCATGTAAAAGCAGTTCCTCAGATTTACGATGTGTGAAAAAATTGAACAATGAATTTGTATTAAATTCTGCCAGAAAATTGGAGATTTGTGCAAAGAGATTTCTGACAAGTTATAGCAAGTGTATGGTGACGAATGCATGAGTCGTTCTCGAGTTTTACGATTGGTACAAACAATTAAAGAAGGGTTGACGGTGACAAATGTTCTGGAAGGCCATCCACGAGCAGGAATGAAGACAAAGTTGAAGCAGTGCGTGCCGCAATGCGCTCATATCATCGATGGACTATCAGGGAGCTTGCTGAGGACATGGACATCAGTTTTGGGTCCACAGAGTCCATTCTTTCTGTCAATTTGGGGAGGAGCTGGTTCATGAACCGACCAGAAGGGAAGCCATATTGGATCTAGTCCTTAGTGGAACACCAGATCTGGTGCAAGAGAAGGGTGTTGGGGCCACTTGGCAATAGTGATCATAACATGATCACATTTGATTTAATTAGTGGGATGGAAAGGAAATCCACAGTACTACCTTTTAACTTTTGAAAGGGAGACCATGATAAAATGAGAAAAATAGTTAAGAAAAAACTAAAAGGAGCAGTTGCAAAGGTTAGAGACTTACATCAAGCTTGGGGGTTGTTGGAAGCCCAGACCAGCTGTATTCCAAGCTTTAAGAAAAGTGTAAGGAAGTCCAAAAAACTGGCAGCATGGTTTAAAGGTGAGGTCGGAGAGGCTGTTGCCAAAAAAGCATAGTTCAGGAAATGGAAAAAAGAGCCAAACGACAAACTGGAAACAGCGCAAGCACTGGCAAGATAAATGCAAGGCACTGATAAGGCAGGCAAAGGGAGAATTTGAGAAGAAGCTTGCAGCGGAACCAAGAACACGTAATAGACTTTCAAGTACATTCGTAGCAAAAAACCTGAGAGTCAGTTGGTCCATTAGATGATAGAGGGGCACTAAGAGATGACAAGGCGATAGCGGAGAGACTGAATGAATTCTTTGCTTCGGTCTTTACTGAGGAATATGTAGGGATGTTACCCATGACTGAAGTGGCATTTAAAGGTGTGGAAGGAATGAAGGAAATATCGATACATCGGAGGGTATTTTAGTCCATCCTTATCTGGATGATTGGTTGATCCAGGGCCAAGTCCAAGGAGGAAAGTGTGAAGGCAACGGCCAGGGTAGTAGCTCTCCTTCAATCTGTCAAAGAGCAGATTGGTGCCCACTCAGGAGATCAAGTATTTGGGGGCGCAGTTCAACACGCTTTCGGGCAAGGTATTCTTGCCTACTCAGAGGGCGAAAATCTTGTGGTGGCTAGTGCGAGAATTTGTAGCTCGGAAGGCGCCCTCAGTGTGGCATTATCTGCAGATGTTGGGAACCATGGTGGCGACGTTAGACCTGGTTTCCTGGGCCAGGGCTCAAATGCAGCCGCTCCAGCGGTCTCTGCTATGGCACTGGTCCCATCAGAGGCAGCCTCTGTCGATGTTGCTACCTTGCTCAGCAGTGACCAAGGAATCTCTGCAGTGGTGGTTAGCTCAGGGAATTCTGGAGAGGGGAATGCCCCTCGAGACCCCCCCCCCCAGTGGATACAGGTCACGACAGACGTGATTCTGTCTGGCTGGGGGGCGCACTGTGAGGGACACTTTGCCCAGGGAGTCTGGGATGTCCAGGAGTCGCAATGGCCCATCAACAGATTGTAGTTAAGGGCCGTAACCATGGCTCTCAGAGCGTTCCGGCACTGGATTCTCGGGAGAGCCGTCAGTTCTTTCAGACAATGTTATGGCAGTGGCCTCCATCAATCGGCAGGGAGGGCACGAGCAGCCTTCTCTTGGAAGAGGAGGCGGAAAGCCTCTTGTCATGGGCCGAGAGTCACCTGTTAGTCATATCAGCCCAGCATGTGGCCGGAGTAGAAAACGTCATGGCTGACTACCTCAGGAGGAACAAGGTGGATCACGGCGAGTGGGGATTCAGCAAGGAAGTCTATGAGCAGGTGGTGCACCGGTGGGGGTCCCCGGTGATGGACTTGATGGCACATTGGGAGTCGGCCAAGTCAAACAGATTCTTCAGCAGAAGAAGGGAAAGAATGTCGGAAGGGCTGGATGCCCTAGTTCAACAGTGGCCCACGGAGGGCTTGCTGTATGTCTTTCCGCCGTGGGTGTTCATTGGTAGGTTTCTGCAGAGAATAGAAGCACATCACACAACTGAAAACGCTATATGAATGGCATAGAGAAAAACACAAACACTGGGTTCAAATGGAAGAGGACTCAGTAAGGGGAGTTGGATTGGAAAGGATGGTTTGGAGGGGAAGTAAAGCACCTGAAAATAGACCCATAAACCCCATTATTGTACATATCTTGAAGGTTTGGAAACAAAATAGGAAATTGTTATAAGATAAAGGATATATGCAAGGGATGACACTAGAGGCATACTTTGAGAGGGGACAGGGGACAGGCGTGAGTACACTGCGAAGATGGGGGAAGCTGGGACTTACACATATTTCCCAGATAGTAGTTAAGGAGGGTATTAGAGTTTGAGGGTATTAAAGATCTTTACGGGTTATCTAATAACAATTATTACAGCTATATCTAGGTCAGTCACTTTGTGCGGCAGCAGGAAGTATGAAAGGATTTATGGAATAACAGGGGGTGGTTTGAGGCCCTCTGCTCGGAAACACGGTCAAAAAGAAGCTTTATCCAAGATTTATAAAGGGCTAATGGAGGGAGGAGAGGGTAAATTAGAATTTATGAAGAAATGGGAGGAAGACCTTGAAGTGCAATGGAATGAAGAGAGGTGGGATAAGGTAATAGACAGTGGCAGGAATATCCATAGCCACCCAAATAAAAGAAAATGCCTATAAAGTGCTATACCGGTGGTATTGGACACCGATACGTAAAAAGCGAGCGGGGCTGGGGCCATCTGATCAGTGCTGGAGGGGATGCCAAGAGGGGATATAATACACATGTGGTGGAAATGTGGACAGATTCAAGGATACTGGGAAAAGGTTTTGCGGATAATTTACGAAATGACAGGATATAGCTTGCAAAAAAAGACAGAGGTCTGCCTACTGCATCAATTGGAGGAGGATATATCGGAGAGGGAAAGGGGGGTACTGCACCATTGTATAGTGGCAGCAAGAAGTGAGAGCACAACATTGGACAGGGTCGGGAACACCCCAAAGTGAAGGCTTCGTCAGAAGAATGGTGGACCTGTGTTTGATGCATAGACTAACAGGGTTGCTATGTGGGAAAGGGGAAAAGTATGGAACAATGGAAGAATGTATGGAAATGGTTGGAAAAGTGGCAAGCTGGAGAGAAGGAGAGGGGGAGTAAAGGAGGGACTATTGTAAAGTTGTCATGAGCACAATAACATTGCTAATGAGTTGAACGGCGAAAGAATATATTTATAAGTGGTGAATAGGAGAGAGAGGCTGGGAGATAGAAACATGAATAAATGAAAGGGGGAACAGAGGGGAGGGAAGGGGGGAGGGGTGATTAAGTAATACGGACTGTTGTGATAGCTAGTAGGGGATACAAACAACGTTGATGGTAGTTTGCTGTTGATAATGTATAATGTTGGGTTAACAAGATGTGTGTATTTACTGAAAAATTAATAAAAAGTTAAATGGGAAATAAACTAGCTAAAGTAGTTTGTTTTCATAAGAGAATGCCATACTGGGTCAGACCAAGGATCTATAGAACTCAGCCTCTCATCACCAACAGTGACTGGTCTGGGTCCCATGAATTCAGCAGGATCCCAAAGTGTAAATCCATTCCTTTAGCTTTTCCAAGTCTACATGACTACTAATAGGTTATGGGTTTGTCTTCCATGAACTTGCCTAAACCTTTTCCTAAGCATCCCTCCAATCCGGTCCCTTTCCTCTGGGTTGTGTTCCCCTTCAATTCCAAAGCTCAATTCTGCGCTGAGTGAAAAAAATTACTTTCTCGGTTTTGTTTTAAATGTACTGCCTATAAGTTTCATGGCATGTCTGCTGATCATAGTGACTATTTGAAAGGATAAGAAATCATTTCCCGTTTACCTGTTCCACAGCACTCATGATTTGGCAGACCTCTGTCGTATCTCTCCTTAGCCCTCTTCTCTAAGTTGAACCCTAAACTGTTTAGTCTTTCTTTGTAAAAGAACCATTCCATCACTTTTCATTTTGGTTGCACTTCCGTGTACCTTTTCTAGTTCTGCTGTGTATATATATATATTTTTATGCGATGGCTCAACCAGAACTGCACACAGTACCCATGATTCAGTGTACAGTCTTAATATATTCTATATTTTTATTCCCTATTCCTTTCATAGTAATTGCTGACACATTTTCTTTTTTGATCACTCTTCACACTAAGATGAGGATTTCAATGTGTATTGTCCATGATGGTGTCTGATACTTTCCCTGGGCAGCGATTCCTAATAATGCAACCTGGCATTGTGTATCTGTTACATTTTGTTGGCCATTTAGACACTAAGGCCCCAGATTTCACGTTCTTCCTGCAGTTCCTCAGTCTTTTCATTAATTGACAGCTTTAGGGTTTATTTTTTAAGCCATATTTGCAGCTTCCACATGGAACATGAAGAATTCATATGTGGAAATGGCATCCATGTGGAAATGGGATTTTAGAAAGGGTAAAATTTACACATGGCTGTCCATAATACATATTTGTGGTTGGGCAGGTCATGGGTGTGGTTAGGATGTGGCCTAGGTAGATTAAAAAGTTATACATGTAGGAATAGTCCCTCTGTACAAATCACCGAGGCACTCCACTGTGTACCTTTTCTCTACTGAGAACACTGTTCATTTAGTCCTACTCTTTCCTATCCTTTTAGCCAGTTCCCAATAATACATGGCCTTTCTCAAGGGGTCTCTCATGAGGGACTTTATACAAAATAGCTTCTCCTGCAATCCCCTGCAAATCATTTTGCTCTTCCATTACTGGCTACTCACATCAAGATCTACAGAGAGAAGACTTCATGAGACCTGCATTGTTTGGATTTGGGTGGGTAATGGGGTGGGTCCAGGAGTTTTTCTCCTCCTGTAGGCTTCTAGCTTAATCAAACAGCCTTCACGGACTATGGCAGTATGAGCCCTCATTTGCAAATATCCAGGATTCCTCAGCCCCCTCTCCTTCCCTATTTAACCCAACCATTGTGGTGACACATCTCAACCAGGAGTCCCAGACCCTAGGTCCCTCCAGAATGCACATAACGTGGCTTTAAATGCGATCTCTGGTCTGCAGAGCAGATGTCTGACCAAAGAACTAAAATCAGGGGTCTCACATGTTAGTGCACAGCAGTCTGCAGAGCCACCTGATTGGCACTGCCTATTATTTAAGGTGTCATCATGGTTAGTATGTTGAAACCCTCTACCCAGTGTGCAGCGGCCATCAAGAAAGCAAATAGAATGCTAGGCGTCATAAGGAAAGAAATGGAGAATAAAATCAAGGTGGTGGTTATGCCTCTGTATTGTTCCATGGCGTGACTACACCTTGAATATTGTGTGCAATTCTGATCGCCATATCTTAAAAAGGACACAGCATAATTAGAAAAGGTACAGAAATGGTAAAGGGGATGGAAGGGATACCCCTATGAGGAGTGGTTTAAAAGGTTAGGGCTCTTCAACCTGGAAAAGAGATGGCTGAGGGGTAGATATGATAGAGGTCTATAAATTAATAAATGGAGTGGAATTGATTGGTTGTTTGTCATCATAAAGTAGAAAGACTAGAGGGGACACAATGAAGCTACAATTTAACCCATTTAAGACCAATAAGAGAATTTTTTTTTTTTTTTACTCCATGCGTAATCACTCTGGAATTTGTGACTGGAGGATGTAGTAAAAGCTGTTTAGTGTAGGTGGGTTTAAAAAAGGTTTGGACAAGTTCCTGGAAGAAATATCCATAAACCTTTATTAAAGATGACCTGGAAAGTCCACCGCTTACTCTGAGATGTGCATTGTGGAATCTGTGTGCCTATTTGGGAACCTGTCAGGTACTTGTAACCTGGATTGGCCACTGTTGGAAACAGGATACTGGGCTTGATGGACCTTGGTCTAGCCCAGTATAGCATTTATGTTCTTATTCAAAGCGATCAAGCTGATATTTTTGAATGTCTTGTGGGGGGTGGGGGGGACTATTGGCTTTTTTTTTCTTTTAGTTTTAATAGTGGAAAGGATTTCAGGCTTCCAGCATCTTTTTTTTTACAAACCAGAAACGAAGCAGAGGGGAAAGGTGCTGAGGTTCTGGATTACCTGAGTGGCAGCTTGATTTTATTCTTGCATTTTCATCATCTAGAGTTGACTAGCTAAGTTAGTTGGCTAGCACTGAAAACCAGTGATAGTCTCCTAACTTTCTCCTCTCAACCTAACTTTGCCTCCAGACCTGCCCAGCACTGAACTGGCTAAAATTAGCAGCCTTGTGAAACTTAAAACGCTGAAGTTAGCAGGTTGAACAGTTTGTCAGAAAAATCCTTTCCTATAGTGCCTCCCCTTCTTTAAAGAAAAAATTCCCCAAGTATCCCTACTTTACAAGGATCCCCCACCCAGAACCCCTGGAAACATTCCACAATCCAAACAGGAAGAGGACATAGTCTTGCATTCTTCTGCCTTACCTAAATACTAAGGAGGTCATTCCTGATGATGAATAGCGCCTGTGTACATGTAGGCCAGACGTGTAAGCAGCGATCAGCTCCCCAAGCATATTCTGCACCCCTCACACCCTGCACATTCTCAATGTTTGTGTGAGGAGCGCTATATGTGGGTGGAAGGAGGAGGAGGAGCAAGAGTGGCCAAGTATCGGGACATACACAGTTTATTCAGGAACAGCCTGTGTATGTCCCCGGCACCCCACGGACGTGCAGCCTATTCCTCCTCTATGGTGGTATAAGGGCAGGGCGCAGCTTGGTTTGTGGGCTGCATCCCACCACCCCCCATGGCAGTGGCTTACCGTAGCAGCCTGCCACCTAAATCCTGCCCACTGGGGCCTCTAGTGATGCTTGGCCAGCGGTTTGCTGGGGACTGCGGTGGGTCATGCCATTTTGAACCGCCAGGTAGACGGGTCATTGTCATGGTTTTTGGATGCCACTGCACACTCGCACTAGTGAGTCTATCTCACCAATTCTTCTGTCGCGGGTGCATCTAGGCCCCATGGTGGTGGAATCTTTTCTATCTCAGTCATGTCTAGAATTTGCTTGGTACTTTATGCCCCAAATCATACCTGATGTCAAGGAGGCCGGTTTGGTTTTGACATGGTAGACCACCTTCCTGTCTACCTTTGTGGAACCTGCTAGGTACTTGTGACCTAGATAGACCCCTGTTGGAAACAGGATATTGGGCTTGATGGACCTTTGTCTGATCCAGTATGAAATATTTTATATGCATATGTTCTCAGTGATTCATCCATTGTTGCGGAACTCACTGCCGGTGGTGATAAAGAAGGAGCAGGAGAAGGACTTTTAGAAAACAGCTGAAGGTGTGGCTGTTTGGGCATTTGATAGGGGCTGATTCTGGATGAATGGGATGGAGGGTATTATTGGAGGCAGTATCCACCAGAACACAGCTTTGAGCCAAATTTTGAGGAAGACCTTATAGATAGGCTTGAAAGGGCATCCCTTCAGTGCCTTTAACACCTATGAGAGGCTCCTCTGAGGGATTGCTGGATGCACGGAGGGTGAATATGCTTAACTCCCCTGAGGAAGCAAGACACCAAGGTGGGCCACCAAGGACATCCCTTGAATACAGTATGTCCCCCGGTAGCATGCCAGTACTGCTACCTGAAAATTAAGGGCGTTAAATGCCAATCCCTGATCTAAGCCCACCTGCAAGAAGAACATGACAGCATCTATATCCACTTTTCCAGCCAACAGACCCTGAGAAGAGCATCTGGGTGGCCTCTCTTGGAGAGCTTACACCACTCAAGGCCAGGCCATAAGTGAAAAGTGAACAGGATCTTCTCTTATCAGGAGCCCTTAATGAAGAAGGCCCTTCTCCTGTGGGAGCTAGGGTAGGGGCACCGGTAAAAAAAAATAAAAATAAAAAAACAAATCCACATACCATGGTCTGTGCAGCCATTCTGGGGCTACTAGGATCATCAAACGTGGGTGAAATCAAAGCCTGCATATGAGGTTGCTCACAAGGGCCACAGAGGGAAGACATAGAGAATCCCTTTCTGAGACTACTTCTGTTGCAGGGCATCCAAAGCCACAACTTGTGGACTCTCTGACTGAAGAAGTTGCTCACCTTGGCATTATCTCGTGACCATCTGGCCAAATACTGGGAGACCCCAACTTTACGCTATGAGGCTGAATGCGTGGGGACTCCATTCCCGTTCCCTAGGATTTTCTGTGTTCAGACTCAAAATGGCGTAAGTGTTGTCGACACTTGCTATATGGGCTGCTAATGGAGCCAATAGATGCTCCACTGCCAACTGCACAATAAGTGTGGCACGTGAGGTGGCTACAGAGTCCCTCCTTGTTTGTTGATGTATGCCACCGCTGTGGCATTATTTAGAACATATGGGCTGCTTTGCCAGTTAATAAGGTTTGAAACCTCTGCAGTGCTAACTTGATTGCTCTGACTTCCAGCTAATTGGTTGGCCAGTAGACCACCTGAGAAGACCAAATCACCTGAGTCGTCTGGCTTAGACAGCGAGTCCCCCAGCCTTTCAGGCTGACAGTTGTGAGAACTACCCAACTCGGGGCTTCTAGCAGCATACTGATCATTAATATGGCTGGATTGAAGCTATACCTACTGTTCCCTGAGCTCCCAAGGAAGGGGAAGAATCTGGTCGAAGAGTTGGGAGCACGGAGACCAGAGGGACAACAATTATCTCTGAAGCGCACACATACGTGCCCTGATATGTGGGGTTAGCTCCAGAGTCTATGCCATGGACTCCAGGAGCTAAAAATAGTCCCAGGTCCAGAGGGCAGCTTGTAGTTATTACTCTGAGTTGTTTCTACAGTTTGAACATCCTCTCCATTGTGAGGAAAACTTGACCCTGAAGCATGTGTGTTTGTTTGAAACGCTCCACAAATATACCAATTCCTGAAAGGGATTGAGGCTGCTCTTAAGGTAATTGGTCACTAGCCCTAGCGCAGGAACACTGTCACCATGACAATCAATTTTGAGAGAGGGGGGGGGGGCACGACTATGGCTCTGCCAAATAGCAGAGCCTGGAATTGGAAATGAAGGTCCAGGATGCAGAAGTCTAGGAACCGCTGATACTGTTCCCTGATGGGAATATGGCAGTATACTTTGACTATATCTAGGGAGGTCAAGAACTCCCCTGGCTGAATGGATACAATGACCAACTGGATTGTCTCCATGCAAAAATAGCTTGGCATTGTGCTCTTTCAGGTCCAGGATGCACCTAAAGGAACCACACTTCTTGGGCACCACAGTGTAGATGAAATTTCAGCCCTGCCTTTGCTCTGCAGAAGGCACAAGTAAAATAGCCTGCAACTGCAACACACCCATTGATCTGAACTCTGTTTCAAAGCTTCCCATCACTAATTCATTTTTCCCTAATGTGCATATCCTCTCATTTACTGGCTAATATATAAACGACTATGGACAGGTTTATCTTGCTACTTAGTGTTATGTTGATTCTCATATTCACCTTGGTTAGTGTTATTCATTGCTACCTGTGTTCTATATAACGTTACTTGTTCTATTTGTTCCCTGTACACCACTGTGACTGGTAGATACAGCAGTATAAAAAAAGTTGTTAGCTAAATAAATAAGTAAACAAACTGCAGGAGGCACTGTAAGGTTTCTGTGACTGTCGCCTACTTGAGCGGGGGAGCCACAAGGAAACTCTGAAAGCATGTCTCCAGAAGTCTCTGCAAATTCCAGTGTGTACTCTTGATCTAGGACGTCCAGAACCAGTTGGTCTGATGTGATCTAGGTCCATTTCAAGAGGAGCTGCCATCCACCCTCTTGCTGACTGGACCTCAGAAGGGGCCCATCAGATCTCATTGTGAGTGCTCTCTGGCCCTGGTTTTGGCCATCAAGGAGTCTCAAGGTCGCTGGGAACCCTGAAAGAGATGGCCTTTTTTGGGCCTGGAACCATAAGCAGAATAAGCTGAACTAGGAAACACAAGGAGCAAGAGTGATGATGACACAGATGCTTAATTCAGATGCTTTTATTTCATCATCATGTGTCATCATCCTTGTGTTTCCTGATCGATTTTGCAAGAGCTGCTGCTCTCTTTGTGCCTGATAAGCTGAACTAGGGCCAGCTCATCCACTAGGTGAACTTAGACGGCTGTCTAGGGTGGCTGGCCTGGGTTGCTTTATGCTGCCGTTTTTGTTGCCCGCAGCAGGCCATGTGCTTTGGCACATATGACCTGCCGCTTCTGATCCTCCTCTGATGCAACTTACTGTCAGAAGTGACAGGACATGTGCTGAAGCACATGGTCGGCCACAGCGGCAAAGCAGCAGCTCAAAGCCACTACTTTTAAGACTGCCACCACTGTCTGCCTTCTCCCCCCCCCCCAAGACTGAATCGGCAGCAGCAGGGGCAGCAGCACAGCATGGCACAGTTCGGCAGGGTGGGGTTCTTTTGGGGAGGGGCTGGTGTGGCTGGGGTTTCTGCCTAGGGTGGCAGAAATTCTTGAGCTGGCTCATGGGTGCCTCCAAGCTCCATGAAGTTCTCCAAGAAGCTGAGTGAGCGCATTTGGGTCTGTCTTCTGTCAGACTTTGAGGATAGGACTTGTCCATGTCCTTCATCTGCTTTTTAACCACCTCTCCAAAAAAACATCTTGTCACTGAAAGAGAGCTTGCTGAGAGGCAACTTGGAGGCAGCATCTGCTGCCCATTTGCAAAGTCAGAGCCACTGTCTAGCCATGACCTGTCATGGACTTGAAAGAAACTCTAATCTGGTTGTATAGAGTGTCTGCCACAAACGCAGATCCTAACTCCTGTCAAGCTGCCTCAGCGCTGCCTGGCAGTTGTTCTGAATCCAGTGCAAAAGCACTCTGGCTACTAAGCCTGCACAAAGGGTCGCATAGAAAGCCAAGGTCGATACTGTGATTGTGTTCTTTAGGAGGGTCTCTACTATCCTGTCATGAACCTCCCTAAGCACAGCACCACCTTCCACAGGGATAGTTGTGCACTCATGACCAGGGCACTCATTCTAGGGAAACAAAAGAGCTGGTCCAGCTATACTAGAGCCTTTGGACCCTTGAGGCCCAACTGTGGATTTTCCCACTAAGATACCAAGAATTGCTCAATTGGGATCTCCAGGAACAAGCAGGAATGAGTCTTCACATATGGGTACGTCGGTACCGACAGAACCAGCGCGGGAACGCTCCCCAGCGTCCCAAAAGAAAGCTTTTGGGAGCATCCCACACGCATGCACGCTGCCTTCCCGCCTAAACACTTCCCTCTCATCAGTTTTCGTTTTTCCACAGAGCCGACAGGACGTGTCCTTGTCACCGCAGAAAATTCATCTTTTTTATTCTTATTTTTTGTGGTCGTGCCTGTCTCCCTCGACGCCCACTGGTACTGCTGATGCTTTTCTTTCTTTTCTTAAAGATTTCTTCTTTTTTCTGAGAAATTTTTTCTTATTTACTGACTGACTTTTTTCTGGCCACTAGGCCTCTATCCTTTCCATTATGGAAAAGCTGGTCACTATTAAGAAATGTCTAAACTGTGGCGGTACAGCTAAGTTGCTAGACACGCATTTTTGGTGTCTAACTTGTTTGGGTCCTGACCATTGTCCTAAAGAGTGTTTCTCTTGTAGGAGTTTAACCAGAAGAGGTCTTCAGAACCGAGCACAACTCGGTACCGGATCTACATCAACCATGATGTCACCAGGCAGAATCTCTTCTTCCTTCCACGGTCAGGTAACCAAACAGTCTGTTAAGACTAGCCAGTCCTCGAGAGGTAGATCTTTCTAAGCATCGAGATGGCTCTGGCCTTGCCCTCGAGGACACTATGGCTCAATCCTGGCGGGAGTCTTCGGGCTCCAAAGCATTATCAGGATTTCAGGTTGCTCCTGAGGTTTTTACCTCTGTGGATGCACCTGTGCCATGCTCGATGGTTCGGACCGCGTCGACCGGTACCAAGACCTCGGCATTGGCTGTGGTGTTGGATGAAAATCTCCTAGCCATGGAACGCAGTCTGGTGCATCTCTCACCAACAGAGTCGCTGCAGACCGTTCTTCGATCACCGATATCAGTGTCGATGCCGGTACCGGTATCTGCTTCGATGCTAGCACCGGTGTTGGTGTCGTTATGCGTACCGACATTGGCATTGCTCCCGGTGCCGAATTGGGCATCGTTACAGATGCCAGTATTGACATCGGTACCAGCATCGATGTTTTCGGTACCTTTTTCAACAGGCTCGCTTCCCTCGAGGCCGAGTCTGGAATCGCTATCTAGCCTGGAAGATTCGGTACTGACCCATTTCGGTACCGGCATCGAGAAGTACTGATCACACCTCTATAAGGAGAATCTGATGCTTCATCCTCCCCAGTCTTCTAAGCCCGATGTCGGAGATGCATCCATCGGTACCGCAACTGAATTTTCAACAGTTGCAGTTTCTACTCCTCATTTCAGAAAATTTCCCTTAGAGGGAATGTCTTTTCAAGCTTTTCTGCTTGATATGGCAAGAATACTCGCCATATCTATATCTGGGAAGGACTCTATACCAAGGGATTCAGAAATTCTGCAATCCCCCTGGTTTCCAGAGGAGGCAATCATGCTTCCTCTACATCAGACCTTACAGGATCTGTTATTAAGAATGTGGGAAACTCCCTTAACGGTATCCTCACATTCCAAAAGAGTGGACACTGTCTAAAGTCCCACCTTCAGACCCAGTCAATAGCGTGGAGGCAAGGAAGGAACTATTTATTACCACTCTTGTATTACAAAGCCAGGCCCGACACAGGCCGTGTTTCGCTTATGTCTTCATCAGGGGCTTATGGCTACAACATAAAAACAACGTTAAAATCATTCATAATCTGTAAAAACAAATCATAAACGTAAACATAATTAACACAATTAAAGCACCTAATAAACTATTTGATGCATCAATAAATAACTTAAAACATCATTAAACAAATATAAATAAATAAATAATTAATATAGTACAGCAAATAACTGCCTAAAAACACAAATAAATTGGACACATGTAAAAGGTACTAGCATCTCATAATTACATAAATACCAAATGATATGGCAATGATGGAAATGTTATTTATTTATATTGCAGTGGATATCGTTTTTTGAACAATCTGAGTACTGTTGTGCTGGTGTGCTGACAGTATTGAGGTTTGGGACATCATTTGCAGAGGTAAGAGGATGAAGGATGGTAGGTGCACATGATGAGATGAGGTAGGGCATAGAGGTTCCTGTTGCGCTTTTCCTGGGTTTTGGGTTTGTGTGTTTTAATTAGTTTGTATCTATCTTATTACTTGTTATTTATTACAATATGCTGTATTTTTATGGGGGTACCCATCTAGATTGGTCTTTTTCTTCTTTTGTCTTTTAGCAATTACAGTGTGGCAAATTGCACGGGTAAAGGTAATGAATATAATAGATATAGGTTATATTGGTTTTCATTTTAGTTATCATTCTATGTTTTATTACCTGTTTATTATTTTTTAAGCATATATTTGGTATTTATGTGATTATGATATGTCGGTACCTTTTAAGTGTGTACAATTCAACATTCAGCATGCTGTTACGTTTTATCGGGTTTATTATATTTATATTTATATTTTTTATTTATTATTTTTTAGGCACATATCATTTGGTATTTATGTAATTATGAGATGGTAGTACCTTTTAGATGTGTCCAATTTATTTATGTTTTTAGGCAGTTATTTGCTGTACTATATTTATTTATATTTGTTTAATGATGTTTTAAGTTATTTATTGATGCATCAAATAGTTTATTAGGTGCTTTAATTGTGTTAATTTATTATGTTTACGTTTATGATTTGTTTTTACAGATTATGAATGTTTTTAACGTTGTTTTTATGTTGTAGCCATAAGCCCCTGATGAAGACATAAGCGAAACACGGCCTGTGTCGGGCCTGGCTTTGTAATACAAGAGTGGTAATAAATAGTTCCTTCCTTGCCTCCACGCTATTGACTGGGTCTGTTGTGTGGCGCGTGGTTCGTGCTTGTTTGTTGGACGATAAAGTCCCACCTTCCCCAGGTTTTCAAAAGACTCAACTCCCTCATCATTCTATAGTAGTAGAATTAGCAATGAGGCGTGTTAAGAGTGCAAAAAAGCACTCCTCTTATCTGCCAGGTCGTGAGTCTAGAACCTTAGATGCTTTTGGGTGTCGATGCTTCCAAGCATCTATGCTTTCAGCAAGAATCATTTCATATATTTTCTATATGGGATTCTCTCTGAAAGAGGTTGCCAAAGATTTAAAACTTTTGAACCCTTTCCTTCTGGAACATAAAAGAGCTGACTATTTATCACTAGTCAATCATGCTCATAATATTTCTACATTCCTTTATCATGTTTCCATGGATTCTTTTGAATCTATTAGCAGATCTTCTGCTATAGCCATAGGGGCACGACGTTTAGCCTGGCTCCAAGCTTCAGGCTTGGATAAATGGGTTCAAGAAAAGCTGGGAAATAGCCCTTGTACTGGAGAACATCTCTTCAACAAGGATTGTCTATTTCAAGCTAGGCAGTTAACCACTAAAAAGCCTACCTTAAGAGGATTGTCAAAACGTTCCTCTGCCCCAGCTAATGAGGGATCTTCTAAAAAACTTTATTCCTCTAGGGGGAAAGAGTTTTATCCATCTTCTTCCCCTCAAGCAGATGTTCCCCAACAGGGGCAGCATCAAACCAGGCTAACGAAACAGAAACCTCAATGGACTCAGCAAACCCAGTAACTACAGGGTTTCTGATTTTCTTTTCTTCCTGTATGAGGTTCAGGACCCGTACACCTACCTTTTATCAAAGAGGCGTCTGGCTCGATTCTCATCCATGCTGAGACAACATTGAGTTAACTCTAGACATGAATCTCTTGTTCAAGAGAACTTCATTCTACTAGCTCCAAGAGCTCTTGAGATATCTCAGGCCTACAGGTAATAAGTTTCTACTTCCCTATTTAAAAACAACAACAACAACAAAAAAAACAGGAGGGAAGGTCAATCAAGAAACTTAACAGGCTGAGTGGTACCTTTCACCCTTTTTTGACACTTACCTGCACGACCTTAACTGCAGAGGACCCTATCCATAAAGACTTACTAAATTGTAAGCTTTTCAACTCTATTACTTCTATCTTTTAGTTGGGACATCTAGTCTCCATTCTGAATATTATTCAACTGGAGAGCTTCTTACTGAAGCTATAGGAGTTCCTACTCCAGTAAATCTTTCCAATACAGAGCTTTTCCCTTTTTGGGTCTTTTCTGCACTGGGGTTTTTACAGGATGCAATTCAGCATTCTGAAAGCCCCTACCAGATTTAGTCTATACATTTGGGCAAGGTCAGCTCAGAAGGCTTCTAAAACCATCCATACTGGAAATATGAATAACCCACCAAGTGGGTTAAATGAGCTTCTTTAAACAGATAGCTCACATGGGTTTCCGCCTATTCTACGCCACTTGCGTTTGTTAGAGCTGACCCCTCAAATACTTCCTGTTCAATTGATCATTGCAGGGCAAAAAGCCTCTCTACCATTTTTTGCCATCCTCAATTCTGTTTCAACAGAATTGATTCGGTTGCACACTGGCTACCCAACAGCCAGGTCTCATCTAAGCAACCTATAACATGCTCTCTGCAACTATGCAATGAAGCTCTACAACTATGGGCCTTTGTCAGAGAGTGTCGTAGTCCACCCCTGGTAGGTAACTTCCAGGCGGTTAAAGAACCTTTGACTGGCAGTCTCTACCCAGTCATGCCCCACATGGCTGTTCCTAATTTTCCATTTTCCTTAAAATTCTTTCAAGGAGAAGGAACCAGGGCCTGGACGACTTCAAGTTTAAGGAATAGCACCTCTCCCTAAGTTGTTCCTTATCCTCAAGGGAACTCCAACAGGGATGCATTCCTAATCATTGCAGTTGATCCTTATCTACTGCAATTATTTATACTTCCAATACCTCATTGAAGTCTTCAGAAGCAAAGAACGCATGATACTCATACTGCCCTCATAGAGAGACAGACATGGTATCCCTTACATTGCGTTTTTTTCTTCCAGTTACTATTCTGAAGTGATAAAAGGAATCCTCTATCTTAGGATTAAGGATCTCCTCTGCACTCCTTCGGGTACGTCTCAAGACCTAATTATCTGAGGACTAGTCGTTTTATGACCTAGATCTCTTGTCATGGGTAAGAAGCATCTTACTGGTTTCCATGTAACCTTGCATATGTTTCTTATACCTTGACTAATAAGTGATCTTCACTAGCTATCTCCAATAAGGTCTTAACCCTTCTTGTTACACAAGCATACAATCTGACCCTGAAATATTGTTTTTGTCCATATCAATGCTGTCAGCATACCATAAACTTCTTGAATGGACATCCAATTTATCTGGTAAAGTTAGGAAACTCCTTTTCTTTACCATAACCTTTTTTTTTTCTATCAGAATCAGGTTACCTTATATCTGAAGCCCTCTAGGTAAAGTTGTTAGCCTAAGTGATATCACTTACGCAACACACATTAGTGATCTTCAGAAATTGGGGGCTAAACAGCCCAGTACAATTTTCTCGTCTGGATGAAAGGGGTCTATGAACCCATCCCCTTTTTCTTTAAAGGTATCTTGACCTTTTCTTCCAGACCAGTCAGATTGTCTTTTCTTTTCTTTCCCAAGGCACCATCCTGCTCTAGGAACAGAAATGTTTTACACTTTGGACTATAGAGAAGTTTAAACTTCTCTCCAAGGTCCCAACTTCTTATAAAATCCCCCAGTTTTTCCCTGGGGTTATCTCTAGACATTAATATTTCTTATTTCTGTCTACATTGAAAAACTTTTTCCCTTACTCCTCACGGTAAGGGAATTCCATATGAGGACAATGTGATGGTTCTTTACAACATACCCATATTAACTTCCCCATATGTGTAGTTTTTCTGCAATCCTTGGATAACATCTTTTTTCAAGAATTGGGACTTCCTTTTTCCTTACTAAGTTATTTCTACACAAGGACATCTTCCCCGATTCCTTGTTTAGCTGTTCCACAGCACACCCTTTTATACTGTTAGCTCAACTCCTGCCCTCCATCCCTTGGAGGGGAAGCATGGCCCATCTATTAGTTTTTGTCACATGCTGGGCCTCTCCCAGGCATCTCGGCTTGGGAGTCCCCATATGTGAAGACTCATTCCTGCTTGTTCCTGGAGATAGCACAGTTACTTACCTGTAACAGGTGATCTCTGGGAACAGCAGGAATAAGTCTTCACAACCCACCCACCTCCCCTAGGAGTTGTGCTCTCTTTCTCTCTCTCTCTTTCTAATTTGTCTACTTCCCTCCTTCGGTCTCAGCTACAAACCCAACTGATGAGAGGGAAGTGTTTAGGCGGGAAGGCAGCGCACATGCGTGTGGGATGCTCCCAAAAGCTTTCTTTTTGGACGCTGGGGAGCGTTCCCGTGCAGGCTCCGTCGGTACCGACGTACCCATATGTGAAGACTTATTCCTGCTGTTCCCAGAGATCACTTGTTACAGGTAATTAACTGTGCTTTCTGGTAAAGGGGAAAAAAATAGAAGGATGTCTGATAGCCTCAAGAATGGAGTTTACCTGAGATGGAAATGCAGATGTATGTTCTTCAGTTCTCAATGCCTTGTCCTGAATCAACAATGAGCGGTCCTCCCAGTGAAAAAGGTGGATCACAGAAGGAATCCTTGCCATCCATAAGGGGAATTTCCCCTTCCTCTTCAGACTCATGTTCAGATGGAGCACAATCTTCATCATCCCTGCCAACCTCCATAGGGGATAAGATGGGACTCCTGGGTGAATAAGCAAGATGAGAATCTTTAGCTCCTTGTGCGGCAGTGGCAGAGCCACCGGAAGATCTGGAGTGCCCCATGGGTGAGGTTAGTGCCCCCGACCCCTGCTAAGGGAGTTGCTAAGAAGCTAAAAAGGACTGAAAGCTGTTTCAGCAGCAGATCAAAGCCAACTGACAGGGTCCCATGTGGCCCCAAGGGGCCCACTGGAGATCACTGGCCTGAGCCTGAGACCCTCCTTGGCCTTTCATGAGGCAGTTATTGGAAGTAGAGGAGTCATGAGAATCGACATTGGGCCCCAGTCCCCACATCGGGGGGGGGGGGGGAGGGGTTGGTAATGCCAAAAAATCCAGGTCCCTTACATACAGACTTAAGGATCTTAATATGTACTTCTTAGAGGAAAGGCAGGATAGAGGTGATATGATTGAGATGTCTAAATACCTCCGTGGCATAAATGTACAGGGGGAGAGCCTCTTTCAATCGAAAGCAAGTTTTGCTATGAGGGGACATGGGATGAGGGTGAAGGGGGGATAGATTCACGAGTGATATGCGGAAATATTTCTTTACGGAAAGTGGTGGATTCGTGGAATAGTCTCCCAGTGGAGGTGGTAGAGATGAGGACGTTATCTGAATTCAAAAAAGCATGGGACAAGCACAGAGGCTTTCTAAAGGAAAAAAGGGGACTGTTGTAGTTGATATGGAAGGACAGACTAGATAGGCCATGTGGTCTTTCTGTCATCATATTTCTATGTTTCTATACCCATCACATTGGGGGCAAAGGGAACCCACTACAGAACTGATCCTATTGGTGCGACATGAGGCACAGCAGCGGGCACATGGCATGCTTATCCTATTCCACGCAGCAACCAGTTTAAAAAAAAAAAAAAAGAAGAAAAAGACCATGAAAATATGAGAAAAAGGCCTGCTGAAAATAGTGCAAGCCATGAACACGAAAAAGGAAGCACACTGTGCAAAAAGGGAATCCCGATCGGGAGTTCCCAGCACATGAAAGACCAATCGGGGGAACAGAGTTGCGAAGTTACCCAGTTCCATGAGTGAAATATTAAACCAGCCCTGGATTTCTGACGATGTTGTTTTGATGCATTATGGGACCAGCAGCACTGATTTCTAATGGGTAAATGCAGGGACTGCATATACCATTATGCATTGTAAAGCAAATTTAAAACCAGAACTGCCAAAAAATCTCACTGCTGGAACTGGGTAACTTGGCAACTCTGTAACATAATCTGAACTTCCTCAAATGTCTACACAGGTCCAGGAGGCCTTGCTGCCAGAGAAGGCCTGATTATTTTTCAATCTTCTTTATCAAGCAGACAAAGTCAAATAGAGCCCAGTGATATTCAATGGGCAAAAATGTTAAACAGATATGAGACAGCAAGAGGAAGGGTGGTCTGGGCCCCACTTACTGGACCCCTGTGGGGTTCTCCTCTTTGGCGCACTAAATGCTACGAACCCATGGAAAACAGCACTGGATCTAGGGTAGCTGTCAGTTCAAGGAGTCAAGGGCATACCTATGCACCGAGAACTATTGGGCCCTTCAAGACTCAATCTCAATGACTATTGCATCGTAGAGTGGGCCAGAAGAGTCAGTCCTAACCACACTACTACTGCTACTACTACTGCTTATGCTTATAATTTCTATAGTGCCACAAGACATATGAAGCACTGCTTCAACAGTCCACACACCTTGTCACCTGCTGTGGAGGCAAATAATTGCTGGCTTTTCTCAGTGCTACACCAGTGGTTATACAGTAACTTCTGATTACATCATTGAAATATTCTCAAATCTGCCTCTACCTGCTGTCAAGGGAGCATAACCCATTTGCCTGGACTGGTCTAGAAAGGAGAGAAGGAAACAGAATTTTACAATGTATACTGTTTTCCACTGTGGATTAATCTGACTACCAATCTTGCTTTTCTTAGAATACTAAACTAGGCACTTGGAAAAGTAGTGCCTTGCACATCTCTGAGATGCTTTTCTTATTATAGATGACATTTAATCATTGTTTAAGAATAGGCACCAACTTATTTCAAAGATTTTTTTAAGCATCTCCAAATAAGAGCAAAGTTTAATTTAAAAACAAGTGGAGAAAGCATAAGGAGATGGCCCATGCAATTTCTTCTGAACACCCCGTGTTTGTATGTCTCAAAGTGTGTCTTTTGATATGGAAGGGAGAGGGGGAGAGATGGTTTAAAGAATAAAATGAAACACAGTATCATAATAGTGGCATCTAATGGTTTGATCTATCAACAGATTTCAAATGCTGAATTTTACAGTTAAAACCTGAAGCGCCATTGTCCCATGGCAACAGATATTAGTAATACATATAGTAACTATTTAGAAAGCTATATGATTAAGTCACTAGGTTTCACAAGAGAATGTAGAGCAAATACATTGAAATACACATATGAATCCCTGAAAAGCAGGAGGTGTGTGGTGGGGAAAACATGTGGGGCATGCCTCATGGAATTATTTCCAATCTGTGTGTGCGTGTGTCTTCATTTTGTTTGTATGCATGTGTCTTTGTGTGTTCCCATTGACAGACAGGATTTAATCAAGCACACAAGTGGGTTATGTCATCACAGCCATGAAGAAAATAAAAAACAGAGTTCTCTATTTCACCTCCTGATAATGATCAATAGCTCTCAGTTCATTTGTGCAAAAAGGTGTTCCAGGGTGATGTCACCTGCCCCAATTGCAGCTCATCAAATTTACATGGTGCAGTATATGTATGTCATCTTCCAAAAAGTAAAAACTTTCCATACAGCCTGTTGCCACAGGCACAGATGGAAACTATCTTAGCAGAGGGACTGCTACAGCTGGAAAAAGATCTGCACTTGTAAGTATTTATCTCCAGGAACAAGCAGGAATGAGTCTTCACATATGGGTATCGTCAGTACCGACGGAGCCTGCGCGGGAACGCTCCCCAGCGTCCAAAAGGAAAGCTTTTGGGAGCATCCCACAGCGCCTGCGCGCTGCCTTCCCGCCTTTCCTAACCACCCCTCTCCAGTTCTTCTTTTCCGTGGAGCCAGCAGGTCGTGTTCCTGTCACTGCTGAAGAAGTTCTTTATTTTTCTTTATTTCTTTGGTTGCGCGTCTGCCTTCTTCGATGTCGGACCGGTACCGCCAGCCTTTTCTTTCTTCTAAAATAATAAAAAAAAAAAACCTATTGTTTCCACTTCTGTGCAATTTTGTCTTTTCGGCCTTGGGCCTAGAAGATTTTTCCTCATGGAAAAGCCCGCTTCCGGGTTTAAAAAGTGCACGAAGTGCAGCGGTACTCTTTCTATCACCGACACCCATGACTGGTGTCTAAAATGTTTGGGTCCTGACCACTCCATCACCGATTGTGAGTTCTGCTCCATGATGTCTAAAAGAGGTTGACAGAATCGAGCGGCAAAGCTCAGTACCCTGTTTTCCCTCTGATGCAGCTTCGGTGGCATCGACATCTTCCAGGGCTTCGTCGTCTTCCCATGGATCTCAGGTAACCAAACATAAGTCCAGCCGGTCCTCGAAGGGTAGATCTCCCTCTAAGTATCGAGATGCCTCTGGGCTTGCCCTCGAGGATCCTGTACCGACAAAATTACCCCGGCAGGAGGCTCCGGCTTCCAAAGCTTCATCTATGGGGTCACAGGTTGACATCGATGGCGTGGCCTCAACCGATCACCTGTTGCCATGTTCTGGGGTACTGGTGGTCTCCACTGGTACCGACATCCAGACATTGGTTGCGTCGATGGATCAGAATATTCTGACCATGCAGCGTGCCATCACGGCATTCATACAAGCTGCGATGCCTCCGGTACCACAACAAACTCCGTTGGCGGTACCGGTATCGGTTCCGGTGCCAGTACCGATTGCATCGACATTGGCATCGGTGTTGACTGCAGCGGTACCCTGTCCTGTGATGCCCATCAGTACCGAATCGGTACCGATCACTCCCGATGTCGATACCACTCGGTACGCGTATCGGGCCCTGCAAGAGCATCCAGACAGGCGATACTTCGATTCTTCTGAGGACTCTGATGAATCGGAGGCTTCTGTCGAAGCATCGGTACTCCTTCCTCAGGAGCCCTCTTCTCCAAAAAGAAGAATGTCTCCTCCAGAAGACTTGTCTTTTCAAGACTTCATTAGGGAAGTGGCCAGGGGCCTCTCTATTTCAGTGGCCCCTGAACCAGAGCCTAGAGCCAAGACATTAGATATTTTACAATATCCTAAGGCTCCTAAAGAGGCAGCTACTTTACCAATTCATGAGATCCTTTATGATCACATGTTGGGCATATGGGAGACACCTCTTACTACTTCCCCTCATTCTCGCAGGTTGGACACCATGTACCGTGTTCCTCCTTGTCCTGACTTTCATAAAACTCAGCTTCCTCACCACTCTATTGTGGTGGAGTCTGCTATGAAAGAGAGTGCAAAAAGACACTCATCTTCCAGGAAGAGAATGCAGAACCTTAGATGCTTTTGGCAGGAGAATTTTCCAGGCTAATATGCTTACTGCCAGAATCAACTCCTATAGTCTCTATATGGGGATGTTTCTAAAAGAAGTTACAGATCATCTGCTAACTTTATCTCCTTTTATCTCAGAAGATAAAAGGGAAGAGTTTCTCACCTGGCTTAAACATGCCCAGGATGTGTCCAAATTCTCCAGCCGTGCAGCCTTTGACTCTTTTGAGTGTGCCAGCAGAGCCTCGGCTATTGCCATAGGTGCACGCAGACTTGCTTGGTTGCAAGCTTCTGATTTGGAACTCTGGGTCCAGGATGGATTAGGAAATCTTCCTTGTACAGGTGAAAACCTTTTTGGTAAGGATTGGCAAGCAAAGGCCACTCAGATGGATGCTGAAAATTCTGCCTTAGATAGACTTTCAAAGTCTACTTCTGCTCCTGCAAGAAAGAGGTTATTCAAAAAGACTTTCTTTCCCAAAAAAGGGAAATATTATCCTGGTTATGGTCACCAGGCATCTTCTACAGGTCGTTTTGCTGCAAAGCATCAGCAACAACCTAAACAAGCCAAGCCTAAGGCTACAAGGACTGCTACGGCCCAACAGCCTCAGCCTCCTCAGGGCCTTTGACTTACAACTAGAGAACTTATCATTTCTGGCTCTAGAAGAACCAGAGCCTCTCACCATTCCAGGAAGGTTAGCTCATTTTGCTCCCAGATGGGAGCAAATCACAGCAGAGCAATGGGCCCTCTCCATCCTAAGGGAGGGGTACAAGCTTCATTTCTTAAACCTTCCTCATCACACTGTGGTGAGACAGTTCAATTCTCCAACATCTCTCCTCGACCTTCTGGGTCAGGAGATTGCTACCCTTCTTGCCCAAAGGGCAATAGAAGAAGTACCCCTTCTTCAACAGGGTTCAGGATTCTACTCCCCCTATTTTCTAATTCCAAAGAAAACAGGGGGCTACAGACACATATTAGATCTCAGAGAATTGAACAGGTTTCTATGCAAGGAGAAATTCAAGATGATTTCTCTTGGTGCTCTCCTTCCATACCTTCAGAGTCGGGATTGGCTTTGTTCTCTAGATCTCAAGGATGCGTACACCCATGTCCTCATCCATCCAACATACAGAAGGTTCCTTCGGTTCCTTTATCAGGGAAAGCACTACCAATACAGAGTGCTTACTTTCGGTCTGGCCTCTGCTCCAAGAGTGTTCACAAAATGCATGGCGGTAATAGCTGCATTTCAACGCACTCTAGGAATATTTGTATTCCCATATCTGGACGACTGGCTCATCCGAGCACCATCCCAGTCAGAGGCCCAGACTTCCCTAGCCTGCACAAGGCGTGTTCTTCAGTATCTGGGACTTGTAATAAACATCCCAAAATCACAACTCACCCCTACTCAATCTCTGGAGTTCATAGGGGCCTTGCTAGATACCACAACTGCAAGGGCCTATCTTCCCCAGGTCCGTTGCCTACGCTTGGTGCAGTTAGCCTCTCAAATTCAGTCAAAATCCCATTTAACTGCTCGAGAGATGTTACAACTGTTAGGCCACATGGCATCCACCGTGCATGTGGTTCCTTATGCTCGCCTTCAGATGAGGGCAGCTCAGTGGACTCTGTCCACCCAATGGACCCAGGCATCAGGTTGCCTGTCAGACAAAATAGCAACCTCCAGTTGCCTCTTTTGGTCCCTCCAGTGGTGGAAGTCCACTCAAAATCTGTTGCTGGGGTCCCCCTTTCAACAGTTGCTACCCCAAGCAACCCTTACAACAGATGCCTCTCCAAAGGGTTGGGGAGCTCATCTACAAGATCTCTCCAGCCAGGGCATCTGGTCTCCACAGGAGACATCTCAACATATCAACCTCTTAGAGCTCAGAGCAATTCTTCTTGCTCTGAGTGTTCCACACCTTGCTCAGCTACAAGACAGTCCTCATCCATACGGACAACCAAGTAGCCATGTTCTACGTGAACAAGCAGGGCGGGACAGGCTCTCGGTCGCTTTGCAACAAAGCTTTGAGATTGTGGGCCTTCGCCAGAGACCATCAGATTCATCTCATGGCAGTGTATCTTCCAGGGGTTCAAAACTCTTGGGCAGACAGACTCAGTCGAGTTCTGCTTTCACACGAATGGTCCCTCCATGGGGACCAGATAGTCAGGATCTTTCGAATTTGGGGAACACCAGACATCGACCTGTTTGCAAGTCCGTGGAATGCCAAACTTCCCCGGTTCTGTTCCAGGATTCCGTGTCAGGGAGTTCAGGCCAGGGATGCCTTCCTCCTCCACTGGGGGCAAGACTTCCTCTATGCCTTT
The DNA here is from genome assembly GCA_033557465.1 of Ichthyophis bannanicus. Taxonomy (NCBI): domain Eukaryota; kingdom Metazoa; phylum Chordata; class Amphibia; order Gymnophiona; family Ichthyophiidae; genus Ichthyophis; species Ichthyophis bannanicus. The sequence continues at coordinate 1,557,968,370 of CM066031.1, read as the reverse complement.
CCACCCATTCCCCTAATTTCCAAGACACTGTTCAAGCTTCAGAGAGACAAGGGGTCTATGATCCTCATAGCTCCACGTTGGCCACGCCAGGTGTGGTACCCTTTACTTCTTCATCTCTCTCAAGCTCCCTCCCTGGACTTGCGATCTGCTCCAGACCTCCTGTCCCAGGAGGAGGGAACGTTATGGCACCCAAATCCCCAGTCTCTTCATCTCAGAGCCTGGTTGCTGAAGGCCTAGACCTTCAAGATTGGCATCTGTCTCAGCAAGTGAAGGATATCCTTCATGCTTCCAGAAAGCCTTCCACTAGACATTCCTATGCTTTTAAATGGAAAAGGTTTACCAATTGGTGTGCAGAGAAGGGTCTTAACCCTCTTGCAATACCTCTGAATTCTTTACTAGAGTATTTGCTGCATTTATCCCATGCAGGCCTTAAAACAAATTCAATCAGAGTCCATTTGAGTGCTATTGCAGCAAACCTTAAGCCTCTCAATGGACATCCTATTTCCTCTCATCCTCTTATTGCAAGATTCATGAGAGGCCATCTTTTAACTAAACCTCCCATTAGACCACCTCAAGTGGCATGGGATTTGAACTTGGTTCTTGGCCAGCTTATGAAGCCACCCTTTGAACCCTTAGCCACTACCTCCTTGAAATTCCTTTCCTGGAAGGTTATTTTTCTCATTGCAGTCACCTCAGCTCGCTGTATCAGTGAGCTGCAAGCCTTAGTGGCTAATCCTCCTTATACAAGGTTCCATTATGACAAGGTAGTCCTCAGAACTAATCCACACTTTATGCCTAAAGTGGTCTCACCTTTTCATCTGAACCAGGAGGTGTATTTACCTGTCTTTTTTCCAGGACCTCATGCGTCAAGTGCAGAGAGGAATCTTCATACCCTGGATTGTAAAATAGCACTTGCTTTCTACTTACAAAGGACACAGCAACATAGAAAGTCCTCTCAAATTTTTGTTGCTTTTGAACCATCTCATTTAGGACTTCGTCTCTAAGAGAACTCTGTCCAATTGGATTGCTCAGTGTATTTTCTTCGCCTACCAGAGTAAGAACCTTTCTCTGGAGGGCCATGTCACAGCTCACAATGTGAGGGCCATGGCAGCCTCTATGGCTCATCTAAACTCTGTGTCCATCGACCAAATCTGTTGAGCGGCCACCTGGGCCTCGGTTCATACCTTTACAGCCCATTACTGCTTGGACAAGGACTCCCGCCGGGATGCCTTGTTTGGTCAGGCTGTTCTCAAACACCTGTTCCATACCTAATCAACTCCTACCCCCATCCCTGGTTGGATGCCCGAGATCCATGGGGTGAGGTAGAGCCCTTCTCAGGGACTCACAACTTGGAGATCTCCTTGGCATCTCTAGCTGGGGAGTCCCCATATGTGAAGACTCATTCCTGCTTGTTCCTGGAGATAGCACAGTTACTTACCTGTAACAGGTGATCTCTGGGAACAGCAGGAATAAGTCTTCACAACCCACCCACCTCCCCTTGGAGTTGTATCTCTCTATCTATAATTCCTTTCCTCTCTTTCTCTTTGTCTCAGCTTTAAAACTCAGACTGGAGAGAGGCGGTTAGGAAAGGCGGGAAGGCAGCGCACAGGCGCTGTGGGATGCTCCCAAAAGCTTTCCTTTTGGACGCTGGGGAGCGTTCCCGCGCAGGCTCCGTCGGTACCGACGATACCCATATGTGAAGACTTATTCCTGCTGTTCCCAGAGATCACCTGTTACAGGTAAGTAACTGTGCTATCTTCTGGAATATACTCTAAATCTTTGAGAAAAAAGAATTACTTGGGTTAAAGCTGCTAAATCTGTGTATTTTAGAATTCAGTGTTTTTGCTGAGTCAGGTCTTAGTTTCACCAGGGAGCTTTAAATTTAAATCAAAACAGAGTGTAGCTTAGCAAAGAAAGTTAAAATAAATGTATTTCACTGATTATTCTGTTTCTAGAGAACTTTTTTATTTAAATCAAACCAGATTATAGCTTAGCATACAAGTAGAATAAATAGTCTGAGTAGAAAGAAATACATTTGTTTCTAGTGTCCTTTACAAAGAGGCTTTCCAGTTAGTAAGGTTTCTAAAGAGGCCTTTAGTAAGATCTGTAAAGCTTTTTTCTTAAGAAGGTGTTAAAGGCAAGTGACAGATCAAAGGGGCAATTTGAAAGGCCCCCTGTATCAAACCAAGGGCTGTGTGAATCACCCATGAAATTAGTAAGAAGTTACTTTAGAAGCACCAGTCAGGACACTGTGTAGCAAGCCAGCTTTTAAGTCATCTTCTTTCCCACCCCCCACCCCCGACTCCCACCCACCCCAGGGATAAAGCGTAGTTACTCACCTGTAACAGGTGTTCTCCAGGAGCAGCAGGAATCAGTCCTCACATATGGGTGACGTCGGCGCCGACGGAGCCCTCGCAGAGCAATTTTCCCCAGCTTTCAAAGAAAGCCTTTGGGAATTGCAGCGCGCATGCGCGGTCTCCTTCCCGCCCAAGGGTGCCATCTTAGCCAGTCTGATGACATAGCTAAAAGACAGCATAAAAATTTGCAAAAAACTTAAGCAGATGATTGCAACTCCAAGGGGAGGAGGGAGGGTTGTGAGGACTGATTCCTGCTGCTCCTGGAGAACACCTGTTACAGGTGAGTAACTACGCTTTCTCCAGGACCAAGCAGGAAGTCAGTCCTCACATATGGGACTCCCAAGCTTAAGGCTACCGGAGACCCTAAGCACAAAAATGAGCTCCCTCTAGCTCAGCGGCACAGAAGGAAGGAATCTTCACTGAATTATTACCCACCGGTAGCCCACATCCGGGATGGAGGGTAGGAGTTGCTCAAACCTCGAAGAGATTTCGGAGGACTGCCTGTCTGAAAGCACTGTCCCTGTGGGACTCCCTCTCGAGACAGTAATGGACCGCAAAAGTCTGGCTCGAAGACCAAGTAGCGGCCCGGCAGATGTCTGCCAGCGGAACAGAGCGGAGGTAAGCCACTGACGTAGCCTTCGCCCGAACACAATGAGCTGTGACTCGACTTTCTAACGAGAGTCCGGCTGCCCCATAAGCCCAAGCGATACAGTCAGCAACCCAGATGGACAGAGTATGCTTGGAGACCGGGAGCCCCAATTTATTGGGGTCAAAAGACACAAAAAGCTGAGCAGCTTTACGGTGCTCCCGCGTACGGTCAAGGTAGAAGTTCAATGCTCTTCTACAGTCCAGGGTATGTAGGACCATTTCAGCTCGGCTGGAGTGTGGTCTGGGAAAGAAGGTCGGAAGTACCACCTCCTGATTGATGTGAAAAGGGGAGACCACTTTTGGAAGAAATTTTGGGTGAGTCCGTAGGACTACCCTATTCTTGTAGAACCGAGTGTAAGGGGGATCAGACACGAGGGCCTGCAATTCACTTACGCGTCTAGCGGAAGTGAGGGCTATCAGGAACAATGTTTTTCAAGAAAGAAAACGGAGAGAACAGGTAGCCATAGGTTCAAAAGGCGGACAGGTGATCCGCTGTAAAACCACATTCAGATCCCAGTCAGGCGCTGGCGGGCGCAGAGGTGGTTTAAGTAGGAGACCTCGGAGAAACCTCGCTACGAGAGGGTCGCTGGAAAGATGCCTGCCGTCCACCGGCACATGATGTGCTGAAAGAGCACTGAGGTGAACTTTGACGGAGTTGGACTTAAGTCCCAGATTAGAGAGGTAGAGCAAGTACTGCAAGATCACCGACACCGAGCAGGAGAAGGGATCCTGAGACTGTTGGGTACACCAAACGGAAAAGCGACGCCATTTAAGGGCGTAGCATTTGCGGGTAGAAGGTCGCCGAGAAGCTAGGACGACCTCTTCCACCTCTGCCGGCAGGAGAAGGGGAGCAAGGACTACCCTCTCAGCAGCCAGGCCATTAGATTGAGAGATCTGAGATTGGGGTGTAGCAGAGACCCCTGATCCTGAGTGAGGAGATCCGGTTGAAACCCCAGAGGGAATGGATCCTCCACCGCTAATTGCAGCAGGAGTGGGAACCACGGCTGTCTGGGCCAGCGAGGAGCGATCAGGATCATGGAAGCTTTGTCTCGGAGAACCTTGAAAAGAGTTCGAGAGACTAGCGGGATGGGAGGAAAAGCATACAGCAGGCTCTCCGACCATGAGAGTAGAAAAGCATCCGCCGCAACTCGAAGGGGATGTGGCTGACGAGGACAGAAGCGAGGAAGTTGCCGGTTGAGAGGACTGGCAAAGAGATCCATCGTGGGGAGGCCCCACTTCAGAAAGAGCTTCTGAACTACCAAGGGATCCAGGCGCCACTCGTGTGGCTGGAGGATCCTGCTGAGTTTGTCCGCCAGGCAATTTTCTTGGCCTGGGAGATAAACTGCCTTGAGAAGGAGCCGTGACTGACGGCCCAAGAGCAGAGCTTCTGAGCCTCGCGGCAGAGAAGGAAGGAGCCCGTGCCCCCCCTGTTTGTTCACGTAGAACATGGCCACTTGATTGTCCGTCTGGACAAGGACGGACTGGTGAGAAGTCAGGTGGGAGAAAACCCTGAGCGCCAGACGAATTGCTCTGAGCTCCAGGAAGTTGATCTGTTGAGCAGACTCCCACGCGGTCCAAAGACCCTGAGTACATGCCCCTTGGCAATGTGCTCCCCAACCCAGGAGGGACGCATCTGTCGTCAGTACTTGAGCCGGCTGAGGTGACTGAAAAGGCATGCCGAGTACCAGGTTCGGCCGATGAAGCCACCACTGGAGAGAAGAGGCCAGCGGCTCGGAGATGCGCACTAAGTCGGCAAGACCGCCGGTGGCTTGCTGCCACTGCTTGCGAAGGCACCATTGAGCAGGCCGCATATTCAGGCGGGCATTGGGGGTCACATGGACGGTGGAAGCCATATGGCCGAGCAGTCTCAGGAAGCGCCTGGCGGAGACCAGGGACTGGCTGCGAAAATGGCCGGCTAGGTCCATGAGCCGTTGAGCCCTGTCGGGAGGCAGGAAAGCTCGCGCCTGAGGAGTGTGCAGTCTTGCGCCGATGAACTCGAGATCCTGTGAGGGGAGCAAAGTGGACTTTGCGAAGTTTATGACAAAGCCCAAGTACTGCAGAAGGGTTACCGTGCGGTGCGTGGCGTTGGTGACCTCCGGAGCGGACGCTGCTCTGATGAGCCAGTCGTCGAGGTACGGAAAGACATAGAGGCCGTGAAGCCAGAGATGGGCCGCCACCACCGCGAGACATTTTGTGAAGACTCGCCAAAGGGCAGTACTCTGTACTGGTAATGATTTCCTGCCACCACAAACCGTAGGTATTGGCGGTGGCTTGGGTGGATGAGGATGTGCGTGTAGGCATCCTTTAGATCCAAGGAGCATAGCCAATCTCCCTGCTGGAGGTAGGGCAGAAGGATTCCAAGGGTAAGCATTTTGAACTTTTCTCGCACGAGGAACTTGTTGAGGTTGCGCAAGTCCAGGATGGGTCTGAGGCCTCCTGTTCTTTTTGGTATTAGAAAATACCTGGAATAAAAGCCTTGACCTCTCAGGTGGTGGGGCACCGGTTCCACAGCCTGTTCCTGTAGGAGACTTGCTAACTCCTGAAGGAGTAAGTCCCTGTGCAGAGGGAGTCGTGGAGGTTCCCCCGGAAAATAAGAGGGAGGAACCTGATGGAAGTGGAGAAGATAGCCTTCTCGTACGACCTGAAGCACCCAGGTATCGGAAGTGATGTTGGACCACCTGTGGGCGAAGTGAACCAGCCGGCCTCCGGTGCTGGGAGGAGCCAGCGGAGGGGGAGAGGCTATGCTGATGTAGTCAAAAACCCCCACCCTGCTGAGCAGGGGCTGGTGTTGCAGGCTTGGGGGTTTGCTGCCTACGGGACCCGTTAACCCGTCCCTTGGCCTGCTGGCCCTGTTGGGGAGCTGCGGAGGCCTGATATTGAGGGTAATGTTTATAGGCAGCCGCCTTTCTCGGGTAAAAGGACTTCTTTCCCGAGCCCTTCTTTTTCTGGGAAGGAGCGGAGGTCTTTCTAGAAAGCCTAGTCCTGGTGAGAGTCTCCGTCTCGATCTGTGCAGCCTTTTCCGCCATGGGCTTGCCAAAGAGGTTCTCACCTCGGCAGGGGACATCGACCAACTTGTCCTGCACCCAGGGTTCAAGGTCAGACGACTGAAGCCAAGCCTGTCGGCGGGCACCGATGCCGGCTGCGGCCACTCGAGCCGATGCTTCAAAGCCATCATAGGCTGCTCGGGACATGAATTTGGAGCATTCCCGAATACCAGTTGTTAAGGCCAGGAACCTCCGCAAAGGTTCCTCGGACAATCCAGCGGAGAATCCGGCTAGCTCTTTATCCAGGTATCTGAGATACATGCCCATGTATAGCTGGTAGGTCTGGACACGACAAGCAAGCATAGAGCCCTGGAAACACTTCTTACCAAGGCCATCCAGGTTACGGGCCTCCCTGCCAGGAGGCACCGAGGAGTGCATCTTTTGGCTCTTAAGCCTATGCATGGCCGATTCCACTACCATGTAATGGTGTGGTAGCTGTGCTTTTTGGAAGCCAGGACTCTTGCGGACTCGATAGATGGAATCGACCCACTTGCTTAATACCGGCGAAGAGGCCGGACTCTCCCACATGCGGAAGAGTAGTCGTTCCAGCATGGGAGGAACCGGTACAGTAAAGTGTTCCCTGGCGGGAGAGTCATACTGGAGGGCGTCGAGCTCTTCGGCTCGAGGCTCCTCCTCGGGATCCGCAGGGAAGGCCAAAGCCTTGGCCATATCCCTGACGAAGTCCGAGAACCGGGCATCCTCTGGAGGGGACTGCTTCCGAGGTTCGGACTCAGGCGAGTCCGAGGGGACACACCGAGTCCGAAAGGAATCAGGTGACTCTTGCGATTCCCAGACCGACTCCGAGGAGGAATCGGTGGGGTCGGCTCGGGCGGGCGCAGACGTCGGCCGCCCCGACACCGAGGGAGTCGGCGTCGACGACCTCGGTCCCGAACGGGAGGCTGAGGGTGACCTCGACCGAGGATCGACTCGAGTTCGCATGGACTCGAGGATCGGCTCGGTCTCCGGGGTCGACTTAGACGTCGACGTCCCGGCGGTCGGGGCAGCGGCGCCAGCGAGGCTAGCGATCAGTGCCCGCTGCTGGTCCATGAAGGCAGACAGTCTGCTCTCCAAGGCCGTCAACCTGAGTCCGACCTCAGGTGACCCAGCAGCCCCCGACTCGGGCCCCGACGGCGTCGGGCCCGACGTCGGCAGTCTCGGAGGCGAGTCCAGGAGGACTACAGGACTTACCCGAGCAGGCAACTCCGCCTTCCGTCGATGGTCCCCGGAGGGAGAACCCCTGTCGGAGGAGCTTCGGCGATGGTCAGAGCTGGAACCTCTGGACGCCGAAGCCTCCGATGAGGTCCGGGTACAGCTGGGGTCAGCGAAGATTCTATCCCGCTGGTGCCGCCGACTTCTCAACGCTTTGGAGGACATTTTGCCACAGGCCCCACAGATCATTTCTTCATGATCCGGGCCCAGGCAGCGGAGGCAATTATCGTGTGTGTCAGTGAGTGACATATTTCTGTCACACTGACCACACCGCTTGAAACCACTGGCAGCCATCGGGGGAAAAAGGGCCCCAGCAAGGTCAAAGGACCGGGCTGCCAGCGAAAAACCAAAAACGAAACTGAGTAAAATCAGAAAAATAAGAGAGAGACTCGTGACGGCGTCGCGAGTCCGGGCAGGAAAAAGACCGGCGTCGAACCGAAGGAAAAAAGAGAAATATATTATAAAAATCAACTTTTTCGCGGGGACACGACGGGTACGTCTGTAGGGCTCCACGGAAAAAAGAAGCCTGGCTAAGATGGCACCCTTGGGCGGGAAGGAGACCGCGCATGCGCGCTGCAATTCCCAAAGGCTTTCTTTGAAAGCTGGGGAAAATTGCTCCGCGAGGGCTCCGTCGGCGCCGACGTCACCCATATGTGAGGACTGACTTCCTGCTTGGTCCTGGAGAATCTTAGCTTTAAAGGCTCTTATACCTATTATACACTATATGTATATATAAAATGTTTTTAGCACCACTGTATATAGCCCACATTGTACATAGCTCAAACCAATCTAGCTCACAACACAACACACACCCAACTAAATTTCCACCCTCACTGCATGTATAACACACTCACACTACCAGATTGTTTGCTGTGATACCACCTTGATTATCATGATAAGGCGGTTTAGAAATACTGTTAAATAAATAAATAAATATTAAAGGGAAGGAGGTGCTCATATTCACTTTCATGTTCAGCTGGCTTTCCTCATCGGGAATAGATTAATCTCTGGTCCTTAATTAATCTTGAGGTGAACAAAGTCCATTAAATGTATTAGATATAGTTGTATTAGTATAAGTATCCCCAGCAAACCTAAGGAAGTAAACAACTTAAATACCTAAACAAACCTTAAAACTAAAATGCAGACAGCAGTCCAGCAATGAGATGGGGGTTTTCTCATCTTTTGCATTGTGCCACATGTATGATTTTCTCTCAGTTGGTGAAAGGTCTTACATGTGCACTATGTGCAAAGAGCTCTGTGCTCCCAGGGAATGAGTCCAATCTCTGGAGGCTAAAGTAGCAGACTTGGAGAACATAAGGAAGATAGAGGTATATAGACAAAACCTACAGGGACGTAGTACTGAAGTTCCACCTCCAGTCTGGCAGCCTCCCTGTTGCCATGGAGGAGAGAGGTCACGTGACAGGACATCATTACTCTTTTGTGGCAGGAAGTGATCCTGTAGTTAGGACCTGTTGTCCAGGTGATGAAGAATCCTTTCACACTGAGGAGATTTTTGCAGGGCCATGCGCCCATGAGGGGAGGGTTAGGACAGCTGTTGGTGATTCAATCATTAGATATGTAGATAGCTGGGTGGCTGGTGGAAATGAGGATTGCCTGGTAATATGCCTGCCTGGAGCAAAGGTAGAGGACCTCACGAGCCACCTAGACAAGGTTTTAGATAGTGCTGGGGAGGAGTCTGCTGTCTTGGTACATGTTGGTACCAATGACAGGAAAGTTTGGGTGGGAGGTTCTGGAGTCCAAATTTAGGCTTTTAGATAGGAAGTTGAAATCCAGAACTTCCAGGGTAGCATTCTCAGAAATGCTTCCCGTTCCATACACAGGATACCAAATGCAGGCAGAGCTCCAGAGTCTCAATGCGTGGATAAGACGATGGTAAAAGGAAGAGGGTTTGGATTTGTTAGGAAGTGGGCAATATTCTGGGGGGAAAAGGAGATAGAGCAGCTTTCAAATTAGGTAATAAGGGAAAGCAGACAGTTGCCCAAGAACGCATGGTTCGGAAGGATGTATCCTTGATGGTACAAGCAAAAGACTGAAGTTAGGGCAGACAGAGGTTCCAATAAAGGCAAATGTAACCCAAATGCCCTTAAGTACAGAGCAGACAGAGCTTAAAAATTCCAAATTACCCCTGTCTACCGATAACCAGATTAATATGAATAAAATACAACCTCTAAAATGCTTGTATGCAAATGCTAGAAGTCTAAAATGTAAGATGGGAGAGTTAGAATAAATAGCACTAAAAGGTTAGATATGGTTGGTATCTCAGAGACCTAGTTGTAGGACAACCAATAGGACACGTGATACTTGGGTACAAATTATATCACAGTGATAGAGTAGATCAAATTGGTGGAGAAGTTGTACTCTGTTAGAGAGGGCATTGAGTCACACAGAATTAGTTTTGCAGGATACAAAATACATTGTAGAATCTATGAATCAAAATTCCAAGTAAAAAGGGGAAGGCAATGGCAGTGGAGGTGTATTATTGACCACTTGGCCAAAATGAACAGATGGATGATGAAATGCTCAAAGAAATTAGGGAAGCTAACAAAAGTTACAATACAGTAATAATGGTTGGTTTTGATTACCCTAGTATCGATTGGATCAGTGTAACACAAGGGACTCGAAGCAATCTGCTGCCTAAGGTGAGGGATTAGATGGCGCCCCCCACCCCCCCGTGCCAGGGGGAGGCTTCCTGGAAACTCCGGTCAGCGACTGAACCAAATCAAAAAGCTAATTATATAATGTGGAGGAAATAAGATGTTCGCACACCAAGGAACTAAAAGAGCGAGAACCACAGCACAGTTTATAACAGAATTTATTTTGTTATAAACTGTTATGGTTCTTGCTTTTTCTTTTTAAACATATATTTTGTATTCACAGAAACCCATCCCTCAACGGGTGCAGAGCAGAACTAGGACAGTCACCCATTATCACTCAATATCTAAGAAATAATCTCATTTTGTCCATCTCTCTAAAACATTCTCCTGTACCAGCATATTGCAAACTAATAGGAGTGGAGGAGTAACATAATGGTTAGGGCACTGGCTTGGGAACCAAGAGACCAGGGTTCAATTCTCACTAACAGTCCTTGTGGCCATGGGCAAGTCACTTAACTAGTGCCTCAGAAAAATCCAACATATCAATATCCCTGTTTAATGTACATTACCAAGCGTAAGTTGCAATGTAAACTGCTTTGATTAAAAATAAGATGTATAAAAAACTGTTAAAATAATACAAAACCCTACACAAGTCACTGAGGATCTGTAGTGCAAGTCTATCATACCATACCAGCACAAACTTACATAAGGGGCCTACCCAAAAAAAGCATCACTGTAAATACTGCAGTGAGCCCTGAAACATCCAACACCTATTTGAAAAGCTGAACAATTCAGATCCATATATACAAACTCCAAAGCTGGAAAAGTCCAGAACTCGGCTGTGGTGAAGCTATCAGTCTACTAAACAAAATTAAACTGAGGTGTTCCCTTAAAATTTGAAATTTTCTTGAATCTGAACTTACAAAATATTTTAAATTTCAGTCTGGCACTATAAAGAACACAAAACTGCAAATCTCAGAGACTTATCCATATTCCAGTTTCCCCCCAACCAACATCCTACAGTTGACTACACCAAGAACCCATACTACAGGACCCATAGAGCAAATCTGCTATTCCATATCAGCACTAACTTCCGAAACTCTCAACATGGCGTGTACCCAGAAAAGGGCAGCACCATAAATAATGCAGTGGGCTCTAGAATATCTATATTCCTATTCAGAAAACTGAACAAGCCTAATTACTACATATATCTACATAGAAACACCATGCTAGAACTCACAGCCTCAGTCACACATGCAGAACAGCGATATACCGTAGATCTTCACCAAATAGGGAATATATTAATACAAACTTAAAACAGGCATATGTAATCAAAAAATGTTTTTACCCTGTTTCTCTTAGGTTTATAGGATTCTTTCCCAAAAATGCTTTATGCCAGAGTGAGGCAAGAGAGAACTCTCTCACACCACAAGCATCTGTATTGTTGGCACAAACTAACATAATGGCTCAGTGGAAATAGCACAAGTGCAATTAATGCCACCTCAGTGTGTGGTCTTAGTTGCACTGACAGCCGCTTTGCCACGTTGAAATACGGTAACTGCAGGGGGATCTAACTGCCTCCCTGCAGTTAGCCTACGGTCCCGTGTAATCAAACTCTGGAATTAGTTACCAGAGGATTATAGTAAAAACTGTTGGTGCAGCTGGGTTTAAAAAGTTTGGACAAGTTCCTGGAGGAAAGGTGCATAGACTGTTATTAAAGAGGACCAAGGAAATCCACTTTCCCAAGACTGGTATTGTGGAACCTGTGTACCTTTTTGGGAACTTGCTAGGTACTTGTGACCTGGATTGGCCACTGTTGGAAACAGGATACTGGGCTTGATGGACCTTGGTCTGACCCAGTATGGCATTTATGATATGTTTGTTACCAGCACAAAGCTTAGGAAATGTAAAGGTCGGAAGGAGAAGTTTGAATTGGATACGGAAGGGAAGCCAATGAAGTGATTTGAGAAGAGGGGTTATATGAGTATGTTGAGTCTGCTGAAAGATTAGTCACACAGCAGAGTTTTGAACAGGAAGGGGAGGGAGGTGACTTAATGTGACCAGCAAGAAGGAGGTTGCAGTAATCAAGATGGGAAGTAATTAGAGAGTGGACAAATACTTTAGTAGTATGTTCAGACAGGAAGGGACAAATTTTGTTAAAACCCCTCATTTCTTTCTCTAACATTATCCATCTGTTGGATATGTGAGGAGAAGGAAAGGGAGGAGTCAAAGATGACCCTAAGGTTATGGGCTGAGGAAACAAGAAGTAGAAGAATGTTTTACAGAGAGAAAAGGAGAAAGGTTTAGGTGGAAAAATAATAAGTTCCGTTTTGGCCATGTTTAATTTCAAATGACGGTGATACATCCATATGGCGATGTCAGACAGGCATGCAGATACACGGGTCTGACATGTTGAAGATATATCAGGTGTAGAAAGATAGATCTGAGAATCACTGGCATAAAAATGATACTGAAATCCGTGAGAGGAGATGAGAGCACTAAGGGACTGGGTGTAGAGAGAGAAAAGGAGAGGGCCAAGAATAGATTCTTAGGGTACACCAACTGAGAGTTGGATAGGAGTAGAGGTAGAATCATCAGAAGAAACACTGAAAGAGTGATGGGAGAGATAAGAGAACCAGGACAGGACAGAGCCTCTAAAATCAAGAAAGGACAATGTGTCAAGGAGAAGGTGGTGGTCGACAGTGTCAAAAGCAGCAGAAAGGTCGAAGGATGAGGATAAAGGTTTTTGGATTTAGCCAGGAACAAGTTGCTAGAGACTTTGGCGAGTACCTTCTCAGTAGAGTGGAGGGGACGAAAGCCAGATTGGAGTGGATCCAGCAGGACTTGAGAGAGAAGAAATTCAAGACCACTGTGGAGGACTGTATGCTCAAGAAGTTTGAAAATGAAGGAAAAAAGGGAGACAGGTTGATTAGGACAACTATGAACAAGAGAAGGTTTCTTAAGATGAGTTGTGACCACTGCATGCTTGAAGGCTGCAGGGACAGTAGCAGTGGAGAGCGAGAGATTAAGAATATGAGCTGGAAGGAATGACAGAAGCGGAAATGGAGTTAAGGAAGCAGGTGGCGATAGGATTAGAAGAGCAAGTAGTATATTTAGAGGAAGAAGGAATATGAGGTTTCATCATCAGAGATCTCAGAAAAGGTTGCAAGAGTAACAGATTGAGGGGAAAAGTTGGTATTGAGGTGAGGGAAGAGGGGATTTTGTCATAGAAATAGTCAGCTAGGTTTTGGGCAGAAAAAGGAGGGGTTGGAGGAAGAGTGTTTTGAGGAGAGTTAACAGTTGAAGAGAGATGGCGGGGATCAGTGGCAAGACAGTCAAGTGGATATAGTAGTTTTGCTTGTTGAGTGCTAAGGCTAATTGGAATGAGTTAAGCATGAATTTGAAATGAAGGAAGTCAGAATGGGAGTGGGATTTAAACTAAATATGCTCAGCTCAGCGGGCGCAAGAACCTAAATAGCGGGTGGTTGAAGACAGCCAGGGCTGAGGTATAGTGTGTCTAACAGGACAAGGAGTGGGTGGAGCAAGAGTATCTAGAGCAGAGGAGAGGGGCAGTATTATAGGAAGCAATAGCCTCATCAACAGATTTAGAAGATAAGGTGGAAGAAAGAGTTGATGAGACAATAGACAGAGCTAAAGGATCAATAACATGAAGATTCCTAAAAAGATAGACTGGACAACATTGAGGTGGGGGGTGATGAATGGTAAAGCTTAGGAGGTGATGATCAGATAAGAGAAGAACTGAGGTTTGGAAATTGGAGGGTAAACGGAAGAAAACCAGGTAAAGGCAGTGACCACACTGAATCAGTAAGAGCAGAAGAGCAAAGTTGTAGGTTGAAAGAGGAGGTAGGGAAAGAAGTTTAGTAGCATAGGGGTCAGAAGGGTTATCAACATGAATATTTAAAATCACCAAGAATAAGGGAAGGGGAAGAAGAATTCAGAAATATTTTATTTTGTTATATTTAGCTGTACTTATATACTGCCTTTCTCCGGGTCAAGGCAGTTTACATAGAACAGAATATAACTTACATTGAAACAGTGGTATCGGACTTTGTACAGCATGCAATCAAAGTACTTTTGGCTCTTAACTATATACAGTTTTGATTATATACAACAGTAGCGATAGGTGATTGTGCATTGTTCTTCGGGGGGTTGGGAGTTACTTGTTGAAATGTTCAGTAAACAGATATGTCTTTAACTCTCTGTGGAATGTCTTGAGTTCCGTGATGTTCCTGAGCTGGTCTGGCAATCTGTTCCATATGGAAAGTGCGTAGAGTTGGAAGGCTCTTTTGCATGCCTGCTGGTTGGTTCTGATGTGAGGGATGTTGAGGATGTTCATTGTCGAGGTCCTGCTCTATGTGGTTGTGTGAGCTGTATAAGTGTTCGGAGGTGTGTGGGTAGGGTCTGAGTGGATTGCTTTGAGTTAGCATGATGGTTTTGTATGTTATGCGGCTCTGTAGAAGGAGTGAAGCTGTTTTGAGTATTGGGGTAATGTGTTCTTTTCTCGTTGCTGCTTGTAGGATTCTGGCTGTCGAGTGAAGAGCTGTCTGGAGAGGTAGGAGTGTGGATTGTGACAGTCCTTTGAAGATGGCATTGCAGTAGTCCAGGTGGGGTGGTATTGATGCTTGGAGTACAGTACAGAAGTCATCTGGTTCGAGGAGTGGTCGGAGGCACTGGAGTGTATTTGCTTTGAAGTAAACTGTTCAGGTGATTTGTCTATGTGCATTTGGAAGGTTGTGTTGGTCGAAGGTGATCCCTAGCTCTTTCACCTCTGTTTTGGTTTTGATTGTGGTGGTGGTCAGCGTTATCGGGGGGAGGGGATAAATGTAGTGTCTTGTTATGTAGAGGGCCTCTGTCTTTTTAGTTTTAGTTTAGTTTAGTTGATTTGGATTTGATATAACGCCATATATGATATCAGGGCTGTTCACAATAAGCCAAACAATCGGAGAGAGGCACAAGGCCAGGAAAAGGAAAAGAACTACAATCTTGGACAGGAAAGGGGAAATTATAAAGCATATAGAGAGAATACATAAGAGGAACTTAGACAAGCATTAATAAACTAGGTCAGGATTGTGTTAGGTTGTTGTCATAGTAACATAGTAAATGATGGCAGATAAAGACCAGTATGGTCCATCTAGTCTGCCCAGTAAGATGGCAGGAGTAAGATGGCAGGAGTAGGTACACCCCTCCCCATGCCTTTGTTTAGGGATGCACCTACCAGGAGTAGGTACACCCCTCCCCATGTCTTTGTTCAGGGGTTGTAAACGGGGGCGCTGGGTGAGAATGTCCACAGTCTTGGCAAAGGCAAATATTAGTATGACTTGCAAAGGATTGTGGGAAATGTAGTCCATTCATACCAGAATCAGCCGTTCACAAATAAATGAGTTGTGCTTGCTCGAGTGTTAAGCAAAGAAATATATTTTATTTATGGGGTTATTTCTCCCACACAGATTTACTTGGTAGCACAAAAGGATACTTGCTTTCAGTATTAAACTTAGGAAAAACAAATCAGAAACAACAACTGAACTTCTTATGCAATCAAATCAAACAATAAAGACCTTGATGGGAACAGAAAGGTCTTTCAATGGGCTCCTGCTAATACCTTTTAGCAGTGCTCCAAAAACAAAACAAAACCCCAAAAAAAGGAATCAAAAACTGTTCTTTTTCAAGGATAACTTCTTGTATTTTCACACACACCTAGAAGTGTCCTTTTAGAGCCCAAGTGCAATTATGCAAGGCTTAATTGCTAACAATTAACCATCTGCAAACCTCTTGGCTGGTTTACTTTCTATACGTGGCTCAAATCCTACCCAAAGGCTTTCTTGTAAACTTTTCTGGGTAGATAAAAGAACAAGATATATTTCTTTTTGAGTATATTACCACAGCAGCCTAGACAGAGAGCAATCCATGTAGTCACACTGTTCATTTATAATATCTCCTTCCTCTTCAACTATCATAGAATCAATATCATGGACTGGCTCAGGGGAATTTCTTAATGGAGCACTCTCAGGACAATACTGGTTTCCCTGCTGTCTTCCAAGTGAAGAGCTAGGGCATAGATCAGTGTTCATACCTGAGCTTCCATTGCTGTTAGTGTTCCTCTCCAGATATCCTGGCCAGTATGTAGTCCAGTTTTTATGTCCAGCCTTCCAATCAAGATCCCTGGACACCGGGTCTCTCTTCACATACCTTCTTGCACTGGTCTTAGGTCCCCTTCCAAATGCAGCCGTCTCCCTCACAGGTGCCGTCCGGGGATCCCTGGCTCTGTAACCCCACTCCTCTGGCTTTCTCCAGTCCAATGGAGTATGCTTGCCTCTGGAATGACTCCCAGCACACGTACTGCTATGAACTCCTTTAGACCTCCAAGATGCTTTTCCCTTCTTTCTTCCACGCTGCTTCTTGCTCCCTCTGTCCGTGAGCTCTGGGTTCCTCATCAACTCCAATTCCGTCTGCAACTGCTGCTGCTGCCTCTGCTCCTGCTGATTCTGTGTAGAATAGGTTTTTCTTTTAACTTGTTTAGAGGGATACTCCACCCTAGCACAGCCCAGCTGTGCTGAATCAAGCCCTGCTCTTGGAGATGAGTGATTGGGGATTACCTCATAGTTCTCCTGATTGAACACACGTTTCCCCACTTCAGCTCTTCTATAGGGTGTTTGAAACCTGGTGCATTCTGGGACTGGTAGTCTTTTATGGAAACATTCTGTTTTATTATTTCTACCAGAAAAGACAGGTTGCTTGTTCAGAGCCAATTCACCTCTATTATAGCTTCCTTATCACAGGGTGCATCTGCCACTCTGTGCAGGCCACCCCTCCCCATGTCGTTGTTTAGGGGTGAACACACCGCTCCATGTAGGACACCCCTATTTGTTGAGAAATTAGATGGTTCAGTTTATTTTGATTTTATCCTGTTGCTGTAAAGGGATGCGGAGAGTCTCACCTCCCCCCCCCCCCCCCCCGTCTGAGACTCTGGAAGGCGAGGTCTCGGATAAAGAGTTGGGGGACGATGAAGAGGAACTCGAGGAGGGGGAGATTCCAGAGGAGGATCAGGCCCGTATAGTTAGAGTTTCGTCGGGAGGAGCTCCCGGCATTGATGAGTGAATCACTGAAGGTGCTCAATATGGCGATGGATGCACCAGTGGATGAAGAAGCTTTGGAAGGCCCTTTGATCCAGGCGGTCAGGAAGTCCCAGAAGGTGTTTCCTGTACACCGTGTAGTGCGTCAGATTCAAGAGGACTGGAGCCAGCCAGAATCCATCTTAAGGGGGGTACGCTCTATGGCTCGTTTGTACCCCTTACCGGAGTTCGACAAAGAATTACTGCGCTCCCCCAGGGTGGATGTGGCAGTATCGGCAGTCACGAAGAAGACAACTATTCCAGTCGAGGGCAGTGCGGCTCTGAAGGATACCCAAGATAGGAAGCAGGATACCTTGCTGAAGCAAGCCTTTTGATGTTAGTGCCCTTGCGCTACAGGCTTCTGTGCTTGGGGTCTGGTGGCACGAGCCTGCCTGAGGTGGTCACAACGGCTCCAGGTAACGGGGGGCCTTATGGAAGATGCACAGGGTGAAGCGGCTAGGATAGAGTCAGGGGCAACCTACCTGGCAGATAGTCAGTATGACCTTATCAGAAGTTGACAAAGAATATGGCTTCCGTGGTGGCAGCCCGGCGGTACTTATGGCTGTGCAACTGGGTGGCGGATGCTTCCTCAAAGGCCCGGCTTAATAGACTCCCCTTTAAGGGGAAGTTGCTCTTTAGAGAAGACTTGGATAAGTTGGTGAAGGAGCTAGGCGAGACTAAAGGGGGCAGACTCCCTAAGGACAGGTCTAAGCAGAGCTGTTCTCCTGCCCCTTCGCGAAGTCAGCCAAGGGACTTTCGGAGGTTTCGGCCAGCTAGGTCGGCCCCTCTTCAAAGCGGGCATTTCCCCTTTAGGGGCCAGGGTTTCTGGGTGTTTTGGGAAGCAGAAAGGGGGGTTTGGAACCTCCTCCGCGGCTCCTAGGAAAGCACAATGAGAAATCGGGTGCCCAGGAGGGAGTACTGCTAGTGGGAGGTCGGTTAAGGCAGTTTCTTCCTGCCTGGGTCCGGGTCACGTCTGATTGGTGGGTATTGGAGGTAGTCCGTGAAGGATATGCTCTCGAGTTGGCGAGACCAGTTTGACCGACTTTGTTTGGTCCCCTTGCAGGTTCCCATTACAGAAGGCTGCGGTAGAGGAGACTTTAGCAGCTGCTGTTGCTGGGGGCAGTGGTGCCAATTCTGTTAGACCAGTACGGTTGCGGTCAATACTCGATTTATTTCGCAGTCCCCAAAAAGGAAGGGACCTTTCGGCCTATCCTCGACCTGAAGCGACTCAATCGGTGTTTCGGGGTTCCACACTTTCGGATTGAAACTCTGAAGTAGATGCTGGCGGTGGTATGGCAGGGAGAGTTTTTGACATCCCTAGACCTTACAGAAGCGTATTTGCATATCCCCATTCGAAAGGCTCATCAGCAATTTCTGAGGTGCCGGTACCACGGGGACATTTTCAGTTTCAGGCCCCACCCTTCGGGCTGGCAACAGCCCCTTGGACCTTCACCAAGGTAATGGTAGTGGTGGCCACTGCGCTGCGTGAGGAAGGAATCTTGGTCCACCCCATTCTCAATGACTGGCTGATTCAGGCAAAGTCCAGCTGAGTCGGGTAAAGTCCAAGGAAGAGAGTGTCAAGGCGACGGCCAGAGTGGTGTCATTCCTGGAGTTAGGGTGGGTGATCAATCTGGCAAAGAGCAGGTTGGTTCCCACGTAGGAATTTGAGTACCTTGGAGCAAGGTTCGATACCGTAAGAGGCAGGGTATTCCTTCCGGTCCAGAGTGGGAGATCTGAGACAACTAGTGTTGACGTTTTTAGCCATGCAGAGACCTATGGCATGGTGTTGTTTGCAGGTGCTCGGACCCATGGCGGCAATGATAGAATTGGTTCCGTGGGCCAGAGCACATATGAGACCTCTCCAACGGGTCTTGCTTCGGAGATGGTCCCTTCAACTCATCCATTGTCAATGGCGTCAGCCTACATTCTGGTCTATCTGAGAGCAGTCCAGGTCTTATCCGATAACGTTACGACAGTGGCCTACATCAACCGCCAGGGAGGGACGAGCATCCCTCCCTTGAAGACGAAGGTGAAAAGCTGCTGCAGTGGGCCGAAACCCACCTAGAGGCCCTGTCGACTCAGCACATGGCCGGAGTAGAAAACGTCACGGTGGATTACCTGAGCAGGTGCAAGATAGACCACGGAGAGTGGGCACTCTGTCAGGAGGTTTTTGACCAGGTGGTGGCCCGTTGGGGGGGGGGGGGGGTTCCGGTCATGGACCTCATGGCAGGTTGGGAGTCAGCAAAGGCAAGTCCAGTTTGTCAGCCGCAGGAAAAGGATGTCAGAGGGCTTGGATGCCCTGGTTCAGAGTCATCGTGGATAACATGTTAAAACCCTCCGCCCAGTGTGCAGCGGCGGCCAAGAAAGCAAATAGAATGCTAGGTATCATAAGGAAAGGGATGGAGAATAAAACAAAGGATATTATAATGCCTCTGTATCGCTCCATGGTACGACCGCACCTTGAATATTGTGTGCAATTCTGGTCACCGTATCTTAAAAAGGACATAGAGTTATTAGAAAAAGTACAGAGAAGAGCCACCAAATTGGTGAAGGGGATGGAAGGCTACTCCTATGAAGAGAGGCTAAAAAGGTTAGGGCTCTTTAACCTAGAAAAGAGACTGCTGAGGGGAGATATGACAGAGGTGTATAAATTAATGAATGGAGTGGAACGGATAAACGTGGATCAATTGTTTACGCTATCAGAATATAGAAGGATTAGGGGACATGTAATGAAGCTACAGGGTAAACTATTTAAGACAAATAGGAGAAAATATTTCTTCACTCAACGTGTAATCAAACTCTGGAATCTGTTACCGGAGGATGTAGTAAGGGCTGTTAGTATAGCTGGGTTTAAAAAAGGTTTGGACAAGTTCCTGGAGGAAAGGTCCATAAACCACTATTAAAAAGGGACCCAGGATATCAATGCTTGGCCTAGTACAAGCACTGCAGAACCTGTGTCTTTTGGGGAAACTGCTAGGTACGTATGACCTAGATTGGCCACTGTTGGAAACAGGATACTGGGCTTGATGGACCTCGGTCTGACCCAGTATGGCATTTCTTATGTTCTTATGTTCTTAGAGGTGGCCCTCGGAAGGTCTCCTGTACGTTTTCCAGCCTTGGGCTTTCATAGGGAGGGTTCTGCAGCAGGCAGAAGCCCACCGAGGATCTGTAATCCTCATAACTCTGGACTGGCTGCGGCGGCCATGGTATGCGGACTTGGTGAGGCTTCTGGCCGACCATCCATGGCGGCTTCCCTGCAGGGACGATTTTCTGGAGCAGGGGCCGGTTTGGATGCCCCAGGTGGATTGGTTCTCGCTTACGGCCTGGCTATTGAAAGGGCATGTCTCCATAAGCGGGGATATTCAGGGGCAGTGATTTAAACGTTGAGCGCTCGCAAGCGCTCGACCGGCCTCTCTTGTGTGTGGATATGGTGTATATTTGAGGCCTGGTGTGCGGAGCAGAAGGTAAAGCCCCTCAGTGCCGGAGGGTTCTTGGGTTTTTGCAGGCAGATTTCGAGAAAGGCCTGGCAGCCAGCTCTTTGCGGGTTCAGCTGGCGGCTATTTCCTGTTATAGGGGTAAGGTCCGTGGAAAGGCCTTAGGTGAGCACGCAGATATTAGTAGGTTTCTGCGAGCGGTTCAGCGCCTGAGGCCTCAGCAGAGGTTGTTGGTCCTGCCTTGGTATCTCAATCTGGTGTTAAATGCCTTAGCGGGGGAATCCTATGAACCCACGGGGAGAGCTTCGCTGAAGGGTTTGACCCTTAAGGCAGTTTTTCTAGTGGCTATCTGTTCTGCTAGGCGTATTTCGAGCTTCAGGCTCTGTCCTTGCTCCCGCCCTTTTTTCTTTCTTCAAAGAGAATGTGGTTTTGCGAACAGTACCTTCCTTTTTCCTGAAGGGGATGCCACCCTTTCAGGTGAATCAGACCGTCAGACCGTCTCTCTCCCATCCTTTCCAAGGGAGGGGCTGGAGGCGGAGGATTTAAGGCTTCGCTGTCTGGATATGTGGGGCGTGCTCAAGCGTTATCTGAGCCGCACGATGCCATTTCGAAAGTCCGAATGGCTGTTCGTCCTATTCGGTGGACCGCGTAAAGGTGAGGCGGCAGCCAAGGCGTCCATCTCCAGATGGATCAGGGAAGCGACTTGCGTCGGCTTACTTCCTTAAGGGGAAGCAGGTTCCGGTGGGCTTCTGAGCGCATTTGACTAGGGCCCAGGCAGCATCATGGGCAGAGTATAGTTGGGTGCTGCCGCAGGACATTTTCAGAGCGGCCACTTGGTCGTCTCTGCATACCTTTGCTAAGCATTACTGGTTGGATGTTCAGGCGGCAGCGGATGCTGGTTTTGGGAGGCAGTGCCTCGGTCTGGAATGGCAAATCCCTCCCAGGCTTGAACTGCTCTGTTACATCCCAGAAGAAAGGGACTGGACTGGAGAGATAAGGAAGAAGTAATAAGACCTTACCTGCTAATTAGTGTTCCTGAAGGAACTCCAGTCCAGTCCAGTCCCTGATCCCGTCCAAGTTGCTTTTCAGGATAGGTCACCTGACCGAAGATCTGGTCAGAGGTGAAAACGTCTAAAAGATCCTTGCAGACCTTCGGTGACGAGGCGATATGGACTGGCAATGGCCCTTGGGAATGGTAGGTAGGGACTGATGTGGTTTTAGGTAAGCCGCCTCCTTTGCCTGGGGTGGGGGTGGGGGGGAGGTTCCTCTCATGATAAACGGAAGGGGATATGTTAGCATTTGAAAGTTTGCTTGTTAATTTATTGTTACTTATTTGTCTCTCTGTTAAGTCTGCTTTTTCAATAGATTACTGGTGCTAGTGGTTGGTGCCAGTGGTATTTATACCAGGAGGCCATCAAATCAGTGACGGGTTCAGCCACCAAGCTGCGGGAGGGGATACACAACCCAGAAGAAAGAGACTGGACTGGAGTTCTTTCAGGAACACTAATTAGCAGGTAAGGTCTAAGTACTTCTTTCCTGTCTGGGTTTGTTTGTTCATTATTTCTCTTTAAGTATTTAAAGGTCTGAATCATATCTCCCCTATCCCTCCTCTCCTCCAAAGTGTACATATTTAGGTCTTCAAGTCTCTTCTCATAAGGCTTCTGATGCAGGCTCCAAATCATTTAGTTTGCCTTCCTCTGAACAGTTTCCATTCTTTTTACATCCTTTGCAAGATATGGTCTCCAAAACTGAACACAGTATTCCAAATGAGGCCTCACCAGTGACTTGTACAGTGGCATTAGTACCTCTTTCTTTCTGCTGGTAATTCCTCTTCGTATGCAGCACAACATCCTCCTGGCTCTTGCCACCGCCTTGTTGCACTATGTTGCCACCTTGCAATCTACAGAAATAATCACACCAAGGTCTGTCTTCTGATCCGTGCACACCAACCTCTCGCCCCCTATCGCGTACATTTCCCTTGGATTTCTGCTACCCAAGTGCATGACACTGCACTTCTTTACATTAAATTTTAATTGCCAAGCATTAGACCATTCTTCCAGCTTTTGTAGATCTTTCCTCATGTTAATCACTCCCTCGGGGGAGTCCACTCTGTTCCAAATTTTCGAGTCATCTGCAAAAAGACAGACCTTTCCATTCAGTGTTTCAGCAATATCACTCACAGATACATTGAACAGGGCCGGGCCCAGGACCGAACCCTGGGGCACCCTGCTAATCACCTTCCTTTCATCCAAGAGAGCTCCATTTACCATCACCTTCTGTCGTCTGTCAGTCAACCAAGTTCTGATCCAGTTGACCACCTTGGGACCCATCCCCAAACTATTGAGTTTATTGATAAGCCTCCTATGAGGGACAGTATCAAAGGCTTTGCTGAAATCCAGGTAGATGACATTTATCGCATGCCCCTGATCTAGTTCTCTGGTCACCCAGTCAAAGAACTCAATCAGATTTGTTTGGCAAGATCGTCCTTTGGTAAAACCATGTTGCCTTGGATGTTGCAACCTGTTGGTTTTGAGAAAGTTCACTATTTGCTCTTTTAGGAGCGCCTCGATTACTTTTCCTGCCACCGAGGTAAGGCTCACGGGCCTGTAGTTTGACACTTCTTCCCTGTCACCACTTTTGGGTAGAGGTACGACATCAGCCATTCTCCAGTCCTGAGGAACTTCTCCTATTTTCAAGGATCTGTTGAAAACATCCTTTAATGGCCCTGCAAGAACCTCTCTGAGCTCTTTCAGTATCCTGGGATGTATCCCACCCGTTCCCATGGCCTTGTCCACTTTCAGTTTTGCAAGTTGTTCTAACACCTTATCTTCTGTGAATGGTGTGCTATCTATCTACTTCATTCCCATTTTTATATTTAGGAGTCACAGCTGGTCCATCTCCAGGATTTTCTTTAGTAAAAACAGAGCAGAAGTATTTGTTTAGCAATTTCGCTTTTTCAATGTCACTTTCCACGAGTCCATTCCCGGCACTTCTGAGTCCCTGCAATTCCACCTCTGATCTTCTTCCTTTCCTGAATATACCTGAAGAAAGTTTTATGTCGCCACACTTAACATCTTTAGCCATCTTTTCCTCTGCCTTTGATTTTGCTATCCTTATTTCTCTTTTTGTCTCTTTGAGTTTGATCCTGTATTCATTTCTGTGTTCCTCTGTTTGCAAGCTTTTGAATTTAGCGAAAGCTGTGTTTTTTGCCTTTATTTGAGCAGCCACTTATTTGGAAAACCAAATAGGTTTCCTTCTCTTGTTTTTATTTACTTTTCTTACATATTTATCTGTTGCCCCTTTTATTGCCACCTTTAGTTTAGCCCATTGCAGTTCCACTTCCCTTATCTCCTTCCACCCTGTCAACTCCTCCTTTAGGTACTCGGCCATTTTATTGAGGTCAATATTTTTGAAGTTTAGGACTTTGAGCTTGCTATGATTGGACTGCACCTTGGCTTTTATCTCAAACCACACTGTGTGGTGATCGCTGTTGCTCACAAGGGCACCCACCTAGACATTCAACACATTATCACCGTTGGTGAGCACTAAATCCAGCATTGAGCTTTCCCTGGTTGGTTCCATCACCATTTGTCTAAGTAACGAATCTTGGAGAGCATCGACAATATTTTTGCTTCTTTCCAAATTTGCAGAAGGAGTAATCCAATCCACATCAGGTAGATTAAAGTCACCCAATATGATCGCTTCCCCCTTTGGCTAATTCGTTATCTATCTCTTCGATTTGATTTGGAGCTCTGTAGACTACAGCAGTATGGATGACAGTGCCATCTCCTCTATCTCCAGGAACAAGCAGGAATGAGTCTTCACATATGGGTACGTCGGTACCGACAGAGCCTGCACGGGAATGCTCCCCAGCATCCAATCAGAAAGCTTTTGGGAGCATCCCTCGCGCCTGCGTGCTGACTTCCCGCCTTTCCCACTGCCTCTCCTCAGTTTTCGTTTTTCCGCGGAGCTGGCAGTACGTCGTCCTGTCACCGCAGAAACTTTTTTCTTTAAATTATTTATTTCTTGTTTTCTTGTGGTCGCGGCTGTTCTTCCCGCCGATACCGGTACCGCCGGTGCTTTATTCTTTTCTTTTCTAAAATTAAAGAGATTTTTTCTTCTCAATTTTTGTCTTAACGTTTTGGGCCTACCAGGCCTCTCCAACATGGAGCCTTCTTCCCCTAAGAAGTGCCTTCATTGTGGAAACATAGTTTTCTTTTTAGACTCCAATGCTTGGTGTCTAACCTGTTTGGGTCCTGGCCCTTTTTCCCCTGAACCATCAGGCTGTACTATTGGGAGAAGACCTTCCCTTTTTCGAGTTTCCCTCGATGCCGTTTTTCCTCCTGAGACGAGGACACCGGTTTATTCTTCTCTCCAGGATCAGGTAACCCACAAACAGTCTGTTAAGACTAGCCAATTCTTGAAGGGTAGGTCTCATGCTCAGCATGATGACGGCTCCGGCCTTGCCCTCAAGACCTCTTTGGCAATAAAACCCCGGCGGGAGTCTTCGGGCTCCAAAGCATTCACGGGGTTTCAGGTTGTTCCTGGGGCTCACCCCTCACAGAACATACCTGAGCCATGCTCAGGGGTGGTATCCGCTTCAAGCGGTACCGATAACCCGGCACCGGCACCGGTGTCGAGTGCTTCACTCTTCACCAGGGATCGTCATCTGGTGTCCTCGGTACCTTCGGGGCCGATCGATACGACCCAGATTGGCTTTCCTGTATCTACGCCATGCTCGGGGTTGGTACCGGCTTCGAGCGGTACCGATACCCCGGCATCGGCATCAGTGTCGAGTGTTCCACTCTTCACCAGGAATTGTCATCAGACATCCTCAGTACCTTCGGTACCGATCAATACCACTCTGACTTTCCTGTATCGGCATCGCCGATACCACCACCGACGTCGGTACCTTCTAGGCATGCATCGATAGACTTGCTCCCCTCGATGCCGAGTCTAGAATCATTATCCAGTCTAGATGACTTGGTACCAACGCATTTGGAAACCGACCCATTTCGTTCCCGATTACGCAGTACCGAGGATATTTACCAAGCCTCTCTGGTTACTTCGGTACCGTTTCAGCAGCCTCCAATACCTGCTTCGATGGCATTACCATTCCCGATACCGGTATTGGTATCGATGTCGATTCCTGCAGTTCCATCGGTGCCGTCGATCCTTTCTATGCCTAGCTTGGAATCGATACCGACGATGCAGTACTAACTGCCTCGAATCAGAACTGTCAGTATCACTATCCATCTAGCAGGATTCTTTTTCTGCACCAGTCCAGTATGTCTTCTGGTGCTCAAGCTGCTCCTTCAACCTCAGCCTACCCAGGAATAGTTCCTATTGGAGATCCTTCTTTTCAGAAATTTCTCCTTGACATGGCAACCTTTCTTGCCATTCCTATTCCTGGCTCTACTCTTAACCAAGATCCTGCAGAAAAGGAAAATATAATGCTTCCTTTACATCATTCTTTGCAGGATCTTCTGAGAATGTGGGAATCACCTTTACAGGTTCCTTCGCCTTCTACAGCCATTAATGTTCTGTATCAGGTGCCTTCCTCTCCGGGCTTTCAAAAAAACCAACTTCCACATCATTCCATTGTGGTGGAATCAGCAATGAGGAAGGTAGGAAGCAAGAAGAAGCACTCTACTTATCCGCCAGGTCGTGCATCTAAAGCACTTGATGCCTTTGGACGTCAAACCTTCCAAACTTCTATGATGGCTTCAAGGATTATCTCATATATTTTTTATATGAGCCTGACACTTCAGGAGGTCACAGAGAAATTATCTCTCTTGTCCCCTTTTTTGTCAGAGCCTAAGGCCACTGACTATTCCTTGCTTCTTAATCATAGCAGGAATATCTCTTGGTTTCTTTCTCGTGCTTCTCTAGACTCTTTTGAGTCTGTTAGCAGATCCTCTGCTATTGCCATTGGAGCACGTCGTACAGCCTGGCTGCAAGCTTCAGACTTGAGCAGATGGGCACAACATACACTGGCTAATTCTCCTTGTACAGGAGAAAATCTCTTCAATAAAGAGGCTTTATGTCAGGTTGCTCAGTGCTCCACTGACTTCCCTGGTTCTAGAAACCATCCCAAGCCTCCTTTTTCCCCAGGACGTAGGAAATGTCCTACCAAACCTTCTTTCCCTAAGAGAAGAAGGTTTCACCCTTCTCCTGCCTTTCTCCAGATGTACCCAAGCAAGGGACATCTCATCCTAGTCTGAAGTCTCCAGACTCTAGCCAGTGTAATCATAACCAGCAACCATAGGTTCCTGTGTATTTCAATCTACAGTTAACTTTTTAGCAGAAGTTTATTCTTCAAACTCTACACTGTTTTTTTTTCTTTTTCAGTATGCTAAGCTGTTAAGATACTTTTGTCCATGGGTTACAGAATTCTCCCCTTCCTACTACTACGAAGGGAGGTTACAACTATCCCATGATAGTTTCTATCCCCACATGGACATCTTTCCTTCAGCTCACTTACCATATGGTAAGTCACTTTCCAACCCCCTCTCTTCCAGGGTTTTCCCTGCTTGAGTTGGTATCATACTGAAACACTTCTCTTCCTTCCAGTGTAGAGTTTTTGTTATCCTTCAATGCATGCTCTGAACAACTCATCAGACAGGGACGGGAATAGCTCCGCTCCCTTTGTCTGTTTTCTCTCTGTTTTTATACAGGAGAATTCCCTCTGCTGTTTTGTTCAGTTGCTGTATATGTAGGAGTTCCAGTGATTACTTTAATGCTCATTGCAAGCTACTTTTAGCTATCTTGCATAATACTATTCACTGCAGGTTCTCTTCTTCTAGCCATATCCTTTCCTAGGATATGGCAACACACCTGACTTTTGTCAGTTTTATCTTATACTTTTCCTGCACAATGCTCTCTGCAATCTTCAGAGAAGCTTTCTACTATGGGCCCTTGCTACAGAGCATTGAACTTTGTCTCTGGGGTTTTTTCCCATATAGTAGAAAAAGTTTATATAACACAGGTACACTACCAAAAAACTGCCTCCAGTTTTGCAACTGATTCCTATAGATTTTGGGGTGCTGAATCCAGGAAAAATAGCCAAAATGTTCCATCACGTCACGTTTTCTTGCAAAATTAGATTTCTTACCCATATAAGGAATGTTCACATAATTTCTTTTTAGCCGACTGCAGTTTATTTTCTTGGCCCAAAATAGAGGTTGTAATGGTTAACTAACTAGAAACACTCCCTCATGATATTTTAGAGTGTTTTGTATTCATTTTATACATTAACAGGACAATTGGGAGGCGGGGGGCTAAATCCAGTACTCGCGCTGGCGCATGTTCTTTCCTGTTCGCCTCGCCTCGTTCGCTCGCTCGCTCAAACACGGTGGTTGCGACATGAACGTTCCTGTCAAATTTCAGTTTCTTGCAAGTTCATTATTACCTTTTGTTTGCTCAGTCGTAATCCAGCTTTATTCCGAAGTGGTTCACTACAGTTGTAGTTTGCAGTGTTGTGTATTTGTGATGGCTCACAGAGCCAGAGGTTGCGTCAACTCTCCGGACAGTTTTTGTTTTATTTGTGGGGAATATACCGTGAAAAAGCGGCAGAGGAACATTTCTGCATTTATTAAAGTATATTTCGCCTATTTCGGTTTGAAGTTAGGCGATCAAGACAAACCGTGGGCTCTTCACAAAGTGTGCAAGACATGTGAGGAAGATCTACGCTTATGGATGAAAGGTAAAAAACAAGCATTTCGTTTCGGAATACCTATGATGTGGCGTGAACAAAGAGACCACAGCAGTGACTGCTATTTTTGCTCTTGCATTGTGAAGGGATACAACTTAAAAAATAAGAACGTAATAAGTTACCCCAACCTTCCCTCAGCAATTAGGCCTATGCCTCATAGCAACGAAGTACCTGTGCCTGAACCACCAAAATCTTTGGATCATATTTGTGTGGACGGTTCTGATCATGATGAGACTCATCAGATGGCTTTTCCCGATGAGTCCAGTACTTCCGAGTTTGAAACTGAACCAGATCCGAAACCTGAACTTTTCTCTCAAGCTGAATTGAATGATTTAGTCCGGGATTTAGGACTCCCAAAAGATGCTGCCCAACTGCTAGGTTCTCGGCTTAAACAGAAAAATCTATTGTCACCAGGAACAAATTTTTATTGGTACCGCAACCGTGAGACACAATTTTTGAAGTATTTCAGCAAAGAGGAAGATTCGGTATTTTGCAACGATATATACGGAGTGATGGAAAAGTTTAAACTCGAGTATGATCCTGCTGAATGGCGGCTGTTCTTTGATTCGTCAAAAGACAGCATAAAAGGTGTTCTTCATAATGGCAACACATTCGCTTCAGTTCCTATTGCTCACTCTGTTATTCTCCAAGAAAAATACGAGAATTTGGCCCTGATTCTTCAGAAGATTCGTTATGATGAGCATAAGTGGATGATTTGTGGAGACTTTAAAATTCTATCCATGCTATTAGGGCAGCAATCCGGTTTCACCAAATATCCCTGCTTCCTTTGCTTGTGGGATAGCCGGGCCCGCGACCTACACTGGGGGAAAAAAGACTGGCCAATTCGGGAGTATTTGAGACCCGGTGAGAAAAATGTTCTTCATGAGAGCTTGGTACCTCGTGATAAAATTCTATTACCACCTCTCCACATTAAGTTGGGTCTCATTAAGCAATTCATCAAGTCCCTTCCAAAAGATGGTGAGTGCTTTCGGTACCTTTGCTCAAAGTTCCCCCGACTTTCTGAAGCAAAGCTAAAGGAAGGAGTGTGTTGGCCCTGATATAAGGAAACTCATTTCAGATGGAGCATTCGCTGAAACGATGTCTGAGAAGGAAAAAGAAGCCTGGGATTCCTTCAAGGATGTTGTTCTCAAATTCTTGGGGAACAGGCGGGATGAGAACTATAAGGATATTGTTGCCAGGATGCTCAATGCCTTCAAAGAACAAGGCTGTAACATGAGCCTGAAAGTCCATTTCTTGCACTCCCATGTGAACTACTTTCCTGAAAACTTGGGGGCGTACAGTGAAGAACAAGGTGAAAGGTTTCACCAGGACATCAAGGACGCAGAGAGAAGGTACCAAGGAAGATGGAACACCACTATGATGGCTGATTTCTGCTGGTTGCTGCTGCGGGAAACCCCAGATGAAAAATACGCCAAGCAGCGCACCAAGAGAAGCATTCGGGGGAAGAAGAAACGGGCCCACCAGGAGATTGATTGACCCCAAGAATGACTTTAAAATCTAAACTGTGTTGACAAATATCGTGTTTTTACTAAACTTTGAAATAAAAATTTGCTAGTTATTACCACAGTGTCGGATCTCATTTATTAGAATTTTATTTTCACACCATCGGGTGTTTGTCTTCATGTATTGCAATGGTGCGGTTTGCGTTTTCTATTCTTACATACATACCTGTACAACATTTTTTGCACATTTCTTTGCTTTGCTTTGTGTCTAACCTCGCTCTTATATGCTCAATGTTTGTGCACATGTATGTGGCTGTTTTAAGTGCAGACAATTTTGCTACCATCACAGTGTGTTTTGTTGACATTACTCTATTCTTATGTGCTGCCTTGTTACAATTTTCTTTATTCTTATTTGAATAACTACTAAACAATTAGTATAAATAATTCATCCAAGAAACTTTTATCTCGATCGCACTCAATCTGAAACGTTCACCTCAAACTGCTAACCCAATGTAGCAAAAAATCTGTACGTGATGGAGCAAATTGGTTACCAGATTTGGATTCAGCGCACCAAAAAACGTAAAAATCAATCGAAACATTAGAGGCAGTTTAAAAAAAAATTTTTTTACTGTACCTGTGTAATCAATCCATGGAGTGAATGTCCAAGGAGTTCCCAATCTTGCAGGAATCTACCCCTTTTTTCCTTACAGCTTGGCATTATGCTTTTCTGCTCCACTTGGACAACGCATAATCTTTTAGTGTACATGATACCCCTGTGTCCCTTGGCTGGGTCATCCTGGTGTCTTAGTCTATGCGTCTTTTTGTCCTTTTGGACATGTCAGAGTCCTAAAGTACTCCTGATGTGCTCTTGCCAGACTGCTATTACCCTCTGTTTTTTCACGCAACCATACTGGTTATTCCACTGAACTACATTCCTGCACCGCACAAATAGATTCTCTATATATCTTCAGGTGGGTTTTACCCCCTCATTATTAGATGAATCTTTTCCCATCACATTTCTCATGTGAATGTTTTTGTGGGGCTGAGTTGCAGGCATGTATCCTCAGGCTTATATTCGTGTATGTATATGTCCTATACATACATATTTCTGTAGTCTGTATGGGCATAAGTCATGCCCATCTATATATATATATCACACATATCTAGACATATATGCACATATATATAGATCTGTATGTCTCTCCATATATATACACACACCCATTGGGAGATGTCCATAGGACGTTAAGTATTACCTGCTATCTCCCTAACTGTCTGTGCTATAAAGCTTTTCCCTTCTTAAGGGGTCCAGACAGTCCACTTGCCTATTCTCATACGGCTCAGTAAGTGGGAACGGTTATACACAATATTATTGCTGTGATGTCAACAGCTTCTATTTTTGTTATAGATCTCCCTGTCTATGAAGTATCAAACTTCAATGTCTTCCTATCTCTTACCAGCTAGGACAGACAGTGTACATCTTCAGTATTTCTGAGTACACTTCTCTTCTCCTTGGGAATAGGGGCTTTTTTCCATACCCCCTCTTCCCTTTAGGACTGGGCCAATTCTCCAGATCGGTCAGTCGTCTTCTTTTAGTTCTCAATGTCAATAACTCTGTACCTAAAAGAGTTTTCAGCTTTTTCCCATAAAGCTTTCCATTGAAGACCTGCCGTTCTTCTCCTACCCCAGTTGACACCTGGGTCACCTGCCCATTCCAGGTTTGGGACTTCATCCTCACTGCTGTGAAGTTCCCTTGAGGATTCCGCTACTGCATCTACAGTACACTCCATCACAGTTCTACTTCCTACAATCCAGTAGGTAAGCTCTTTATTGTACTAGTTTCATTAAACATCTTAATGATACTTGACATACATTCTAAAGACTCTTCCTTATCGTCACTCCAGTCCAGTCCCTTCACTTCTGGGTTGCGTAACCCTTCCAGCAGCTTGGAGGCTGTGCCCATCTTTTTGGGGGATGGAGCGGTATAAATACCACTGGGACCACCCACCCACTCCAGTATTCTCAGCCTCCAAGCAGCTGGAGGGTTCCGTAAGCCTGGGGCTTACTGGAGTCCTACATTTAATTTGCTTAGTTTCCTTAATTTTTAACTTAATTTGTGTTTAATTTTACCTTTCAGTAATTTCCTTTATTTCCTTTATTTCTTTGGCGATTTTAGGGGCTCTGCTCCTTTAAGAATTGTTTTCTCCCTCCCCCCCCCCTCCTCAAGCTCCGACGCGGCTCGCAGAGCAAAGCCTCGGGTTGTAGCAGCGAGGAGGTGCTCTGCTCGCCCCGCCTTCCTTCACTCCTTGCTCTGCCGTCGTGGGGGAAAAACAGCCTCGCGCCGAAGCCCTGAAGGTGGCTGAGCGCTAGAGGCTGCAACGGCAACCGGAGGGGAGTCTTCCATCCCGGCCCGACGCAACTGACCGCGGAGAAGAACCGCGAGGTACCCCGGTTTTCTCACGGTGCGATCAGACGGCGATCGCACCCGTAAATTCTGTAAGGGCTCAGCACCGGTCGCAGCGGGGGAGTGCAGGCAGACGCCAGAGTCCTTTTTCCCCGAGCAGGCTCCACGTGGTGAGGCCTACCACGTGTAGAGCCCTCGGGTGGGATTCTCAGCATCGGGCCCAGGATCGGCAATCTGCAAACTGCAAGTACCTCCCTTAGGGGACAAACGAGAGCTAGCCACTAATTGTATCTAATTTATTTTTATTAATTTTATTATTTTCGATGTATTTTGGTTAGTTTCATGCTCGATTTCTATTCGATTTATTTAACGTTTATTTTTTAATCGCCATTATCTTTTTGCCAGCCCAATTGGTTTTAGTTAAGGTAATCCCTTTAGATCTCCTAGGGGTTTTGTTAGGATTTGAGCCCTAAGGGAAATTGGGCTCTGGTGGTAAGGGCCTATTAAGTTAAGCCCCAATCTTTCCCCATGGCATCCAAGCCACGCTGTCCTTCATGTGGGACACGCAGGGGCACCTCCGCAGAGACAGGAATCTGCAGGAGCTGCGCCGCAGTGGCTACATCAGTGGAACAGGAGATATTGCAGCCTTCCCAGGGATCATCTGACCCTCTAGTAGGGGAAGGGGGGTCCCAGGGTTCGGTCTCTACCCCCTCTGAGCTACCCACGCCTCCTCTGCTTCCTCCTCCCCCTCCCTCGAGTGCAGGAGGGGACGGAGAATTTTTCTCCGCTGACTTCATCCTGTTACTCCATAAGGCCACCTGCCTGCGCAAGCAGGGCCTAGGGGCAGATGAGGTGACCACACCAGGGGAAGAGAGATCATCCAGACTCCTAGGGGCGATCAATCCAGAATCCAGCATCCCTTCTAAGCGTCAGCGGCTGGACGGGGAAGACTTCCTACCGTCTTTTTCCCAGGGGACTCCGGAGGAGGATGGTTCGGTGAAGGATTTGGACGAGGATGAGGAGGAGGAGGAGCTGGAAGAAGGAGAGATCCCGGAAGAAAATCAATCTCGGATAGTTAGGGTCTTTAGGCGAGAGGAGCTTCCGGCGCTAATTAATGAATCCTTAAAAGTACTCAATGTGGCCTCAGATGTACCATCGCAGGAGGAGGCATTGGAGGACCCCTTAATACAGGCCATTAGGAAATCCCAGAAGGTCTTTCCGGTCCACAGAGTAGTACGCCAGATGATCCAGGAAGAATGGGACCAACCGGAATCCAGTCTAAGAGGAGTCCGAACCATGTCCCGCCTATACCCTCTCCCAGAGTCCGATAAGGAACTGCTAAAATCGCCCAGGGTGGATGCAGCGGTATCTGCAGTCACTAAGAAGACGACTATCCCAGTTGAGGGCAGTTCAGCCTTAAAAGACGCACAGGACAGGAAGCTGGATACACTCCTGAAACAAGCCTTTGATGTAAGTGCCCTGGCATTACAGGCCTCCGTGTCAGGAGCCTGGGTAGCTCGAGCCTGCCTAAGATGGGCTCAGCAGCTTCAGTCAGAGGATTCTTCGGCCGAGATCCAGGCAAACTCCACCAAAGTGGAATCCGGCGCAGCCTACTTGGCGGATAGTCAGTATGACCTCATCAGAAGCCTAGCCAAGAACATGGCCTCGGTGGTGGCGGCTAGGCGTTATCTGTGGCTACGTAATTGGGCAGCTGATGAGTCCTCGAAGGCGCGGCTAAGTCGACTCCCTTTTAAAGGGAAACTTTTATTCGGGGAGGATCTGGAGAAGCTGGTCAAGGATCTGGGCGAGTCTAAAGGAGGTAGGCTTCCGGAAGATAGACCGAGACTAGGCCGCTCCCAAGCCCCTGTGCGCACTCAGCCTAGGGAGATGCGGAGATTTCGGACCGCCAGATCAAACCCCTTTTCCAGGGGCCGGTTTCCCTCTAAGGGACAAGGTTTCAGAGGTTTTCGAGGGGCAGGTCGGGGGTTTGGAGCTTCCTCCTCCTCCTCTTCCTCCTCCTTCTCGGGCCCTAGGAAGCAACAATGAGGTGTCGGGGGTCCAGGGGGAAGGACGGCCAGTAGGCGGCCGCCTGAGGCTGTTTCTCCCCGCCTGGACCCGGGTCACGTCCGATCAATGGGTTCTAGAGGTGATCAGAGAAGGTTACGCGCTAGAATTCGCAAAGCAAATCCCACCGGCATTTGTTCAGTCGCCCTGTGGAGCTCCAGCAAAAAGGGCAGCGATCGAGTCTACTCTTGCCCGTCTAATAGACTTAGGGGCGGTAATTCCAGTACCCCCAGACCAATACGGATCCGGTCGGTACTCGATTTACTTTGTGGTCCCGAAAAGGGAGGACTCCTTTCGGCCAATCCTAGATCTAAAACAAGTCAACCGCTGCCTCAGGGTACCTCACTTTCGGATGGAGACCCTACGTTCAGTCATAGCGGCCGTGAGAGGAGGGGAGTTCCTCACTTCCCTCGACTTGACGGAAGCCTACTTGCACATCCCGGTCAGGAAGTCCCATCAACAATTCCTGAGATTCGCGGTACCAAGAGGCCACTTTCAGTTCCAGGCCCTGCCCTTTGGCCTTGCCACGGCTCCCAGGACGTTCACCAAGGTAATGGTCGTAGTGGCGGCCTTCCTAAGGAAGGAAGGCATATTAGTACACCCCTACTTGGACGACTGGCTAATCCGCGCAGAGTCAGCTCCGGAAAGCCACTCGGCAACGGCCAGAGTGATTCAGGTCTTAGAGGAGTTGGGGTGGGTCATCAACCGGACAAAGAGCAGGTTGACTCCCTCTCAGGAACTCGAGTATCTCGGAGCAAGATTCGACACCCTCAGGGGCAGGGTGTTCCTGTCACGGTCACGGTCAAGAGATCTAAGGGTTCTAATCACGCAGTTCCTGGCCAGAAGAAATCCCTCAGCCTGGCATTATCTCTAAGTTCTGGGAACTATGGCGGCATCAATAGAGGTGGTGCCATCGGCCAGGGCCCACATGCGACCGCTGCAGCGGGCGCTATTGCGTCGTTGGTCTCCTCAGCATCAGCCCCTCTCGATGCAGTTACCTTGCGCTCCACGGACCAAGCAGTCCCTCCAATGGTGGAAGTGCCCGAAGAACCTGGACCGCGGAATGCCCCTCGATCCCCATCAGTGGTGGTTGTTAACGACAGATGCCAGCCTGACAGGCTGGGGAGCGCACTGCGAGGACTAGTTCATCCAGGGTCTCTGGTCACAGTTGGAATCTCAGTGGCCCATCAACAGACTGGAATTGCGGGCTGTCACTCTGGCTCTCAAGGCATTCAGGATATTAGTGCAGGGAAAGGCTATTCGAGTTCTCTCCGACAATGTCACCGCGGTGGCCTACATCAACCACCAGGGAGGCACCAGCAGTCGCGCCTTAGAGAAGGAGGCGGACTCTCTTTTCCAGTGGGCGGAGTCCCGGCTTCTAGCTCTGTCAGCGCAGCATGTGGCAGGAGAGGACAACGTCACGGCCGACTTCCTCAGCAGGTGCAAGATAGACCACGGGGAATGGGAGCTGGAACAAGAGACCTTCAACCAGATAGTAGCCCTTTGGGGCTGCCCAGTCATGGACCTCATGGCACGGTTCTCTACAGCCAAGGTGGACATATTCTTCAGCCGAAGGAAGGAAAGGATGTCCGAAGGCTTAGATGCCCTGTCTCAAAAGTGGCCTTCGGAGGGTCTTCTCTATGTATTCCCCCCTTGGGCTATGATCGGGAAAGTTCTCCAATGGGTAGAGTCTCACCATGGCTTGGTAATTCTCATAGCTCCGGATTGGCCTCGCCGCCCATGGTATGCCGATCTGATCAGGCTGCTTGCCGACCGTCCTTGGCGGCTCCCTTTCAAAAGGGACCTGCTGAGGCAGGGTCCGGTCCGGATGCCTCACGTGGATCGGTTCTCGCTTACGGCCTGGCTATTGAGAGGGCGCGGCTGCTAAAACGAGGCTACTCAGGAGCGGTAATCTCGACTCTACTGAAGGCCAAAAAGCGCTCGACCTGTCTTTCTTATGTAAGAGTTTGGCGCATCTTCGAAGCTTGGTGCGCGGAGCATCGTCGGAAAACCGCTTTCGGCCTCGGTTCCGGAGATTCTGGACTTCTTGCAAGCAGGCTTCGAAAAGGGTCTGGCGCATAGCTCCTTGCGGGTTCAGTTGGCGGCTATCTCTTGCTATAGAGGAAAGGTCCGGGGCAGACCCTTAGGGGCGCACCCGGACGTTGCCAGGTTCCTACGAGCGGTTAGTCGGCTACGTCCGCAACGGAGATCGGTCATCCCTCCTTGGGATCTCAACTTAGTGCTAAGTGCCTTGGTCGGGGAACCCTTCGAGCCAGTGAAGAGAGCCTCCTTAAAGGATTTAACTCTAAAGACAGTTTTCCTGGTCGCCATTTGCTCGGCCAGAAGGGTCTCAGAATTGCAGGCGCTCTCGTCCCAGCCCCCTTCCTGGCCTTTCTCAAGGACAAGGTGGTTCTGCGTACAGTACCGTCCTTTTTACCCAAGGTTATCTCTCCTTTTCATGTGAACCAGACAGTTACCCTGCCAGTCTTAGCGTCTAAGGGGCAGATAGGTAAAGACGACAGGCTGCGTCTACTAGACGTCCAGAGAATCTTGAAACGTTACCTCTCGCGCACGGCGCCATTCCGAAGGTCCAACCGTCTATTCATCCAGTTTGGAGGGCCGCACAAAGGGGAGTCGGCGGCCAAGGCTTCCATCTCCAGGTGGATCAGAGAGGCGATTGCCTCCGCTTACATCCTGAAGGGGAAGCAGGTTCCGGTGGGGCTGCGGGCCCACTCCACTAGGGCTCAGGCGGCCTCTTGGGCGGAATTTTCCCTGGTACCTCCGCTGGACATCTGTAGGGCAGCGACTTGGTCATCGCTGCATACCTTCTCCAAGCACTATAGGTTGGACGTGCATAGTGCAGCGGACGCCCGGTTCAGGCTAGCGGTTCTTCAGTCCGGTATGCCGGAACCCTCCCAGGGGTGAACTGCTCTGGTACTTCCCAGAAGTGAAGGGACTGGACTGGAATGACGATAAGGAAATAGTAATTAGATCTTACCTGCTAATTGCTGTTCCTGAAGGAACGACAGTCCAGTCCCTGATCCCACCCGTTCCGGCAACCGTTTCACACCTCGGGTTCAGGGCAAGGCATCGTTGGGGCCGTAGCTCCGGTACGGCAGGAAGAAGTCCGGGAGGAAGCCGGCTCGGGTAGAAGCAGACATCTCCTCAGGCTATTCCCAGGCCTCCTCTCCTTGGTTTTCCATTAAAAAAAAAAAAGAAAAAGATTTTTCACTATATATGCCTGTTACATAGGTTTGAGTTTTTTATAGTTAAGTTTCCAGTAAGAGTTTGTTAGATCTGCTTTTTCAATCGAATACTGGAGTGGGTGGGTGGTCCCAGTGGTATTTATACCGCTCCATCCCCCAAAAAGATGGGCTCAGCCTCCAAGCTGCTGGAAG
This sequence comes from Ichthyophis bannanicus, assembly GCA_033557465.1. Taxonomy (NCBI): domain Eukaryota; kingdom Metazoa; phylum Chordata; class Amphibia; order Gymnophiona; family Ichthyophiidae; genus Ichthyophis; species Ichthyophis bannanicus. The sequence continues at coordinate 1,557,930,890 of CM066031.1, read as the reverse complement.
GGTTACGCAACCCAGAAGTGAAGGGACTGGACTGTCGTTCCTTCAGGAACAGCAATTAGCAGGTAAGATCTAATTACTATTTTTTCCCTGTAGCCTTTAGATTCGCTGTTCCTCTACAGCTTTTCTCTATTCAACTCCTACCCCCCCCCCCCATCCCTCAGGGGATGCCGGGGATCCAGGTTTGGGAAATGCCGTCCTGTTCCAGGGATTCACATTTTATGGGATCTCCCCTGGCACCCTCAGCTAGGGAGTCCCCATATGTGAAGACTCATTCCTGCTTGTTCCTCGAGATAGCACAGTTACTTACCTGTAACAGGTGATCTCTGGGAACAGCAGGAATTAGTCTTCACAACCCACCCACCTCCCCTAGGAGTTGTATCTATCTATTTCCTTTCCCCTTTCTCTCCTTCTGTCTCAGCTATGAAACTCAACTGAGGAGAGGCAGTGGGAAAGGCGGGAAGTCAGCGCACAGGCGCGAGGGATGCTCCCAAAAGCTTTCTGATTGGATGCTGGGGAGCATTCCCGTGCAGGCTCCCATATGTGAAGACTAATTCCTGCTGTTCCCAGAGATCACCTGTTACAGGTAAGTAACTGTGCTTTCTAACACAATCTAGAGCGCTGCTTCTTTTCCCCATGCCCCCTGCATTTCAGTAGCTTTAATATTGCTTTTGACATACAAGGCGGCTACTCCTTTTCCATTCTCCCTGTCTCTTCTGAATAGATTATAGGCAGCTATGGCTATAACCCAATCATGCGATTCATTAAACCATGTTTCTGTAATGGCCACAATGTCCAAGTCCATTTCCACAATTAGGGCTTGTCAGTTAGCCATTTTGTTACTTCCGTAAAGCATTCTTGGTGGTCTGTTATCGTGGGTTGGTATGTGTCAATTAGTCCATATATAGAAACATAGAAACATGATGACAGAAAAAGACCACATGGCCTATCTAGTCTGTCCTTCCATATCAACAACTACAACAGTCCCCTTTTTACCTTTAGAGATCCTCTGTGTTTGTCCCATGCTTTTTTGTATTCAGTTACTGTCATCTCTACCACCTCCACTGGGAAACTATTCCACGGATCCACTACTCTTTCCGTAAAGAAATATTTCCGCATATCACTCCTGAAACTATCTCCCTTCACCCTCATCTCATGTCCCATAGAAACATGATGATAGAAACATATCATAATGTCATCAGCATAGACGTGGAGTTTTAAGTTACTTCTTATGATTGTGCAGAGTAGTCGTAGGTAGAGGTTGAACGACATAGCGGAGAGGGTGGATCCTTGAGGGACTCCTTGGGTTTGCTTCTATGTGGTGGAGGAGATGTTTCCGATCTTTATCTGTTGATATCTGTTGGTAAGGTAGAATGTGAACCATTTGTGGACAGTGCCCTATATTGTGTGGAGACGTAACAGTATTTGATGGTTTGCGGTGTCAAAGGCTGATGAAATGTCCAGGAAGATTAACAGGAAGTCTTGATTGACTTGTTGCATTCATTGCATTAGTATGTTTATTATTGTGGTTAATAATGTCTCCGCTTCGTGCTGCAGTTGAAAGCCATGTTGCTGGGGGTCTAGGAGATTGTTTGTCAATATGGTCTTGTAGTTAGTGCTGCACCGTTTTTTCTATGACTTTTGCTGCGAAGGATAGGCTTGCAATGGGTCTATATGATCTCCAGGAACAAGCAGGAATAAGTCCTCACATATGGGTACGTCGGTACCGACGGAGCCTGAGTGGGAAAGCTCCCCAGCTTCCCAGAAGGAAGCTTTTGGGGCCTCCCACTGCACATGCGCGCTGCCTTCCCGCCTTCCTGACCAGCTCTCCTCAGTTTCTCTTTTTCCGCGGAGCCAGCAGGTCGTGTTCCTGTCACCGCTGAAGAAATTATTGTTTTAGTTTGTTTCTTTAGACCGCGTACCTGCCTTCCCCATACCGAAACCGGTACCGCCGGTCTCTCTTTTCTTTTCTTTAAAAAAAAAAAAAAAAAAATCTTTATCTTGCACAACTTGGTGACTTCGGATAGGCCTCAGGCCTACACAAATTCTCCTCATGGAGAAACCAGCCCCTGGTTTTAAGAAGTGTACCAAGTGTAGTGCTGTTATTTCTGTCACAGACACCCATGAATGGTGTCTTAAATGTTTGGGACCTGACCACTCCATTCCGGACTGCCCATCCTGCTCCCAGATGTCTAAACGTGGGTTGCAGAACCGGGCCAACAAGTTCCATGTGCTGTTTGCTTCAGATAATCCAGCATCACAGTCATCCAGGTCTTCCTCTCCGGATGGATCTCAGGTAACCAAACCCTCTTCGGGCAGGTCCTCAAAGAGCAAATCTCCTTCAAAGCATCGAGAGGCTCTCTCTTTTGAATCTGAGGACCCTGCCCCAGCCAAACAACCCCGGCGGGAAGCTCTGGCTTCCAAAGCACCATCTATGGGGTTACAGGTTGACATTGATGGCACGGCCTCGACCGATCACCTGTTAGACTGCTCTGGGGTACCGGCCCATACCGGTACCGACATCCAGGCAGCAGTGGCGTCTATGAGCAGTACTGTTCAGACCATGCAGCAGGCCATGCTGGCTTTCATTAAAGCTGCGACGCCCTCGGTACCGCGTTTAGCGGTACCGGGTCCGGTTCCGGTATCGTCTCCCATACCGGAACCGAGACCATCGACTTCCAAACGCAGATCGGTTCCGCATGCCGGATCCGGGTTTTCACCCAATACCGATCCCATACCCGGTACGCCCGATGTTGATACCGATCGGTATGCGTATCGTGCGTTGGAAGCAAATAGAGAATACTCTGATTCTTCTGAGGATTTTGACTCCTCTGAAGACTCTGATGAGCTGTCTCTAGTTCTTCATGAAGACACTTCTTCCCCAAAGAGGAGAATGTCTCCACCAGAGGATTTGTCCTTTCAAGATTTCATTATAGAACTAGCTAAAGGACTTTCTATTACCACATCCTCTGAAAAAGAACCTAGGTCAAAGAAATTGGATATTTTAGGATACCCTAAGGTTCCTAAACAGGCAGTCACCCTGCCTATCCATGAAATCCTTCAAGAACACTTGATGGACTTATGGGAGGCTCCTCTAACGTTGTCTCCTTACTCTCGTAGGTTGGACACCATGTACCGGGTCCCTCCTCCTGGGTTTCAAAAGGCTCAGCTGCCTCACCATTCCATTGTGGTGAAGTCTGCGCTGAAAAAGATTAAGAGCACCAAAAGGCACTCTTCTACCCCTCCAGGGCGAGAATGTAAGACCCTAGACTCCTTTTGTAGGAAAATCTTCCAGGCTAGTATGCTTATAGCCAGGATTAATTCTTACAGTCTGTATATGGGCATGTTTCTCAGGGAACTTGCCCTGAAGGTACGGCATTTTGCCCCCTTTATCCCTGAGGATAAAAAGGAGGAGTTCATTTCTATAGTGAAACAGCTTTTAGATGTTTCTAAGTTCTCCAACAGAGCAGCCTTTGATTCCTTTGAAGGTGCCGGTAGAGCTTCGGGCATTGCCATTGCAGCCCGACGACTTGCTTGGCTCCAAGCCTCTGACCTAGAACCCTGGGTCCTGGATGGCTTACGGAATCTGCCCTGTACAGGTGAGAACTTATTTGGTAAAGACTGGCAAATTAAAGCCACTCAAATGGACGCAGAAAATGCTACCTTAGATAGACTTTCTAAGTCTACCTCTACTCCTGCCAAGAAAAAGTCTTTCAAGAGGCCTTACTACAAGAAGGCCAGATTTTCCACAAATACTGGCCAACAATCTTCTCAGCCTCGCTTTGCTGCTAAACGTCAGCAGCCTAAGCAAGCAAGATCAAAGCCTGCAGTGTCTGCCACTCCTCAGCAGGCTCAACCCCCTCAGGGGTTTTGACTTGCCCCTAGAGAACTTAACCTTTCGGGCTCTAGAACAACCAGAGCCCCTCACCATTCCCGGAAGGTTAGCTCACTTTGCTCCCAGATGGAGGCAAATCACATCAGAGCAATGGACCCTCTCTATCATCAAAGAGGGCTACAAACTTCATTTTTCCAACCTTCCTCCATATACCATGGTGAGGCACTTCAATTCTCCCCCATCTCTCCTGAGCCTGTTGGGTCAGGAAGTCTCTTCTCTCCTTGCCCAAGGGGCAATAGAAGAGGTTCCTCTTCTTCAACAAGGGACAGGATTCTACTCCCCTTATTTTCTCATACCAAAGAAGACAGGGGGATTCAGACCTATCCTAGATCTGAGAGAATTGAACAAATTTCTGTACAAGGAGAAATTCAAAATGCTTTCGCTAGGCACTCTCCTTCCATACCTTCAGAGTCAGGATTGGCTTTGTTCTCTAGATCTCAAGGATGCGTACACACATATACTCATCCACCCATCCCACAGAAAATATCTAAGATTTCTGTTTCAGGGAAAACATTTCCAGTACAGAGTACTTCCCTTCGGTCTAGCCTCTGCTCCAAGAGTGTTCACCAAATGCATGGCAGTGGTGGCTGCATTTCTAAGAGGTCTGGGAATTTTTGTATTCCCATATCTGGACGACTGGCTCATCCGAGCTCCATCTCAGTCAGAGGCCCAGATTTCCCTGGACCGCACAAGGCACCTTCTGCAGTATCTGGGACTGGTGGTAAACCTTCCCAAGTCTCAACTTACCCCTACTCATTCCCTGGAATTCATAGGGGCCCAGTTGGACACCACCACTGCAAGGGCCTACCTACCTCAGGTCCGGGGCCAACGTCTGATGTGCTTGGCCTCCCAAGCTCAGTCCAGCAGTCACTTGACAGCCAGAGAAATGCTGCGACTTCTGGGCCACATGGCCTCCATGGTACACGTGGTGCCCTACGCTCGTCTTCATATGAGAGCAGCTCAATGGACCTTGGCCACCCAGTGGACTCAAGCATCAGGAGCGCTCTCCGACCAAATACTCACCTCAAAGCGTCTGTTTTGGTCCCTCCAATGGTGGATGTCCACCAAGAATCTGTTGTTGGGGACCCCCTTCCAGCCTTTGTTGCCCCAAGCAACCCTCACAACAGATGCCTCCCAAACAGGGTGGGGAGCCCATCTTCAACACCTCTCCACTCAGGGTGCTTGGTCTCCGCAAGAGACCACCCTTCACATCAACCTCCTGGAACTGCGAGCAATCTTCTTTGCCCTCAAAGTCTTCCATACCCTCCTAGTCAACCTGACTGTCCTTGTCCAGACAGACAATCAGGTGGCCATGTTCTACATAAACAAACAAGGAGGGACAGGCTCTCTGTCGCTTTGCAACGAAGCTCTCAGATTGTGGGCCTTCGCCAGAGAGCATCAAATTCATCTTCTGGCAGTCTATCTTCCAGGGGTTCAAAACTCTCGGGCAGACAGACTCAGTCGAGTTCTGCTTCCACACAAATGGTCCCTACATATGGACCAGATACGCAGAATCTTTCAGGAATGGGGAACCCCGGACATAGACCTCTTTGCAAGTCCGTGGAATGCCAAACTTCCCTGGTTCTGTTCCAGGAATCCGTGTCAGGGAGCTCAGGCCAACGACGCCTTTCTCCTGCATTGGGGTCAGGAATTCCTATATGCCTTTCCACCCATTCCGTTGATTCCCAAGACTCTGTTCAAACTCCAGAGAGATCACGGATCCATGATCCTAATAGCTCCATGCTGGCCACGCCAAGTGTGGTTCCCCCTACTTCTGCATCTCTCCCAGGAACCCTCACTGGACCTGGGAGCTGCGCCAGACCTTCTGTCTCTGGAGGAGGGGACTTTGTGGCACCCAAACCCCATGTCCCTACACCTCAGAGCTTGGTTACTGAAGGCCTAAGCCTTCATGACTTCAATCTTTCTCAGCCAGTGAAAGATATTCTTCAAGCCTCTAGGAAACCCTCAACGAGGCGTTCCTATGCTTTCAAATGGAAACGCTTTTCCATTTGGTGTGCTCAACAAGGTCTTGAACCTCTAGCACTTCCTTTGAATTCCTTAAGACGAATTCAGTAAGAGTCCATTTAAGTACTATTGCAGCATCCTTAAAACCTATAAATGGACAACCTGTCTCCTCTCATCCGCTTATTGCAAGGTTCATGAGAGGCCGGACTCTAACTAAGCCTCCCATCCGACCTCCTCCGGTAGCATGGGACTTGAACCTAGTTCTAGGTCAGCTTATGAAGCCACCTTTTGAACCATTGGTTTCTACCTCCTTGAAATTTCTTTCCTGGAAGGTCCTTTTCCTTATTGCAGTCACTTCGGCTCGCCGCATAAGTGAACTACAGGCCTTAGTGGCTCATCCACCTTATACTAGGTTTCATCATGATAAGGTGGTCCTTAGGACGAATCCCCACTTTATGCCCAAAGTGGTCTCGCCTTTTCATCTTAATCAAGAGGTATATCTACCTGTCTTTTTCCCGGCTCCTCATGCATCCAGTGCAGAGAGGAACCTTCATACTCTAGATTGTAAAAGAGCTCTTGCCTTTTACCTCAACAGGACTCAGCCACATCGAAAGTCTTCCCAACTTTTTGTGGCTTTTGATCCTTCTCATTTGGGACTTCCAGTCTCCAAACGTACACTTTCCAATTGGATTGCTCAGTGTATTTCCTTTGCTTACCAGAGTAAAAACATTTCTCTGGAAGGCCATGTCACAGCTCACAATGTGAGAGCCATGGCCACTTCTATGGCTCATCTTCACTCTGTATCCATAGATCAGATCTGTCGAGCCGCCACCTGGGCCTCGGTTCATACCTTCACAGCCCATTACTGTTTGGACAAGGACTCCCGCCGGGATGCCTTGTTTGGTCAGGCTGTCCTCAAACACCTGTTCCATACTTAAACAACTCCTGCCCACCTTCCCAGAATGGATGCCTGAGATCCATACGAAGATGGCGAACCCTTGGAAGGGGATCTCCCAGGCATCTTAGCTAGGGAGTCCCCATATGTGAGGACTTATTCCTGCTTGTTCCTGGAGATAGCACAGTTACTTACCTGTAACAGGTGATCTCTGGGAACAGCAGGAATTAGTCCTCACAACCCACCCACCTCCCCTAGGAGTTGTATCTTCTATCTATCTTCCTTTCCTCTCTCTATTGTCTCAGCTATAAACTCGAACTGAGGAGAGCTGGTCAGGAAGGCGGGAAGGCAGCGCGCATGTGCAGTGGGAGGCCCCAAAAGCTTCCTTCTGGGAAGCTGGGGAGCTTTCCCGCTCAGGCTCCGTCGGTACCGACGTACTCATATGTGAGAACTAATTCCTGCTGTTCCCAGAGATCACCTGTTACAGGTAAGTAACTGTGCTATGCTGGTTCTGATGTGTCCAGAGTTGTTGTTTTCAGTGTTGGGTGAATGGAGGAGGTTTTTAGGCTTGTAGGCAAGGTGCCTTGTTGAAGTATTGCTTGTGTGAGTTTGGTGATTCCACTGAATCCTTTATTGGTTGCTTTTATCCATGATGTAGGGCAGGGAACCAGGGTGGGGGGGGGGGGAGGAGGTTGTGTTTAGAGCTGTTATGGTGTGTTCTATTTGTCTTTCAGTGATGTTGGTTGAAGGAGCTCCAGGTATCTAGGTGGTTGTCTCCGGTAGTGAGTTGGGGTGTTGATATTTGGTTGTGGCTGGAGCTGTTTATAGTGTTGGGCAAGTTGTCGGTGGGTGACCTTGATTTCTTGGCCATCGGTGGATGGTGTTTCAAAATGGAGAAAAGCTTTCTTGGATGGTTGATTGCGGAGTTTAGTATGGTGTTCTCGTTTTACTGTCTGTTTCAATATGGTATTCCTTCAACTATAGATAATGTGTTTTATCTCCTTTCTTGTTTTGTTTTTCACCATTTTCTTTTGTGTTTGCAGAGTTGCCTTTTCAGATTTCGGAGGGTATACCAGTCAGTCTTGGGTTACTTTGTGTGTGTATTTGCGGCCATGTTGGTTTTGGGGGTGTTGGTGGTGATTGCTACATTTCTGATAGCATTGTTCAAATTCTCAATGAGTATCTCTGGGTCAGTGGAGTCTCTAGGCAATTCGATGATTTCTTTGACGTTATCCTTATCAAATGGTTTAAATCTTCTGGTGAGTGGTTGCTGGTTGGGACTTGTACTGATGGGCCCTCGTGAGAGTGAGAACTTGATGAGTTTGTGGTCTAACCATGGGACTGGGTACACCTGTATTAAGAGTGGGGAGGTGCTTGCTTGGGTGGTCTTACTGAAGAAGATTAAGTCCAGTGTGTTTCCTTTCATGTGTGTAGACGTGTTTATTAGTTGTGTTAGGTCCATCACCATCATTGCCTAAAGGAAGGACTGTGCGTGATTTTGGTGTAGCGAGGGGAGGTTAGTGTCTCCTATAAATAGTAGCTTCTTTCCGGTTTTTGACGATGCTATTACGGTATCCAGTATTGTTGATAGGTTGCCGGTATTGGAGGTTGGTGTCCTGTATATGAGGCAGATTGTGGTCATTTTGTTGGAGATGGTGACAGTCAGATTCATTGGTGCTGGTGTTTGCTTGGAGATGGAGGTTGATGTTTTTCCTGGTTATGATCATCATTCCGCCTCCTCTTCATTGGGTCCTGGGACATTAGTATAGGTCATATCTATTTGGTGTGAGTTTGTTCAAGAGTACGTTGTCTATTTCTGTAATCCATTTCAGTTATGTCTAGAGTATTTGATTTCCAGGAGGTCGTTGATTTGGGTTTTGTTCTGGTTGGATCGGGAGTTTATTAGGGCACGTTGTAGGGAGAGTGTGAGCGGGGAGTTGGGTGGTGTTCGGATGGTTTGGGGTGAGGAGGTTTTATGTATATTAAGCGTGGTTTGAGTGTTATGTGGGAGTTGTACATTCGCTCTGATAGATGGTTGGCTAGTGGGCCATAGTAGGGGTGCTGAGGTGGTTGGAGAATGGTGTGCTGTGGTAAGCAGCAAGAGTGCTAGCAGCAGGTAGAGCAGAGGGTAGATGATGAGCATGTTGGGTAGTTTACCTTCTGGTTTTTGTCATTGGTGCTCTTTGCAGATCTTGTGACATGCATGGGTCTATGTGATGCTGCAGGTCCTTGCTGGGTCGCATTGCTGTAGTGATCTTCTGCCAGATAGTGCTCTTTGTGGATTTTGAGGTTCATTGTTCCCAGTTTGATGAGGGCGTCCGGGTTGTGACTTTTGTTCTTGTGGGGACGAGTATTGGGATATTGTTCTTGTGTAAGTGGCGTGTTTTCTGTTGCTGCTGTCGTCATTGGTTCCTCCCCCCTCCCCCAAGGGCCATGCCAAAGTGCTGCCTGGTGAGGCCTTCAGATGCAGGCCCATGAGGCGTGGGTGCCCCTAAATGCCCTTTCTTTTTAGAAGTCTCTCAAAAGTTTTTCATTGGTGGATGTGGGGCCCTGATTGGCCTTTAGCAGCAGAGGGGCAGGCGTATCCTGCGTTCCTGCTCTTCTGCTGTGGGACACAGATCGGGGTCTGGTGGTGGCTGGGAAATCCAGGAGTACGTGAGAAAGGTAGAGGTGAAGGAGGTCTAAAGATAGCAGCTATATGGCGAGGTAAAGGATTAAAAAGGCAGATGGAATGGACTTCAAAGGAGAAAAAGGAGTGAGATGGAGGTAGGAGGGGGGTTTGGAATTGACAAGAAGGAGAAAGCAGAAATCCAATACCACCACCATGGCTAGATAGATAGTTTCCCCTGTTATCCAAGTTGACTGCTCCTGTTCATTGTAATGACCTGACTCTTGTTTACTGTCGGATACTGTTTGTTTTATGTAAACCGCGCTGATCACAAATAGTGCGGTATATAAGAAATGTAAATAAAATAAAATAAATAAATGGCTAGTGGCACAAGGAGTGTAGGAAAATTGGAAGCCGCCGTGACAGAGGGCAGCGACCAAAACAGTGACATCAGGGAGGAGCCAGGTTTCAGTAGATTAGAAATGAAGAGATCATGAGTAAGCAGGACTTTATTAGATATGGAATGAGCAATTCCATAAGGCACAGGAGAAAGGGAGAGAGGAAGGGGAAAGGAGAGGAATATGGATGAGATTAGAGTGATTGAGAGAGGAGTGAGAGAATAGTCTAGGGGGGCCAGGATTAGGATTAATGTAACCAGATAAAAGGAGGAGAAGATTGCGAGGTAGAGAGGAGACAGAAACAAGGATGAGTTTTTTTTGAGAGAAGGGAGAGAGATGAATAAGAGGAAGTTCAAGAACGGAGAATAGGGAGACAAGATGGGAGAGGAAATGGGAAAGGTAGGGTGAGAACGAGGAAAGGTTTGAGTATGTTGGCATGATGGGAGAATGTTAGGGAATAAAAAGTGATGTGGAGCCATAAGTAGAGAAAAAATAGAGGAGAATAGAGGGTTGTAAGAATGGTTATCTTAACAGAATTTTAATACAATTAGTCCTAACAATGAAAAACCAATGGCACAATAAAACGTAAGTAGTGCAGCACAGATATATAAGAGACTGTCCTTGCCCACAATAGCTTATAACACACCTAGTCTATTTTAGGTGAGCAACAGTGCTGTATACACAAGCAAGGAGAGAACAGAAGGTTGTTTGCTTGAAGTGCCCACATTGAGTGGCAAAATGAAAGGTGCTACTGTTTACATCCATATAGCTCAATGAAAACTATGAAGCACTTTGTCAGCTTCAAAAAGCTGGGATTATTATGTGTGTAATCTGAATTTTCTGAGGTGATGGCCTACCAGTTGCTTTGCTCCCTGGGTGGAGAAAGCTCTGCAGCATTCTTGTCTTGCGCCAACCCCCAGGAATGTAAAACTTGAAAGGGGGATTGAACTGGAGACATGTTGTGTGGTAGTGCACAGTAACTGCCTCCTGAGTCACCAGCTGGGCAATGGCAGGGGAATGGATTCACACGCTCCCTGAAGTTGGCAGGGGCCTCTGCAATCATTTTGCAGCCAGACCATATGCTATCAGTGCACTTTTTAGTAATCATGCCCCATAGTGAGTTAAATGGCCCAATGTTATACCTATAATGGCTAAAAATGTACAGACTAGCTAGTAGAGTGTTCCCCACCTGCCTGCAAATGCATAACTCTGTTTGAATTTGAGACCCTATACTTTTAAAACAAAAACCTTACTCCTAGTTAAAATTGAATTAAAAACAAAATCAACCTCTTTGTGTTTGCTTTTTTTAGCTTTGTTTTATTAGTTTTTCCAACAGGTAGCAGACCTAAAAACTTAAGAGCTTTAATATACATTGACAGTAAAAAACTGTATGTCATCGTGTTCATTTCTTCATTTCTTCATTTTCAAACTTAGATGTACTTTTTTCCCATGCTGATTTATCTTCTCCTACGTTGTGTACTGCAGCAGATATGATCAAATAATGTTGGTCTTTACATGGAATTTTTTTATCTCTAAGAAGAGGTACCTATGTGCATGGATATGCTGTTGATCGCTTGTAGAGCTGTGGGAAGAGAGGTGCCTCTTAAAATGGAATTTCAGTGTAGAAAGAAACATGTGTCTTGTGTGATGTCAAGCACCAGTCCTAAAATTTGGCCACAAAAGTGAATGTTTCAAAATGTAAGTGCTGAGGAATTCTCTGACTTCCAACAAGATGTGCTGCATATTATACTAACAGTATATAATGTATTACGTAAACAAAAGTGTTGCACACTGTTCTGCAGACCCATATTAGGAAAGGTTGTATATTAACCCAAACCTTAGGAATGTTTCTCTGAATGGTGCAGGTTATGTAGTATCATAATTGCATATGTATTTGAGACTGATATGCACGTCACTGGAAAAAATATTAAACATGCCTAGTGCAGACACAATTATTATAAGGAGTAAAATAGCCTAACTTCGATCATAGCGTCATATTAATACAAATGATTTTTTGAACTACCGATGCACTCTTTAAAGCCATTTATCTGTGTAAATTCTGTTTATCTAAGTAAAATGGCTTAGCCAAAGGTTTGTGCTTTGGATAAAAGCATGTGTGGGCTTTCTTAGCATGTGGTGTTTTGCCCTCTGATTGTAATGAGTTCTTCAAGGAGTTATATTAGGGATGAGGGAAGAATTAGTGTGTACAATTTTTCACAAGTACAACTGCTCTTTTACTCTGTTTGGCCTCTCACATGAAAATACATGTGCAAAATGCACCTTTAGCATGTATACTTTTAAGAAAATTCTTAAAGAATGCACTGTTTGAAAATTGTTCTGCTCTGTGCTTCTGTGGGGAGGGGGATTGGGGGGTGGAGGCTTGATTAAACAATACTACTTCAAAGAAATATAGCAACTTAAGGAAAGGAAAATAGGTATGCGTGCGCAAAATCCTTCTCAGAAGTTGAAGGTATGTTACGTTTAGGTACAATAGATATTTCCATATCGTCCCTCCAGTCCAGTCCGGACGCATGGGTTGTGCCCCTCCCAATCAGCAGATGGAGACTGAGCAAACCAGCTTTGCTAATATCGCCTATTAAGGGTGCTATGCATCACCATGCTCAACACACCTTCAAGGCCAATGCGCTGGCCCTGCAGACCTCTACCTGTGGGGCCTATGTGGTCCAGGCTTGTCTGTGCTGGCCCCAGAACTTCCTGGAGTCGAAGACGAGCTCCAAGGCATCAGTGTTGGAATCCAGCATGGCGTACCTGGCAGACGCCTTTTATGACCAGGTACGAATGACTTCCAAAAGTATGGCATCCGTTGTGACGGCCCATCGTCGACTTTGGTTGCAAAACTGGTTGGCTGACATGCCCTCCAAGGTGCAGCTCTCCCATTTGTCATTTAAGTGGAAGCAGCTGTTTGGGGAGTCCTTGGAGAAATTGGTCAAGGACCTGGAGGGATACCAAGGGAGCACGGCTCCCAGAGGACAAGCTACAGGGCATCAAGACTCTCTCGGCACACCGAGAGCACTTCTGGGATTTTTGTAAATTCCAGGCCACCCATTTTGCGCCCTTTCAGAGGGGCCTCCATGTGCCCAGGAGATGTCTTTCCTTTAGAGGGTAGGGAGTAGGCAGGGGGGTACTACTCCCAGGCCTCAGGCCCCACTAGGAAGTCACAATGAAGTGAGAGGCATCCAAGGGGAGGTAGAGATCGGGGGGAGGCTTCAGATCTACTCCCGCTTGGACCCACTTTACCCAGAATCAGTGGGTGCTCGAGGTCATTCGGGAAGGGTACATGCTGGAGCTGATACGACCCATGCCCGAAGCCTTTATGGTCTCAGTGCCAGTCCCAGAAGAAGAGAGCGGTGGTCAGCATGACTCTCAGCAAGCTCCTTCACATACAAATGGTTTGCACTGTGCCCTTAGACCAACAAGAATTTGGTCGCTACTCCATTTATTTTGTTTGTTTATTGCATTTGATATACCGCTCAGGCCGAAAAGCATCAGAGCGGTTTACAATCCTACATTTATGTTACGGAAAATAAGAAAAGAATTCTGGACCTAAAGTATGTCAACCGGGCATTGCGGGTTCTGCGTTTCCACATGTGTTCTGTCATTGTAGCAGTGTGTGCAGAGAAGTTCCTGACATCCTTGGATGTGTTCAAAGAGTACTTCCACATCCCCATCTGCACAGAGCACCACCACTGTATGCAGTTTGTGGTACTCATGGGTCATTTCCAGTAATGGGTGCTGCCGTTTGGACGGACTCCAGCTCCCTGGGCTTTCACAAAATCATGGTGGTGGTAGTGGCAGCCTTGCGGAAGGAAGGTGTGCTGGTCCACCCATACCTGTACGATTTGCTGATCAAGGCAGCATCCTCAGAGGAGAGCCAAAGGGCTGCACAACAAGTGGTGGAGTTCCTTCAGAGTCTGGGTTGTGTGGTGAACTTAGAGAAGAGCCATCTGATGCCTCCTTAGCAGTTGACCTACTTGGGCACGAGGTTCAACACGCAGATTAGGCTGGTGACTTTGCCCCAAAGAGGGCAGACAAGTTGTGGGAGCAGGTGCATCAATTCCTCAGAATGGCATGGCCCTCTGCGTTGCACTACCTAGAGCTCCTAGGGTTCATGGCAGTGAATATAGAATTGATGATGTAGGCTCAAGCCCCCATATATGGCTGCTGAAGCATACACTCCTGTTGCACTGGTTCCCTCAGAAGGACCCCATGGCTCAGTGCCTTCCCTGCCTGGGCGACATCTGTGGCAGTCTGGAGTGGTGGTGCTCCGTTCTGGCCCTGGTGATGGGACTGCCTCTGGAGGCTCCAGCATAGATAAAGGTGACCACCGATGCCAGCATCTTCGGATGGGGAGTGCATTGTCTGGCCCAGTTTGAGGAACTGTGGTTGGCGGAGGAAGCGACACGGTTGATCAACAGGTTGGAGCAAAGGGCCATCTTCTGGCATTGCAGCATTTTGGTCTGCTTTTGGAGAACCGGGCGATCCTTGTCTTTTCTGAGAATGCGACATCAGTAACGTATCTCAACTGCCAGGAAGGCACCATCAGTGTGACGTCGATGGAGAAGGCCGCTTTGCTTCTACAGTGAGCAGAGGGTCACCTGACAATCCTTTTGGCAGTGCATGTGGCCATCAAGGACAATGTTCAGGCAGATTTCCTGAGTCTGTTACCAAGTGGACTCTGCGGAGTAGGAGCTGGAAGGCTCCGTGTTCCAGGGTATTATGCACCGATGGGGGCAGCCGGTGCTTGATTTTGATGGCAGCAGTGGCCGTGGCAAAGGCAAACTGCTTTTTCAGCGGGAGACACGAGTGAATTTTGGAAGGCTTCAATGCACTGGTGCAGTGTGGCTATTAGAGGGGCTGCTGTATGTGTTCCTTCCCTGGCCCTTTGTAGAAGCAGGTGCTCCACAGGATAGGCAGCCACCCACGATGGGTTATCATGATTGCCGTGGATCTGGTAAGGCTGCTGGGAGGATCTCTGTGGCATCTACCAGTTGTCTTCTCATGCCCTAGGTAGAGCACTTTCACTTATGGCTTAGCCATTGAGTGGGCACAGTTGAGCAAGAGGGACTGTTCAACAGGTGTGGTGGTGATGCTCCTAAAGATGCTGAGGCATTCCATATCCTTGTTGTACATTTGAGTGTTCAAATGTACAACAAGGATATGGAATGCCTCAGCATCTTTAGGAGCATGTTTGAAGAGTGGTTCAAGGTTTGGGGATGGTGGCACTTCGGCTTTCATCCCCTTGATTTTAGAGTTTTTGTAGGCCAGGTTGGAGAGCGCATACAGGTAGCAGCACTGGTGTGCTACCACAGTCAGACTCGGGATGTGTTGGTAGTGGCATACTCAGATATTTCATGCTTTCTATGGGCAATTAAACAGGTCTTGCCCTTTCTACATCCAGTGAGGCCAGCCTGAGACTGAATCTGGTGTTTGGGGGGAATTACAGGACCACCATTTGAGCCTTTAAGGGAGGCATCCTTGAAGGATCTGACTTAAAAGATGGTGTTATTGTCAGCCACTTGGGTACAAATGACCTGGTAGAAACACTGCCTCTGCAGTTCAAAGGGACTTCCAGAACCTGGGAGAGAAACTCAAGCCCATTGCTAACACTATAGCATTCTCAAAAGTTCTACCTGTTCATGGTAAGGGGCAGAAAGGCTGTATCGCCTAAACAACTTTAATACATGGCTCCAAACCTGGTGCAAACAAGAACAATTTAGATATATAGGTGACTGGGAAAACATATGGATCAAGAGACTATACTGTGCTGATGGACTACATCTCTGCTGCAGGGAAAAAGATCCTAAATGAAAACTTCAGGAAGTATGTGGACAGGCATTTAAACTAGGAAAAGGGGGTGACGGATGGAGAAGGACAAGTTCAGTACGTCACTCCCAGAAAAAGCAAAACATTAGAGCCACACATTTGAACAACCAATCAATGGCAAGCGGGAAGGGGGAATGTAGAACAAACTCCTTGCAAAAGGCAGGCAAGCTATTCAACAAATGCTCGAAGCATAGCCAACAAAGTTCCTGATCTGGAGGCCCTAAGGGTGGAAATAGACTTGGACATTGTGGCCATTACAGAAACATGATTTAACGAGTCGCATGAATGGGATATAGCCATAGCTGGCCTTAATCTATTTAGAAGAGAGAGGGAGGGTGAAAAAGGAGGTGGAGTAGCCCTTTGTCAAAAGCAATATTAAAGCTGCTGAAATCGGGATGTAGGGAAAAGAAGCGCTGTGGATTGTGTTTGAGAGAGGAGATGGCACAGCAAGCTCAAAGTCCTAGACTTCAGAAATGCTGACTACGGTAAAATGGCCAAGTACCTGAAGGAGGAGTTGGCAGGGTGGGAGGGGATAAAGGAAGTGGAATTGCAATGGACTAAACTAAAGGAGGCCATAAAAGGTGCAACAGATACATATGTAAGGAAAGTAAATAAAACAAGAGGAAAAGGGAAATCTATTTGGTTCTCCAAAGAAGTGGCTTCACAAAGGGAGAAAACACAGCTTTCACAAAATTCAAAAGTTTGCAGAGGAACACAGAAAAGAATACAGGATAAAACTAAGAGACAAAAAGAGAAATAAGAATAGCAAAATCAAAGGCAGAAGAAAAGATGGCTAAAGATGTGAAGTGTGGCAACAACTTTTTTTTCAGATATATTCGGGAGAGTAGAAAAATCAGAGGTGGAATTCCAGGACTCAAAAGTGCTGGGAATGGATTCTGTTTTCACTAGAGGTTCTTGCAGGGCCTTTAAAGGATGTTTTTTAATAGATCCTTGGAGACAGGAGAAGTTCCACAGGACTGGAGAAGGGCTGATGTGGTACCTCTCCACAAAAGTGGTAATAGGGAAGAAGTGACAAACTACAGGCCGGTAAACCTTACCTCGGTGGCAGGGAAAGTAATGGAGGCGCTCCTGAAAGAGCAAATAGTGGACCTCCTCGAAACCAACAGGTTGCATGATCCGAGGCAACATGGTTTTACCAAAGGACAATATTGCCAAACAAATCTGATTGAGTTCTTTGACTGGGTGACCAGAGAGCTAGATCAAGGTCATGTGATGGATGTGATCTACCTAGATTTCAGCAAAGTCTTTGATACTATGCCTCATAGAAGACTTATCAATAAACTCAACATCTTTGGGATGGGTCCCAAAATGATGAACTGGATCAGAAATTGGTTGATTGACAGACAACAGAAGGTGATGGTAAAGTTGAGTCTTGAAGGACTAGAAAAGGGGACTGCTACTTCTGGAGAGAGATCTGCAATTGAGTATATACTTATGTGACTTTTTCTGAAGGGAACTCTTTGGATTAAAGCTGATTAATCTGTGAACCCAGTGTATTTGTTAAATCAGTCAGGGCCCAGTAGCATCAGTTTAAGTTTAAATTTAAAACACACAAGAGAGCTTTCTGGTTAGATTTAGAACCCAGCAGAGAGCTTTTAGTTTAAATTACATACTAAGTCAGAGCCTAGAATCAGCAAAGAGCTTTAATTTAAATAAAATCAGAATATAACTTAGCATAAAAGGCAAAACAGGGTCAGTATACTTTCAGCAACAAATAGTCTTCTAGAGACCTTTACAAAAAGGCCTTCTACCTAGGGGGCAAGAGACCTCTGCAAATTTTTAAAATAGATGTTAAAGCCAGGTGGCAGGTCAAAAGGCCATTTTGAAAGACTCCTTCTATCCAAGCAAGGACTGTTAATCACCCAGGAAGTTGGTCACAGCTTACCTTAGAAGTACAGGATAGGGTATTGTGTAGCCGCCCTCTTTTAATAAGCTTTATTTCCCTCCCTCCCTCCCTCCCGAACACCCACCCACCCCTGCGATAATCGTAGCTTTATAGGTGCTTACACATCTTAAAGGAAAGGAGATGCTCTCAGGTGTAACTCGTTATCCAAATCAGTCATACACTAAGGACCTGAGGTTAATTAAGCTTCAGATGAACAAGGTATATTAAACGTATTAGATACACTTTTATTAGTATAAACATCCACAGCAACCCTTAGTAACTTAAAGATCTAAACACAAGCTTAAAACTAAGATGCAGACAGCAGATCAGCAGCGAGATGGGGGCTTTCCAGTTTTTAGCATTGAGTGTCACATGTATGATTTTCTCCCAGTTGGTGAGAGGTCTTATGTGTGCATTAGGTGTAAGGAGCTCTTTGCTCTCAGGGAACAAGTCTGTTCTCTAGAGGCTAGAGTAGCAGACTTGGAAGACATAAAGACAGAGAAATACATAGACGAGACCTACAGGGATATAGTCCTGAAGTCCCACCTCCAGTCTGGCAGCATCCCTGTTGCCATGGAGGAGAGAGGTCACGTGACAGGAGAGCATCAACCTGGTGTTGCAGGAAGTGATCCTGTAACTAGGACCTGTCATCCAGGTGATGTAAAACCCTCTTGCACCGAGGAAGTTTCTCCAGGGCCATGTGCCCATGAGGGAAGGGTTAGGACAGCAGTTATAGTTGGTGATTCAATCATTAGGCATGTAGATAACTGGGTGGCTGGTGGACTTGAGGATTGCCTGGTAACATGCCTGCGTGGTGCGAAGGTAGCGGACCTCACGCGCCACCTAGATAAGGTCTTAGATAGTGCTGGGGAGGAGTCTGCTGTCTTGGTACATGTCGGTACCAATGACATAGGAAAATGTTGTAGGGAGGTTCTGGAGACTAAATTTAGGCTTTTAGGTAGGAAGTTGAAATCCAGAACGTCCAGGTTAGCTTTCTCCGAAATGCTTCCCGTTCCACGTGCAGGACCCAAAAGGGAGGCAGAGTTCCGGAGTCACAATGTGTGGATGAGATGATAGTGCAAGGATGAGGGTTTTGGATTTGTTAGGAACTGGGGAACATTCTGGGGAAAGGAGGGGCTCTTCTGAAGGGATAGGCTTCACCTTAACCGGGATGGAACCAGGCTGCTGGCATTAACCTTTAAAAAGGAGAGAGAGCAGCTTTTAAACTAGGTAATAGGGGAAAGCTGACAGTCGCATAAAAGCGCATGGTTCAGAAGAATGTATCCTTGAAGGATACTACCAAAAAAGAGCAAAATAGCCCAGTGCCCTTCAGTATGGAGCAGACAGAGCATAAAGATTCCAAATTACCCATGCCTACCAATAGCCAAATTTGAATAAAATACAATCAATAAAATGCTTGTATGCAAATGCTAGAAGTCTAAAAAACAAAATGGGAGAGTTAGAATATATAGCACTAAATGAGAGGTTAGATATGATTGGGATATCAGAGACATGGTGGAAGGAGGACAACCAGTGGGACGCTGTGATACTTGGGTACAAACTATATCGTAATGATAGAGCTGATCAAATTGGTGGAGGGGTTGCGCTCTGTTAGAGAGTGCATTGCGTCAGAAAGGATTAAAGTTTTGCATCTAAAAAGAAGGCGGTGGCAGTGGGGGTGTACTATCGACCGCCTGGCCAGAATGAACAAATGTATGATGACATGCTCAAAGGAATCAAGGAAGCTAACAAGTTGCAGCACAGTAATAATAATGGGTGATTTCAATTACTCCGGTATCGACTGGGTCAGTGTCATGGCAGGACATTCTAGGGAGATAAAGTTCCTAGATGAAATAAATGACTGCTTCTTGGAGCAGCTGGTTCATGAACCGACCAGAGGGGAAGCCATATTAGACCTTGTCCTTAGTGGAACACCAGATCTGGTGCAAGAGATAAGGGTGTCGGGGTCACTTGGCAATAATGATCATAGCATCATCGCGTTTGATTTAATTAGTGGAGGAGGGATGGTAAGGAAATCTACAGTACTACCTTTTAACTTTCAAAAGGGAGACTATGATAAAATGAGGAAAATAGTTAAGAAAAAACTAAAAGGAGCAGCTGCAAAGGTTAGAGACTTAGATCAAGCTTAGGTGTTGAAAAATACTACCTTGGAAGCCCAGACCAACTGTATTCCACGCTTTAAGAAAAGTGGAAGGAAGTCCAAAAAACTGCCAGCATGGTTTAAAGGTGAGGTCAGAGAGGCTGCTGTTGCCAAAAAAGCATCTTTCAGGAAATGGAAAAAAGAGTCAAACGAAAGCTGGAAACAGCACAAACACTGCCAAGTTAAATGCAAGGCATTGATAAGGCAGGCAAAGGGAGAATTTGAGAAGAAGCTCGCTGCAGAAGCTAAAAAGCGTAATAAGGACTTTTTAAGTACATTCGTAGCAAAAAACCTTTGAGAGAGTCAGTTGGTCTATTAGATGATAGAGGGGTTAAAGGGGCACTAAGAGGTGACAAGGCGATAGCGGAGAGAATGAATGAATTCTTTACTGAGGAAGATATAGAGATGTTACCAATGACTGAAGTGACATTTAAAGGTGCGGAAGAATTGAAAGAAATATCGATGCATCGGGAAGATGTATTACAGCTATTTGATACACTGAAGAGTAGCAAATCACCTGGACCGGATGATATACATCCAAGGGTGTTGAAAGAGCTGAAATATGAGATTGCAGACCTGCTATTAGTAATCTGTGAACTATCATTAAAATCATCTGTAATACCTGAAGATTGGAGGATGGCGAACATAACGCCAGTTTTTAAAAAGGGTTCCAGGGGTGATCTGGGAAACTACAGACCGGTGAGCCTGACGTAAGTATCAGGAAAAATGGTAGAAACAATCATAAAGAACAAAATTGCAGAACATGTAGATAGTTATGTCTTAATGAGAGATAGCCAACATGGCTCTAGACAAGGAAGATCTTGTTTTACTAATTTGTTTGTTTGAAGGTGTGATTAAACAGATAGACAAAGGTAAGTCCGTTGATATAGTGTATTTGGACTTTCAGAAAGCCTTTGACAAAGTCCCTCATCGGAGACTTTCGGCAAAACTAGAGTGTCATGGGATAGGAGGCAGTGTACTATTGTGGATCAGGAACTGGTTAAAAGATAGAAAGCAGAGGGTAGGGCTAAATGGCCAATTTTCCCGATGGAGAAAGGTGAATAGTGGTGTACCCTAGGGATCTGTGCTAGGTCCGCTGCTTTTTGACATATTCATAAATGACCTGGAAAAGGGAATAACGAGTGAGGTTATCAAATTTGCAGATGACATCTATTTAAAGTTGTTAAAACCCAAGAGGACTGTGGAAAATTGCAAGAGGATCTTGAAAAATTGGAAGACTGGGCATCAAAATGGCAGATGAAATTTAATGTGGACAAGTGCAAAGTTATGCACCTAGGGAAGAAGAACCCAAACTATGGTTACACGATGCAAGGTTCCACATTGGGAACCACCACCCATGAAAAAGATTTAGGTGGCATTGTGGGTAACATGTTAAAACCACTCCGCCCAGTGTGCAGCAGTGGCCAAGAGAGCAAATAGAATGCTAGTTATGATAAGGAAAGGAATGGAAAATAAAACAAAGGATATTATAATGCCTCTGTATCGTTCCATGGTGCAACAGCACCATGAATATTGTGTGCAGTTCTGGTCACTGTATCTTAAAAAGGATATAGCGTTATTAGAAAAGGTACAGAGAAGAGCCACCAAAATGGTAAAAGGAATGGAAGGATACCCCTATGAAGAAAGGCTAAAAAGGTTAGGGCTCTTTAATCTGGAAAAGAAATGGCTGAGGGGAGATATGATAGAGGTCTATAAATTAATGAGCAGAGTGGAACGGGTAGACATAGATCAATTGTTTACGTTACCAGAATATAGAAAGATTAGGGGACATGCATTGAAGCTACAGGGTAAACTATTTAAGACTAATAAGAGAAAATATTTTTTCACTCAACATGTAATCAAACTCTGGAATTTGTTACCGGAGGATGTAGTAAAGGCTGTTAGTGTAGCTCGATTTAAAAAAGGTTTGGACAAGTTCCTGGAGGGAAAGGTCCATAAACCATTATTAAAAAGGGACCCAGAATATCAATGTTTGATCCAATACAAGCATTGTGGAACCTGTGTCTTTTTGGGTAAACTGCTAGGTATGTATGACCTAGATTGGCCACTGTTGGAAACAGGCTACTGAGCTTGATGGACCTTGGTCTGACCCAGTATGGCATATCTTATGTTCTTATGTAACGGAACCCACTTTGATGAAAGGAAAGTGATTAGTGGTGTGCTCTAGGGATTCGGTCCTGGGACCGGTAATTTTCTATATATTTGAGTAATACTGCTGAATGGAAGTGTCTGTGTTTTTGCAGATGACACCAAAATTTGCAACTGAGTGGACCCCCCTAAGGGAGTAGAGAACATGAGGAAAGATCTACAAAAGCTGAAAGAATGGTCTAATGCTTGGCATTTAAGATTTAATGTGAAGAAGTGCAGTGTCATGCACTTGAGAAGCAGAAATCAAAGGGAACTGTATGCAATAGGGGGTGAGAGATTGGTGTGCACGGACCATTCTCAAGGTGGCGAAACAGTGTGACAAGGCGGTGGCAAAAGCCAGAAGGATGTTGGGTTGCATACAGAGAGTTATTACCAGCAGAAAGAAAGAGGTATTAATCCCACTGTACAAGTTGCTGGTGAGATCTCATTTGGAATATTGTGTTCAGTTTTGGAGATCATATCTCGCAAAGGATAGAAAAAGGCTGGAGGTAGTTCAGAGGAAGGTGACCAAAATGATTTGGAGCTTGTGTCAGACAAATATGAGAAGAGACTTGAAAACTTAAATATGTACAGTCTGCAGGAGAGGAGGCATAGGGGAGATATGATTCAGACCTTTAAATACTTAGAGTATTAATGGACAAACAAACCTCTTCCAAAGATGGGGAAGCTGTAAAACTAGAGGGCATAACATGAAGCTATAAGGGGGTAAATTGAAAGGCAATGTCAGGAAATACTTTTTCACTGAAAGGGTGGTGGATGCTTGGAATGCCCTCCTGATGGAAGTGGTGGGGGCAAATACAGTGACAGAATTCAAAATGGCATGGGACAGACACAATAGATCCCTTTATAGCAACAGGATAAAATCAAAATAAGCATAACAGACCAACTTCACAATGTAAATAGCAAGTTGTTCCATATACTATTGTACCACTGTTGTATATAGTTAACCAGGATATCCTTTATCAGATAACCCTGCATTGTATTTAGTTTCCCCTATTTCACCAAGTTATACTTCCTGTTAAATGTAACGACCAGACGTGTAAACTGTCGGATGTTTTCTGTTCAATGTAAACCGCGCTGATGTCTAATAGTGCGGTATATAAGAATTGTTAATAAATAATAAATAAATAAATAAATAACTATCTCTTATATCTGGACAAATAGGGGTGGCATACACGAAGCGGTGGATACACCCCTAAACAAAGGCATGGGGAAGGATGACCTGCATGGAGCAGCAGAAACACCTCTACTCTTGCTGCCTTTCTGGGCAGACTAGCTTGACCATACTGGCCTTTATCTGCCATCATATATTATGTTACTATGTCTTCTTGGTGGCAGTCTGCTTGGCGAGGCGCATTTTGGAGCTGCCAGCCTTGTGTAGAGAGCCGTTTTTGGTGTTTCATCCCAAGAAGGTAGTGCTGCGACCTGTTCTGTCCTTTTTGCCAAAGATTCTGACACCTTTCTATGTCAATCAGCCAGTGTCCCTGCTGGTATTGTGGGGCAAGGGCTCCTCAGGTGGGGGTGGTCTGTGCTGCAGCTGCTGGACATCAGGAGAGTGCTCCGGCAGTAATTGAAGTAGACAGGCTTTTTGGCAGTTGGACTGTCTGTCTTGTTTGGGGGCCGGCGGCGTCAAAGTCCTCCATTGTGCATTGGTTGAAGGAGGCCATTGCCTCTGTGTATCTGGTGCAGCAGAGACCTATGCCTGCGGGCGCATTCGACTAAGATGCAGGCAGTATCTTGGGCTGAGACTTGTCTGGTACTGCCTGGGTCGTTACAAATCCAACAAGGGTCACCTTATTCAGAGCCGTATTAAGTTGACATATGGTAGTGCCTGGGGACATTCTGCAGGGCAGACACATGGTAGTCATTGCATGCTTTCACCAAGATTATTGGATCGATGTCCGGGTGTGGGAAGAGACACGATTTGGGTCTAGAGTGTTACAGACCGGCCTCACGGATCCTGCTATGGTACATCCCATGTGTCAGGACTGAACTGGAGATATGATATGGAAGGTGAAATTAGGCCTTACCTGCTAATTGCCTTTCCTTGAATCCCTCCAGTCTAGTGCAGAACTCGCCCTATCTTGCTCATCCGGTTTGTTTCTGGCATAGGATTCTACTGGAGCACGGAGGCCTGGAGACTTCCGATGGCGTGAGCCTTCTCGGGGGGGGGGGGGGGGTGCTGCAGGTGCAGGAATATGGTAAGAATTTTTCAGAGAGGGCAGAGGAAGACTGAAGGAGAAGCTCTGGTTGGGGACTCTATAGGTGACATGCTAAAAAAGAAAAAAATGAGTGACAGAATGAGTAAGGCACTTTTGCCATGGATGCAAACCTTTTGGACTTTGCCTAGGGGGTTAACCCTCTTTTTTTTGTTTTCGACCATTTGAGTCAGTTGTGGCTTGAATTCTGCTTTGGTCCTCCAATACTGGCCAGCTTGGTGATGCACAGCACCCTTAATAGGTGACATCAACAAAGCTTGTCTGCTCAGTCTCTATCTGCCCGGTTGGGGGGGCACAGCCATGCATTTGGACTGGCCTAGACTGGACTGGAGGGATTCAAGGAAAGGCAATTAGCAGGTAAGGCCTAATTTTACCTTTCATGTCTCTGGAGTGTTTATGATCTAAGTTTGTACCTGAGGGAATGAAGGGTTAATGTCTTGCCCAAGATTTAAAAAAATGTTTAACTACATGCAGCTTTTGCATTATTTAAACTCACCATTCTAGGCTCGTTCTTGAAATTATGCAGCATTTATATTGTGGAAATAAGTGAAATCTGATGATAGTCTGCTGAATTAGTGTAAAGCGTCTCAGGATCCATCAGTAGCCCTAGGAGGTTTGGTCCATTACTCCAAAAAAAAAGTCAGTCACAGAGTGAATCTTGTATACTATGCAAAGTGTGTGGAGTAGATCACAGCCAAGCAGGAATGCCACCAGTGAGATAGAGAATAAAGGGTATGCAATACCTCTCAGAGCAACATGTAAAACTCAATAGGAATTTTTTTTTTGGAAGGGAGGGTTGTGTTTTGTGGAAAGGGCTTAACTGCTAATATAAGCATGAAGACTGTATGGGGACTTACTATAAAAAGTAGCACTTAATGGACATTGCAGTCTAACCAATTTGGCCGTTCTTGTCTGAACAGCTCAGTTTCCTGCCGCTATCACTAAAAATTTACAGTATCTTCAATTCCAGAGCAACCGCACCTACAGAAACTAAACACGCCTTTTCTATGATAGTTGCTGCTTATCAAAG
Source organism: Ichthyophis bannanicus (assembly GCA_033557465.1). Classification (NCBI taxonomy): domain Eukaryota; kingdom Metazoa; phylum Chordata; class Amphibia; order Gymnophiona; family Ichthyophiidae; genus Ichthyophis; species Ichthyophis bannanicus. The sequence goes on along the minus strand of CM066031.1, from coordinate 1,557,905,803 downwards.
TGGTTTTAAGTTCTGACACAAAACAAGTTATGAAATGAGTATTGCTTGACACTGAATGCTGTTTAAAGTATGTTGAGATCATTTTCCAAATATTTAGTATGCAATGAAAAGATTCTTTAGCAATTGTTGAAAATAACATGCTCTAGTTTTTAAATATTTTATTACGATGACCCCTGTTATATTTATGAGCCATATACATTTTGACCTAATTTATGAAATAAGACCAACTTCATGCTGGGTATGGAAGTAGCTGAAAATTAAATTGACAGAGGGTTCTCATTTTGTTAGTTTTAAGTGCTGGATCTTTATTATTTGACACACATTCTACCAGGTATTAGTGAATGACTTGAGATCTCTGGATATCGGACCCTTCCCAAGGGCCCAAGATGCCTAGAAGTATCACTGTTATAGGTTGTGTCAAATAGCGCCACTTTTTATAGCTGATGGCTGAAAACTTTGACACACACTGTTTGTCCAGGTCCTTGGGAATTGCACCAAGGACACCGATTACAGCTGGCACTGCTGTTGCCCTTTTCCTCCATGGTCGCACAGTTTTGATTTGTAAATCTTTGTTTTGTTAGCTTTTTGAGTTGCTTTTACTCTCCTGTCATCTGGTATTGACATCTCAGTGATCCATATCTGTATCATTGACTTGTCAATTTCTTGCTAACAGAGTAGAAGAAAAGCATTTTTATTACAGAAGATCTAAAGGGCTCACCACAACACCCTGAATATTTTAAATCTCATTCTGACCATCTCATAAGGGCTTGATTTCAGGAATATCATGTTCAACACATGCTTGTACTCGCAAAAATGTTAAGTTCCTTATCCTGCTAGACCAGTCCAGATGAATGGATTATGCTCTCCAGCCAGCAGGTAGAAGCAGACAGGTATTTGTGACCTGGATTTGCCGCTGTTGAAAACGGGATACTGGACTTGATGGATCCTTGGTCTGACCTAGTATGGCATCTCATGTTATGTTCTTTACTGTCAGTACGGTGTATCCTGTGGTGCATCACTGAAAGAAGCCAGTATCGTCTGCCTCCAGCATGAGGGCTTTATAGCTTAGTAGCGCATGCTGTGTTGCTCATTGAGCTTGGAAGCAAGCTTCCTTCGTTGTCGAGGTCAAGTACATCTAAACTCACAAGTCTGGGCTGGAACTGTCCTGAATGGAGCAGCAGGGATAGTTCTGCAGTTTTGCTATTTTACGGTGCAGATGAGTTCTCCGATGTTTAAAAAAAAGAGGAGAGAACTGGAGGAGTAGCCTAGTGGCAAACAGCAGCCTGCATCCCAGTAGATCTGGCTTTGGTTCTCACTGTCATTCTTGGTGGCCATGGGCAGGTAGCCTTTTGTCCATTCCCTTGGAATAAAAAACCTAGTGATCTGCCACTAGTTTTCCAACAGTGGCCAATCTAGGTCATAAGTACCTAGCAGTTTCCCCAAAAGACACAGGTTCCTCAATACTTGTAATGGGTCAAACAGTGATATCTCGGGTCCCTTTTAATAATGGTTTATGGACCTTTCCTCTAGGAACTTGACCAAACCTTTTTTTAAACCCAGCTACACTAACAGCTTTTAATACATCCTCCGGTAACAAATTCCAGAGTTTGATTACACGTTGAGTGAAAAAATATATTTTCTCTTATTAGTCTTATAGTTTACCCTGTAGCTTCGTTGCACGTCCCCTAGTCTTTCTATATTCTGATGATGTAAACAGTCGATCTACATTTACCCGTTCCACTCCGTTCATTAATTTATAGACCTCTATCATATCTCCCCTCAGCCGTCTCTTTTCCAGGTTTATTTATTTATTTATTATTTATTTATTTATTTAACAGTTCTTCTATACCGCGCTTTTCAGATCAGTGCGGTTTACATTCAACGTCAACTATACAACACAGGCATTCTGAGTTGTAAACTTTACAATAAACAGGGAAATCAACATGGAAACAACTGGGGAAACTATCTACATTGTATTTACACTATTACCTTTTTCAAGCAGGGTCTATCTACATCTTATTACTTTTGAAGGATCGGTGGGTTAGCCTTTTTCATACTGAGTCTGATTGTTTAGGTGTGGTGCGTGATTGTCTGAGGGGCAACATGTATGAATACTGAGGCTGGATTCAGGGTAGTATGTGGTGAACAGGTGGTGCTTTAATGCTTTCCTGAATTGGGTTAGGTGGGTGATGTTTCGTATATAGGTGGGGAGGGCATTCCATGCTCTAGGTGCATAAATTGTAAAGGCTCTGTTTGTTGTTATTTTTGTGCATTTCGTTGTTGCCTTTGGGACCTCGAGGGTGTTTTGCGTCGTAGGTCTTCTGTTTCTGTTATGTGGTACTTTGTGTATCATCTCGCTGATAGCTGTGGGAGTCAAAGTGTTTAACGCTTTGAAGGTCAAGGTTGACGAGCCCTAGCCTTTTTAGCCTCTTCACAGGGGTATCCTTCTCTTCCTCGTTACTATTTTGGTGGCTCTTCTCTGTACCTTTTCTAATAATGGTATATTCTTTTTAAGATACGGCAACCAGAATTGTACACAATACTCAAGGTGCGGTCGCACCATGGAACGATGCAGAGGCATTATAATATCCTTTGTTTTATTTTCCATTCCTTTCCTTATTATGCCTAGCATTCTATTTGCTCTCTTGGCTGCCGCTGCACACTGGGCGGAGGGTTTTAACATTTCACCCACAATGATGCCTAAATCTTTTTCCTGGGTGGTGGTTCCTAATGTGGAACCTTGCACCGTGTAACCATAGTATGGTTCCTGGACGCAGGTGTAGATTTTCTTTTTACTGGTGAGCATTCTTCCATCATCTGGTCTGTAGTTGTGTCCAAGTTGAGCTCTGTCGAAACCTTTATGAACCATACCCATCTTAAGCTGTTTGGTCTGGCAACAGCCAGGGCAGTCTTCCCTTGTCAGCAGAGCTTGGAGCAGTGGTATGTCCTTCAGGTGGTTTTCGAACATCTCACAATTCATGGCTGTTAGGCTCAATCTCCCGGTGCCAGTCATGAGGGCTGTGGCTACGGAGGTTTTCTCCTCATCAGCAGTGCCCCTTACAATCCAGCTCAGTCTTATCACGTTCACATTTTACTGGCATGGTGGGCCTCCAGCTTAGCATTCTAGCTATTATTATACTCTCAGCTGGGATGTTTGGTTTTCCTCCCCACTGTGGGTACTACTTTGTTACATCCCACACATCTGGACTGGACTGGAGGGATGATGAAGTGTAACTAGACCTTACCTGCTAACTTTCTTTCGTTGAATCTCTCTAGTCCAGTCCAAGATGTGCCCTGTATTCTTGGTATCATTCCTGGCCTTACTCCTGGTCAGCAGTGTGGTGGCTCTCGCTCTCTGGGTAGCCATGGGGGTCTTTTTTTTTGGCATAACAATCTTTCTCTTTTGGTCCCTATGGGTTTCCAAATCTGTGCTAGTGCATGGGTGGTGGGGCTGCTGTTTTATCCCCCTGTTCAGGATGCTCCTTGGGAGGGTGGGGGGGGGGGGGCTGAGGAGGTGTTATGGTAAGCATGCTAGGGGGGATCTTTTTAGTATACATGTGTTTATATTTATGACTTCTAATATTCGCCAGTGGCAGAGTCTGCTTTGTTACAGAAATACTGGCGAGATCGAGGCAGCACAGAGCCCTTTGTACCATGATGTCAAAATCAAGCCAGTGATTCTCTGGGAACAAGCAGAAAATCAATCCTCACATATGGGTGATGTTGGTGCCAACAGAGCCTGTGTGGAAGCATCTCCCAAGCTTTCAAAGAAAGCCTTTGGGAGGTGCACCACACATGTGTGGTCCACTTCCCATCCAAGGGATTCCATCTTGCCTCAGTGTCCCTTTTTTTCCATGGAGCCCATCAGACGTTGTCTAGTTTTCCCCAGAAAAAGTATGATTTTTGTTAAGTTTTGTTTTGGTTTGCGTACCGGTACCTTCCCGCCCCCCGGGACTGCTCACCTCCGTGTCATTCCTTGGGATCATCCATTCATTTTTTTAAACTTTTTCTTCAGTGTTCCTTGATTGGCGTTCACACCCTTTTTCAGCTGAAGGCCTTGGACCTCTGCCGGATGGTGGGGACCCCCTTTTTCCCCATGGTCTCCAGTGGCTTCAAAAAGTGTGACCAGTGTGGCAAAATGTCACTCACCGATCCACATGACTGCTGCCTCTGATGCTTTGGCCCGGAGCATAATGACTCCAACGGCGAACTCTGCAGAACCATGACCTCAAGGGCCTTAAAGAGCCGCCATCAGCAGCAAGAAAAAATGTTTTCAGAAATCTGACTCCACACCAGAGTCTCCGGTGACACCACGCTTCAGGGCCCCCTCTGATAATTTGGTGCACTACAAAGTGAGAGCCTCTTTGGAGTCCTGTGGCTGCGATTCCTCTGAGCAGAAATCCCCAGAGGGTGGAGCACAAGAAGAAGAAACCCTCGAAGACCGTCTGAGGACAGATCAGGAAAGAAGGGGAAATCCCATCCCAGGACCTGCAGTCCCAGGCATGAGTCCAAGGAGTTGGGGCAGGAGCAGCCTTCCAAGCTGCCCCATAAGGAGTCGTCGGCACCTGCCAACCAGCCTTGGATCTCAGAGGCCATCCTCATCAAGGATTACCTCTCGACAGTCCTGATGTCGGGCTTGAAGTCTTTGGTGCCCGTGTCGAGGGCTGTAGAGCCAACAGGTATGGAAATCAGAATGGCGTCCCTAGAGAGCAGTCTATCTGCCCTAGTGGTCATGCAGCTGGTGTTCATGTCTGACTTGTCCGGTTTATCTGCCCTGACAACGGTACCCTAGACATTGAGGGCTTCCCTGGATGTTGAGTCTGTCGAGTGCCACTGGCCTATAGAGCCCCTGGCCCTGGATGAGGTCCTGGTTACCTTCCTCGGGGCATCGGTCCTTCATGGTGAGCACCTGCCGCTCAGACCACCAATCTTCCGGAGGTCGCGGATGGCTGGGAGCAGTCCTCGACAGAAGTGTTCGCATGGCATCAGTCTTGACTCGGATTTTGAGTCTGAATGGAAGACAGAAGACAAAGAATCCCTGGACATGAGGTGACACAAACGTGTCCTCAGACCCATCTCCCACGATGACCTGATGCCATTCCCCACCCGAGGACGTTGCGTTCCTCGATTTCATGCAGGATATGGCCAAGGCTTTCACTTTCGTGACTGAGGCACAGGAGGATCCCATGCACAGAGGAATTGGAAATACTCCAATACGAGGCACCTCCAAGGAAACCCTTATGGTCCCTGTGTCCCCGATCCTGAACTGCCGCTGCCTCCTCCAGATGTGGGAAACACTGGTGTCAGTACCAATTGTTAGTAGGCACCTCGATGCCATATACCGGGTATGCTGAAGCCCTGGGTTCCAAAAGACCCAGCTTCCCCCACAGCTCCATGGTCATGGAGTCGGCCATGTGCCAGTTTAAAAGCCAAAAAACTCACTCACCGGATCCAGTCCTGCCAGCTCTGCATCAGCATGTACCTGAAGGAACTGTCTAAGGAGCTCTGTGGATTCTTGGCAGGCCTTGATGTGGAACCTCTACATAGGTTCAAGACCCTGACCTCGGTGGTAAAAGAATGCTTGAAGATTTTGTCCCGGGCAGCATATGATGGCTTCAAATCATCAGCCAGGGTGTCCACCGCAGGCATTGGGGCACAATGCCAGGCATGGCTGCAGTCATCTGACCTAGAACAATGAGTGCAGGACAAACTAATTGATTTCCCCTGCATAGGAGAAAACCTATTCGGGAAGCCCATGGCGGATAAGGCAGCAGAGATAGAGACAGAGTATATGACAAGAATCAGGGTCTCAAAATAGACCTCTGTGCAACTCCGGAGGAAAGCCCCAGGAAAAAAGTCCTTATTTCCGAGGAAGAAAGGGGGCTTCAGTGGTATACCACACTTCCAGGCTTTCCTGGCCCCCTTATCAGGGTTAGCAACAAAAAGGCCAGGGACATGGTCCCAGAAAACAAAAGGCCCCAGAGCCCCAGGCACCGGCTCTGGCCCAGCCTGGGGGGAGCTTTTTACTGCCTGGGCATGACCTTCCTACCCCCAAGGGGTCCTCTGCTGCCCACAGGGGAGCACCTAGCCCTGTTTGCCTGTAGGTGAACAGCCATCACCACAGGTACCTGGGTGCTACAAGTGGTCAAGGAGGGCTACCTCCTCTACCTACAACAGGCACCACCCTCATACTTCCCAGGAGATCCCACCAGGCCTCTCCTTCACCAGGCCCTGATGCTCACCGAGCTAGCAGGCCTAATTAATGACAAAGCAGTGGAGCCAGTGCCAAAACATCTCTGGGGCACAGGCTTCTACTCCAGATATTTCCTCATCCCCAAGAGGACAGGGGGCCTCAGGCCAATACTGGACCTGCAAGAGCTCAACAGGTTTCTGGTCAGGGAGAGGTTTAAGATGCTCTCCCTTGCCATTCCTGCAGAAGAGAGAGAGAATGTGAGTGTAGGCATCCTTTAGGTCTAAGGAGCATAGCCAAATTCATCCCAACCACAGAAAATTCCTCTGCTTCATGGTGGGGGACAACACTACCAATACAGGGTTCTGCCCTTGGGTCTGGCTTCATCACCAAGGGTCTTCATAAAGTACTTCACAGTGGTCGCAGCCCACCTCCGCCTCCAAGGGACCTTTGTCTTCCTTTATCTGAACGACTGGCTCATAAAGGGGAACATGACTGCAGAGGCATAATGCACCACTGGGCGCACCATAAAAGCCCTGAAGCATCTGGGGTTCATCATAAACTACTCCAAATCCCACTTCACTCCGGCCCAACATCTAGAGTTCATAGTGGTGCAAATAGATACCCTCTAGGCAAAAGCCTTCCTCCCTTGGGAGAGGTCACAACGCCTTAGGGAGTTGGCCGCAGAGGTACACCAATGCCAGACACTACCTGCCCGGCTCCTCCTCTGCCTGTTGGGACACATGGCCTCCACAGTTCATATGACCCCATATGCCTGCCTGCACATGAGGGCAGCCCAGTGGTGCCACCTTTCTCTGTGGACACAAGCCCCACAGGCATGCTCAGGGACTGAATGAAATTGACCCATCAGCTGGCGGGCTCCCTGAGATGGTGGCAGATTCCATGTCATCTTCAGGCTGGGATACCCTTCCAGGCACCCAACCCCCAGAAGGTCCTCACCATGGACACCTCTCTAATGCACTGGGGACCACATTGCGTAAGCCTCCAGATGCAAGGCTGCTGGTCCCAGAGGGAATCCTGGATGCAAATCAACCTGCTAGAGGTCTGGTCAATATACCTAGCCCTCCGAGCCTTCTGCCACAAGTTCCAGCACCACTCTGCTGATCCAGACCGACAATCAGGTCACAATGTTCTACCTGAACAAATGGGGGGAACAGGGTTATAGCCCCTCTGCTAGGAGGTGGTAGCCATCTGTTCCTATTCTGCATGCAGAGGGATATTCCTAAGGGCTGTGTACCTCCCAGACCAGGATAATGCCCTGGCAGACAAACTGAGCCTCTGGCGGACAAACTGAGTAGGGCTTCCAGCCGCACAAGTGGCACCTGGATCCATTGGTAGCTTCACAGCTGTTTTGTCTCTGGGGCATCCCCTCAGTGGACCTGTTCACCAGCCTGGACAACATGCAGTTGCCTCGATTCTGCTCTCACCAGCTGCACTCATCCCAGGTGGCAGAGGATTTGTTCCTCATCCCGTGGACGGAAGGCCTCCTGTATGCCTTCCCACCAACAACGCTGGTAGCCAAGACACTATTCAAGGTCCAGTGCGACAGAGCATCACTAATTCAGCTTCCCATAGGATGTGGTAGAGGTTCTTCTGGCCTCTCATAAGGCCTCCACAAGAAAGGCATACACCTTTAAGTGGTGCCGATTCTTGGTGTGGCCTGCGGAAAGGTGGGTGAACCAGTTTTCCTGCTCAGTACAAGTGGTACTCCAGTACCTGCTTCACCTATCGCAGGTGGGACTGAAGTCCAGTTCGGTCAGAGTACACCTGAGCGCCATCACAGCATATCACCATTCCATTGAGTGAAAACCTCTCTCGGCTTAGCCCCTTATGTCCTGATTCCTGCGGGGCCTCATGTTATCCAAACCCCATATCTGCCCTCCAGCAGTGGCGTGGGATCTCAGTGTGGTGCTCTCGCAGTTCATTAAGCCTCTGTTTGAGCCTCTGGCTACCTGGCACCTCCGGTGCCTGTTTTGGAAGATCACCTTCCTGGTAGTACTCACATCAGCACGCAGAGTCAGCGAGTTCCAGGCTTTGATGGCATAACTGCCCTACACCAGGTTCTACAAGAACAGGGTGGTGCTCTGCACAAATCTCAAGTTTCTGCCGAAGGTGTTGTGCCCATTCCACTTTAACCAGGAGGTGGTACTTCCCCACCTTCTTTCCAAGGCCTCACATGGTAGGGCAGAGATTGTTCTCCAGAACTTGGATTGTAAGAGTCCTGTCCTCTTACCTGCAATGGACTCAGGGCCACCACAAACCATCACAGCTTTTCATATTCTATGATCCCAGTGATTAAGCAAACTCTGTCCACTTAGGTGGCAGACTATTACCCTTGCTTACAAGCAAGCAGGGATCTCACTGGACCAAAGGGTCACGGCACACCGCATCAGGGCCATGGCTACTTCCATCTCAAATCGGCGTTCTATTCCCATGACAAAAATCTTCCGGGCTGCCACCTGGTCTTCGGTCCATACCTTCGCAGCTCACTACTGCTTGGAGAGGGAGTCCTGACAGGACAGCCCCTTCGGCAAGGCCATACTCTGTATTCTTTTCAGGGTGTAGGCAACTCCTGCCCTCTGATCCTTCTATGTTCAAGCTAGCGGAGTGCTGGTTCCCTGCTGGACACCTGGGTCTTGCGAGAGTCTCTCTATAGAGGCTCAGCTTCTGCTGATCACAGCTCACCCTTACATGTTGCTGTGGCACTTTTACAGGTTCTCAGTAGACTGTAGCTGGGGTGTCCCATATGTGAGGACTGACTTCCCACTTGTTCCCGGAGAAAGCATAGTTACTCACCTGTAACAGATGTTCTCTGGAGACAGCAGGAATCAGTCCTCACAACCCTCCCTCCTCCCCTTGGAGTTGCTTCTTCACCATCTTTTATTTTTGCCATCTTAACTCTAATTGGTCTAAGACGAGATGGCACCTTGGGCAGGAGGTAGACCACGCATGTGTGGTGCATCTCCCAAAAGCTTTCTTTGAAAGCTATGGAGATGCTTCCACACGGGCTCCGTCGGTATCAACATCACCCATATGTGAGGACTGATTCCTGCTGTCCCTAGAGAACACCTGATCTCCAGGAACAAGCAGGAATGTAGTCTTCACATATGGGTATCATCGTTACCGACGGAGCCTGCACGGGAACGCTCCCCAGCATCCAGTAGGAATGCTTTTGGGAGCATCCCTCAGCACATGCGCGCTGCCTTCCTGCCTTTCCAACTGTCCCTCTTCAGTTCTTCGTTTTCCACGAAGCCGACAGGACACATACCCTGTCACCGCAGAAATTTTCTTCTTTAAACTTGTTTTCTTGTGGTCGCGCCTGCCTCCACACGACACCTACCGGTACTGCCAGTTCTTTCTTCTTTAAAAAAAAAATAAATCTATTTTTGAACTGTTTCTCTTCAGAAACCTTTAATTTTGGTGCTAGGTGCCATTTTGGGCATTAGGCCCCATTTTTCCAAAAAGATGGAAAAACCAGCTAGTGGTTTTAAAAAATGTACTAAATATGGCGGTACCATCTCCGTCACAGACACCCATGACTTGTGTCTAAAATGTTTAGGCCCTGACCATTCTCACTGCTCGGGAAATGTTATAGTTGCTAGGCCACATGGCATCCACCGTGCATGTGGTTCCTTAATCTCCAGGAACAAGCAGGAATGTAGTCTTCACATATGGGTATCGTTGGTACCGACGGAGCCTGCGCGGGAACGCTCCCCAGCGTCCAATAGGAACGCTTTTGGGAGCATCCCTCAACACATGTGCGCTGCCTTCCCACCTTTCCAACTGTCCCTCTTCAGTTCTTCGTTTTCCGTGGAGCCGACAGGATCCATACCCTGTCACCGCAGAAAATTCTGTCTTAAATTGTTTTCTTGTGGTCGCGTTTGCCTGCTGCACGACGCTTACTGGTACCGCCGGTTCTTTTCTTTTCCTAAAAAAAACCCTTATACTTTGAGCTGTTTCTCTTCAGAAACTTTTCTTTTGTGGTGCTAGGCGCCATTTTGGGCACTAGGCCCCATATTCCTAAAACATGGAAAAACCAACTAGTGTTTTTAAAAAATGTACTAAATGTGGCGGTACCATCTCCGTCACTGACACCCATGATTGGTGTCTTAAATGTTTAGGGCCTGAACATTCTCCATCTGAATGTCTCTCCTGTATGGGGATGACTAAAAGAGGAAGACAGAACCGGGCTGCAAAGCTCGGTACCCTCTTTTCTTTGGATGCCAGATCCATTGCATCGACATCTTCAAGGGCCTCCTTTTCCTCCCATGGATCTCAGGTAACTAAACATAAAAGCTGGTCCTCAAAGGGTAGCTCTCCTGCTAAGCATAGAGAGGCCATTGGCATTGCCCTTGAGGGAACCGCACCGGCAAAGCAGCCCCAGCGGGAGGCTTCGGCTTCCAAAGCATCAATGGGGCTCTGGGATGTTCTCGAGGCCACGACCTCGCAAGAACTACCTGTGCCATACTCAGGGGTTCCGTCCGTTTTCACCGGTACCGATACCCAGGCATCGGCAGCGTTGATAGACCAGAGGTTCCTCGCTATCGAACGCAGCATCGCAGCTCTTCTCTCAGCTGCAGTACCGTTGGTCCAACGGCACCAGTACAGACATCGACATCGACACCGATGCCGGTACCTACACTGGTACCGATGATATAGGCCCCGGTGGGAATTCTTCCCACACCATCTTTGGCTGGAATCGACAAATTGGTATCGGATCAACTCTGTACCGACTTCGATCGATACCGGGACCGTGCTTTGCATGAGCATCGTGGTCAGGAATACTTTGAATCCTCCGATTCCGAAGACTCTGACAATTCTGCTGGTACTAGAGGGTTTCTCCCAGAGGATCCGTCTTCTCCCCAACGTGGAATGTCACCTCCAGAGGACATGTCTCTTCAGGATTTTATTTGTGGTATGGCCAAGGTCCTTTCAATCACGGCTCCTGAAGAGGAATCCAGAGCAAAGGAATTGGAAATTCTCCAGTATCCTAAAGCTCCAAAGGAGGCAGCCACTCTGCCCATCCATTTAATTATGCATAACTTGATGCTCAGAATGTGGGAGACACCTCTGACTACATCTCCTCACTCTAGGAGACTTGATACTATGTATCGAGTTCCGCCATGTCCTGGATTTCAAGATTCAGCTGCCACACCATTCAATGGTGGTGGAGTCAGCCATGCGTAGGATGAAAAGTGCAGAGGCATGCATCCAATCCTCCAGGTCACAAATGCAGGACTCTGGATGCTTTTGGGCGCCGAACCTTTCAGGCTTCCATGCTTTCAGCTAGGATCAGTTCATATATACTATATATAGGAATGTTCCTCAAGGAAGTTACAGGAGACTTGGAGCTTATGAGCCCATTTCTCCCAGATGACAAGAGAAGACTTGCTTGCTCTAGTTAAGCATGCTCAAGATGTCTCCAAGTTTGTAAATCGTGCAGCCTTCGACTGCTTTGAATGCATCAGCAGAACTTCTGCTATTGCTGTTGGCGCACGACAGATTGCCTGGCTTCAGGCATCAGACTTGGAGACTTGGGTACAGGACAAGTTAGGCAACATTCCTTGCATGGGAGAGAATCTCTTCGGCAAGAACTGGCAGGAAAAGGCTAACGAGTTAGATGCTGACAACACTACTCTAGATAGTCGAAATCTACAGCCACCCTCTTTTAGCAAAAAAAATTTTATCCTTCCTATACCCAGCAGAGTCAAACTCAGGGTCAGGTTGCCCAAAAGGGACAAATTAGACAGCAGAAGAAGCCAAAAGGCCCAAGAGCCCAACCAGCTCTGCAGGTTCAGCCCCTTCAAGGGCTTTGACTCCTTCCTAGAGAGCTTAGCCTTCCTGCCTCTGAGGGGTCCCCAACCCCCCAATATCCCAGGCAGGTTATGCCACTTTGCCAACAGATGGAATCAAATAACAGTAGAAGATTGGACTTTGTCCATTATAGGAGAAGGGTACAAGCTTCATTTTCACAGCATGCCCCCTCCTACAATTCTAAAGCAATTCAATTCTCAAACCTCCACGGAAAATCTGCTAGATCACGAGGTCTCAACACTTCTTGCCCAAGGGGCAATAGAGGAGATACCCATTCTTCAACGGGGTGCAGGGTTCTACTCCCCCTATTTTCTTATTCCAAAGAAAACAGAAGGACACAGACTCATTCTAGACCTCGGAGAATTGAACAAATACCTGTTTCGAGAGAAGTTCAAAATGATTTCTCTAGGAACTCTTCTGCTATACCTTCAAAGCCAGGATTGGCTTTGCTCTCTAGACTTAAGGGATGCATACACTCACATTCTGATCCATCCAGATCACAGGAAATTCTTAAGATTCCTTTTGAGGGGAAAACATTTCCAGTACAGGGTTCTTCCCTTTGGTCTGGCTTCAGCACCAAGGGTATTCACGAAATGTATGGCAGTAGTAGCGGCATTTCTGCAAACCCTGGGGATATTCGTCTTCCCTTACTTAGACGACTGGCTCATTCGAGCCCCTACAGTTGCAGAGGCCAGCACTGCACTGTCTCGCACAATGCGAATCCTCCAATACTTGGGTTTGGTAATAAACTTCCCAAAATCCCAACTTGTTCCTTCCCAATGCCTAGAATTCATAGGGGCCTGTCTAGATACCAGACAGGCAAAGGCTTTCCTTCCACAGGCCCGGTGTCTTCGCATAATGCAACTAGCTTCTCAAGCAGCAGTGAAATCCTCCCTAACTGCTTGAGAGCTACTACAGTTGCTGGGACATATGGCATGCACAGTTCATGTAGTCCCATGTGCTCGCCTCCACATGCGAGCAGCTCAGTGGACCCTATCCACACAGTGGACACAGGCCACAGATCATTTATCAGACAAAATTATAAACTCTCAACGATTAATTTTGTCCCTCCAATGGTGGCAATCACTAGAAAATCTGACAGTGGGATCTCCTTTTCATCAACCCCCTTTTCAGGCCACCCTAACAATCATCACAGGTGGGGTGGGGAGCACACCTGGATCATCTCTCTACCCAGGGAACCTGGACTCCATAGGAGGCTGGTCTACACATAAACCTCCTGGAATTAAGAGCAATCTATTTAGCTCTTCGAGTAGTCCACGCCCAGCTCAGCTACAAGACAGTCCTAGTCCAGATGGACAATCAAGTAGCTATGTTCTGTGTGAACAAGCAGGGCGGGACATGCTCTGTCGTTATGCAATGAAGCTTTACGACTGTGGGCCCTCGCCAGAGAGTATCAAATTCACCTTCTAGTGGTACATCTTCCAGGCATTCAAAACCTTTGGGCAGACAAACTCAGTCGAGTACTGCTGCCTCACGAGTGGTTCCTCCACCTAGACCAGGTGGCAAAGATATTTCATCTCTGGGACACTCCAGACATAGACCTCTTTGCAAGTCCACTGAATGCCAAACTTCCCTGTTTCTGTTCCAGGATTCCGGCTCACAATTTATTTTATTTTATTTATATATTACATTCTCTTATATACCGCGCTATTCTGCATCAGTGCGGTTTACATTGAACAAACTGAAATTACATTGAACAGGGCATTATAACTTGGAGATAACTATTTTACAGGGAACATGGGCTATGGAGGGTTAAGTAGCTTGCCCAAGACCACAAGGAGCACCTGTGGGACTAGCAACCCCAGTCCTTCCAGCCCAAGGTTGCTGTCCTCTAGTGAGATTTGAACCCCTGACCTTCCGGCCTGAAGTACCTTGCCCCAACCACTAGGCCACTCCTCCACTCCACAATTGTCAGACAAGGGATGCCTTCCTCCTTCACTGGGGTCAGGACTTCCTTTATGCCTTCCCACCAATGCCCCTCATCCCCAAAGCAATCTTCAAGCTTCAGAGAGACAGGGATCGCATGATTCTCGTAGTGCCACGATGGCCATGCCAAGCGTAGTATCCCCTGCTTCTACATCTCTCTCAAGCTGCACCTCTGGAGTTAGGCTATGCTCCAGATCTCCTCTCCCAAGAGAACGGGATTCTATGGCACCCGAATCCCCAGTCCCTGCATCTCACGGCCTGGTTGCTGAAGGCTTAGACCTCCAGGATTTCAACCTGTCCTAACAGGTAAAGGATATCCTTCAGGCTTCTAGGAAACTTTCCACAAGAAGATCTTATGCCTTCAAGTGGAAACGTTTTACTATATGGTGCTCCAAGAAGGGATTAAACCCCCTTGTCATACCCTTAGAATCGATACTAGAGTATCTCCTTCACTTAACGAATTCTGGTCTAAAGACCAATTCGGTAAGCGTCCATCTTAGTGCAATTGCAGCTTCTTATAAGCCTCTGAATGGACAACCAATTTTCTCTCATCCACTCATATCCAGATTTATAAGAGGTCTTCTATTAACCAAACCTCCCATTAAGCCACCACCGGTGGCATGGGATCTAAATCTAGTTCTTGGGCAGCTCATGAAGCCGCCTTTTGAGCATTTAGCCACTACAACTCTTAGGTTTTTGACCTGGAAAGTCATCTTCCTAGTTGCAATCACCTCTGCACGTTGCATTAGTGAACTGCAAGCTTTAGTGGCTGATCCTCCTTATACTAGGTTTCATCATGATAAGGTTATTCCTAGAACTCATCCACACTTTACGCCAAAGGTGGTTTCGCCTTTTCATTTAAATCAATCAATTTATCTTCCTGTATTTTTTCCGAGGCCTCACGCCTCTAATGCAGAAAGAAACCTTCATACTTTGGATTGTAAAAGAGTCTTAGCCTTTTACCTTCAAAGAACACAGCAACATAGAGTCCTCGCAACTTTTTATAGCTTTTGACCCTAGTCATTTGGGACTTCCAGTCTCCAAGAGAACTCTGTCCAAATGGATTGCACAATATCCTTTGCTTATGAGAGTGTCTTCCTCTTCAAGGCCATGTCACTGCTCATAATGTGAGAGCCATGGCAGGCTCTATAGCTAACTTTCACTCTGTCTCTATTGATGACATTTGTCGAGCAGCCACCTGGGCTTTGGTACACACCTTTACAGCCCACTACTGCCTAGATAAAGCCACCCATCAGGATGCTGCCTTTGTCCAAGCTGTTCTTCAAAATCTCTTCCAGACCTAATTCAACTCCTACCCACCAACCCTGGTGGGATGCCAGAGATCCATGGGAGGAAGCATGGCCCACCTTATTAGAAATGGCAGCTTGCTTGGGCTATCTCCCTGGCATCTTCAGCTAGGGAGTCCCCATATGTGAAGACTACATTCCTGCTTGTTCCTGGAGATAGCGTAGTTACTCACCTGTAACAGGTGATCTCCAGGAACAGCAGAAATTTAGTCTTTACAACCCACCCACCTCCCCTAGGAGTTGTCTCTCTATCTCTGTCTCTTTCCTCTCTCCCTCTATCCTTTCACTCAGCTACAAACTTAACTGAAGAGGGACAGTTGGAGAGGCGGGAAGGCAGCGTGCATGTGCTGAGGGATGCTCCCAAAAGCGTTCCTATTGGACGCTGGGGAGTGTTCCCGTGCAGGCTCCGTCGGTACCGACGATACCCATATGTGAAGACTAAATTCCTGCTGTTCCCGGAGATCACATGTTACAGGTGAGTAACTACGCTTTACAGGTGAGTAACTATGCTTTCCTTGAATTATGCTAGACCAGTCCAGGACCCACCCTGGAAGACTATTCCTACAGGTTTGAGAGTCCTGTTGGTGCTTGATTGCATGGTCCAGGGCACATTGCATTGCATTGATCTGATTGTGGTTGAATAATTAAGTTTGTAGTTTGAGTTCTGAGTTTTTTAGTCTTTCTTCCTGCTTGGAAAATGCTATACTGGCTTTTTTTCCGTGCTGCATTAGAGGATATACCAATCGATTATTAGTAAAGGTTTCTTTGGTCTACCTCCACCTGCTGGTTGGGGAGCATAACTCACTCGTCTGGACTAGTCTTGCAGGATTCAAAGAAAGAAAAGTATTAAGTATGTATAATTTCTCTGCGCTGCTACTGAAAAGAAATACGTGGGTGCTAGTTCTCTTTTCTGTTTTATGATAGCTATGATGATGATGTGTTGCATTTGTTAGAATATCAGAGAGAAAGAGTCTGAATCTTGGCAGACTGGATAAGTCTATTGGTCTTTCTCTGCAGTCTTTTACGAAAATACCTTTAGTACATTCCTATTGAAAATTTTATGGGCCTATTTGTTAAAAATTATTCCCATAAATCTGAAATGTGGCATAAGTTTTCATAAAATTGATTTACATTTATCGTTGGGGATTTTTTTATTTTTATTTTCGAGGGGGCACACAATGGTACTGAATACTGGCACCTTTCCCTTTGACTAATAAAACTGACCCATGGTCCTCATGTATTAATGAAAGAGCCCTGCGTTTGAGTACCGGCATCTTTTTTGCTAGTCATAAAACAATGGTCTTTGTAAGTAATATTCTTCTGGTAGTGTTCCATTTTTTTATTGTAGAGTTTTGCCTTGCAAGCTTCAGAGTGCAATTTTCTTGCTGGGGCCAAGAATGAGTTATGGTCTTTTGCAGTGTCTACAGTAGTTCAGTTGTGTAACAGATGGGAAAGCCTTATTGCTTGTTTTATTACATAAAGATCTTTGTCTATGCTGAAAAAGGAGACTACTTGAGATCAAAGGTAAAAGTTCAATCTTGTATGTTAACAAATACATCTTAAATTTTCCCATACCTTGTGGCAAGAAATAACTTATTCTATGTTTGTACACTATAGAGCAGGGGTTCTCAACCCAGTCTTCTGGACACAGTTGGCCAGGTTTTGAGGATAACCACAATAAATATGCATATGAGAGATTTACATACAAAGGAGGCAGTGCATGCAAATCTCGTTCATGCATATTCATTATGGTTACCTTGTTTAGGTGTGTCCAGAAGATTGGTTTGAGATTCCGTGCTATAAAATGTTGGGACCAGTTAAGATTCTCTCAATTGCTTCTTTCATCATCAGAAAGTAATTGGAGCATGAAGTGTGTAGAGTGCAAGGTAATGAAAATAGAATTAAGGTAAATTTTTGGAAAAAATATCAAAGCAAAAAAAAAGAGGAGTCCAACAATCCATTATGGAGGTGATTTTGTAAACGTAGGTTGAGCATCTAAGTCAGGTCATGCAAAGGTAGGACAATATTTTATAAAAGGCTCAACGAGTTTATAAAGTTTTTTTTTTTATAAAACTTCCTCCTACGTGAGAATCTATATTCACATAATGATTTGATAGGAATTGGAGACAGGGATGGCTTGAAGATTTGGCTGCCGTAGGCAAGACCAGGCAACAGATCTCCGATAATAGGGGAGGGTGGTGTCAGAAGTGATTTGACAACCAGAAGATGAGCAGAGGAAGGCCAGGGTGCTAGAGTGGTGCTCCATATGCACATTGCCCTGACAAAAGAATGGGACAGGCTCCTCTTTGTCTGGAGTATTTAGCATCTTCAACATTTGGCACTCTTGGCAGTTGCTTGTGTTGCCTATGCCTGAATCCAGCTCTGAGTAGGGAAAATTAATGGAGACTGTACTGAAAAAAGGCTTATGAAGTACCTAGGCAATAGGAGTCCAGTCAGGATTAGCTTACTAGAGTGAGATTGTGTCAGACAAATCTAATCAAATTTGTAATTGAATAATTACCTGATCAATGACATACACTGGAGTCGGGAGTGGTGCCAAAGGACTGGAGAGAGGCTCATGTGGTGCCTTTACACAAAAGCGGAAGTAAGGATGTGGTTGAAAACTACAGGCCGGTTAGTTTAACTTCGGTGGTGAGTAAATTATTGGAAACGCTGCTGAAAGAGAAAATAGTGAGGTTTCTGGAGTCCAACAGATTACAGGATCCGAGGCAGAATGGATTCACCAGAGGCAGGTCTTGTCAGACAAATCTGATTTCTTTGACTGGGTGACCAGGGAGTTGGACCGAGGGAGCGCCCTAGTTGTGGTATATTTAGATTTCAGTAAAGCCTTTGACACCGTTCCTCACAGGCAACTTATAAACAAACTGAGCACCCTAGAGATGGACACGAAAGTTACTGCTTGGGTTAGAAATTGGTTGAGTGGGAGGCGAAAAAGAGTACAGGTAAATGGAGGTCACTCTGAGGAGAAGTTACCAGTGGTGTGCCTCAGGTATCTGTCCTTGGTCCAATTTCTTTTTAACATCTTTGTTAGTGATATAGTGGAAGGGCTGTTAGGTAAGGTTTGCCTCTTTGCAGATGATACCAAAATCTTCAATAGAATAGACACCCAGGAAGGTGTAGATAAGATGAGAAGGGATCTAACTAAGCTTGAATGGTCTAAAATTTGGCAGCTCGGATTTAATGTTAAAAAAAAATGCAAGGTTATGCATTTGGGCTGCAGCAATCCAAGGGAGCAGTATAGTATAGTGGGTGAAGTACTTTTGTCCACTAAAGAGTGGGACCTTGGTGTGGTTGTGTCTGATGATCTTAAAGTAGCTAAACAGGTAGAAAAGGCGACAGCAAAAGCTAGAAGGATGCTTGGGTGCATACGGAGAGGAATGGCTAGCAGAGAAAAGGAGGTGATAGTGCCTCTGTATAAATCTTTGGTGTGACCTCATTTGGAGTATTGTGTGCAATTCTGGAGACTGCACCATCCAAAGGATATAAACAGGAAGGAGTCAGTACAGAGGGTGGCTACTAAAATGGTTAGTGGCCTTCATTATAAAGCATATGAGGACAGACTTAAGGGTCTTAATATGTACACCTTAGAGAAAAGGCGGGATAGAGGTGATATGATTGAGACGTTTAAATTCCTCCGTGGCATAAATGTGCAGGGGGAGAGCCTTTCAATTGAAAGCAAGTTCTGCTACGAGGGGACAATGGATGAGGGTGAAGGGAGATAGATTCAGGAGTGATATGCAGAAATCTTTCTTTACGGAAAGTGGTGGATCTATGGAATAGTCTCCCAGTGGAGGTGGTAGAGATGAGGACGGTATCTGAATTCAAAAAAGCATGGGGCAAACACAGAGGATCTCTAAAGGAAAAAAGGGGACTGTTGTAGTTGTTGATATGGAAGAACAGACTAGATAGGCATACGGTCTCTTTCTGTCGTCATTTTTCTGTTTCCTTAAATTTTAAAATAGTATTTTTGTAACATAGACCCAAATAAAATGAGCAGCCTGAGGGTAGAGTAGTGATTGCAAGTTGCTGTTAAAGCAATTTTTAATGAGCATTTGTTTCTTATAGTATGTTTATTTCTTCTCACTAGTTCATGCTGGTTTCTTGTACCTTCTACTCCTAAGTATTATAGAGACCCTTCCTTCTCGTATTCATTTATATTACAAGTTTTCTTAATTTTCCTTTAAGGAAAGTCACCTTAGTGTATTTTTCCAAACCATATGTCAGCCTGATGCCATCTGAGAAGCTCTTTGCTGCTAGGAGTAATTTCCAAAAGTTTCTAATCTACAGATAACGTTTATGGTTCATTAGTGCCTATAGGACTAAGGCTCTGTGCCATGGTTCCTACGAAATCCATACTGACAAGGATCAAAAGTATTAGTCATCTCAAGGTGATCTCCAGGAACAAGCAGGAATGAGTCTTCACATATGGGTACGTCGGTACCGACGGAGTCTGCGCGGGAACGCTTCCCATTCAATCAAGAGCTTTTGGAAGCATCCCAGCACGCCTGCGTGCTGCCTTCCCGCCTTTCCCAACTGCCTCTCCTCAGTTTTTGTTTTTCCGCGGAGCCAGCAGGACGTCCTCCTGTCACTGCAGAAAATTCTTGTTCTTATTTCTTAGTTTTCTTGTGGTCGCGGCTGTCTTCCCGACGCCACCGGTACTGCCGGTGTTTTCTTTTCTTTTCTTGTAAAATCTTCCTTTTCCACGGGATATTTTTTCTTCTTTTTCCTTCATGGAACCGCCAGACACTTTCTCCAAGAAATGTTCAGACTGTGGGTACAACTTTATTTTTAGACCCTCGAAGTCGGTGTCTAACCTGCTTGGGTCCTGACAACAGTTTGAGAAGACATCTTCAACATCGAGGTTCCCTCGATACACGGTTGCCCTCCAACTTCGGGGCACCGTCCCCTTCTTCTTCCACACAGGATC
This sequence comes from Ichthyophis bannanicus, assembly GCA_033557465.1. Classification (NCBI taxonomy): domain Eukaryota; kingdom Metazoa; phylum Chordata; class Amphibia; order Gymnophiona; family Ichthyophiidae; genus Ichthyophis; species Ichthyophis bannanicus. Next base: position 1,557,885,576 of record CM066031.1, on the reverse strand, counting down.
AGGTAACCCACAAACAGTCTGTTAAGACTAGCCTGTCCTCGAGTGGTAGGTCTCATGCACAGCATGTAGACGGCTCCGGCCTTGCCCTCGACGGCCCACTGGCTTCAAAACCCCAGCGGGAGTCTTCAGTCTCCAAAGCGTATAAGGGGTTTCAGGTTGTTCCTGGGGTTCACGCCCCACAGAACATACCTAAGCCGTGTACGGTGGTGGCATCCGCTTCGAGCAGTACCGATACCCCTGCATCGGCACTGGTGTTGGATGAAACACTCCTCACCAGGGATCGTCATCTGGCGTCCTCGGTGCCTTCGGGACCTGTGGATACTCCCCAGATTGACTTTCCATTATCGGTACCAACACCGATACTACCACCGACGTCGGTACCCTCCAGATGTGCATCAACAGCCTCGCTTCCTTCGATGCTGAGTCTGGAATCGATCTCCAGTCTGGAAAACTGGGTACCGACTCGCCTTGGTACCGTCTCGCAGCGGTACCGAAGGCTCGGTTCCAATGACTCGGATCCGCAACTCTCGGTTCCCCCGAGGCTGATTGAGTTGCCACTGGTTGACCTTCATTCACCGGTATCAGACACAGTACCGAAGTTGGTACCGATGTCCTCGGTCGGTGCCTTCCATGCTTCGCTTATCAGGCTCTCTGCCCTTGATGCCGAATTTGGAATCGATTTCTAGTCTAGAAGACTGGGTACCAATAGGTTTTGGTACCGACACCGATCGATACCGGTGGCTCGGTACCGAGGATAGTAGCCGGAGGTTTTCGGATACCTCGGTACCGATTGAACTGTCACCGATGACTGCTCCGATGTCTTTGTCGGGCTCGACTCCGACATCGGTACCGATATTGGCATCGGTACCGGTATCCACAGTAGCATCGTGGCCAACTCCTGCCATGCTTTTTTCAACAGGATCGCTCCATTCTATACCAAGCTTGGAGTCTATACCTGGCATGGACAATGTGGTAAGGACCGTTGCTGCTCCTGACAGCCAGTACCAGCAACCATCCTTTAAGCATTCCACACTGCACTCTGCAGGATCTTCTATTCCTATATATTTGGATAACTCTGTGGGTGCTCAGGCTAGTTCTTTCGATCTAACCTGTCCAAGGGAGATTCCTGTTTGGGATCCCTCTTTTCAGAGTTTCCTCCTGGATATAGCAAGATCCCTTGCCATTCCTATTCCAGGACATGATCCTGCACAGGGCTCTGTTTCCACCAAAGCAAAGGACAACATAATGCTTCCTTTGCATCATTCCTTGCAGGATCTCCTTCTAGGAATGTGGGAAACACCTTTAAGGATACCCCACCTCCCAGGGCAACTGATCTCTTATATCAGGTGCCCCCCTCTCCAGGGTTTCAAAAGACTCAACTTCCTCATCATTCCATAGTAGTGGAATCAGCAATGAGGCGGGTAAAGAGTAAGAAAAAGCACTCTTCTTATCCGCCAGGTCGTGAGTCTAAGACACTAGATGCCTTTGGACGTCAAACCTTCCAGACATCTATGCTTTCTGCAAGAATTCTCTCATATATTTTCCATATGAGTCTTTCTCTTGAGGAGGTCACAAAGCAATTGCATCTTTTCACTCCTTTCCTTCCAGATTCCAGGAGTTCAGACTATTCCTCACTGCTTAAGCATATCCAGAATATCTCTTGGTTTCTTTCTCATGCTTCCCTAGACTCTTTTGAGTCTGTTAGGACTTCTGCTATAGCTATAGGGGCACGACGTAGAGCCTGGCTCCAAGCTTCAGACTTGGACAAATGGGCACAACAACGGCTGGGACATACTCCTTGCACTGGAGAAAATCTTTTCAACAAGGAGTCTTTACGTCAGTTTACTCAGTTGTCCACTGATTTACCTGTTCCTAAGGGTTGTTCTACACCTTCTTCTGTCCCAGTAGGTAGGAAATGTCCTACCAAACTTTCTTCCCACAGGAGAAGGTTTTATTCATCACTTGCCCATCATACAGAGGTTCCCCAACAGGGGAGGCATCGTCCTGGTATGAAGAATCCAACCTCTCACCAGGCTCAGTAAACCCAGCAGCTGCAGGGTTTCTGATCAATCATCAGATGCTTGTGACTCTTGGGGTTAGAATCTACAGTTGTTTCTTCTCAATAGAGGCAATCCACCACTTCATTCTAACCCCTACACATGGATCTCTTTCCAAAAGACATCCATTTTTTCTATATTTCTATGAGCTGTCAGGATGTTCATGCCTATAGGTCACAGGTTTCTCCTCTTTTTCCTGCTAGGGAAAGAGGTCTCACCACTATCAAATGATAGTTCCTGTGCCAGCATGTATTTTTTTCCTTTCTATGGACTTACTACTTGGTAACTCTTCTTCAGCTCCATTCTCTTCACCCTCTTACCAAGTTTTTCCTCTGTAAGAGCGGATTTACTTTGCTGGGAGACTTTCTTCAGTCTCTCTAGTTTTTGTCACTTTCCAGTGCGGCGTTTTCCTCTCTGAGTTACCTCCCCTGTTTCAATCTTACTTTGAGGCAGCTTATCAGACATGTCCAGAGTTTTCTACTCCTGTTCTGTCTGTTCTTTCTGTTTTTGAACAGTAAGATTCTTTCTGCTGTCTTGCTAGCAGCTGCCTATGCAGGAGCCTTAATGTATGGTCCACTGGTTCTTGTCCACAAACAACCAGATTAGTCCTCCACTAACATTCTGTCTAGTCTTAGTAGTGGCTCCAAGTCAGTGCTTTCATCTATCTTGGAGATTATCCCACTACAAGCTTTCTAGATTGGTCTTCTATTTCTGCCATCTCCATTCCCCTGGGTTTGGCAGCATAGTTGGCAGAGATACTGGCTCTCTAGCAGCCAGTTCTATCTCCTCATTCTCCTACATCATGCTCTCTGCAATTCTACAGAAAAGCTTTCCACTATGGGCCCTTGCTAGAGAGCATGGGTTTTTTTTCTCCAACAGCTATCCTAGATGGTTGGAAAAGGCTTTTCGGTCATGTCTCCCATGACTAGAAGGTTCTCCCTTCTTTTACTATCTCCTTTTGATATAAAGGACATAGGCCTTCTCTTACGTAAAGGCTTAAGGAGTTGCAAATTCCCTGCTTTGGTCCATAGCATTCCCAATCGGGGATATGCTCTTTCTCCTTGCAGCTCGTCCTCATGGTAAGAACGCATGATACTTTTTGCCCTTAAGCAGGTCAACATGGTATCTCATCTCTGTGTCTTCTGTCTACTTACCATGCTAGAGTCCTGGAAGACTCGGTACTTGCTGGCTGCAGATTGATATTATCCTCTGTTTTCATGTAACCATCCTGGTTATTTCACTAGCTAGCATCCTTGCAGATCATAACCAGGGGGAATAGATTCTCTATATATCTTCTCAAGTAGGTTCCACCTCCTTGTTGTTAGATGAATCTTTCCTCTCCACATATCCTATGTGAATACCATGCTGTAGGCATATCTCTGTCTAATTGCAGACACCCATATTTAGGCCTACATATTCATATTTATCTTTTGTGTGTATTTTATGCCCCTCCATATCTCACTATAGATATATTCTTATATGTCTATCTATATATCTATATGTATATCTATATCTATCTATTGTGATGAGGTGAGTGCAGCCCAGCTAGGGAAAACTAAAAAAAAGAAGGATTTTTTTTCATTGTGGGGGATGGGAGCACAAAATCCTAGGCTCCATACTAGAAGCACTGAAAGAAACCTAGAGGGCAGAGCCAAAGGTAAGCCAATCACAGACCACAGGACAACCCTGCAGAGGAGTAGGAGGTCCAAGTGGGAGGAGCTAGGAAGGGAGTTGCCCAGCTCAACAGTTAACAGGGGAAGAACAAACAAAAGAGAGAGGCACAGTTTGAGTTGGGAGGAGAAAGGAGCTGTGAGCAGAAGGTCCAGGAGGAGTGCAGGAGCAAGCACCAGTGGCAGCTGCAGTTCAAGGCCTAGCCCAGGTTCAAGTCCAATTCCCAGAAGGCACAGACAGGAGAGATCTGGGGCCAAGCTGTGGAAAACCCTTGCAGCCAAGGAGAGCAGCAAATGGAGGAACCATTACAAAGGCAGCCAAGAAAGGTACGCAAGGAATGAGCAGTGCCACCAGAATAGTTCTTGCTCTGACTCAGAGGAGACTTTCAGACACCTGAAGCCTCAGCACAGCAAGAAGTATCTCAGGAGGGAGGTTAAGCAGGAGAGACACACAGGAGACCGGCTTGGAGGAGCCAAGGCCAGGCAGTGTGAGAGACTGTTTAACATTGCGAAGACTCTGAAGGAAAAGACACCAGAGCACTTCCAGAGAGCGCCCAGTTGTAGTTCAATTGAGAGCATGGAGGTAGGCCCTGAAGAAAGTGTTATTGAGTCAGAAGCCTCTGAGATGGAATGTGAGCTGTGCATTAAAATACAATAGTAATGTGTGTTAGAAAACAGTGAAATATCAAAGGAAGCTGTTGCAAGTTAAAGGCAGTTTTCAAGAGTTGAAAGAGAAAAGTAACCCTGAAGACAAGAGGTTAGGAATCTCTTAAGAAGTAGAAACTGCAGAACTTCAGTAAAGGCCCAAACAGCTAGAACTGTTTGTATGGGCGTGGCAACAGCAGGTTGGAAGCTGTGAAGAGTTTTTACAAATGCTTTTGTTTTGTAAGTGTCAAGCAAGTGCAGTGAAGAATAGAAACTGCTGTGAGTTTTGTTTGGACATTTTTGATTTGGAGAAATTATCCTGTATTTCTTTTGTCTGGAAAAAGTGCTTAAAGAATTTTTATGTTCATCACTTGCCAACTTTGGAAACCGAATAAAAATTTCCTGTGCGCTTTAAATAACCACTTGGTTTTTCTTATTGACACAACTACAACCCTCGAAGGGATACAGATGGCCAGCCATCCCTACTAGGCAACCGCCTGGTAGGGGCGCGAGCGTCACACTATCTATCTATCTATCTATCTATCTATATGTATGTATATATGTATATATATTGTGTGTATGTGTATATATGTGTGTGTATGTATCTGTCGAGATATTTCATTATAGATAGATATGTCTCCACATACTTATCTGACAGAGGGGCTTTACCCATACCTATGCTATCCAGCAGGTTTGGGGTTCTACGCACACAACCACTCCTGTGGTAGTCGTCAATTTTTATACCATAACCTAAGGGTTTAGGTACCTCTGAAGTTCTCCGTGCCCAATATCTCTCCTAGCTTACCCCAGTTAGGAGAGACATTGTGGATCTTCAGTTAATCACAGGCTTTAACGCCTCAGGCATTTGTCCTCTCTTTTTGGGATACAAGGGGTTCCCATGCCCTTTCTCCCCACAAGGACTGTGCCTCTTTGTCCAAATCGGTTAGCCTTTCTCTTTTTGCTCCTAAGAGTGAGCCACTCCGCCGCCAAAAGAGGTTTTTGTCATACAGCCTTCCGCTGAAGGCCCACCGTTTTTGTACTACCCCAGTTTTTCCTACTGAGGTTACCTGTTACCTTTCAGAATTCTGACCTCCACTGTTTTCCTACAGGGTTATTACCTCCACTTTACAGTGAGGTCCTCTTCACGGTTCCTCTACTGGGTTCCCCAGTAGATCCATGAACCTCCATACTTCTGTGAAATCCTGTCAGGGGAGGTCCATATTGCAATATCTTTTGCAATATCATTGATGACAATCATCATCCACACATGGACTCCTTCTCTGCAGTCCTGTGCTAGTTTGGCTGTTCCACAGCATCTTTCTTTCTTCAACTCCTACCCTCCATCCTCAGGATGCCTGGTGTTCTGGGAGATAGCATGTTCCAACCTATGACATGCTGGGACTCCAGGCATCTCAGCTTGGGAGTCCCCATATGTGAAGACTCATTCCTGCTTGTTCCTGGAGATAGCACAGTTACTTACCTGTAACAGGTGATCTCTGGGAACAGCAGGAATAAGTCTTCACAACCCACCCACCTCCCCAGGAGTTGTCTCTCTATCTTTCCTTTCCTCTCTCTCTCTCTTCGTCTCAGCTTTAAAACTTAACTGAGGAGAGGCAGTTGGGAAAGGCGGGAAGGCAGCACGCAGGCGTGCTGGGATGCTTCCAAAAGCTCTTGATTGGAAGCTGGGAAGCGTTCCCGCGCAGACTCCGTCGGTACCGACGTACCCATATGTGAAGACTTATTCCTGCTGTTCCCAGAGATCACCTGTTACAGGTAAGTAACAGGTGAAACTGAACCAATACTGCAAATTTGATATGGGCAGGAATTGACCCAATATGGAAAACTTTCATATGGGCCTATCATTTCTGAAATTAGTCAATTGCTTGGTTCCATCCTTGATAACCTAAAAACATTTCAGTCAGGAAACAAATCTTCAGAAAAAGAGCTCATAGTTTGATGTACATTTGATATCTTAATAATTGTGAAGCACGGATCCAAAGAACAGCTTGAATTATGCAGAGTCTTTATAATTTCCAGAACCTGAGACACTGATATGGAAGAAATATTTCACAACACTGAAGAAGGAAAGAATCAAGCAGTTAGATTCAGGGTATATGCAATGTGTGCCAGAGTCAGTGTTGACTCCTGGCAACCCAGCAGCTCCTGGAATTTCTTGGTAATGTGGCCAGAAGTAGATTACCAGGCCTTTCTTCCGAGGCAATGGAATGTTAAGTGACATGCCCAAGGCCACAAGCAGTGCTAGTGGGAATCAAACCCTGGTCTTTTGGTTACTAAAGCCAGTGCTCTAACCACTAGAGAACTTAATCTATTACTTCATGAATCAAAGACAGATTTAGCTTAACTAGGCCAAGTGAGTAGGAAGTTGCATCCCACGGACAGATTGCCTTCCCTTTATAGCTATTCATTATTGCTTTAGCTGTATCATCTTTAAGAAATGGTGTTAAATGGTCCCAAGTCCTATAAATCTCCCTTGTGTTAATCAATTATCGTCGCATGGAAGTGCTCAAGATGCTTTCATTATTTGAATTTGCTCATTACCTGATTAAACTGGAGAGATGGCAACCTATGCCCTACTTCAGCTCTGTATCCATGGGAAAAAAATTCTGCCTACGTTTAGACTTTGGGTAGAATGCTGAAGTATGTATTTGTGTAAAACAGTTTTATATCCTACCCTTCCATAATATTTCTGGGTGGGTTACAAGCATCAGACATTAATTTCTCTTAAATACCCCCCCCCCCCCAAATTTGATTAAACAAAGGCTTTCACACCTTTTATGGTATTTTAAAGTTTGATTTTAATAGCAAGGAGCCAAGCAGGTCTTTCCATTGAATTGGACAGGCTATAGTAACAGCTTGCTTTTTAGTCCTAGACTTAGGAAAAACCTTGAGTGAAAGAATAGTTAGTAAACTCTGCTCTGATTAATGCAAAGAATGATTTGTAACATAAGAACAGGTGCTAGTTTGCAAATATGCCAGAGCACTACAATGCTGAGCCTTAAATAAAAAGATCAAGGTCTTAAACTTGATACAAGCAACAATAAGGGAGCCAGTGTAAAGATTGTAACCATGGAGAAATATGTCCAGTCTTGAACAACCAGCCACCAACTAGGCAACAGTATTCTGCACTGAATGAATTGCTTTTTTCCTTTGATAAGTGGAAGCTTTAGTGTAGCTCTGAGTTGTGGGAAAGCTGTTCCATCCCAGCACCATCAGATGGTGTCACCCATTTGTTTGCATAATTCAATCCCCTTGTCCACAGAAATAAGCTATTTGCAGCCTTTCTCATGCATAGTGGTCCCCTCGGCCCCTTCAGTCTTGTTTCTTCTGCTCAAACACACATGTAACAAAGCTCTTCCTATTAACCATTTTTGTACTTTTAGCTTACAACAAAATTTTTCACCATGTAATTTTTTTTGTTTTCCTTTCCTTCTCTGGTTTCCTAGCTATGGAAACGCAGAACTTTTACTCTGTAGTCATGCCTCTCAGTCCTTCAGAAAAGAAAATATTAACTCTTTTCATCTGGGTTTTCAGCTGTCTCTTCCAGTATGCTTGACAATCTCCATCTAATAGCTTTTAACACTGGCTATTCTTGGGTTTCCCTGACTGCTTCTGTGCTGCTTTATAAAGCAGTTTTAAATTTAAAAAAAAAAAAAAAAAAAAAAAAAGTCAAGCCTTATTTCTTTGGCAGCAGGGTTTTTCCTTTCAGGTACTGGGATTCCCTTCTCGGGTATTCCTTTTCATTGAGGCCTGCGCTTTTTTTTTTTTTTTTTTCCTGGTGGTGCTGTTTTTACATGGCCTGGACCATTGATTTCAGCAGTACTTTTCTGCAGTCTTTGCTTTGCAGCATGGAGCCCTGCAATCATGCCAGATGCCCAGCCTTGTGCTGCTTGGGGTTCTCATCTTATCAGCTCCCTGGTAGGCTCCTTTTTTCTCCCTGTTCCATGGGGATGACCAGAGTCCAGATTTTTCAGCATTATCGGAACCTCTCATGGGGGGGGCTGGGGCCCTATGTTGCTTCTGAGGCCTCCATGCCTTTCCTACCCATGAGGCAGTCAGCTGTCTTGGAGGAGCAAGCAATTTGATCATAGGGATAAGAAGGCATCAGGCTTGGATCGGCAACCCCCCTCGGGCCCTTTGGGGCCCCAGGGCTTCCTCTCTGCTAGTTTTGAGCAGCAGCTACTGAAACTGATTAGGGGCTGTTTCCAGTCCTTTTTTGCTGCTTGGCAACCCCTTCGCAGGGTCCAATCTAGGCATCCCTTATAGGGGACCCTGGGCCCTTGAGTGGTTCTGCCATGGCTGGTAACTGGGTTAAGTGCCTCTGCTGCATTTCTTCACCTGGTCATTCCTCCAGGAGCCCCACTGTGGGGGTTGATTGGGGCACTGAAGGGAGGACACTTTTCCTGCCTTATGGAAGGCAAAGATCCATCAGTGATTTGTCTTTTCAACAGAGGACCTTTCTGTGCAGATTCAGGGAGCTATAGTGGAGGGTATTGGGTGTCTGTGTGGCTTCTTTACTTTGCCTGTGCCTATGAAACAGCTCCTGGTCTCAGTGGGAGAATCCAGAACTGGGTCTTAAGGACCCTAAGATCCTCTTTTGATTGTATCCCCTGTCCCATGGCATGGTGAATCAGCTTTTCTGGTTCCCATGGAAGAATACACTCATAATGGCAGTGACCAGCACATGACCAGTGGAAAGAGGTGCTGCACTTAAGGAGGGTCTCCATTTTGCTGTTGTGATTCCCTAAGAATGCCTTTGTATCTTTGACCTTGGGCTCCCAATTGGCCTTGTGTGCAGGCCTGGTGGCCATAGCACACTTACTATGGGTTCAGCAGCTGCTGGACAAACAAGAGACAGCCAGATTGGAATCTGGGATTGTGTATGTGGCGGATGCCCTCTATGATCTGTTCAGGATCTCTTCCAAGTCCATGGCAGCAGTACATGTAGCTAAGAGGTGGCTCTCACTTTGTAATTGGTCAGTTGATGTGGCCTCTAAGTTGCACCTGAGCAAACTCCCCTTCAAGGGCTAATTGCTGTTTGGGGAAATCTTGAGAGATTAGTAAAGGATCTTGGGGAGATTCATCCTCAGGGGCTCTAGACCTACCTCCCGAAGAGTCTCGCGTGGCGCTTTGAGATGCCCTTGCACTGTAATGAGTTCAGATGGGGCTTTTTCCTTCTATGGATCTCTGCCCAAGAAGGGGCAATCGTTTCAGAGCTCATAGAAATCTCAAGACTCATTGGCAGCCCTTATCAGAGCCAGTAAGACTCCGCCAAGAGATCTGGTGGGTACCTTCCAAGTGGGTATGAGATTTTGGATCAGGGTTACATGCTAGAGTTTGCAGAGCCTCTAAGGGATGCCTTTGTAGTGTCACCCTGTGGCTTCCTGCTCAAGGGAATAGTGGTCAACAACTGCACAGCACCTCCTGAATTTCAAAAGTATTTCACCCATGTCATCTGCAGAGCAAGTTCAGGGTGATATTCAATCTACTTCATGGTGTCCGGGAAGGTAGGTTCCTTCCAGCCTATTCTGGACCTCAGTGTGATCAGTACCAAACTCCAAGTCCACCACTTCTGAAAATTCTGAAATATTAGATTGCGGACCTACTATTAGTAATCTGTGAGCTATTATCAAAATCACCTGTAGATCAGTGAGCCTGACATTGGTACTAGGTAAAATGATAGAAACCATTATAAAGAAGAAAATTACTGAACATGTAGCTAGTCATGATTTAATGAGAGAAAGCCAACATGGATTTAACCAGAGTCTTGTCTCACTAATCTGTTATATATATATATATTTTTTGAAAGTGTAATAAACCAAGTATATAAAGATGAGCCAGTTGATATAGTATATCTGGATTTTCAGAAAGCCTTTGACAGTCCCTCAAGAAAGACTCTTGTCAAAATTAAAAACTCATTGTGGTTTGGGAACCTGTTAAAAGATAGAAAACAGAATGTAGGGCTAAATGGCTAATTTTCACAATGGAGAACATTGAATAGTTGAGTACCCTGGGGCCCGATGCTTTTTAACATATTAATAAATGACCCAGAAATGGGAATAATGAGTGAGGTGATCAAATTTACAGATGACACAAAATTATTCAAAGTTGTTAAAACAAGAGAATTGTGAAAAATTGAAGAGGACCTTGATAAATTGAGTCTGGGTATCCAAATGGCAGATTAAATTTAATGTTGACAGGTGTGAAGTTATGCACTTAGGAAAGAACAACCCAAACTATGGTTACATTTATTTATTATTTATTACAGTTTCTTATATACCGCGCTATTTAGAATCAGCGCGGTTTACATCATAACAAAACGACCATAACGAAAAACTGTCAGGTTTTACATTGAACAGGAGTACAAACATGGATAACTGGGTTAACTATATACATAAGCTATCTACACTGTAGATATAAGTTGAGGGGGCACATGATGCAAGGTTCCACATTAGGAACCACTACCCAAGAAAAGGATCTGGGTATCATCATGGATATGTTGAAACCATCTGCCCAGTGTGCAGCAGTGGCCAAGAAAGCAAATAGAATGCTAGGAATCATAGGGAAAGGAATGGAGACTAAAACCAAGAATGTTATGTCTCCATATTTTTATTTATTTATTTACATTCTCTTATATACCGTGCTATTCTGCATCAGTGCGGTTTACATTGAACAAACTGAAATTACATTGAACAGGGCATTATAACTTGGAGATAACTATTTTACAGGGAACATGTGCTATGGAGGGTTAAGTGGCTTGCCCAAGACCACAAGGAGCACCTGTGGGACTAGAAACCCCAGTCCTTCCGGCCCAAGGTTGTTGTCCTCTAGTGGGATTTGAACCCCCAGCCTGAAGTACCTTGCCCCAACCACTAGGCCACTCCTCCACTCCATATCATTCCATGGTGTGCCCGCACCTTGAATATTGTGTGCAGTTCTGGTTGACATATCTTAAAAAGGATATAACAGAACTAGAAAACATACAGAGAAGAGCCACCAAAATGGTAAAGTGAACAAGTTCCTGGAGGAAAAATCTGTAGCCATTATTAAAGAGAACCAGGGAAATCCACCTCTTAAACCAGGATAATCAACATGGAATCCGTGTACCTTTTTGGGAAACTTACAGGTACTTGTGACCTGGATTGGTGTCTGTTAGAAACAGGATACTGGACATGGTGGTCCCTTGGTATGACCCAGTATGGTATACCTTATGTTTTTATGAGACATCAAATCTGTCATTGCCTCCTTTCAGCAAGGGAAGTTCCTGACCTCCCCAGATATCACTGAGTTTTTTTATGATCTTATCCATGAGCAACACCAGTGGTTCCTCTGCTTTTGCATCCTGAGCTGCCATTTCCAGTTCTTGGCTTTGCCTTTCGGCCTGGCCACAGCTCTTTGTGCCTTCTCAAAGGTCATGTGGTAGCAAAGGCGTTCTGTACAAACAAGGGATCTGGGTGAACTCATACCTGAATGGCTGGCTGATCCCCTAGAGAAGTCCAGAGAGGACACCGACCTGGTAATTCATTAGCTAGAAGAGTCTGAATCCCTCACAGGATTTGTAGTATCTCAGAGCTCAATTCAATGTTCTCCTGGGTCAGGACTTCCTCACGCTGTGGAGAGGTCTCTCAAATGTGGAAATAACTCGAGGAATCCTGTGTGTAGCCTGCTCCTTGGACCAGGGGCTACCTTCAACTCCCAGGGTCTGTGATGTTGATACTGGAGCTGATCCCATGGGCCAAGACATACATGCATCCTCTACAAAGGCATTTGCTGTCTCTGGTACTTCTATTCTCAGCTGTTTGACCAGACCATTCCTCTCCCCATGGAGATCAAGGATTATCTAGCTTGGTGGTCTCACTTTTTTTTTTATCTGTATGAGATGCCTCTGGAAGCATCGACTTGGGTGTTGGTCACCACAGTTGCCAGGTTGAAAGGACTTGGAGGCTCATTGTGTGGGTCAATGGTTCCAGACTGGTGATCCTCTCAGGAGGCCTCCTGACCTATCATTTGGTTGGAGGCTAGAGTGATTTGCCTGGCTCTGAGGTTTCAGTCCTTGTTAGCAGGTAAGGCATGTTCTTGAATAATACTATGGCAGTGGCATATGTCAACAAGAAAGACAGAACTCAAAGCGCAGGATAGCTCTTGAGGTGGTGGAACTCTGCCATTGGGCAAAGGAATATATGATTGCCCTTTCGGCAGCCCACATAACTGGTGCCAAAAATGTAAAAGCTGACTTTTTGGGTCAGAACACTGGATCCTGTAGAATGGGAGTTGAGTCTTCAGCTTCATAATCCCAAGATGGGGCCACTCAGGATAATGACAATGTGGAGAACCTTTTCACCATAGTAGGAACCCACAAGCAACAGGCCTAGATGCTGTCTTTCAAGAGTGACCCCAAGAGGTGCTCTATTTATCTTTTTCCCTTGGTCCTTGGTGTGCCACCTGCTAGGCTGAATTTGGTATCACCTGGTCTTGGTGACTCTAATGGCCCCAGACTGGTCATGCAGGCCATTGTACATGACTCTTGAGCCTTTGGTGGGGTCCAGGCTCTTGTTACCTCAAGAGAAGGGTATTTGGCAAGGGCCTCTGGTGATGGGGGATCCTATTCCCTTCTTTCTTGAGAGGCATAGGCTGTCCAAAAGGGGCTACTCTGGCATGCTCTTAGGACTTCAACCTTTATTTATTTATTTAGCTGCATTTATATCCTGCTTTTCACCGGGTCAAAGCGGTTGGGTAATACATTTAACACGAGGGGGATATGAGACACATACACTAATACTTACAGGGAACATGGGCAATGGAGGGTTAAGTGGCTTGCCCAAGACCACAAGGAGCACCTGTGGGACTAGAAACCCCAGTCCTTCCGGCCCAAGGTTGCTGTCCTCTAGTGGGATTTGAACCACCGACCTTCCGGCCTGTAGTACCTTGCCCCAACCACTAGGCCACTCTTCCCTCCAACCTTTTTAGACTATTTGAGAGTTTGGAGGATTTTGAGATGTGGTGTCCCTCTCAAATCATGGATACTGGGAAAGCAGACATCAACACTATTCTGTCCTTTTTACAGTTTGGCCTGGACCAGGGTTTGGTTCAGAACTCTTATGGTTCAGGTGGCAACCCTGGTTTTCCATCAGTGATCTATTAAAGGAGTCTTCTTGATAGTGCACTCTGTCTCTCACTTCCACAAAAAATAATGCAGATTCATCCTCTGAGCTTTTCTCTGTTTTTGAAGGCATTAAAAGGGCTCCCTTTGAGCCTATTCATAGGGCCTCTCTCAAGGATTTGACCCTTAAGGTAGTTTTCCTGGTGGCTATTCCATCTGCCCAAAGAGTGTCAGAATTGCAAGCATTGTCTCTCAGGAACCTTTTTTGGTCATCTTGATGGCCTCCATTTCCATGTGGACTGTACCATCCTTTCCCCAAGGTGTTATCCTCTTTTCATCTCAATCAGTTTATTGTCTTGGCCACCTCCTCAGAAGATCACCTTCAGACAGATTCCTCTGTTGTCTCGTAGATGGGACATGTGCACTACTCAGATACCTGGAGATTACTGACTTTCTTTTCCAGTTGGACCATCAGTTCTGTTTAGCAGTTCGCAAAAAGGAAAGGCAGCAGCCATGTCCTTGATTGCCATTAGATTAATAAGGTTATTCACTGTAATGGGGGTTCTCCGTGAACAGTAGGATGACCAGTGCCAGTGAGTAACTTTACTTTCTCCATGGATAAGCAGTATGAGTCAGCCATGCCTAGGTGACTCCTGAGCTGGGGTGTGGAGGAGGTTGAAGGAGAAAAAGGTTCTTGGCCTCCCAAGGGCACTTTTACCCCCCTCATGGCCCTGTCTGCTGTGGTAGGATGAGGCTGGTAAGAGAGTAGATGTACAGAGCCCCATAGACCGTGAGGCTTTGCAACAGCGAGTAACTTTATTGGAATGGCCAACATGGTGGCAAGATGTCAACACTGACCAGGCCATGTGAACTTAAAACAGTGCAACAGTAGAGGTGTGGCAAAAACTCCAAAAACAATGTAAGTCAGTGCAACAATAAAGCAGTGCAACAAGTCAATGCAGCAGTAAGGTAGTACACAATGCAACAACAAACAGTGCAACCATGAACATTTTCAACCTGAGTGCTAAAAGGAAGTTCGTGCATCCCAGGCCATGGGTTCACTTGGTCGCAGGAGTGTGCAACAGTGGTCACTTGCAGGACTGCCTTGCCAAAGTGTGCTGTGTCTGTGTCCATGGCACGGTCAAGGCAGTAGTGCTTTGCGAAAGTGTGGATTGATGCCTGTGTAGCAGCATTGCAAATGCCTGTGGTGTTGCTGTGTAAGTGGGCCAAGCGAGGCAGCCATTGCCCATAGTTGATAGACATGTGCCGTACCCTCTGGGCACAGGTTGTTCCTTATGTAGCAGTAGTTGATGCAGTCCGCCAGCCATCTGGACATGGTGCATTTGGTCACTGGGCAGCCCGGTCTGTCCAGATCATAGGCAAGGAAGAATTGTGACACCATCATGGGCTCAGTCCTGTCAATGTAGGTCCGCAGGGCATGGATGCAGTCTAAAGTATGCAGGTGGTGATCTTCCTGTGATTCGTGTGGCTCAGGATAGAAGCTGGGAAGGATCATGGATTGGTTGATGTGGAAGGATGAGACTATCTTGGGAAGGAATTTTGGGTGGGTTCTGAGGATAGCCCAGTTGTAGTATATCTGCTTGTAAGGGGGGATAATCGACAAGGGCCTGTAGTTCACTGATGCGGCATGCTGAGATGATTGCCACAAGGAAAAGGCTCTTCCATGTGAGACGTTTTAGATGAGCCTGTTCCAGTGATTCAAATGGGTGCTCCATGAGCTGGTTCAGGACTACGTGGAGGTCCCACCCCAGGGCCGGGGGGGCCTGACCAGTGGATGTGGGTGGTTGAGACCTCTAGAGGTTAGACTGATATGGCTTTTCCTTCCAGCCTGTCATGGTAAGCTGCTATTGGGCTCAGGTGTGTCCTGGTGGATGAGGGCATTAGCCCAGTGTGTGAGAGCATGAGCAGGTATTGTAGTAGTGTTGGTATGGGGCAGTCGAAAGGATTCAGCTTTTCGCTATCACACCATGTGCGCAACCTGTCTCATTTTGCTGCATAGGACTGCTGCATGCCTGGGCATCTGGCCTCCTGGAGGACTTACATGATGTCCTGGGAGAGATGGAAGAGTCTCAAGGTCATCCGTTCAGCATCAACGCAGTCAGTGCTAAGGTTTGCAGGTCGGAGTGGAGTGTCTGACCACTATCCTGTGTAATGAGGTCTGGGCAGGTGGGTAGGCGATGGTGTTGCTGGCTGGATAACTGCTTGAGTTACAGGACTGTCTCGGCCATGGCAAGATGAAGATGACATTCACACTGCCGTGTGCTCCTTCTGGACCGATCTGGAGATGAGGGGTTGGAGGGTAGGCATAGCACATCTGGGAGTCCTAGTTGATGGAGACTGTGTCTGTGGCCACCCTGTGAGTGGATGGGTATCTGGAGCAGAATTTATTTATTTATTTTTATTTATTTGAACAGCTTTTATATACCGCTGCTTCCAATGATCAGCAGCGGTTTACATTACAACAAAAGTCAAAACAGATACATAGAACATTATTAACTATATTACATTATAACATGAATTGTATGGAACAGATTAATGTATTACAATATAACAGAAACATTAATAAACTATTAAACTATATTACCTTAAAATTGTGTAACAATAATGTATTACAATATAACAAACAATTATTGAACTATAATACAATTAAACTGTATAATACATTTGAACTGTATAACAGGTATGAAGGGTTACTTTGATTTTATTTATAGGTGGGAAGAAACATTATTAAGTTAATTATCGTTTGAGGATGACGTTGTTCATGTTGTAGATATACATTTGGAAAGGGTAAATAAAATCGATTATGGTGGTTGGGAAACTACAAATGTTTCTCCATTGTTGTAGTGTTGGCTGAATAGATGGGTTTTTAGATCTTTTCTGAATGTTAGCAGATCTTTAGTTTCTCTTAATTGGTCTGGAAGGTTGCATTTCATGGAGTGGAGGAGTGGCCTAGTGGTTGGGGCAAGGTACTTCAGGCCGGAAGGTCGGGGGTTCAAATCCCACTAGAGGACAGCAACCTTGGGCCGGAAGGACTGGGGTTTCTAGTCCCACAGGTGCTCCTTGTGGTCTTGGGCAAGCCACTTAACCCTCCATAGCCCATGTTCCCTGTAAAATAGTTATCTCCAAGTTATAATGCCCTATTCAATGTAATTTCAGTTTGTTCAATGTAAACCGCACTGATGCAGAATAGCGCGGTATATAAGAGTGTAAATAAATAAATAAAATAAAATGTTGTCCTCACAGAAAAGGCTGGAGGTAAAATAGTATCTGAGTGACCATTGGTATGGGGCGAGTTACTGGCTCAGGGGAGTCTGCTTGGGTGTTTTCATCCCCTGGCAGGTATGCCGTTTGCAGGTGGGACCGCAGGGACATGGCTGTGGTTCAGATTAGGTGAGACTCCCTGCACAGTGCACAGGAGCCCGTGCCGCCTTGTCTGTTGATGTAGAACATTGCTGCCTCGTTGACCGTCTGTACTAGAGTGCCCTTCCCTTGGATCCAGGGACAAAAGGCCTGTACTGTGTTCCTTATGGCCCAGAGTTCGAAAAGATTGATGTGCAGTGCATCTCGACTGGGTACAGTTCCCATTCATGCGGAAGTTGAGTAGGTGTGCCCTCATCTGTGTTTTGATGCATCCATGGTCAGGATGATCTGCGATTGGGGTGGTCTGAGCATTTTCTGCCCTGTAGGTTTTTCTGTGTTCTCCACTAGCTGAGGGTCTTGTGGGTGTGATGGTCTATGCTGACCTTATGGTGTAGGGGCTGATTGTGCTGGTCCCAAGCCCTCCGGAGGTGGTGTTGGAGTTGGTGTTTGTGCAGTGTGGTGTGCAGAATGACGTGTCCTGCCACCTCTAGATGACCTAAGAGGTGGAGGAAGGTCTGCGCCAGGGTCTGGTGTGATGCAGTGATTTTGGCGGCTAGTGCGATGATTTTGTCTGCTCTATGAGCTGGGAGGAATGCTTTTCCTTGTGTGCTGTTGATGCTGACACTTGAGATGGTTGCATGCGTGATTTGTGGTAGCTAAGAAACCCCAGGGTATGGAATAACAAGGCTGTGGTTTTTACGGCTTCCCGTGCTGCTCCCTGGGATCAAGCTGCAATCAGCCAGTCAAGATAGCAGAAGATGTGTATACCTGCCTTGCGCAGGTGGGCTGCCATGACAGCGACACACTTTGTGAAGACTCTTGGAGCTGAGGATAGGCCGACGGGCAAGGCCTTGTACTGGAAATGTTGATTGCCCACTCTGAAGCACAGATACTACTTCTGGGAAGGATGCAGTGGTATGTGAGTGTATGCATCCTGAAGGTCCAGTGACGTGAGCAGGTCGTTCTTCAGGATCAGGAGCAGGATGGTGACTAGTGAGTTCTTGCAAAAAAATTTTTGAGGATGTGTGTATTTGAGTTGTCTGAGATAGAGGATAGGGCGCCAGCCCCCTGATTTCTTGGGGATGAGGAAATAGCATGAATAGAAGCCTTGTTTGCATTCTGAGTCTGGAACTAGTTCTATGGCTCCTATTCACAGGAGGTTGTGCGTTTCCTTGGGAAGGTGAGAAGTGAGCCCTGCTGACGTCTTGTGTTGGTGGGAGGGGGGGGTTCTCTGAAGTGAATGAGGAAGCCCCTGCGGATTATGTTGACCCAGCCGGTCTGATGAGATGTGGCCCACGCCTCTGAGAAGAGTGAGAGGCGACCCCCCCCCCCCAAGGGGACGTCCAGTGGGGGGTGGTAGTCAAAACCTCTGGTTGGTCCTTGTCAAGGATGGGGTTTGGGTTTTCTGAGGTTTTCTCTCATGTGAGCGAGACTAGTGCTGATTGTTCTTGTAGCGCGGGGAATTCTGATAGCCTGTGTGGCTGCAGTTGTAGAAATTGTTATACTTGCATGAGTGGTTAGTCTTTTGGCTGCCATACAACTTCGAGGACCTCTGGAGGTGCAGTTTCAGTTATTGGCAAGGGTTTGTATGGCAGTGCATTCGTTCTTGATGCCCTCCACAGTTTCCTTCACTTTACTTCTGAATAGGTTATTCCCAAGGCAGGGTGCATTGGCTATCCAATCATGGATGTCATCCCTCATATTGGAGGCGTTAAGCCATGCCGTGTGGCGATGGCTGAACCCGTAGTGCGGGCAGCTGTTTCAAAAGCGTCGAAGGCTGCCCCGGTCTCAGGTGCTTGCTGCAGTCTGCCATGTTGTGCAACAAGGGCGCCAAGAGTTCCTTTGTCTCATGGGGGAGGGGTGTAACGGTGTTCTTGGCTCGTTCTAATAGGTGGTTGAGGTAGGCGATCCTCGCTTTCAGCATGGCACCTGAGAAAACTGTTTTGGCGACTCTGAGGAATTTGTGGTCCTTCCCTGGAGGTGTGTTTGATTTTTGACATGAGCTCTTGGACCTTTTCAGCGCGGACTCCACCACAATGGACTGGTGAAGGAGTTGTGCTGCTTCGAAGCCAGCCGGAGGTTGGATGTGGTACTTGAGCTCCAATCTCTTGGTGATGGTGGGGGTAGTCACAGGTGCCTGCCACGCCTTGTCCCTACAATCCAAGAGTACCTGATGGATGGGCAGGGCCACGAGGGCTTTGGGTGAATGAAGGTATTTTAGAATCCCCAGGACTTAGTTTCTTTGGTCTGTGGCGCCGTTAGGTGATAGAACGAGGTTTGTGGAGAGTTTCTGCAAAAGCTTCAGGTACATGAGGTCCTCGGGGGGGGGGGGGGGGGGGTGGAAGGTGCCATGGGTGGCAGTGTGTTGTCCGAGGCACATCGTGCAGATCGGATACTGCCCTTATCCCCTGAGCTCCAGAAGGACTCCTCAGGATCTGGTATCTCATCTTCCTCTTGTGTGAATGGAAATCCAAGTGGAGACAGTCTCCATGTGGGGTTGGTGGCATGGTCAGGCTGCTGTGGGTGAGGTTGTCTACCATGCGCCATCAGGGTCCCTTGCTGGGCTGCTGGAGGTTGAGTGGGGTGGCAAGGCAAAAGGCACTCCCCTGGCACTCATTGCCTCCGTGAGCTCTGGACCCCTGGTTATAGCTGGAAGTCGAGGTGGAGGAACTGACTTTTGCTTTTCTCCTGAGTTTGTGACAGTCCTGGGGTGGAGAGGGGAAGGAGCTGCAGACTGTTCTCTTGCTATGATGCCACCCCAGGAGGCTGAATCATGCCGGTGGCATCAAGGGGAGGAGCTATGACGTCTGCACCTGTGTGTATCATGGTGCTGGTGTTCAGAATCCTTGTGGCTGTCCTGCCGTAGCATGGCTGGTGGCATTGGAGTGCTCTGCCTATCCGGGGGGGGGGGGGGGAGAAGGTGGGGGGAAGGGTGCCACAGGAGAGATGGTGTCTTGACAGGCTGTGGCTCCAGAGGAATCGGGAACTCCAGGGAATGGAGGAAGGGGCAATCCGCAGGCCTGGAGGCAGGAGAGGCAACAAACTGTAAAACCAGCAGCTGGGGCAGAAGAAGCAGCCAGGTTGCTGGCAGTAGAGGCGACTGGGATGAGTTCAGGCTTAGGATGTATGGAGAACATGTTTACCTGCCCTGGTGTTACCATGTGGAGTTCTGTGACTGCAGGGGGGCTCTGCCTGTCCCCCTTGTTTGCGATCAGAGGGCTCAGAGCATTTTTTCTTTGTATACGCCGCTTTAGCCCGTTTCTCCTTTCGCCCCTGATCCTCCTTGCGGGTTTCTTTGCGCTCTCTGCTGTGGGTGCAGGGCTGCACATGATGGACTGGCAGCAATCCCGATCCTGGTGGCTGAGGGTCTTGCTGCAGCAGAGGCACTTCTTGGTGGTTGTTTCTTCCATGTTCGCAGGTATTTCTATTTTGGTAGAAAATTGTTGGAGAGCTGGATGTCTGTCCATCCTGGAATGCGGATGGAAAAAACTGAGGGAGGAAGGCCAGGAGCAGGAACAGGAAGAAGAGGGGACAGGCTCAGAGGAATAAAAAAAAAAGATTCCTCTGAGCTAAGGGGGTGCTAATCTGATCCCTGGTGATGGCACATTTAAGCTTTGCTGATTCATACTGCTTGTCATGGAGAACCTATATTTGCCCACTTCCAGTTCTCTGGGATTACTCCCAATTCTGAAGAAGCAATGAAAAGTTAAGCCAGCAGAGCAGCCAGTACTTTCCTATCGCTTTTTCCACTTTTACTTTAGCTTGCTCCTCATGAACACAGTTTTCTGAAAATAGAGTAATACCCCACTTCCATTCCCATTTGTGTTTTTCTGAGGTCCCCATTCCTGGTCCTCCATCTGTAAACACAGAGCAGAAATTTGTTGAGCAATTCCACTTTATCCTTATCGGCTTCTACATATTCATCCCCTTCAACCTTGAGTCTGAAAAAGTCACCTTTGCACCTTCTCCTGTCACTAACCTATCTAAAAATAAAAAAAAGAAGTTCTTGTCCCAACGTTTTACTAATGTTTTACTATGTATTAGCTATTTTTTATTGCATTTGCAGTTTTGCTTTCCTGACTAGCTTACCAGCTTCCCTTAACTTCTCCAGATATTGTTTGTCTTCATCGTTCTGATAGTTTATGAAGGCTACCTTCATTTCCTTACCTTTTCTGCTACCTCTTTTGAAAACCATAATGGCCTGTGGTTTATTCTAGAAATGCCTCATCCTTTCCTCTAAGGAAATGTTACTAAAGGTTAACACTCATTAGTAAAGTTAATGTGCCTTTACTTCCCTGTGCCCATAGAAATTAAAAGGCTGTGGACACTTAATATCTGTGAATTTCGTTAACGCACATTAAACCCCTTAGTAAACATGCTTCTAAATGTAAATACACTTTAAAATCAAAAAAGCCTTCACTTAGAATATAGCGGGTGATAAACAGATGCCAGTTCAGGGAAAGGTAATTTATTTTTTTGTCTGAGGGCCATTCGATTTGAATAAAAGTATGGTCATTTGAGTGAACAGGTGTTTGTTATGCCCTTGGATAGAGAGTTAATGGAACATCTACTTTATAAGGTGGCTCCTTTTGTAGGCTTTGAATATTTGCTTTATCTGGTATTTCTTCTTTTCTCCTTTCTTTTCCAGCCGAATCAGAACCAGGAATCTGGCACTTTGGACCTTCACTCACATCTACCTAAGGATTTTTTTCATATTTTGATAGACCCACCTTCTTGCTTTTTCTTCTTGGGTCATTGCAACTACAGTCCCTAGTCATGCATCTGGGCTCTTTCTGCAATGCCATATCATAGACTTAAAATCCAATCACTGGGTGTCTTCCTTAACTAGAGTGTGGTTTGTTTTTGCTCTGAACACACTCTGTAGTGGAATTAAACCGGGACCCCTCCTCATGGCAGTGCATATCATTCATGCTGAGCCAGCCCTGTGACTATCTTTTTTTTCACTTTGTGAGCAACATTTGTTTTTAGGGTATTGGTATCATGGGTTCATGTCTGATATTTGTTGTTCAGAAGCCAAAAAGGTATTGCGAGTGATTTGAGACCAGTATTTTTAGGTTTACAGTTATTGCCGTTATATCAAGCCAAAACTCTTGAGAGCAAACTGTCAAGTTCTTCTGTGTGGAAAGCAAATAAAAATTATTTGTTTTGTAGTCAGCTGTAATTAAAACCTCTTTCTGTAGCCACATTAGTTTTGATACTAAACAAAATCTTTCCCTGTAATAGTTTACCATGCAGAGTTACTTTTACAGGAGCATTATCTTTTGTGAATAGTGGTTAATAATATCAAATTGGGTTACATTCGACAACAGATATATCAAAGGTTGTGGACTTAGCAGGAATGGTATTAGCTCATTAATTCATACCATCTGGGCAACCTAATGGTTTCATTTAATGGAAACTAATCCTTGCTGCGTTGTATTGCTTAAAAAAAAAAAAAAAGAAACCAGCATCTCTTTAGACTAGAAACAGCATGCACTCTTGCTGCTATGCTCTGGTGTGTCAGCAGAGAACTCTGACTAAATAAGGCAATGCATGAGTTGAGCTTATCAGCATTTGACAGGAATATAGTCCACTAACAGCTGATACAGTAGCCTTTCGTTTCTATGCTGTCATCAACTAGTTGTACACAGACGTATATTTATATGCTATGCTGCTGACTGCACTCAAAAATTTCCTCATCTGCATTTTTTTAACTTAATATCTGAAGCGGAGTCTCCTTTGTGCCAGAGACTGTATCTGTTCCTCAACACCGAGTAAGGAGCACATTTTTTAAATTATGGCTGTAAAACCTGAAGTAGTGTTCAGAAATGTGTGTTTGAAGTCAGCTCTAAGTAAAAGTCAGTTTTATTCATAAAGCACTAGAGTTCTCATTACAGATTTTAGGCTATTAGAGTTGATACAAAAAAGAAATTGCCTCTATTCTTCCCCCTCCCTCCCTCATGTCCTCCACTGTTTCTTGCCATGCCTTCTCTAGTACCATGCCAGCATCCCACCTCCAAATCCTCATTCATCCCTCTTCTCTTTGCTGTTTGCCTGTTCAACTATCCCTTCTGTTTGTTTTTTCTCAATGTCCTCACTTTTTCACCCACTCTGCATTTCTCTCACCAGTGTTTCTCCTCCTTTCCTCCCTGTCTTCATCTCACATTCCCAATTTCTCCCATCTGCCTTCTCCTTTCCTCCAGCATCAAGAAGGCAGAAAGAACATGTCTGCCTGAACTTCATGGTTCCTTCCTACCCCCCCTCTCCTATTTAGAAGGCAAGTCCCTTAGAAATGGGGGTGCCACAGGGACCAGGAGCCCGTACTTGCTCTATCCTTAGGCTGCCAGTTGCATATACAGTTCCTGCAGCCTTGTGAAGGCGAACACTTCTCCCCATCTCACTGGCCGAAATAGGTCAAAGAGGTGCCTCTAAAAAATACCAGCACATACCAGCCCTCTGAAAAATGAAGGACATATCCCTTAACTGTTATCATTAGAGTAATAATGGCAGCCTTTACAGTGACCTAATGGGCTCCCATAGAAATGAAAAGCTATACGATGTTACTCTCAAACAAGCAGTGACAAACTTAATTTTTAAACTTTGGTGCAGCTACTTGTGGAGCAATAGCCTAGTAGTTAGAGCACAGGTCCCACAGCCCTCGATAGGAGGTTGAGGGTGATGGCAAGGAGTTGCCTCGCTGGGAACTGTCCATGCCCTGGGACTGGTCTCTGACCCCCAAGGCCATCCCATTTGAGGACTCCCCATTGATGGAGCAGGCACTGGGCCTGAAGTCCTCTGTGCCCATGCTGAAGGCCGCAGAGCCATCTGGTGTCGAGGCCAGGATTGTGGTCTTGGAACACAGTTTGTCTGTCTTCATGGCCCAGCAGCGGGATCTGATGCCTGGTTCCTCTGGGTCATCACTCCCAACCAATGGACCCTCCACCACAAGGGACTCCCTGGAGGTCGAGCTGATCCTCAAGTGCCACCAGCCTTGAGAGATGTCATGGTCCTGGTCCTTGGTCGCAGTCCTCACCGCTCAGTGCCCTTGGCTCTGAGCTCTGGACTGCCATGGCCCTGGGGTTCGCTGGGTCGGCCCAGCACGCTCTCCTCTGAGCTGGACTTGGATTGGGAGACAATGATGATGATTCCTTGGATTCCTGCCATCACTGCGTTGTGCCCTCAGACCCGTCCCCTCTGGAGTCGAGGTGCCATTCCTTACCCAAGGACATGGCCTTCCTCGACTTAATGTGGGACATGCCCAAGCCTCTGGCCTTCGGCACAGAGTCGGACGAGAACCCTCACATGGAGGACCACGAGCTCCTCCAGTACATGGCCCCCCCCCCCGAAAGAGGCATTCACGATGCCCATTCCCCCATTCTCGAACAGCTGCCCCTCCGCTTGTGGGAGACCCCCATATCAGTGCCGACTTAGCAGACAGCTGGACTTGATGTACCAGGATCGCCAGAGCTTTGGCTTCCAAAATGCCCAACTGCCTCACAACTCCATTACCACTGACATTTGGGCCCTTCGGGTGGTGGAGTCAGCCATGCGGAGACTCGAGCCAGGCAGGGAGGCCCGCACCATGGATGCCATGGGCAGAAAGTAACATAGTAAATGACAGCAGATAAAGACCAGTATGGTCCATCCAGTCTGCCCAGTAAGATGGCAAGAGTAGGTGCACCTGCCGCTCTATGCAGGCCACCCCTCCCCATGTCTTTGTTTAGGGGTGAACCCACCGCTCCGTGTAGGACATCCCTGTTGAGAAATTAGATGTCTTTATTTTGATTTTATCCTTTTGCTGTAAAGGGATCCACTGTGTGTGTCCCATGCCATTTTGAATTCTGTCACTGTATTTGCCCCCACCACTTCCATCGGGAGAGCATTCCAAGCATCCACCACCCTTTCAGTGAAAAAGTATTTCCTGACATTGCCTTTCAATTTACCCCCTTGCAGCTTCATGTTATGCCCTCTAGTTTTACAGCTTCCCCGTCTTTGGAATAGGTTTGTTCATTATTTCTCTAAGTATTTAAAGGTCTGATATCTCCCTTATCCCTCCTCTCCTCCAGAGTGTGCATATTTAGGTCTTCAAGTTTCTTCTCATAAGGCTTCTGACGCGGGATCCAAATCATTTTGGTTGCCTTCCTCTGAACAGTTTCCAGTCTTTTTACATCCTTTGCAAGATAGTGTTCTAAGTGAGTGTTCTAAGTGAGGCCTCACCAGTGACTTATACAGTGGCATTAGTACCTCTTCCTTTTTGCTGGTAATTCCTCTTTGTATGCAACCCAACATCCTCCTGACTTTTGCTACTGCCTTGTCACACTGTTTTGCCACCTTGAGATCCTCAGAAATAATCACACCAAGGTCCTTCCCAGTTCCCTAACAGGGCCAGCAGGCCAAGGGACAAGTGCTTCCAGGGTTCAATGCTTGTTGGCTGGATCCAGGCTTACCAGTTGTACATGGGCACGTACCTTCAAGACCTGGCAAAGGAGCTTGCCAGGTTCTTGCCTTGTCTCTTGGAGGAACTCCTCCAGCGGTGTGCTCTAAGTATATTACTTGAATGGCCTACCATGGCTTAGAGTCGGCAGCTAGAGTAGCTGCAGTGGGCATTGGTGCCTGGCGCCAGGCTTGGCTACAGTCCTCCAATCTGGAGTAATGTGTCCAGGACAAATTGGTCAAATTCTCTTGCCATGGAGAGAACCTCTTCAGTGAACTCATGACAAAAAAGGTCGCTGAGCAGGGGTCAGAGTTCCTGACTAGGACCAGGCTCTCCAAGACTACCCGCTGACCCTTCTCAGAGGAAGGCTTTAGGTAGAAAACCTTCATACCCGAAGAGGAGGAAGGCTTATGGAAACTATCCTCAATAGCAGGCCTTCCCAGCTCCTTAACAGGGCCAGCAGACCAAGGGACAAGGGTATGGCCCACGTAAGCCTAAGACTCCCAAACTCTAGCCTGCGCCCATGGCACAACCTAGAGGGGGCTTTTGTCTCCTTGGGCATAGCCTCTCTTCCCCCAGGAGGCAGTCTTGCAGCACACAGGGGGGTGTCTGGTGCTCTTTGCCCACAGGTGGCCCTCCATTACCACTGACATTTGGGCCCTTCGGGTGGTGAGAGGGTGTTATCTCCTCCTCCTCCACCAGACACACCTAAAATTCTTCCCAGGAGAGCCCCCCAGGACTCCTCTGCATCAGGGCCTGCTCTGGCATGAACTTGCAAACCTTCTGGAGGAATGGGGGGTGGAATTCGTCCCAGCCCACCTCAGGGCACAGGGTTCCACTACTGCTACTAACTGCTACAAAAAAGGACTGGAGGGTTCCACCCCATCCTCGACCTGTGGGACCTCAACAGATTCCTGGTGAGGGAAAAGTTCAATATTCTCTCTTGGAACATTGCTGCCATACCTTCCAGCAGGGAGACTGGCTATGCTCCTTAGACCTAAAGTATGCACGCGCACACACGCACCCATCAACCTTCTACACAGGTCGTACTTCTGCTTCATGGTCAGGGGAGAGCATTATCAGTACAGAGTGCTACCTGTCAGCCTGGCCTCCACTCCAAGGGTATTCACCAAGTGTCTGGTGGTGGTTGCAGCCCAGCTCAGATTCCAGGGGGTATTTGTCTTCCCCCATCTGGATGACTGGCTCGTAAAGGGCAACATGGCAGTCGAGGCACCTCTGCTTCGACATAAACTACCCAAAGTCCCATCTCCAGCCAACCCAGGACCTGGAGTTCATAGGGGCTCAGCTGGACACCGTCCAAGCCAGAGCCTTTCTCCCTCAGGACAGGGTCCTATGCCTCCAAGTGCTTGCTGCAAGCACACAGTGCAGTTGCTCGATGTCGGCCTGCCTCATGCTCCACCTGCTGTAGCATATGGCATCCATGGTGCATGTCACTCCAGATGCTTGCCTGCTGATGCAGATGGCCCAGTGGGCCTCTACTTGCAGGGTCCTAGGCCATAAGATACTTGTGGACAGGCTGCACATCACCTGTCCCTGGCTATCTCTCTCAACTGGTGGCAAAACCTCCAGTGTCTAGTGGCCAGGATGCCCATCCAGCCCCCACAACCAAAGGATCCTCACAGATGGGGTGGGGAGCACATTGCAATGACTTCTGCACTCAGGGCAGTTGTTCACAGATGGAGAGTCTCCAGCAAATCGACCTCCTGAAGCTCAGAGCCATAGCCATAGCCCTCTGGATTTTTCGCCACTACCTGCAGCACCAGGCAGTAATGGTTCAGACCGACAACCAGGTGGCGATGTTTTACATAACCAAGCAGAGGGACATGGGTTCGACTCTGCTCTGCTCTTCCAGAAAGCGGTGAGCCTCTGCTCATATGCCAGCAGCAACAGGATTCTCCTGCAGACAGTTTACCTCTCGGGCCAGGACAACATCTTGGCAGACCGGCTCAGCTGGGACCTCTAGCCACACGCGTGGAGGCTGGATTCCAGGGTGATCAGCCAGCTCTTCCAGCACTGGGGGCTCCTGAGGGTGAACCTTTTTGCCAGTCTGGCCAATGCACAACTGCCCCACTTCTGTTCGCAGCAGCCACACCCCTCCCAGGTGGCAGCAGATGCATGTCTGATCTCTTTGGCAGAGGGCCACCTTTCCACCCACACCATTAATCACCAAGACCCTGTTCGAGGTCCAGCACGACAGGGCCACAGTGATCCTGGTGGCCCCACAATGGACAAGGCAGCCATGGTTTCCCCTGCTCTTTCACCAGGCCACATCGCCCCCAGTTCCTCTAGGGTGCAACCCAGGCCAACTGATGCAGGAGGACGGTGCTCTCCTGCACCCCAAACTGGGGTCTCTGACTCTCACAGTCTGACTGCTGAAAAGGTAGCCCTGGCCCCTTTATTATCCCTTTGTTGAAGTGGAGGAGGTCCTCCTCGATTCCCACAAAACCTCCATCCTTCAAATGACAGAGATTCTTGGTCTGGTGCACGGAGCGTCATGTCATTCCCTTCTCCTGCTGCATCCAGATAGTGCTGCAGTACCTACCTCACCTGTCACGGGCAGGGCTGAAGTCTAACTCCATAAGAGTGCACCTCGGCACTCTCATAGCACACCACCATCTCATTGAGGACAAACCCCTCTCTGCTCAACCCCTTGTGTCTTGCTTCCTGAGGGGGGGGGCCTCCTGTCAAAGTCGCCCAATGGCAGTGGGTTGGGAACTTAACGTTGTGACCTCCAAACTCACCGCACCACCTTTTGAGCCTCTTGGCTCCTGCCACCTCCAGTATCTCCTGGAAGGTGGCGGTCCTCATGGTGCTCACCTCTGCCCACAGGATCAGCAAGCTCCAGGTGTCAGTGGCAGAACCACCATACACTAGGTTCTACAAGAACAGGGCCGTGCTCCACGCACACACCAAGTTTCTACCTAAGGTGGTATCTCCGTTCCACCTCAACCAACAGGTGGTGCTACCTACCTTCTTGCCATGGCAGTTCTCCACACCCTGAACTGTAAGCAGGTGCTCGCCTTTTATCTCAGGTGCACCCAGGAGCACTGCTGAGCTTCTCAGGTCTTTGTTTCCTACAACCCCAGGTCTTTTGGGAGTTGTGGTCTCTAAGCGGACCCTGTCCAACAGGCGGATCTCTCACTGGAGCGCTGTGTCACAGCTAATGGCGTTTGGACATGGTGGCCACTGTAGCGAACTTGTGCTCAGTTTCCTTGTCTGAAATCTGCCAGGCTGCTACCTGGTCCTCAGTCCACACTTTTGCAGCTCACTATTGCCTGGAGAGAGTCCCATCGTGACAGTGCCTTCAGCCATGTAGTACTCTGTCGTGGAATAGTCTCCCAGTGGAGGTGGTAGAGAAGAGGACAGTAACTGAATTCAAAAAAGCATGGGACAAACACAGAGGATCTCTAAAGGTAAAAAGGGGACTGTTGTAGTTGTTATGGAAGGACAGACTAGATAGGCCATGTGGTCTTTTTCTGTCGTCATATTTCTATGTTTCTATTTGTTTGGGGTATAGGCAACTCCGGCCCTTTGGTGTGTTCAGACTACCAGAGCATTGGATTGCCGGCGGGCACTTGGGCCACTTGGGAGTCTGTTATCTCTTGACTCTCATTGCTGCTGCTCAGTTCCATCTCTTTCAGGTCACTCGTGAGCTTTTTACAGGGTTTTTGGTAGTCTGTAGCTAGGGAGTCCCTTATGTGAGGACGGACTTCCCACTTGTTTCCGGAGAAAGTGTAATTACTCACCTATAACAGGTGTTCTCCAGGGACAGCAAAAATCAATCCTCACATCCCTCCCTTTCTTCCTGTGGAGTTACTTTTTTTGTTTTTGCTGTCTTGTGCTATATCATACTGAGGCAAGACAGCGCCCTTGGATGGGAAGGGGACCACGCATGTATGGTACATCTCCCAAAGGCTTTCTTTGAAAGCTGGGGAGAGGTTACCATGCAGACTTTGTTGGTGCAGACATCACCCATATGTGAGGACTGATTTCTGCTGTCCCCGGAGAACACCTGCTACAGGTGAGTAACTACTCTCTTCCCGATTCATCTTAATCAGAAATTTAAATTATTCCTGGTATATCTGTAGTGCAAACATGGGAGACATTAATGTAAGAGGGTTTTTTTTTAATAAAACAGGTACAGCTATAATTTTTCATACATATGGGCCTGTTTGATAACTGTGTTATGTGTTTAACACAGCTTTTAACTCATGCTTGCAGCATGGTGCCATATTAACTGTTAACATACTGCTTTAACTGTTAATGTCTGCTAATTCCACATTAAACTTCACCTGCATCAATTCCTGTTAGAGAGGTAGGATGTTTGAGGACTGTGCCTTGCAATTAATTGGGAGGTTGCTACAACATTTAAGGTGCTAACAGTTAGCTACACTTCCAGAGGAGTAGCAAGCTGCATTCTGCATTATTCGTCATACTACATAACTGCCTTCTCCTAAGTGCCAGGAACAGTGGCTTACAGACGAGCTGGTTTACAGGGAGCATTGAAAAAACTGGCAAAACAGACATATGTCATTTCTGTGGGAAGACCTGGAAACTGTGACTCATCTCATAGCTGGCTGTGAAGTTTTTGATGCCACAAAATTTCTATACAGAAAGACAATAGAGTAGCGTGCCTCATCCACTGGAAACTCTAAACACTACAACATCACTCTGCCTGAAAGGTACTGGGATCATGATCCTAAAAGAATTACACCACTATATCCAGCTTCCTCACATCCTGCTTTTTTTTGGTCGGAATAGGAGTATCCTAGGTAATCGTAACCTCTTGAGAAGATGTTACGATTACCTAGGATACTCCTATTTCGACCAATAAAAAGCAGAATGCGAGGAAGCCGGATATAGTGGTGTCAGTTCCAAGTGACTACTCTGTGAATCGCGTTGAGAGGGAGAAAATAAAGTACCAAGAAATGCAATCTGAGACTAAGAAAATGTGGCAGAAATATACAGTTGTGCTGCAGGCTTAATTGAAATTTTCAAGCACATCTTGATAAATTACCCATATGCATAACATCTTACGAACTCAGGAGGGAAGCTCACTTTGGCACGACGCAAGTATTATGCCCAGCATTAGCAATAAATTTGAGAGACTGTTGGCTTAGAAGTGAGGTTCATGACTGTTATGGTGTGTGCAAAATTCACCCATTTGGAGAAATAGAATTTAGGGCATTCCTTGGGCAAATGCAGATGTTTGGCAGCTACCATGTGCAGTTAAGGCCACATTAACTGGAGATCATTAGTATAAATCTATTATTAGGCCCCTCTGTGTATTCAAGACATATAACAAGAAATTAAGTCTTCACAGAAAATATGAAAATGAAACCCAAGTAATACTGACGGAGGAAGAAATGGGCACGTTACTATGCTAAAGATTAGGTACTACTGCTTTGACTTAATTCCTTCCACATCTATTTGTCTTATAGTCATAGTCTATAATAACAATTCCCTTTGTGATTCTGTTCTTGGAATACTGTTATCTTGTTGATATTCCAACTCTTAGCATCTGGCCCATTTGACTTTATTAGCCATAGATTCTTTATTGTACGTTTGCGGTATCTGTTCCTTGAGGAATGATTTCATGTTGAACACTACCAGTTATTCTGCACACTAAATTTTCAGTAGCATTGGCTTTGGAGGGTGGTCCCATGGCTCTAGCTGCGGCACTCTGGTGTGCAGGTTCTGGGTTTTGATCACATTAAGGACCAACTGGGGGCTGCTTGCACTACAGAGGTAGCACTCGGCAGGGAAGGAAATTATCAGCCCTTGCCAACATAACATAAAGGCATACAACTTTCTTTTCTAAGGAAAATTTCACCTTCCTGTCCCCTTTTTTTTTTTTTTTAACCTTTCAGATATTTGAATTTTTCTGTTGTATATCCCCCTTTCCTTTCCTTCCTTCCAATGAGTTGATGTTGAGTCCTTTTTGTAGGATGCTATTGCAGACCCTGTATTTTAGTAGTTCATTTTCCATGCTCTCTATTTGCAGATATTGCGAGATCCCATTCTGCATCCTCCATCTCCCAAGGAGGAATATGCTGGAGTCCCTTGCTCCTTAAGCCACAGTATAAGATATAATGGGGGGAGGGTGTGACCTCCCTGTCGGTGAGGTCATGGGAGCTACGTTTGCCCCATCGGTGGCTAATCTCTATATGGGGGATTTTGAACATAAATGGCTGACTGTATCTCCTTTTTTTGTCCCACATTAAGGTTTGGCGTAGGTTCATTGATGTTTTCTTACTGTGGGAGGGATCGATTGAAGATCTATTAGTTTCAGCAGTGGCTAAACAGTTGTCGTCCTGCTATACAATTTATGATTTCATATCATGCTTCCCGAATTGCTTTTCTGGATGTTTGGGTAGTTAAACATTCTACTGGTTGGGTGACCACAGTACATCGGAAAGAAACACACTTATTTGCATTTTGACAGCACTCGCCCTCGGAGACTAGTGGGGGGTTTACCCTTTTCTCAGTTTTTACGTTTTCATCAGAATTGTTCCAACTTAACTGATTTTAAGCGCTGTGCTCGGGCTTTAAAGCATAATTATCAAGCACAGGGCTATCCCCCGGGAGTGATAGACAGGGCATATAAGTGGGTGATATACAATAACAGGGATTGGTTACTTTCTCCCCATTCTTTAAACCATACTACACCTGAGACACACTATATGCTATATGACATTCAAGGCCATCAACGGGCTCTCTGCATCCTCAGTATGTGACCTCATACAACCACCCACACCCAACAGGATAAGAAGAACCACCGCAGCCAACATGCTAGCAATACCAAAAGCCATGACAAAGATGCTCCATATCAACTTCAAATAGAGCCTTCAGTCTGAGCGCCCCAAGCCTATGGAACTCCCTACCACCACACATCAGAGCTATCCCCAACTTGAGCCAGTTCAGGAAGGCCTTAAAACAACTCCTCTTTATTAGATACCTTATAGACTCCCCCGAACCACAGCCACCAGGTATGACCATCTCACAATAACTCCATCCCACATGCAAACAGTTACCTATTTCAATGTTTCACACATGTAGATAGTTTCCCCTGTTATCCAAGTTGATTGCTCCTGTTTATTGTAATGACCTGACTCCTGTTTATTGTCGGATACTGTTAGTTTTATGTAAACCGCGCTGATCGCAAATAGTGCGGTATATAAGAAATGTAAATAAATAAATAAATAAAATAAATATGCATCTTGTCATTAAATTTTCACCTTTGTGTTATCGTCTGCAGAGGATTGTTAAACGGTTCTTTCCAGTGACACAGGTTGTGCCAGGTCTCAGAGGCAAAATGTTCTGCTGTGTAAGGAAACGTAATCGTAATCTTGGAGATCTATTGAGTCCTTATGTGTTGCCTGATAGTGAACCTAAGGGTCTGGACATTCCACAAGGACATGACGTTTGTGGTGCTTGCTCTATTTGTGAAATATCTGAGGAAGTTTTGTTCTTTCTTCATAAGGGGAAGACTTACTTTATTAAGAGTAGTACCTCTTGTGGGTCGAGCTTATTCGCTGTCCCTGTGGTTTGATCTATGTGGGTAAAACCATTTGTCCATTTCGGGTTCGTATCGGGGAACATAGAAGTAGACTACGATGTGGCCGTAAGGAGGCTCCCATTGTGCAACACTGCCTAGACAAGGGTCATGTGTTTTCAAACCTTTGATGTTTTTGTATTGATCAGATTAGGTCTGAGCATGGGAGTTCTGATATGGCTAGGCTCCTGGGGTGACGTGAACAAGAGTGGATTTTTAGGATTAGGGCAGTTGTCCTTCATGGTTTAGACGCTCAGATTGAATGGAATCTTTGTTTCTGAAGGGTGGGTGAGTGGTATGTTTTTGTTGTCTGATACTGTTTATGTATCAGTCTGTTGCGTTTTGGGGTTTGCTTTAGACAGTTTTTGGCTGATATAGGCAGTTTTGGATATTTTCTCTGAGTTCCAGTGCTTCTGCGTCATATGCTGAGGTTTTGACGTTGTTTGTAGGAGGGTTGCTGTGGTCTTTATCACTGTGCATGTGTGGTGTTTCTTTTGATGATCGGAGCGTCGGTCTAGAGGTGCTTGCTGCTTGACTGTTCCAAGTGCACTCTCTGCCATTACAGGTTAGCGGTTCTTGTGTGTTTTTTCTGGGATAATGTTCTGTGTTTCTGTGTGAGGGTTGTGATGTATGCTTTGCCATTTTTCCAGCTGTTAGTTTTTTGTGTTTCTTCTCTTCTGCAGCCTGTGGAGGTTCCCTTTGAAAAAGCGCTCAGCGAAACGCCTCGCCAGCATTGTTGGCGTCGGGGGTCTGCCTTGTTGTCATAAATTTTGGCTGTGTTATTTGGAGAGTGGAAGAGAAGTGCACCCTGTTCTTGTTAATATATGAGTTATATGACCCATGCTTCAGTTGAGAACAAAATGATTTATATTGTTTGAGGAGTTTTTTTAAGGTCACTGATGTTTCTTTTGAGCTGAGGGCAGTTCCTGCCCACTGTTAGCTCTATGTCAAAACAGTTCTGAGGCCTTTTTCGCCTCTGTTTGTTTTTTGATACAGCGAGTTTGGAATTTATGCATAAATGGAGTGATTTCTTTATATTGATCTGTAGTTCTTCACTCTGATATTGACCCCTCATTTTCGATGGGTGATGCTGAAAGAGCATCCTTGGCACATTTTTGAGGGAAATGTAAAGGGCTTTGCAAGCCAACATCCACTGACTTTTGTCACAAGAGTCCAAGGGAGAGCGAAGGGGGTCTACCTTCACAGGAGACTACAGGAATGAGGAGGTCTTCTTTCATAGGAGTGTGGGGGAGGGGAGGCTACATGAGCCTCAGGGTGCTGCATCTGTGTACAAACTACTGAACTGTAGCTTACAGACAGCAGTCACGCCAAGCCAGTTTAGCATCAGTAAGGAGCAAGGCATTCTAAAGGAAAGCACAAGCAAGTAGGTCTGACCAAAGGAGAAGGTAACTGTCTTCCCTTCTTTCAGGGAAAAAATAAGACTGTGTAAAAGGGATCTGTCATCCACGCGCACCCCTGCTGAACACTTTTAAGGGACTGATGTAAAGTGTGAAAGGCTTTTGAGTACAGGTTAGCTGAGATTTGTATGTGATTTTTGTGCATACCACTGCAGAAAACCTTGAGCAGACAGCAGCTCACAGCACGTTTAAATCCATGGTAATGAAGTAATTAGCTATTCAGGGCAAATACAGAGAAGTGCACCGAAGACCAGAAGGCTGAACTAAGTGCTGCGATTTTAATGCAAGATCTGAGTAGAGGTAAAGGGTTAGCTTGTCAGTATGCAGTCAGCTCTAGTAAGGAATTTGCCGTCTGTCTTGAGCGTACAACACCCACAACTCTTTTCTGGCTTTGCTGAAGGGAGTGGTGAAAAAAATGAGCAGCAGTGGTCTGCTGGAACAATGTGTTATGCGCATGTGCTGGAATGCTATCTGGTGCATAAACATGGATATCATTTTCAGCAAACGTTCAGTGCAGAAAAATATTGCTGTTAATGTACCAGATAACATTCCAGCACATGCAAACTAGTGCCAAACAGTTGGGGGGGGGGGGAGGGGTTTGGGCACAAAGTATATATGCTACCAACGCAGACCCATGTGTGCATGTGCCTGGCTTGCTTTCCTTGTTCAGTGCAGATGTTTTGCAGAGAATTTATTTGCATGCTGTTTGCCTACAGCATCTGAGAGCACAACCTCTATATTACACTTGCGTTGGGAATCCCTGTGCTTAGCTTTAGCATAGGGTTTGAATGCAAGGTTTCTGCATCAGTCTGTAAGCAGGTAATTTCATAAGGAGACACCTACGTTACATCTGAAAGTAGGTGCCTACTTGGATGGTGGTGCCTAACATACATGGTAACTTAGTAACATACTATATGAAGGCAGATAAAGACCAGTATGATCAATCTAGTCTACCCAGCAAGGCGGTAAGAATAGGCACACCTGCTGCTCCGTGCAGGTCACCCCTCCCCATGCCTTTGTTTAGGGTTGTACCCACCGCTCTGTGTAGGTCACCTCTATTTGTTCAGATATGAGATAGTTATGTTTATTTTTATTTTATCCTGTTGCTATAAAGGGATCCACTCTATCTGTCCCATGCCATCTTGAATTCAGTCACTGTATTTGCCTACTTTTCTTTATAAAATACAAGCATATGTGGTTGAAAATGTTTTAATTTAAGACGCAATCTTACACCATCCTTAGTGGATGAAAATGTTTCCACCTAGATTTCTAAAGAACACGTGTAAATTATATATTTTTTAATAATTTCTGTAAGTTTGCCTTCTGCCCACATTCCATCTAAATTCTGCCCCTGTGCACGTCTACAGTGAAAGTACATGCCACTGCATTTCTGTGCATTTTTTACAGAATGGAACACAGCATGGGCACACAAGTGACCACTGCGTGTAAATGACTGATACCCTCCCCCCCCCCCCCATTTGCATTCTTCCAATCTTACTCTATGCTGCTCCTTATGGAATTAGCCCATAAAAGCCATGATACTGCATGGAAGGGACCTATTACCTAGATGCATCCCTCACACCACAGTAGAAAGGTGATTTTTAACTATTTTTGCTGAAGAATGCATTGTGACTCTTGTGCTGCTGTTATTGCCTAGCTCTCATGGGAAGGAAAGCATGTAGATCCCCTAAAAGTATTTCCCAAATCGAGGATACAGCCCTCTGTAGTAAGTGGAACTTAGAGGGAGTTTTTAGAAGTGTTTTTGTGTCTAAGGTGTGTAAACTGCCTTAGTGTATTATGATACAAAGAGTAGCGAATCAAATGCAATAAACCTTAAACCTTATACACTAAAGGGGTTCTTATAAAAGCCTTATTGAGTTTCTACATGTAAAATCAGGCGTTTACATATGGACATGGCATCTACATGTTAATGGCCATTTTAGAAAGGGCTGAATTTACATGTCGATGTGCTTAGTTTGTAGAAGTTACTTGGGTGCATGTTGGATATGGTTTGTTTATTTTTATTTTATTAGCATTTATATACCGCCTTTTCCAGAGGTTTACAGTAAATGAGATCAATTACATATAACAGTTCAAGTAACTATGAATAATAAACTTGGGACTGCACCTGTAGTCCAATTATGAGCTATTTACAATGAGTGAATGTTTGTGCCTTCAGCATAGGAGTGTAGAGTGTTTTGTTTTCATATAAAGTGTGCACTATTACATAGACCTGCACAATTTACAGAACATTTGCTAGTTGCAAAACATGCTCTTTTTATGGTGTATAAATACAAGTATTGTTGGAATCAGGCGGCGTTATGTTGGGAGAGATGGGACATCTAATTACCAAGGGGGATATGTTAGGTGAGGTATTAGATTGGGTCGGTGTTGACAGGTTCCAGTGTATTTCCAAAATGCTGTTCAAAAAGGTGTGCTGAGTTCTTTACGGAACATGGAGAGATCATTGATTGCTCTTAGTTTGTCAGGTAGGGTATTCCAGAGTATGGGTATGAAGTACAAGAATGCTGTATTGCTAGTGGGCCGATTAGGCTTATGGAAGTCTGGGGGGACTGCTAGTGTATTCTGGGTGCAGCCTCTTCTTAGTCGTGCATCTGTTGGTTTGATGATGAGGGAGGTAAGGTAGGAAGGGGCTATATCTCTGAAAAGTTTAAATGCTGTCATTAGCGTTTTGTAATTTTATGACTTTGGACTGGAAGCCAGTGTATGTTATACAATATGGTTGTGATGTGGTCTGTTATATGTGTTTTCCAGGCAATGTGTGCAGCAACATGCTGGGCCATCTGCAGTTGGTTTAGGGATTATTTAGATAGACCTTGCAGGATGCTGTTGCAAAAGTCGAAGCTTGGAGTAATTAACGCCTGGAGGACTGATCTGACTTCATGCTTTGGGAGTAGTGGTCTTAGCTGTTGTATCATTTTGAGTTTATAGTACATTTTTTTGGTAGTGAGTTTTATGTGAGATCATACTGAGGGTATGGTCTAAGTAACCCCAAGATATTTTACCTCATTTTTTACTGTAAGTCAGCCTCACTAAGGCTCAATTTTGGGGGAGAGAAACCTTGGTTCCTTGTTATATATAGCACCTCTGTTTTGCTAAAGTTAATCCGGAGGTTATGACTGTTAAGCCACTTTGATGCTTCACTGAAACAATCTGTAATTTGGTGGGAGAGTGGGTTTATAATGTTAAAAGGAAGATATAGCATTATATCATCTGCATAAATGTGGTAACCTATATTGAATTTTTTAAAGATAACGCAGATGGGCTGAAGGTATATGTTAAAAGAAGAGCTGATAGGGCAGAGCTTTCTGATAGGCCTTGTTTGTATGGTTTGGATGTGTGTTTATTAATTTTGACCTGTTGGGTTCTGCTTGACATGTAAGACCAGAACCACAACCCAGAAGTTGCTTCGTGGAGGGGCAGCGTGAGGTAGTAACTCCGGGTCGGGAGGTTCCCAATGCTGTGGAGGGCTCTCCATCAAAGACTACCACAGTGGTGACTTCAGCGGGGAGTAGAGCCTTGGTTCCTTCTCCTGGAGGTAGTCCAAGCATAGAGTAAGTGAAGACCAGCTCCCCCAACACCTCGGCTGTCCGGGATTTTGGCTGTTTGGAAAAACCACCGCTGGTAACACTTAATAGCTTATGGGAAGCAATATCTTTGCTCCAACAGGCCCTTCTTCCTATTGTGAGTACTTTTATTCAAGAATTGGCATCTGTTAAAGCTCGTGTACCGGCCCCGGTGGGAACCCTTCCCATGCCACCTCTGGCTGGAGTGGACAAGGCGGTACCGGGATCGTGCTTTACAATAGCATCGGGGTCAGGAATACTTTGATTCCTCCGATTCCGAAGACTCTGACAATTCTGCTGGCACTAGAGGGTTTCTCCTGGAAGATCCCTCTTCTCCCCAACGCAGAATGTCACCTCCAGAGGACATGTCATTTCAGGATTTCATCCGTGATGTGGCCAAAGGTCTTTAAATCACAGTAGCTCCTGAAGAGGAACCCAGAGCAAAGGAATTGGAAATCCTCCAATATCCTAAAGCTCCTAAGGAGGCAGCTACTCTGCTATCCATGAAATCCTGCATAGCTTGATGCTTAGAATGTGGGAGACACCTCTGACTACTTCTCCTCACTCTAGGACAGGGGTTCTCAACCCTGTCCTCGGGACCCACCTAGCCAGTCGGGTTTTCAGGATAACCACAATGAATATGAATGGGAGAGATTTGCATATAATGGAGGCAGTGTATGCAAATCTCTCTATTACATATTCATTGTGGTTATCCTGAAAACCCGATTGGCTAGGTGGGTCCCGAGGACAGGGTTGAGAACCCCTGCTCTAGGAGACTTGATACTATGTATCGAGTTCCACCATGTCCTGGATTTCAGAAAACTCAGCTGCCACACCATTCAATGGTAGTGGAATCAGCCATGCATAGGAGGAAAAGTGCAAAGAGGCATGCATCCAATCCTCCAGGTCGTGAATGCAGGACTCTGGATGCTTTTGGACGCAGAACATTTCAGGCTTCCATGCTTTCAGCTAGGATCAGTTCATATATCCTGTATATGGGAATGTTCCTCAGAGGTCACAGGAGACTTGGAACTTATGAGCCCATTTCTCCCAGATGATAAGAGACAAGATTTTCTTACTCTAGTTAAGCATGCTCAGGATGTCTCCAAGTTTGTCAATCGTGCAGCCTTTGACTGCTTTGAATGCATCAGCAGAACTTCTGCTATTGCCATTGGCGCACGACGGATTGCCTGGCTACAGGCATCAGACTTGGAGACTTATATCTTCCAGGCATTCAAAACCTTTGGGCAGACAAACTCAGTCAAGTACTGCTACCTCACGAGTGGTCCCTCCACCTAGACCAGGTGGCAAAGATATTTCATCTCTGGGGCACTCCAGACATAGACCTCTTTGCAAGTCCACTGAATGCCAAACTTCCCCGGTTCTGTTCCAGGATTCCAGCGCACAATTCTCAGGCAAGGGATGCCTTCCTCCTTCACTGGGGTCAGGACTTCCTTTATGCTTTCCCACCCATTCCCCTCATCCCCAAAACACTCTTCAAGCTTCAGTCCCTGCACCTCACGGCCTGGTTGCTGAAGGCTTAGATCGCCAGGATTTCAACCTGTCCCAGCAGGTAAAAGAGATCCTTCAGGCTTCTAGGAAACTTCCCACAAGAAGATCCTATGCCTTCAGGTGGAAACGTTTTACTATATGGTGCTCCAAGAGGGGATTAAACCCCCTGGTCATACCCTTAGAATCGATACTAGAGTATCTCTTTCACTTATCGAATTCTAGGTTAAAGACCAATTCGGTAAGAGTCCATCTTAGTGCAATTGCAGATTCTTATAAGCCTCTAAATGGACTACCAATTTCCTTTCATCCACTCCTATCAAGATTTATGAGAGGCCTTTTATTAACTAAACCTCCCATCAAGCCACCACCGGTTGCATGGGATCTAAATCTAGTTCTCGGGCAGCTCATGAACTCACCTTTTGAACCTTTGGCCACTACAGCCCTTAGGTTTTTGACTTGCAAGGTCATCTTCCTGATTGCAATCACCTCTGCCCGTCGCATTAGTGAATTGCAAGCTTTAGTGGCTGATCCCAAAGATATTATAATGCCTCTATATCGTTCCATGGTGAAGACCGCACCTTGAATATTGTGTGCAATTCTAGTCGCCGTATCTTAAAAAGGATATAGCGATTTTAGAAAAGGTTCAGAGAAGAGCCACCAAAATGGTAAAGGGGATGGAAGGATACTCCTATGAAGAAAGGCTAAAAAGGTTAGGGCTCTTTAACCTGGAAAAGAGACGGCTGAGGGGAGATATGATAGAAGTCTATAAATTAATGAACGGAGTGGAACGGGTAAACGTAGATCGATTGTTTACCTTATCAGAATATAGAAAGACTAGGGGACATGCAATGAAGCTACAGGGTAAACTATTTAAGACTAATAAAAGAAAATATTTTTTCACTCAACGTGTAATCAAACTCTGGAATTTGTTACCGGAGGATGTAATAAAGGCTGTTAATGTAGCTGGATTTAAAAAAGGTTTGGAAAAGTTCCTGGAGGAAAGGTCCATAAACCATTATTAAGAAGGGACCCAGGATATCAATGCTTGAACCAATACAAGCATTGTGGAACCTGTGACCCTTGGGGAAACTGCTAGGTACATATGACTTAGATTGGCCACTGTTGGAAACAGAATACTGGGCTTGATGGACCTTGGTCTGACCCAGTATGGCATATCTTATGTTCTTATGTACTAGATTTCATCATAAGGTTGTTCTTCAAACTTACCCACACTTTATTCCAAAGGTGGTTTCGCCTTTTCATTTAAACCAATCAATTTATCTTCCTGTATTTTTTCTGAGGCCTCACGCCTTTAATGCAGAAAGAAACCTTCTTTGGATTGTAAAAGGGCCTTAGCCTTTTACATACAAAGAACACAGCAACATAGAAAGTCCTCACAACTTTTTGTAGCTTTTGACCCTAGTCATTTGGGACTTCCAGGCTCCAAAAGAACTTTATCTAAATGGATTTCCCAATGCATATCCTTTGCTTATGAGAGTAAGGGTCTTCCTCTTCAGGACCATGTCACAGCTCATAATGTGAGAGCCATGGCAGCTTCTATGGCTAATCTCCACTCTGTCTCTATTGATGACATCTGTCGAGCAGCCACCTGGGCTTCGGTACACACCTTTACAGCCCACTACTGCCTAGATAAAGCCTCCCATCGGGATGCCTTCTTTGCCCAAGTGGTTCTTCAGAATCTCTTTCAAACTTAAACCAACTCCTACCCACCAACCCTGGTGGGATGCCAGAGATCCATGGGAGGAAGGATTCTCACCTTCGACGGTGGCACCTTCCTGGGGCTATCTCCCTGGCTTCTTCAGCTAGGGAGTCCCCCATATGTGAGGACTACATACCTGCTTGTTCCTGGAGATAGTGTAGTTACTCACCTGTAACAGGTGATCTCCGGGAACAGCAGGAATTTAATCCTCACAACCCACCCACCTCCCCTAGGAGTTCTCTCTCTCTTTCTCTTTCCTCTCTCCCTCTATCCTTTCATTCAGCTGCAAACTTAACTGGAGAGGGACAGTTGGAAAGGCGGGAAGGCAGCGCGCATGTGCTGAGGGATGCTCCCAAAAGCGTTCCTATTGGATGGTGGGGAGCGTTCCTACGCAGGCTCCATCGGTACCGACGATACCCATATGTGAGGACTAAATTCTTGCTGTTCCCGGAGATCACCTGTTATAGGTGAATAACTATGCTTTCTGGCTTTGCGTCAGTCACCACTCTCGGAGCGCAATTTAGATTAAAATATCCTTGTAAATGTATTGTATTGTGTATTGTCTAAGCAATTTCTGTTTTTTGAACCCCTCGAACTTGTGCAATTACTTCACAGTAGGAAAATTGAGGGGCGGGTATGAGTTTCCTGTACCGGCTGCCATGTATACCATCTATGCTCTTAGGATTTCTTAATATCTCCAGGAACAAGCAGGAATGAGTCTTCACATATGGGTATCGTTGGTACCGACGGAGCCTGCGCGGGAATGCTCCCCAGCTTCCAGAAAGAAAGCTTTTGGGAGCATCCCACAGCGCCTGCGCGTTGCCTTCCCGCCTTTCCTAACCGCCTCTCTCCAGTTCTTCTTTTCCGCGGAACCAGCAGGTCGTGTTCCTGTCACCGCTGAAGAAGAACTTTATTTTTCTTTATTTCTTTGGTTGCACGTCTGCTGCCTTCGACGTCGGACCGGTACCGCCGGTCTTTTCTTCTTTCTTCTTTTAAAAAAAAAAAAAAAACTACCGTTTCCCAGTTCTGTGCATTTTTTCCTTTTGGGCCTTAGGCCTAGAAAAATTTTCCTCATGGAAAAGTCCGCTTCCGGGTTTAAAAAGTGCACGAAGTGCAGCGGTACTCTTTCTATCACTGACACCCATGACTGGTGTCTAAAATGTTTGGGTCCTGACCACTCCATCACCGATTGTGAGTCCTGTTCCATGATGTCTAAAAGAGGTTGACAGAATCGAGCGGCCAAGCTCAGTACCCTGTTTCCCTCTGATGCAGCTTCGGTGGCATCGACATCTTCCAGGGCTGCTGCTTCCTCCCATGGATCTCAGGTAACCAAACATAAGTCCAGCCGGTCCTCGAAGGGTAGATCTCCCTCTAAGTATCGAGATGCCTCCGGGCTTGCTCTCGAGGATCCTGCACCGGCAAAATTACCCCGGCGGGAAGCTCCGGCTTCCAAAGCTTCATCTATGGGGTCACAGGTTGACATCGATGGCGTGGCCTCGACCGATCACCTGTTGCCATGTTCTGGGGTACCGGTGGTTTCCACTGGTACCGACATGCAGACATTGGTTGCATTGATGGATCAGAATATTCTGACCATGCAGCGTGCCATTACAGCATTCATACAAGCTGCGACGCCTCCGGTACCGCAACAAACTCTGTTGTCGGTACCGGTTCCGGCACCGGCACCGATATCGGTTCCGATGCCGGTACCGATTGCATCAACATCGGCTTCGGTGTTGACTGCAGCGGTACACTGTTCTGTGATGCCCATCGGTACCGAATCAGTACCGATCACTCCCGATGTCGATACCACTCGGTACGCGTATCGGGCTCTGCAAGAGCATCCAGACAGACGATACTTCGATTCCTCCAAAGACTCTGATGAATCAGAGGCTTCTTTCGAAGCATCGGTACTCCTTCCTCAGGAGCCCTCTTCTCCAAAAAGAAGAATGTCTCCTCCAGAAGACTTGTCTTTTCAAGACTTCATTAGGGAAGTGGCCAGGGGCCTCTCTATTTCAGTGGCCACTGAACCAGAGCCTAGAGCCAAGAAATTGGATATTTTACAATATCCTAAGGCTCCTAAAGAGGCATATGGGAGACACCTCTTACTACCTCCCCTCATTCTCGCAGGTTGGACACCATGTACCGTGTTCCTCCTTCTCCTGGCTTTCATAAGACTCAGCTTCCTCACCACTCTATTGTGGTGGAGTCTGCTATGAAGAAGGTAGTGCAAAAAGACACTCATCTAATCCTCCAGGAAGAGAATGCAGAACCTTTGATGCTTTTGGCCGGAGAATCTTCCAGGCCAATATACTTACTGCCAGAATCAACTCCTATAAGTCTCTATATGGGGATGTTTCTAAAGGAAGTTACAGATCATCTGCAAACTTTATCTCCTTTTATCTCAGAAGATAAAAGGGAGGAGTTTCTCACCTGGCTTAAACATGCCCAGGATGTTTCCAAATTTTCCAACCGTGCAGCCTTTGACTCTTTTGAGTGTGCCAGCAGAGC
This sequence comes from Ichthyophis bannanicus, assembly GCA_033557465.1. Taxonomy (NCBI): domain Eukaryota; kingdom Metazoa; phylum Chordata; class Amphibia; order Gymnophiona; family Ichthyophiidae; genus Ichthyophis; species Ichthyophis bannanicus. The sequence continues at coordinate 1,557,841,947 of CM066031.1, read as the reverse complement.
CTCGGCTATTGCCATAGGTGCACACAGACTTGCTTGGTTACAAGCTTCTGATTTGGAACTCTGGGTCCAGGATGGATTAGGAAATCTTCCTTGTACAGGTGAAAACCTTTTTGGCAAGGATTGGCAAGCAAAGGCCACTCAGAAGGATGCTGAGAATTCTGCCTTAGATAGACTTTCAGAGTCTACTTGTGCTCCTGTTAGAAAAAGGTTATTCAAAAAGGCTTTCTTTCCCAAAAAAGGGAAGATATTATCCTGCTTATGGTCAGCAGGCATCTTCTGCAGGTCGTTTTGCTGCAAAGCGTCAGCAACCACCTAAACAAGCCAAGCCTAAGGCTGCAAGGACTGCTACAGCCCAACAGCCTCAGCCTTCTCAGGGCCTTTGACTTACAACTAGAGAACTTAGCCTTTCTGGCTCTAGAAGAACCAGAGCCTCTCACCATTCCAGGAAGGTTAGCTCACTTTGCTCCCAGATGGGAACAAATCACAGCAGAGCAATGGACCCTCTCCATCACAAGGGAGGGGTACAAGCTTCATTTCTTAAACTTTCCTCCTCACACCATGGTGAGACAGTTCAATTCTCCAACATCTCTCCTCGACCTTCTGGGTCAGGAGATTGCTACCCTTCTTGCCGAAAGGGCAATAGAAGAAGTACCCCTTCTTCAACAGGTTTCAGGGTTCTACTCCTCCTATTTTCTTATCCCAAAGAAAACAGGGGGCTACAGACCCATATTAGATCTCAGAGAATTGAACAATTTTCTATGCAAGGAGAAATTCAAGATTTCTCTCGGTGCTCTCCTTCCATACCTTCAAAGTCAGGATTGGCTTTGTTCTCTAGATCTCAAGGATGCGTACACCCATATCCTCATCCATCTAACACACAGAAGGTTCCTTTATCAAGGAAAGCATTACCAATACAGAGTGCTTCCTTTCGGTCTGGCCTCTGCTCCAAGAGTGTTCACAAAATGCATGGAAGTAGTAGTTGCATTTCTACGCACTCTAGGAATATTTGTATTCCCATATCTGGACGACTGGCTCATCCGAGCTCCATCCCAGACAGAGGCCCAGGCTTTCCTAGCCTGCACAAGGCGTGTTTTTCAGTATCTGGGACTGGTAATAAACATCCCAAAATCACATCTCACCCCTACTAAGTCACTAGAGTTCATAGGGGCCTTGCTGGATACCACAACTGCAAGGGCCTATCTTTCCCAAGCCCGTTGCCTATGATTGGTGCAGTTAGCCTCACAAGTTCAGTTAAAGTCCCATTTAACTGCTCGAGAGATGTTACAACTGTTAGGCCACATGGCATCCACCGTGCATGTGGTTCCTTACGCTCGCCTTCACATGCGGGCAGCTTAGTGGACTCTGTCCACCCAATGGACCCAGACATCAGGGTGCCTGTCAGACAAAATAGCAACCTCTAGTCGCCTCTTTTGATCTCTCCAGTGGTGGAAGTCCACTCAGAATCTGTTGCTGGGGTCCCCCTTTCAACAGTTGCTACCCCAAGCAACCCTTACAACAGATGCCTCTCCAAGGGGTTGGGGAGCTCATCTACAAGATCTCTCCACCCAGGGCATCTGGTCTCCACAGGAGACATCTCTACATATCAACCTCTATGAGCTCAGAGCAATTTTTCTAGCTCTGAGTCTTCCACACCCTGCTCAGCTACAAGACAGTCCTCATCCACACGGACAACCAAGTAGCCATGTTCTACGTGAACAAGCAGGGCGGGACTGGCTCTGTCGCTTTGCAACGAAGCTTTGAGATTGTGGGCCTTCGCCAGAGAGCATCAAATTCATCTCATGGCAGTGTATCTTCCAGGGGTTCAAAACTCTTGGGCAGACAGACTCAGTCGAGTTCTGCTTCCACACAAATGGTCCCTCCATGGGGACCAGATAGCCAGGATCTTTCGAATTTGGGGAACCCCGGACATAGACCTATTTGCAAGTCCGTGGAATGCCAAACTTCCCCGGTTCTGTTCCAGGTTTCCGTTTCAGGGAGTTCAGGCCAGGGATGCCTTCCTCCTCCATTGGGGGCAAGACTTCCTCTATGCCTTTCCACCCATTTCCCTAATTTCCAAGACACTGTTCAAGCTTCAGAGAGACAAGGGGTCTATGATCCTCATAGCACCACATTGGCCACGCCAAGTGTGTTACCCTCTACTTCTTCATCTCTCTCAAGCTCCCTCCCTGGACTTGGGATCTGCTCCAGACCTCCTTTCCCAGGAGGAGGGAACGTTGTGGTACCCAAATTCCCAGTCTCCATCTCAGGGCCTGGCTGCTGAAGGCCTAGACCTTCAAGATTTGCATCTTTCTCAGCAGGTGAAGGATATCCTTCATGCTTCCAGAAAGCCTTCCACTAGACGTTCCTATGCTTTTAAATGGAAAAGGTTTACCATTTGGTGTGCAGAAAAGGGTCTTAACCCTCTTGCAATACCTCTGAATTCTTTACTAGACTACTTGCTGCATTTATCCCATGCAGGCCTTAAAACAAATTCAGTAAGAGTCCATTTGAGTGCTATTGCAGCATCCCTTAAGCCTCTCAATGGACAGCCTATTTCCTCTCATCCTGTTATTGTATGATTCATGAGAGGCCTTCTTTTAACTAAACCTCCCATTAGACCACCTCCAGTGGCCTGGGATTTGAGTTTGGTTCTTGGCCAGCTTATGAAGCCACCCTTTGAACCCTTAGCCACTACCTCCTTGAAATTCCTTTCCTGGAAGGTTATTTTTCTCATTGCAGTCACCTCAGCTCGCCGTATCAGTGAGCTGCAAGCCTTGGTGGCTAATCCTCCTTATAAAAGGTTCCATCATGACAAGGTAGTCCTCAAGACTAATCCACACTTTATGCCTAAAGTGGTCTCACCTTTTCATCTGAACCAGGAGGTGTATTTACCTGTTTTTTTTTCCAGGACCTCATGGACCAAGTGCAGAGAGGAATCTTCATACCCTGGATTGTAAGAGAGCGCTCGCTTTTTACTTACAAAGGACACAGCAACACAGAAAGTCCTCTCAACTCTTTGTTGCTTTTGATCCCTCTCATTTAGGACTTCCAATCTCTAAGAGAACTCTGTCCAATTGGATTGCTCAGTGTATTTCTTTCGCCTACCAGAGTAAGAACCTTTTTCTGGAGGGCCATGTCACAGCTCACAATGTGAGGGCCATGGCAGCCTCTATGGCTCATCTAAACTGTGTCCATCGACCAAATCTGATGAGCGGCCACCTGGGCCTCGGTTCATACCTTTACAGCCCATTACTGCTTGGACAAGGACTCCCGCCGGGATGCCTTGTTTGGTCAGGCTGTTCTCAAACACCTGTTTCATACCTAATCACCACCTACCCCCCATCCCTGGTTGGATGTCCGAGATCCATGGGGGGAGGTAGAGCCCTTCTCAGGGACTCACAACCTTGGAGATCTCCCTGGCATTTCTAGCTGGGGAGTCCCCATATGTAAAGACTCATTCCTGCTTGTTCCTGGAGATAGCACAGTTACTTACCTGTAGCAGGTGATCTCTGGGAACAGCAGGAATAAGTCTTCACAACCCACCCACCTCCCCTAGGAGTTGTATCTCTCTATCTTTCCTTTCCTCTCTCTCTTTCTTTGTCTCAGCTTAAAACTCGAACTGGAGAGAGGCGGTTAGGAAAGGTGGGAAGGCAGCGCACAGGTGCTGTGGGATGCTCCCAAAAGCTTTCTTTTTGGACGCTGGGTAGCGTTCCCGCGCAGGCTCCGTCGGTACCGACGATACCCATATGTGAAGACTTATTCCTGCTGTTCCCAGAGATCACCTGTTACAGGTAAGTAACTGTGCTTTCTAGGGATACCACTAGAGGACAGCAACCTTGGGCCGGAAAAACTGGGGTTTCTAGTCTCACAGGTGCTCCTTGTGGTCTTGGGCAAGCCACTTAACCCTCCATAGCCCATGTTCCCCATAAAATAGTTATCTCCAAGTTATAATGCCCTGTTCAATGTAATTTCAGTTTGTTCAATGCAAACCGCACTGATGCAGAATAGCGTGGTATATAAGAGAATGTAAATAAATATATAAATATGGTGGATTTTCTTCTTGTAACTTTGTTTTTTTTTCTTTAATTGGGTCCTTATTGTGGTTTTGTATTTTGTAGACTAAACGAAGTTGGTATAATCTTCTTTAGCTAATTTTTCTTTTTTATGAACCTCTTTTCTGTATTTCATATTCAGACTTGTTTTTCTGGATAATTTTGTCAAAATCTTATACATAAAAAATTAAAAAAATAATAATGCAGATGGGCTGAAGGTATATGTTAAAAGAAGGGCTGGGCTGATAGGGCAGAGCCTTGTTATAGGCCTTGTTCTTGTTTGTATGGTTTGGATGTGTGTGAATTAATTTTGACCTGTTGGGTTATGCCTGACAAGTAAGACTGGAACCATTGGAAGACTGTCCCCTGTATACCTATCTGTTGGAGTCTGATAAGCATTATGTCAGCATTGCTAGGAAAGGGGAAGTGCTACTGCTAGGAGATTTCAATATGCCAGATGTTGATTGGCACATTCCTGCTGCAGTATCATCTAGGAGTAAGGAGATCCTGGATTCTCTACAGGGAGAACTATTCAGGCAATTGGTAACAGACCCCACACGTGAAGGGGCCATACTGGACTTGGTGCTTACCAATGGTGAAAGTGTTTCTGATGTTGTAGTGGGAGATCATTTTGCATCCAGTGATCACCAGATGGTGTGGTTCAGTATTAGGACTAGGGCTGTTAGAATCCATTCCAAGGTGAAGATCTTAGACTTTAGGAAGACTAACTTTGCGAAGATGGGCCAATACCTCAGGGAGTCGTTAGTGGGATGGGAACAGCTGGGGGATGTAGAACAACAGTGGGCAAAACTGAAAGGGGGTATTTTAAAGGCAACCAACCTTTTTGTTAAAATGGTAAATAAAGGCAAAAGGAACAGGAGACCGCTAATGTTTTCGAAGGAAGTAGCTGAAAAAGTGAAGAAAAAGAGGGAGGCCTTCATGAAATACAAGAGATCACAGAGAGAGGAAGACAGGCATCTGTATTTGGAAAAACTTAGAGAAGCTAGCAAAGTAGTCAAGAAGGCAAAGATTCAAAAGGAGGAGGAAATAGCCAATGCAATAAAATGGGGGGATAAGACATTTTTCAGATATATTAGTGAGAAGAGGAAGGGCAAAAGTGGTATTGTCAGACTCAAGGGTACAGGGGGGGGGGAATATGTAGAAGCTGATAAGGATAAAGCTGAATTGCTTAACAAATATTTTTGTTCTGTGTTCACAGATGAAGAACCAGGAGCAGGACCTCAGAAAACACCCACAAATAAGAACAGAAGCGAAGGACATCTTGAACAATTTTCAGAAGACTGTGTTCGTGAGAAACTAGCTCAACTTAAAGTAGACAAAGCGATGGGACCAGATGGGATACACCCTAGAATACTGAGGGAACTTGGGGACGTTCTAGCAACTCCACTGACTGACCTTTTCAATGCCTCGTTGGAGTCGGGAGTGGTGCCAAAGGACTGGAGAGAGGCTCATGTGGTGCCTTTACACAAAAGCGGAAGTAAGGATGTGGTTGAAAACTACAGGCCGGTTAGTTTAACTTCAGTGGTGAGTAAATTAATGGAAACGCTGTTGAAAGAGAAAATAGTGAGGTTTCTGGAGTCCAGCGGATTACAGGATCCGAGGCAGCATGGATTCACCAGAGGCAGGTCTTGTCAGACAAATCTGATTGATTTCTTTGACTGGGTGACCAGGGAGTTGGACCGAGGGAGAGCTCTAGATGTGGTGTATTTAGATTTCAGTAAAGCCTTTGACACTGTTCCTCACAGGCCACTTATAAACAAACTGAGCACCCTAGGGATGGACCCTAAAGTTACTGCTTGGGTTAGAAATTGGTTGGGTGGGAGGCGACAAAAAGTACAAGTAAATGGAGCTCACTCTGAGGAGAAGGATGTTACCAGTGGTGTGCCCCAGGGATCTGTCCTTGGTCCGATTCTTTTTAACATCTTTGTTAGTGATATAGCGGAAGGGCTGTCGGGTAAGGTTTGCCTCTTTGCGGATGATACCAAAATCTGCAATAAAGTAGACACCCAGGAAGGTGTAGATAACATGAGGAGGGATCTAGCTAAGCTTGAAGAATGGTCTAGAATTTGGCAGCTGGGATTTAATGTTAAAAAATGTAAGGTCATGCATTTGGGCTGCAGCAATCCAAGGGAGCAATACAGCATAGGAGGTGAAGTACTTTTGTCCACTAAAGAAGAGCGGGACCTAGGCATAGTTGTGTCCGATGATCTTAAAGTAGCTAAACAGGTAGAAAAGGCGACGGCAAAAGCTAGAAGGATGCTTGGGTGCATACGGAGAGGAATGGCTAGCAGAAAAAAGGAGGTGATAATGCCTCTGTATAAGTCTTTGGTGCGACCTCATTTGGAGTATGGTGTGCAATTCTGGAGACCGCACCTTCAAAAGGATGTGAACAGGATGGAGTCGGTGCAGAGGGTTGCTACTAAGATGATTAGTAGTCTTCATTATAAAGCATATGAGGACAGACTTAAGGATCTTAATATGTACACCTTAGAGGAAAGGCGGGATAGAGGTGATATGATTGAGATGTTTAAATACCTCCGTGGCATAAATGTTCAGGGAAAGAGCCTCTTTCAATTGAAAACAAGTTCTGCTACGAGGGGACATGGGATGAGGGTGAAGGGAGATAGATTCAGGAGTGATATGCGGAAATATTTCTTTACGGAAAGAGTAGTGGATCCGTGGAATAGTCTCCCAGTGGAGGTGGTAGAGATGAGGACAGTAACTGAATTCAAAAAAGCATGGGACCAACACAGGATCTTTAAAGGTAAAAAGTGGACTGTTGTAGTTGTTGTTATGGAAGGACAGACTAGATGGGCCTTGTGGTCTTTTTCTGTCATCATGTTTCTATGTTTCTATGTTTCTATGTCATGGCTGATGCTGTCAAATGCAGAGGCAATATCTTAGAATATATGTATGAATGCTTGTCTAGTGTTGTCTATACCACATATCAGCTTTTTGAATAGCGTAAGGAGGAGCGTTTCAATGCCATGGTGAGGCCTGAAGCCTTATTGGTGCTCATCTAGGGAGGCATGCATGTCCACATGGTCCTGGAGTTGAATTTGAACTATTTTCTTGATAACTTTGGCCATAAATGGGAGGCTTGAGATTGGTCTGTATGATATGGGACTGTTTGTCTATGGAATTGTTCTTCAGGATAGGGCTTATCGCTTGTTTTAATGTTGGTGGCATGTGCCCTTGTTTCAGGAATGTGCTAACAATTTTGTGCATGATGGGTGATCTGCTTTAGTTGCCTTTAACCAGCTAATCGGGCATGAATCAAGTCTAGATATTGTCATATTGATTTTGGTTATGTTGTTGAGATCTTCTAGCTTGATCTTTGAGAAAGTTGACCAAGTGATCCTGGTTATGGGGTTGGTCTCCAAGGAGAGAGCTGTATCTGTAGCTGGTAGTTTGTTTTCCCCTACAGTGGTTAGCCAGGATTTGGGGTTGGGGGGGGGGGTGTTTATTATCATTGTTGGAGTTGAGTCATGGTTTTACAATTTGAAACAGCTCTTTGGGTTGGTTGATGGATTTAGTGAGTATGTTAGAATGCTACTTCTTATTTTTAATGGTGACTTTGTAGTGTTGTAGTGTACTCATGTATAGGGATCTATGTTCTATGGACTTTGTGATCCTCCAGGTACACTCAATCTTCCATAAGAAAATTTTTATCTTTTTTAGATCTTTAGTACCATTCTGCATGACGTTTTTGTCTCCTACTCTGTTGAGGAGGCAGTGTTGTGGCAGCGCTCTCTATGGAGTCATTCCAATTGGATACTATAGCTTCTAAGTCCGTTAGGTTAGGGTTGAATTGCTGCAGTATGTCATTTACAAATCTGTTTTCAAACGGCTTATATCCTCTGATCGGGGTGTCCCTAGTGTTTGCCGATGATGTAGAGATGTGGAATGGTAATTGAAAGTTTATTAAATGGTGGTTAGACCATGGAACCTGTTTCTGTGAGGGTGAGGGTTAGAAATGTTTCCAAATATCATTGGGCATGAAAACTAAGTCTAAAATGTTGTGGGTAGGGACATTGACTATTTGGTGATAGTCCATATCAGTCATAGAGTTTAGAAATGCAGTAGCATGGGTATTGTGTATTGAGGCTAGGTTGAAGTCTCCTAAGAGGATAAATGGCTTTATCTCCAGGAACAAGCAGGAATGAGTCTTCACATATGGATATCGTCGGTACCGACGGAGCCTGCGCGGGAAAGCTCCCCAGCTTTTTAGATGAAAAGCTTTTGGGGCCTCCCACTGCACATGCGCGCTGCCTTCCCGCCTTCCTGACCAGCTCTCCTCAGTTCTAGTTTAAAGCTGAGACAATAGAGAGAGAGGACAGGAAGATAGAGGAATAGAGAGACAACTCCTAGGGGAGGTGGGTGGGTTGTGATGACTAATTCCTGCTGTTCCCAGAGATCACCTGTTACAGGTAAGTAACTGTGCTATCTCCAGGAACAAGCAGGAATAAGTCATCACATATGGGGACTCCCTAGCTGAGATGCCTGGGAGATCCCCCTCCAAGGGTAACCATCTTCGTATGGATCTCAGGCATCCATTCTGGGAAGGTGGGCAGGAGTTGTTTAAGTATGGAACAGGTGTTTGAGGACAGCCTGACCAAACAAGGCATCCCGGCGGGAGTCCTTGTCCAAGCAGTAATGGGCTGTGAAGGTATGAACCGAGGCCCAAGTGGCTGCTCGACAGATCTGATCTATGGATACAGAGTGAAGATGAGCCATAGAAGTGGCCATGGCTCTCACATTGTGAGCTGTGACATGGCCTTCCAGAGAAATGTTCTTACTCTGGTAAGCAAAGGAAATACACTGAGCAATCCAGTTGGAAAGTGTGCGTTTGGTGACGAAGTCCCAAATGAGAAGGATCAAAAGCCACGAAAAGCTGAGAAGACTTTCGATGTGGCTGAGTTCTATTGAGGTAAAAGGCGAGAGCCCTTTTATAGTCAAGAGTATGAAGGTTCCTCTCTGCACTGGATGCATGAGGAGCCGGAAAAAAGACAGGTAAATATACCTCTTGATTAAGATGAAAAGGCGAGACCACTTTAGGCATAAAGTGGGGATTCGTCCTAAGGACCACCTTATCATGATGAAATCTGGTATAAGGTGGATTTGCCACCAAAGCCTGCAGTTCACTGATGCGGCGAGCCGAAGTGACTGCAATAAGGAAAAGGACCTTCCAGGAAAGAAATTTCAGGGAGGTAGATACCAACGGTTCAAAAGGTGGCTTCATAAGTTGACCCAGAACTAAATTCAAGTCCCATGCTACCGGAGGAGGCCGGATGGGAGGTTTAGTGAGGGTTAGGCCTCTCATGAATCTTGCAATAAGAGGATGAGAGGAAACAGATTGTCCATTTATAGGTTTTAAGGATGCTGTAATAGCACTTAAATGGACTCGTACTGAATTCGTCTTGAGGCCTGCATTGGAAAGATGCAGGAGATAGTCTAGTAGAGAATTCAAAGGAAGTGCCAGAGGGTCAAGACCCTGTTGAGCACACCAAATGGAAAAACGTTTCCATTTGAAAGCATAGGAACGCCTAGTAGAGGGTTTCCTAGAGGCATAAAGGATATCTTTCACTGGTTGAGAAAGATTAAACTCTTGAAGGCTTAAGCCTTCAGTAACCAAGCTCGGAGATGTAGGGACTTGGGGTTTGGATGCCACAAAGTCCCCTGCTCCTGAGACAGAAGGTCTGGTGCAGCTCCCAGGTCCAGGGAGGAGCCCTGGGAGAGCTGTAGAAGGAGAGGGAACCACACTTGGCGTGGCCAGCGTGGAGCAATGAGGATCATGGATCCGTGATCCCTCTGAAGTTTGAACAGAGTCTTGGGAATCAAAGGAATGGGTGGAAAAGCGTACAGGAATTCCTGACCCCAATGCAGGAGAAAGGCATCGTTGGCCTGAGCTCCCTGACACGGAGTCCTGGAACAGAACCGGGGAAGTTTGGCATTCCACGGACTTGCAAAGAGGTCTATGTCCGGGGTCCCCCATTCCTGAAAGATTCTGCGTATCTGGTCCATATGTAGGGACCATTCGTGTGGGAGCAGAACTCGACTGAGTCTGTCTGCCCGAGAGTTTTGAACTCCTGGAAGATATACTGCCAGAAGATGAATTTGGTGCTCTTTGGCGAAGGCCCATAATCTGAGAGCTTCGTTGCAAAGCGACAGAGAGCCCGTCCCTCCTTGTTTGTTGACATAAAACATGGCCACCTGATTGTCTGTCTGAACTAGGACAGTCAGGTTGGCATGGAGGGTATGGAAGACTGTGAGGGCAAGGAAGATTGCTCGCAGTTCCAGAAGGTTGATATGAAGGGTGGTCTCTTGGGGAGACCAGATTCCCTGAGTGGAGAGATGTTGAAGATGAGCTCCCCACCCTGTTTGGGAGGCATCTGTTGTGAGGGTTGCTTGGGGCAACGAAGGTTGGAAGGGGGTCCCCAACAACAGATTTTTGGAGGATGTCCACCACTGGAGAGACCAAAACAGACGTTTTGAGGTGAGTACCTGGTCTGACAGCAGTCCCGATGCTTGAGACCACTGGGTGGCCAATGTCCATTGAGCTGCTCTCATATGGAGACGAGCATAGGGCACCACATGAACCGTGGAGGCCATGTGGCCCTGAAGTTGCAGCATTTCTCTGGCTGACAAGTGACTTCTGGACTGAGCCTGGGAGGCCAAGCTTATTAGCCTTTGGCCTCGGACCAGAGGGAGGTAGGCCCTTGCAGTGGTGGAGTCCAATTGGGCCCCTATGAATTCCAGGGACTGAGTAGGGATGAGTTGGGACTTGGGAATGTTTACCACAAGTCCCAGATATTGAAGAATATGCCTTGTGCGGTCCAGAGAAATCTGGGCTTCTGATTGAGATGGAGCTCGGATGAGCCAGTCGTCCAGATATGGAAGACAAAGATTCCCATGCCTCTGAGAAATGCGGCTACGACTGCCATGCATTTTGTGAAGACTCTTGGAGCAGAGGCCAGACCGAAGGGTAGTACTCTGTACTGGAAATGTTTTCCCTGGAACAGAAATCTTAGATATTTTCTGTGGGATGGATGGATGAGTATATGAGTGTACGCATCCTTGAGATCTAGAGAGCAAAGCCAATCCTGACTCTGAAGGTATGGAAGGAGAAGGCCCAGAGAGAGCATTTTGAATTTCTCCTTGAATAGAAACCTGTTCAATTCTCTCAGATCTAGGATAGGTCTGAAGCCCCCTGTCTTCTTTGTTATGAGAAAGTAAGGGGAGTAGAAACCTAACCCCTGTTGTGGAGGAGGAACCTCCTCTATTGCCCCTTGGGCAAGAAGAGAAGAGACTTCCTGACCCAACAGGGTCAGAAGAGATGGGGGAGAACTGAATTGCCTCACCATGGTATGGGGAGGAAGGCTGGAGAAATGAAGTTTGTAGCCCTCTCGGATAATAGAGAGGGTCCATTGCTCTGATGTGATTTGTTCCCATCTGGGAGCAAAATGAGCTAGCCTTCCAGGAATGGTGAGGGGCTCTGGTTGTTCTAGAGCCAGAAACGGCAAGTTCTCTAGAGGGAAGTCAAAACCCCTGAGGGGGGTTGAGCCTGCTGGGGTGTAGCAGACACTGCAGGCTTTGACTTTACCTGCTTAGATTGTTGACGCTTAGCCGCAAGGCGAGGCTGAGCAGATTGCTGGCCAGTATTTGTGGGAAATCTGGTCTTTTTATAGTAAGGCCTTTTAAAAGGCTTCTTTTTGGTAGGGGTAGAAGTAGACTTGGAAAGTCTATCTAGAGTGGCATTTTCTGCATCCATTTGAGCAGCTTTAATCTGCCAGTCTTCCCCAAATAAGTTCTCACCGGTACAGGGCAGATTCCTGAGGCCATCTACAACCCAGGGTTCTAGGTTAGAAGCCTGGAGCCAAGCGAGACGTCGGGCTGCAATAGCAATTCCCGAAGCTCTGCCTGCAACTTCAAAGGAATCAAAGGCTGCCCTGTTGGAGAACTTGGAGACCTCTGAAAGTTGTGTCACCATAGAAAAGAAGTCCGCCCTTTGATCATCAGGGATAAAGGGGGCAAAATTCTGTATTTTTAGGGCAAGTTGCCCAAGATACATGCCCATATAAAGGCTATAAGAGTTGATCCTGGCTATAAGCATACTAGCCTGGAACAATATTCTTCCAAAAGAGTCTAGGTTCTTACATTCTCGCCCTGGAGGGGTAGAAGAATGCCTTTTAGGACTCTTTATTTTCTTCATGGCAGACTTCACCACAATGGAGTGGTGAGGCAGCTGAGTTTTCTGGAACCCAGGCGAAGGAGGGACCCGATACATGGTGTCCAACCTGCGGGAATGGGGAGACAGTGTTAAAGGAGTCTCCCACAAATCCATCAAGTGTTCTTGAAGGATTTCATGGACAGGCAGAGTGACTGCCTCTTTAGGAGCTTTTGAGTATCCTAAAATGTCCAATTTTTTTGATCTGGGTTCTCTTTCAGAAGATGTAGCAATAGAAAGTGCTTTAGCTACATCAACAATGAAATCCTGAAAGGATAAATCCTCTGGAGGAGACATCCTCCTCTTGGGAGAAGAGGGCTCCTCAGGAAGAGTAAGCTCAGCAGAGTCATCAGAGGAATTGAATTCATCAGAAGTATCTGAGTCTTCCCTCTGTACTGCCAATGTACGATAGCATACCGATCGGTATCGACATCGGGTGTATCGGGCATGGGATCGGTACCGGGCGAAAGCCGGAATCCGGCATGCGGAACCGATCGATGTTTAGAAGTCGATGGTCTCGGTTCCGGTGTAGATACCGGAACCGGGGTCGGTACCGATGAAATCGGTACCGAGGGCGTCGCAGCCTTAATGAATGCCAGAACGGCTTGCTGCATGGTCTGGACAGTACTGCCCATAGACGCCACTACTGCCTGGATGTCGGTACCGGTATGGGCCGGTACCCCAGAGCAGTCCAACAGGTGATCTGTCGAGGCCGTGCCATCGATGTCAACCTGTGACCCCATGATTGCTTTGGAGGCCGGAACCTCCCGCCGGGGTTTTTTGGCCTGGGCAGAATCCTCGAACTCAGAATTGAGAGCCTCTCGATCTTTAGAAAGAGATTTGCTTTTAGAGGATTTGCCCACAGAAGTTTTGGTTACCTGAGATCCATCCGGAGAGGAAGACCTGGATGACTGTGATGCTTCTGAAGGAAACAGCACATGGAGCTTGTTAGCCCGGTTTTGCAAACCGCGTTTAGACATCTGGGTGCAGGATGGGCAGTCCGGTATGGAGTGTTCAGGTCCCAAACATTTGAGACACCATTCATGGGTGTCTGTGACAGAAATGACAGCACTGCATTTGGTACATTTTTTAAAACCAGGGACTGGCTTCTCCATGAGGAGAATTTGTGTAGGCCTTAAGGCCTAACAACGGGTACCAAGCTGTGCTGAAGAAAATAAAGTCTTTCTTTCTATATAAAAAAAAAAAGAAAAGAAAGACCGGCGATACCGGTTTCGGTATGGGGAAGGCAGGTACGCGGTCTAAAGAAACAAACAAAAGTAACAAATTCTTCAGCGGTGACAGGAACACGACCTGCTGGCTCCGCGGAAAAAGAAGAACTGAGGAGAGCTGGTCAGGAAGGCGGGAAGGCAGCGCGCATGTGCAGTGGGAGGCCCCAAAAGCTTTTCATCTGAAAAGCTGGGGAGCTTTCCCGCGCAGGCTCCGTCGGTACCGACGTACCCATATGTGATGACTAATTCCTGCTGTTCCCAGAGATCACCTGTTACAGGTAAGTAACTGTGCTATCCTCCCTGACAAGGAAAGGGGACGGGTCCGCCAAGCCTGTAATTGAATTATCACCTTGTCCAGCACCCGGGACAGGTTACTCCTGTATAATTGAGACACCTGACTGGGCAGCACTATCCCCAAATAGGTAAAGTGATTGTCCGCCCATTTAAGGAGGAACTCCCCCGACCAGCTACCCCGTAGCTGCCCAGAAACATCCAAGGCCTCTGACTTGTCACGGTTAATAGTAAACCCGGCAAACATCCCAAAGGTTTGAAATTCCCGTAAAAGTTGAGGTAGGGAGTCGGCGGGCGAGAGCAAATGAACTAACAAGTCATCAGCAAAAGCAGAAAGTTTAAACTCCTGGTCGCCAATACATACCCCCCGGATCTCTCACGACTGCTCCAAGCGACGCAGGAGAGGGTCGAGAGACAGGACAAAAAGAAGGGGAGAGAGGGGACACCCCTTCCGGGTCCCCCGTCTTAAAGGAAAGGCCTCGGACAGGACCCCATTACAGAGAATCGCTGCGGTCGGGTTAGAATAAAGGCTCGCCACCATATTACAAAAGGCGGGCCCTATACCATAATGCGGGAGAAGGTACATCAAGTACTGCCGATCTACCCTATCAAAGGCTTTCTCTGCATCGAAGCTGATTAATAGGGAGGGCACATCGCGACGCCGGACCCACTCAAGGGAAGTTATTATTCTACGCAAGTTCCATGCTGCATAGCGGTCCCTGACAAAACCCATTTGGGACTCGTGGACCAGCTGCCCCAAGAACTCCGACAGACGGTCGGCCAGAATTTTTGCCATTAGTTTAAGGTCAAAGTTAAGCAAAGAAATAGGGCGATATGATGCTGCAATGAGTGGGTCTTTAGCCGGCTTCGGAATGAGTACAATATGGGCCTGGTTATCCCCCCATCGAAAATACCCCTGCCGGGCCCTCGCATTATGAACGGCAACTAAAGTTGGGGAAATCAGCTCATTCAAAATCTTATAGAACTCCGCACCCAAACCGTCCGACCCCGGAGATTTATAGCAATGAGCTTTGGAGATAGCAGCCTGCAACTTCGCAACTGTAATCGGCCGCTCTAGCTGCGCCCTCTGTTCCCCAGAGAGCCGGGGTAGATTCAGCTCCTCCACATAGTCCGCCATCCGCGACATGGGGGGAGACTCCGCTGCATAGAGTCGCTGGAAGAAAGAGCGAAAGATCCCCGCAATCGCCGCTCTCTCTCGATGCAGTACCCCCCGATCATCCCGCAGCGCCGGCACCAGATTTGAGCCCCTAGGGCCCCGCAGGCATCTAGCCAGTAATTTCCCAGGTTTGTCCCCATGGCGATACAATTGATATCGGTAATACTGCACAGACTTCTTAGCCCGTTGATGGAGGAGTTCATTAAGCTCTGTTTGCCTCTCCCACAACCGCCTCTTAAGCCCGGCCGATGGGCTCTGAGCCCACTGTCGGCGCAGCCGAGTGATCAGCGTTTCGAGGCTAATGATACGCGCCGCCTGTAGTTTCCTTTTCCTAGCATAGAACCCGATAATATCTCCCCTCAGCACAACCTTCGCAGTTTCCCACACCAACTCAGGCTCATCCTGGTGGGCCGCATGGTCTGTCTCAAAGTCCCGCCATCTCTGCCGAAGGAATGAACAGAACTGGGCATCCCGATATAATTCAAGCGGGAATCGCCAAAGGGAATTCCAGGGGACCATCCCACTCCAGTGAACGTCTAGCCCAACGAACGCATGATCATAAATCTCCGTGGGGCCAATCAGCGCTTCTTCAACCTTAGCAAACAGCCCGGCCGAGATCAACAGGTAGTCAGTACGTGCACTAGTGCCATGTGCTCGCGATTGATGTGTATAGTCCCGTTCAGTCGAGTGCAATAGCCGCCATGGATCCACCAGCCCCAGCCTGGAACACAATCGACACAGCGCTCGGGCCGACTGCAACCGGTCTCGTGTCTCCCCCCCCCTGGACGTATCCAATGTCACATCCATAACACCATTAAAATCTCCCCCAAGTATCACAGGAAACTCCGGCAGCAGCTCTACCTTAGAGGCGAGACGAGAATACAGGGTCAAATCCAAAACATTAGGACAGTAGAGATTGCCCAGGATAACTGCATGTTAAGATGTTCTATGTAAAAAGTTATTCTGTTCCATGTAAAACAAGCTCTGCATTGTTAACTGTTGTTAATTGTACACCGCAACTGATCGCTGGAAGATGCGGTATATAAATAAGTGTTAAATAAATAAATAATAAATAAACTGGCCTCCCCTCCAGGACCCCCTGCAATAGGACAAATCTGCCCGACTGGTCGGCCACTTCCCGTACAACCTCCAGCCGGATCCGTTTATGGATCAGAAGGACCACCCCGCCCTTCTTCCCCAGGGCTGGGGCCCCCCACACCTGCCCCACCCAGTCCCTGCACAGTTTACGGTGCTCCTCAGCTGTCTGGTGGGTTTCCTGAAGCATGGCTATATCCGCCTTATGTCTCGCCAAGGCCTGCAGGATTTTGGAGCGCTTGATCGGGTTACCCAATCCACATACATTCCAAGATATTATCTTAAGTGGCATATCTTACTCTATTTTAACTTTATTACACTATGTATTAATACTATGAGGGAGCCCCCCCAGCCTAGGGCCCCTTCCTGGCATCCATGTTTGTACCTCAGCCGGGGCATGCCGCACATGCCCATCTGATCCAAGATCTGCCCTCTCCAGTCTCCTAAGTCGGTACAATATCCCCCCCCTCTGTCCCCCTCCCCTCATTGCCCCCCCAACCCCCTCCTACCTCCCCTCCTACCCCCCCTCGCCACTCCTCCCCCCAGTAATTCCCCCACCTCGATCATCCGTACTCTCCTACCCTCTCACCCAGATGTGTCCGGGCTCCCCCCCCCATTACTCAATCGTGCACCCCCCTCCCCTCAAATTCTCCTCCTCCCGAGGAGCCCTCATACAATGCGTTAACATCAAACTGTAACAAACGCCCCCAACATGTCCCGGGGAGGTCACCCTCTCCTCCCCAGTAGCATAGCCGCCATCCTTCCCCTATAACACCTGTCCATGAAACAGGGAGGGTAAAAATTCGGGTACTTCTCCATCTGCTCAAGCCAATACCCCCTACCCTTCTCCACCCCCCCTTCCCGCCACGTCAGACCGGCTCAGACGAGTCTGGACAGACCATGGTAGCTCGACCCCACGCACCCCGCTAGCAGCAGGACATGGAATCGGGAGGAGCCATGGCACCAACCCGGTCTTACTAGTCTGGGGCCCTCCTGGGGTCATCTACCGGCCTCTAACCCATCTTAAGGTGCCCCATCCGACCCGCCTGGCAAGGAGAAGTACCATCAACTGTCTAGGCCACCAATTAAACAAACACATAACATAAACACTTATAGGGCCTTCCCCGACTCCCTCCCCCGGGTACTGGGCCCAAGGAAAGTAACACAATGACCCCGAGATAGCTCAGGTCTTTCCAGCAGCTGAACATGTGAAAAATCAGCCAAACAGTCATGGCGTGCTCGCAGTTCCACTGCCCGACGGCAGACCCGGCCTCACTGAGCGCTCCACATATGCCGCAGCTTCCTCCGCTGAACTAAACAGTTTTTCACTCCGTGGAACACCACCAATCGTGCAGGGTACTGGACAGAGAATCTGATGTTGGCATCAATAAGGTGTTTGCATATTGGAGCATACGCTCGCCGCTGCTTGCTCACGGCCGCAGAATAATCTTGCGTGATGCGGATCCGAGCATTATCGCGTTCTACAGTCCCCTGCTTCCTGGCCGCCCGCAGCACTGCTTCTTTTTGCTGAAATTGTAAATATTTGGCCAGGACCACCCGTGGCCGTGGATCTCCAGCATTCCGAGGGCCTACTCTGTGCGCTCTCTCGATCACCACAGGCACATTACCTCCCTCTTCACCCAGCAAGGACGTCGACATCGCTGCAATATATCCACGGAGGTCAGCATCCCCCACCGAGGCTGGAATGCCCAAGAACCTCAAGTTGCCGCATCGGGAGCGGTTCTCGAGGTCTTCTAACTTCTCCTCGTGGACCTTTAAGGTAGACCGCGTCTGCGCCAGCTCCCGGCTCAGTCTCTGTACCTCAGCTTCAGCCTGCGAGAGGCGGGCCTCGGCCTGTTGCATGCGGGCCCCGATGGCCTCGACAGACTGCTGTACCGTATCCATTTTGCTGTGCAGGGAGTCAAATTGGAGGGAGAGGGCGCTGGAGACCGCGGCAGAAATTTCAGTGACCGAGGCCCCAACAGCCGGCGTCTGTATTTCTCCCAGCTTCGGAGGTGATTCCGCCATCTTGGGGGCCCCGCCGCCCGGTCCTTCTCTCTCCTCCCGGTTCTCGCTGCCGACGTCGCCATGCGCCTCCGAAAGTTCTCAGGACTCCGGTGGGTAAGATACTTAGGGGGGCTTTGTTCCGGTTGAGGTGCCTAAAAATAGGCACTATTGATCCAGTTTTAGATCAAGGGGAGCCCGGAGCTCAGGATGAATGCGTCCACCCAAGCTCACCACATCACGTGACCAAAATTCTTCCTTTTATTCGTAGTTTTTTGTGGTTGCGTCTGCCTTCCCTCGATGCTACAGGTACCGCCGGTGCTTTTCTTTCTTTTTCCTAAAGAATTTCGTCTTTTCTTAGAGATTTTTTCCTCTTTAGTGCCCGACGGTTTCTAGGCCACTAGGCCTCTACCCTTCCATTATGGAAAAGCCAGCCACTATCCTTAAGAAATGCTCAAAGTGTGGCGGTACAGATATTTTTTCAGACACTCATACTTGGTGTCTAAAATGTTTAGGTCCTGACCATTGCCCTCTGGAGTGTCTCTCCTGCTGGAGCTCAAACAGAAGAAGTCTTCAGAATCGAGCACAGCTCGATACCCGGTTCACATCGCTCTCGATGTTACCAGCTAGAACATCTTCTTCCCAGGATCAGGTAACCAAACAAAAGTCTGTAAAGACTAGCCAGTCCTCGAGTGGTAGATCTCCTTCTCAGCATCGAGATGGCTTTGGCCTTGCCCTCGAGGACATCTTGGCAATAAAGCCCTGGCATGAGTCTTCAGGCTCCAAAGCAGTAACGGGGCTCCGGGTTGTTCCCGGGGTTTTTACCGCGAACATACCTGGGCCATGCTCGGTGGTTGTGGCCACTTCGAGCGGTACCGACACCCTGGCATCGGCTATGGTGATGGATGAAACACTCCTCACCGATGAACATAGTCTAGCACTCTCGGATACTTCGGTACTGCTAGAGTTGCTGCAGACCGTTCCTCGAGTATCGGTATCGCTCTCAGTACCGGTATCAAAATCGGTGTCGGTACCATCCATGCTTGTTTCGACAGAATCGCTTCCCTCGATGCCGAGCCTGGAATCGATCTCTAGCATGGAGGATTCGGTACCGACTCGCCTCGGTACCGACCTCGGGCGGTACCAAAGACATTGCTTTAAAGAAAATCTGATGCTTCATCCTTTTCAGTCTTCCAATCCCGATGACTGGGATGAATCCATCGGTACCAAGGCTGATTTTTCTACAAGTCTAGCCTTTACCCCTCATTTTAGAGAGTCCTCCTCGGGGGAGATTTCTTTTCAAGCTTTTCTGCTTGATATGGCAAAGCTACTTGCCATTTCTATACCTGGTAAAGAATCCCTACCGGAGAATTCAGAGACACTGCAATTCCCCTGGATTCCAAAGGAGGTGATCTTGCATCCTTTGCATCAGATCTTACAAGATCTACTGTTAAGAATGTGGGAAACTCCTTTAATGGTATCCCCACATTCTAAGACACTTGACACTATGTACAAGGTGCCACCTTCTCCAGGTTTTCAAAAGACTCAACTTCCTCATCATTCTATTGTTGTAGAATCAGCAATGAGGCGTATTAAGAGTGCAAAGAAGCACTCTTCTTATCCGCCAGGTCGTGAGTCTAGGACTTTAGATGCCTTTGGACGTCGATGCTTCCAGGCATCCATGCTTTCAGCAAGAATTATCTCATATTTTCTATATTGGACTATCTCTTGAAGAGGTCACAAAGAACTTAAGGTTTTTGAACCCATTTCTTCAAGAACATAAAAGAGCAGACTATTCCTCATTAGTCAATCATGCTCAAAATATCTCTAGGTTCCTTAATCATGCTTCCCTGGACTGTTTTGAGTCTATTATCAGAACTTCTGCTATAGCCATAGGAGCACGACGCATAGCCTGGCTCCAAGCTTTTAACTTGGACAGATGGGTTCAGGAAAGGCTGGGAAATACTCCTTGTACTTGTGAAAATCTCTTCAACAAGGAGGCTTTATTTCAAGCTAATCGGTTGAGCACTGATGCTGTTACTTTCAGAGGATTGTCAAAACTTTCCTCTATCCCAGCTAATAAAAAATCTCATAAAAAGCTTTATTCCCCCAGGGGGGAAAATGTTTTATCCATCTTCTACCCATTCTGCAGATGTTTCCAAAGATGGGCAACACCACACCAGGCTAAGAAAACCAAAACCTCAACAGGCTCAGCAAACCCAGCAATCGCAGGGTTTCTGATATTTTATTCACTTTTTCTGTGTGAGGTTTAGAAATTGAACATACTTCTTTTCAACAGAAGCATCTAAAATTAATCTCATCCATGCTGAGATATCAGTCATACATTGACTCAATCCTGGGCTCTGGGCATGAATCTCTTGCTACAAGAGAAATCTATCCTTCTAGCTAAGAGCTATTAAAGACTATCATACCCCAGAGATAACAGGTTTCTCCTTTTAAAACAAAAGGAGAACTAACAGGGTGAACTATTCCCTTCACCTTGTCAGTTTCCTGTACAAGTATATCTCATACTTTTAACTGCAAGGGGACCCTATCCCTTCAAAAACTTACTAAATTGTAAGTCTTCTCAACTCTATATTAAATTCTATCCCTCTTAGCCCAGACATTCAGTCTCTAAGAGTACTACTAATCAACTGGAGGGCTTATCCTCTAAGCCATAGGATTTCTTCAATACCTACTCCAGTAAGTAGTTTCCATACAGAGTTTTCTCCCCTTTTGCAGTTCATCTCCTTCTCACATATCTTTTTAAGGCACCTTTTCGGACAGAAATTGGGTATCACTACTCCAAATTATGTCTGTCGGTCCTCTCCAACCTATAGGACCTAACGTTTATGCTGCCTTAACAGATAATTCCAAAAGAGATCCAGAACTCATTTGGACTATTTATTGTTGCAGGCATCAGGCCTGTCTACTATTCTTAGCCATCTTCAGTTCTCTTTGGCTCCAACAGAATAGATTAGGTTGCACACTGGCAATTCAACAGCCAGATCTAAGCAACCTACAACATGCTCTCTGCAATTCTACAACAAAGCTCTGCAATTGTGGGCCTTTGCCAGAGACCCTCAGAGCTACTCCTAATAGGTAGCTGCCAGATAGTTAATAAGGGCTTCAGCTGGTAGACTCTGCCAGTCATGTTCCTACATGACTGTTTTTTTCCTACTTTTACCATATTCCTTAAAATTTCCTTTTAAGTAAAGGTAACCAGGGCTTAGACCACGTGAAAGTGTAGAAAATTGCACAATTCCCTGGTTGTTCCACATCTCACTGGAACTTCCTCAACAGGGATGCATTTTTTTCACTGCAGTTCGTCCTTATTCACCACTTTCCTTCTAATTTCCTATACTTCATGGTAGCTTATGTTGAGCAGGAGAAGGCATGATACTCATATTGCCCTCATAAAGAGACAAACATGGTATCCCCTTATATTGCGTCTTTCTCCAGCTACTATTTGAAATTATAGAAGGATCCAAACTTGCTGTCTTAAGACTAAGGATCTCCTCTGCATTCATTCACGTACGTCTCGAGACCTGGTTATTCAGGGCCTAGATCTTTTCAAGAGGTCTAATCTTATCCCTGTAAGTGAAAAACATAATCTCCAGGAACAAGCAGGAATGTAGTCATCACATATGGGTATCGTCGGTACCGACGGAGCCTGCGCGGGAACCCTCCCCAGCGTCCAATTAGAACGCTTTTGGGAGCATCCCACAGTGCCTGCGTGCTGCCTTCCCGCCTTTCCCAACTGCCTCTCTCCAGTTCTTCTTTTTCCGTGGAGCCAGCAGGTCGTGTTCCTGTCACCGCAGAAGAATTTTCTTTTTATTTCTTTTTATTTCTTTTTGTGGTCGCGTCTGCCTTCTTCGACGCTCTACCGGTACCGCCGGTCTTTCTTTTCCTATTTCTAAAAAAAAACAAAAAATCTGTGTGTTCTATTTTCTTCAGGTGCACCCGCCTTTTTGGGCCTTAGGCCCAAAAACCTTCCTTAACATGGAAAAACCTGCCTCAGGTTTTAGAGAGTGCACCAAGTGTGGCGGTACCATTTCTGTCAGACACCCATGAATGGTGTTTAAAATGTTTAGGTCCTGACCACTCCATCACGGATTGTGTGTCCTGTGCCATAATGTCTAAAAGAGGTCGGCAGAACCGAGCTGCCAAGCTCAGTACCCTGTTTCCCTCTGATGCGGCTTCGGTGGCATCGACGTCTTCCAGGGCTGATTCTTCCTCCCGTGGATCTCAGTTAACTAAACATAAATCCAGCCAGTCCTCGAAGGGTAGATCTCCTTCTCCTTCTAAGCATCGAGATGCCTCTGGCGTTGCCCTCGAGGATTCTGCACCGGCAAAATTACCCCGGCAGGAGGCTTCGGCTTCCAAAGCATTATCGGGGTTCCAGGATGTTCTTGATGGTTCGGCCTCGACAGATCTCCTGGTGCCATGCTCTGGGGTACCACCGGTACCGACATCCAGGCATTGGCGGCATCTATGGACCAGAGAATTCTGACCATGGAACACAGTCTGGCGGCTTTCCTTGCGGCATCGACGCCCTTGGTACCGCGACAGACAACTCCACTGGTACCAGCACCAGCTAGTAGCTAATCCACCTTATACAAGGTTCCATCATGACAAGGTAGTCCTTAGGACTCATCCACACCTTATGCCTAAGGTGGTCTCGCCTTTTCATCACAACCGAGAGATCTACCTACGTGTTTTTTTTTCCAGGACCTCATGCATCTAATGCAGAGAGGAATCTTCATACCTTGGACTGTAAAAGAACTCTTGCTTTTTACTTACAAAGAACACAGCAACATAGAAAGTCCTCTCAACTCTTTGTTGCTTTTGATCATTCTCATTTGGGACTTCCAGTCTCCAAGAGAACACTATCTAACTGGATTGCTCAGTGTATTTCTTTCGCCTATCAGAGTAAGAACCTTTCTCTGGAGGGCCATGTCACAGCTCACAATGTGAGAGCCATGGCAGCCTCAATGGCTCATCTGAACTCTGTGTCTATTGACGACATCTGTCGAGCAGCCACTTGGGCCTCGGTTCATACCTTCACAGCCCATTACTGCTTGGACAAGGACTCCCGCCGGGATGCCTTGTTTGGTCAGGCTGTTCCATGCCTAATCAACTCCTACCCACCATCCCTGATAGGATGCCAGAGATCCATGGGGGGAAGTGGAGCCCTTCTCAGGGACACACAACTTCTGGGGTCTCCCTGGCACCTAAAGCTAGGGAGTCCCCATATGTGATGACTACATTCCTGCTTGTTCCTGGAGATAGCATAGTTACTCACCTGTAACAGGTGATCTCCGGGAACAGCAGGAATTTAGTCCTCACAACCCACCCACCTCCCCTAGGAGTTGTATCTCTCTATCTCTTTTCCTTTCCCTCGCTCTCTTTGTCTCAGCTCTAAAACTCAACTGGAGAGAGGCAGTTGGGAAAGGTGGGAAGGCAGCACACAGGCGCTGTGGGATGCTCCCAAAAGCGTTCTAATTGGACGCTGGGGAGCATTCCCGCGCAGGCTCCGTCGGTACCGACGATACCCATATGTGAGGACTAAATTCCTGCTGTTCCCGGAGATCACCTGTTACAGGTGAGTGAGTATGCTTTTTCTGATTACTTTTTTCATCAATTTTTTGTGAGTAATTACAACTTGCCATTGAGCACAGGAGAGTAAAGATGAGGGAGGATAGGGTGACATTTCAGACATGCACAAGAAATAGCTATCTGCTCTTTCTGTGTTCTGTATTTGCATTGTGTGTTAGCTACTGGTGACCATAAATACATTTAAGTTTAAAGGTATATGCTATACAGTTGACTTTAACAAAACTAAATACAAGAATTATATAGTGTATAGTTCATTTAAAAATTTGATATACTGCCTTTCAAAGCATATCAAGGCAGTTTACAAAGTCCAAAACAGTTAATTAAAAATCTGAAACAGAAAGGGGGAGAAGGAAACGGAATTAGAAGGGCAAAAAATTAGTTTATAGGTAATCTGAAAGTAATAAGCCTTTAGGCCTTTTATAAACTTTGGTGACAAGAAGAACCCGAGGACCACATGCTGCTAAAAATTGAAGTGTTAGTCAGTGGGGGACATTATCCCCTACTGTGGTGGCAAGGGGTAGGAAATAGGGATAGATTTGGGGCGGAGCTTGGGAGCCTTTCCAAACAAAAAGGTGTTTTGCTGCTGCTTATATCCTACTTAGGTTTTTGCTTTGTGCCAGTAGGATGCAGGGCTCATTGGTTAGGTCTTGGTCCTCTGTTGGATTGGTATGGTGGTTTTTCAGTGATTAGTGGGATGCATTCCTACTGGCATTCCCTTCTAGGAGGCTGCGAGTAATTCTGGCACCTTCCTTTCACTCTGATATCTAAGTTAACTGCTTTTGTACTACATATCTCTGGGGCTGACACCACTCTCAGCTGTAAATTGATTTGGGAGACCTGATGCATCAGAGCTGGTATTGACCTAGTTGTATGTACAGTATGAATATTCTGTAGAATAAGCTAGTTAGACTTGTAGAAGCCATGAAGTAAACATAGTAATTAAAAATCCCAGCCTAGTTTTTTTTTAATAGCGTTGTTGTAAATTAATGCAGAATACCCAATTTTTGAAATTTCAGAGATTTTGGGTAGAACTGAAATTTTCAAGCTGATGTACCATTAAATGTACATTTTGAACAGATTTCCCCCACTAGTTAACATGTTTAAGACTACACAGTATTTTGTAATTCATCTCACTTTCTGGACCTTATCTTTGGTTGATTTTGATTATGTAATCAATTTTCTTTAACTGCACTATATTTGATACTGGGCTATGGAATGCTAACAGTTGCTTGTCTTCCTGGTTCAACTATTTTCAGTATGTAAATGCCTTATGTGATCTGCTAAATATAACAGTTATGTAATTGACCTCTTATTTTTAATTGCAGTGTGTTTGCTGTGTTAATAATCACTGCTATTGTAACATTTTTATCAATAGTGTTTTTAATGAAAAAAAATAATTTTCCCCTCCTTTGCTTATTGGTGAAAGTAGGCTGTCAAGCTAGGCTTCTGTTAGCAATGTACATGACATCCCTAAATGAGCTGGCATTGGATTTTGGCAGGGAAAATTACCGAACAGTCTGGATGTCCTGGACCAGACACATATATGAAACTGTCAGAGTAGCTTTTAGCCATATGGAGACAGTTGAATATTGTATTTTCTCATTTTCTTAAAAATTGTTTTCCTATGCATGTGATAGAGGTATATGAACAGGATCATTTTAAGACAGCGTGGGGCCTATTTACTAAACCACACTGATGTGTTTGCATTCTTATCACCTGGCAAAATATGTTCATGTAACCAAACAGGAAAATAATGTGTGGAAGTTGTGATTAATGCAAGTAGAGAACATTATTTCTGGGTTTGTAACCTGGGTGTGGTGCAGGTTTGGGCATGAGTTGCTTTACATACAGATGCACACAGCAGTTCATTAGCATGCAAATTAGATAACATGATTTGGGTTGAAGTTTGCAAGCTTTTATTTCCAGAAATTTTAGTCACATCTCAAGAAGTGCAATTAACTTTATCTCCAGGAACAAGCAGGAATGTAGTCTTCACATATGGGTATTGTTGGTACTGACGGAGCCTACGTTGGAATGCTCCCCAGCGTCCAATAGGAAAGCGCTTTCGGAGCATCCCACAGTGCCTGCGTGCTGCCTGCCCACCTTTCCAACTGTCCCTCTCCAGTTCTTCGTTTTCCACGGAGCCGACAGGTCACATACCCTGTCACCGCAGAAAAAGTTTGTCTTTAATCTTTGGTTTTTGTGATCGCGTCTGCCTTCCTTAGACGCCATACTGGTACCGCCAGTTCTTTCTTCTTTCTTTTAAAAGAAAAATAAAAAATTATAGTTTCTGAGGTGTTTTACTTTAGAAACCTTTTTTCCTTGGTGCTAGGTGCCATTTTGGGCACTAGGCCCAATTTCTTTCCTTAAAAATGGAAAAACCTACTTCAGGTTTTAAGAAATGTTCTAAACGTGGCGGTACTATTTCCATCACTGACACCCATGATTGGTGTCTCAAATGTTTAGGTCCTGACCACTCTATTTCAGAGTGCCACTCCTGTGGAATGATGTCATAAAGGGGCCGGCAGAACCGAGCTGCTAAACTTAGCACCCTTTTTCCCTCAGACGTGGCATCTGTTGCATCGACGTCCTCCAGGGCCTCATCTTCCTCCCATGGATCTCAGGTAACTAAACATAAATCTAGCCGGTCCTCAAAGGGTAGATCTCCTAAGTTTCGAGATGCCCCTGGCATTGCCCTTGAGGAATTTTCACTGGCAAGACTGCCCCGGCGGGAGGCTTTGGCTTCCAAAGCACTAACGGGGCTCCAGGATGTTCTTGAGGCCTCAACCTCGGCAGAACTACTGGCGCCATGCTATGGGGTTCCGGCCGCTTCTACCGGTACTGACGCCCAAGCATCGGCAGCATCAGTAGACCAGAGATTCCATGCTATCGAACGCAGTCCAGCGACTCTTCTCACGGCTTCGGTACCATTGAAACCGTTTCAGACACCTCAACCGGAACCGGTACCGGTACCGACTGCATTAGCATCGGCGGATATGCCTACCATACCAAGTTATGTGTATGTCTCCGGCATCGACAGATCGGTACTGGAACAACCCAATACCGACTTTGATCGATACCGGTACCGTGCTTTCCACGATCACTGGGATCGGAGGTATTTTGAATCCTCTGAGTCTGAAGACTCCGAAGACTCTGCCAATACAAGAGTACTTCTCCCCAAGGATTCCTCTTCTCCTCAGTGCAAAACGTCTCTGCCAGAGGATATGTCCTTTCAGGACTTTATCCGAGATGTGGCCCGAGGCCTTTCCATCGCAGTAGCTCCTGAAAAAGAGCCTAAGGCAAAGGAATTGGAAATTCTCCAATACCATAAGGCTCCCAAAGAGGCAGTTACTCTGCCTATTCATGAGATTTTACATGATCTTATGGTAAGGATGTGGGAAACACCTTTAACCGCATCTCCTCATTCTCGAAGACTAGATACCATGTGTCGAGTTCCACCTTGTCCTGGCTTTCAAAAAACTCAATCACCACACCATTCAATGGTGGTGGAATCAGCCATGAGAAGGATGAAAAGTGCAAAGAGACATGCATCCAATCCTCCAGTTCGTGAATGTAGGACTCTCAATGCCTTTGGGCATCGATGCTTCCAAGCTTCCATGCTCTCAGCTAGGATCAGTTCCTATATCTTTTATATGGGAATGTTCCTTAAAGAGGTCACAGGAGACTTGGAGCTTATGAGCGCTCTCCTTCCTGATGACAAAAGGCAAGACTATCTTACTCTTGTCAAACATGCTCAGGGTGTTTCCAAGTTTGTAAATTGTGCAGCCTTTGACTGTTTTGAGTGCATAAGCAGAACCTCGGCTATTGCCATTGGTGCATGTCGGATAGCCCGGCTTCAGGCATCTTACTTGGAAATTTGGGTACAGGATAAATTAGGAAATATTCCTTGCACAGGAGAAAATCTCTTTGGCAAGAATTGGCAGGAGAAGGCTAATGAGATAGATGCTGACAATATCACTTTGGATAGATTGTCCAAATCTACAGCCAATCCTGCAAGGAAAAGATCCTCTAAGAAACCATTTTTCAATAAGAAAAAAGTTGTATCCTTCCTATACCCAACAGGGACACCGTACAGGTCAGACTGCCCAAAAGGGACAGCAGCAACAACCTAGACAACAAAAGGAGCCAAAAGCTGCAAAACCTCAGCAGGCTCAGCCTCCTCAGGGGCTTTGACTCCTTTCCAGAGAACTAAGCCTTCCTGTCCCTGAAGGGTCCAGAACCCTTAACCATCCCAGGCAGGTTATGTCATTTTGCCCACAGATGGTATCAAATAACAGCAGAAAATTGGACTCTGTCCATTGTACGAGAGGGGTACAAGCTTCATTTTCACAGCCTGCCCCTCCTACAATTATAAGACAGTTATATTCTCAGACCAGTCTCTTAGGTCAAGAAGTCACAATGCTCCTTGCTCAAGGAGCAATAGAGGAGGTACCCATTCCCCATCAGGGTACAGGGTTCTACTCCCCCTGTTTCCTTAGTCCAAAGAAAACAGGAGGAGTCAGACCCGTTTTAGACCTCAGAGAATTGAACAAATATCTGTTCTGAGAGAAGTTCAAAATGGTCTCTCTAGGAACTCTGCTGTCATACCTAGCCATACCTTCAAAGTCAGGATTGGCTTTGTTCTCTAGATCTCAAGGATGCGTATACTCATATTCTCATCCATCCAAATCACAGGAGATTCCTCTGATTCCTGTTTCAAGGAAAGCACTACCAATACAAGGTTCTTCCCTTTGGCCTGGCTTCTGCGCCAAGAGTGTTCACAAAATGCATGGCTGTGATAACAGCATTTCTCTGCACTCTGGGAATATTTGTCTTCCCTTACTTAGATGACTGGCTCATTCGAGCCCCTACAGTGCCAGAAGCCAGCTCTGCTCTGTCTCGCACAATGCAAATCCTTCAGTATTTGGAGCTGGTCATAAACCTCCCAAAATCCAATCTTGCTCCCACTCAGTCCCTAGAGTTCATAGGCGCTCATCTGGATACCAGACAGACAAGGGCTTTCCTTCCGCAGCCCCGCTGTCTTCGCATAATACAACTAGCTTCCCAAGCAGTGCTCAAACCTTGTCTCACTGCTTGGGAAATTCTACAGTTGCTAGACCACATGGAATCCACCGTGCATGTGGTTCCTAATGCTCGCCTCCATATGCGAGCAACCAAGTGGACTTTATCCACTCAGTGGACACAGGCCTCAGGTTGCCTATCGGACAAAATAACAAACTCAGACCATCTTATTTCGTCCCTCCAATGGTAGCAATCACCCAGAAACCTTCTGGTGGGGTCTCCTTTCCAGTAACCCCTATCCCAAGCCACCCTAACAGATGCTTCCCAGGTGGGATGGGGAGCCCACCTGCACGATCTCTCTACCCAGGGTACCAGGACTCCACAGGAGGCTTGTCTTCACATCAACCTCCTGGAGCTCAGAGCAGTCTTCCTTGCTCTTCAAGTATTTCACGCCCAGCTCAGATACAAGACAGTCCTAGTTCAGACAGACAATCAGGTAGCCATGTTCTATGTGAACAAGCAGGGCGGAACAGGCTCTCTGTCGCCATGCAACGAAGCTTTGCGACTATCGGCCCTCGCCAGAGAGCATCCGATTCATCTCCTTGCGGTGTATCTTCCAGGCATTCAAAACTCTTGGGCAGACAAACTCAATCGAGTTCTGCTTCCACACGAATGGTCTCTCCATGCAGACCAGGTTGCCCAAATATTTCAGATTTGGGGAACCCCGGACATAGACCTCTTTGCAAGTCCGCTGTTCCAGAATTCCGGCTCAATGTTGTCAGGCAAGGGACGCCTTCCTCCTTCACTGGGGTCAGGACTTCCTATATGCCTTCCCACCCATTCTCCTCATCCCCAAAACCCTATTCAAGCTTCAGAGAGACAGAGGTCATATGATCCTCATAGCTCCACGTTGGCCAGATGTACCCTTTGCTCCTACATCTCTCTCAAGCTCCGCCTATGGAGTTGGGATACACTCCAGATCTTCTCTCCAAAGAGGATGGGATGCTGTGGCATCCCAGTCCCCAGTCTGTGCATCTCAGGGCCTGGTTGCTGAAAGCCTAGAACTTCAGGATCTTAACCTTTTCCCAACAGGTAAAGGATATCCTTCATGCTTCTAGGAAATCCTCCACAAGAGACTCGTATGCCTTTAAGTGGAAAAGGTTTACCATATGGTGCTCGCAGAAGGGTCTTAATCCTCTTGCGATACCTCTGGAATCGATACTGGAGTATCTCCTTCATTTGTCAAATGCGGGTCTCAAGACAAATTCAGTAAGAGTCCATCTTAGTGCTATTGCAATTTCTTACAAGCCTCTAAGTGGACAACCTATTTCCTCTCATCCTCTCATAGTGAGATTTATGAGAGGCCTTCTTTTAACAAAGCCTCCCATTAAGCCACCACCGGTGGCATGGGACTTGAATCTGGTGCTCGGGCAGCTCATGAAACAGCCCTTTGAACCATTAGCCACTACATCTTTGAAATTCCGTTCCTGGAAAGTCATCTTCCTCATTGCAATCACATCAGCACGACGCATCAGTGAATTGCAGGTGTTAGTGGCTGATCCTCCTTATACAAGGTTCCACCATGATAAGGTAGTTCTTAGGACTCATCCACACTTTATGCCAAAGGTGGTTTCGCCTTTCCATTTAAACCAAGCGGTTTAAGTTCCTGTATTCTTTCCGAGGCCTCATGCCTCCAGTGCAGAAAGGAACCTTCATACCTTGGACTGTAAAAGGCCTTTGGCCTTTTACTTGCAAAGGACACAGCAACATAGAAAATCTTCTCAACTTTTTGTTGCTTTTGATCCTAGTCATTTGGGACTTCCAGTTTCCAAAAGAACACTGTCCAACTAGATCGCACAGTGCATATCTTTTGCCTATTAAGAGTAAGAACCTTCCTCTTGAAGGCCATGTCACCGCTCACAATGTGAGAGCCATGGCAGCCTCAGTGGCTCATCTTCACTCTGTGTCTATTGATGACATCTGTCGAGCAGCTACTTGGGCTTTGGTACATACCTTCACAGCCCACTACTGCTTAAACAAGGACTCCCGCCGGGATGCCTTGTTTGGCCAAGCTGTTCTTCAACACCTTTTTCAGACTTAATCAACTCCACCCACCTTCTCTGGTAGGATGCCAGAGATCCATGGGGGGAAGTGGGGCCCTTTCACAAGGGCTGACAACTTCCTGGGGCCATCTCCCTGGCATCTGTAACTAGGGAGTCCCCATATGTGAAGACTACATTCCTGCTTGTTCCTGGAGATAGTGTAGTTACTCACCTGTAACAGGTGATCGCTAGGAACAGGAGGAATTTAGTCTTCACAACCCGCTCACCTCCCCTAGGAGTTGTCTCTCTCTCTCCCTCTCTTTTGTCTCAGCTATAAACTCAACTGGAGAGGGACAGTTGGATAGGCGGGAAGGCAGCACGCAGGCCCTGTGGGATGCTCCCAAAAGCTTTCCTATTGGACGCTGGGGAGCGTTCCTGCGCAGGCTCCGTCGGTACCGATGATACCCATATGTGAAGACTAAAATCCTGCTGTTCCCGGAGATCACCTGTTACAGGTGAGTAACTACGCTTTATTTTCCACCCATTCCTGCACCTTTGAAACATGGCACAGTTGATGATAATGTGTAAAACGTCCAGCTGTGAGAAGGTGAGAAATTACCATGGGATTTTCTAAACTGTGATACTCTGGTATCTGGAAGAATCTCTCATTTCCACTGCATCTGGAGATGTTTTGTAAAGCATTTACAGCAGCCTTAAAAATGCATTTATTCCACTTAAGATTTGAGGAGAGCTAGTGGTGGAGGGGGGGGGGGTCAATGGGAGGGCAGCCACTATTTCCTGTTAGAAAATTCTGTACAGTATATGTTCTTTTATCTTATTTTTCTTTTTACTACAATTGAGTGACATTCCTTTCTTGTTGTATTTTTAATCATATTTTAAACTGCTTTGGTGCTTATCATAAGGGCAGCATAGTAAGCAAAAAAAAAACAAAACACAACAGCTCAGTGAATCCTATGGTAAAAGAGCACAGTAATTACTGCACTTTAGTAAGTATAGTCATATATTTATTACATAAATAATCAACAAATATCACTGACTAACCTGTAGCAGGCTCATGAGATATGGAGGGGTGTGTTTGCTAGGCTAACGGCACAGGCACTTTGTAACTAGGTCCCATGTTATTCACTGGGACCTACAGTAGTTACAAGTAGCTTGTGCTAGCCATTAGCCCAACTTAGTAAACATGCCCCTGATTGGTATTAATTACATTTTAATTTTATTTATTAACTTTTATATGGATTTATGGATTCACAGAACAGCTCAAATTATCAGTGCATGTCTTTAATAATGTTTACATCAAATTAAAAAAATTTGGCAGCAAGATACATATTTACAAAATAGCGAAAATAGACAATACTTTAGATTAAAGTCCCCCTAGACCTTCTGAAGATCAGTATACATAGACCATCTGAAGCACTGAATCAGATAAGCACACTATCGCACTACATACCCATATCAATTTTGAACTGACAAAGTTCAATTACAAAAAATTCATCTACCCTCATGCAGTTTGAACAATAGATCTCCCAAGATCAACAAATATTCAGACTACATATAAAGATGAGACCTTCTCAACATCATAAATGGGGCCATTCTACCCGAAGACATCAAAAAGAAGCTAATGGAAACAAATATGACTTAAACTATTTTGTTTTCAATAAGAAAATTAACTGACTGATTTTTAGCCAGACTTCACTTGTATTTATATATAGCATAAGGATGGTGTTTCCATCTGGTGCTCTTACACAGAATCTAGCCGTCTGAATTGCTGGAAAGAAGGTACTTCCAACATGGTGCCTAGACGTAATCTCAAGCATCTTCCTGCTTTGTATCTTCCCAAATTCAATATTGAATCAGCTGTATTATTGCTGCCCATGTTACAGAATTCCAGGGCAAAGAGCTTCAACTTCAGGCCTCCGTTGGAAGACTATGAAACAGTGGTGCAGCATTAGTTCACCTTGAAATTCCAAACATTTTCAGTTTCAATCTTCCAAAAATTTCCTTGAACTTTCAAATTTCATTTGGTGGCCATATTCTGAATCCCCTGCAGTCAATGCATTCTGACTGGTAGGCCCATGTAAAGGCTTTTAAAATAACTCAGTTGAGTTATAACTGCAACCTATGTTATGTTTTCAAATGTTGGCAGATGCAGAAAAGGATAGAACTGCACACTTATCTGAGCTTCTAAAAACTGCATTGCTGATTATAAATGAGATGTGACATATGGGGCCCTTTTACTAAGCCCTACTAACCAGATTACATGCATTATAGCGAGTGGTAACTGGATGCGGTGAACACTTGCACAAGGCATGCCAGCTGCCGACTACCAAATTTCACGTTAATTGGCACTCACATGCTAATATGGAGAGTGGGTGTGTTAGAGGTGGGGAAGCATTAGCACTTGAGAATCTTTAACATGGCAGTTAGCGCAGGTGCACCTAACAGTACCTCTAGGGGTGTCATTTGGTACACATGTTAATGCAGCTATCGCACATTACTGTAGATGCCAGGGACATGCTGATCATGCCCCCCGACAGCCGACATAGAAGCTTTGCACTTAACGTGTGTTTCAAATGCATATTAAGTGCACAGTCTTACTGGGCTTTAGTAAAAGGGCCCTGTAGTGGTATAATTCAGGGCCTGATAGAGGTTAGTTCTGTTTGCTGAAACAGGTGTCCGGGCTCTGATACCTGGCTCAAGTTCTTCCTTTAAGTTGGTTAGGGTTGAGTGTGCTCCTGAAGGCGCAAGAACTCTAGAATTTGTTACTGGAGGATGGAGTAAAGGCTGTTAGTGTAGCTGGGTTTAAAAAAGGTTTGGACAAGTTCCTGGAGGAAAGGTCGATAAACCATTATTAAAAAGGGACCCAGGATATCAATGCTTGACCCAATATAAGCAATGTGGAACCTGTGTCTTTTGGGGAAACTGCTAGGTACGTATGACCTAGATTGGCCACTGTTGGAAACAGGATACTGGGCTTGATGGACCTTGGTCTGACCCAGTATGGCATATCTTATGTTCTAATCTCAAAACTGAGTTGCTAGGTTTTCCAGCCCAACCACAGATACCCATGAGCTTCTGCAAAAAGGGAGAGCCTTGCCCATGGAGTTACTTCAAATGAGTTTCAGACAGCAGAAGTATGGTTTGATTACACATTGAGGGAAAAGATATTTTCTCTTATTTGTCTTAAATAGTTGACCCTCTAGCTTCATTGCATGTCCCCTAGTCTTTCTATATTCTGTTAACATAAACAATCGATCTACGTTTACCCGTTCCACTCCGTTCATTAATTTAAAGACGTCTATCATATCTCCCCTCAGCCATCTCTTTTCCAGGTTAAAGAGCCCTAACCTTTTTAGCCTTTCTTCATAGAGGTATCCTTCCATACCCTTTACCATTTTGGTGGCTCTTCTCTGAATCTTTTCTAATAACGCTATATCCTTTTTAAGATATGGTGACCAGAATTGCACACAATATTCAAGCTGCGGTCGCACCATGGAACAATACAGAGGCATTATAATATCCTTTTGTTTTATTCGCCATTCTTTTCCTTATGATACCTAGCATTCTATTTGCTCTCTTGGCCGTCGCTGAACACTGGGCGGAGGGTTTTAACATGTTGTCCACAATGACGCCTAAATCGTTTTCCTGGGTGGTGGTTCCTAATGTGGAACCTTGCATCATGTAACCATAGTTTGGGTTGTTCTTCCCTAGGTGCATAACTTTGCACTTGTCCACATTAAATTTCATCTGCCATTTGGATGCCCAGTCTTCCAATTTATCAAGATCCTCTTGCAATTTTCCACAATCCTCATGGGTTTTAATAACTTTAAATAGTTTTGTATCATTTGCAAATTTGATAACCTCACTCGTTATTCCCTTTTCCAGGTAATTTATGAACATGTCAAAAAGCAGCGGACCCAGCACAGATCCCTGGGGTACACCACTATTCACATTTCTCCATTGGGAAAATTGGCCATTTAGCCCTACCCTCTGCTTTCTATCTTTTAACCAGTTTTTGATTCACAATAGTACACTGCCTCCTATCCCATGACTCTTTAGTTTTGCCAAAGGTCTCTGATGAGAGACCTTGTCAAAGGCTTTCTGAAAGTCCAGATACACTATATCAACTTACTTGCATTTGTCTAGCTGTTTATTCACACCTTCAAAAAAACATAATAGCTTAGTAAGACAAGATCTTCCTTGCCTAAGCCATGTTGGCTCTCTCCCAGTAAGCCATGACTATCTACAATTTCAGGAATTTTGTTCTTTATGATGGTTTTTACCATTTTTCCCAGTACTGACGTGGGGCTCACTGGTCTGTAGTTTCCCGGATCACCCCTGGAACCCATTTTAAAAATTAGCATTACGTTGGCCATCCTCCAATCTTCAGGTATGACAAATGATTTTAATGATAGCTCACAGGTTGATCCCAACAAAAGGAAATTATGGGTGTAGGTAAAAGGCATGTAGACTGTGATGTATAGGACATCCACCGGTACAATGATCAATGACTTTTTTGATATTACCACAGATTACTGATAGCAGGTCTGCAATTTCATATTTCAGTTCTTTCAACACCCTTGGAGTGGAGGAGTGGCCTAGTGGTTGGGGCAAGGTACTTCAGGCCGGAAGGTCGGGGGTTCAAATCCCACTAGAGGACAGCAACCTTGGGCCGGAAGGACTGGGGATTCTAGTCCCACAGGTGCTCCTTGTGGTCTTGGGCAAGCCACTTAACCCTCCATAGCCCATGTTCCCTGTAAAATAGTTATCTCCAAGTTATAATGCCCTGTTCAATGTAATTTCAGTTTGTTCAATGTAAACTGCACTGATGTAGAATAGCGCGGTATATAAAAGAAGGTATATAAATAAAATAAGTATCATCTGGTCCAGGTGATTTGCTACTCTTCAGTTTATCAAATAGTTGTAATACATCTTCCCGATGTATCAATATTTCCTTCAATTCTTCCGCACCTTTAAATACCATGTCAGTCATGGGTAACATCCCTACATCTTCCACAGTAAAGACCGAAGCAAAGAATTCATTCAGTTTCTCCGCTATCGCCTTGTCGCCTCTTTAGTGTCCTTTTAACCCCTCTATCATCTAATGCACCAACTGACTCTCTCACAGGTTTTTTGCTACAAATGTACTTGAAAAAGTCTTTATTACGTGTTTTTGCTTCCTCGGCAAGCTTCTTCTCAAATTTTCCCTTTGTCTGCCTTATCAATGCCTTGCATTTAACTTGCCAGTGCTTGTGCTGTTTCCAGTTTCGTCATTGGGCTCTTTTTTTTTTTCCATTTCCTGAAAGATGCTTTTTTGGCAACAGCCTCTCTGACCTCACCTTTAAACCATGCTGGCAGTTTTTTGGACTTCTTTCTACTTTTCTTAAAGCGTGGAATACAGCTGATCTCCAGGAACAAGCAGGAATGAGTCTTCACATATGGGTATCGTCAGTACCGACGGAGCCTGTGCGGGAACGCTCCCCAGCGTCCAGTAAGAAAGCTTTTGGGAGCATCCCACAGCGCCTGCGCACTGCCTTCCCGCCTTTCCCAACCGCCTCTCTCCAGTTCTTCTTTTCCGCGGAGCCAGCAGGTCGTGTTCCTGTCACCGCAGAAGAAGTTCTTTATTTTTTCTTTATTCTTTTGTGTCGCGTCTGCCTTCTTCGTCGTCGGACTGGTACCGCCGGTCTTTTCTTTTCTTTCTTTAAAAAATCCCCC
This sequence comes from Ichthyophis bannanicus, assembly GCA_033557465.1. Classification (NCBI taxonomy): domain Eukaryota; kingdom Metazoa; phylum Chordata; class Amphibia; order Gymnophiona; family Ichthyophiidae; genus Ichthyophis; species Ichthyophis bannanicus. The sequence continues at coordinate 1,557,805,432 of CM066031.1, read as the reverse complement.
AAAAAACCTTATACTTTCTTCACTGTGCATTTTAGTTTTTGGGCCTTAGGCCTAAAAATTTTCTCCTCATGGAGAAGCCCGCCTCCGGGTTTAAAAAGTGCACAAAATGTGGCGGTATTATTTCTGTCACGGACACCCATGATTGATGTCTAAAATGTTTGGGTCCTGACCATTCCATCACGGATTGTATGTCCTGTACCATGATGTCTAAAAGAGGTCGGCAGAACTGAGCAGCCAAGCTCAGTACCCTGTTTCCCTCTGATGCAGCTTCGGTGGCATCGACGTCTTCCAGTGCTGCTTCTTCCTCCCATGGATCTCAGGTAACCAAGCATAAATCTGGCCGGTCCTCGAAGGGCAAATCTCCCTCTAAGCATCGAGATGCCTCCGGGCTTCTCCTCGAGGACTCCGCACCGGCAAAATTACCCCGGCGGGAAGTTCCGGCTTCCAAAGCATTGTCTATGGGGTCACAGGTTGACATCGATGGCTCGGCCTCTACCGATCACCTGTTGCCGTGTTCTGGGGTACAGGTGGCTCCCACTGGTACCGACATCCAGACTTTGGTTGCGTCGATGGATCAGAAGATTCTGACCATGCATCGCACCCTGACGGCATTCATGCAGGCTGCGATGCCTCCGGTACTGCAACAAGCCCCGTTGCCGGTACTGGCACTGGCATCATTCCTGGTGCCGGTACCGATTGCATCGACATCGGCTTTGGTGTCGACTGCAACAGTACCCTGTCCTATGATGCCCATCGGTACTGAACTGGTACCGGTTACTCCCGATGTCGATCCCACTCGGTTCGCATATCGGGCTTTACAGGAGCATCCAGACAGGCGATACTTCGATTCCTCTGAAGACTCTGACGAGTCTGAAGGATCTGTCGAGGCATCGGTACTTCTTCCTCAGGAGTCTTCTCCTAAACGAAGAATGTCTCCTTCAGAAGACTTGTCTTTTCTAGACTTCATTAGGGAAGTGGCTAGGGGCCTCTCCATCACAGTGGCCCCTGAGTCAGAGCCTAGAGCCAAGCAGCTGGATGTTTTACAATATCCTAAAGCTCCTAAAGAGGCAGCTACTTTACCTGTTCATGAGATTTTGTATGATCTCATGTTGAGCATGTGGGAGACACCTCTTACCACCTCTCCTCATTTTCACAGGTTAGACACCATGTATCATGTCCCTCCTTGTCCTGGCTTTCATAAGACTCAGCTTCCTCACCACTCTATTGTGGTAGTCTGCCATGAGAAAGATAAAGAGTGCAAAAAGACACTCATCTAATCCTCCAGGAAGTGAATGCAGGACCCTAGATGCTTTTGGCCGTAGGGTTTTTCAAGCTTCTATGCTAGCTGCCAGAATCAACTCCTATAGTCTCTCTATATAGGGATGTTTCTAAAGGAAGTCGCAGATCATCTGCAGACTTTAACCCCTTTTATTTCAGAAGATAAAAGGCATGAGTTTCTTACTTGGCTCAAACATGCCCAGGATGTTTCCAAATTTTCCAACCGTGCAGCCTTTGACTCTTTTGAGTGTGTAAGCAGAGCCTCGGCTATTGCCATAGGTGCACGCAGAATTGCTTGGCTACAAGCTTCTGATTTGGAACTCTGGGTCCAAGATGAATTAGGAAATCTTCCTTGTATAGGTGAAAACCTTTTTGGCAAGGATTGGCAAGCAAAGGCCACTCAGATGGATGCTGAGAACTCCGCTTTGGATCGACTTTCAAAGTCCACCTCTGCTCCTGCTAAGAAAAGATTGTTCAAAAAGACATCTTTTTCTAAAAAGGGAAGATATTATCCTGCTTATGGTCAGCAGGCATCTTCTGCAGGTCATTTTGCTGCAAAACGTCAGCAACCACCTAAACAGGCCAAGTCAAAAGCTGCTAGGCCTTCCACGGCCCAGCAGCCTCAGCCTCCTCAGGGCCTTTGACTTGCAACTAGAGAACTTAGCCTTTCTAGCTCTGGAAGAACCAGAGCCCCTCACCATTCCAGGAAGGTTGGCTTACTTTGCTCCCAGATGGGAACAAATCACAGCAGAGCAATGGACCCTCTCCATCATAAGGGAAGGGTACAAGCTTCATTTCTTAAGCCTTCCTCCTCACACCATGGTGAAACAGTTCAATTCTCCAACATCTCTCCTCAACCTTCTGGGTCAGGAGATTGCCACCCTTCTTGCCCAAGGGGCAATAGAAGAAGTACCTCTTCTTCAACAGGGCTCAGGGTTCTACTCCCCTTATTTTCTTATTCCAAAGAAAACAGGGGGCTACAGACCCATATTAGATCTCAGAGAATTGAACAAGTTTCTATTCAAAGAGAAATTCAAAATGATTTCTCTCGATGCTCTGCTTCCATACCTTCAGAGTCAGGACTGGCTTTGTTCTCTAGATCTCAAGGATGCGTACACCCATGTCCTCATCCATCCAACACACAGAAGGTTCCTTTGGTTCCTTTTTCAGGGAAAGCACTACCAATACAGGGTGCTTCCGTTCGGTCTGGCCTCTGCACCAAGGGTGTTCACGAAATGCATGGCAGTAGTAGCTGTATTTCTACGCACTCTAGGAATATTCGTTTTCCCTTACCTGGACGACTGGCTCATTCGAGCTCCATCCCAGTCAGAGGCCCAGAATTGTCTAATCTGCACAATGCGTGTTCTTCAGTATTTGGGACTGGTAATAAACATCCCAAAATCAAATCTCACCCCCTACTCAGTCTCTGGAGTTTATAGGGGCCTTGCTAGATACCACAACTGCAAGGGCCTATCTTCCTCAGGCCTGTTGCCTACGCTTAGTGCAGTTAGCCTCCCAGATACAGTTAGAGTCCCATTTAACTGCTCGAGAGATGTTACAACTCTTAGGCCACATGGCATCCACCGTGCACGTGGTTCCATATGCTCGCCTTCACATGAGGGCAGCTCAATGGACTTTGTCCACCCAATGGACTCAGGCATCAGGTTGCCTGTCAGACAAAATAGCAAACTCCAGTCGCCTTTTTTGGTCTCTCCAGTGGTGGACGTCCTCTCCAAATCTGTTGCTGGGGTCCCCTTTTCAGCAGTCACTACCCCAAGCAACTCTTACAACAGATGCCTCTCCAATGGGTTGGGGAGCTCATCTGCAGGATCTCTGCACCCAGGGCATCTGGTCTCCACAGGAGACTTCTCTGCATATCAATCTCTTGGAACTCAGAGCAATATTCTTATCTCTGTGTTCCATTCCCTGCTCAGCTACAGGACAGTCCTCATCCATACGGACAACCAAGTAGCCATGTTCTATGTAAACAAGCAGGGCGGGACTCTGTCGCTTTGCAACGAAGCTTTGCGACTGTGGGCCTTCTCCAGAGAGCATCACATTCATCTTCTGGCAGTATATCTTCCAGGCGTTCAAAACTCTTGGGCAGACAGACTCAGTTGAGTTCTGCTTCCACATGAGTGGTCCCTCCACAGGGACCAGGTTGCCAGGATTTTTCGAATTTGGGGAACCCCGGACATAGACTTCTTTGCAAGTCCATGGAATGCAGAATTCCGTGTCAGGGAGTTCAGGCCAAGGATGCCTTCCTCCTTCACTGGGGTCAAGACTTCGTTTATGCCTTTCCACCCATTCCCCTAATTCCCAAAACACTATTCAAGCTTCAGAGAGATCGAGGGACCATGATCCTCATAGCACCACATTGGCCATGCCAAGTGTGGTATCCTCTACTTCTGCATCTCTCTCAAGCTCCTTCCCTGGACTTGGGCTCTGCACCAGACCTTCTATCCCAGGAGGAGGGAACGTTGTGACACCCAAACCCCCAGTCTTTTCATCTCAGGGCTTGGTTGCTGAAGGCCTAGACCTTCAAGGTTTTCATCTCTCTCAGCAAGTCAGAGATATCATTCATGCCTCTAGAAAGCCTTCTACTAGACGTTCCTATGCTTTCAAATGGAAAAGATTTACCATTTGGTGTTCAGAGAAGGGTCTTAACCCTCTTGCAATATCTTTGAATTCTTTACTAGAATATCTCCTGCATTTATCCCATGCAGGTCTTAAAACGAATTCAGTAAGAGTCCATTTGAGTGCTATTGCAGCGTACCTCAAGCTTCTCAATGGACAGCCTATTTCCTCTCATCCTCTTATAACAAGATTCATGAGAGGCCTTCTTCTAACTAAACCTCCTATTAGGCCACCTCCAGTGGCATGGGACTTAAACCTGGTTCTTGGCCAGCTTATGAAGCCACCCTTTGAACCTTTAGCCACCACCTCCTTGAAATTTCTTTCTTGGAAAGTTATCTTTCTCATTGCAGTCACCTCAGCACGCCGCATTAGTGAATTGCAAGCTTTGGTGGCTAATCCACCTTATACAAGGTTCCATCATGATAAGGTAGTCCTCAGGACCAATCCACACTTTATGCCCAAAGTGGTCTCTCGCCTTTTCATCTAAACCAAGAGGTATATTTACCTGTCTTTTTTCCAGGACCTCATGCATCAAGTGCAGAGAGGAATCTTCATACCTTGGATTGTAAGAGAGCTCTTGCTTTTTACTTGCAAAGAACACAGCAACATAGAAAGTCTTCTCAACTCTTTTGCTTTTGATCCTTCTCATTTAGGACTTCCAGTTTCTAAGAGAACACTGTCCAACTGGATTGCTCAGTTTATTTCTTTCGCCTACCAGAGTAGGAACCTTTCTCTGGAGGGCCATGTCACAGTTCACAATCTGAGAGCCATGGCAGCCTCAATGGCTCATCTAAACTCTGTGTCCATCGACCAAATCTGTCGAGCGGCCACCTGGGCCTCGGTTCATACCTTCACAGCCCATTACTGTTTGAACAAGGACTCCCACCGGGATGCCTCGTTTGGTCAGGCTGTTCTCAAACACCTGTTCCCAAACACCTGTTCCATTCCTAATCAACTCCTACCCACCTACCCTGGTTGGATGCCAGAGATCCATGGGGGGAGGTAGTCCTTTTCAAGGACACACAACCTGGGGTCTTCCCCTGGCATCTGCAGCTAGGGAGTCCCCATATGTGAAGACTCATTCCTGCTTGTTCCTGGAGATAGCACAGTTACTTACCTGTAACAGGTGATCTCTGGGAACAGCAGGAATAAGTCTTCACAAACCACCCACCTCCCCTAGGAGTTGTATCTCTCTATCTTTCCTTTCCTCTCTCTCTCTTTGTCTCAGCTTTAAAACTCGAACTGGAGAGAGGCAGTTGGGAAAGGCGGGAAGGCAGCACGCAGGCGCTGTGGGATGCTCCCAAAAGCTTTCTTACTGGATGCTGGGGAGCGTTCCCGCGCAGGCTCCGTCGGTACCGACGATACCCATATGTGAAGACTTATTCCTGCTGTTCCCAGAGATCACCTGTTACAGGTAAGTAACTGTGCTTTCTGGGCTTCCAAGATAGTATTTTTCAACAACACCCAACCTTGATGTAAGTCTTAAACCTTTGCAACTGCTCCTTTTAGTTTTTTTCTTAAGTATTTTCCTCATTTTATCAGTCTCCCTTTCGAAAGTTAAAAGATAGTATTGTGGATTTCCTTACTATCCCTCCTTCCCTAATTAAATCAAACGCTATTGCCAAGTGGCCCCAAACACCCTTATATCTTGCACCAGATTTGGTGTTCCACTAAGGACTAGGTCCAATATGGCTTCCCCTCTGGTCGGTTCATGAACCAGCTAACCAAGAAGCAGTCATTTATCTCCCTAGCATGTCCTGCCGTGACACTGACCCAGTCGATACCGGGGTAATTGAAATCACCCATTATTATTACTGCACTTTAACTTTTGTTAGTTTCCTTGATTTCTTTGAGCATTTCATCATCCATTTGTTCATTCTGGCCAGTCTGTCGATAGTACACCCCCATTGCCATCGCCTTCCCCTTTTTTCATGGAAGTTCAATCCATAGAGATTCTACAGCAAATTTTGTTTCCTGCAAAACTTGAATCCTTTCTGACTCAATGCCCTCTCTAGCATAAAGCACAACCCCTCCACCAATTTCATCAGCTCTGTCATAACAATATAGTTTGTCCCCAGGTATCAGTGTCCCACTGGTTGTCCTCCTTCCACCATGTCTTTGAGAGTCCAATCATATCTGACCTCTCATTGCTATATATTCTCTCTCCCATCTTATTTTTTTAGACTTCTAGCATTTGCCTACAAGCATTTTAGAGACTCTATTTTATTCTTATTAATCTGACTGTTGGTAGGCATGGGTAATTTGGAATCTTTAAGCTCGGTTTGCTCCATACTCAAGGGCATTTGGGCTACTTGACTCTTTTTTTGGAACCTCTCTGCTTTTGGTAGTATCCTTCAAGGATACATTCTTCTGAACCATGTGCTCTTGGTGACTGTCGGCTTTCCCCTATTATCTAGTTTAAAAGCTGCTCTATCTCCTTTTTAAAGGTTAATGCCAGCAGCCTGGTTCCATCCTGGTTAAGGTGAAGCCCATCCCTTCGGAAGAGCCCCTCCTTTCCCCTGAATGTTCCCCAGTTCCTAACAAATCCAAAACCCTCATCTTTCCACCATCGTCTCATCCACGCATTGAGACTCTGGAGCTCTGCCTGCCTTTTGGGTCCTGCATGTGGAATGGGAAGCGTTTCGGAGAACGTTACCCTGGAAACTTTGGATTTCAGCTTCCTACCTAAAAGCCTAAATTTAACTTCCAGAACCTCCCTTCCACATTTTCCTATGTCATTGGTACCGACATGTACCAAGACAGCAGACTCCTCCCCAGCACTATCTAAGACCTTATCTAGGTGGCGCGTGAGGTCCGCTACCTTCGCACCATGCAGGCATGTCACCAGTTGATCCTCCCGTCCACCAGCCACTGAGCTATCTACATGCCTAATGATGGAATCACCAACTATAACGGCTGTCCTAACCCTTCCCTCAAGGGCACATGGCCCTGGAGAAACCTCCTCGGTGTGAGAGGGTTTTACATCACCTGGAGGACAGGTCCTAGTTACAGAATCACTTCCTGCCACACCAGGGTGATGCTCTCCTGTCACGTGACCTCTCTCCTCCATGGCAACAGGGATGCTGCCAGACTGGAGGTGGGACTTCAGGACTATAGCTCTGTAGATCCCATCAGTGTACTTCTCTGTCTGTCTTCCAAGTCTGCTACTCTAGCCTCCAGAGAATGGACTCATTCCCTGAGAGCAGAGAGCTCCTTGTATCTAGTGCCGACGTAAGACCTCTCACCAACTGGGAGAAAATCATACATGTGACTCTCAATGCAAAAGGCTGGAAAGCCCCCATCTCTCTGCTGGACTGCTGTCTGCATCTTAGTTTTAAGCTTGTGTTTAGATCTTTAAGTTCTTTACTAACTAAGGGTTGCTGTGGATACTTATACTAATAAAAGTGTACCTAATATGTTTAATATACCTTGTTCACCTGAAGCTTAATTAATCTCAGGTCCTTAATGTATGACTGATTTGGGCATATTTGCATATTTTTTTGCATTAAAGTTTATTTCTCAGATTGTACTGTTTAGCAGAATTCGAACACCTCTGTTCAAATCTTTTTTTCTTTTTCTCTGGTATAGTTTGTAGACTCCTTGCTTTCTCCTCTTACCTTACCATCTCCATTATAGCTGTTCTCTCTGTCAGAAGTGCTTCTTTTCCTCTCAACTTCTGCTTCTCTCCCAATCTCATCTGCTCTTCTTTCTCTCCACTCTGACTCCAGTATTTTTGCCTCTTGTTCTCTGTTCTTACTCCCTCTATCTTACTGAGGGGTGGATCAAGGCAATCTGCTGCCTAAGACAAGGGATGAGATGGTGCTTACCCATCCTTCCCCTCCTTCCTCCCCAGAGCACAAGGAGCAGGGGGAGGGCAGGGTGCAAGGTCCCTTTAAATCAGAACACTGATCAGGCTCCCATTCCATCACTTTCCCCCTCCTGTCCCCAAAATACTAGTCCTTTACAAAAACAAATGACTCTGTGGCTCCATCATAACATGTCCCCCCACCCCAAGTAAAATAGTAGTGGTTCAGTGGCTCCAAGAAATCCATATCCAAACACAGCATAAGCAAGGCTTTTTTTGAATTGATACATGGTGGTACTGGGTATTGGCACTTTTTAAATTGCCTGATAAAATTGACCCATGATCCTTGTGTATTAATGAAAGAGCTCTGCATATGAGTACCACAAATTAGAAAATGCGCAGTCAAAACCTGAAATGGAAATCTCAAGAAGTCAGACTTTTCATGCAGTGCAGTGCAACATTAGAGAAACAAACACGTTTTCTTCTTGTATTGTGAAAAATACAAATATAATTGATGCACATTCTAGAATTTTCATATTCGAATCACTAAGCCAAAATAAAAATGTTCTTTTTTTGTTGTTTTCTGGACCTTTTTATTTTTCCAAGTGCATTGTCTGAGTTCTTTTTGCAACTTACCTCATCAGCTTCCATTTCCCACCAGCCACAACTTGTCTGTCCTTACCCATTTTTCATTCATACCCCCAGGCCCTTCTTCCCCAAGTTCTTACACTTACACTCTTTTCTCCTGTCCTCTTCCCTTTTCCACCTAATTATTTTGTTCCTATAAAGCAGTTGTGCGACTGTCCCCGCTTGCACTGTGGGATCTACCACAGCAGTAAATGTTTTGGATAACTGGGGGATAGATGACCAATCTGCATCAACTGGGAAAGGGGGTGGGCTTTGATTGTGGTATGCCATGCCACTGCAGTGCAGAGAGTGGGGGCACATTGAAAATTTGGGGCATTGAACAAAGGTTGAAGGGTACAACAGCTGTCCCTTTTGCTAGATGGGAGCAAAGTAAGCTAGTCACCACAGGGATGTTTCGGGGTCACTAGCTGCAGGTCCAGAAAACTTGCCGCATGAGGCAACTGCTTCACCCTGCCTATGATAGAGCCCCTTTTACTTGTATCTACATATCTATCCTTCCCCACCCCAACCAGTGAACCCTATAGCACACTAAACTTTTATACTTTTACCCCGAACCCCCTTCACTTCCCTTTGTTGCTGTAGTAATATCCATCATGTGACTCAGTGTACGTAGAGCAGAATAGTGCTAACAAAGTTAAGTTCTCATTGTCCATCATAACAATATTTGTAGTCTGTATTGCACATATCAAGGTAGACATAGCTTTTGGGTGACTGTAATTTTCGAGACGTGAAGACCAGCAAGCTAGGGTTAGGTTGGTAGGAACAGGAAGCGGTGAGGGATGGAGAGACCAAAGTAGCTGGTACCAGCAACAATGACTAGAAAGTTGTGGTGAGATTCCTATGATTTCTGAAATTGTACTCTGCAATATAAACATAATTAAAATAAGTGAGGCTCAAATGAGAATATGGGAAAATGACCTGTGCATTAAGTGTAAAATAGCAAAGGGCACACTTTATTCTTTTTTGGAATGCTGAAACTCTGAAACTGGTGGGAGGGGGCATTACAAATACTTGCCCAAGTAGCACAAATGAGTCAGCAGAGGGTATGAAGACTCACTAGAGCAGCGATGGCGAACCTATGGCACGCGTGCCAGCTGTGGCACGCGAAGGCCTTGCAGCTGGCACGCGGGAAGGTCCGCATTTAAAAGGTCCCAAATTAAAAAAAAAAAAAACCAAACAAACCGGCTGCTTCTGCCGCGGCAGCCTCAAGAGCTCTGCCGCGGCAGCCTCAAGAGCTCTGCCGCGGGCCCCCCCCCCCTGCCCGGCAGAGCCTCCCTGCATCATCTACCTTCAAGTCGCAAAACGCGGGCTTCTTTCAGAGCCGCGAGAGTTTCCTTTCTCGCGGCTCTCCCGCGAGAAAGGAAACTCTCGCGGCTCTGAAAGAAGCCCGCGTTTTGCGACTTGAAGGTAGATGATGCAGGGAGGCTCTGCCGGGCAGGGGGGGGGCCCGCGGCAGAGCTCTTGAGGCTGCCGCGGCAGAGCTCTTGAGGCTGCCGCGGCAGAGCTCTTGAGGCTGCCGCGGCAGAAGCAGCCGCTTTGTTTGGGTTTTTTTTTTAATTTGGGATGATAGGGGGGAAGGGGGTTTAGGACTGGTAATGGGCTATGGTGGGGAGGCTAAGACTGGAAATGGGCTGATGGGGGGGGGGGGTAGGACTGGTAATTGGCCATGGGGGGGGGGCTAAGACTGGAAAGGGGCTGATGGGGGGGGGTTAGGACTGGTAATTGGCCATGGGGGGGGGGCTGAGAAGGGAATTGGGCTGTGGGGGGGGGTAGGACTGGAAATTGGCAGGGGGGGGGAGGTCTGGTAGTTTGAAGGGGGGGGGGAGGACTGGTAATTGGACAGGGGGGGGGGTTAGGACTGGTAATTGGCCATGGGGGGGGGCTAAGACTGGAAAGGGGCTGATGGGGGGGGTTAGGACTGGTAATTGGCCGGGGGGGGGGTAGGAATGTTAATTGGCCGGGGGGGGGTAGGAATGGTAATTGGCAGGGGGGGGGTTAGGACAGTTAATTTGCCGGGGTTAGTAATTGTAATTTGCCATGGGGGGGGCTAAGACTGGAAATGGGCTGATGGGGGGGGGGGTGAGGACTAGGAATCGCCCAGGGGCGGTGCTAAGGCTGGAAGTGGGCTGGTGATGGTGATGGTGATGGTGATTTGGGGGGGGGTAGGACTAGTAATGGGCTATGGGGGGGGCTAAGACTGGAAATGGGCTGATGGGGGGGTTAGGACTGGTAATGGGCTGATGGGGGGGGTTAGGACTGGTAATGGGCTATGGGGGGGCTAAGACTGGAAATGGGCTGAGTGGAAGGAGGGCTTGAACTGCAAATAGCTGATGGGATTGGGGCTTGGAATGGAAATGGGTTGTGAGGGGGAGGGAGCTAGGACTGGAAATGGGTGAGGGGGGGCTAGGACAGGAAATGGGCTGATGGAGGGGCTAGAATAGGACTGGAAATTGGCTGTTGGGGGGGTGCTAAGATTGGAAATGGGCTGTGGTGGGGGTTTGGATTGAAATGGACTCATGAAGGGGCTAGAACTGGAAGTAGGCTCATGGGGGGCTTGGATTGGAAATGGGCTGAGTGGAGGGGAGCTAGGATTTGACATGGGCTGATGGTGGGGCTAGGAAAGGACTAGAAATGGGCTCATGGGGGGCTGGGTTTGGAAATGAGCTGATGGAGGGACTCGGATGGGACTGCAAATAGATGGGGGAGCTAGGACTGGAAATGGGCTTATGGGGGGTTAGGACTGGAAGTGGGTTGATGAGGGGGGGCTAGGACTGGTATTGGGTTGGGAGGTTGCTAGGACTGGAAATGGGTTGGGGGGCTGCTAGGACTGGAAATGGGCTGATGCAGGGACTAGAAGGGAATGGATGCTGGGTGAGGCTGGAACTAGAAGGGAGCTGGTGTTGGGGGAGGATTAGAATGGGATGGGGCTGGGAGAGTAAAATGGAGAGGGGAAAAATATTTTGTGTGGGAGGGATAAAAAATCTACAATTGGCCGGGTATTGGGAGAATAAGTGGGGATTGAGGATGGAGGGGTAAATTTTGAGTAGATGAAATAGGAATGAGGAAAGAGCAAAAGGAGAAAGATTAGTATGTTAAAGCAGATGTAGAGAGAGAATGGAAAAAAAAAACCAAGAAGACAGAAGAAAGGACAAATGGACAGCAGATGGAGAGTTAGGAGAAGACACGAAGAAACCAGAAGAAAGTGGCTGGAGCAATTGCAACTGAAAAAAAATGCACAAAAGGTAGAAAAATATCTCTTTATTTTGAATTTATTAACTGGAATATGTCAGCTCTGGGAAATGTGCATCATTAATTTTTGCGCTTTATTTAGTACAAGAGGAAATTAATTTATAGTTTTATTTCTACAGTGTTGTTGTATATTCCAAGTTTGGCTTTTGGGGTTCCCAGTTTAATTATTGTCTTCCTGTTTTTAAATTGTGATTCCTTGTTTGGTGATGGTCTGTTCTGCATGTGTAACTGAGCTGAGGTATTCTGTTTATATAATTCCTATTTGACATTGCCACTTGTTCTTTCCCCAGTAGGTCATGTATTGTTGTTCTCTGAAATGTATTGGTTTAATATTTGCAGTGTTGCCTTTTGATAGTTAGGGTATGGTGCTTTGTGAGTCCTGGTAGTACTGTTAGGATACGGCGGGTTTGCTATGGGTTCTAAATGGGCAGCGTTTGTAGTAGTTCCTAATGTGCCTGGCGGTTGGTACTGGATTATAGTAATGTAGAAACCTTTTAGTCTTTCTTTATCCATATACTCATTAAGAGGCATGTTTACTAAAAGTTAGTGTATGGTAACATTATGCAAATATTTATGCAAATGAGGCACCTTATGCAAATGAGGCTTTAATGGACGTGCTGGCACTTTGAGGAAATTCTTTGGTTTTGTGCGGCAGTTTGGGCACTCGGGCTCAAAAAGGTTAGCCATCACTGCACTAGAGTATAAAATGCCCAAAGCTAAAAGACTGTTTACCTTGATTTCCCCTTTAAGTGGCATTTTACAAATGACATTCAAGTGCAATCTGGGACATTCAAGCCAGAATGTCTGGGGAAAAGAAAAAGTAATATTAGACTATGGATGTCTAGGAATAGCCTAATGGTTAGAGTACTGAGCTAGGATCAGGGAAGCCAGGGTTTGAATCCCACTGCTGCTATCAATGTGATTGTAGAGAGTACTGGGAATGGTGGAGTGCCATCTTCTCTACAGCCTTCAGATGTTTTATGGCCAAAAAGTGCACCTTCTCAATGCCTATTCGTGCCTGGAGCATATCCAAACTTGGACAGGCCGCGGATGTCCCCGATTGCTTCGGAAATCGAGTGGAGACATAGTCCATTGCACCACCCCAGACATGTGTCTGCCACACTTCCTTCCTACTTGGTCATCTCTGCACTGGAGTTGTCTTCGATGACTTCAGGGACATATCAGTGATATGGGTATCCACATGCATGTTTTCAGACATCAGTATTACATAGGCCACGTGGTCTTTTTCTGCCGTCATGTTTCTATCTTGCCTGCCCTTCCATATCAACCACTACAACAGTCCTCTTTTTCCCTTTAGAGATCCTCTGTGTTTGTAACATGCTTTTTTGAATTCAGAGACTGTCATCATCTTTCACCTCCACTAGGAGGATATTCCACGCATCTACCACTCTTTCCATAAATAAATATTTCTGCATATTACTCCTGAGTCTATCCCCTTTCACCCTCATGTCCCCTTGGAGCAAAGCTTGCTTTCAATCGAAAGAGGCTCTCCTCCTGTGCATTTATGCCACGGAGGTATTTAAACGTCTCAATCATATCACCTCTATCACGCCTTTCCTCTAAAGTATACATATTAAGATCCTTATGTCTGTCCTCATATGCTCAATAACGAAGACCACTAAACATTTTAGTAGTCACCCTCTGTACCGACACCAATCTGTCTATATCCTTTTGAAGGTGCAGTCTCCAGAGTTGCACACAATCCTCCAAATGAGGTCGCACCCAAGACCTATACACAGCCACTAACACCACCTTTATTCTGCTGGCCATTCCTCTCCCTATGCACCCAAGCATCCTTCTAGCTTTCACTGTCGCCTTTTCTACCTGTTTAGCTACTTTAAGATCATCAGACACAACCACACCAAGGTCCCGCTCTTTAGTGGACAAAAGTACTTCACCCCCTATACTCTGTCACTCCCTTGAATTGCTGCAGCCCAAATGCATGACCTTGCATTATTTAGCATTAAATCTCAGCCACCAAATTCTAGAACGTTCTTCAAGCCTAGCTAGATCCCTCATGTTATCTATACCTTCCTGGGCATCTACTCTATTGCAGATTTTGGTATCTGCAAAGAGGCAAATCTTACCCAATAGCCCTTCCGCAATATCACTAACAAAGCTATTAAAAAGAATTGGAGCGAGGATAGATCCCTGGGGCACAACACTGGTAACCACCCTCTCCTCAGAGTGAATTCCGTTTACCTGTACCCTTTGTCGCCTCCCACTCAACCAGTTTCTTACCCAAGCAGTAACTTTAGGGTCCATCCATAGGGTACTCAGTTTGTTTATAAGTTGCCTGTTGAGAACGGTGTCAAAGGCTTTACTGAAATCTACAAAAATTCTGTACAGCGTGGTTAACAGTGTTGATCCCTCACGGTAAACAAGCATATCTAAAAACTCAAGTTTATCCAAAGCGATGTGAGCAGTATATAAACTTGAGTTTTTAGATATGCTTGTTTACCGTGAGGGATCAACACTGTTAACCACGCTGTACAGGAAGCCGGTACAAAGAAATGGTCTGTTGAATTTTGGCAGCTTTCATCCAGAACCTCTACGTCGTGGACTGCCCTTTGGACAGTTTCTGAGAATTCGTCGTCTATGTTCTACTACGGCCCAGTATAAACATCATGCCATGGATTTGTGGCAACGGCTGTCAGTAAAAGGCTACCCTAAGGCGATCATTTCAAGGGCATATAGGAGGGCTTTGTATTCACATCAAGAGTGGTATCTCGACAATGATTTGCCTTCCCCTTCTGGGGACGGGACCCCTTCCCGGGTGACTGGAGTATTGCCCTATATGAGTCATTCTGGCAAAGTGGCTTCAATATTGAGGAAACATTGGTCAGTACTCTCTCTTTGTTCAAGTTTAAATAAGCCGCTGCAAATTGCATACTCGAGAGGTCGTAACCTTCGAGATTGGCTGGTAAGATCTGCTACCTGCACCGATCAGCCGCTTGCGCCTGATGGTAGATTGGGTGCTCATGAGACATGCGGGAATTGCAGCTATTGTCCTTTAGCTATATCAGGTACGACTTGGACTGACTCGATCACAGGAAAGGTTTTTCACCGTCGATGGCACACTACGTGTGCATCAGCTTTTGTTGTATACATTTTTATCTGCCCCTGTACCCAATATTATGTTGGTAGCACTAGTCGCGTTGTGCGGACACGATTGGGTGAACATGCGTCCCGATTGCGACATTCTGTACTGACAGCCCCAATGGTACAACATTGTCTAGATTTTCATCACAAGTTTGATCATTTAAAATGGACTGTCATTGATTTTGTGCCGTGTGATCCGAGGGGAGGAGACCAACTGGCTCGTTTCAGAACTCTTGAGCAGCGATGGATTTTCCTATTAAACTCCATGACTCCTGCAGGATTAAACAAGGACATTGATTGGCTGACATTGTGACATTTGGACCAATCGATGTAGGGGTTCCCCTGTGGTGGGGTTTCCCTGCTGTTTGTGATTGGCTATCCTTTAGTAGGCGGTTATATAATTGGCCTGTCTGATTGGCCTTCTGACGTCACCCGCCAAAACTTTCGGCGTTTCTTGGATTTGTGAGCGATGGACACACTATTTTTGCTTTGGGGACACTTGAAACAGAAGCAGGTTGCTTCGAAACGTGCACGTCGTGCTTGAGCAGATAAGTGTGAAGCCTTTTTTCTGGTTTTTAAGAAATAATACAACAAAGACATGAGATATATATAAAAATTTAAAAAAGGGGTATGTACTGTGTGAGGTGTTGAGGTGTGTCCTCCTCGCCTTGCGGTTTATGCCCGACAAAAGAACTTTTGGTGATTGCAGTTGGGAGTTTGGGTATTCTTTTGTTTTATTAAACTGAAGGATACTGGCATATTACTATTTACCTGGGGCCACTGGTAAATAAATGATGAACTGACCATATTTCCACATGCCTCCCCCCTTCATCTTTTAAGTGGTGGACTGTTACTATGGTGATCATTCTTTTGAACTTATCAGAAATAACCAGATTTTCCATATTTAAAGAATAGCTTCAAGCAAAGCATAATCTTTATTTTTATTTGTACTGGGTGCAAAATAAAGGTTTCATACTATGAACATTGTCTCACATCTGAAGTGTTTTAGTGAAATTCAGCTTTGAGAATAGTTAGACCTCTGTGTATTTTAAGAAACATTCAGAGCAGTGCAATGCATCACATTTGATATAAGCAAATTGAATAGCTGAGGACTTTTAAAACTCTAACCACATTTGCATTACTATTTGCTAAAATATGCTACATTCTAGTAAGATGGAAGAAGGCAAATTTTAGATAGTATGTGGAGACTGGAAATGAGATGTTGAGGTCAGGTTGTAGACAATTCCAGCAATATTTTAGAAAAGGCTCTACCAAACATGGAACCTTTCCTAAAATACAAATAAGGAGGTGCAGAAGTGCACATGTATGTGCTGATACTTGGTGCCAGAAGAGCCGTTTTGAAAATCTACATGTGGGGGAAAAACAGTAGCAGAAACCTGGCAAATTCCATGTGTAAATTGGTATTTCACAACGTACACTTGTACTGTAAGTGCAGGCACCTGTGTGTGTGGGCTATTCTGCAAACCTATGCAAGTAACTACAGAGGCTGTTACCTTTAATTATAATTTGGGAGGGGGATATGGAAACAATGGGAGATTAAAATCTCTCCTTTTAAAGGGCTGGCCAAAATGAGCACTTTTTAAAAACCTGTACATGCCAGGATACAGCTGTAAATTCCAACATGGATAATTTTGGTCATTCATGTGCATTCCCTATATGAACTGGGGAATGCACATGTAAATTTTTGCTCTGCTCAGGTCACGCTCTTACCACGCTCCTGACACACCACTTTGCTATTTCTACGAACATCCACAATTAAATTGAGCCCTTTCTAAAATTGCCATTTACATGTGTAAATTTGGATTTTTCACACACAAATTGCGAATAAGGCTTCCAAAACATGGCCAGCATTTAAAATTGCACTAGCTATTATTTTTGTTGTCATAGATTAACTTGTAGCTTAAAACTAGGGCACAATTTAAGTAAGAAGAATGCTCTTGGATGAACTATCAAAAATAGCCTAAGTACTTGACACCAGGTTTGTTTGTTTTTTAAATTTAACACGTCAGGGAATAATTTTGAAAAAAGGGGGTTTAACCGCAAAGGTGCATATGTATTCATACTTTTAAGCCTGCATAAAACTGATTTTCAAAGCCTAGCTATCTGCATACATTGTGTTTGCAAATAAGAGTAAATGAGTACCTCACTCTTACACATTTTGAAACAATAGTGTAAATTGTCACATGTATGTGCGTAATTTGCAAACACATGTAAGGAATGCCTCCCTCTTCCAGGAGTACCTTTTTTTTTTCTTCCACAAAAGACTGGCTAATCAACTTAGGAACTTTAAACTAGGTTTGTTGAAGATGGGTGAACAAAGCTGTAGCGGCAGAGCGCAAACAATCCAATAATACCAGGAGTCTGTTCAAAAGGTCCAAATCATTTATTGTGCACAAGACTCAAGCAGAATCACATTCAAAATGGCTGAGCAATGGTTTCTAGCAAAACAGCAACTTTTATACCTTTCTTCTCCATTCTGAACATAGACAAACTTTTCATTGGTTCCGGTAACCCCTCTCACCCCATCTATTGGTCCCGGTACCATTACGTAGTTATCCAATGAGGACCTTTGGGCTCAGCACCTGTTTTCCCCCCTTACAGTCCCCATTACAATGGTCAGTTCTTAGACTCTTGATACATTTCTCCTCCAAGGTCACTAGCTAGCTGAAACATGTAGGAAAGCAGGGCACTGTAACCTTTCTTTCAGCAGAGTTAAGTCCATAGAAGCTGCTCACATTCTTATCAGTACCAATTAAAGCAGTTTTTCTATTTCTCCTAAGTTTCGATTCTGCTTAGCTATGCTTGGTTATGCTTAGTTAAGTTTCAATTCTATGGTAGCAGCATTCAGGGGGGGAGGTTTTCATTCCTCTGGCCTAGCTACAGGCTTCATTTACAGGTCAAGCTGCTTAGGCCTGTCTGTTTAGTTCAAACAGCATGGTTCATAGGCCTTCGCCTACCACATTCCCCCCTTTGATTAATCTCACCCTATGGCTAATAAGGTGTGAGATTTAAATCACTCAATTACACTGGGGTCGGATTACGACCAAGCGTACCAGGATTAGGGTGCCATAAGGCCAAAATCTTAGTGGCAGTCTTTCGTTCTACTGTATTTTCAATAACACTATTAATAGAGCGCATGCAACATGGGATTATACATGGTAACAACAAAAACAAGGCTACAAATACTAATATCATAGCAAAAGTAGTAAGTCCTCCCAATCCAGAGAAGATAGATTCGAACCAATTAGGCATCTTAAGACCATGCCAAGTCTGTACTGGCACATAGGCTTGCTTCCGCATGTTTTCAGCAATATTTTCAACTACCTGACCTTTGTCATCTATCTTCAAACAACAATTGGTTAAATTCAACTTACCACATACTCCTCCTTCAGCTGCTAATAGGTAATCTAGTGCCAAGCGGTTCTGATATATTGCAGTACGCATTTGTGTGCTCTGTCTAGCTAGAAGTGTGAGTGCTTGGCTAGTTTCATTAGTTATTAATTCAACAACTGCTTGCAAGCGTATAATACAATTTATCATATACACAGGGGTCCGGTATCCCCAGGTGCCATCTTGCTCCCAAGTGGCAGGTCCATAGTAGGCAATAATTCTTTCAGGTGGCCAATCATCTCCATCCCATCTCTCCCATTTGCCTATCTGTAAAGCTGCTCTCTTATTTCTCCTAGTATAGACGGGGTAACCTAATTGTTCTCCGTGTTCTGTGGGTAACAGAAAGAAGGTCGGATGGTTCCTAAGACACATGCCCCTCCCCAGTGAATAGGGAGTCGAGCATATGCTCAGGTTCCACAGATACAATACAAACCAGGTGGGGCTTGCCAGGCATGAGGCTGCGCAAGGTCGGTCCATAGATCGGCAAGCTCAGGGAATTTTACTAATGGGTTGGTAGGTTCAGGTTCATTAACTCCTGACCACCAGGACGTCTGTTTTGTGGTGTCATTATAAAACTTTTGACTAACAGACAAGCTGTCCCACTTTCAAATTGAACTGGGGTCCAGTCCGAGCATAACACAGACGTCCAACTATTGGGTGTGCTAATACCCATTCACTTGTGGTCTTATGTATCTCAGTATGATTATAGACTACTGAGTAATTCAATTCTTGGGCCTCCCAGGGCCAATGATCACCCATTCTAGTTCCTCCGCAAAAATAACAATCTGAAATGTGGAGACTGGATACTACTGCTCCAGCTAATTCTAAGAACAGATTTTGAGAAGGGTGAGGGATATCAAACTTATTTATATGCATAGTTTCGTAGAAGGTATTATGTATATGGTACCGTGATGAACGATGGGCCTTGGTGTTCAGCTTAATATATACAATAGTCCCTGGATCTGACCCAGAGCCTGCAATGCGTAGTCCAAATTTATACCCTTGTGTCCATGCACTGGGATTTATTATATGTAACTCTAATGGATTACAAGCACCCTTCTTACATTTTTCTGGATTCTTTACATATGGCTGATATAAGGCAGCCATTCGATTATCTCTGGTATTTTCTATCATACCAGTTTTCCATGTGGCATAGAAAACACATTCCCACTTTGGGCAATAGTAATCTTCAACTGGTGCTGTGCTATATTCATTTGATAAAACTCGTTTACCTGTACAGGCTCCCCACCCAGTGGTTCCCTCTGGACACATATACTTGTGATCATGATAATATGCTTTTTCCCAGTTAGCACAATTAGACCGACTATCTCTATTTATAGCATCACAAGCATCAAAATACAAAACAGCACTCTTTGTAGGATCAGTAAGTGGGGGTGTAGCATTAAGTAAAGCTCCATCTGCATCATTCCATCGTATTTCTAGAGTATAATAGGATGGGTTCTGATGCGGGTTAAAACAAACTTTAGTATTACCCTTGGTGCAAATGTTCAGTTCAGTAGTATTATATATACACCGACTTACTGCACCAGTGCAGGTGTAGTAAGAATGGTAAAGCAAAGTCTGAGTTACTTTCATTCCAGTCCGAGTAGAAGTAATGCAGGCAGTACATGGGGGTAAAGCAAAAGTGAGTTCAAAGCTCCCCAGGCAGGCAACCAGAACAAAATAGAAGCAAGGATGCATATTGATTGTAGTCCGTTTGAATCTCTGCTGGAAAATCTTGACCTCGACGTTCACTGCTTCTTGACACAAAGCTGCCCGTCTGCTAATGAAGCAATTCAGCGGGTGTCAATGTTGATTGAAGATCCTCAAGTTTCCGCGGTAGGCCAACTTACCAATCGTAGTTGGCCTAAATGAAGTCTGTGAATACAAAGTTATTCAGTGTAGCACGAGAGAACAAGTTTTGCTGTATTGGAAACAGCAATCCTCTTCGAAAGACTTGTCTACTGTGGAGTACCGTAGTTCTTGGGTGGCCTGAATGAAGTTCTAGGCCGCTGGTTGCCGCCTCAGGGTGAGTCGCAAAGGAATATCAGGATGCTGCACTGCTGTCCACTGATCTAGGTCTGGAACTGCTGCTGGCTTGACTCTGCTATGATGGATCCAGGATTCGATTTCTGCGACCTTTACAGCTGTTGGTGTAGACAGGATGACGGTGTATGGTCCCTTCCAATGAGGTTCCAGCGGTGTCTTCTTCCAATCTTTGATCCACACCGAGGTACCAGGCTTGTAGGGATGCAGGGATTCAGTCAAGTTGATGGGTAACTGGTCCTGTATCCACGCATGAAGAGTCTGCAGAACAGAACTAAGAGCTAGGAGTTCTTGTCTGGTTATCTCTGAACCAATTTGTGTCAAACTCCCTTTGACTCCCTGCACTATTGGTGGGGGTCTACCATACATGACTTCAAAGGGAGAAAATCCTGATGATTTCACAGGGGCTGAGCGTATTCTAAGTAAAGCTATTGGGAGAACTTGAGGCCACTTCAGGTGAGTCTCCTGACACAGCTTAGACAACTGGGATTTTAGAGTACGATTCATTCGTTCAACCTTCCCTGAACTCTGAGGTCTATATGCTGTGTGTAACTTCCATTGTATCTGTAAAGCACTTGCTAACTGTTGGGTAATTTGAGATACAAATGAGGGCCCATTGTCTGACCCTATTACTGCAGGGATTCCAAATCAGGGGATAATTTCCCTCAGCAAAACCTTGGTGACTTATCTGGCCTTTTCAGTCCTGGTGGGGAAAGCTTCCACCCACCCAGAGAAGGTGCAAACTAAGACTAACAAGTAACGATATCCACTGGCTTTTGGCATTTCAGTAAAGTCTACTTGTAGGTTGTGCATAGGGGTTACACCACCTGACTGAACTCGGGGTGGTGGTGTAGGACCCTGCTTGGCATTGTTCTTGGCACAAGTTAAGCACTGGCGAGCTACTGAGGCTGACAGAGCTCCCAACAATGCAATGCAAAAATGTGGTCTGAGTGCTTTTTCCATTGCGTTTTTCCCATAATGTGTGGCTTGATGAAAGGCCTTTACAAAGGCCGGTCCCAATGATTCAGGGATCACTATTCGTCCTGGAGGTTGGCTGCCCTCTATTGGTGGCAGCTCAATCCATCCATCTTTTAGTACCCCCTTCTCTATAGTACAATAATAGTCCAATTCCCTCGTGGTATATCGTGGCGTCCACAAGTTAAGGGGTACAGGAAACAATACGGCTTGTACTGGTGTTGCTTGTGATGAAATTTGGCCTGTCATGGCTGCTTTGCATGCTGAGGCATCAGCAAATCTGTTTCCTTGGGCAACTTCTCCTTTTCCTGTTTGGTGTCCTCGGCAGTGCATAACAGCAACTTGTGCCGGGGCCCATACTGCATCTAGTAACATTAATATTTCTGGGCCGTACTTAATTGATTTGCCTCCGGAGGTAATGAGTCCTCGTTCTTTATACAGAGCTCCATGAGCATGTAAAGTCATGAAAGCGTATTTTGAGTCTGTATATACGTTCAACTGAAGTCCGGCACCTAATACTAGTGCCCTTGTTAGTGCTATCAATTCCGCTTTCTGTGCTGATGTTCCTGAGGCAAGAGCTGATGATTCAATGACTTTCTCCCGGGTGACTACTGCATACCCGGCACAGTGTCGTCCATTGATGATGAGGCTGCTTCCATCCACGAAGTAAGTCTGGTCAGGGTTTTCTATAGGTACATCAGTTAGATCAGGTCGACTTGAAAACACAGTGTCCATGACTTCTATACAGTCATGTTCTGGTGGGTCCTCGCTGATTGGTATCAAGGTGGCTGGGTTGAAAGCATGGCTCACTTCCAGTTGTATTTGAGGATTTTCACATAGCATACTCTGGTATTTCAGCATTCGAGAGTTGGTAAACCAATGATTTCCTTTTTGTTCCACAAGGGCAAGTACTGCATGTGGTACTGTAACACGTAGGTTCTGTCCTAAAGTGAGTTTGTCTGCTTCACTCACTAATAATGCTGTGGCTGCAACAGCTCTCAAACATGGCGGCCATCCTTTGGCTACAGTGTCCAGTTGTTTTGATAAGTATGCTACAGGTCGCTCCCAATGTCCCAATGTCTGAGTTAACATTCCTAGAGCATTCCCTTGCATTTCATGTACAAACAAATGAAAAGGCTTCTGGACATCTGGTAGTCCAAGTGCTGGTGATGACATTAATGCTTTCTTCAAGGTTTTAAAAGCTTCCTCTTGATCCGGTCCCCACTCTAGTGGTGACTTCTCTTCTCCTTTGGTGGCTTCATATAGTGGCTTAGCAATCTGAGCGAAGTTGGGTATCCATATTCGGCAGTATCCTGCTGCTCCCAGAAAGGCTCTGACCTGCCTCCTGGTGGTTGGGGTTTGGATACTACACACAGCTTCTTTTCTTTCTGGTCCTAATTGTCGGCTTCCTTTGGTCAGCCGGAAACCCAAATACTTTACTTCCGTTTGGCATAGCTGTGCTTTTGCTCTGGAAACTTTGTATCCAGCTTCATCTAACAGTTGTAAAAGGTCAATTGTGGCTTGTACACACTCACTCTCCGATGTGGTTGCTACCAATAGGTCATCCACATACTGAAGAAGCACTCTTTTCCCAGGAATTACAGGATAGCTTGTAAGATCTTGGTTCAGTGCAGCACTAAAAATGGTGGGTGAGTTCTTGAATCCTTGAGGCAATCGTGTCCAGGTAAGTTGGCCCCGTCTTCCTGAGACAGGGTCCTGCCATTCAAAGGCAAACAACAATTGGCTAATCGGGGCTAATCGTATGCAGAAGAATGCATCTTTCAAATCCAGAACAGTAAAGTGGGTAGCTTCAGCAGGTATCAGTCCTAAGAGTGTATAGGGATTTGGCACGACTGGATGTATGGTTTCGACTGCTTCATTCACTCTCCTCAAATCTTGCACTGGGCGGTAATCACCTGTCCCAGGCTTCTTGACTGGCAGGAGAGGTGTATTCCAAGGTGATTGACATACTTTGAGAAGGCCATACTCAATGGCTAGTCTTGGGAGTGGGTATTGTTTAATATGTACTGGTTCTGCTCCAGGCTTAAGGGTCACAATTACTGGGGCTATGTGCTTAGCTAGACCTGGTGGGTTACCTTCTGCCCATACTCCAGGAGGAGCCATAATGCTCGTTGGCATGCTAAAATTGGTATCAGGAACTGGCTTAGTACTGTAATATCTCCACTCTTCTTCTCGGGGAACAGTAAGCACCATTAATCCTGCAGGCTTTGAATTTACAGTCATTTGCATTTCTCCTTTCTCAGTAAAGGATATTTTGGCCTGCAGTTTGGCTAGCATATCTCGTCCCAGTAGTGGCACTGGACACTCAGGCATATAAAGGAATTGGTGCGCTATTTGCTGTCCTCCTAATTCACATACGCGGTTTTGCAGAAAAGACTTGGTGGCTCTGGCACCAGTTGCTCCCATAATAGTGACTGCTCTTGTGGACAACGGAGCTATTTGCTTATCTACTACAGAATGTTCTGCTCCAGTATCAACCATAAAGTCCATGAATTGGTCCCCTATCTTTAAGCAGACTCCTGGGGACCTAAGGCGAATTCGGAGCCCGGTCTGTCCTAATCTGCTTCATCTAAATCATAGTTTGCTGCGGTTGCAACTCCTTCTATGGCCTCCTCTCTCTCCCGTTGGACATGTACTTGATTTGTCCCTCTGCGATTCTGTGATCGGCCTCTCTCTCTCTCCCTCCAAGGGGCGTTCTCTCCTTCTTCGTGGGAGGCATCTTCGAGTTGCGGGCATGCATTCCTCCAATGTCCTTCTTCTTTGCAATAAGCGCATTGATTCACGCCTAATGTGGGCTGGCTATCTCCTCGGCCCCTCCCTCTACCTCTGCTCCTTCGGTTAGGGAAACCTCCCCGTTTCTGTTCAACTAAAGCGGCAGCCAAAAAATCTGCTTTCTTCTTCATTTTACGATCACTTTCTCTCTGTCTTTCATTATCACGATTCACAAACACTTTCTGGGCGACTTCCATTAGCCGTGACGTGTTCATGCCCGCGAACCCTTCTAATTTCTGTAGTTTATGTCTAATGTCTGGTTGGGACTGGCTGACAAAAGCGGCATTCACCATGCACAGGCTCCCTGGTGCAGCTGGGTCATAGGGCGTATACATCCTGTATGCTTC
This sequence comes from Ichthyophis bannanicus, assembly GCA_033557465.1. Taxonomy (NCBI): domain Eukaryota; kingdom Metazoa; phylum Chordata; class Amphibia; order Gymnophiona; family Ichthyophiidae; genus Ichthyophis; species Ichthyophis bannanicus. The sequence continues at coordinate 1,557,781,120 of CM066031.1, read as the reverse complement.
AGCCAATCTCTCATAGAATACTGCTGGGCTTTCATCTACGCCCTGGATAACCTCAGCTGTCTTGGAGAGGTTCATGGCTTTCTGACCCCCCTTTCGCAGACCTTGTAAAAGGCCTTGGCGAAACCGAGCTAGGGCTCTGGATCCTTCATCGGTGTTTGGATCCCACCGAGGATCTTCATTAGGAAATTCTTTCTTTGCTGCTTCGCGGTTATCTATTCCTCCTCCTCCCTCTGCTAGGGGATTTTCTGCTAACCAATTGACAGCTGCTTGCATAATTCTCATCCGCTCCTCAGTAGTAAATAAAGTAGACAGGAATTGACGGCAATCTGCCCAAGTAGGCTGGTGGGTTTGTATAATTGTATTCATTACCTCTGTTAATTCTTGGGGCTTGTCAGTGTAAGAGGCATAATGCATTTTCCAATTCAACAAATCAGTAGTGGAGAATGGCACATAAACCAGACTCATGGGTCCCGCTACTATCTGGTTCTCCTCGTTCCTCACGGGCATTCCCGGGACCTGCCGCAGTGGCAATAATTTCTTGGTAGGGCCTCTTTCTCAACTTAAGCTTAGTCTGGGAACTTTCGCTTGCAACAGATGAGCTTGCACTGACAGCTGATTTTACACTGTCCGTCTCGTACTGGGAAGACGTTTCTTCTTCTTCATGTTCTGACTCAAAATTTTCCTCATTCTCGAGCTGATCAGCCTCTTCAGGGGGCGGATCATCTCGCTGAGCTACTAGCGGGTCAAGGGGTGGAATTTGCCGGTCCCTGGGGCCTGCCGCGGGACGCGGTGGTACTCTTACTGGGCGCTGAGCTTGGGGCTGTCTAGTTACAACTTCCGGGGACTCGGGATCAACATAAACAGGCTTCTTTTCTTTCCCTGTCTTCTGTGTCTGTTCAGTCAGCGCTACCATTATTCTGCACTGTTCTTCATAACAGCGCCGGGCCCAAGGGGGCGGGCTTTCACAAATACTTAACCAGGAATCTATATAGGGATACTGGTCGGGGTGCGCTACTCGCACTTTCTGATGAACTGACTTAATAACTCCTATGGCAAATGTTCCATCTCGGGGCCACATAGGGTCTAATGCGGGCCACTCCCTAGTACACAAACTTGTAATCGTGACGCAGTCATTTTCACCCCATAGTCTCCTGAATATCCTTTATTAAAGTACTTAATCATACTAATGGAGTGTGCACAGTAGACCCCGCCCCTCCCATATCGATGTGTGCGCGCAACAACAAACAGAAGGGAGAAGGAGGGCGGACCGTGGGTGAGGGGTCCTCACGGCCCTAGAAACATTCAAGGGAAACAAAAAACAAGACAAGACGACGGTCGCTTCCTCCTTTTTACGACCTGGACGCGGTCGCCCAGCCAGGAACTGCGTTACTCAGGAGTCCGCCTTCGCTTGGTCTGTGTCACCAGACCTCTCAACCACACTTCATTCACACAATCATGCTAGCAACGTATCCCAAAAAGCCCAATCCTGTCTTTTCTGACTAGGCTATACCAAAGTTATACCGGCTATACCAAAGTTATACCAAGAAGACGGTGGGTTCACCCCGCGAATACACTATGCAAGGTTAATAGGACCGCCTTGAGAGGTGATCAAGCTCTCTTACCAAAATTCACTAGTTCACAAGTTTCAAGCTGCAGTTCTGACTCATCTGTCTAGACATACCAAAAACTATACTCACCGGATCCAGTCCCCGTTCCCGAGCAAGCGCATGAGTTGGACCTCGGACTCCCCTCACGGGTTCGAGGTGTTGGCTCCGACCAGGTCCAGGACCCGCCGAGGCCTGGCCCAACTCCCTCCGATGCAACTGGACCGGTGGCGCCTGGGAGCCGAGCCCACGTCGGGAGGGCACGAGCCCGGCAGGACCAAACCTATAGAGGCGGAAAGTCGTGGTATATCAGCTCGTATACCCTCTACTAACCACACGTTCCCGGCCAATGCACCAAGAATATGTAGTGGCAGAGCGCAAACAATCCAATAATACCAGGAGTCTGTTCAAAAGGTCCAAATTATTTATTGTGCACAAGACTCAAGCAGAATCACATTCAAAATGGCTGAGCAATGGTTTCTAGCAAAACAGCAACTTTTATACCTTTCTTCTCCATTCTGAACATAGACAAACTTTTCATTGGTTCCGGTAACCCCTCTCACCCCATCTATTGGTCCCGGTACCGTTAACGTAGCTATCCAATGAGGACCTTTGTCTGGGCTCAACACCTGTTTCCCCCCCTTACAGTCCCCATTACAGTGGTCAGTTCTTAGACTCTTGATATATTTCTCCTCCAAGGTCACTAGCTAGCTGAAACATGTGGGAAAGCAGGGCACTAACCTTTCTTTCAGCAGAAGTCCATAGAAGCTTCTCACATTCTTATCAGTACCAATTAAAGCAGTTTTTCTATTTCTCCTAAGTTTCGATTCTGCTTAGCTATGCTTGGTTATGCTTAGTTAAGTTTCGATTCTATGGTAGCAGCATTCAGGGGGGGGAGGTTTTCATTCCTCTGGCCTAGCCACAGGCTTCATTTACAGGTCAAGCTGCTTAGGCCTGTCTGTTTAGTTCAAACAGCATGGTTCATAGGCCTTCGCCTACCACAAAGCCTTTCAGGTAAATAAAACCCCTCAGGTAAAACATCAAACAATAATATAGAAAAGGGGAAACACAAACCCATCATCTGGAGAGCTGTGTATACTAATGCCAAGAGTACGCAAAATAACGTTATGGATTTAGAAACTATAATGGAAGCGGCTGACTTAGTTATAGTGGCAGTCACCAAGACCTGGTACACAGAAAACAATAACAGGGACATAGTTAATAACAGACTATATTCAGGAAAGACTGAGTAGAAAGAAAGTGAAGAGGAGTGGCTCTAAATGATTTAGAAAATAAAATTAAAGCCACAGAACTGCAGGGCTTAAAATTAGAAGGAGGTGGCATTGTGAATTAGTCTGGAAAAGGAATGGGAAAGCTGTTTACACTGGTGTGATATACAGGCCTCGCTCACTGGCAGAAGAACTAGACCTATTTAATTTTAAAGACATCCACAGTATCCCTATGAAAGGCGAAGTGCTATTGGTAGGAGATTTCAGCTGTGGTGTCATGTAGAAGTAGGAGAGTCCTGGATTCTCTACAAGAAGAGCACTCCTGGCAGCCAATAGCTGAACTCATGCAGGATGACGTGATACTGGGCTTGGTGGAGAGAGATTCTGATGCTATAGTGGGTGATCATCTGGAATCCAATGATTACTGGATGGTGTGCTTCAGTATTAGAACACAGGTGGAGATGGCTCATTCAAAAGCGAGAGTCCTAGACTTCAGAAAAACTAACCAAGCTAGGAGTATACAAGCTGTTAGCTGGATGGGAGAATGTAGGGGAAGTATAGTAGTGCGCAAAATTGAAAGGTGGTACTTTAAGGACAACAACCCTATTTTTAAGAAAGTAAATAGAAATAAGAGGAAAAGGAGGCTGCTATCATTTTCAAAAGCTGAAAGATAAGGAAAAAGAATGTAGTCCAAAACTATAAGAGATCATAAACTAAAGAGGAAGACAAATAATTTCTGGAGAAGCTAAGGGGAAGCTGGAAAAGTAATCAGGAAAACAAAGATGCAAGTGGAAGAAAAATTAGCTAATAAACAAAAAAGTCTTGTCCTCATGTTTTACTCTAAGTATTAGTGACAGGAGGAAGTACAAGGTTGACATTGTGATACTCAGGGTTGAAGGGGAGTATGTGGAGGCTGATGAGGATAAAATGGAATTGCTTAACAAATATTTCTGTTCTGTGTTCACAAATGAAAGGCTGAGAATGGGACCTCAGAAAACAAACACAAATAGGAATGAAAGTGAGGTAAAACTCAAACAATTTTCAGAAGACTGTGGGGGTCTAGCAAACTAAAAGTAGATAGTGATGGCATGGGACAGGATTCATCTGAAGGAATTGAAAGAACTTAGAGACGTACTGGTGGCTCTGCTTTCTGACCTTTACAATACTGCTTTAGAGCCAGGAGTGATCTCAGGGACTGGGGTTGGGTGACTGCAAATCTCCAGGAACAAGCAGGAATGAGTCTTCACATATGGGTACGTCGGTACCGATGGAGCCTGCGCGGGAACGCTCCCCAGCGTCCAATCAGAAAGCTTTTGGGAGCATCCCACAGCGCCTGCGTGCTGCCTTCCTGCCTTTCCAACTGTCTCTCCTCAGTTCTTTTTCCGTGGAGCCAGCAGGTCATGTTCCTGTCACCGCAGAAGAATTTCCTTATTTTTTTCTTTATTTCTTTTCTGTCACGTCTGCCTTCCTCGACGATATACCGGTACTGCCGGTTCTTATTCTTTTCTTAATAAAAAAAAAAAAAGACCTATTTTTTCTTCAGGTGTACTTCAGTTTTGGGCCTTAGGCCCAAAACCTTTTTCCTCAGGTTTTAAGAAGTGCACAAAATGTGGCGGTACTAAATCCATCACCGACACCCATGACTGGTGTTTCGAATGTTTAGGCCCTGACCATTCCATCAAAGATTGTATGTCCTGTTCCATGATGTCTAAGAGAGGTTGACAGAACCGAGCTGCCAAGCTCAGTACCCTGTTTCCCTCTGATGCAGCTTCGGTGGCATCGACGTCTTCCAGGGCTGCTTCTTCCTCACATGGATCTCAGGTAACTAAGCATAAATCCAGCCAGTCCTCGAAGGGCAAATCTCCTTCTAAGCATCGAGATGCCTCTGGCCTTGCCCTCGAGGATTCTGCACCGGCGAAATTACCCCGGCGGGAGGCTTCGGCTTCTAAAGCATCATCTTCGGGGTTCCAGGATGATCTAGATGGCGTGGCCTCAACCGATCTCCTGGTGCCATGCTCTGGAGTACCGGTGGCCTCCACCGGTACCGACTTCCAGGCATTGGCAGCGTCCATGGATCAGAGGATTCTGTCCATGGAACACAGTCTGGCGGCTTTCCTTGTGGCATCGACACCCGTGGTACCGCATCAGACTACTCCGCAGGTACCGGCTCCGGTATCGCCATCGGTACCGATCCCGGTACCGGTGGCAAAGGCATCGGTGCCAGCCATGCCGGTACCCTGCCCTCTGGTACCGATACCCCGGTACCGATGATTCCCGATACCGACCCCGGTCGGTAAGGGTATCGGGCTTTGCAAGAGCATCCCGACAAACGATACTAAGATTCCTCTGACTCTGAGGATTCTGAACAGTCTGTCAATGCAGCGATGCTTCTTCCACAGGAGGAGTCCTCTCCTAAACGAAGGATGTCTCCTCCAGAGGACTTGTCATTTCAAGACTTTATCAGAGAGGTGGCTCGGGGTCTCTCTATTACAGTAGCCCCAGAGTCAGAGCCTAGAGCTAAGGAGTTAGATATTTTACAATATCCCAAAACTCCTAAAGAGGCAGCTACCTTGCCTATTCATGAGATTCTGTATGATCTCATGTTAAGAATGTGGGAAGCCCCTCCAACCACCTCTCCTCATTCTCGCAGGTTGGACACCATGTATCGTGTCCCTCCTTGTCCTGGTTTCCATAAGACTCAGCTTCCTCACCACTCTATTGTGGTTGAGTCTGCAATGAAAAAGATTAGAAGTGCCAAGACATGCCTCTAATCCTCCGGGACGTGAATGTAGAACCCTGGATGCTTTTGGTAGAAGAATCTTCCAAGCTTCCATGCTTGCTGCAAGAATTAATTCTTATAGTCTCTACATGGGCATGTTCTTAAAAGAGGTCACTGACCATTTGCAGACTTTAAGTCCTTTTATGTCTGACAATAAAAGGCAAGAATTTCTCTCTGCGCTCAAACATGCCCAGGATGTCTCCAAATTCTCCAATCGTGCAGCTTTCGATTCCTTTGAATGCGTAAGCAGAGCCTCAGCTATAGCTATAGCAGCACGTAGGGTTGCTTGGCTTCAAGCATCTGATTTGGAGACCTGGGTCCAAGATGAATTGGGAAATATCCCTTGTACAGGTGAAAATCTGTTTGGTAAAGATTGGCAAGCAAATGCCAATCAGATGGATGCTGAAAATACTGCTTTGGATAGACTATCCAAATCTACAGCTGCTCCTGCTAAGAAAAGGTTGTTCAAGAAAACACCGTTTTCAAAGAAGGGAAGATCCTATCCTGCTTATAGTCAGAGAGCATCTTCTGCAGCTCAGTTCCCTTCCAAACGTCAGCAATCCTCCAAACAGACCAAGGCAAAGGCTGTGAGGTCTGCTCCAGCAGTCTCAGCCACCTCAGGGCCTTTGACTTTCTGCTAGAGAACTTAGCCTTTCTGGCTCTAGAAGGACCAGAGCCCTCCACCATTCCAGGAAGGCTAGGTCACTTTGCTCCCAGATGGGAGCAAATCACAGCAGAGCAGTGGACACTCCATCATAAGAGAGGGGTACAAACTTCATTTTTCCAGCTTGCCCCCTCTCACAAGAGTGCACCAGTTCAATTCTCCAACCTCCATCCTCAGCCTATTAGAGCAGGAGGTTGCCACTCTTCTAGCCCAAGGGGCAGTAGAGGAAGTGCCTTCTCAACAACAGGGCACAGGGTTCTACTCCCCCTATTTTCTTATCCCAAAGAAAACAGGGGGCTTCAGACCATTTTAGATCTCAGAGAATTGAACAGATTCCTAGTCAAAGAAAAATTCAAGATGGTTTCTCTGGGAACTCTGCTGCCATACCTTCAGAGTCAGGATTTGCTTTGTTCTCTAGATCTCAAGGATGCGTACACTCATGTTCTCATCCATCCAACTCACAGAAGGTTCCTTCGGTTCCTTTTCCAGGAGAAGCACTATCAATACAGAGTGCTTCCCTTTGGCCTGGCCTCTGCACCAAGGGTGTTCATGAAATGCATGGCAGTGGTTGCTGCTTTTCTGAGCACCCTGGGAATATTTGTCTTCCCCTACCTGGACGACTGGCTCATTCGAGCTCCCACTCAATCAGAGGCCAGGACTGCTCTAACCTGCACAATGCATATCCTTCAATACTTAGGGCTGGTAATAAACATCCCAAAATCCAATTTGATCCCTACTCAGTCCCTGGAATTCATAGGGGCACTGCTGGATACCACAAAGGCAAGGGCCTTTCTTCCCCAGACCCGTTGCCTTCGCTTGATGCAGTTAGCTTCTCAAGCAGAGTTAAAACCCCTACTCACTGCTCGAGAGATGTTAGTTGCTAGGCCACATGGCTTCCACCGTTCATGTGGTACCATATGCTCGCCTTCACATGAGAGCAGCTCAGTGGACTTTATCCACCCAATGGACCCAGGCATTAGGCTGTCTGTCAGACAAAATAGCAAACACAAGTCACCTCATTTTGTCCCTCCAGTGGTGGAAGTCCCCTCAGAACCTCTTGCTGGGGTGTCCTTTTCAACAGCCTCTACCCCAGGCAACTCTTACAACAGATGCTTCTCCAATGGGCTGGGGAGCTCATCTTCAGGACCTCTCCACCCAGGGCATCTGGTCCCCACAGGAGACTTGTCTCCACATCAGTCTCTTGGAACTCAGAGCAATCTTCCTTGCTCTAAGAGTTTTCCACACCCTGCTCAGCCACAAGACAGTCCTTGTCCACACGGACAATCAGGTGGCCATGTTCTACATAAACAAGCAGGGAAGAACTGGCTCTCTGTCGCTTTGCAACGAAGCTCTGCGACTGTGGGCCCTCACCAGAGAGCATCACATTCATCTTCTGGCAGTCTATCTTCCAGGGGTTCAAAACTCTTGGGCAGACACTCAGTCGAGTACTGCTTCCACACGAGTGGTCCCTACATATGGACCAGGTATCCAACGTTTTTCAAAATTTGGGAACCCTGGACATAGACCTCTTTGCAAGTCCGTGGAATGCCAAACTTCCCCGGTTCTGTTCCAGAACTCCGGCTCAGGGAGCTCAGGCAAGGGATGCTTTCCTCCTTCACTGGGTTCAAGACTTCCTGTATGCCTTTTCACCCATTCCCCTAATTCCCAAAACCCTGTTCAAACTTCAGAGAGACAGAGGCCACATGATTCTCATAGCTCCACATTGGCCATGGCAAGTGTGGTACCCTCTGTTTCTACATCTCTCTCAAGCTCCCTCCCTAGAGATAGGGTGTGCTCCAGACCTCCTCTCTGAGGAGGACGGAAAGTTGTGGCATCCCAATCCCCAGTCTCTGCATCTCAGGGCTTGGTTGCTGAAGGCCTAGATCTCCAAGATCTTCCTCTTTCTCAGCAAGTGAAAGATGTTCTTCAAGCTTCCATAAAACCTTCCACTAGACGTTCTTACGCCTTCAGGTGGAAAAGGTTTACCATCTGGTGTTCTGAAAAGGGTCTTAACCCCCGTGCCATACCTCTGGAATCGTTGCTGGAGTATCTCCTGCATCTGTCTAATGCAGGCCTTAAGACAAATTCAGTAAGAGTCCATCTGAGTGCTATTGCAGCTTCCCTCAAGCCTCTAAATGGACAACCTGTTTCCTCTCATCCCCTTGTAGCAAGGTTCATGAGAGGCCTCCTTTTAACAAAGCCTCCCATTAGACCACCTCCGGTGGCATGGGACTTAAATTTGGTTCTTGGTCAGCTTATGAAGCTGCCTTTTGAACCTTTAGCTACTACCTCCTTGAAATACCTTTCTTGGAAGGTTATCTTTCTCATTGCAATCACATCAGCACGCCACATCAGTGAATTGCAAGCACTAGTAGCTAATCCACCTTATACAAGATTCCATCATGACAAGGTGGTCCTTATGACTAATCCACATTTTATACCTAAGGTGGTCTCACCGTTTCACCTCAACCAAGAGGTCTACTTATTTATTTATTTTATTTATTTACATTCTCTTATAAACCGCGCTATTCTGCATCAATGCAGTTTACATTGAACAAACTGAAATTACATTGAACAGGGCATTATAACTTGGAGATAACTATTTTACAGGGAACATAAAATAGTTAAGTGGCTTGCCCAAGACCACAAGGAACACCTGTGGGACTAGAAACCCCAGTCCTTCCGGCCCAAGGTTGCTGTCCTCTAGTGGGATTTGAACTTCCGGCCTGAAGTACCTTGCCCCAACCACTAGGCCACTCCTCCACTCTACCTACCTGTCTTTTTTTCAGGGCCTCATGCATCACCTGCAGAGAGGAATCTTCATACCCTGGACTGTAAAAGAGCTCTGGCTTTTTACTTAGAGGACACAGCAACATTGAAAGTCTTCCCAACTCTTTGTTGCTTTTGATCCTTCTCGTTTGGGACAACCAGTCTCCAAGAGAACTCTTTCCAACTGGATAGCCCAATGTATTTCTTTCGCCTATCAGAGCAAGAACATTTCTCTGGAGTGCCATGTCACAGCTCACAATGTGAGAGCCATGGCAACCTCAATGGCTCATCTGAATTCTGTGTCTATCGACGACATTTGTCGAGCAACCACTTGGGCCTCGGTTCATACCTTCAGAGCCCATTACTGCTTAGACAAGGACTCCCGCCAGGATGCCTTGTTTGGTTAGGCTGTTCTCAAATACCTGTTCCATACCTAATCAACTCTTACCCACCATCCCTCAGGGGATGCCAGAGATCCAGGTGAGGAAGTGCAGCCCTGTCCCAGGGTCACACAACCTCTGGGCACTCTCCCTGCCATCAAAAGCTAGGGAGTCCCCATATATGAAGACTCATTCCTGCTTGTTCCTGGAGATAGCACAGTTACTTACCTGTAACAGGTGATCTCTGGGAACAGCAGGAATAAGTCTTCACAACCCACCCACCTCCCCTAGGAGTTGTCTCTCTCTCTCTTCCTTTCCCTCTCTCTCCCTCTTTGTCTCAGCTATAAAACTCAGCTGAGGAGAGACAGTTGGAAAGGCGGGAAGGCAGCACGCAGGCGCTGTGGTATGCTCCCAAAAGCTTTCTGATTGGACGCTGGGGAACGTTCCCACGCAGGCTCCGTCTGTACCGACGTACCCATATGTGAAGACTTATTCCTGCTGTTCCCAGAGATCACCTGTTACAGGTAAGTAACTGTGCTTTCCTGTCCACAGAAGAAGTAAGAAAGGTTGAGAACTACAGACTGGTTAGTCTGTGGTGAGATTAATGGAAATGCTGCTAAAGCAAAAGTGTGTTTTCTGGAATCCAAGGGATTATAGGATCTGGGACAGCATAACTTTAGAAACATAGGCCATGTTGTCTTTTTCTGTCATATTTCTATCTAGTCTGTCCTTCTATATCAACTACAACAGTCCCCTTTTTTCCTTTAGAGATTCTCTGTGTTTGTCCCATGCTTTTTTTGAATTCAGTTACTACTGTCTTCTCTACCACCTCCACTGGGAGACTATTCCACAGATCCACCACTCTTTCCATAAAGAAATATTTCTGCATATCATTCCTGATTCTATCCCCCATCACCCTCATCCCATGTCCCCTCGTAGCAGAATTTCCTTTCAATTGAAAGAGGCTCTCCCCCTGAACATTTTTGCCATGGAGGTATTTAAACATCTCAATCAGCTCTATCCCGTCTTTCCTCTAAGATGTACATATTAAGATCCTCAAGTCTGTCCTAATATGCTTTATAATGAAGACCACTAACCATTTTAGTAGCCACCCTCTGCACCGACTCCATTCTGTTCACATCCTTTTGAAGGTGCTGTCTCCAGATTTGCACACTACTACTGTGATAGGCTATAGCCTAGGATAGCCTGTAACTGTATGTTAGGTAGCAGAAGCAAGCCTGTAGGTTAGGCCTGAGTCCCCAACCCCCACTTCAGAATATTATAACTGAGCAGAGCTGAAAGCTAGAGAAAACAGAATTTTGCTTCAAGCAGCTTATGATGATAATGTAAAACTTTTCCACTGAGTGTGTTATGTTATTCACAGATGTATTTCAGAATCTTGCTTTTCACACAGTGTCTGTGCTGCGAGTGACCTTGTAAGCAAAAAGCAAGGCATAATGTTATGTCTAGTTACTGAGCATGGCTAGGAAGGCCTAAGAGCAGGGGGGGAGAGCGGTGTGGGCCCGGTCAGAAATTTTCCATTAAGGGGGGGGGGGGTGAGGGGGCCACCTGGACCAATGAGGAGTTTGCCTGTATAGAACTGATGAGGAAAACTATAAATGCTGTTTTATTAAACGCCATTGCTCAGACCATTTTGAAAGTGACATTGACAGGTGTCTAAGCTTGTGCACAAAATAAACAGGTTTGAATTCTAGTAAATAGACTCCTGGTGTATTCATTGCGTGCACTTCGCTACTGCACTACAAATGAGGTCGCACCAAAGACTTATACAGAGGCACTATCACCTCCTTTTTTCTGCTAGCCATTCCTCTCCGTATGCACCCAAGCATCCTTCTAGCTTTTGCTGTCGCCTTTTCTACCTGTTTAGCTACTTTAAGATCATCAGACACAACCACGCCTAGGTCCCGCTCTTCTTTAGTGGACAAAAGTACTTCACCCCCTATACTATATTGCTCCCTTGGATTGCTGCAGCCCAAATGCATGACCTTACATTTTTTAACATTAAATCCCAGCTGCCAGATTCTAGACCATTCTTCAAGCTTAGCTAGATCCCTCCTCATGTTATCTACACCTTACTGGGTGTCTACTCTACTCAATTGCAGATTTTGGTGGTATCCGCAAAGAGTCAAACCTTACCCGACATCCCTTCTGCTATTTCACTAACAAAGATTTTAAAAAGAATCGGACCAAGGACAGATCCCTGGGGCACACCACTGGTAACATCCTTCTCCTCAGAGTGAGCTCCATTTACCTGTACTCTGTCTCCTCCCACCCAACCAATTTCTAACCCAAGCAGTAACTTTAGGGTCCATCCCTAGGGTGCTCAGTTTTTTTACAAGTCACCTGTGAGGAACAGTGTCAAAGGCTTTACTGCAATCTAAATACACCACATCTAGGGCTCTCCCTCGGTCCAACTCCCTGGTCACCCAGTCAAAGAAATCAATCAGATTTGTCTGACAAGACCTGCCTCTGGTGAATCCATGCTGCCTCGGATCCTGTAATCTGCTGGACTCCAGAAACCTCACTACTTTTTCTTTCAGAAGTGCTTCCAATAATTTACTCACCACCGAAGTTAAACTAACCGGCCTGTAGTTTTCAACCACATCCTTACTTCCACTTTTGTGTAAAGGCACCACATGAGCCTCTCTCAGTCCTTTGACACCACTCCCGACTCCAATGAGGCATTGAATAGGTCAGTCAGTGGAGTTGCTAGAATATCCCCAAGTTCCCTCAGTATTCTAGGGTGTATCCCATCCGGTCTCATCGCTTTGTCTACTTTAAGCTGAGCTAGTTTCTCACGAACACAGTCTTCTGAAAATTGTTCAAGATGCCCCTCACTTCTGTTCCTGTTTATGGGTGTTTTCTGAGGTCCTGCTCCTGGTTCTTCATCTGTGAACACAGAACAGAAATTAAGCAATTCCACTTTATCCTCATCAGCTTCTACATATTCCTCCCCTTCACCTTTGAGACTGACAATACCACTTTTTCCCTTCCTCTTCTCACTAACATATCTAAAAAATGTTTTATCCCCCCCCATTTTATTGCATTGGCTATTTCCTCCTCTCTTTAAAGCTTTGCTTTCCTGACTACTTTGCTAGCTTCTCTGTTTTTCCAAATATTAGATACCTGTCTTCCTCTCTCTGTGATCTCTTGTATTTCATGAAGGTCTCCCTCTTTTTCTTCACTTTTTCAGCTGCTTCTTTTGAAAGCCATAGTGGTCTCGTTTTCTTTTTACCTTTTTTTACCATTTTAACAAAAAGATTTGTTGCCCTTAAAATATCCCCTTTCAGTTTTGCCCACTGTTTTTCTACATCCCTCAGCTGTTCCCATCCTGCTAACGACTCCCTGAGGTATTGGCCCATCCTGGCAAAATTAGTCTTCCTAAAGTCTAAGACCCTCACTTTTGGATGGATTCTAACAGCCCTAGTCCTAATACTGAACCACACCATCTGGTGATCACTGGATGCAAAATGATCTCCCACTAAAACATCAGAAACAATTTCACCATTGGTAAGCACCAAGTCCAGTATTGCCCCTTCACGTATGGGGTCTGTTACCAATTGCTTGAATAGTTCTCTGTAGAGAATCTAGGATCTCTTTACTTCTAGATGACACTGCAGCAGGAATGTGCCAATCAACATCTGGCATATTGAAATCCCCTATCAGTAGTATTTCCCCTTTCCTAGCAATGCTGCATATGTCTTCAATTAACTCTGTCCACCTCTTCCTCTTGAGGGAGGTCTGTATATTACGTCAATGCAAATAGATTTCTCTTTCCCTCTTTCTAGTTTAACCCACAATGCCTCCTCTTTCCCTTTTAAGCTCTGTAATTCCAAAGCTTTAATAGTATTTATTACATATAGTGCCACTCCTCCTCCCCTTCTTCCTACCCTGTCCTTTCTGAATAAAGTATAGCCAGGTATAGTTACATCCCAATCATGGTTTTCTGTGAACCATGTTTCTGTAACTGCCACTAAATCCAAGTCAGCCACTCCCACCAAAGCTTCAACATCAGGGATCTTATTTCCCATGCTACTGGCATTTATACACACTACTTTCCATATGTTACTCCCATTACACATTTCCATAAAGGTATTTACTGTATCACTTACCTGGGGGTTTTCACTTACCTGGGGGCTTTCTTCACCCATCCCCAACAAATCTAGTTTAAAGCCCTCTTCAGTAGATTAGCCAGTCTACTACTGAAGACTCGTTGATCTTTCTTGGACAGATGGATGACATTTCTGCTCTGCAACCCTTGGAACAGTATCCTATGGCCTAGGAAACTATAACGCTCTCGATGACACCATCCACGCAGCCATGCATTCATCTCCAGGATGCGAGCCTCTCTGCCTTGGCCTTTACCCTCAATAGGATTTAAGAGAACACCACCTGTGCACCTAACTGCTTCATCCTCTGTCCCAGAGCCATGAAGTCACTTTTGATACGCTCAGAGGGATACCTGGAGGTATCATTTGTTCCGACATGGATTAGCAACATTGGGTAATAGTCGGGCTCGATGAGTCTCGGCAAACTCTCCGTAACATCTTGGATTTTGGCACCAGGCAGACAGCATACCTCTCTGGACATCAAGTCTGGTCGGCAGATGGACGCCTCAGTACCCCTCGTAAGAGAGTCACCAACCACCACTACCCTTCGCTTCCTTGTGGTCACTGATTCTGCAACTTTGGGGTACTTGAGCTCTGGTTCTTCCCTTTCCAGGGATGCTTTCACCTCCTCCGCTTCCAGGGCTGCATTATGGTTCTTCATTTCAAAAGCTAGAGAAGTTGGATTGGTGATTCTGCAGGCATTGGTGACTTGTGTCCAACCTTCATCATTCTGTTGGCACCCATCTTCTCTTCTGCTGGAGAGCTTGGTTGCTGCAAGAAGCATCTCATCAATGTACTTCTCACTGTCTTGAATACTCCTCAGCTTCGCCACCTCCTCTGAGTTCCTCCACTTGTTTCCTCAGAGCTTCAGCATGCAGGCCCCCTGCACATGGAACCAGTCCTTAAACTGGCATTGGGACCTCGGTCTGGACAGAGGCAGAAGCTGTAACAGGGCAACAGCTTTAGCGATACGATTTTTCCCAGCCATTGTTCTGTTCGTGGAGCTTAGGTATATCTGTTAAAGCAAAGGGAGAGATCTACCAAAGTACCAGCCGATTTCCCAGCTGTCCTTTCAGAGAAACAGCAGTTAAATCTCCTTAATTATATTCAAAATGTACTGTTCCAAGTCCCTGTGCTTTGTTAAATGGGGAGGTGCCCTATAAAGCAAGACTGCTCACTAGGGGTGGGTGGAAGTTGGGGAGGGTAGGCAGGGAACTAACACCTGATTTGGTGTCAGCGGTTCCCAAAAGCTGAGAAGGTTACTAGAGTTTAAAACCTAGTCCAGCAAAGAAAATATTTGTACTAAAGCACTACAAAGAATGTAACTTTGCTTAAAAAATATACCAAAACCCTTTTAAGAGCTCCCAGTCAGAGAGCTAGCAATTTAATAAAAATAAACCCTAAAATCCTTACCGTTGTTTGACCTGTAGAGCCCCTGTTAGGAATGCTAGAGGTTGGTCTTGTCAGACAGATCTGATCGAATTGGATCAGGGAAGAGAAGTAGATGTGGTATACTTGGACTTCAGCAAGGCTTTTAATACTGTTCCTCATAAGTGACTTATAAATAAACTTAGTGCCCTTGGGATGGCTCCTAAAGTGAGTGACTGGGTTAGAAATTGGTTGAATAGGAGGCTTTAATAGAAACCTAGAAACATGATGGCAGAAAAAGACCATATGGCCTGTCTAATCTGCCCTTCCAGATCAACTACCATAGTCTTTTTTGTGTGTTTATTTTTCCATTAGAAATTTTCTGTATTTGTCACATGTTTTCTTGAATTCAGATACTATCCTCGTCTCTACTACCTCCACTGGGAGACTATTCCACACATCTTCCACTCTTTCCATAAAGAAATATTTTTGCATGTAACTCCTGAGTCGGTTCCCTTTCACCTTCATCCTGTGTCCCCTTCTTTAAGAGCTTACTTTCATTTGAAAAAGGCTCTCCTCCGATGCGTTTGTGCCACGGAGGTATTTCATTGTCTCTCTCATATCTCCTCTATTCCGCCTTTCCTGTAAAATATACATATTGAGATCTCTTTCCCCACATGATTTATAATGAAGATCACTGACCATTTTGGTAGCCACCTTCTCTACGGACTCCATCTCATTTGTATCCTTTTGAAGGTGTGGTCTCCAGAATTGCACACAATACTCCAAATGATCCTGCATTTTTTTAGCGTTAATCTCAACTGCCAATTTCTCGACCATTCTTCAAGCTTAGCTAGATCCCTCTTCATGTTATCTACTCCTTCCTGGGTGTCTACTCTATTACAGATTTTGGTATCATCTGCAAGGAGGTAAACCTTACCTGACAGCCCTTCTGCAATATCATTAACAAAAATGTTAAAGAATCAGACCAAGGATAGATCCCCTGCAGCATACCACCGATAACATCCTTCTCCTCAGAGTGAGCTCCATTTAACTGTAGACTTTGTCGCCTCTCACTCAGTCAATTTCTAACCCAGTCAGTTACTTTAGGGTCCATCCTTAGGGTTTTCAATTTATTTATACGTTGCCTGTGTGAAATGGTGTCAAAGGCTTTACTGAAATCTAAGTACACCACATCTAAGGCTCTCTTTGTCAAATTCTCTCTGGTCACCCAGTCAAAAAAATCAATCTGTCTGACAAGACCTGCCTCTAGTAAACCCGTGCTGCTTCAGATCCTGTAATCCATTGGACTTCAGAAACCTCACTATTCTCTGTGTTAGCAGTTTCCATTAATTTACTCACCACAGAGGTCAAACTAACCAGCCTGTAGTTCTCTACCTCATCCTTGCTTCCATTTTTGTGTGAAGGGACCACATGTGCCTTTCTCCAGCCCTCTGGGACCACTCCCAACCCTAAAGAAGCATTTAAAAAGGTCAGTGAGTGGAGCTTCTAGAACTTCACAAACTTCCTTTAATACTCTCAGGTGTATCCCATCTGGCCCCATCACTTTGTCTACTTTTAGTTTAACTAGTTCCTCACAAACAGTCTTTGAAAAATCGTTCAAGATCCCCTTCTGTTCCTATTTGTGGATGTTTTCTGAGGTTCTGCTCCAAGCCCTTCATCTGTGAACGCAGAGCAGAAATATTTGCTAAGCAATTCTGCTTATCCTTATCAGTTTCTATATATTCCTCCCCTTCACCTCCGAGTCTAACAATACCACTTTTGCACTTCCTGCTTTCACTAACATATCTGAAAGATGTCTTATTCCCACCCCCACCGCCATTTTATTGCATTGGCTATTTCTTTTTGTATCTGCTTTCCTGAGTAATTTCCAAGCTTCTCTAAGTTTTTCCAAATATTGATGCTTGTCTTCCTCTTTCTGTGATCTCTTGTATTTTATGGAGGCCACCCTCTTTTTTTCCTTTTCAGCTACTTTTGAGAACCACAGTGGCCTCCTTTTTCTTGTGCATGTATTTACTTTTTCTAACAAAAAGCTTTCTTGCCCTTCAGTTTTGTCCATTGCTTTTCTACATACCCCAGCTGTTTCCATCCTGATAATGATTCCTTGAGGTATTGTCCCATCTTGTGAAGGAGATCTGCATATCACACCAATGCAAATGGATTTCCCATTCTCCACTTCTAGTTTAACCCACAGTGCCTCTTGGCTCCCTTTTAAGCCCTATAATTCTATAGCTTTAATAATATTTTTTACATATAATGCCACTATTCCTCCTCATTTTTCCTACCCGGTCCTTCCTGAATAAAGTATAACCCGGTATAATTACATCTCATTCATAGTTGTCTGTGAATCATGTCTCGGTAACCACCACTAAATCCAAGTCAGCCTCTTCGATTAAACTACAGGCATTTATGCACACCGCTTTCAAGATGTCCCTTTTACCCATTTCTGCAAAGGTATTTAATGTTTTACTTACCTGAGGGCTTTTACTTACCTTTTGGGCTTTCTTTACCCATCCCCAATGAATCTAGTTTAAAGCTTTCTTCAGTAGGTTAGCCAGTCTGCTGCAGAAGATACTTTGGCCTTTCTTGGATAGGTGGATGCCATCTCTGCTTTGCAGCCCTTGAAAAATCATCCTATAGTCCAGGAAATCACAATGCTCTTGATGACACCATCCATGCAGCCATGCATTTATCTCCAGGATGTGAGCTTCTCTGCCTCGGCCTTTGCACTCAACAGTGAGGATTAAAGAGAACACCACCTGCGCAACTATCTGCTTCACTCTCTGTCCCAGAGCCATGAAGTCACTTTGATGCACTCGGAGGAATACCTAGCAGTATCATTTGTGCCAAAATAGATGAACAACATGGGATAAATATCGGTAGTCTTGATGGGTCTCTGCAAACTCTTTGTAACATCTCTGATTTTGGCACCTGGCAGACAGCACACCACCCTGGACATAAAGTCTGGTCTGCAGATGGATGCCTCAATACCCCTCAGAAGAGAGTCATCAACCACTACTACCTTTTGCTTCCTTGTGGTCACTGATTCTGCAACTTTAGAGTGCTTGAACAATGGTTCTTCCCTTTCCTGGGATGCTTTCATCTCCTCTGCTTCCAGGGCTGCATACTGGTTCTTCAGTTTGAGGGCTGTAGGAGCTGGATGTCGATTCCGCAGGCTCTGGTGACTCGTGTCCAACTCCGTTCTGTAGCATACCATTTTCACCTCTGTCAGAGAGCTTGGATACTTCAAGACGTATCTCACCAATGTCTTGCTGTCTGAATGCTTCTCAAACTCGCCACCTCTTCTCTGAGCTCCTCCACTTGTTTCATGAGGATTTCAGCTTGCAGGCATCTTGCACATGGAACTGGTCCCTCAACTTACATCGGGCTGGCTGTCTGGACTGAGGCAGAAGCCTTACTGGTCTCTCTTCTGAACGTATGAATGTATATAACTGAAAGACTGCACGTTCACTCAAACCACCTTAGTAAAATCTATTCATTGATTCTTGTTACGACACTATATTAAGGTCTCAGACTTATATAGCACATGATATCAGACTTGCGTCCATTCATGTAGTGCTACGATTTGCATCAATGACCTTACAAATGATATATGTTGAGATCAGTTATTATTGCCACGCTGTATAGACTCTTGAAAACTAAACTGAATTGAAACTTAGCTTAACCATTCTTGCGAGTCATGGTCAGCAAGCTGTATGGATTCCGGCGCCATAAAGGCGTTTCAATGCAATATTTTCATCAGGAGATCCGCTCGTTTGATAAGCTATAAAGATGCTGCCCACATCCCCTTTCTCTTAACTTAAGAACATGGTACGCGGCGTCCTTAAGAACATGGTACACGGAAGTTAAAGAGAAAGGGGATGTGGGCAGCATCTTTATAGCTTATCAAACGAGCGGATCTCCTGATGAAAATATCGCATTGAAACGCCTTTATGGCGCCGGAATAGAGCGTCGGGATCCATACAACTCGCTGGCCATGACTCGCAAGAATGGTTAAGCTAAGTTTCAATTCAATTTAGTTTTCAAGAGTCTATACAGCGTGGCAATAATAACTGATCTCAACATATATCATTTGTAAGGTCGTTGATGCAAATCATAGCACTACATGAATGGACGCAAGTCTGATATCATGTGCTATATAAGTCTGAGACCTTAATATAGTGTCATAACAAGAATCAATGAATAGATTTTACTAAGGTGGTTTGAGTGAACTTGCAGTCTTTCAGTTATATGGACTGAGGCAGAAGCATTAATGGGGCAACAGCTTTGGCAATATGATTTTTCCCAGCCATCGTTCAGGTGGTGGAGCTTTGGTACCTGTTGAAGTAAATGAGAGAGACCAGACAGTTATGCAGATAAGTCTTCCGATTCTCTCCTGCTGGGATGAGTGCAGGGGCTGTAGCAGCTCTTGCTTGGCTGACTCTTAGTGACCTCTGGAGTTCTCTGCTGCAGCTGCTGGGACAGATATGCAGATGAGTCTTCCAGTCCTCTGCTACTTTATCTTTATTCATGCGCTCGATATACCACCCAAGCATGGGTGTCAGGGCGGTGTACAAAATATCAATACAGGCTACAGGTGAAAACAAGAGAAAAGAACACCAATAAATGACAGGATTGAGAGAGGCAAAGAGACAGAATGACACACAGGCTCCAGACGCACGGGGGGAAGAGGTCTAAGCCAGAGGGGGGCTTAGGCCAAAGGATGAGGGGGTGGGGGAATCAGGGAAGGTCAAAAGCCTGAAGGAAAAGATGTGTTTTGAGCATGTCTTTGAAATGGGGAAAAGACAGCTCATTGCGAAGGGAGTGAGGAGGGAATTCCAAAGAGCAGGGCCTAGAAAGAAGGCAGCGGAGTGGCAGGTAAGTTCAAGATGGGTATGTGTGGGGGAGGGAAGGAATAGACTATTACCGTGGGCTGAGCGGAGGAGGCTAGGGGGGGATTGGACGTGAATGAGGTAGGCAAGATACTGGGGAGTGGCAGTATGAAGGACTTTGAGTGAATATGAGTAACTTGTAGACAAACCTGAACCTAATCAGGAGCCAGTGGAGGTGGATGAGCAGAGGGGTAATGTGGTCAGTTGAAGAGGAGTGGGTGAGAAGACGAGCTGCTGTGTTTTGGATAAGTTGCAGGGAGGCCGGCAAAAATAATGTTGCAATAGTTGAGCCTGGAGATGACAAGGGATAGTACAAGGGTAACAAGGGAGGAAGATGAGAGAAAAGGGCAGACAGCATGAATCTGTCATAAAGAGAAGGAGCGGCTGACAAGCAAGGAGATGGAAATAGAGGGAGTACTCCAGCGTGACAGTGTAGGGACAAAAGGGACCGGGGTAGCAGAGAGGGTGGGGGAAAGGGAGGGAGGGGGAACACCGAAAGAGAACCACAGAGCCATGGACAAAGGGATTAACATGGAGAAAGTTGTCCTGAAGCCTGGAAGCAACACAGGAGAGACAGGTATTGAGGGCAGTGAGATCAGGGCGAAGAGTCCATATGACTCAAGAGGAGGATATAATCAACGTAATAGTACCCAGAAACTCCAGATGTTAAAAATAAGGGGAGCAAGCACGGAACCCCTGGGGAATGCCACAGTGAAGGGGGTGTGGTGGGGAGGAGGTGAGAGTGGTCTGAACGGAAAAGACGCAAGATGAGAGAAAAGAGTGAAACCAACTGAGAACGGTACCATGAATCCCAAGGTCAGAGAGACGAGTAAGGAGGGTGCAGTGGTCAATGAAGTCAAAAGCAGAGGACAGATCCAGGGAAACAGCGAGGGAGAGATCACCACGATCGTAGGTTTGGTGGACCTCGTTCAGGAGTGCTAGAAAATGGATTTGGTGTTATGACCAGTCCTGAAACCGGATTGGCGTGGGTGAAGTGAGAGTAGCATCAAGGTGAGCAGAGATGTGAAAAGATGCGTTTCTCTAGGACTTTGGAAAGGAAGGGTAGGTTAGAGACAGGATGCCAGTTGGCCAGGGCGGAAGGGTCAAGAGGGTTTCTTCAGGATAGGCCGGACAAGGGCATACTTCCAGGCAGAGGAGAGGCTAGACTTGAGCATATGTACGATGTAGGATAACAGTGCAACGGAAGGGTCCAAGAGCTGAGCAGGGGGTCAAGTGGACAGGTGGCTTTGCGGGGGGAAGTGATGGCCTTGCAAGTTCAGTAGTAGTGACAGGATGGAAGGTGTGCCAGGTGTGAGGAAAAATTGGGGAGAGGGGGAAGGGGAAAGAAGAGGAGGGCAGGACCGGAAGGAATCACGGAAAGACACTACTTTCCCAGAGAAGGATGATGCCAGGTCACTGGAGGCTGTGGTAATGGAAGGGAAGGTGGGGAGAGTAGTAGAAGTGGTGGGTGTCGAGAGAGCGCGAAGGACCTGATAGAGCTGTCTAGAGGAGTTGGAGGAGGAGATTATGAGATAGGAGTAGTAGGACTGCTTAGCTTGAGTGTATCTTAGAACGGTACAATTGTTGGCATTGACGGAAGGAGGCCAGAGAGTCAGGAGTAGGGTGTTTGTGCCAGACCCGCTCAGCGTGACAGATAGGAACGCTGGAGGTATAGACCCAGATGGTACCAGGAGTGACGAGTGCAGGGACACAAGAGAGGGATAGGATGGAGAGGGGACAGGTGATCCAGTGTCGCAGAGAGCATGGAGGTCCAGGAGCCAACCTGTTCATCCACGGAGAGTGGGTGTAAATCAGGGGGAAGCTGCTGCAGGATGTGTGGGGTAACACAACACCTGGGTCTCGAGGAAGATAGGTTACCGGTGGTGGGTAGGGACTATGGGGGGGAGACACAGTGAAAACAGGCAGGGAAGGTCAGACCAAGGGGGAGCGTAAGAGGCGATATGTGGAAGGGAAGAAAGGGTGTAGCAGCCAGGATAAGAATAAGGCCAAGAGTGTGTCCTGCAACATGTGTAGGACAGGGCACATGCTGGAGGAGGGACAAATCATCCAAGAGAAAGAGGAGAGCCCTATCTGTCTGGCAAGTGGGAGAGTCATAATGAACATTAAAATTGCCCAAAATGATGAGATGTGGGGACACAAGGGAGGCCTCGGAGGGTAAGTAAAATCACATCCCACAGATCCGGGCATAGAGGAGAAGGAAATAGATGGGGTGAGGAGCCGAAGCGGAACAGAAGGGACTCGGGATAGCGAGGTGAGGGGGAGACCTTAGTAACAGGGAGAGAGAAACGGTAAATGATCGCCACCCCTGTTGAGGCGTGGGGTGTGGAGGGCAAAGAATCCAGGGGGGAGGCAGCGGCATTTAGAAGGGTTTTTGGCAGCACTATACATGTAGTGCTGCTGAAAATCAACAGCATGGGGAATTCTATGTTAGCAGCTGTCACTAAACCTATAAGTGCCTTTAAATTTTGGCTAAACCTTTTTAGTAAGTTAAGAAGTAGATCTGCACAGACAGACTATTTTAAACAAATTTGATGCAATATAGAAGAAATGTTATTCGGTGTAGTCAAGACAAAGTTGCTCAGAAGCCGTAAAAGATTAGTATATTGCGTGACCTGTAAAGTTGTGTTAATTTGTCTGATACAGACATTTCAAATTCACAAATTAGAAGGATCTGATAAGCTGGTGATTATCTGATAAGCATGTAACACACTAAACTTACAGCTCAAATCTGAAATGTGGTTATGCATGAAAATGTTTTTCCTTCTGTATGTTTTAAAGACTGGATGAGTTTTGTTTTGTTTTTTTCATGGTCAAATCTGTTAGTACTTGCTTTGCTGCTTGCCACTAAACCTGAGAGTGGTAAGATACCCGCGCATGCATTGATTTTTCTTTGCTGCAACTTAGACTGGATCTGTTGAGAGCTCTGTAGTCACCTAGTAGTTGAATATCTTTAGGCTGTGGATCCTACCCATGTCCCTTCCTCCTCAGAATGGGAACTATTCCGCTGCATTAGACCTGGGATTCATCTTTGCCTTCTGGATCCAGAAATAGATAGGTATTGTGGTCTGTGAATCCAGGCTTCAGAAGTAAGATCTTTTTGCATGATGTGTGAGGGAAGAACTCTTTTGGCCTGAAATCAACTGCTTTTGAGTCTCTCTAAGCTACAGTAGGAAACATTCATTCCTATTGAGATTTGCAATCTGTTCTCAGCTTCAGTGATTCACTTCCTTAGTTCTGCCTTGTCTCTATAGCTTTTATGAAGATTTGAAGGGGGACAGTTCTCACTGTTACTTGGGTGAGTCTGCCAAAAGATCCATAGTGAAACAAATGACTTGGTATTCCTTCTCAAGACTCCTTTTCTTGCCCTAAGCATTCCTGAGATTGATGAATGTAGGATTCCACATACTGATGGCTCAGACTCGAGGCCTGGGAGGCATATAGGGGAAAAGGCCATTGTTTCCACCTGTCCTAATCAGTGCTCTGCTTAAGCAAATAGTAGTGTTTTTTTTACTCTGGAATTTCTTGGAGGAAAAGAGAGATCACCTGGCAGGCCCCTCAAGGATTACAGTGAAAAGGAAGCTATTCTCATGCATCCTGCAATAAAGGACTTAATGCAAAATACATTGGTTCACTGTAGTTTAAAAAAGGTTATATTTCAAGATTGATTTTGAAAATACAAACCCTTAAACTGATTGTCTGAGGGACATGTTTACTAAAGGTTAATGTGCATTAAGTGCCACTGTCCAAGAAATAAAAGGGCTGTGGGCACTCAAGGTGTGTGAAAAGCTTTAGCACACATGCCCCTAAGTAAGGCTTCAAAGAGAAATTGTTGTTGCCAGTGTATCTTGCAAATTCACTGTTCTGCTATAGGGTTTTCTCTCTTAAAGATGTAGCGGGCAGATACATGTATAACGTCAGCTTTTAGACTATTGTGAAATGTATGCTGTACTTAGTGGGGTTTGGCTGCTATACAGCGAGGCTGATGATCTCTGAGGGCTGCTGCTCTTCTCTCTGCTCCTCCATCACCAACTCCTGATGCCATGCTTTCCATCTTGCTGTCCCTCATGAATGAAACAACCTTCCTCAGTTGATGCATCATGTTCCCTTTCTGTCCATGTTTAAGTCGCACTTAAAAACCCACTTATTTGATCTGTCTTTTAAAGCTCAACTCTGTCGCTTCCTAATCCTTAGCTTTGTTTTGGCTGTGTCTCGACTAGAATGTAAACTTCATGGATTAAGGATTAGAAACATAGGCTATGTGGTCTTTTTCTGCTATTATGTTTTTATCTAGTCTGCCCTTCCATATCAACTACAATAATACTCTTCTTACTTTTAGAGATCCTCTATATTTGTTTCATGGGGTTTTTTTTAATTCAAATACTGTCCTCATGTCCACCACATCCACTGAGAGAATATTCCATGCATCTACCACTCTTTCCATAAAGAAATATTTCTATATATTACTCCTGAGTCTATCGCCTTTCATTCTCCTCCTATGTCCCCTCATAACAGAGCTTACCTTCAATTGAAAGAGACCCTTCTGTGCATTTATGCCACGGAGGTATTTAAATGTCTAACATATCATCCCTACCCCACCTTTCCTCTAAAGTATACATATTAAGATCTTTAAGTCTGAATTCATATGTTTCATAACAAAGATTAACCATTTTAGTAGCCACCCTCTGCACAGACTCCAACCTGTTTATATTCTTTTGAAGGTGCAGTCCCCAGAATTGCACACAATACCCCAAATGAGGTTGCACCAGACACTTATACAGAGGCATTATCACCTCCCATTTTTTTTTTTTTTTTTCTGCTGGCCATTTCTCTCCCTATACACCCGAGCATCCTTCTGGCTTTCGCAGTCACCTTTTCTACCAGTTTAGCTATTTTAAGATCATCGGACACGATTACACCCAGATCCTGCTCTTCTTTTGTGGATAGAAGTACCTCACCCCCTACACTGTACCACTCCTTTGGATTTTAGCATTAAATTTCAGCCACCAAATTCTAGACCATTCTTCAAGCTTAGCTAGATCCTCTTCATGTTATCTACTTCTTCCTGGGTGTCTACTCTATTGCAGATTTTGGTATTATCTGCAAACAAGCAAACCTTACCTGGCAGCCCTTCTGCAATATCACTAACAGTGTTAAAAATAATTTGAGCAAGGAAAGATCCCTGGGGCACACCACTGGTAACCACCACCTCAGAGTGAGCTCCATTTACCTGTACACTTTGTCGCCTCCCACTCAACCAGTTTCTAACCCAATTAGTAACTTTAGGGTCTATCCCTAGGATGCTCAGTTTGTTTATAAGTCACCTGTGCAGAATGGTGTCAAAGGCTTTACTGAAATGTAAATACAACACATCTAGGGCTCTCCTTTGGTCCAACTCCTTAGTCCCCTAGTCAAAGAAATTAGATTTGTCTGACAAGATCTGCCTCTGGTGAATCCATGCTGCCTCGAATCTTGCAATCCATTGGACTCTAGAAACCTCACTATTCTCTCTTTTAGTAGCCTTTTCAATTATTTACTAACCACAGAGGTTAGACTAACTGGCCTGTAATTCTCAATGTCATCATTACTTCCACTTTTGTGTAAAGGGACCACATGCGCCCTTCTCCAGTCCTTTGGCACCACTCCTGACTCCAAAGAAGCATTGAAAGGGTCAGATAGTGGAGCCGCTAGAATGTCCCCAAGTTCCCTCAGTATTCTTGGATGTATTTCATCTGGTCCCATGGCTTTGCTTTTAGTTTAACTAGTTCTACTACTACTACTGAGCATTTGTATAGCGCTACAAGACGTACACACCACTGCACAAACATGTAAGAGACAGTCCCTGCTCATAAGAGCTTACAATCTAGTCAAGACAGACAACAGAGGTGGTGTAGACATGGATACATCTAGGGGGAATGGTAAAGGAACAAGGAGATCAGGTGAGTCAAGATCCAAAAGAGGCAGCGAAGAGGTGAGTTTTCAGCCTGGATTTGAAAAGGATCAGAGAAGGTGCCTGGTATACAGACACAGGTAGTTTGTTCCAGGCACAAGATGAAGTAAGGTGAAAGGAGTAAGTCTGGAGTTAGCAAAAGAAAAGAAGGGCATAGATAGAAGCAATTTACCAGAAGAGCGGAGTTCCCGAGGGGGGATGTAGGGAGAAATAAGAGAAGAAAGGTAGTGAGGAGCTGCAGAGTGAATGCACTTCCTTATCCCTCCAGTCCAGTCCCACACTCGGGGTAGTCAACCCCCACCAACAGCTTGGAGACTGAGCATGTCATTTTTTGATGACAGGATACTTAAGCAGCTGGCCCCCTCTACCAGCCCCAGTAAGCTCAGTCTCCAAGCAGCAGGAACGAGTGATCCCAAAGGTTGTACTCACTAAAGGGACAATTAGGAAGCCATCTAGGCTGATTGGGGAGTTTTATTTTCTTTAATTTCTTTAATTTTCTTAATTTCTTAATTTTCTTGAATTTTGGTTTAGTGCTCCTTCTCTCCTACACCCCCCCCCCCCCCCCCTCTGGACCTGGTGACTGTCTGCAGCTCCAGTGGTTTCCTTAAGGAACTCTGCTGATTTCTTCTTTAAAAAAAAAAATAAAAGACAGACTGCCAGAGTTTCCGTTGCTCTGCAGCAATTACAGCTCCCGAACCCGTTCAGCAGGTGAGGAGCTGTTGCGAAGGAGGAGAGGGACAGGCTAGCTGGGAGACAGACGGAGGGCAAACAACTCCTTTTGATCTCCAGCCTCTGTGCCGAAGCTGTGGATTGGCTGAGCACCTAGGAACAGCGGAAGCCACGGCACTTGTCCTGTCACTGCGGGGGGGTGGGGGAGGTGAGTAGCCGGAGAGCATGAGTGGTGGGACGTGCTTTCTTTGGTGTCAGGTAGCCTTGAGAGTGGGAAGTAGAGGCATGGCCTGCCAACCGCATGGCAGAGGCCCCGGGTTCGGCAGGCAGGACGCGCCATTTTCTCAGTCAGACGGGAAACTTCAGCATTTTAGCTGATTTACATTCATTTTTTTTTGGGCTCCATTCTTCCTTTTTAAGGCTATTTCTTTTTTATTTTCTGCAGGATTACTTGCTTCTTGCCAAGAATCAATATGGGGGGATCGGCTTAGTGTAGCAAAAAGAAAACAAAAAAAAAAACTGATTTCAACAGGGGAAGAGGACAGTTAGAGAGCTTGGTGGCTGCTCTGATAAGACTTGTAGGTGTCAAGCCTCCCCATGGGGGGGGGGGGCATGGCAGAGCACACTTACCGTGGAAGGGGCCTGCCGTGGGTGTGCCGTAAAAGCATGTGCAGCAGAGTGGAATATGCAGGAAGAAGTGTGACCCCCCTGAGGAGGCCGTCTCACAGACTACAGGCTTCCCACTGGCTTTGGGGGTTCCTACCCAGCAGGAGGGGAGGGGTTGCTCCTCTCTACCTTTGCTGTAGCTTTCAGAGACCTGGCCTCTCCAGGGCCCTCTTCCTCCCAGAGGCTGGGGGAAGGGCCCTGGGGGATTATTTTCCCCTGAGTTTGTGTTACTGCTGCACAGGGTTTTTTGCTTGAAGCAGCAGGGAATGGATCAGGTAGGTGATAGCAGGAAGAGAGCAGCACAGAGCCCTCAGGGGGTTGATGTTGCGGTTGGGCAGACCCCAAAGAAGCATAGGCTCAAAGGTGAGGCAGCTGAAGAGACAGGATCGCTTCTCTCAGATGGGGAGGCTGAGGAATGTTTGGAACCCGAGGAGCTAGAAGGGGATATCCCGCAGAAGGACGAACCTGAATAGTCAGCCTTTCATAGGGAGGAGTTGGCGGGGCTCATTGCCAAGTCCCTTAAGACTCTCAATATGTCAGCAGGGGGCACAACTGAGGAAGAGTCCTTGGAGGATCACATCCTTCAGGCTGTGCACATACCCCAGAGGGTGTTCCCCTTACATAGGGTAATGAAGCAGATGATCCTGGATGAATGGGACTTCCAGAGGCTGGAATCAGTGGATTTTGGACAATGAACCAGTTATACCTGTTGTCGGAACAGGAAAAAGACGTTCTGTTCGCCGAAGGTTGACACTATAGTGTCAGCAGTGACCAAAAAGACCACGATTCCCATAGAGGGCAGTACGGCCCTCAAGGATGGTCAGGATAGAAAACTAGATACCCTGTTGAAGCAAGTATTTGATGTGAGTGCCCTGTCCTTATAGGCCTCAGTTTGTGGAGCGTTGGTAGCATGGGCATGCCTGCAGTGGATGCAGAGCATCCCTGAGATGGCAGGGGATTCCCCAAATCAAGGGGCTGCAGCGAGGCTGGAGTCCAGAGCAGTGTACTTAGCGGACGCCTTCTATGATCTGGTTAGGGGGCTTTCTAACAGCATGGCCTCAGTGGTGGTGGCTCGATGCTATCTTTGGCTCCGCAACTGGTTGGCGGATGTCTCCTCGAAGGCTTGTCTGAGTAAGTTGCTTTTCAAAGGTAAGCAGCAGTTCAGAGAGGAACTTGAAAAATTGGAAAAGGACCGGGAGAGTCCAAAGGGGGATGTCTGTCCGAAGATAAACCGAAGCAGGGCCCTAGCTCTGACTTGGGCAGGGGACAGCCCCGTTAATTTAAGTGTTTTCAGATGGTTTGCTTTATGCTGTACCAGAGAGGGCGTTTCGCCCCCCGGGGGTAGCCATTTTGGAGTTTTTGTGGAGCAGGTAGAGGATACTACTCTGCCTCCACCTCTTCCATGGCCCACAAAAAATCACAATGAAGTGAGGTGGGGCCCAGGTGGGGGTGCAACCCGTGGGAAGTTGGTTGCAGGACTTCTACCCTACCTGGGTCCTGCAGGTGGTACAAGAGGGCTATACCCTGGAGTTTGCCAGGCCACTATCACAGCCTTCATTTGCTCCCTCTGCAAGGTGTGGGGGAAGGCACAAGGGGTGCGGGAAATGCTCAAAAGGCTCCTGAGGTTGGAGGCGGTTGTTCCGGTGCCTGTGGAGCAATGTGGCGCAGGTCGATATTTCATCTATTTCATAGTACCAAGAAGGAAGGTTCCTTTTGGCCTATTCTCGATCTCAAGCAGGTGAACAGGTGCCTGCGAATGCCGAGGTTTCATATGAAAACCCTCAGGTCAGTGATCATGGCCGTATGAGAGGGAATTCCTGACCTCTCTGGACCTTACAGAAGCGTACCTGCATGCCTCCATCCATCTGGACCATCACCAGTTTTTCCGCTTTGCGGCGCCCATGGAGCACTTCCGGTTTCAAGCCTTGCTGTTCAGTCTTGCGACAGCTCCTTGGACTTTCACCAAGGTGATGGTCGTGGTGACCACGGCTTTACATCACAAAGGCATACTAGTACACCCGTACCTGGACAATTGGCTATTTTAACAAAATCTGAGCAGGAGAGTGCTCAGGCCATGGCCTGGGTAGTCAAATTCCTGCAGAATCTGGGCTGGGTCGTTAACGTCTCAAAAAGCCACTTGACTCCTTCACAGGACATAGAGTATCTTGGGGCCCTCTTTGACACCCGCAGCGGCAGAGTTTGTCTGCCACAGAAGAGGGCGCAGGTGCTGCAGCTGCTAGTCCGACACTTCCTCCGCATGGCGGAGCCGATAGCGTGGCATTATTTTCAGCTGTTATGAATCATGATGGCAACAATAGAACTGGTTCCATGGGGGAGGGCCCACATGAGGCAGTTGCAGAGAGCCCTGCTGTGGCGGTGGTCGCATCAGCAGCAGCCCTTGGTGCACCCATTGACCTGTCTGCCGCAGATCCGAACTGATCTCAAGTGGTGGCTCCGTGGGGAGCACCTGGCGGTGGGAGTTCCATTGGAGTCACCGCTCTGAATCCCCCTGATGGATGCCAGCCTCTATGGCTGCGGAGCCCACTGCGAGGGCGCATTGCTCAAGGGCAGTGGACCACAGAACAGCGGGCTTGGTCCATCAATCGGTTGGAAATGAAGGCCATTCTCCTGGTCTTGCAGGAGTTTCTCCCGCTACTGCATGGGAAGTTAGTATGGGTGTTCTCCAACAATGCCCCCATGGTAGCACACATCAATCGGCAAGGAGGCATAGGAAGCATCAAGCTGGAGAGCGAAGCGGAAATGTTGCTTGGTTGGACAGAGGCGCATCTGCAAGCAATTTTGGTGGCGCACGTGGCGGGGTCAGACAATGTGACAGCTGACTATCTCAGTCAAGTACACTTGGATCCAGGGGAATGGCACCTGAACCAATCAATCTTCAGGCAGATCGTGCACCAGTGGGGAGTGCCATTCATGGATTTGATGGTGACATTTGCATTTGCCAAAGTGAGCAGGTTCTTCAGCCGGCAGAGGGAGAGCATGTCCGAAGGCCTGGATGCCCTGGTGCAGTGTTGGCCCAGCCAGGGGCTGCTCTACATCTTTCCTCTATGGGTGCTCATAGGGCGAGTGATACAGAGAAGAGGCGCACCAGGGACTGATCGTTCTGATTGCACCAGTTTGGCCCAGGCATCCATGGTATGTGGACTTAATTTGGCTGAAGGCGGCCGAGCCATGGAGGCTTCCAAGCAGACCAGATCTCTTGTTTCAGGGTCCAGTCTTCATGCCCCAGGTGGATCAGTTCTCGCTTACGACATGACTCTTGAGGGCTCAGTTAAGAAAGCAAGGGTTTTCTGTACAGGTGATCTCCACGATTTTTAGGGCTAGGAAGCGGTCCACATCATTGTCCTACATTTGGGTGTGGAGAATATTTGAGAGCTGGTGCATGGAGAAAGGGTGCAGGCCATTCTCGGCATCTGTTCTGGAAGTGTTGGCGTTCCTTCAGGTGGGGCTCGATAAAGGGCTGGCATATAGCGCTCTGTGGGTGCAGGTGGCAGCACTAGCGTGTTGAGGCAGGATCCAAGGGATCTCACAGGGTACGCATCCAGATGTGACTCACTTTCTGAGGGCGGTTAAGCAGATCTGGCCACCCTTGAGGTCAATAGTGCCATCTTGGGACCTCAATTTGGTACTTTCAGCTCTGATGCGGGAGCCCTTTGAGCCATTAGTGACTTGTACCTTAAAGGACTTGATTCTGAAGACAGTGTTTTTAGTGGCAATCTGTTCCGCCCACAGGATCTTGGAGCTTCAGGTATTGTCATGTAGAGAGCCTTTTCTATCCTCTTCTAAGGAGAAAGTGGTCCTGCGTCTGATGCCCCCCTTCTTGCCGAAGGTGGTGTCAGTTTCATCTGAATCAGCCCGTCACTCTCTCTGCTGTCGGGAAGGGCCGAGTATTTTGCGGACCCACAGTTGCACCTTCTTGACGTCGGGCGATCCTTGAGAAGATATCTAAAGAAAACAGCTTTTTTGAAAGTCAGATTGGTTATTTGTCTTGTTTCGGGGCCGCTTAAAGGGGAGGCAGCAGCTAAATCCTCAATTTCAAGGTGGATTAAAGAAGCGATTGCATCAGCCTGTATGTTGCGGGGCAAAGTGGTCCCGCTGGGCTTACGGGCTCATTCCACCAGGGCGCAGGCCGAATCCTGGGCAGAGTGGAGTTTGGTTCCACCGGAGGAGATCTGTCAGGCGGCCACCTGGTTATCTTTGCATACCTTTGTGAAGCATTACAGATTGGATATGCAGGTGGCGGGGGGATGCGAAGTTCGGGTCAGCAGTACTCCAGGCTGGGTTCGCAGGTCCCTCCTGTGCATAGGTGGCTCTGTTACATCCCTGAGGTGTGGGGCTGGACTGGAGAGACAATAAGGAAGGTGAAATTAGGCCTTATCTGCTAATTGGCTTTCCTTGAAGTCCAGTCCAGTCATGGGACCCTCCCATCTACAGTTTTGAAGCAGTGCTCATGACCCTGGGCCTAAAGAATCTCAACTTAATAGAGAGCCTAGGGAGTTTGAAGTGGCACCACAGCAAAGAAGTGGTAGACACGCAGGTTCCTGTGTCTGTTTTGTGGTAAAAAGCCTGTCCTATCTTCTGTGGGGGTGAGCGAGGGACACGTTTTACAGGTAAGCTGTTCTTTGTTTGGAGGGCTCCCATATTTGGGATGGGGGCCAGAGAGGGGGCTACCTGGGGGGGGGGTCTTGGGGTTTGGTTCTTGGGCATCTCAAGATAGTTTTAAGATTTTTTTGAATTTAACTTATTTGCTGTTCCTGTGAGTCTGACTTGTCGTTACTGGGACTGGTAGAGGGGCCAGCTGCTTAAGTATCCTGATGTCGTCAAAACGTGACATGCTCAGTCTTCAAGCTGCTGGTGAGGGTTGACTACCCTGAGGTGTGGGAATGGACTGGAGTTCCTCAAGGAAAGCCAATTAGCAGGTAAGGCCTAATTTCTCCTTATAGGTCAGCAGGAGAAATTTGAAATGGATGCGGAAACAGATAGGAGGAAGCCAATGAAATGACTTGAGAAGAGGGGTAATATGGGTATGACGAGGCTGGCGGAAGATTAGCCGTGCAGCAGTGTGTTGAACAGATTGAAGGGGAGAGAGATGATTAAAAGGGAGACCAGCAAGGGGTAGATTACAGTAGTCAAGACAGGAGGTGATTAAGGAGTCGATAAGTGTCTTAGTAGTGTTTCCAGAAAGGAATGGGTGGATTTTGTTGTTGATATAAAGAAAGAAACAGCAGGTCTTAGCTATCAGGTGGATGTGTGTGGAGAAGGAGAGAGAGGAGTCAGACAACCCCAAGGTTGCAAGCCGAGGAAACAGGGAAGAGTAGAGAGTTATCCACAGAGACTGAGAAAGGAGGAAGAGGAGAGGTGGTTTTAGGGTGAAAAATAAGAAGCTCAGTTTTGGCCATGTTCAATTTCAAGCGGCGGTGAGACATCCAAGCAGCAATGTCAGAAAGGCAGGCAGAGATCTGGGTCTGGATTTCCGAAGAGATTTCAGGTGTAAAGAGGTAGATCTGGGGGGAGTCATCATAAAGATGGTACTGAAAACCATGAGAAGAGATGAGCGCACCAAGAGACTGGGTGTAGAGCGAGGAGTGGACCCAAGACAGATCCTTGGGGTACACCAGCCGAGAGTGGGATAGCAGCAGGAGAAGCAGCCACTAGAACTAACATTGAAAGAGCAATGAGAGAGAGAAGAGGAGAACCAGGATAGTACGGAGCCCTTAAAACTAAGTGAGAACAGGGTATCAAGGAGAAGGTTGTGGTCAGCAGTGTCAAAAGCAGCAGAGAGGTCAAGAAGGATGAAGACAGAGTAAAGGCCTTTGGATTTTTCCAGGAACCAGTCACTGGAGACTTTGGCAAGAGCCGTTTCAGTAGAGTGTAAAGGACGAAGACGAGATTGTAAAGGATCCAGGAGGGCATGAGAAGAAAGGAAGTCAAGGCAGCGGCGGTGAACCGCGCGTTCAAGTAGTTTAGAAATGAAGGGAAGGAGGGAGATGGGTCGATAATTAGGACAAGTAGGATCAAGTGAGTGTTACTTGAGGAGAGGTGTAACTACAGCATGCTTGAAGGCTGCAGCGACAGTTGCAGTGGAGAGCGATAGGTTGAGAATATGAGAGATGGAAGGGACAACAGTGGAGGAGATGGGGCTTAGGAGACGGGTGGGGATAGGATCAGAGGAGCAGGTAGCGATTTTGGAGGAAGAAAGAAGGTGTGCAGTTTCCTCTTCAGAGATCACAGAAAAGGAAGAGAGGGTAGCAGAGGTAGAGGAGGAAAGTTGGGAGTTAAGAGGGGAAGGAGGGGAAGTAGCTGACTGTGGAGAATTGGAGGGTGATCTTGTGTATTTTGTCATGGAAATAGCCAGGGTTGGGCAGAAAGGGAGGGAGAGGTCAGAGGCAGAGGCACCTTGAGGAGCGAGCTGAAGAGTAGTAAAGAGATGGCGAGGGTCAGAAGCAAGAGAGATGGATATAATAATCTTGTATGGTAAGTGCTATGGCTGACTGGAAAGAGACAAGCATGAATTTGAAGTGTAGAAAGTCCGCAAGGAAGCGGGATTAGAGCCAAGCACGCTCGGCTGAATGGACACAGGAACATAGATAGCGGGTAGTGGATGAAAGCCAGGGCTGGGATGCAGTACACCTTACAGGATGTGGCATGGGTGGAGCAAGAGCATCCAGAGCAGCGGAGAGTGCAGCTTTATAGGAAGCTACTGCCTCGTCAACAGACTCAGCTGACATAGTGGAGGAAAGAGATGAAGAAACAGTGGAGGAGAGAACCAAGGGATCAATAGCATGAAGATTTCTAAATAGGTTGGAGGAGACAGGACAAGGATGAGGCGGTGGGTGATGAAGAGCGAAGCTTAGCAGGTGATGGTCCAATAAGGGAAGAAATGTGATACTGAAGTTTGAGGGTAAGCAATTAGAGAAAAATACAAGGTCAAGGGCGTGGAGGAGTAGCTCTAGTGGTTAGAGCAACTGCCTAGTACCCAGAAGATCAAGGGTTCAATTCCCACTGGCACTCCTTGTGACTTTGGGCAAGTCACTTTACCCTCCATTGCCTCAGAAGAAAAGTCTGGCAATCTACTTCTGGTGATACATTGCCAAGAAAACCTAGAAGTAGCTGGGTCGCTATGAGTCACCACTGACTTGATGGAACTAAAAAAATTAAAAAAAAGTCAAGACAGTAGCCATGCTGGTGATTGGGAGCAGTAGAGCAAAGCTAGAGGTCTAACAAGGAGGTAAGGGAAAGGAGCTTTAAAGCATAAGGATCAGAGGGGTTATCAACATGAATGTTAAAATCCCTAAGAATAAGAGTGGGGGAAGAGGAATCCAGAAAGAGCCATGAGTCAGTCATTGAGAAATAGACTTGTCAGGAGCTCTATAAATAACAGCTACCCAGAGAGGTAGTGGAGTGAAAAGGAGGGAAAGGAGTGAGACTGAGGCAGCAGGAGGGGATTGAATTGGCAAGAGGGAGAGAGTAGAAGCCCAACACCCCCACCATGGCCAGTGGGATGAGGCGTGTGGGAGAACAGATAACCACCATGACAGAGAGCAGTGACAGATGCCATGCCTTCAGTGAGGAGCCAGGTCTCAGAGCAAGAAGATGGAGAGCATTAGAGAGAGAGATCATGAGTAAAAGCAAGTTTTAGAGATGGAATGTACGATCTCCAGGAACAAGCAGGAATGAGTCTTCACATATGGGTATCGTCAGTACCGACGGAGCCTGCACGGGAACGCTCCCCAGCGTCCAGAAAGAAAGCTTTTGGGAGCATCCCACAGAGCCTGCGCGCTGCCTTCCCGCCTTTCCCAACCGCCTCTCTCCAGTTCTTCTTTTCCGCGGAGCTAGCAGGTCGTGTTCCTGTCACCGCTGAAGACGTTCTTTATATTTCTTTATTTCTTTGGTCGCGTGTCTGCCGCCTGCGATGTCGGACCAGTACCGCCGGTCTTTTCTTCTTCTTTTAAAAAAAAAACAAAAAAAAAAACCTACCGTTTCCCACTTCAGTGCATTTTTCC
Organism: Ichthyophis bannanicus; assembly: GCA_033557465.1. Taxonomy (NCBI): domain Eukaryota; kingdom Metazoa; phylum Chordata; class Amphibia; order Gymnophiona; family Ichthyophiidae; genus Ichthyophis; species Ichthyophis bannanicus. The sequence continues at coordinate 1,557,745,960 of CM066031.1, read as the reverse complement.
CTTTTTGGGCCTTAGGCCTAGAAAAATTTTCCTCATGGAAAAGCCCGCTTCCGGGTTTAAAAAGTGCACGAAGTGCAGCGGTACTCTTTCTATCACTGACACCCATGACTGGTGTCTAAAATGTTTGGGTCCTGACCACGCCATCACCGATTGTGAGTCCTGTTCCATGATATCTAAAAGAGGTCGACAGACTCGAGCGGCCAAGCTCAGTACCCTATTTCCCTCTGATGCAGCTTCGGTGGCATCGACATCTTCCAGGGCTGCTTCTTCCTCCCATGGATCTCAGGTAACCAAACATAAGTCCAGCCGGTCCTCGAAGGGTAGATCTCCCTCTAAGTATCGAGATGCCTCCGGACTTGCTCTCGAGGATCCCGCACCGACAAAATTACCCCGGCGGGAAGCTCCAGCTTCCAAAGCTTTATCTATGGGGTCACAGGTTGACATCGATGGCTCAGCCTCGACCGATCACCTGTTGCCATGTTCTGGGGTACCGGTGGTTCCCACTGGTACCGACATCCAGACATTGGTTGCGTTGATGTATCAGAATATTCTGACCATGCAGCGTGCCATTACGGCATTCATACAAGCTGCGACGCCTCCGGTACCGCAACAAACTCCGTTGTCGGTACCGGTTCCGGTGCCGGTACCGATTGCATCGACATCGGCTTCGGTGTCGACTGCAGCGGTACCCTGTTCTGTGATGGCCATCGGTACCGATCACTCCCGATGTCGATACCACTCGGTACACGTATCGGGCTCTGCAGGAGCATCCAGACAGGCGATACTTCGATTCCTCCGAAGACTCTGATGAATCAGAGGCTTCTGTCGAAGCATCGGTACTCCTTCCTCAGGAGCTCTGTTCTCCAAAAAGAAGAATGTCTCCTCCAGAAGACTTGTCTTTTCAAGACTTCATTAGGGAAGTGGCCAGGGGCCTCTCCATTTCAGTGGCCCCTAAATCAGAGCCTAGAGCCAAGAAATTGGATATTTTACAATATCCTAAGGCTCCTAAAGAGGCAGCTACTTCACCAATTCATGAGATCCTTTATGATCACATGTTGGGCATATGGGAGACACCTCTCACTATCTCCCCTCATTCTCGTAGGTTGGACACCATGTACCATGTTCCTCCTTGTCCTGGCTTTCATAAGACTCAGCTTCCTCACCACTCTATTGTGGTGGAGTCTGCTATGAAGAAGATAAAGAGTGCAAAAAGACACTCATCTAATCCTCCAGGAAGAGAATGCAGAACCTTAGATGCTTTTGGCCAGAGAATTTTCCAGGCCAATATGCTTGCTGCCAGAATCAACTCCTATAGTCTCTATATGGGGATGTTTCTAAAGGAAGTTACAGATCATCTGCAAACTTTATTTCCTTTAATCTCAGAAGATAAAAGGGAGGAGTTTCTCACCTGGCTTAAACATGCCCAGGATGTTTCCAAATTTTCCAACCGTGCAGCCTTTCACTCTTTTGAGTGTGCCAGCAGAGCCTCGGCTGTTGCCATAGGTACACGCAGAGTTGCTTGGTTACAAGCTTCTGATTTGGAACCCTGGGTCCAGGATGGATTAGGAAATCTTCCTTGTACAGGTGAAAACCTTTTTGGCAAGGATTGGCAAGCAAAGGCCACTCAGATGGATGCTGAGAATTCTGCCTTAGATAGACTTTCAAAGTCTACTTCTGCTCCTGTTAGAAAAAGGTTGTTCAAAAAGGCTTTCTTTCCCAAAAAGGGGAAATATTATCCTGTTTATGGTCAGTAGGCATCTTCTGCAGGTTGTTTTGCTGCAAAGTGTCAGCAACAACCTAAACAAGCCAAGCCTAAGGCTCCAAGGACTGCTACGGCCCAACAGCCTCAGCCTCCTCAGGGCCTTTGACTTACATCTAGAGAACTTAGCCTTTCTGGCTCTAGAAGAACCAGAACCTCTCACCATTCCAGGAAGGTTAGCCCACTTTGCTCCCAGATGGGAACAAGTCACGGCAGAGCAATGGACCCTCTCCATCATAAGGGAGGGGTACAAGCTTCATTTCTTAAACCTTCCTCCTCACACGATGGTGAGACAGTTCAATTCTCCAACATCTCTCCTCGACCTTCTGGGTCAGGAGATTGCTACCCTTCTTGCCCAAAGGGCAATAGAAGAAGTACCCCTTCTTCAACAGGGCTCAGGGTTCTACTCCCCCTATTTTCTTATCCCAAAGAAAACAGGGGGCTACAGACCCATATTAGATCTCAGAGAATTGAACAAGTTTCTATGCAAGGAGAAATTCAAGATGATTTCTCTCAGGGCTCTCCTTCATACTTTCAGAGTCAGGATTGGCTTTGTTCTCTAGATCTCAAGGATGCGTGCACCCATATCCTCATCCATCCAACACACAGAAGGTTCCTTCAGTTCCTTTTTCAAGGAAAGCACTACCAATACAGAGTGCTTCCTTTCGGTCTGGCCTCTGCTCCAAGAGTGTTCACAAAATGCATGGCAGTAGTAGCTGCATTTCTACGCACTCTAGGAATATTTGTATTCCCATATCTGGACGACTGGCTCATCCAAGCTCCGTCCCAGTCAGAGGCCCAGACGTCCCTAGCCTGCACAAAGCGTGTTCTTCAGTATCTGGGACTTGTAATAAACATCCCAAAATCCCATCTCACCCCTACTCAGTCATTAGAGTTCATAGGGGCCTTGCTGGATACCACAACTGCAAGGGCCTATCTTCCCCAGGCCCGTTGCCTACGCTTGGTGCAGTTAGCCTCACAAATTCAGTTAAAGTCCCATTTAACTGCTCGAGAAATGTTACAACTGTTAGGCCACATGGAATCCACCGTGCATGTGGTTTCTTACACTCGCCTTCACATGAGGGCAGCTCAGTGGACTCTGTCCACCCAATGGACCCAGGCATCAGGGTGCCTGTCAGACAAAATAGCAACCTCCAATCGCCTCTTCTGGTCTCTCCAGTGGTGGAAGTCCACTCAAAATCTGTTGCTGGGGTCCCCCTTTCAACAGTCGCTACCCCAAGCAACCCTTACAACAGATGCCTCTCCAAGGGGTTGGGGAAGCTCATCTACAGGATCTCTCCACCCAGGGCATCTGGTCTCCACAAGAGACATCTCTACATATCAACCTCTTGGAGCTCAGAGCAATTCTTCTAGCTCTGTCTTCCACACCCTGCTCAGCTACAAGACAGTCCTCATCCACACGGACAACCAAGTAGCCATGTTCTACGTGAACAAGCAGGGCGGGACTGGCTCTGTCGCTTTGCAACGAAGCTTTGAGATTGTGGGCCTTCGCCAGAGAGCATCAAATTCATCTCATGGCAGTGTATCTTCCAGGGGTTCAAAACTCTTGGGCAGACAGACTCAGTCGAGTTCTGCTTCCACACGAATGGTCCCTCCATGGGGACCAGTTAGCCAGGATCTTCCGAATTTGGGGAACCCCGGACATAGACCTGTTTGCAAGTCCGTGGAATGCCAAACTTCCCCGGTTCTGTTCCAGGATTCCGTGTCAGGGAGTTCAGGCCAGGGATGCCTTCCTCCTTTTTTGGGGGCAAGACTTCCTCTATGCCTTTCCACCCATTCCCCTAATTCCCAAGACACTGTTCAAACTTCAGAGAGACAAGGGGTCTATGATCCTCATAGCACTACATTGGCCACGCCAGGTATGGTACCCTCTACTTCTGCATCTCTCTCAAGCTCCCTCCCTGGGCTTGGGATCTGCTCCAGACCTCCTGTCCCAGGAGGATGGAATGTTATGGCACCCAAATCCCCAGTCTCTTCATCTCAGAGCCTGGTTGATGAAGGCCTAGACCTTCAAGATTTGCATCTTTCTCAGCAGGTGAAGGATATCCTTAATGCTTCCAGAAAGCCTTCCACTAGACGTTCCTGTTTTTAAATGGAAAAGGTTTACCATTTGGTGTGCACAGAAGGGTCTTAACCCCCTTGCAATACCTCTGAATTCTTTACTAGAGTATTTGCTGTATTTATCCCATGCAGGCCTTAAAACGAATTCAGTAAGAGTCCATTTGAGTGCTATTGCAGCATCCCTTAAGCCTCTCAATGGACAGCCTATTTCCTCTCATCCTCTTATTGCAAGATTCATGAGAGGCCTTCTTTTAACTAAACCTCCCATTAGACCACCTCCAGTGGCATGGGACTTGAATTTGGTTCTTGGCCAGCTTATGAAACCACCCTTTGAACCCTTAGCCACTACCTCCTTGAAATTTCTTTCCTGGAAGGTTACTTTTCTCATTGCAGTCACCTCTGCTCGCCGCATCAGTGAGCTGCAGGCCTTGGTGGCTAATCCTCCTTATACAAGGTTCCATCATGACAAGGTAGTCCTCAGGACTAATCCACACTTTATGCCTAAAGTGGTCTCACCTTTTCATCTGAACCAGGAGGTGTATTTACCTGTCTTTTTTCCAGGACCTCATGCATCAAGTGCAGAGAGGAATCTCCATACCCTGGATTGTAAGAGAGCGCTCGCTTTTTATTTACAAAGGACACAGCAACATAGAAAGTCCTCTCAACTCTTTGTTGCTTTTGATCCCTCTCATTTGGGACTTCCAGTCTCTAAGAGAACTCTGTCCAATTGGAGTGCTCAGTGTATTTCTTTCGCCTACCCGAGTAAGAACCTTTCTCTGGAGGGCCATGTCGCAGCTCACAATGTGAGGGCCATGGCAGCCTCTATGGCTCATCTGAACTCTGTGTCCATCGACCAAATCTGTCGAGTGGCCACCTGGGCCTCGGTTCATACCTTTACAGCCCATTACTTCTTGGACAAGGACTCCCGCCGGGATGCCTTGTTTGGTCAGGCTGTTCTCAAACACCTATTCCATACCTAATCAACTCCTACCCCCCATCCCTGGTTGGATGCCCGAGATCCATGGGGGCAGGTAGAGCCCTTCTCAGGGACTCACAACCTTGGAGATCTCCCTGGCATCTCTAGCAGGGGAGTCCCCATATGTGAAGACTCATTCCTGCTTGTTCCTGGAGATAGCACAGTTACTTACCTGTAACAGGTGATCTCTGGGAACAGCAGGAATAAGTCTTCACAACCCACCCACCTCCCCTAGGAGTTGTGTATCTCTATCTTTCCTTTCCTCTCTCTCTCTTTGTCTCAGCTTAAAACTCAAACTGGAGAGAGGCGGTTGGGAGAGGCGGGAAGGCAGCACGCAGGCGCTGTGGGATTCTCCCAAAAGCTTTCTTCCTGGACACTGGGGAGCGTTCCCGTGCAGGCTCCGTCATTACTGACGATACCCATATGTGAAGACTTATTCCTGCTGTTCCCAGTGATTACCTGTTACAGGTAAGTAACTGTGCTTTCCAAAAGCCACATGAGAAATGGAGAGTGGAAGGGAAAAGGAAAGGGATAAGAATATGATTAGAGGTGTGACACAAGTCTAGGGGGGGCCTGGGTTGGGGTTGATATCTCCAAATGAGAGAAGGAGTGATAGAGTACGGGGCAGAGAGGAGACAGTACTGCGGAAACAAGGGTGAGGTTGTCTTAGAGAGGGGAGATGGCTGAATGAGAGGGAGAAAGTGGTGAAGCTCAATAGCTGATGACAGGGTAGAATGCAGAATGGAGGAGGAAGTGAGTATGGTAAAGGGGAGATAAGGAGGGGAGGAGTGAAGGTACTGGTAGGAGGGGAGACGGAGTATGAAGAAAAGGAAGACAGTGTGATGAGGAGCCATAGAAGAGGGATGGAGAGGAGAACAAGGCCAGAAGAAATACTAAGGTGGGGGAGAGCCCACAGGGGATTAGGTGCACCTGTAAGTGAGGTAATGAGCAGATGACAGCTATAAGAGACTGAGAGCCATGGGGTGGGTGGGTAGAAGGGAGGGTGTGGGGTATAAATTATTCAGCTGAGAAGCTGAACAAAGGGACAAAAGGGGGCACATTAACAATGACAAATAAATAAATATGTAGAGACAGACAGGACTCGCAGCAAGCCAGCAAATTCACTCACAAGAAGCAAGCAAAAATTCACCTTTCCAGCAGAGCTTGCAAAAGGGGTACTTCTCTTCCCAAAGGACAGAGAGGCAAACAGAGCTATACACAGGTGGAAGACAGGAAAAGGAGCTAAATAATACCTCAGCAGGGAAGGAGGGAGGGGTTAGTCACTCAGGTAGAATTGGAGCAGAGACAGGAAAGTTTTAAACTCTGCAACAATGGAGACAGAGCTAGGATAGATATTGAATTAAATGTTAACCTGGCCACCACAGACAGGAAAGTTCCACTTAGTTATGGAGAGGAGCAAGTTATTCAGCTGAGAAAAGCTGAACGAAAGTGCAAAAAAAATGTTCCTCATGAACACACTGTTCTGAAAACCATGAGAGATCCACGTCACTTCTGTTTTTGTTTGTGGGTGTTTTCTGAGGTCCTGTTCTTGGCCCTTCATCTGTGAACACAACAGAAATATTTGTTAAGCAATTCTGCTTTATCCTCCTCAGCCTCTGTATATTCCTCCCCTGCACCATTGAGTTTGACAATAGCACTTTTGCCTTTCCTCCTCTCACTGACATATCTGAAAAATGTCTTATATCGCATTTTATTGCATTGGCAATTTCTTCTTCTTTTTGTACCTTTGTTTCCCTGACTACTTTGCTAGCTTCTCTAAGTTTTCCCAAATATAGATGCCTGTCTTCCTCTCTCTGTGATCTCTTGTATATCATGAAGGCCTCCTTTTTCTTCACCTTTTCAGCTACTTCTTTTTATTTACCTTTCTAATAAAAAGGTTTGTTGCCCTTAAAATATCCCTTTTGAGTTTTGACCACTGTTTTTCTACATCCCCCAGCTGTTCCCATACCACTAACGACTCTGAGGTATTGTCCCATCTTGGCAAAGTTAGTTTTCCTGAAGGTTAAGACCTTTGCTTTTGAATGGATTTTATCAGCCCTAGTACTAATACTGAACCATACCATCTGTTGATCTCTGAACATGAGATGATGTCCCACTGTAGCATCAGAAATACTTTCCTCAATGGTAAGCCCTAAGTTTGGTATAGCCCCATCACTGGCGAGTTCTGTTTCCAATAGACTAAATAATTCTCCCTGTAGAGTATTCAGTATCTCCTTATTTCTGGATGTCACTGCAGCAGGGATGTGCCAGTCAGTAGCACATATCCTTTCATGGTGATACTGTATATGTCCTCTATTAAATCTTCATCCACTTCTACTCCATGTGAGAGGGGGATTGGTATGTAACTCTAGTGCAAATGGATTTCTCTTTCCCTTGTTCTAGTTTAACCCACAGTGCCACCACTTCCTTTTAAGCCCTGCAATTCAAAAGCTTTAATATTATTTTTTACAGATAATGCCACTCCACCTTCCCTTCTTCCTACCCTGTTCTCCTTGAATACAGTATTGTCCGGTATAATTACATCGTAGTCATGGTTGTTCTTGAGCCATGACTGTAACTGCCATTAAATCCAAGTCTGCCTCTTCCATTAAAGCCTCAACATCTGAGATCTTATTTCCCATGCTACGGGCATTTATACACACTGCTTTCCAGATGGTGCCCCTATTTCCCCATTTCTAGAGGTATTTAATGTTTCACTTACCTGGGGGCTCTTTTCACCCATCCCCAACACATCAGTTCCCCTCCAGTCACCTGATCGGCGTCGGAAGGGAGCAGGCAGGTGAGCTCCTCCCTGCCCCCCCACGAGGCCAATCGGGCTGAAGAACCAGTGTTTAAATCTTCAGCATTCCAGGCACGCCTGCGTCTGGCTGGCCCGTGCCTGAGGGCCTCGCCAGAGGGCCCTTTGGCATGGCCCTTAGGCGCAGGCCCCGGGCGCAAGCTCCAATGCCCTGTAGCTGCTGGAGTCGAGCAGGCTGGATCGCTCCACCACATATCCCCTCCGGACCAGACCAGCTCACGAGCTCTGCCCTGGCGCCCTCAGGTGACTCTCCTTTGTCTTCCTTTCCCACTGCTAGCATTGCTCTTCCTCCCACTACCCGTCTAGAACACGCTACCCACTGCCTGCGCTGAACTGCTACCTATTGTTGGCGTTTATTTATTTTTTATTTATTTAACAAACTTTTATATACCGCAACCTTCCGGTGATCAGGTGCGGTTTACATATAACAGTTAAGGGGACAGAAAGACATTTCTGTTTTTACATTGAACATTGCATGAATTATGTACATTAACAATTAAACTTTTAAACTTTAGAGAACTATGTACATTTAACTATGTACAGTTAGCAAAAATGAGTTCAGCAGTGAAGGTAGATATATAAAAACTTCATGGACAGTGTCAAAGGTCATAATATCATAAGGCAATTGAGGTGTTAGTTTCTATGTGTTATATAGATTATCCCTTTTCATTTTGGTGTTGGGAATTTGCCAGTGGACCGTAGTGGGAGATAAAGAGGTGAGTTTTTAAGGTTTTGCGTAGGTCTTTAAGGTCGGTTAAGGCTCTGATTTCGTCTGGTAGTGAGTATAGGTGCTGTGTGGGAGAATGCTTTTTTATTGGTTGTTTTTTTTGTCTTTGTGAATTCTTTTGGAATCCTTATTTTATTAGCGTTGCCTCTTCTATGTACGGAGTGGGCTGTGTCTTTAGTGAGTAGTTTATTTAGAGTAGCTGGGGCAGTGTTACTTAATGCTTTAAAGGTGGTTATTAATTTATAGTTTATTCTACATTGAATAGGGAGCCAGTGTAGTTTGGCTAGATAGGGTGATATGTGTTCAAAAGGGTGTACCTTCATTATAGTTCTGGCTGCAGCGTTTTGGGCCAATTGGAGCCTTTTTATGTTTTGGTTAGTTGTGCCTAGTAGAGAGAGGTTGGCAAAGTCAAAATGTGGTGTGATAATGGCTTGAATGATGCTCAGGATGTCTTGCAGGTGTACTAGAGGGCGTAATTGTTTTAATACTTTGAGTTTAAAGTATATTTTCTTGGTTGTATTTCTTATGTGGGTGTTCATAGTAAGGTGTGTATCTAGTATCACCCCTACGTATTTTATTTCGTTTTTTATGTGGATGTCATGTTTCTGAAGTGTAATGTGGGTAGGGGGGGTGTAGGATTTGTTTTTTGTTACAATCAGTATGTCAGTTTTGGAATGGTTAATATAAAGGTTGTGGTCTTCTAGCCAAGTTGCTAGTTCCTTGAAACAATCTGTTAATAGTTGAAGTGGAAGCGTAGGGATTGTGAAAGGAATGTATAACATGATGTCGTCCGCGTATATGTGACAATGGATTATGAATTTTTTAAAGATGTTGCAAATTGGTTGTATATATATATATATGTTAAATAGGAGTGCAGAGAGGGCAGATCCTTGGGGGAGGCCTATTTCCTGTTTGTGTGTGTTAGAGGTTTGAGTGTTGATCCTGACAGTTTGGGTTCTGTTGGATAGATACGATGTGAACCATTTAAGAACTATTGAGTTGGCACCTATTTGTCTGAGCCTATTGAGCATAAGTGTATGGTGAACACTGTCAAATGCTGCAGAAATGTCTAGAAAAAGTAGTAGGAATGCATTTTTAGGGCTGTCTATTCCTCTTACTAGTGTGTCTAGGAGTACAGTTAAGAGTGTCCACCCCATGGCCAGGGCGAAAGCCATATTCCTGTTCGGTAATCCAGTTTAGTCCTCCAACATCGGGTAGTGCCCCTCCTCCTGCAGCCGGGAGACTGGACCAATCAAATCTTCTGTAGTATATATGCAGCAGGAGCTCCCAGAAGTCCCCAGTGTGTCCAGTCTCCCTGCAGCTGGAGGACTTCTGTGCCCCTGCTGGGCACGCTAAGTGACAATTGAAGGAGCAACACTAGTTAGTTAGTTCTTTTGGGGTTTATTTCTGGTCCTTTATATTCTATTTCTTTTGCTAGGTAGCTGTATCTTTAAAAAAGAAAAAGACACAGGGGACTTTCTGGGGAAAGCCAGACCTGCCTTGGGCTCCTGCCTTTCTGCCTGGGAATCTCTGAAGCCTGGGTTGAGCTCTCCCCAAGGCTGTTCGGGGAAGAGCCATACCGGCTGCAACATTGCCTGTCACTTGGAGAAGTGGGCTGAGTTCCTTGCTGTTCCCAGAGCTGGTAGGAATTTTCCTTGTTTTAAGCTCTCTGTTCTTTGCTTGGGCAGAGGCTCTGTCGGCTCCCCTGGCTTCCAAATTGCACTTTTTCCTGCTTTTTTTTCGCTTGCCCTGTATTAGAGGGTCGTTTTCTTTCTTTTCCATATTATTTGGGTACCTTTGTATTTTCGCGCCGTTTTTTACCGCGGGTGAAAAAGTGCGGCGGCCATTTTGGATTTCTAAAGTGTGCTTTTTAAGGGCACTTTTTAACACTTGCGCACGGGTTCCCCTGGTGTTTTTGGGGTTTCTTTTGCTGGCGATTTTGCTCAGGGCACCCCTAGGATTCTGGGGAGTATTTTGTTTACTGTAAAAAAAAAAAAAAAGGTTTTAAATTTAATACTGTGCTGAATTGAATAAGGTTAGTCCCCTTGGTGTGGGCTTCCCTGTTCCTGTTGCCTTATTTTTCCCTGAGAGCAGGTGGCCTGGGCATGGCTGCCAAACCTCAGTGTGTAATTTGTGGCTCCCGCAGAGGTACAATGACTGACTCTGGAATCTGTAAGAGCTGTGCTGCAGTTTCTTCAGAACTGGAGCTGCCTATTGAAATTAAGGAACAGCATGTGCCCGGGGACCCTTCCCTTTTGGGGGACAGTGTCCCTTCACCGAGCATCCTTCCTTCTGGTCTGGGCCCGGCGTCTAATACGTCGGTCCCTGAGCTCCAGCAGGCGGCTATGGTAGCGTCGCCTATAGATTTTTCCCCGGATTTTGTTCTTCTCATGCATCAGGCCTTCCGCTTAAGCCGGTCTGGTCATTTGCCGGAGGCTTGGCCCGCCTCTCTCCCCCCAGCATCCGCGGGGGGGGTTCAGCGGTCTTCCCAACCCGCGGTCAAGCGGCCCAGGTTGGGGGACCAGGATCAGGATCAGGATGCCCTTTGCCTCCCGGATTCCGAGACTGAGGGGGATCCGGATATTGAGGCGGAGGAGTTAGAAGACGGAGAGCTTCCAGAACTGGAAGATCAGGCTCGCATCATTCGGGTGTTTCGAAGGGACGAGCTGGTACCTTTGGTCACGGAGTCTCTCCAAGCACTTAACCTCTCTGCGGTGCGGCCGCTGGAGGAGGAGGGTCTCGAGGATCCTCTCATTCAGGCGGTCAGGGATGCCCAGGTAGTTTTTCCTGTGCACCGAGTAGTTGAGCAGATGATCCATGCGGAATGGGAGCAACCGGAATCCGCTTTGAAAGGGATTCGGACCATGAATCGTCTTTACCCCCTTGCAGACAAGGACAGGGACTTGTTTAAGTCTCCACGGGTGGATGCTGCCGTTTCGGCAGTGACTAAGAAAACCACCATCCCGGTTGAAGGGGCCGCGGCCCTGAGGGATGTTCAGGACAAAAAGGTTGATAATTTGTTGAAGCAAGCTTGTATTTGTGGGGCGTGGGTAGCTCAAGCTTGTTTGCGATGGTCGCAGCACCTGCGCTCGGGGTCCGGTATGGACCAACAGGGGCTGTTGGACGTTACCCGCGTGGAGTCGGGATCGGCCTACTTGGCGGATCTGTGTTATGATTTAATACGCTCCCTAGCTAATAGCATGGCCTCCATGGCAGCGGCACGACGGTCCATCTGGTTGCGCAATTGGGCGGCCGACGGTTCTTCCAAGTCTCGCCTCAGTAAACTACCCTTTAAGGGCAGGTTGTTATTTGGTGAGGCTCTGGATAAGTTGGTGAAGGATCTCGGTGAGTCTAAGGGTGGTCGGCTTCCAGAGGATAAGCCTAAGCTTAATAGGTCGTCCACCTCAGCGCGCGGCCAGTTTCGGGATGCGCGCAGATTTCGTTCTTCCCGGCTGTGGACTTCGCAGCGCGGTCGTTTTGGAACCCGTCATCAAGGGTTTCGTGGTTTCAGAGGAGCGGGAAGGGGCTTCTCCGGAGCCGCCTCTTCCTCGGCCTCTTCCTTTAATCGCAAGCCACAATGAAACGAGGCGGGCCGTCGGGGGTCGTTTGCGCGACTTTCTTCCTTCTTGGGCCCAAATTACGTCAGATCGGTGGGTGCTGCAGATTATAGAAGAAGGTTATGCCCTAGAGTTTGCGCACCCACTTCCGGATTCGTTTGTTCTGTCTCCCAGCAAGGGAGCTCAAAAGGCGCGGGACATCCGCGTGACCCTGGATCGGCTTCTCTCTCTGGGGCCGTGGTTCCGGTCCCGCCCTTGGAAAGAGGCGCAGGTCGCTACTCCATCTATTTTGTGGTTCCCAAAAAGGGCGGTTCCCTTCGTCCGATCTTGGATCTCAAAGGCGTGAATCGCGCTCTGAGTACCGCACTTTCGCATGGAGACCCTGCGGTCAGTCATCGTAGCGGTGCGTCAAGGGGAATTTTTGACATCCCTCGATCTTACAGAGGCCTATTTACACATTCCCATCCGGCCCTCCCATCAACGGTTTCTCCGCTTTGCGCTCCCGTGGGGCCATTTTCAATTCCGGGCCATGCCGTTCGGACTCGCCACGGCTCCCCGCACCTTCATAAAGGTAATGGTTGTAGTCGCGGCGGCGTTGCGCAAGGAGGGCATCCTGGTCCATCCATATCTCGACGACTGGTTGATTCGAGCGAAGTCCAGTCGGGAGTGTGTGCAAGTCACGAGCAGGGTGGTGGATCTCCTTCGGTCCCTCGGATGTGTGGTGAACGAATGTAAGAGTTGTCTGTCTCCGTCACTGGATCTCGAGTATCTGGGAGTCCGCTTCGACACAGCAAGGGGCTTGGTGTGCCTTCCGGAGCGACGCGTGCTGGCGTTGCGGGCTCTGGTCCGTCTCTTCCGGGGGATGCCAGCTCCGTCGGCGTGGTGGTACCTGCGGCTCCTCGGCACGATGGCGGCGACCTTGGAGGTGGTGCCTTGGGCGCGCTTCCACATGCGTCCGCTGCAGAGTGCTCTTCTGCGACGTTGGTCCAACCAGTTCGACTAGCTGAACAAGAGATTGCCTTGCCCAAAGACGGTTCGCCGATCCCTCCGGTGGTGGCTCTCCGCCGAGAACCTGTCGCGAGGGATTCCCTTGGAGCCTCCTCTGTGGGTTCCGTTCACGACGGATGCGAGCTTAACCGGCTGGGGGGCTCACTGCGAGTCCCGCTTTGCTCAGGGGGAATGGTCTCCCCTGGAGGCCTCTTGGTCGATCAACCGTCTCAATTTGCGGGCAGTCCGGCTAGCCCTGGTGGACCTGGAGACCCTGGTTCTCGGACGGCCGGTGAGAGTCCTGTCGGACAATGCGTCCACTGTAGCTTACATCAATCGCCAAGGGGGTACCGGCAGCGTGGCCCTGGAGGCAGAAGCGGCGGCCTTGTTCAACTGGGTGCAAACTCGCCTTCCAGCAATCTCGGCGGCTCACATTGCGGGCGTAGACAATGTCCAGGCCGATTTTCTCAGCAGAGTGCGGGTGGACCCCGGAGAATGGGAGCTAAACCCACAGGTTTACGCACAAATCGTCCGGCGGTGGGGTCCACCCATCATGGATCTCATGGCGACCTTTCAATCAGCCAAGACAGGGCGCTTCTTCAGCAGGCGAAGGGAGCGCATGTCCGAGGGGCTCGACGCTCTCATTCAGCCGTGGCCAACGTCCGGTCTTCATGTCTTTCCTCCGTGGGCTCTGATCGGCCGGGTCGTACAACGTATCGAGAGCCACCGGGGTCGCGGGTTACTGGTGGCCCCGGAGGCCCTGGTATGCCGATCTGGTCCGGTTGAGCGACGGCGTTCCTTGGCTCCTGCCCGCTCTACCGGATCTTCTTCTTCAGGGTTCCTTGCGGATGCCCCGAGTGGATCGATTCTCGCTTACGGTTTGGCCATTGAGAGGGCTCGGCTGAAAAGGAAGGGCTACTCCCCCGCGGTGATTTCTACCCTTTTGCGGGTGAGGAAAACGTCCACTTCTCTTACTTACGTTCGGATTTGGAGGATTTTTGAAGACTGGTGCTCCCGGCGGGGAGTCCGGGCGGCGACGGTTTCCGTGCCCGTCGTTTTAAGTTTTCTTCAGGATGGTTTCGATAAGGGCCTTGCGGCTAGTTCTCTAAAAGTCCAGCTGGCGGCTATCTCGTGTTACCGCGGCAAGGTTTTGGGTCGTCTGCTCGGGGCTCATCTGGATGTACGCCGATTCCTTACGGCTGTTTTTCATTTGCGGCCCTCCCGCAGAGTTTTCGTTCCTCCTTGGGACTTGAATTTAGTTCTGAGGGCCCTGGTTCGTGAACCTTTTGAGCCCCTGCGCAGGGCGTCTCTGAAAGATCTCACGCTGAAGGCGGTTTTTCTTGTAGCCATCTGTTCGGCACGGCGCATTTCAGATCTGCATGCATTGTCCTGTCGAGAGCCTTTCTTGTCTTTTTCCGCGGATCGGATCGTTCTCCGTCCGGTTCCTTCCTTTCTGCCAAAGGTGGTGTCTCCCTTTCACATGAATCAGGCAGTGTTTCTTCCAGTGCTTTCTTCGCAATCTGTCGGGTCAACGGACAAAGGTCTTCTCCGGCTCGATGTGGGTCGTACGCTCCATCGTTATTTAAAGGTTACCGAGTCTTTTCGGAAATCTGACCGGCTTTTCGTGCTCTTCGGGGGTGTGCGTAAAGGGGAAGCGGCGGCTAAAGCCTCCATTGCTAGATGGCTCAAAGAGGCGATCGCGTCCGCGTATCTGTTGCAACAGCGGTCTGTTCCGGAGGGTCTGAGGGCTCATTCTACTAGGGCTCAGGCGACCTCTTGGGCGGAGTATAGCCTGGTTCCGCCGGCAGATATCTGTAGGGCGGCCACTTGGTCGTCTCTGCATGCTTTCAGTAGACACTATCGCTTAGATGTGTCAGCGGCTCGGGATTCCTGTTTTGGTTCGGCGGTTCTGCGCGCCGGATGGCAAGGTCCCGCCCGGTCTTAACTGCTCTGTTACATCCCGATGTTGGAGGACTAAACTGGATTACCGAACAGGAAATGGAAATTACACTAACCTGGTAATTGTAGTTCCTGGAGGGTCCAGTTTAGTCCTCCTTCCCTCCCGACTATCTGCTAATGTGGTGCGGCGCGCCTTTCCGAACGGTTGATATTAAGATGGTTCCTCTTGCCGTTCGGTCCCTCTGTGGCAGCCGCGTTTTTTGCAGAGGCTCTTCCCTGTCTCGGGGGTTCAGGCAGCTCCTGAACTTCTGGTGGGGAGCGGTGTTTTGATTCCTGAGGCGTCGGTGCCGGCGCAATGCAGTGTTCTGACTTCCTCGTTTGGGGAGGGGGTTGGATATTCCTTGGGGGGGAACAAATTGTTCTTTAATTAGGTCATTTTGTATATTAATCTAATGTGTTGCTTCGTTAAGTATGCTTTGTTACTAGTACACTGGGGACTTCTGGGAGCTCCTGCTGCATATATACTACAGAAGATTTGATTGGTCCAGTCTCCCGGCTGCAGGAGGAGGGGCACTACCCGATGTTGGAGGACTAAACTGGACCCTCCAGGAACTACAATTACCAGGTTAGTGTAATTTCCATTTGTTGGTCGTCAAGGGGAGCTGATGTGTCAATGTGTTCCTGTGTTTGTGTTTGAACTACTTTTTCTATGAGTTTGGCCATAAAAGGTATACTAGAAATGGGTCTATATGAATTCGGTGAGGTTTTGTCCAGAGAATTGTTTTTTAATATGGGTCTGATTTGTGCATGTTTTAGTATGGGCGGGAGGTAGCCTTGATTTAGTGAGAGATTAATTAGTGGTAGAATGAAAGGGGATAATGTTGGAAGGGTGTTCTTTATCCAAGTTATGGGGCAGGGATCAAGGTGAGAAGTTGTAGTATTTAAATTCGACATTATATTCTTAAGGGTCTCTTTAGTTATGGGGTAGAATTTATTCCAAGAATCTGGTAGAGGTTGGTAGGATATGGCTTGTGTAATTGGTGGTATATTCTTTATTTTTGATTTGTTTATGTAGTGATTTGCTAAGGTTTGGGGAGATATATCGTCGGCTTCATGACTGGAGTTGTATGTGTTTTTAGTTAGGTTTTGGACAATGGAGAATAGTTCCCTTGGTCTGTTTATAGATTTGTTTAGGACAGTTGAGTGGAATTTTTTTTGGCGCTGTCTGTGGCGTCTTTGTAATTTTTGAGATAGGTATGATATAGTTCATTGTATGATGTGGATTTAGTTTTGCGCCACTTTAATTCAATTTTCCTGAGTGTTCTTTTCATAACTTTTAAAGTATTGTTGAACCAAGGGGCATCGCCAATTCTGGGACGGGTGTTCTTCTTGTTTGGTTGATTATATGCAGCTGCTTTTGAGATTGTTTTATGCCAAGATGTAGTAGCCTCATCAAGGTTGGAAGGTGATGAGGAGAGGTAAGGGATTGTTTGATCTAGGAAATCTTCTGCATTAAAGTTTTTAAATCTGGGGGGTGGGGGTTTTGCTGGCTGCTTTTGTTATTTGAGTCAGTGTGTTTAAGATTAAACTTAATCAGGTAGTGGTCTGACCATGGGATCGGCGTGCACTGCAGAGATTCTGGATTGAAAAGTTTATGGATTACTTCTGGGAGAAAGATAAGATCTAAGGTTCCTCCTTTGTTATGAGTTTTTGTATTAATGATTTGGTGGAAGCCTATGTCGTGTATAGATTCAAGAAAGAGGGTTGAATATGTGATTGGTAGAGATGGGAGATTAAAATCTCCTAACATTATTAATGGACTTAGGTCAGTGGATGTGCTGAGTAACTCTATTAGGACATCCATATTTTCTGCTTTATGGTCAGGTGGTCTGTATATCAAGCATATTCTAAAGTGGTCGAACTTTATGATGAGGGTGTCGGTGTTAATGATATCTGAGGATTGTTTAGCATTTAGGGCCTTTTTAGTCATAAGTACTCCTCCTTTTTTGTTTCTATGCGTATGGAAAATGTCAGTCATTCTTGTTTAATTGGTTTAGATATACCACATCTGTGTCAGATAGCCATGTTTCTGTAGCACAAAGGATGTCAGGTTTATTGTCATTTAGGAGATCGGTGAAGATAGGGAGTTTATTTTTCATGGATCTAGCATTTGTTAGGATACATGATAATATGGCTGGTTCTTTTTTGTTTGGTGGAGTATTTGCTTGGTGTAGTGTAGTAGGTTTTATATGTATAAGGCGGTTATGATTTACCTTTGTATTAGGCCAGTTAGGTGTATGTGCTGCTGGTATATGATGTCGGTTAATACTGAACTATTACCCACTGTCTGCACAGCATCTCTACCCTCTGCTTGCCTAGCATTGCGCCCACTGCCTACATTGTGTTGCCATCCACTGCGGGGCACTAAACTGCATACCCATCGCTGCATAGATCCATTATTCATTGTTTGCATATTGCTGACACCCATTGTTTTGCATACTGTTGCCACCCATTGTTTTTCATACGGTTGCACTGAACTGTTGCCACCCATTGTTCGCATACTGTTGCCCACACTATTGCCTCCCATTGTTTGCCACCCTTTGTTTTGTTTTGCATACTGTTGCCACCCATTGTTTGCATAGCATTGCTACCCACTGTTGCACTGTACTGTCATCCATTGCTTATCCACTGTTGCATATTACTGCTACCCATTAATTGCATACCGTCTCCACCAATTGTTGGATAGTACCATCACCTACTGTTGTCTAGAACTGTTATCCACTGCTTATCCTCTGCTTGCTTCCCATTGCTTGCACTGAACCGCTACCCATTGCTTGCACTGAACCGCTACCCACTGCCTGCTTGCTACCCATTGCCTGCTACCCATTGCCTGCTTGTTTGCCTAGAACTTGCTACCCACTGCTTGCTCAGACCTTGCTACCCACTACCATGGCCCCACACCTCATTGTCCTCAAATCATTATCCTCCCCAACTCCCTCCCTCCTCGTCCCCTACCCTTCCCATACCTTCCTCACTTCCCCCTCCACTCTGCCCCCCAGCCTAGCACCTGCCCTTGAGCTTCCTCACACCATCTCCTGCATTCAACCAGCCCCCCTCTCTACCTTCCTCACCTCTCCCTCCATCCTGCCTCTTAGCCTTGCACCGGCTCTTGAGCTTCTTCACACCATCACCTACATTCAACCAGCCCCCCTCTCTTTAAGGCAACCCCACCCTCGCTTCCGCCGGACCATCTCCACTATACCTCGCTCTCTAATACTCCTTCTCTCATCCGGTAACATCAATCCCAACCCTGCCCCCCCCCCAACTTCGTTCTCACACTACAAAAAGTTCCTCACGTACCCCATCTAATCTCATCCACATCCCACTCCTCCCACCCTCCCCCACTCATCCCACACTCAATTATCCATAGATATCAACTCCAACCCTACCCTATCTCGGCATTAGCCTAGAAATAGACCCCCACGCTACTCTGATAAGAAATCTACACGCAACTTATCTAACCTTATCCATATCCCTCTCCTCCCCCCCATTTTCATGTGCCTTATGGAACGCAAGCTCAGTCATAAAAAAAAAAAGCTTTTATTCATGACCTTTTCATCTCCAATGCCCTTCACCTTCTTGCCTTGACTGAGACCTGGCTCCCCCCAGATGACACCGCATCCATTGCCTCTCTCTGCTATGGAGGCTACCAGTTCTCCCATACACCCTGACTTACTGGTCGCAGTGGTGGTGGTGTCGGCCTCCTACTCTCTCCCTCCTGCCAATTCCAACCCCTTCTGCCACCCCCATGGAGACTCCTTCGAAGTCCACTCCATTCGCCTCCTCTCACCAATTCCCCTCAGAATAGCTGTTTATCGCCCACCGGACAAATCCAAATCAACCTTCCTCACCGACTTCGACTCCTGGCTTTCTGCCTTCATGGATCCCTCCTCCCCCAGTCTTATTCTTGGCGATTTCAACATTCACATCGACAACCCCTCCGATCCCCATGCCTCAAAGTTCCTCACTCCCACCTCCTTGTTTGACCTCCAGCCCTGCTCCACTGCCCCCACACATCTACACGGCAACTGCTTTGACCTAATACTATTCTCCAACTCCTCTCCCTCAAACTTCCACAAATCAATCCTTCCCTCATCTGACATCACCTCTTAACATTTACTCTTCAACTACCGCCGTCCCAACCTCGTCCTGTCTCCTCCGTCCTATTTAGAAACCTTCATACTATTGATCCCCTGACTCTGTCCTCCATCATCTCTCCATCTCTTTCTGCCATTTTATCCTCCAAGTCCGTCGACGAGGCATTATCTTCATACAGTGCTACATTATCCTCAGCCCTTGACACCCTTGCCCCTCCCACCCCACGTCCTGTCAAACGATCTACTCCAACCCTGGCTTTCATCCACTACCTGTTACCTATGCATCTGCGCCCGTTCTGCCGAACGAGCTTGGTCCAAATCCCGCTCCCTGGAAGACCTTCTACACTTCAAATTCATGCTTGGCTCCTTCCGGTCTGCCTTAGCACTTGCCAAACAAGATTACTACATCCATCTGACCAACTCCCTTGCCTCTGATCCTCGCCGTCTCTTTAATGCCCTCAACTCTCTCCTCAAGGTCCCCCCGATCCCGCCCTCTCTTTCTGCCCAAACCCTAGCCGACTACTTCCATGACAAAATTCACAAGATTACCCTCCAATTCCCTACTCCTCCATCTACCTCCCCTCCTCCCCAATTCTCCTCTCCCACCCATACTCCCTCCCCCACCCTCTCCTCCTTCCCCCGATCTGAGGAAGAAACTGCACTCCTTCTGTCCTCCTCCAAACCCACCACCTGTTCATCAGACCCTATCCCCACCCATCTCCTGCGTTCCATCCCCCTCACCATTGCCCCCTCCATCACTCATATCCTCAACCTCTCACTCTCCACTGCAACTGTCCCCTCTGACTTCAAACATGCTGTTGTCACACCCCTCCTCAAGAAACCCTCACTTGATCCCACATGCCCTTCTAACTATCGATCCATCTCCCTCCTTCCCTTCATATCCAAACTATTAGAACGAGCAGTCCACCGTCGCTGCCTCGACTTCCTCACCTCCCAGGCCCTCCTCTACCCACTTCAATCCAGCTTCCGTCCCCTACACTCCACTGAAACAGCACTCACAAAAGTTACAAACGACCTGTTCCTGGCTAAATCAAAGGGCCTCTATTCTATCCTCATCCTTCTTGACCTTTCTGCTGCCTTTGACACCGTTGACCACAACCTTCTCCTCATCACCCTCTCCTTGCTTGGCTTCAAGGACTCCGTACTATTCTGGTTCTCCTCCTACATATCCCACTGCTCATTTAGCGTATGCTCTGGTGGCTCCTCCTCCTCCCCTACCCCGCTCCATGTAGGTGTACCCCAGGGATCTCTTAGGCCCCCTCCTCTTCTCTCTTTACCCAAGGCCTTGGTGCGCTTATCTTCTCCCATGGCTTTCAGTACCATCTCTATGCCGATGACTCACAAATCTACCTCTCTACACCTAATATTTCTCCGGCAATCCAGTCCAAGATCTCTGTCTGTTTTTCGGACATCGCTGCCTGGATGTCTCATCGACGACTGAAATTGAGCATAGCCAAGACTGAACTCCTTGTCTTTCCACCTAACTCCTCCCCCCACTTCCCCCTCTCTCAATCCATGTGGATGGATCTACTATCCTTCCTGTTCCCTCGGCCCGCAACCTAGAGGTTATCTTCGACACCTCTCTCTCCTCCTCCACGCATATCCAGCTTGTAGCTAAGACCTGCCTCTCCTTTCTCTACAACATCGGCAGAATCCGCCCCTTCCTCTCTAAACACACCACCAAAACGCTTATTCACTCCTTAATCTCCTCCTGCCTTGATTACTGCAACCTACTCCTTGCTGGTCTTCCCGTGAGACACCTCCTTCCCTTTCAATCTATACAAAATCACGCTGCTCAAGTAATCTTCTGCCAGCCTCGCCATGCCCATATTACTCCTCTTTTCAAATCGCTCCACTGGCTCCCTGTCTGGCTGCGCATCCAATTCAAGCTTCTCCTGCTGACCTATAAATGCATTCACTCTGTGGCCCCTCAATACCTCATCTTTTATCTCTCCCTACGTCCCCTCTCGAAATTTGCATTCCGCTAACAAATTACTTCTATCAATGCCTTTCACCCGCACCACGAACTCCTGACTGTGCTCCTTTCACCTTGCTGCACCTCACGCCTGGAACAGCCTACCTGCATGTGTGCGCCAGGCACCCTCCCTGGCCCTCTTCAAGTCCAGGCTGAAGACCCACCTCTTCACCATTGCATTGAGATCCTGACTCTTTCCTCCTCTCACCCCAACCCCCGTCAACGTTTGACCAACTACAGACCAAACTGTACCTCACCGTACCCTGCGTAAAACCGATTAATGTTCGCGTAGAACCGATTGATGCTCTGCACTATTTTAACTAAGGTACTTTTCTAACTAGATTGTTAGCTCCGATAAGCATGACTCTGACGGGCAGGGACTGTCTCATGTATGCTGACTACCTCTTGTAGGTTAGCTGTACAGCACTGCGTGCGTAGCGCTCTAGAAATTCTAAATAGTAGTAGTAGTAGTAGTAATCTAGTTTAAAGCCCTTTTCAGTAGGTTAGCCAGTCTGCTGCTGAAGACACTTTGACTCTTCTTGGACATATGGATGCCATCACTGTTCTGCAGCCCTTGGAACATCATCCCATGGTCCTGGAAACCAAAGCGCTCCTGATGACACCGAGAGCGTTTTGGTTTCCTAGACCATGGGATGCTGTTCCAAGGGTTGCAGAGCAGAGATGGCATCCATCTGTCCAAGAAAGGTCAACGCATCTTCGGTAGTAGACTGGCTAATCTACTGAAGAGGGCTTTAAACTAGATTCGTTGGGGATGGGTGAAAGCCCCCAGGTAAGTGAAAGCCCCCAGGTAGGTGATACTCATTTCCATAAAGGTATTTAATGTAACAGGGGTAACATATGGAAAGCAGTGTGTATTAATGCCCGTAGCATGGGAAATAAGATCCCTGAAGTTGAAGCTTTGGTGGGAGTGGCTGACTTGGATTTAGTGGCAGTTACAGAAACATGGTTCACAGAAAACCATGACTGGGATGTAACTATACCTGGCTATACTTTATTCAGAAAGGACAGGGTAGGAAGAAGGGGAGGAGGAGTGGCACTATATGTAAAAACTACTATTAAAGCTTTGGAATTACAGAGCTTAAAAGGGAGAGAGGAGGCATTGTGGGTTAAACTAGAAAGAGGGAAAGAGAAATCTGTTTGCATTGGTGTGATATACAGACCTCCCTCACAAGAGGAAGAGGTGGACAGAGAGTTAATTGAAGACATACGCAGCATTGCTAGGAAAAGGGAAGTGCTACTGATAGGAGATTTCAATATGCCAGATGTTGATTGGCACATTCCTGCTGCAGTATCATCTAGAAGTAAGGAGATCCTGGATTCTCTACAGGGAGAACTATTCAGGCAATTGGTAACAGACCCCACACGTGAAGGGGCCATACTGGACTTGGTGCTTACCAATGGTGAAAGTGTTTCTGATGTTGTAGTGGGAGATCATTTTGCATCCAGTGATCACCAGATGGTGTGGTTCAGTATTAGGACTAGGGCTGTTAGAATCCATTCCAAGGTGAGGATCTTAGACTTTAGGAAGACTAACTTTGCGAAGATGGGCCAATACCTCAGGGAGTCGTTAGCAGGATGGGAACAGCTGGGGGATGTAGAAAAACAGTGGGCAAAACTGAAAGGGGGTATTTTAAGGGCAACCAACCTTTTTGTTAAAATGGTAAATAAAGGCAAAAGGAACAGGAGACCACTATGGTTTTCGAAGGAAGTAGCTGAAAAAGTGAAGAAAAAGAGGGAGGCCTTCATGAAATACAAGAGATCACAGAGAGAGGAAGACAAGCATCTGTATTTCAAAAAACTTAGAGAAGCTAGCAAAGTAGTCAAGGCAAAGATTCAAAAGGAGGAGGAAATAGCCAATGCAATAAAATGGGGGGATAAGACATTTTTCAGATATATTAGTGAGAAGAGGAAGGGCAAAAGTGGTATTGTCGGACTCAAGGGTACAGGGGGGGAATATGTAGAAGCTGATAATGATAAAGCGGAATTGCTTAACAAATATTTTTGTTCTGTGTTCACAGATGAAGAACCAGGAGCAGGACCTCAGAAAACACCCACAAATAAGAACAGGAGCGAGGGACATCTTAAACAATTTTCAGAAGACTGTTCGTGGGAAACTAGCTCAACTTAAAGTAGACAAAGCGATGGGACCGGATGGGATACACCCTAGAATACTGAGGGAACTTGGGGACATTCTAGCAACTCCAATGACTAACCTTTTCAATGCCTCGGAGTCGGGGGTGATGCCAAAGGACTGGAGAGAGGCTCATGTGGTGCCTTTACACAAAAGCGGAAGTAAGGATGTGGTTGAAAACTACAGGCCGGTTAGTTTAACTTCGGTGGTGAGTAAATTATTGGAAACGCTGCTGAAAGAGAAAATAGTGAGGTTTCTGGAGTCCAGCGGATTACAGGATCCGAGGCAGCATGGATTCACCAGAGGCAGGTCTTGTCAGACAAATCTGATTGATTTCTTTGACTGGGTGACCAGGGAGTTGGACCGAGGGAGAGCTCTAGATGTGGTGTATTTAGATTTCAGTAAAGCCTTTGACACTGTTCCTCACAGGCAACTTATAAACAAACTGAGCACCCTAGGGATGGACCCTAAAGTTACTGCTTGGGTTAGAAATTGGTTGGGTGGGAGGCGACAAAGAGTACAAGTAAATGGAGCTCACTCTGAGGAGAAGGATGTTACCAGTGGTGTGCCCCAGGGATCTGTCCTTGGTCCGATTCTTTTTAACATCTTGTTAGTGATATAGCGGAAGGGCTGTCGGGTAAGGTTTGCCTCTTTGCGGATGATACCAAAATCTGCAATAGAGTAGACACCCAGGAAGGTGTAGATAACATGAGGAGGGATCTAGCTAAGCTTGAAGAATGGTCTAGAATTTGGCAGCTGGGATTTAATGTTAAAAAATGTAAGGTCATGCATTTGGGCTGCAGCAATCCAAGGGAGCAATACAGTATAGGAGGTGAAGTACTTTTGTCCACTAAAGAAGAGCGGGACCTAGGCGTGGTTGTGCCGCCTGATCTTAAAGTAGCTAAACAGGTAGAAAAGGCGACGGCAAAAGCTTGAAGGATGCTTGGGTGCATACGGAGAGGAATGGCTAGCAGAAAAAAGGAGGTGATAATGCCTCTATAAGTCTTTGGTGCGACCTCATTTGGAGTATCGTGTGCAATTCTGGAGACCGCACCTTCAAAAGGATGTGAACAGGATGGAGTCGGTGCAGAGGGTGGCTACTAAAATGATTAATGGGCTTCATTATAAAGCATATGAGGACAGACTTAAGGATCTTAATATGTACACTTTAGAGGAAAGGCGGGATAGAGGTGATATGATTGAGATGTTTAAATACCTCCGTGGCATAAATGTTCAGGGAGAGAGCCTCTTTCAATTGAAAGCAAGTTCTGCTACGAGGGGACATGGGAATGAGGGTGAAGGGAGATAGATTCAGGAGTGATATGCGGAAATATTTCTTTACGGAAAGAGTAATGGATCCATGGAATAGTCTCCCAGTGGAGGTGGTAGAGATGAGGACAGTAACTGAATTCAAAAAAGCATGGGACAAACACAGAGGATCTCTAAAGGTATAAAGTGGACTGTTGTAGTTGTTGTTATGGAAGGACAGACTAGATAGGCCATGTGGTCTTTTTCTATCATCATGTTTCTATGTTTCTATCCACGCAGCCATGCATTCATCTCCAGGATGCAAGCTTCTCTACAGGACTGTTTTTGTCTAGCAGTACTATAAAAATGATGAGAAATAGAAGCAGGGTCCATCTGCATTACGTAGCAGTGCAATCTATGTGCCATTACTCAGCTGATGCCGGTGCAGGCTGATTGTGGCTATGAGAAGGAAGGGGGAGTTTTGAAATGGGTGGTGCAATCCTTAACGGAAGAGCAGAGGGATCCAAAAGAGGAAAGTAAAAAAAATAAAGGTTAAATTGGACAGGAAGACTTGTAAGGAAAGAGGAAGAAAGTAAGGATATTAAGTGCTATGAAGATTGGTAGGAAGAAGGAGATTATAGGGGGAGGGGAGAGAAAGAAGGGAAGATAAGTAAAGATAAAAACAGAAGAGAAAGTGTAAGGAGGGTTGAAGGGAGTCTAGGATGGTGTGGAAGGTGGAAAAAGAAAAGGACAGGAGAGGCCAGACAGATATGGATGGAGCCAGATGTAGAACAAGACAGCAGGACACAATGAACATATTTTTCCATAACATATCAAGAAAATCAGTGCCTTTACGGATGATGATGATGCACCTTTTCTATAACTTCATCATGGAGCTAGATCATTTTAAAAAAATTATACCAGTGCTCATCAATTGGATGTGGTGAAGAATCAAATCTTACAGAAAAGTTGTGATTGACTACTCCCCCCCCCCCCCTCCGTATAGTTTTCAGACTTATAATGTGGGAACATAGTGAGGTATCCGGCTCCAACTTCCTGATTTGTAAACAAGCAAGGTCAGAAACGAGTGATTAAATTTTCACTCTTATTACCCATAATCCTCCTTGAAAGCTATGCTAATGTATGTGTATTTTGACACATTCTGTGATAATGTGCCATCTCCAGGAACAAGCAGGAATGAGTCTTCACATATGGGTACGTCGGTACCGACTGAGCCTGCGCGGGAACGCTCCCCAGCTTCCCAAAAAGGAAAGCTTTTGGGAGCATCCCACAGCGCCTGCGCGCTGCCTTCCCACCTTTCCTAACTGCCTCTCCCCAGTTCTTCTTTTCCGCGGAGCCAGCAGGTCGTGTTCCTGTCACCGCTGAAGAAGTTTTGTTTTATTTTATTTTTTTGGTCGCGCGTCTGCCTTCTCAGACGTCGGACCGGTACCGCCGGTCTTTCTTTTCTTAAAAAAAAAAAAAACGAACATATTTTTCCCTCACTTAGTGTGTTTTTCCTCTTTTGGGCCTTAGGCCTCACGAAAAATTTTCTTCATGGAAAAACCAGCCTCCGGGTTTAAAAAATGCACTAAGTGCAGCGGTACTATTTCTGTTACTGACACCCATGAATGGTGTCTCAAATGTTTGGATCCTGACCACTCCATTTTGGATTGTTCGTCCTGCTCCTTGATGTCCAAACGGGGTTTACAGAACCGAGCAGCCAAGCTCCATGTTCTGTTTCCCTCTGATGCAGCTTCAGTGGCATCGACGTCCTCCAGGGCTGCTTCTTCCTCCCATGGATCTCAGGTAACCAAATATAAATCCAGCCGGTCCTCGAAGGGTAGATCTCCTTCCAAGCATCGAGATGCCTCCGGGCTTGCCCTCGAGGATACTGCACCGGCAAAACTACCCCGGCAGGAAGCTCCGGATTCCAAAGCTCCACCTATGGGGTTACAGGTTGACATTGATGGCACGGCCTCGACCGATCACCTGTTAGAATGCTCTGGGGTACCGGCACAACCTTCCGGTACCGAATTCCAGGCATTCATGGCGTCAATGGATCAGAATGTTCTATCCATGCAGCAGGCTATCACGGCCTTCATTCAAGCTGCGATGCCGCTGATACCACAACAAACTCCGTTGTCTGTATCGGCCCAGGTACCGGCACCAATGCCGGTACTGGTACCGACTGCATCGACATCGGCCATGGTGTCGTCTGCAGCGGTTCCCTGCCTAGGGATGCCCATCGGTACCGAACCGGTCCCGATAACGCCCGATGTCGATACGGCTCGGTACGTGTATCGAGCTTTGAAAGAGCACCCTGACAGTTGATACTTTGATTCCTCCGAAGATTCTGATGCATCGGAGGCATCTGCTGAAGTATCCATAGCCCTTCCTGAAGAGCCTTCTCCAAAAAGAAGAATGTCTCCTCCAGAAGACTTGTCCTTTCAAGACTTCGTAAGAGAAGTGGCTAAAGAGCTCTCTATTTCAGTAACCTCTGAATCAGAGCCTAGCGCTAAAAAATTGGTTATTTTAGGTTATTCTAAGGCTCCTAAGGAGGCAGTCACCTTGCCAATTCATGAGATTCTTTATGATCACATGATTAACTTATGGGAGACTCCTCTCACTCTCTCTCCTCATTCTCGTAGGTTGGACACTATGTACCGTGTCCCTCCTTGTCCTGGTTTTCATAAAACACAGCTTCCTCACCATTCTATTGTGGTGGAGTCAGCTATGAAAAAGATAGAGTGCAAAAAGACACTCCTCTGCTCCTCCAGGAAGAGAATGCAGGACCTTGGATGCTTTTGGTAGGAAAATCTTCCAAGCCAGTATTCTCATTGCCAGAATCAATTCCTATAGTCTTTATATGGGAATGTTTCTGAAAGAAGTTGCAGATAAGCTGCACACTTTCCTCCCTTTTCTTCCAGAGGATAAAAGGGAAGAATTTCTTGTTTGGCTTAAGCATACTCAAGATATTTCAGTTTTCCAACCGTGCAGCTTTTGACTCCTTTGAGGGTGCCAGCAGAGCTTCGGCCATTGCCATAGCTGCACGCAGAATTGCTTGGCTCCAAGCTTCTGATCTGCAATCTTGGGTCCAGGATGGCTTGGGAAATCTTCCCTGTATAGGAGAAAACCTGTTTGGCAAAGATTGGCAAATAAAAGCCACTCAAATGGATGCAGAAAATTCTGCTTTGGATAGACTTTCAAAGTCAACCTCCATTCCTGCCAAGAAAAAACCTTTCAAGAAGTCTTTTTTCAAGAAAGGCAGATTCCATCCTGCTTCTGGCCAACAATCATCTACAGGTCGTTTTGCTGCTAAGCGTCAGCAACCTAAACAGGCCAGGCCTAAGCCTACAGGGGCTGCTGCAACTCAGCAGACCCAGCCTCCTCAGGGATTTTGACTTGATGCTAGAGAAGTTAGCCTTTCTGGCTCTGAAACAGCCAGAGCCTCTCACCAGTCCAGGAAGGTTAGCTCATTTTGCTCCCAGATGGGAGCAAATTACAGCTGAGCAGTGGACCCTCTCCATCATAAGGGAGGGCTACAAACTTCATTTCTCAAACCTTCCTCCTCACACCATGGTGAGACATTTCAATTCTCCAACATCTCTCCTCGACCTTTTAGGTCAGGAGGTGGCTGCCCTTCTTGCCCAAGGGGCAATAGAAGAAGTACCTCTTCTTCAACAAGGGTCAGGGTTTTACTCCCCCTACTTTCTGATCCCAAAGAAAACAGGGGGCTACAGACCCATATTAGATCTCAGAGAATTGAACAAATTTCTATACAAGGAGAAATTCAAGATGCTTTCTCTGGGCACTCTCCTTCCATACCTTCAGAGTCAGGATTGGCTTTGTTCTCTAGATCTCAAGGATGCGTACACACATGTCCTCATCCATCCCTCTCACAGAAGGTTCCTCCGTTTTCTTTTCCAGGGAAAACATTACCAATACAGGGTGCTTCCTTTCGGTCTGGCCTCTGCTCCAAATGCATGGCAGTAGTAGCTGCATTTCTACGCACTCTGGGGATATTTGTATTCCCATACCTGGACGACAGGCTCATCCGAGCTCCATCTCAGTCAGAGGCCCAGACTTCCCTGGACTGCACAAGGCGCATTCTGCAGTATCTGGGACTTGTAGTAAACCTCCCAAAGTCCCAGCTCACCCCTACTCAGTCCCTAGAGTTCATAGGGGCCTGGCTAGATACTACCACTGCAAGGGCCTATCTTCCTCATGCCCGTTGCCTACGCCTAGTGCAGTTAGCCTCCCAGATTCAGTCAAAGGGCCATTTAACTGCCCGGGAGATGCTTCAACTGCTAGGCCACATGGCATCCACAGTGCATGTGGTCCCCTATGCTCGCCTTCACATGAGAGCAGCTCAATGGACTTTGTCCACCCAGTGGACTCAAGCATGAGGGGCTCTGTCAGACAAAATAGCAACCTCCAGGCGCCTCTTTTGGTCTCTCCAGTGGTGGAAGTCCACCCAAAATCTGTTGCTGGGGTCCCCCTTCCAACAGTTGTTGCCCCAGGCAACCCTCACAACAGATGCCTCCCAAACAGGTTGGGGAGCTCATCTACAAGACCTCTCCACTCAGGGCACTTGGTCTCCACAGGAGACCTCTCTACATATCAACCACTTGGAGCTCCGAGCAGTTTTTCTAGCTCTCAAGGTCTTCCATACCCTGCTCAGCTACAAGACAGTCCTCATTCATACGGACAATCAGGTAGCCATGTTTTACATAAATAAGCAAGGAGGAACTGGCTCTCTGTCGCTTTGCAACAAAGCTTTAAGATTGTCGGCCTTCGCCAGAGAGCATCAAATCCATCTCCTGGCCGTATACCTTCCAGGAATCCAAAACTCTTGGGCAGACAGACTCAGTCGAGTTCTGCTTCCACACGAATGGTCCCTGCACATGGACCAGGTACTCAGAATCTTTCAAGAGTGGGGAACCCCGGACATAGACCTCTTTGCAAGTCCGTGGAATGCCAAACTTCCCCGGTTCTGTTCCAGAATTCCGTGTCAGGGAGTTCAGGCCAAGGATGCCTTCCTCCTTCACTGGGGTCAAGACTTCCTGTATGCCTTTCCACCCATTCCCTTAATTCCCAAGACTCTTTTCAAGCTCCAGAGGGATCAAGGATCTATGATCTTCATAGCTCCACGCTGGCCACGCCAAGTGTGGTACCCTCTACTTATTTATTTATTTAGTAAACACTTGTATACCGCTGCTTCCTACGATCAGCAGCGGTTTACTTTACAGAATCATAATGTATTGTACGGTACATTGAGATTTCAGTTTTACATTTTGATTAGTCAATGATTACGTAACACGGGACAAGCATTTGGATACGATACATATTTGATTAAAGCACATAGATCAAGGTATACATTTGATTTCAGTAGATTGGGGGAGGGCCCCATATATACAATTTGTACAGAATTAGTTGCCAAGGTGTACAGACTATACATGGTTATATACAATTTGTACGGAATTAGTTGCCAAGGTGTACAAGTTATACATGACTATATACTATTAGATTATATGCTGCCGAGTGCGGCAGAGGAGATCTGCTTGAGGTAGGGTATCGCAGTTAGATCAAGTTGTAGTGGGTTTGAAACAGATAGGTTTTCAGTTTTCGTCTAAATTCGTTCAGGTTGTTTGTGAGCCTTAATTCATGCGGTAGTTGGTTCCATTGGATTGGCGCTGAGTATGTGAACGCCCTATTGCTTGTTTCGGCCTTGACAGATCTTATGCTGGTCGGGATACATAGGGTGTTGAGATTCATAGTTCTCCTGCTCCTGTTGCTAGGTTGAATAGTGATTAGGTTATTGAGGTAGAATGGTGCGATGCCGTTGATGAGTTTAAATGTTGTGATGAGTAGTTTGTAGATGATGCGGGCGGCCACTGGGAGCCAGTGCAGATCCATTAGAACTGGGGTTATGTGGTCGGTGACTTTCTTTTCCATGATGACTCTTGCAGCCACGTTCTGAGCCATTTGCAGGATGCTTAGTGTGCTCTTTGGAAGCCCTTGTAGAATGGCATTGCTGTAATCCAGGTGGGGAATGATTAGTGCTTGAGCAACAGACCTAAAGTCGGATTTCTCGAGGATATTGCGGAGTGGTTGAAGGATTTTGAGTTTGTAAAAGATGGCTCGGTTAACTGTTCTGAGGTGTTTGTCCATCTTGAGGTTGCTGTCAAGTAGGACTCCTAGATACTTTATTACAGGCTTTGTATCGTATATGTTTTTGTTTAGTGTGACTGTGGTGGGCGGGATGAAATTGGCTTTCTTGGACATGAACATGACCTCTGTTTTTTTTGTGATTTATTGACATGTTGTTTTGCTGAAGCCATGATTGGAGCATGTCAAGGCATTCTTCTAGTGGACTGAAGTTAGGCTGTGTTATGTCGAGCTGTGTGTATAACATCACATCGTCGGCATATATGTGGTAATTTATGTTGTATTTCTGGAAAATACTGCATACCGGCTTTATATACAAATTGAACAGTAGGGATGAGAGGGCAGACCCTTGAGGGATCCCTTGGGTTTGGGGGAAAGCATCAGCTCTGTCGTTGTTGAATTGCACTTGTTGCATCCTATTGGATATGTATGATGTGAACCATTTCAGGGGGGTCCCTGTTATACCTAGCGAGGCCAGGCGGTCCAAAAGGGTGGTGTGATGTACTGTATCGAATGCCGCTGAGATATCGATGAATATGAGTATGAACATGGAGTTTTTGTTCTCGAGGCCCCTAAGTAGATTGTCAAGGAGTGCCAGTAGTAGTGTTTCCACTCCGTGATTCTGACGGAATCCGTATTGATGTTCATCTAGGGCTTTTATCTCGTCCATGTGGTCCTGGAGTTGGTGCTGGACCGCTTTTTCAATCATCTTTGCTAGGAAAGCTATGCTTGAGATTGGGCGATATGATGCAGGGTCACTTTTGTTGAGCGACTTGTTTTTTAATATGGGTCTAATAATTGATTTCTTGAGATGAGACGGCATGATTCCTTGTTTCAGAGACTGATTGACAATGTGCGCGATGGGTTTTGCGTTGTCTTTCTTGGTTGCTTTCATCCAAGCGGCTGGGCATGGGTCGAGGGGGGAGGTAGTGGTGTTTAAGTTGGTTAAGATGTTTAAGATTTGTTGCTCACCTAATTGCTGGAAGGTGCATCTCTCTCAAGCTCCCTCCCTAGACTTGGGAGCTGCTCCAGACCTTCTGTCCCAGGAGGAGGGGACTTTGTGGCACCCAAACCCAAGTCCCTTCACCTCAGGGCTTGGTTGCTGAAAGCTTAGACCTTCAAGGTTGGAATCTTTCTCAGCAGGTGAAGGATATCCTCCATGCTTCCAGAAAACCTTCTACTAGACGTTCCTATGCTTTTAAATGGAAAAGGTTTTTCATTTGGTATACTGAGAAGGGTCTTGACCCTCTAGCACTACCTTTGAATTCTCTATTGGAATATCTCCTGCATCTCTCCAATGCAGGCCTTAAGACAAATTCAGTAAGGGTCCATTTGAGTGCTATTGCAGCATCCCTTAAGCCTCTCAATGGACAGCCTATTTCCTCTCATCCTCTTATTGCAAGATTCATGAGAGGCCTAACTTTAACTAAACCTCCCATTAGGCCTCCTTCGGTGGCATGGGACTTAAATCTGGTTCTTGGTCAGCTTATGAAGCCACCTTTTGAACCCTTAGCCACCACCTCCTTGAAATTTCTTTCCTGGAAGGTTATTTTCCTCATTGCAGTCACCTCAGCTCGCCGCATCAGTGAACTGCAGGTCTTAGTGGCTAATCCACCTTATACAAGGTTCCATCATGATAAGGTAGTCCTTAGGAGTAATCCACACTTTATGCCCAAAGTGGTTGCACCTTTTCATCTTAATCAAGAGGTGTATTTACCTGTCTTTTTTCCAGGTCCTCATGCATAAAGTGCAGAGAGGAATCTTCATACCCTGGATTGTAAGAGAGCTCTTGCCTTTTACTTACAAAGGACACAGCAACATAGAAAGTCTTCTCAACTCTTTGTTGCTTTTGATCCCTCTCATTTGGGACTTCCAGTCTCTAAGAGGACACTGTCCAATTGGATTGCTCAGTGTATTTCTTTCGCCTACCAGAGTAAGAACCTTTCTCTGGAGGGCCATGTCACAGCTCATAATGTGAGGGCCATGGCCACCTCTATGGCTCATCTAAATTCTGTTTCCATTGACCAGATCTGTCGACCGGCCACCTGGGCCTCAGTTCATACCTTCACAGCCCATGACTGTTTGGACAAGGACTCCCGCCGGGATGCCTTGTTTGGTCAAGCTGTTCTCAAACACCTGTTCCATGCTTAATCAACTCCTGCCCTCCTTCCCTGGATGGATGCCTGAGATCCATAGGAGGAGGTAGAGCCCTTCTCAGGGTCTCATAACCTTGGGGATCTCCCAGGCATCTCTAGCTAGGGAGTCCCCATATGTGAAGACTCATTCCTGCTTGTTCCTGGAGATAGCACAGTTACTTACCTGTAACAGGTGATCTCTGGGAACAGCAGGAATAAGTCTTCACAACCCACCCACCTCCCCTAGGAGTTGTATCTCTCTATCTTTCCTTTTCTCTCTCTCTTTGTCTCAGCTTTAAAACTCGAACTGGGAAGAGGCGGTTAGGAAAGGCGGGAAGGCAGCGCGCAGGCGCTGTGGGATGCTCCCAAAAGTTTTCCTTTTTGGGAAGCTGGGGAGCGTTCCCGCGCAGGCTCCGTCGGTACCGACGTACCCATATGTGAAGACTTATTCCTGCTGTTCCCAGAGATCAGCTGTTACAGGTAAGTAACTGTGCTCCTTCAGAGAGTGTTATGAAAGCCAAAACTAGGCAAAAAGACTGCACATGGAGGAGTGGAGGAGTGGCCTAGTGGTTGGAGCAAGGTACTTTGGGCTGGAAGGTCGGGGGTTCAAATCCCACTAGAGGACAGCAACCTTGGGCCGGAAGGACTGGGGTTTCTAGTCCCACAGGTACTCCTTGTGGTCTTGGGCAAGCCACTTAACCCTCCATAGCCCATGTTCCCTGTAAAATAGTTCTCTGTGTGCTGTGCTTTCCTGTCTAATCAATGTGTTTATACCTCAAAAATTTCCTGTCATGATTTGACAATTTCCAGTCTGTAATCAAAACCGCTGCTGATCGCTGGAAGTAGCGGTATACAAATGTATACTAAATAAATAAATAAATAAATGTCTTCACAACGTTTGTCATGGCAAACCCAAATTAGCAAAAACACAAAAAAAGTCCCTAACGGTATTTCTTAAACACCAGAAAGCTCAACCTTTTCCTCTACAAGGCAGTGGAAAAATCCCTTGCCATAGGGGAATGAACATCAATGGTCATAAAAAAAACTCACCAATTTTAAAATATTCAAGATAGGACTTGGGACATTGTGGCCATTACAGAAACGTGGTTTAATGAATCCCATGATTGGGATATAGCCATACCTGGCTATAATCTATTCAGAAGAGACAGAGAAAATGGAAAAGGAGGAGGAGTAGCCTTGTATGTCAAAAGGAATATTAAAGCTACTGAAATGCAGGGAGCATGGGGGAAAAAAGAAGCGCTCTGGATTGGGTTGGAAAGAGGAGATGGCACTGTCATCCATACTGCTGTAGTCTACCGACCTCCGATTCAAATTGAAGAGAGAGATAACGAATTGATTATAGATATTGCCAAGATAGCAACAAAGGGGGAAGTAATCATATTGGGTGACTTTAATCTACCTGATGTAGATTGGAGTACTCCTGCAAATCTGGAAAGAAGCAAAAAAATTGTGGACGCTATCCAAGATGCGTTACTTAGACAAATGGTGATAGAATCAACCAGGGAAAGCTCAATGCTGGATTTAGTGCTCACCAACGGTGATAGCATGTTGAATGTCTGGGTGAGTGCCCCGTGAGCAACAGTGGTCATCACACGGTGTGGTTTGAGATAAAAGCCAAGGTGCAGTCCAATCATAGCAAGCTCAAAGTACTACACTTCAAAAACATTGACTTCAATAAAATGGCCGAGTACCTAAAGAAGGAGATGACAGGGTGAAAGGGGATAAGGGAAATGGAATTTATTTTATTTATTTAGACAGTTTTGTATACCACCTTATCCTTCAATCAAAGTGGTCACAACACAATTGGGGGATACATTTAACACGAGGGGATATGAGACACACACACTAATACTTACAGGGAACATGGGCAATGGAGGGTTAAGTGGCTTGCCTAAGACCACAAGGAGCACCTGTGGGACTAGAAATCCCAGTCCTTCTAGCCCAAGGTTGCTGTCCTCTAGTGGGATTTGAACCCCTGACCTTCCGGCCTGAGGTACCTTGCCCCAACCACTAGGCCACTCCTCCCTAGAGTGGCCTAGTGCAATGGGCTAAACTAAAAGGGGCAACAGATAAATATGTAAGAAAAGTAAATAAAAAAAAGAGGAAACGGAAACCTATTTGGTTTTCCAAAGAAGTGGCTGCTCAAATAAAGGCAAAAAACACAGCTTTCGCAAAATTCAGAAGCTTGCAAACAGAGGTACACAGAAATGAATACAACATCAAACTCAAGGAGACAAAAAGAGAAATAAGGATAGCAAAATCAAAGGCAGAGGAAAAGATGGCTAAAGATGTTAAGTGCGGTGAAAAAATTTTCTTCTGGTATATTCGGGAAAGGAAGATCAGAGGTGGAATTGCAGGACTCAGAAGTGCTGGGAACGGACTCATGGAAAGTGACATTGAAAAAGTAAAATTGCTAAACAAATACTTCTGCTCTGTTTTTACTAAAGAAAATCCTGGAGAAGGACCACCTGTGACTCCCAAATATAAAAATGGGAATGAAGTAGGATACCACACCATTCAGAGAAGATGTGGTGTTAGAATAGCTTGC
The DNA here is from genome assembly GCA_033557465.1 of Ichthyophis bannanicus. Lineage (NCBI taxonomy): Eukaryota > Metazoa > Chordata > Amphibia > Gymnophiona > Ichthyophiidae > Ichthyophis > Ichthyophis bannanicus. The sequence goes on along the minus strand of CM066031.1, from coordinate 1,557,710,730 downwards.
AAAACTGAAAGTGGACAAGGCCATGGGACCGGATGGGATACATCCCAGGATACTGAAAGAGCTCAGAGAGGTTCTTGCAGGGCCGTTAAAGGATGTTTTCAACAGATCCTTAGAAACAGGAGTAGTTCCTCTGGACTGGAGAATGGTTGATGTCGTACCTCTACACAAAAGTGGTGACAGGGAAGAAGTGTGAAACTACAGGCCCGTGAGCCTTACCTCGGTGGCGGGAAAAGTAATGGAGGTGCTCCTGAAAGAGCGAATAGTGAACTTTCTCAGAACCAGCGGGTTACAAGATCCGAGGCAACATGGTTTTACCGAGGGAAGATCTTGCCAAACAAATCTGATTGCGTTCTTTGACTGGGTGACCAGAGAACTGGATCAGGGGCATGCGATGGATGTCATCTATCTGGATTTCAGTAAAGCCTTTGATACTGTCCCTCATAGGAGGCTTATCAATAAACTCAGTAGTTTGGGGATGGGTCCCAAGGTGGTAAATTGGATCAGAAATTGTTTGACTGACAGAAGACAGAATGTGATGGTAAACGGAGCTCACTCAGATGAAAGGAAGGTGATTAGCAGGGTGCCTCAGGATTCGGTCCTGGGCCCGGCACTGTTCAATGTATTTGTGAATGATATTGCTAAAGGACTGAACGGAAAGGTCTGTCTTTTTGCAGATGACACAAAAATTTGCAACATAGTGGACTCCCCTGAGGGAGTGATTAACATGAGGAAAGGTCTACAAAAGCTGGAAGAATGGTCTAATGCTTGGCAATTAAGATTTAATGTGAAAAAGTGCAGTGTCATGCACTTGGATATCTTTATCTTTTCTTTATCTTTATTAAAACATTTGCTAAACCGCTGCGTCCAAAGCATAGAGCGGTGTACAATAAAAGGTCCACATTGCAAATTATAGAAAAAGAACGCCATAAATAATAGGAAAGCAAAGCACACAGCACACAGGAGTAAAACCAAGTAACTAAAATACGAATAAATAAAAACTAAAAACAAAACAGGGAAAGACAGGACACTAACAGACAGAGACAGCACAAGACAAAAATCCAACTACAGATTCAAGGGGGGGGGGGGTACTGGCGGGAAGGTCAAAAGCCTGCTCGAACAGATGGGTTTTGAGTAATGTCTTGAATTGGGGATAAGAAGGTTCTAACCGGAGGGAAGGTGGTAATGAATTCCAAAGAGATGGACCAAGAAAGAAAAAGGCGGAATGTCGGGTTTGCTCCAGACGAGCCTGTGATGGGGAAGGCAAAGATAAACGATTGGCATGAATAGACCGGAGTTGGCGATAGTGTGTGAAGGATAGCAGAAATCCAAGGGAAATGTACGAGATAGGGGGCGAGAGGTTGGTGTGCATGGAGCAGGAGAAAGACCTCGGTGTGATTATTTCTGTAGATCTCAAGGTGGCAAAACAATGCGACAAGGTGGTGGCAAAAGCCAGGAGGATGTTGGTCTGCCTTCGAAGAGGAATTACCAGCAGAAAGGAAGGGGTACTAATGCCACTGTATAAGTCTCTGGTGAGGCCTCACTTGGAATACTGTGTTCAGTTTTGAAGACCGTATCTTGCAAAGGATGTAAAAAGAATAAAAACTGTTCAGAGGAAGGCGACCAAAATGATTTGGAGCCTGCATCAGAAGCCTTATGAGAAGAGACTTGAAGACCTAAATATGTATACTTTGGAGGAGAGGAGGGATAGGGGAGATATGATTCAGACCTTTAAATGCTTAAAGAGAAATAATGAGCAAACAAACTTCTTCCAAAGACAGGGAAGCTGTAAAACTAGAGGGCATGACCTGAAGCTGCAAGGTGGTAAATTGAAAGGCAATGTCAGGAAATACTTTTTCACTGAAAGGGTGGTAGATGCTTGGAATACCCTCCTGATGGAGGTGGTGGGGGCAAACACAGTTACGGAATTCAATGTGGCCTGGGACAGACACAGTGGGATCACTTTACAGCAACAGGATAAAATCAAAATAAACTGAACCATCTAAATTCTCAACAAATAGGGGTGTCCTACATGGAGCGATGGGGGGAGGAGCGGTGGGTTCACCTCTAAACAAAGATATGGGGAGGGGTGCACCTACTCCCTAAAGACATGGGAAGGGGTGCACCTACTCCTGCCATCTTGCTGGGCAGACTAGATGGACCATACCGGTCTTTATCTGCTGTCATTTACTATGTTACTATGTAAGATATGTTATATAATAGTTATTTGTAAAACTACTTTGATTTTACTGAAAGGTGGTATATAAAACCCATAAATAAAAATAAAATATGTTGTGCAAATGCAATGTTTATGCAAATTCATAAGTTTTGATTACAATTTCAATTAACATTTGAATGTTAATGGAGGGGAATATTAGGATGTTTAAGTGCAATCTAGGATATCCAAGACAGAACATCTAGGAAAAAAATCACACATCCAGGTGGAGACACAATTTCACAAACTTGATGTCCCCAATATGAACGCATGTGGGGGCATCTAAATAGTCATCCCCAGATTAGTATTTCAGAACCTGGATGTCTAGGAATAGCCTAATGGGATTAGAGTAGTGAATAGGAACAGGGAAACCAGGGTTCAAATTCCACTGCTGTATCATTGAAATTGTGCTGAGTGCTGCGGATTTATTTTATTTATTTATTTGAGAACATTTTTATACCGCTCCTTCCAGTGATCAGCAGCGGTTTACAATTAACAAATAACTCTGCAAAGATTAGCAGTTACATAAAACAGTAGAAATCTTAACGTTTGAAACAATTAACAAATAACTCTGCAAAGATTAGCAGTTACATAAAACAGTAGAATCATAACGTTTGAACATTAAATGTTTAAAATTTTTTTAGGATAACTCAAAAATAGGGATAGAAATACTGAATGCTAAAAACAAAATAGGGGGGGGGGAACATGTTAACATACATGAATTTGGTTAACTATATACATACTTTGTGCAGATAATATAAGTAGGTTCATTATTTTGATTTTTCATGGACTTGGGGGAACTAACTGGTAGAAATATCTCACTTTAATTTGTTTTCATCACGGAAATTACTCTGTTATTTCTGACTGATTGAAGTATTCTTGAAATAGATGTGTTTTAAGGCATTTACGGAATGATGTGAGATCTTTGTTAGATGATGAAGTGCTTTCTCCTGAGGGCCAGCCAGTCCAGTAGATGAACTAGGTGGCTGCCTAGGGCGGCAGACCCTGGTGGGCAGCATCACTAACACCCCCCTCCCCCCTGGGAATTCAGCACCGTGGCAGGCTTTAAAATGCACATATTTGCAGTTCTGGCCTGATGCTTCTCCCCCCTCCAAGAAAGTAGCATCGGAGGGGGCAGGAGCGGCAGGCCAGATGTGCGTGGGCATTTTTAAAGCCTGCTGCAGCGCTGAAGCAGCATCTCAGCTGCCACCACTTCAATGCAGTGGGAGGTGGGCGGAGGCAAGGAGGGTCTACCTAGGGCGGCAGAAACCCTCAGGCCGCCACTTCTTCTCCTCTACATTCTCTGGATATTTTTCAGCCAAAACAAGCACTTTCCAGGTGTCTGTCCGTGCCTGGAGCAGGTTTGAACTTAGACGTAATGCCGGACATCTGGGACATTTCTGAGATCAGGCAGGGATGTCCAGGTTCTTGGGAATATCCCAGGCATGCCTCCAGCATGCCCCTTTTCAAACTTGGATGTCCACAGACCTAACTTCTAAAATGACTCTGGAGATATGTCTGTGTTTTGGATGTCTCTAAGCCTGTTTACAGACACATGAAATGCAAATAGGTCTTCCAAAGTGGCCCCTTAGGGGGTTATTCCATAACACGAATAGGCTGTTTGCACATGCACAGGAGACATGTATCCCGTGAAAATGGCAACAACTGTATTCCGATACACTGGGCCCATGTACGTCCACAGTGCTTGCATGGAGATCTCTGAACATGCCCAGAAGGGGTGGCATGGGGGCATAGTTTGCCGCAGAGACATATAGCATATTCAGGAAAGGCCCATATATGTTTTTAAACTTCCACACAGACATGCCTGTTAGTGGAGTAGCCTAATGGTTAGAGCATTGGCTTGGGAACCAGGAGACCAAGGTTTGATTCCCACGAGCACCCTTTTTGGTCATGAGCAACTCACTTAATTCTCCATTGCCTCAGAAAAAACAGGTTATCAATGTCCTTGTTTAATGTACATTGCCAGGTTTAAGTTACAATGTAAATCGCTTTGACTGAAATGATAAAGCGGTATCAAAAACCTCTTAAATAAAATAAATTCCTGCCAGAGACGTGGAATAAGGCCAGTACTTCGAAAATATTCGAACCATCTAATTCCTTAACAAATAGGGGTGTACTACAAGGAGTGGTGGGATCACCCCTAAACAAAGACATGGGGAAGGGGGGCCTGCACAGAGCGGCAGGTGTACCTACTCTTGACATCTTACTGGGCAGACTAGATGGACCATACTGGTCTTTATCTGCCGTCATTTACTATGTTACTATGTTGCAAGTATGTTTTAAACTGGTTTTGACTACAGTCTGGAAAAACACCACAAGATGCAGTATTAGAAATCAGAAGTGAGGGAATCTTGTAAGCTAAAGAGTCATTAATATTTACCCTTAAAGAAATATTAAGATCAGCATTAGTGTTTGTTCTGGCTATGCTGAAATTTGCTGTTTGTGCTAAAGGAGCTAATCTAGGAGACCCTAACATTTTCTGTGTTATGAAATATGGGAAGTTGATGTAAGAATTATATGTGAGTGAGTTTGGAAAAGAATCTTGTTTGAGTGAGAAAGGGAGATCATATTTGTAGTCCTGGAACTTCATGCTATTATGGTATACCAGCTTTTATTTATAGGTTCTGAGCATCTTTTTGGCAGAATTGTCTTTTGTGACTGCAAGTGTGTGTGGGTGGGTGGGTGGTTTGAGGGTTGCACAGGAAGATCTGGTGTGCTGATCTGCATTTCAGAGAGGACATGAATGCCTGGCCAGTACCTGGACCTTAAGAATGACCGCAATGTCACCATGTTCCACTGTGATCAGACAGCCATACATCAGCTGTGCCAGGCACTACGAGACATGACTGCCAACATTCCCCAGATTGTGCCATGAGGCCTACGTTCATCCTTACCTAGTCCAGGATCTATGCAAGCTGCAAGAGTGGTGATATACGTGGAGACTGGCTACTTGGTATGAGGCACAGTGATTCCCCCCCCCCCCCCCCATGCCTTCACAGGCCTGACCAGGACAGCATTGCCACAATGCAGATTGGGAAAGATGACAGGGTTGCCCCACAGATAGCAGATGTATACAGACTGACATTGGACTGTGGATATTGTATGGGACAGGTGTAGCCACATGTAGGGATCTGCTGTGAGAAATGCCAGTACCCATATATGTGGGAAACAGATGCCTTAGCCAGAAAGCCATAGTGATTAGGGGAGAATAGTTTTGTCGCTCAGCAATATAATCCATCCTTTGGAGAATTGCAAAGGTAGTTTAGGTTGTTGTGAGGTTGGTAAGGGTCCATACTTGGCATTTTAAGGAGTGTTTTTAGAGATGACCAGTGCAAGAATAATTGAGGCAGTGATATACTGCCAAGTAATGTGTGATGCAAGGTATGTCATGATGAACATGTTAATATTTACTTGATCTTATAATACATTAGAGTTCACTGAGATTACTTTACAATGTTCTGAGTATGACACAGGCTAGTATATGTGGTCTAGTTTGCAGCAGCAAAACAGTCAGCGAGAACAGCAGCTTAGGAGATCTACATTTTAACCGAGGAGGCGTGGCATCAGAGTATATTGTAGAGATGGGTACGATCAGAAATGTGCAGCGTTTTAGAATACGGTGACTGTGGGGATGTCCAAAACTATTTTAGCATTTACCCATGTCCCATAATATTAGCGGGGGACATGTTTCTACACTTCGCTCTATGGGCCGTGCTGGGATCTTGCACTGGATACATGCATGGGCCAGCTGAACAGCATGTGCCGCGCCAGACAAGTCTGAGGCAATTCCAGAAGCGTGGGCGTGTCTATACCCGCAGCTGCAGAATTCACTCCAAATTGGGCCCATGCTCAAATTAAACATTTCTGCCAGAGCCAGCCGACCTACATGGAATCTGCTTCCTAGTGTGTAGTTTCTGTGCAGAACTAGGCAGTAGTTTCACTTGTTTTGTTTTACTAGTAAGTGTATTGGTGTTCTAGAGCCCAATGTAATATTTGTAGTGCTGCTTGTTCATAGGTAGGGTTCCTGTTTGACTCGGAGGAATCAGTGCTGCTATATTATGGCAGACTTGCTATGTGTGTAATCTCCAGGAATAAGCAGGAATGAGTCTTCACATATGGGTACGTCGGTACCGACGGAGTCTGCGCAGGAACGCTCCCCAGCGTCCAATCAGAACGCTTTTGGAAGCATCCCAACACGCCTGCGTGCTGCCTTCCTGCCTTTCCCAACTGCCTCTCCTCAGTTTTTGTTTTTCCGCGGAGCCGGCAGGACGTCTTCCTGTCACCGCAGAAAATTCTTCCTTTATTTTTTGTTTTTTCTTGTGGTCGCGTCTACCTTCCGACGCACCGGTACTGCCGGTGTTTTCTTCTTCTTTTCTTTTACAGATATTTGCTTCTGTAGGAAATTTTTTCCTATTTGGTGCCTGACAGGCTTCGGCCTGCTAGGCCTCTCCATTTCCCTCATGGAAATTCTAGCCACTAGAAAGTGTTTTAACTGTGGCACTACCAAATTACTTTTAGACACCCATAACTGGTGCCTTCCATGTTTGGGACATGAACACAATCCGCTGGACTGTTCCTCCTGCACTTCTCTTTCTGCAAGAAGTTTTCAGCATCGAGCTCAACTCGATACGCTGTTCCCCTCAGTCCTGAGGGTACCAGCTCCATCATCTTTTTCACAGGATCAGGTAACCAAACAAAAGTCTGTGAAGACTAGCCAGTTCTCGGGTGGTAGATCTCATGTCCTTCATAGAGATGCCTTTCGGCTTGCCCCCGAGGACAATTTGGCTTTAAAACCCCGGCGGGAGGCTTCTGTCTCCAAAGCACTAACGGAGTTTCAGGTTGTTCCCGGGGTTTTTACCTCGGTGAACATGCCTGAGCCATGCCCGGTGGTGGTATCCGCTTTGAGCGGTGCTGGTACCCCGGCATCGGCAATGGTGCTGGATGAAACATTCCACACCGATGATCGCAGTCGAGTGCTCTCGGTTTCTACGGTGCCGCTAGAGCCACTAACGACCGATCTTCCCACATCGGTCCTTGTACCGATGCTGGTATCCACGTCGGTACCCTCCTGATATGCATCGATAGACTCGCTTCTTTCGATACCGAGTCTAGAATCGATCTCTAGTCTGGATGACTGGGTACCGCCTCGTCTCGGTACCGACTTCAGTCGGTACCGTAGACATTCCACCGATCAAGATCTGCCACATTCGGTTACCACGGTACTGATAGTACCATTGCAGACTGATCTTCATATATCGGTGTCACCAGCGGTACCGATCTCGGTACCAGTATTGACATCGGCATCGGTGTCAGTACCTCCCATGCTAGCCGGCTCGCTTCCTTCCATACCGAGTTTGGAATCGATCCCTAGCATGGACGACTTGATACCGACCAGTCATGGTACCGATTTTCATGGTAGTTTTCATCGGTACCCACAACTATCTTTCAAGGATAATCCGATGCTCCACCCCTCCAGATCTGCTATTCCACAGAATCTGAATGAGCAAGTGGCTACTAGAGCTAGTTCTTCAACAGATCTAGTTCTTCCTCCTCTTCCTCGAGGACTCCCCTCTGGGGAGATTTCTTTTCATGCTTTTCTGATTGATATGGCAAAGTTACTTGCCATTTCTATACTTGGTCAAGTCCCTGCACCAGGGGATCCACAACCTATACAGATCCCCTGCAATCCAAAGGAAGTCATTATGTTTTCTTTGCATCAGACCTTGCAGGATCTCCTATTTAGAACGTGGGAAACTCCTTTAATGGTATCCCCACCTTCTAGGGCAACTGATCTTCTATACAAAGTGTCCCCTTCTCCAGGTTTTCAAAAGCCTCAACTTCCTCATCATTCTCTGGTTGTAGAATCAGCAATGAGGCGTGTTAAGAATACTAAAAAGCACTCTTTTTATCCGCCAGGTCGTGAGGCTAAGACTTTAGATGCCTTTGGACATCAAACTTTCCAGGCATCCATGCTTTCAGCAAGAATCCTTTCATATATTTTCTATATGGGATTATCTCTTGAAGAGGTCACAAAAGATTTATTACTTTTGACCACTTGCCTCCAAGAGCCTAAAAGAGCAGATTTTTCTAGGCTAGTCAGTCATGCTCAAAATATTTCCAAGTTCCTGACTCGTGCTTCCCTAGACTCTTTCGAGTCTGTCAGCAGAACTTCTGCTATAGCCATAGGAGCATGACGTAGAGCCTGGCTCCAAGCTTCAGACTTGGACAAATCTGTACAAGATATACTGGGAAATGCTCCTTGCACTGGAGAAAATCTCTTTAATAAGGAGACTTTACTTCAGGCTGCTCAGTTTACCACTGACACTATTGCTTTCAGAGGCTTATCTACGCCTTCCTCTATCCCAGTTTGTAGAAAGTCTACTACTAAGCTTTGTTACCCTAATGGGAGAAGGTTTTATCCATCTTCTTCCCATCATACAGATATTTCTAGGCAGGGGAATCACCCAGCCAGGCTCGGGAAACCACAACCTTAACAGGTTCAGCAAACCCAGCAGCCGCAAGGTTGCTGATAAACTCTTCCCTGAATCCTTTTTTCCTATTGAGGTTTAGATCCTGTAGTTTGCTTCTTACCTCTACAAGCATCTACATCGGTTCCATCCAAAAATTTACATATGTCCCTCTCAAGGACACATCCTAACTATTTGCTCAATGAGTTTCTTGAGATGATTATGCTTTACAGGTACTACAGTTACTCCTCGTCCTCTGAACTACACAGAGGAGTAACAGCTGTCAATAAGGTCACCATCCCTTACCTTTGACTCTTCTCCTGTATCAGCATCTCTCTTACTACTTATTAAGGATTTCCTCCACAATAAGTCTTCTTTTCAACTCTGCCATTCTTCCAGGACATTTGGTCTGTAAGAGTGATACCACTCTACCGAGGGCTTTTCCTAAGGCCCCTAACAGTTTTCTTTCAGAGTTGTCTCCCCCTTGCATTCTTAATTTTTCCTGGCAGCTTCTCAGACAGTAGCGGAGTCTTACCTCTCCTACTTCTGTCTGTATTTCTTTCCCAACCTTGGGACCTTCTGCTGCCCTATTCAATAGTTAGAACTACAGGGGCTCTTACTGCTTAGACCACTAACTTGCTGTCCAAGCAGCCAGGGCTTGTTCTCTAATTTCAATGGTTTCTGGCCTTGCCACTAAGTCCCAGACAGTTTAAGAACCTCTTCTGGCTATTGTTGCAGACCTTACCTTCTCTCCTTAGCCTCCCCAATTCTGGGTTTGGCAGAGTAGTTGATGATACCTACTGGCTTTTAAACACCAGTTTTTCTTCAAATTAACCTGCAACATGCTCTCTGCATCTCTACGGAGCAGCTCTACACTATGGGGCCTTGTTAGAGAGCACATAATGTCAGATGGTTAGGAAGGGTTTTACCTAGTCAGGCTTACTGGATTCTCCTTGCCCTTACCATTTCCATTAAAGGCTTCTTAATAAAGGTCACAGGCCTTTAATTAAGAGAAGACCTAAAGAATTATCCAAATCCCTGGTTTGCTTCACATCTCCAGGGGACCCCTTCACCAGAGATGGCTTCTTTCTTTCAGTATAGACCATCCCTGTCTGGTTTTTTTCCTTCCATCCTCAATTCTTCATGGCGTCACCATGTTGAGCACAAGAATGCACCATACCCCTTTTTACCCTCATTGAGGGTAAATATGGTATTTTTATGGCATCTTTTTCTCCAGCTACCTGCTGGAGTTATGGAAGGATTCAGACTCACTGTCTGCAGATTAAAAACATCCTCTGCATTTTCCAGGTAGGTCTCCATTCCTGGTTTTTCAAGGGCAAGAGTTCTTAGAGGACTCTAGACTTCTCTTGCCAATGAGAGAACTCCCTGCACTTCCTACCCTTAACCAGGAAGTAGGGATTCTCTGAATCTTCTCAAGCAGGTACCTCCCTTCTTGTTAGATAAATCTTCTCCACATACCCTATGTGTGGACACAGGTATGTATACATATACATATATATATATAAATATGTATGTATGTATGTTACATGTGTATGGACATCTGTATGTATATGCCCATATCTATATATACATATGTGATGTATATATCTGTATTTACCTATCTCTATAGGTATGTATTACAATATATGATAGTGGGTAGGTATATGTCTATATACTCTTCCTGTCTGCCTAAATATATATATACTTATACATACATATATATATATATATTCCACCACAGACTGACAGATACTCTCTATCCCTTTCCATGCTGTCCCAGCATACTTTGTATTATCCATGATCAACCACTTCCTGTGATAGTTCAGGAGTTTTTGTACCATGACCTTCAGTTTGGGTACACCTGAAGCCCTTCACATGCTTTCCTTTTCCATTACGAAGTACTTTTTCTGAATCTTCAGAAAATGGGAGGCTACAATGCCTCCTAACTCCTATCCTTCTTGTTTTCGGATATGGAGATCTTGGAAGCTCCCTCTCCTATAAGAACTAGGTCTCAAGGTCAAAGGAGTTTTCAGTTTTATCCAATGGAGACTTCCGCGTTTTCCACTAAGTCCTACCTCATTGAACTGCCTCAGTTCCACTGGGATTGTTTCTCTCACCCTAAGGGTTCTACCTCAGCCTGTTTTTTGCACAGTTCTTTACCTCTTCTTACATTGAGGTACCCCCTGTGGTTATTCTGTTGGTTCATATTCACAAATCCTCATGAACCTCCATATACCCCTCTACAATGCCACCAGGTGAGGTCCATATTGGTTTATTGCTCTTTAATATTACCACTAAATATCACCTGCACAGAGCCTCTCTAGGCATCCTGTTTGGTCCAGCTGTTCCACAGCACATCTTTTTAGCTCAACTCCTACCCTCCATCCCTGGAATGCCTGGGAGTTCGGTAAATGAGCATGGCTCTCAAACTCGCAACATGTTGGGACTCCTCCAGGCATCTTAGCTTGGGAGTCCCCATATGTGAAGACTCATTCCTGCTTGTTCCTGGAGATAGCACAGTTACTTACCTGTAACAGGTGATCTCTGGGAACAGCAGGAATAAGTCTTCACAACCCACCCACCTCCCCTAGGAGTTGCATTTCTCTATCTCTATCTTTCCCTTTCTTGCTCTCTCTCTCTCTTTGCCTCAGCTTTAAAACTTAACTGAGGAGAGGCAGTTGGGAAAGGCGGGAAGGCAGCATGTAGGCGTGTTGGGATGCTTCCAAAAGCGTTCTGATTGGACGCTGGGGAGTGTTCCCGCGCAGACTCCGTCGGTACCAACGTACCCATATATGAAGACTTATTCCTGCTGTTCCCAGAGATCACCTGTTACAGGTAAGTAACTGTGCTTTCAATGAGGATTTTTTTAAGGTTTTATAGTTAACCGTATTACTTTTAGTGGTGGGATTTATATTGCTGTTACTAAGATGGCATGAGAATCAGAATATTGTTGTATGATGAATTAAATGGAAAAATGTCCAATTTCTGTTCTGCACCTGTTGGGGGAGGTAGGGTTTTTGTGGATGCAAAATGTTTACATTTAACTCATAAGAACTGTTATACTGTCAGACCAGAGGTCTGGAAGGGTCTATGTGTGCAGTTTGTCTAATGAGAGCATCGTCTGTCAGGTATATCCCGATGGGGGGAAAAAGGTTGAGAATCACTGTTCTAACATCAGAAGGAGGGAACATACTTACTGTAGGAATGAAGTCACACTGAAATAAGTCTAGCAAATTGATGTCCTTCCAGAAATCTGTCAGCTGAGTAAATACACATTTTTCCAAAACTTTGGCTAACGTAGGTAGATTTGTGACAAGCTGGTAGCTAGTGCATAATGAAGTATTCAGTATAAGACTTTTTTCTTTAGCAAAGGCTGCACAAATGCTGGGAGGAACTACCCCGCACTCTAGAGATGCTTTAACAATTTGAGCTAGTTAAGAGACAAAAGCATCTCTTGCTACTGGAATAGAACAGAACGAACCCTAATACTGTGAACAACTAGTCGCCGTAAGCTGCATCATGCCATCATTTTCTTATTTTGATGCAGAAAAAAACACTTTGAGGGGAGTTTATTTTTCTCTTTTGGATCGTTTCCTTATTTGACATTTCCCAAAAAGCCCTCAAAACTGCTGACAAGATTTCCAAAAGGTCTGCTTCTTGTTAACAGAAACCTTCAGCTTAGTGATTTTCGTCACAAAGAATGTTGCCTATTCCTGAGCATCAGTGCACTCAGGGGATCTGTTCTCCCATTCATTCCCCATCCCTCTGACTATATTAAATAATCTGGAGGAATCTCTTAAGTTTGACAGTCACAGAAGCTTTTTTTGATGATTGAACTATACTGATGCACCAATTCAACTGTTTGTGATAGGCATTGAAACAAAATTTTTATGCTGCCCGTACTCTGCCTTTTTGATTAGTCTTCTTACTATAGCTAGCTCTTCTACAGTATATACCAAGGGGCATTTTCTTATCTAACCCAGGGTAAATACATTAACAGGAAGGGAGCAACTTTTGTCCAATGCCTCTCTCAAAGAAGAATGCCAAACATAAACTAACAGTACAAGATTCTCCGAAATCACTCAGACAGTACTTGCCAATACTCTGTTAATTTGGCTTGTGTTATAATTTGCGTTTCTGATTTTAGGTTTTTAATTAATAAAACACTCTGATGAAAAACATTTGAAATAGCTTATTGGATAAACACTGGGAAAATACCACTTCCTCAGAGCTTATTTTATCCCTCTCCTGGCTTCTCTTGAATCCTTCACTCGTGTTTTGTGTCTTTTCTGCATTAACGATCCCTAAGGGACCCTTTGACCTAAACGTTTGCACTTACCATGCAATTAGTGGCAAAACTAATGCACGGTAAGGGTATCTGTCATGCGTTACTTGTCAGAGGTGTGCCCAGCAAGTTCCCAGCAGTTAATATATAACAGAGCACTATAACGCAATAGTGGAATTAACGTGGGTACACCTAAAACCCATAGAGGTATCATGCACACTCACGCTAATTGCCACTCTGCCGCTGAGTGTACACAGATGCCCTTGTGCTAGCAGCAATGTGCTCTCCATGCCTATGCCCTGCCCCTAACCTGCCCTTTCCTCTCTAGCATGCGAAGCCACTTACCATGCTTTTAGCAGCTGGTAGATGGCATGAACGCACGTTAGTATTCTTCGCACACTAAAACGTGCATGTATTGATTAGTAAAAGGCCACCTAAGTGACATAAAGCCATAGTACCTGTGAAAATTGGCTAATTAACTGGAAAACAAACACTCAAATTTACAGTGTATAAACACCTAGGAATAGAAGGCCTACTTAGTTGTGTAACATTCCAAAGGCATGCTTTTTAACCGTAGGTTCATACATTAAAAGAAGTAGTGCCATTTTTGGCACCAGTATTGAAATTGTCTCACTGCTAATCAGATAGTGGTCACTCTTGCTTGGTTTCCTCTGCCCAAAATTTCCAGCAATGACAATTATAAAATGCACTGTTCGGTCATCTAGGAATTTTGTCAGTTTCTGTTGTGTTTTCCAGCCTTTGTCATCCGCCCCGTAAGTCTCTGTGACCATCTGTTAGCTGTCCTTTTTGCAGTGTGTCCTAGCCCATGCCATTTGTTGTCAGGATTTCATGCCTCCCTATTTTTATTCTGGAGAATTTGTTGCTCTGAGATATATTTAAATGCCATAACTATGTGAAGAGAAACGTGGCATATGAAAATTCTGCCGCCTGTTATCTAACTGATTTGTGTTAAATTTGCTTTGACTGTTAATGGCATTTACTCCCACATCAAATTGCATGACACGAAACTAGCCCATCTTGGAAATGCAAGTGCAGTATTTATTTCTGGATGGGGAGTGGCAGTACTATATTGTACCCAAACTCTTTCTGAATCATCAAAGATGCATTCTCTGTAATGTTTGTGAATAGCTGCATAAAAGTAAGGTAGTGCATTATGAACATTTTTACATGGGTATGGGAATGTCTACTTTTGAGCTCTGTATTAGTGACAGCTACATAGCAAGAGGTATATACTTAGCCGGCCAAATTGTACATGTTATTGGCAATATTTTGTCTGGAGTATTATAGAAGGATGCAGACTTGATTCAGTTAATCCAAAAGGCTAACACAATGGTGTGGGGATTAGCTAAAAGGCCCATTTTAAAAAGGCCATTTATGTGGTGGGACGTGAAAGTGAAAACTGCAAATCTGTCAGCTTGTGAGACCAATGTAAAATTTATATATCTCCACCTCTCTAAAGGGACTGCTACTGCTGGAACAAGGTCTGCACTTGTAAGTATTTACTTCTGTGACATTCTCTAAATCTTGGGGAAAAGGAAATTCCTTGGGTTTAAGCTGATACACTGGATTCTAAAATACACATATTTGTTAACTCAGAGCCTAGAATTAGCAGATAGCTTTTAGTTAAAATTTAAAACTCTGTTGTCTTTGAGGCAAGCGAAAGCCCCAGCACCTACCTCTACCTCAATGTCTCAGCCTATGGTCCAGACTGCTTTCCTTTGCATCGGCTGCCCTGACGAAACAGTCCTCTTCGGCTGTGTCTGCTATGTTCTTGGCAAACGCTAGTGAGAGCAGGGCTTCTCTGAGCCCCGAGCAATGGACAGCCCCGCTTCTGCCGTGACCGGATGCAGCTTCTGTGGGAAAGATGCTGGTTCTTGGGGCCCATTCTCCGGGCTCTAACTCTGGGATCTTTGGGTGAGGTTCCCCTGGCGCAAAGGTCTTCTGCGGAGGGCTTGTTGGAGGCTCCAGGTAGGGGAGTTATTTCAGCAGGGGCTGAGAGACCAACTGTCGTCACACTGGATGTGTTATGGGATGCTGTTAAAACCCTTGATTCCTTTTTTGGCCATTTTTGCTGGCAGCTTCAAGTCCCAATTGGATTAGATTGTGGTCAAGACATGGATACATGCTTCCTTCTCCTGCAGCCCCTACTGCACCACTACTTCCAGGATCAAGTCTGGTCCTCTGGCAGTGGTTGGATTTTTCTCCCACTACATCTGTAAAAACTAACAACTGGGCTAGGATGGAAAAAAAAAAGAAAACAATGGACTAGGTTAAACTCAAAATTTCCAGCCCTTAAAAGAAACACAGGCTCTTTGCTTTGCAGTCTCCAAGGCTGAATGTTCAACATTAGGCACCAACATAAATGAATATAAAAAGAGATATTTGTGGACACATGCATATACAGTATATAAAATGTAGACACTCAGCAATGTGACTGGGCAGAAGCCCATGATTCACCAGTAGAAGAAAAGGTGATGTCAGAGGAACTTCCGCCAGCCTCGTCATGCCCATATTATCCCTCTTCTCAAGTCACTTCACTAGCTCCCTATCCGTTTCTGCATCCAGTTCTAACTTCTCCTGCTGACCTATAAGTGCATTCACTCTGCAGCTCCTCACTGCCTTTCTTCTCTTATCTCTCCCTACACCCCACCTCGGGAATTCTGCTCTTCTGGCAAATTGCTTCTCTCTGTGCCCTTCTCTTCTATTGCTAACTCCAGACTTCGCTCCTTTCACCTTGCTACACTTTACGCCTGGAGCAAACTACTTGTGCCTGTACTCCAGGTGCCTTCTCTGACCCTTTTCAAATCCAGGCTGAAAATTCACCTCTTCGCTGCTGCTTTTGGATCTTGACTCATCTGATCTCCTTGTGTTTTTTTACCATTCCCCCTAGATGTATCCCTGTTTACACCACCTGTGTTTTCTGTCTTGACTAGATTGTAAGCTCTGAGCAGGGACCGTCTTATATGTCTGTGCAGCGCTGCGTACATCTTGCAGCACTATACAAATGCTCAGTAAGTAGTAGTAGGAACTACATGGAAGGCTGGTAGGGAGACCAGAACCCACCAGCTGAAGGACAAATAATACCAAGAAGACTGAGCGACATGGCCTGTGGGGGTTCTGAGGCCCTTCTGGCCAAAGTTGAAATGTCATGTACCTGTGTAGTTCAGGTAGCAAGGAGCCAGGCCCTGCAAGCCAGCCAAGACTGAAAAGGAGCTACCCTCGGATGAGGTTATGATATGGAAGACAAGGAAAAACGAGAGGGAGAGAATTGGGTAACATTTGGAAAAAACAATGGAGAAGAGGGAAAAGGTTGAGAAATAGAGGGGAGGAAAGGGCATGATGTAAGAGACAGACAGGAAGAGCAGAAGTGTGGGAGACACAGTGGGGAAGTAGAGCCCATTGAAAAGAGAAGTGTGGAAGGGGAGAAAGCTTGTTCTTACAGACACACATGTATACACCTTGTCCACATACTCGCATGTGCATCCTATCAATGCACCCCCTATACTTACTCGCAAACACAGATCCCATGCAGTTGCTTACTGACTCCTTGCCCCCATATGCATACCATTCATCCCTTGTACAAGGGATGTCCCACCCCTCAACATATGTTCAATGCAATGTGTGCTGTTGAATCAGTGCTGACTTCTGGTGACCCAGCAGCCCCTTGGTTTTCTTGGCAAGGTGTGATCTGAAGCAGATTGCCAGGCCTTTCTTCCAAGGCAATGATGGCTAAAATGACTTGCCCAAGGCCACAAGGAATGTCAGTGGAAACTGAACCCTGGTCTCTTGGTCCTTAGGCGGCTGCTCTAACCAGTAGGGTACTCCTTCACTCACTCCACCCTCCCCCTCCTCCCTAACAAACATGCACACCTTCTGTTTCCACTTCATGACTCCATAAGTTCCAGGTTTGTAAGTATGAGGTTTGGGGTCCTTAAGGATTCCTTTTGTAGGGTGTGGCTTTGGTAAAGGGAGGTAGTTGGTAGAGAAGGCTCACTGTGTGTGCATGTGAAAATTGGGGGGGGGGCGCCAATCTATGTGGTGGGATGTGAGGAGGTGTTTGAAGGGGCTACCAAAGTAACAGTGGTGAATGGAGAAATAAAGGAAAATGCCAAACGTTAGAAAAAAAAGAGGGCAATTTTATAATAGGGCACCTGGATTTGGAGGTGGAGAAGCCTATTTTTAGCTTATTTTATAAACACACAGTACAAGTCCTAACAAAGCAGGCATAAATTTAAGCACGTAAAGTATATGCATATACATGTATGCATAAACAGAAGAATTTATTATCAATGTCACTGTTTAATATACTTTACCAAGTTTAAGCTACAATGTAAACCGCTTTGACAAAATGATAAAGCAGTATAAAACCCTGTTAAATAAAATAAAATGCATGCACAAATTGATTCCATCCAAATTCCTCCCCTGAGCATGCTTACTACAGGTATGCCCCTAAGTGCAATGTGTAGATTTGTAGGCATGATTTAATATTATAAGAGGCTATGCAATGCAATGTGTGCCTTTGAGTCAGTCCTGACTCCTGGCGACCCAGAAGCTCCTGGGTTATAACATGTAGAAATCAGTGTTTTACAAATAGGGAAGTTTTATAAAATTATTTCATAAATGTTTATTCCATGTTTAAAATTAATTTGCTATATAGTTTTCACTCATTGAAACACAAAAATATTATGTTCTTTGTCACACTGGAACATTACGATACCCATAAAATGAAATCTGGGGTGGAGCAAGAGGCAACGTGGTGTTCAATGCAAAAGACATCCCCAAAGCACTACCAGATCATATCAGAAGATAATTTTCTTACTGTTAAGAAGCTCCATTATCAGAGGCATTAATTTAGGAGCACTGTTCAAGGTCCCAAGTTAACAGGAATACAAACAAAATGCAGGGTGCAATCAGAGAAGAGTGTATAGATTTTGAAATTCAGGGCAGCCTCAGTCATTAGGCAAGACTAGGTGGTTGCCTATGGCTATAGCTTCTAAGGAATGGCAAAGGGCAGCAGCTGTCAAATCAAAACTAGAGATCTTGACAGTCATACACTCAAAGAACGTGATTTACCTGCAGGCAGAGAAGACACACACAAACATACATTATTACAGGATTGTTGTGAGTTGGGTGGTGATGGAATGATCACGATTGTTGAGTTTAATTAGCAACATTTCAGGGATGGGTGCATAAGGCTTAAGGTTAGCCTAGGGCTCCCAATACCCTTGCACTGACCCTGCTAAAATTGATATTGTAATCCACCTGGGGATAAATGACCTGGCTAAAAAAACAGCATGCTTGTTGCAGAGAGAATTTCCAGAAGTTGAGAGATGAGCTAAAATTCATAAGGACAGTAACTTTTTCAGAAGTATTACCTGCCTTTGGAAATGGAGAGGAAAGGCTACATTATACAGACAAGTTTACTAAGAGCCCGATTCCCAGAGGGGTACGTCTGGGCCATCCAGACATCCCCAATGAAGATGGGCCCATTAGGATCTGATTCTGGACCGCGGGAACAAAACGTTCCCATGATACACAGAATCGGGCCAGAGGACAGCCCGGCATGCCCCTGCCTGCCTGCAGGGACATCTTTCCCGCAGGCTCCCCTGGCTGCCGTGGCTCAGCCCTGCCCCCCTCTTCCCTGTTGCCTGACCCATGACTGGCTAACCGGGGCCTGGATCGGATGGCGGGGATGCCCCCACACCCAGCCTCAGGGGGGATCCCCTGGCCCGATCGCCAGATCAACACTGCTTATTCAGCCGTCGAGGTGAAATAAGCAGTGCATCCCCTTTGACCCAGCAGGATGTACAGGGCCGTATGGGCTGTATGTCCTGTCCTGCCCCCCCGCCCCTGCCAGCTCTCCCCGTCCTGCTGCTAAGGATGTGTAGGGAGAGCTGGAGGGGGAATCTGGCCAGAACGGCATGCGGGGCTGCACGTCCTGCTGGGCTATGCAGCCCCGCAACCCATAACTCTACATCGGGCCCTAAGTGACTCAAAATTTGGCTTCAACAAGAAGGTTTTAAATATATTGGAGACTGGGGAAATATATAGGGAAAGAAAAGGCTATATTATAATGATGGACTACATCTTTCTTTAGCAGAAGAAAGGATCCGAACAGAGATTCAGACAGCATTATTACTAGGCATTTAAACTCCAGAATTCTGGTGGTGGCACATAGAAGCAGCTGAGTCCAGGAGGTCAGTCCCCAGCAAATGCAAGAGAGTTAATTTTGTTATTTTCCCATTGCTATCTTAGTTACTTCTCAGCAGCATAGTAGAAGAGGAGATGAGGCAAAAGGCTATACAGAAGATGAGAGAGCCAAAAGGAAATTGCTGGAAAGCCATGAGCACAAATGAGTACCTTATAGACGACATCTAAATATTTGAATGTTTTATATCACATTATCAATTTATATATGGCAAATAGTACAGGCCATGCGCTCTAGTTTTAATTATCTCCCCTTTACAATGTTCTTTTAAAAATGTAGCCTATTTCCTTTTGTTTTCCTATTAGTGATACCTCTCTATTCGAGCTGTCCACAAAAGTGTGGCAACCTATTCTAAGCTAATGCACGTTACCGAAAGCAGTAATTGCTGTGACCACATTAGGGCCAAATAACTAACACAAGCACGTTTAGGATTTGTTAGAAAATTTTTATACTACCTTAAACAAGAGTATTATGCAATTTACATAAAATAAATCATCCTCCCTAACCCCCCAATATATTACTACAATAATTTCCTAATTAAAACAAACAAAAAAGGACAGTATAACAAATCGGACATGGCACCGGTGTTAGACTCTGCACACTGGAATCAAATCCCAAATTCTCAAGAAAAAAAAATAAAACAAAAGTTCTCTTTTAAGATATAGAGTACAGCAGATGAGTTTGCTGGTGAGTGTGGCTGTGAGATTGGGGTAACACAGGTGTAGGTAACAATATGGAGCCAAACTGAAAAATAACCTTGTTAATGTATCCGGATCTGCTATTGGCTTTCCCTAAGTGTATCGTCTTACTGGCTAACTATCTTGAAGCTATTGGAGATAACCCCCAGGTATTTTTTTATGTTTAACTGTAAATGTGTTTCAAGCCATTTATATACCGCTGCCATGTACAACATTCTAAGTAGTTTGCAATAAGAACATGCTAAATAAGACATAATACAGGGAAAATACAAAATAACAAAACAGACCCCACCCATCCACTTACCCCTACCTCTGCTTCATCTCCAAAATATACTGTCTTGCAAAGTCTTTAAACTTTTGTACATTTTTGACATTCTGATATCTAAAAACACAGTTCAGAATGCATTAAAGGTAGGAGTTTCAGTAATCTACACAAAATACTTTGCACTTGCAGCATTATTCAAAAAACAGTTAAGAATAAGAAACCAAAAAATCATGATTGCAAAAGTCTTCACACCTTTTGGTGCTGGACTGGGTAGAAGCCCCTTCCTCAGCAATAACAGCTATGAATTATTTAGGATAAGCTTCTGCCAACATTACCCAGTAGATGGGACAGTTTCTATGTCCATTCTTGGCAGAATAGCTTGGCCTCTTTCACACTGGCTGGGGATCGTCTGTGGACCACACTCTGCTAGTCCTGCCACAGATTTTTATTGGATTCAGGTCTTGGCTTTGACCGGGCTACTCAAGGGCACCCATTTTTTTTCTTGTTCAGGCAGTCCAGTTGCTTTTGTTTTGTGCTTAGGAACATTGTTCTGCTAAATAATGAATCATCTGCCTAGTTTCAAGTCTGTGGCAGACTGGAACAGGTTTTCCTCCAGGATCTATCTCTTTCCTTCAGTCTTCAAATGTCTCTGTTCCCACTGCTGCAAAGCGTCCCCACAACATATAATGCTGCCACTGCCATACTTTATTGTAGTTGGGATTTTAAGGTCATCTGCTGTGGCTTTTTCTTAAGCCACACACATTGCTTAGTATTGAGAACAAACTTTCCACTTTTGTCTCACTGGACCTCAAACTCTTTTCCCATATGTGTGCGGTGTCCCCTAAGAAAATATTCCTTTGCAAAAGCTATGAGAAACATGTGATTTTTCTTCAGTTGCTCCCTTATTGCCACCCACCCATACAGTCCATGTTTGTGGGGTAACTAAGAATTCTTGAAAAGTCAGATTTTCCCTAGTCTCGACCATAGAACTCTGTAGTACTTTTGAAGTATTCTTAGGCCTCACAATGACCTTCATCAGTTTCCTTAACCCACGACTATGAACTTGGGAGGGATAGCCTGAACAAGGTCGTGTCTTGGTGGTGTCAGTTTCCACTTTACAGTGGTGGCTCTGACAGTACCTTATAGGATACACAAACATGTTAAACATGTTTATAGCCTTCCCCCAATCTGTACCTTTTGAATAAGTTTGTTCCAGAGTTTTTTCAGTAGAGACAGAAAAAAAGGACATACTCTGTCAGCAGGGTGTAAAACTCTCTACACATCACTGTATTGACTTGCATGGTTTACATGTGGACTGTCTAGGATCATGTCAGATAATGAGTTTGTCCCCTTTCATCACAATTAGAATATCTGCAAGTTCCAGAAGACGAATTGCAATTTCTTGAACAAAACCTGAGGGGGGGGGAGTTTTTAACAAGTGCATATGTTCCTAATTTGGCCTGGCTAGAAACAGTGCCTCTGCAGTTCAGAGGGACTTCCAGACTCTGGGAGAGAAACTCGGGCCCATTGCTAACACTGTAGTCTTCTCAGAAGTTCTACCTGTTCGTGGTAAGGGGGCAGAAAGGCTGCATCACATAAACAGCTTTAATACATGGCTCCAAACATGGTGTAAACAAGGATTTAGATATATAGGCGACTGGAGAAACACATGGGTCAACAAGAGACTATACTGTACTAATGGACTACATCTCTCCGCTGCAGGAAAAAGGATCCTAAGTGAAAAATTCAGGCATTATGTGGACAGGCTTTTAAACTAGGGAAAGAGGGTGACGGATGGAGAAGAACAAATTCAGTACGTCACTCACAGCAAAAGAAAAACATTGGAAACAGCCACACACTTGAACAACACATCATGGCAAGCGGGAAAGGGCGTGTAGAACAAAACCCATGCAAAAGGCAGGCAAGCCATTCAACAAATGCTGGAAAGCAATGTGTACAAATGCACGAAGCCTAGCCAACAAAGTTTCTGGTCTGGAAGCCTTAAGGATGTAAATGGACTTGGACATTGTGGTCATTACAGAAACATGATTTAACGAGTCTCATGAATGGGATATAGCCATAGCTGGCTATAATCTATTTAGAAGAGAGAGAGTAGAAAAGTAGGAGGAGTAGCCCTGTATGTCAAAAGCAATATTAAAGCTGCTGAAATGCAGGGGGCGTGGAGAAAAGAAGAATCGCTGTGGATTGTGTTGGAAATAGATGGCACTATCATCCATACTGTGGTCTACAGGCCTCCAACTCAAACCGAAGAAATGGATAGCAAATTGATTGTTGATATTGCAAAACTAGCCATGAAGGGGGAAGTAATCATATTGGGTGACTTTAATCTATTCAATGTGGATTGGAATATTCCTTCTACAAATCTGGAAAGAAGTTTAAAAAAATAAATAAATAAATAAAAATTGTGGATGCCTTCCAAGATGTGTTACTTAAACACGTGGTGATGGAACTGACCAGGGAGAGATCCGTGCTGGATTTAGTGCTCACCAATGGAGATAGCATGTTGAGTATCCAGGTGGTACCCATGTGAGCAGCAGCGATCATCACATGGTGTGGTTTGAGATAAAAGCCAAGGTGGAATCCAATCACAGCAGAAAAGCCAAGGTGGAATCCAATCACAGCAGACTTCAAAAATGCTTACTTCAGTAAATTGGCCAAGTACCTGAAGGAGGAGTTGGTAGGGTGGGAGGGGTTAAGGGAAGTGGAATTGCAATGGGCTAAACTGAAGAAAGCAATAAAAGGTGCAACAGATACAAAGCAAATAAAAACAAGAGGAAAAGGAAACCTATTTGATTCTCCAAAGAAGTGGCTGCATAAATAAAGGCAAAAAACAACTTTCACAAAATTCAGAAGCTCGCAAACACAGGAACACAGAAAAGAATACAAGATCAAACTAAAAGAGATGAAATGAGAAAATAAGGATAGCAAAATCAAAGGCAGAAGAAAACATGGCTAAAGATGTAAAGTGTGGTGACAAGACTTTTTTCAGGTATATTCGGGAGAGGAGGAAAATCAGAGGTGGAATTGCAGGACGCAAAAGTGCTGAGAATAGATTCATGGAAAGTGATATTGAAAAAGTGACAATGCTAAATGAATACTTCTGCTCTGTTTTCACTAGAGAAAATCCTGGAGAAGGACCACCTGTGATTAACAAATATAAAAATGGGAAGGGAGCAAATACCACACCATTCATAAAAGATGTGTTAGAACCGCTTGCAAAAGTGAAAGAGGACAGGTCTGTGGGACCAGATGGGATACACCCCAGGATACTGAAAGAGCTCAGAGAAGTTCTTGCAGGGCCTTTAAAGGATGTTTTAAATAGATCCTTGGAGACTGGAGAGATTCCACGGGACTGGAGAAGGGCTGATGTACCTCTCCACAAAAGCGGTAATAGGGAAGAAGTGACAAACTACAGGCCAGTAAGCCTTACCTCTGTGGCGGGAAAAGTAATGGAGGCACTCCTGAAAGAGTGAATAGTGGACTTCCTCGAAACAAGCAGGTTGCATGATCTGAGGCAACGTGGTTTTATCAAAGGAAGATCTTGCCAAACAAATCTTATTGAGTTCTTTGATTGGGTGCCCAGAAAACTAGATCAAGGGCATGCGATGGATGTGATCTACCTAGATTTCAGCAAAGCCTTTGATACTGTTCCTCATAGGAGGCTTATCAATAAACTCAAGAGCTTGGGGATGGGTCCCAAGATGAACTGGATAAGAAATTGGTTGACTGACAGACAACAGTGGGTGATGGTAAACGGAACCCACTCAGATGAAAGGAAGGTAATTAGCAGTGTGCCCTAGGGGTTCGGTCTTGGGACCAGTACTATTCAATATATTCGTAAGTGATATTGCCGAAGGGCTGAATAGAAGAGTCTGTCTTTTTGCAGATGACAGCAAAATTTGCAACAGAGTGGACTCCCCTGAGGGAGTGAATAACATGAGGAAAGATCTACAAAGCTGGAAGAATGGTCTTAATGCTTGGCAGTTAAGATTTAATGTGAAGAAGCGCAGTGTAATGCACTTGGGAAGCAGAAATCCAAGGGAATTGTATGCAATAGGGTGCGAAAGATTGATGTGCATGGACCAGAAGAAAGACCTCAGTGTGATTGTTTGATGATCTCAAGGTGGCAAAACAGTGTGACAAGGCGGTGCAAAAGCCAGAAGGATGCTGAGATGCATACAGAGGGGAATTACCAGCAGAAAGGAAGAGATACTAATGCCACTGTACAAGTCGCTGGTGAGCCTCACTTGGAATATTGTGTTCAGTTTTGGAGACCGTATCTCGCAAAGGATATAAAAAGGCTGGAAGCGGTTCAGAGGAAAGCGATTTGGAGCCTGCGTCATAAAACTTTTATGAGAAGAGACTTGAAGACCTAAATATGTACACTCTGGAGGAGAAGGAGGGACAGGAGATATGAATCAGACCTTTAAATACTTAGTCTTAATGGACAAACAATCCTCTTCCAAAGATTTGTAAAACTAGAGGGCATAGCATGAAGCTGCAAGGGGGTAAACTGAAAGGCAATGTCAGGAAATGCTTTTTCACTGAAAGGGTGGTGGATGTTTGGAATGCCCTCCCGATGGAAGTGGTGGGGGCAAACACAGTGACAGAATTCAAAATGGCATGGGACAGACATAGTGGATCCCATTATAGCAACAGGATAAAATCAAAATAAGAATCACTATCTCTTATATCTGTATAAATAGGGGTGACCTACACAGAGTGGTGGGTACACCCCTAAACAAAGGCATGGGGAGAGATGACCTGCACGAAGTGGCAAGTGCACCTACTCTTGCCGCCTTGCTGGGCAGAATAGATGGACCATGCTGGTCTTTATCTTCTGTCATATACTATGTTACTGTGTAATTTGGAAATTGGTGTTCCCAGCCTGCAATTTTAATCATTTCCAATGATCCTCAAGATCTGCAAGCTGGTAATCAGGACAGCAGTTCCTCCTTTTATGTGCTTAGCTATTGAAAAGGCGCACATCTCTATCTAGCCTTCCTTCAGGTTCAGAGATTCCTGGAATGAAAGCCGTGTTCTCTTTTTTTTAAGGTGTAATAGGACCTGTTTCTGCCTTATTGGTGGTTGAGTTCAATTATATTAAGGGCAATCTCTTTCAGATCGGCCAATGTCTTCAAAAATATATGATGTGGTTCCTTCTTTGGCCTTAGACTCTGGGGAGGGCTCCAAATTGGAATCTCTTGAGCTTTTTCCCCCAGTGGATGTATTGGGCTTAGGTAAGAAACAACATTAAAACACAGCAAATAGTGAATAGATTAAGAGGCCAGTTTAGCAAGTATATCTAGTTCTGAAAGCACTCTCCCACTGTAACACAAGAACACGTTGTGCTGGCATATACTGCTGGCACAGTTGCAACGAACAGATTATGGGCCTCCCTGAGCTCAAAGATATTGTATGGCATTGGCAAGCATAGACTGGAGCCATCTTAAACTTGAGCCTTTACCCATGTGATATAAACTGAGAACTTCTGTTGTGAACAGAGTCATTGTACCTTTTAAATTAGAGAAAAAGACTAGAAGGTAGAATAAAAAAAGTCACTTGCACATTATGGAGACATTAAATAACCAACAGACAGAAAGGGTTAGTAATGCACAGGTTACTGGGGAGTTTTTGTACATGGTAAAACTGAAAGTTACTACTTTGATCCCCGCAGCTGTAATAAGAAAGAGCTTATGTTAGAGTAGACCAACTCCAGCTCCAAGCCAACTACCTCTCAGCAACTAGCTGTGGACAAGTTGTGGGTGTCCTCACAAAAGATGTAGTTCAGCCACTGATGAAAGCTTGCAAATTGTTTTAATGAGTACTGCAATGGTGGACAATGTCCCTCTTCCAAAATATCATTTTTGTCATTCATTGCGAGGAGATCTCATTTTGGCCATGGCTGAAGCACCAGGAAGATGACAAGGGCAGAATGTCACCTGCCAGCTCTGGACCTATACAGGACAGTGGTCACTTTCATCTATCTCCTTCGTAGCACAGCATCTTAGCCCATACCACATACCTTTTTTCATTTTGGAAATGATCTACTCCTCCCCCCACCTGTTCTGTGGCTACATAATGGCTCTTGAGTGTACCCCATTGTAGGCCTCAGATCTCTGGGGTACAAAGCTCATCTACTGAAGTACCTCTCCAGGATGTGCCCATCCCCTGCTCATAACTTGGTCCCATCTCAGGCCTTGGGAGGGGAGGAGCTTTTTCATGATCAGGACGAGGATGTCGTGTCTCAAAACTGGGCTTTCTGGCCCTGCCTACATTTTGCTGCTGTCTCCGCACTCATGTCAGCATGCATATCACATGCACAGATAAGTGCACACACATGCTTAGTTTTCACCAGTACTTTGAGAGGCATGTACTTCATGTGTACTTTTATGGCAGAGAGAAACCTATTTTATAAACTTTGCAGTATCCCCCACACAGTTTATAAAAAGGCTGTTGAGCTTTTAGGTGGCCCCATTTCCAGGCACACATCTCTATTTTCTCAACCAATATAAAATTGCTCCCCTAATAAATCAGCCATACTTAAAGTTCATTGACTATTCCATAAAGGAACTATGAGGTCCCGTAGAGTGACAACAAGCTAAACATATATTTAAAAGATCAAAATTTAATTTGTATCCCCAAGTTAACAATGAGGAAATAGGTCTTTATATACTTTCTAAAACCACAAATCAGCTCTAATCTAGCTTTTCTAGCAAGATTATTTCTAATTGGAGGAACAGTAGTTCTCAATTTAACTTTAAGGCTCACACAGTGAAGGGATAGTGAATAAGGTTTCCTGAGGGTTACTGGCCGCCTTTGCGTGTAGCATTGCCGCCCATAGAAATCAGCTGGTTAGCAGAATTGTGCACAAGATTTTGCTCCCAAGCTGGCAGACAAATTGACAACTTAGACCTCTTTGAGGTGTAGTTATTTGTGAAAGTGGCCCTGCACAACCTTTTATTTATTTATTTGCAGGCCTATGTCTACAGTATTCATAATTAACTGCTTTGCTTGCTTTTTTGCCTTGCAGCATCTCATTATTTATGAACTTAAACATACAGTAATTTTGTGCATTGTGGACTATGCATTAATTTGTCTGCCTTAAAAAAAAAATGCATGCAAAATGTCAAATTTCAGCATTTTTGAATGTCCTGGGGCTCTTTGTGCATTTTTTCCTTATCCTCTTTTGCAAATATTTGGGGCAAATATTCAAAAGCATTATTGGGTTTGCAGCAAGATATTCCCAGCACTGTCCAAATAGTGTCGGTGAATATTTCCTCTGGCCGCCTCAGCCCTGTCCAGATAGTTCCAAGATAGTCCAAAACTGGAGCTTTGGTGAAGCTGGTAGTTACGTGGATAGTGGTAATATTCAGCTATCATCTGTATAAATTTAGGTCATCTGAAAGGCTACCCTAAATCTATCTGGTTAGATATCTGTATAGCAGGCTGAATATCAGTCCTATCTGTACTTCTTGAGCAACACAAGCAAGACTATAATGTAAGTCAGGATAGCCAAAACCTAATCAGAAGAAAAGATGGCTGAAAAGGTAAAGTGTGTCAGTGAAAGAAGGTAAGGAATAATGAGTAGAAAGGGATGAAAAAAAGGAAATGCTGATTTATGTTCATTTTTCACTAAAGAAATAGATGGAGAAAGGTCTGTTGATAGTTGCCAAAGGTGCCTATGAGAGGGGTAGATATGGCAGCATTTGCAGAAGAGTGTTGTATGCAACTGGAAAAACTAAAAGTCGTCAGTCATGGGGCAGATGGGAAGCATCGTTGGATACTAAGGGAGTTCATAGATTCTGGTAAATCACTGAAAGGCCTATTCAATAAATCTTTTGAGATGGATGTGTTTCTGCAGGAGTGGTGACTCAGTTGGCTTTACCCCAGTGGCGGAAAAGTTGATGGAGACTCTGATTAGAGAGAGGATAGTGAACTATCTACAATCCAATAGACGATCCATACTGGCTACATAGGGGCGATAGTGGCAAAGGAATCAGATTTCTTCAGTTGGATGGCTAGAAAATTAGATCAGGGACATGTATTGGAAATGGTTTATTTGGATTTCAGCAAAGTTTTGATAATGTCCTCATCAGTAAACTAAGCAGCACTAGGGTGGGTCTCAAGGTGTCTGATCTTCATATCTGTTCATCTGAGTCCATATCTATCCATTTTGTTTGTAAACTGCCTATATTTTATTTTTGATACATGGTGTATCAAATGAAAGTGATATGTGACTGGGTTAGAAGCTGGTTGAGTTACAGGGGACAGAAGATAGTGGTGAATGGAATTCATTATGAAGAAAAATGATAGAAGGGAGTGGCTTGGTCCTAAGGTTCTGTTCAATATTTTTCAAGTAGTATTGGGGAGGAGTTAGAGAAAATGTTTCTTTTCACAGTAGACACAAAGAGCAGTAATAGAGTGGAAATGTCTAAGGGAATAAACAGATTGAGAAGTGATCTTAGAAAATTTCAAAAGTGTCCTCTAAGCAGTAAAGATTTGATGCCTAAAAGATTTGTGGTGTTTACTTGCGTTGCAGAAATGTGCAAGAGCAGTATGTGAACATGGGTAAAGAGCAGATGTGGTCAGGGGAGACAACTCAATGATGGTATGTGATTATATTGAGTTAGTGAAACGGTGCGATCAAGAAGTAATCTAAGCTAGAGGAATGCTGGGGTGCATAGAGAGGCATAACCAGTAGAAAAAAGGATATAAGTAGTAATTTTTCTTCACAGATCATTGATGATGCCATACCTGTCTTACTGTGTTCTGTTGAGGAGGCAATATTTCAGAAAGAATAGAGGCTAGGTATAGGGTCTGCACCAAAAACTAAGAGATGAGAATGAACATCAATATGTATACCACTGAGGAGAGATATAGGAGGGGAGATTTATGATAAAGGCATTTAAATACCTGAAAGGTATTAATGCACAAGAGGGAAACCTGTTTCGATGGAAGAGAAGTTACAGAACTAGAGTTAATGATGTGAAGCTCCAAGGGGGAAGGCTCAAGAATATTATGAAATATATAATTTTTTTTCACAGAAAGGGTGGTAGATTCTTGAAGTGCCTCTATGGAGGAGGTGTGAAGAAAAATGAGTAATGGAATTCAACAAAGCATGAAATAAACATGGAGAATCCATACTGGCAAGAAAATGGAAATGACACTTAAGACTTGTCAGATACAACCGTAAACAGCAGTTCCATCATTTTTTTGAACTCTAAAAGGCATGAGAAGACCAGCACTATAATGAATATTTTCTGTGCTTGGGACACATGTGAAAAGAGTTGAGAGATCAGATAGAAAACATGGACAAGAGCAGAGTTGGAACGGAGATACATATCACAATTTTATATGTATATCTACCAAAAAAGGATGAATCTAGAGTAGGCAGAATTGATGGATCATTTTTTAAGTGACTCCAGGCAACCCAGCAGCCCCTGGGTTTTCTTGGCAAGGTATGACCAGAAGTAGATTGCCAGATCTTTTCTTCCGAGGCAGTGGAGGGTTAAGTGATTTGCCCAAGATCACAAGGAGTGCCAGTGCAAATCAAACCCTGACCTCTTAGGTACTTGGCTGTTGCTCTAACCATTAGGTTACTCTTCCACTTTTCAATTATACCTGTCATTATTTATTGTGTGACATGGCAAGGTCTGTTTGACAGGTTGCACTGGGCACCTAGGAGGCTCAATAGTAATGGTAGCTATTTAGATCGGTTATAATATTAGAATCAGACTAGCAGCAGAATCTGTTTAGCAGAGTGAAAGTTCTTCAGTAAGTCATAGTGGAAACAGGTGCTATTGTAGTCAGGTCTGTGTAGCAGATTATGCAGAGAACCTCAGAGGTCTGATAGTCAAGCAGTGATCATGTTTCATAGACGAAGATTGCAGAGTAACCGACCTAATGCCCATTTTTAAAATGAATTCTAGAAGCAGCATTGAAAGCCTTATCAAAGAACAAAGCACCGGGCATTGATGGCATTCCCATTGAAGTATTACAGTAATTGGATGCGGCTGTTGCCATACTTAAAAGGCTCTGCCCGGAAATTTGGAAGACAACATCATGGCCAACTGACAGGAAAAGATCTTTGTATTATATCAATACTAAAGAAAGGTGATCCAACTGATTGGTGAAATTATCACACAATCTTTCCGATCCCACATGCCAGCAAGATTCTATTCAAGATTATTCAGCAGAGACTACATCCATACTTGAAACAAAAACTGCCTGAAGTGCAAGCAGGGTTCTGGAAAGGGCGAGGAATAAGAGACATCGTGGATGTGAGTTTGATCCCTTGAAAGACAAAAGAATACCTAAAGGATATCTATATGTGTTTTATCGACTACAACAACATGCTTGACTGTGTAAACCATGAGAAACTTTGGGCCACATTAAGAACACCTGATGTTTCTTGATCCAATGTAAAGGTTGTTCGAAAGGAACAAGGAGAAACAGAATAGTATAAATCAAAGGTGTACAACAAGGCTGCATGCTTTCCCCCTATTTGTTTAATTTATATTCAGAACAAATCATCAGAGAAGCAGTACTGTATTAAGACAAGAATTGTGAAGATTGGTGGAAGACTCAGCAACCTTTATTATGCTGATACCACATTACTGGCTGAAAGTGAAGACAATCTGAAGTATTTGCTTCTCAAGATCAAGGAACGTATTCTTAAAATGGGCCTGTATCTTAATGTAAAGAAGACAAAGATCCTGACAACTGACAAAATCAGTAAGGTCATCATTGATGGAGAAGAAATTGAAATAGTTGACAACTTTTAACCTACTTGGATCAGCTATCATTAAAGAAACAACAAGCAGTCAAGAAATCCAACAATGCATTGCTCTTGGCAGAATGGCTATGAAAGGCATAAGAACATAAGATATGCCATACTGGGTCAGACCAAGGTCCATCAAGCCTAGTATCCTTTTTCCAGCAGTGGCCAATCTAGGTCATACATACCTAGCAGTTTCCCCAAAAGACACAGGTTCCGCAATGCTTGTACTGGGTCAAGCATTGATATCCTGGGTCCCTTCTTAATAATGGTTTATGGACCTTTCCTCCAGGAACTTGTCCAAACCTTTTTTAAACCCAGCTACACTAACAGCCTTTACTACATCCTCCGGTAACAAATTCCAGAGTTTGATTACACGTTGAGTGAAAAAATATTTTCTTTTATTAGTCTTAAATAGTTTACCCTGTAGCTTCATTGCATGTCCCCTAGTCTTTCTATATTCTGATAACGTAAACAATCGATCTACGTTTACCCGTTCCACTCCGTTCATTAATTTATAGACTTCTATCATATCTCCCCTCAGCCGTCTCTTTTCCAGGTTAAAGAGCCCTAACCTTTTTAGCCTTTCTTCATAGGAATATCCTTCCATCCCCTTTACCATTTTGGTGGCTCTTCTCTGAACCTTTACTAATAACGCTATATCCTTTTTAAGATACGGCGACCAGAATTGCACACAATATTCAAGGTGTGGTCTCACCATGGAACGATATAGAGGCATTATATCTTTTGTTTTATTTTCCATTCCTTTCCTTATGATACCTAGCATTCTATTTGCTCTCTTGGCCGCCGCTGCACACTGGGCCGAGGGTTTTAACATGTCATCCTCAATGACGCCTAAATCTTTTTCCTGGGTGGTGGTTCCTAATGTGGAACCTTGCATCGTGTAATCATAGTTTGGGTTGTTCTTCCCTAGTTGCATAACTTTGCACTTGTCCACATTAAATTTCATCTGCCATTTTGATGCCCAGTCTTCTAATTTATCAAGATCCTCTTGCAATTTTCCACAATCCTCTTGGGTTTTAACAACTTTAAATAGTTTTGTGTCATCTGCAAATTTGGTAACCTCACTCGTTATTCCACTTTCCAGGTCATTTATGAATATGTCAAAAAGCAGCGGACCCAGCACAGATCCCTGGGGTACACCACTATTCACCTTTCTCCATTGGGAAAATTGACCATTTAGCCCAACCCTCTGCTTTCTGTCTTTTAACCAGTTCTTGATCCACAGTAGTACACTTCCTCCTATCGCATGACTCTTTAGTTTTGCCAAAAGTCTCTGATGAGGGACCTTGTCAAAGACCTTTGTCAAAGACCTAGACAAAATTCTCAAGAGCAGAGATTTATTTATTTATTTATTTAACAAGCACTTATATACCGCAGCTTCCAGAGATCAGTTGCGGTTCACAAATAACAGTCAACAAAGCATGGTTTGTTTTACATATAACGTCATATAACAATAAACAATGTAAAGATAACCAAACATGTTGAACAGATTAGCACAGAACAGTGCAACATTATATACATTATATACATTATTTACATGTACGTATTAATTGGGTTTGTTTGTAATGAGTAGTTCAGGTGAAGATGGGGGTTATCTTTTTCTATTATAGTAAGCTATTAGACAAGAACTGCTTAGCCTTTATCTAATTCTTTTGATGGCTGGTCTAAACTATTGTAGTGAATTGTAAAAAGGTGGGTTTTCAATTTTTTGCGGAATTCATTAATCTCTGTTAACATTCTTAGTTCAACTGGGAGAGAGTTCCAGGCTATTGGGGCTGCATGTGAGAACGCCCTGTTGCTTGTTGATTTATTTGTTTTTATGAAGTCTTTGGGGGTTTTGATTTTGTTTAGTTGACCTTTTCTTTGAGTAGGTTTTGAATGTTCTTTAGTAATTAAGTTACTTAATGTGCAAGGTGTCATATCAAATAGTGTTTTAAATACAGTTATTAGTGTTTTGTATGTTATCCGGCTTTGAATTGGTAGCCAGTGAAGGGATGATAGTATTGGTGTTATATGTTGATGAGAGTGTGTTTTCGTTATAATCCTAGCTGCTGAATCTTGTGCAATTTGAAGTCTTTTAATGTTTTGTTTTGATGTACCCAATAATATAAGATTAGCGAAGTCAAAGTGGGGGGTTATGGTGGCTTGAATTATACTGATAAAGTCATGTGTGTATACGAGTGGTCTAAGTTGTTTAAGTATTTTGAGTTTATAGTAAATCTTCTTTGTGGTATTTCTGGTATGGGTATTTAATGTAAGGTGTTTATAATAACTCCTAAGTATCTCACTTCGTTTTTTATTTTAATTTCCTGGTTTTGAAGTGTTATATGTGTTGGTGGGGTATATTCCTGATTTTTAGTGACAATTAGTACTTCAGTTTTTGATTGGTTTATTTGAAGATTGTGGGCATTTAGCCATAAAGTTATTTCATTAAAACAATCCGATAGGAGTTGCAACGGTATGTTAGGGATTGTAAATGGGATGTACATCATCATATCATCAGCATATAGATGATAGAGTACTCCATGTTTTTTAAAGATATTGCATACTGGTTTTATGTATATATTAAATAATAGAGCTGAGAGCGCTGAACCCTGTGGTAAACCTGTTTCAAATTTATATGATTCTGATGTTTGATTGCTTATTCTAACATTTTGGGTTCTATTACTCAGATAAGAGGTGATCCATTTATGAACTGTAGAGAATATTCCTATGTAACTTAAATTGTTAAGCATTATTGAGTGGTGTACACTATCGAAGGCGGCAGATATGTCAATAAATAAGAGGATGAAGGCTTTTTTGTGGTTATCTATTCCTCTTAGTAGTGTGTCAGTTAGGACAGTCAGAAGTGTTTCGACGCCATGCTTGGGGCGAAATCCGTATTGTTGGTCATCAAGAGGGTATGATGAATCAAGAAATTCTTGTGTCTGTATTTGTACAGTTTTTTCTATGACTTTTGCTAAGAATGGTATACTTGAGAAAGGTCGGTAAGATTTTGGGGAGGTTTTGTCAAGTGTGTTATTCTTCAGGATCGGTCTAATTTGTACATGTTTAAGTGTGGGTGGGAGGTGGCCTTGGAGTAGTGAAAGATTGACCATAGGGAGTATGAAGGATAGGAGAGTTGGGAGTGTGTTTTTTATCCATATTACTGGGCAGGGGTCGAGGTATGAAGTTGTGGTATTGAGATTGAGAATGATATTCTTTAAAGATGCTTTGGATATAGGGTGAAATTCTGGCCATTCATTTTGAGTATGGAGGGGTTTATAGATGGGGTCTAGGGTCATTGGGGTAAATGTTTTGTTTTGATTTGATAGTAGTTGGCCAGTGTTTGTGCTGAGATTTCAGTGATTTCTTTACTAGAGGCTTGAGAATTTTGTGTTAGGTTGCTAACTATAGAGAATAGTTCTCTTGGTCTATTATAAGACTTTGATAGTATTGTAGAATAATAATTTTTCTTTGAGTTATCTATGGCATCTTTATAGTGTGTGAGGTGGTTGTAATATATTTCTTTCTCAATAGTGGATTTAGTTTTGCGCCATTTACGTTCTAGATTTCTTAGTTCTTTTTTCATTTGTTTTAGTGTGCTATTAAACCATGGTGTACAGTTGGTTTTTGAGTAGGTTAGCTTTTTATTAATTTGATTTATTTGGGCTGCATTAGATATGGTGGAATGCCAGTTTTTGACTGCTTCATCCAGGTTTGTTGGGGATAGAGCAAGGTGAGGGATTGTAGAATCCAGAAACTCAGTTTCATTAAATTTCTTAAATTTTATTGTCTGGTCATTTCTTGTGTGTTTTATGGTACTGTTGGTATTATAGTTGAGGTTTAGTTTGATAAGGTGGTGATCAGACCAAGGTATTTGAAAACATTCTAAGGAGTCTGGTTTAAACAGTTTAAAGATTAAATTAGGAAGTAGTACAAGATCAAGGGTGCCACCTTTGGTGTGGGTAGGTGTGTTTATTACTTGATGGTAGTCTAAATCAGATGTTGTTTCGAGAAAAAGGTTGGATTCATTTATTGGAAGTGAGGGAAGGTTGAAATCACCTAGAACAATTAGTGGGTTCGGTTCCGAGGATGAGTTGAGGAGTTCAATTAGTGAGTGGAGGCTATCTGCATTTTGGTTGGGGGGTCTGTAGATTAAACAGATTCTGATGTGGTCTATTTTTATAATGAGAGTGTCAATGTTGTTGTTTGAATTAGCTAGGATTTTTTTAGCTCTTAGGTTTTTATTTGTCATAATCAATACACCACCTCCTTTTTTGTTGACTCTATGTGAGAAGGATATATCATAGTTTGAGTTGTCAAGTTGATTTAGTAGCACTGTATCTGTATCTGAGAGCCAAGTCTCTGTTATACATAGTATATCAGGTTTTGAGTCAGTCAGTAGGTCGTTAATTATAGGGATTTTATTTTTTAACGATCGCGCATTTATAAGGGTACATGATAAAGATGTTAATTTATGAAGGTGGTTAGGCTGGGTAGTATGTTGTAGATTAATTTGTTTTATTTGGATGAGTCTGTGGTAGTTTATTTTAGTCTGGTTGCGTGGGGAATAATAGCTAATGTGGTGATTGTTCCTGTTTGTTGTATGTATGATTGGAATTGTCTTGTAGTTTTTGTTGTTAAGACTTAGTGTAATGTCAATTAGGATTGTTAGTAGGATGAAGGTGTAGGATGCTTTTAGCAGCATTGTTGTTGTGTGTGTCATTTGTGTCTATGAGATGAGTTTTCTTGTACTGGTAATAGTAATAAGTATTGCAGAGTATTAAGAAGATTTACTGACAACTGTATTATAGCTGAGCTATTGGTAACAGTAATTGTAGCTAGTCTATTGGTAGCAGTAACTGAGCGGCCGGCGACAGTGATTGTAACTGAGCTACTGTAACAGTTACTGATCTACAGGCAACAGTAATTATAACTAATCTACTGGCAACAGTAATTATGATTGATCTACTGACAACAGTAAATTATAACTGATCTTGTGACAATTGTAATTATGATTAATCTACTGGCAACAGTAGTTATAACTGAACTAGTGGCAACAGTAAGTCAGATAATGGTTATTTAGGAGATTACTAACAACTGTAGCGATCGGACAGTAATATAAGTGATTTACTGACAACAGTAAGGATTCTACGGTGTTTGAGATGAAAAGTCTTAGCAGTAATGTGTTTAGTTTACTGGCAGCATTAACATACAAGGTATGTGTCTCTCCATACAAAGATTCAACTTGTTCAAGCCATGGTATTTTCTATAACATATGGATGTGAAAGTTGGACAGTGAAAAAGATAGGAAGAAAATCGATGCCTTTGAATTATGGTGCTGGCGATGAATACTGTGTATACCATGGACTGCCCAGAGAACTAACCAGTCAGTACTAGAGGAGATCAAACCTAAGCTTTCTTTAGATCAGTTGACAAAACTGACTCTCATACTTTGGACACATCAAGGGAAGAGAGAGATCATTAGAGAAAGACATCATGCTTGGCAAGGCAGAAAGTCAACACAAAAGAGGAAGGCCAGCAGTGAGATGGATGAATAAAATAACAGCAGCTATGGGTGTCACGTATCAACAATGAGCCACCTGAATGAAGACCAAACATAGCTTAGGACAATTATCCAGAGTTGCCATGAGTCAACACTAACTCGACTGCACTTAACAACTGGGAAACTACAGATCAGTGAGCCTGATGTCAGTGCCGGGCAAAAATTTTTAAATTATTACAAGGAAAAAAAAATTACTAAACACATAGACATGGTTTAATGGGGTAGCATCAACATGAAATTAACCTAGGGATGTTTTGCCTCCCGAGTCTGTAACATGTGAATAAAGGGGGAACTAATTGATACACTGTATTTGGATTTTCTAAAAGCATTCAAGAAAGTCCCTCACGAGAGACTCCTGAGGACATTATATTGCCATGGGATGGGAGGCAATGTCCTGTAATGGATTGGGGACTAGTTAAATTTTAGAAAACAGAGTAGGGTTAAATGACTAGTTTTCTCAGTGGAGGAATTCCACATTAGGAATCACCACCCAGGAAAGGATTTAGGTGTTACCATGGAAAATACATTGAAATGTTCTACCCAGTATCTGGCAACAGTCAAAAAAGTAATAGAATATTAGAAATTAAGAAAGGAATAGAATGGACAGACTGCATGCTCTTTATGGCCTTTTTCTACCTTTACCTACTGTTACTATGAACAAAGAAACCTGTCCAGGGATCTCTCCAGGAAAAAAAAAAAAAGATATGAATAGCAACCAGACATTCTGCCCATCTCATTCAGCTATGCAGATAAGAGACAAACTCAAGGACCTCATCAATGAGAGCCAATATGTGAGAAGAAAATCTGCTTAGAGATCAGGGGACTCTGTTCTTTGGCTCACTACCCTCTTCGTTGAATGAACTACTTCCTCCCTGCACAATGACCCACAAGGGTCTAGATCAGCGGTTCTCAACCTGTGGTTCAGGACCCCCACGGGGGTTGCCTCAGGATTTACCAGGGGTCGCCTGACAAATCCTGGGAATTATTTATTTTCTAATTTATTGTTCTAATTTGATCGCAAAGCCTAAAATGCCAAATACTTTGAATTTAATCAATTTATATATTAGGCTATCCTTACTTTTACCTGTTCGCCAGAAACGATGCACCTCGAGACATTATTTAGATCACTTCCGGTTTTGTAATGGCGGGCATGGGTCCTACTAAAATTAAATTTTCTATGTAATATTAGATAACACCAGCACTCAATTCAAAATGAATGACAGAGAGAAGAATACCAAGAAAAGAAAATATTTTGGCTTTTTAAGGTATGGTTTCACCTCCATATTTTCAGCAGGGATTGAGAAACCACAATACGTTATTTGTAATGAAGTTCTATCAGTGGAATCCATGAAGCCAAACAAACAAAGGGCATTGACAGTAAGCATCCCACCTTTGTAGTCAAGGATATTTGGTATTTTAAGAACAAAGCCGATGGAATCAAGAAAAGCAGACTTGATATTTGCAGAAAGTTACACCAGTAAAACATAGCCACTGTTGAAGCTTCATATATGGTGGCTCTCAATCGCCAAAGCCAAGAAAGCTCACACCATTGACCTTTGTCAGTCTTTTTGAATAAAGCATACTAAAACCGTTGACTACAAAATCATAATTTTGAAATCAAATATTGTTACTTGTTGTGATTAATTATTGTGGTTTAAATAAGTAAATTTTATAAATAAAAACATATTACAGCGACTAGAGGGAGAGAGTGGCTCAGTGGTTGGAACAGGTTACCTCAGGCCGGAGGGCCAGGGGTTCAATTCCTGCATGGGGACAAGTAACCTTAGGCCGGAGGGACTGGGGTCTCTAGTCCCATGGCCGCTCCTTGTGGCCTTGGGCAAGCCACTTAACCCTCCATTGCCTCAGGTACACTTAGATTGTGAGCCCTGCGGGGACAAGGGAATAAAAAAAGTACCTGTTAGTATACATGTAAACCGCTCTGATGCACAAGTAAAGGGCGGTATATCAAGTGCCTAAACCATAACCATAACCATAACGGTAAAGGAAGAGACGCATTTGATTTTATCATTGGGGTCATCAAAAGTTGACCAATGGTAAAAGGGGTCGCGGTACAAAAAAGGTTGAGAACCGCTGGTCTAGATGAACAGCAACAAAGCTTGGAGCCACCTCCTCACTGCTCGAGCTCCCTAAAGGTTCCCAAGACTGAATTG
This sequence comes from Ichthyophis bannanicus, assembly GCA_033557465.1. Classification (NCBI taxonomy): domain Eukaryota; kingdom Metazoa; phylum Chordata; class Amphibia; order Gymnophiona; family Ichthyophiidae; genus Ichthyophis; species Ichthyophis bannanicus. The sequence continues at coordinate 1,557,672,009 of CM066031.1, read as the reverse complement.
CTTTAATCCTTGTGATGCTTTCTCCAGCCTGAATAGCCCAGACCGTGTAGCATGAAATAAATCCTACAACAGTATTTATCACAATAGGACACAGATGACATGATAGTGCTGCACCTTCAATGCAACAAATCTCTTCCTGCACAGTCAAGTTCTATCAGCTTGGCAGAACCTTTCCTGCACAGATAGTCAGATCATGAATGGCCAGCACAAGCAGTACAGATTGCAGACATCACAGGACAGAATACAATCTCCTTTATTTGCAAGCTACACATACTGTAAATGTTACAGTGCACAGTGCTTTGTTTTGGTCCAGTGCATACAAGTGGATTTTCCCATAGAGGGGTCCCTTCAAGTTTGGTGCAAGCCAATCTGAAATTCTTTCTCCCTGCAGTCATTCCTGCTGACTATTTCTTCAGGATGTGCTTTCATCAGATAGACTACAGCAGGATCTGCCATCCCCACAACCAGAGGACCAGCTTCAGGAGTGGCCGCTTGATCGCTTCAAGGCTACGCTTTTGTTCTTACAAAGTATGATACAATGTTTTGGGAAAGGCTGTGTTAAAGATGGTGTGGAGGAGTTGCCTAATAAGAGCAGTGACTTTTTAACCAAGAGACCAGGGTTCGATGCCCACTAGCACTCCTTGTGGCCTTGGGCAATTCACTTAACCTTCCATTTCCTCAGAAGAAAGGCCTGGCATTCTACTTCTGGTCACACTGCCAAGAAACCCCAGGAGCTGCAGGGTCGCCAACAGTCAGCATCGACTCAAAGGCAATTACATATGTTAAAGTTGGACCTATGCTGCAGCTATAATCTCTTCATCCCTTGCTTACACACACTGTTTCAAGAAGAAGGAATGGAAGGATCAGTCTTTAGCCTAAATCAAGTTTTACCTCTATTGAATAATCCAGTTCAACTTCCCCATGCAAATACCTGACTTCCTTTTCGTCTTTTTTTTTCTGTACTATACTGGCCACTTTAGAAACAAAAATAAATTATTCAGGTAGCATATAAGTTGTATCCCCCCTTTACTGTTAATACTGCTGTGTGCTGCCTCGCTGCTGCTGCTGCCTTAATGCTTACTGTGCCCCTGTACTGTCTCCTCCAGGTCTCTCTGCTTGTTGCTGTTAGCTCCGCTGTTAGCTCCACCCACCTGGACGTGACACGGCCGCGGATCCCCAGGTAGTCACCAGATCTCTACTGCCTATTTAAGGATGCTGCCTGGGGCGCGCACTGAAGGAGCACGACATGCTCCTTAGGTGTGCTCCTTGGGGCCGCACTTGGGGCCTCATGCCCTTCACTCCGATATCCACATACGCTCTGCAGTGCCTTGTGCTTCTCTCCTGCATTTCCTCATCGACCACCCTTTGACAGCCCCAATTCCGGTAAGTCCATACTAAATTGGGTCTCCCCTGCCCTATGTACCCCCCTCTGTATTTATTTGCTCCCAGGGTCCCCCAGGTCCTCCTCTCTGCCCCATGCCCACCATTCCGGTAGTCTGGGGGAACCGGCCTCCATGCTCCCACTGGCCCCCTCCAATCACCATGCCCCTATACCGCAATCTCTCCAACCTACATCATTGTTCTCCCCTGACCACTTCAGATGCCTCTGCTTCCTCTCTGCCTTCGTCACTCTGCTCACTAGAACTAGGTATTCTTAATTGCTGTTCACTATGTTCCAAATCCCTTCTGATCCAGGACCTAATCACCCAGGACTCATTAGACCCGCTATGCCTATCTGAAACCTGGATTAAAGACGGGGAGCAGCCCCTTATTTCCAGATGCCTCCCACCCAATTTCTCCTCCATCTCTGTCCCCTGGATTGGCTGGAACAGAGGTGGGGTTGCTTTGCTTTACCGCTCCTCTCTCCCCATTGCCCAGGTCTCCTCACCTCTCTTGCAGTACCTCGAGTCCCTCCTTTTTCGACTCCAATCTTCCCCCCCCCCCCATCCATATTCTTGTTCTTAATGCCCCTCCCTCTCTTCCAACCCACCTTTGGGAAGTGCTTACTGTAGCTGACATCTCCCTGCAGTTTCCCCACCTAATCATCGTCAGTGACCTAAACGTCCACTTTGACTCCCCTTCCTCTGCCAAAGACCTTTCCTTTATCACCTTTCTTCAAGATCTTTCCCTTCAACAACTTGTTCTCTCCCCGACCCACTCTCCTGGCCAAATTCTTGACCCTGTAATCATTCTACTGTCACCCTCCTTCCATAATTCTCAACCTAGGGTAAAACCGCTCCCCTGGACTGACCATTTTTGTGTGACCTTTCTACTACAATTTTCTTCTGCCCCCTCCAGTTCCCCTTCTGTCCCTCCGTTCTCCATTCCCCTCCGCCGTCGGATTTCTTCTCTTACTCTCCAGCTCTTCCCTCCAGCTTCCCAGCTCCTCCCTTCTGATTTCCCTGCTCTCTCCCCTAGTTCCCAGGTCTCTGTCTTCAATTCTATGCTCTCAGCAACTCTTGCCCCTTTTCAGCCCATCCGTCCGAAGCAACCATCTGCCCACCACCCATGGTCCACCTCCTGCGCGCCCAACTCCACAGATCAGAGCATATCTGGCAGAAGCACTGCTCACCACTTGCCCTTACTCAATTCCGTGAACTTCACCAACACTACCTCTCCTCCATCCATCAAACCAAGCTTTCCTTTTTCTCCAACTCCATTACTACTGCCGCTAACCCATCCCAACAGCTTTTCTCAATCCTCCGTTCACTCACTTCCATCCACTCTGGTCCCTCCCCCACTCCTCCTCCCCCATGCCCTCCCCTACCCAATTAGCCCTACACTTCACTACCAAAATTCAGGAACTCTGTTCTAGTCTTTCCTCCTGCCCACCCCCTCTTTCTTCCCCACCTCCCCTTTGCCCTCCCTCTCCCTCTCCTCCCTCTCTTTCCCACACATGGTTTGCTTTCTATCCCATTACTACCTCTGAATTAGTTCCCTCCCTCTCCTCTGCTTGTAAGACTACCTGTCCCTTAGACCCTATCCCCACCAATTGGCTCTTGGGGCCCTCACTAGCCCTAGTCCCCCACATCTGCACCTTAATCAATTCCAATCTATCAAGTAGAATTTTTCCTTCCCCCTGGAAGCACACCCTTGTACGCCCCATCCTTAAAAAAAACTCTCCTCGATCCCTTGGTCCCTGCTCACTACTGCCCAATTTCCAACCTCCCCTTTCTCTCAAAAATTCTGTAAAAATTTGTCTTTGATCAGCTCTCACAGCATCTTCACTCCGTTAATTACCTCCATCCCCGACAATCCGGCTTCCATCAGGGACACAGCGTGGAAACAACTCTGACTGCTCTCCTCAATGAACTCCATACTTCACACGACTGGGGTGATCTCGGTGGTGGTCTCCCTTGATCATTCCTCTGCTTTTGACCTTGTGGATCACTCCCTTCTCCACTCACGACTATGGGACGCAGGCCTCCGTTGTACTGTCCTTCACTGGTTTCATTCCTTCCTTTCTTCCTGTTCCTTCTCCATAGCCTCCTCTATGGACCCACACCCTCTTTCAAATGCCTTCCCCCTTCCCTGTGGTGTCCCTCAAGGCTCTGTTCTGGCCCCCATATTGTTTAATCTTTTCCTTACACCACTGGCCCTTCGTATCCAGCAGACCGGTGTATCTGCTTTTTTTCTATGCGGATGACATAATTATCATTCACCACACTAATCCGCTTCACCCAGATCTCACACCTTTGAACTCAAGTCTTACTCTCATCTCCAATTGGCTATCTTCAAACTGTCTCCACCTCAATTTCACCAAAACCTCCAGCCATCTGGTTCACATTTGGAAGCCCCTGCCCCTCTTGCCCCAACCCTTAACTACTCTGCAATTCCTATTGTCTCCTCCTTCAAATACCTTGGTGTTGTCCTCGACTCAAACCTCACCTTCAAAGACCACATCGCACCTAGCTAAGACATCTTATTTCTTTCTCCAGCAAATTCGATCTATCCGCCCTTTTCTGTCCCCCTCAGCCCTGACCACCCTCACATTATCTACAGTTTTATCATGACTAGACTATTCTCCATTTTTGCCGGTATCACTAAAGTCCAACTTCGTCGGCTACAACTCATTCAAAATACTGCAGCTAGAGTCATCTCTCACTCCTCCCACTATGACCATGTTACCCCTTTACTGCTTCACCTACACTGGCTCCCAGTCGATTACCACATCAAATTCAAGATACTAACCCTAGTTCACCATACCCTTTACACACATACACCTCAATACCTTACTGACCACCTCCACTTCACCACCCCCACACGTAGTCTCCACTCTCTTCATATCAATTGACTCCATCTTCCCCCACTGTCTCGTGCACATCTACACTTCCACCTTGCTGGGCAGACTAGATGGACCATGCTGGTCTTTATCTGCCATCATATACTACTATGTTACGTTACTATTAGTGTGTTGAGTGGTTTGGCATTTCCAAGGTGGATGCTTAGGTCACGGTGGTTACCAGATGGACCATCATTCCTGTGAAAGGCGGATCGGCCTGAAAGGATTTTATGGACCGTAAGGTGAATTCATGGTTGAGGAGCCAGTTTTGCTTGATGCCTCAAGCTCTGCTCCAGTGGATTCAGTCTCTTCCACCGGATGATGATACCCCTCTTTTGGAGTCAGCTACAGCCTTCCTCTCTGATGCCATGCATGGCCTGGTACATTTGGCAGCCATGGATGGAGCCCTGACCGCTGTGTAACAGCACTGGATTTGGCTCTGGCACTGGGCAGTGGACACAACTTCCAAAGCCAGGTTGACCCAACTGTGTATTTTTTTTAAGGGGAAGCTTCTGTTTGGAACAGATTTGGAGAAGCTGGTGAAGGATCTTGTCGAGATGAGATCTACCGCCTTCTGGAATACTGGTACAAGGGGCCTGTGAAGCGGGCTGGTGCCCCTTCTCATCAGCCTCTACCTATCCACTGAGAGCATGCTGGCCAGGTCCCCAAAGGCCTTGGGACTCTTATTGTTGCTGACTTGGAAAACCTCTTTCCTTCTGCTTCTGGGCTTCAGGCTCTTTCTCAGTCCTTTCATGGAGAGCGTGGGCCAGGAAAGTAGTCCATTACAGAGGAGGACCCTCCCAGACTGCACAGTGATGGTTTTGGGGCCCATCCACTGGTTCCTTCAGTTGGGGGCAGGCTTCACTTTTTTTTATTTCAGGAATGGGCCCAGGTTACCAAAGCTTGCTGGATGCTAGACACCATTCAGTTTGACAATGTCCTGGAATACAAAGAGCCCTTGCAGGTGCCTTCATCTCCCTTTGTAGGTCTGCGATCAAAAGTGCCACTGTGCAGATCACCTTGGACAAGTTGCTGCGCCTAAATGTGGTGATGCCCTTCCTGCCAGATGAATGGAGCTAGGGCAGATACTCAATCTGTTTTGTGGTGCTCAAAAGATTGGTTCCTTCTGGCCCATTCTGGACCTCAAGGGGGTCAATGAGCACTTGCACGTCCTGCGCTTCTGGACGGAAACTTTGCATTCTGTGATTCAAGCAGTGCGTCGAGGGGAGTTCTTGGCTTATCTGGATCTGGCGGAGATGTATCTTCATATCCTGATCTGGGCAGATCAGCAAAAGTATTTGCATGTTGCCATGCTTGATTCTCACTATCAGTTCACTGCCCTCCCTTTTGGGCTTTCCATCACCCCAAAGATGTTCTCCCAGGTTATGGTGCTGGTGGCTGCAGTGCCAAGGGCTGTGTCCTTCTTTGAAAGCGTCTGCTGGGTGATCAATTGGGGAAGAGCCAGCTGTGGCCTTCCCAGTCCCTGAAGTTTCTGGGAGCACATTTTGACTGTTAAGTGGACAGAGGTTTTTCAGACAGAGGAGAATGTCAGTCTGTTTGCCTGGCACTGTTCTGTGCACAGGCTCCCAGAGTCTGGGATTCTCTTGGATTGATGGGGATGTAGACACATGCTCACATGCAACCATTCCAGTGGTCCTTGTTGACTCGGTGGTACCCAAGTTCTCAGGATTTTGTGTGCAAGCTTCCACTACCGTTGATGGTGAAGTCCAGCCTGTGGTGATGGCAGCAGCTCTGTCATCTGAGAAAGGGTGTGCTACTGGACAATGTCTCCTGGATCCTCCTGATGATGGATGCCAGTCTCTCAGGCTGGTAACCCATTGCCAACACTGTATAGCCTAGGGCTTTTGGAGCCACACGGAAGCAGTGTAGTCCATCAACCACCTCGAGGCGAGGGCCATCAGGTTGGCTCATCTGCATTTCCCATCTCTGATAGAGAGCCAGGGCGGTTTGAATGTTTTCAGACAGCGCCACAGCAGTGACTTATGTCAATTGGCAAAGCGGCAGGAGGAGTGCTGGGGTGGTCAGCACAGCATGTTTGTCATCTCAGCACATGGCCAGGGTGGACAATGTGGATACGGATTTCCTCAGCTGACAGTCTAGATCCTATAGAGTGTGAGTTGAGTTAGGAGGCATTTCAGTTGATTCTGTACTGCTGGGGTTGCCCCGAAATGGATCTGATGGCGACCTGCTCCAGTGCTGATGTGTGATGCTGCTTCAGTCACCACACAGACGGGGATCAGAGAGCATCAACACTCACACCCATCCTTGGTCAAGTCAGCACCGGCTGTACATGTTTCCTCCATGGCCCCTAGTGGCGCATGTAATTTGGCATATAGAATGCCACCTTAGCAGATTGTGGTGGTAGTGTTGGTTTGGCTGAGGAGAATGAGGTTCGGACACCTGATGCAGCTCCTGCAGGTGCCGCCTCTTCAGTTGCCTCCATCTCTGGCACTGTTGCGGCAGGGACCGATTATTCTTGAAGACCTAGTTCTCATCTCATTTACAACTTGTCTCTTGAAAGGAGACAGCTAGCAGGTAAGGGTTATTCTCCAGTGGCAGTCTCCACACTGCTCAGAAGCCAGAGAAGGCCTACCAAGCTAGCATATGTGCGGATCTGGTGCCTCTTTTGAGTGATGGTGCAGTACTCGACAGTTAACTCCTGAGGCGGCCAAGCTGCCATCTTTGTTGGCCTTTCTAGCAAGTTTGTCCTGTTTCCAAGGTCCGGTGGCTGGTAAGTCTTTAGCTTTGCACCTGGACGTCTCACACTTTCTCCAGGGGGGGTCGGTGTCTGCGTCCTCCCCTCCAGTTTGTGATCCCTTCTTGGGATCTGTGCCTGGTGCCTCAGGGCCCTGATGGTAGCACCCTTTGAGTTATTGAAGTGTGCTGCTTTAAAGGATTTGACGCTCAAATTTCTTCTTGGTCATGTTTTGTTCTGCAAGGTGGATTTCTGTGCTGCAGGCTCTTTTGCCAAGATCCTTATCTGTCTCTTTCAAGGAGGCTGTTTCCATTCAACCTGTGACTTCCTTCTTTCCTAAGGTGCTTCTCCCTTTCATGTGAACTAGGTGATATGCCAGTTCTCCTTTTCTAAGGAGTAGTATCAGGGGAAGGATAAGGATCTTCGCCTTGTGGATGTCCGGAAGGTGCTTCCTTTATCTTTATTCTTGCACTTGATTGCCCGCCCAGGCAAATGCATCAGGGCAATTTACAATAAATGGGCTGCAGTATGTGGGGAAAAAACACCAATTTATAGATGGGAGAGCAGAGGACAGGGCACACAGAGAAAAGATGGAAGAACATGCATATAAGAACAGTCAGACAAATAAAGAAGGGCAAATGATCTGGGGTTAGAGAGAGATCAAAAGCAAGGTTGAAGAAATGGGTCTCGAGTACTTGGTTATAAATTTCTTTCTTAAGTTTGACCATCTTTTTGTGCTGTTTGCTGGCTCACCAAGGGTGATGCGGTGACTAAGTTGACTTTGGGGTGATGGGTTAAGGAAGCCTTTGCCTTGGCATATCTGTTACAGTACTAGCTGGTTCTGGAAGGTTTGCACGCCCATTTTACCCGAGCGCAGGCATCCTCATGGTCAAGCAGAGCTCTGTAGCTCCTGCAAACATTTGTCGGGCAGCATTGTGGGCATCACGCTCCATTTTTATCAATCATTACCACTTGGATGTCCACGCTCAGGCACACACGGCCTTTGGCTCAAGGGCTTTGCGAGCTGCTGTTCTTCCCGCCCAGTTGATTTGTAGCTTTAGTACATCCCACTTGTCTGGACTGGTGCAGCAGGATGATATGGAAGGTAGCATTTTACTTACCAGATAACATCCTTGCCTTGAGCCCTGTTGTACCAGTCTAGGATCTGCCCCTGGAACTGTATTGCTCTGTTCTTCTGCCGGGGTACATTGGGTCCACTATGATTTTTATACTCGGCTCTGCAAATTCATAATCTACTGATAGCTTTGTTTATGCTTTCCTGCACATAGTTCTTTACTGTTGATCACTCATTGTTGCCCATGGTTGAGGTTGCGTGAGGCTTGCCATGTTTCTCCCATATGTTTTGATATGAATACTGAAGGGACCTCTGATGGCTGAGGTGAATAGAGGCATGGGAGTGATATCATTGAAGCCTGGACTTTTCATTGGTTCATTCTCTCCACCAATCTGTTGGTAGGGGAACACAACCGACTTGTCTGGACTGGTCTAGCAGGACTTGAGGAAAGGATATTAACTTTTAAGTAAAATGTCACCTTTTACGTGTGTAAAGTCTCCTTCATAAAATTACTTCCCACATGTCTTCCTATTTCTTCTCACTCTTCCAACATCAGTTCATTTCTCCATTCCCACCATCTGCCAGCATCAACCACCACTTCCCATCCCCAGATCTAGCATCCGCAAGTCGCAATCTCTAATCCACTTCTCCTACAACCAGCATTTACCCCCCTTCTTCCAGCCCCAGTTCCAGTGTCAGCCCCCAGCCCCTTTCTGTCAACTCCAGCACCAAACTCTTGTCCTAGTCTTCAGCCGTAGCCTCAGCATCAATCCCCATCATCCTTCTCTGCCATCTGCAACCTAGGCTCCCCACATCATCCGCCAGGCACTTTCTCTCAGGCCCAACTTCAACCCTTTTCTCATGGCCCCACCATCTGCCAGTGTTAGTCCCCTTCTGCCATCCTCTTCTCCCTTCTCCCAATTCCAAATCAGTTCCTTTCTCCCACTATTTATTAGTGCAGTAGTGCTCTGTAGAATGGTGGGAAGTTTCTCCTTTAGTCCTTTCACTCAACACGCCACTCAGCCTCTGGCTGCTCGCACTAGGCAGATGTTTAATCATGAGAGCAGATTCTTTCTATATCTCGCAAGTTACAGGAAGTACCTGCTCTCACATTACCTGTGTGGTGCTGGCAGCTGACGCTGAGAGGCAAGTTGAGTGACAGGAGCAAAGGAGTAAGTGCCACTGCTCTGCACACCATTGTAACATTTGGAAGCAGGTGATAGAAGGAAAATTTGGTAGGGCCAGGGCCCATGTGGCCCCTCTCCCATTTTAACACCTACGATTAGGATAGAAGTCAGTTAAAGCAAATGATACCTGCTGAACTGAAGCATGTCTTCCACTGGACTCAAACTCTTTCACTGCTACTGTTTGTTCAAGTACCTCACTAACTGAGGAGACGTTTGCCTTCCTGCACCAATGGGAGCAGGTTCCCCCCTACATGCTTGCTTTTATACAGGAAATCTACCAACTGAGATTTGTTTTTCATGCCTTCCAGTCACCTTTTAAAATGGTTTCATCTCCTTAAAACTCAGATCACTTTATTGTAGAAGGAAGTCGGTGATATTTATTTTTCAGTGCAATGCTTTAATAACAGTTCCTCTTCTTGAAAGAAGTCAAACCACCTTCTCCTGCTATTTTCTAATGTCCAGACAAATAGGAAGCATCTTCCCAATCCAAGATCTGATACACAGAATCTCAAGTACACATATGCACCAATTCCAATGCATCCTTGTTATAGCAAATGCTTTTTGCTTCCTATTTCAGATGGCCTACTATCAATACAAGATCCTTCCTTTCCATCTGTCTTCAGCTCCCAAAGTATTCACAAAAATGCCTTCTCATGGTATCTATCCAATACCTCAAGCAGGGTTATCTATTCTTTCCATACCTCAACTGGCGTATAACCACTTTGTTGGAAAACCTTGCTCCAGCTCTTAGAAATGGGACTGGATCCTCTACTTAAGGGTCTGGGTTTTCACAATCAATTTTCAAAAATCAATTTTCTGCCCAACTTCCCCCAAACTACAGATCCATCCAGCCCTGGTTAAGTAGCTCACATGCATGGTTTCCACAAATGAGGAACGAATGTCAAGCTCCACAGATTTTTTTTCTCCACATCGGTCAACTGGAGCTCCAAGCCATATGCTTCAAGTCGTCGTTCATATGCTCCACAGCACATTAGTTTCTTTTTAACAAAGTTGCCATGATTATATTGACAAACAAAATGTATCAAGACGACTTCATTTCTGCTGACATTTAGCAAGGATCTTGGTCTTTACACCAACATTTGCTGCTTAAATTATGGCAGTTTACAACTATATAACAAATATTACACTCATAGAAAAAAAACTTGCACAAATTTCAACAGTGGCCAAGCACCATGATTCTCTTAGCATCATATTGGCCTCAATAGAACTTATTTCCCTCTTTAAAAAGGGCTGACAGTTCTGCCCCAATGAAGAGTCCAAATATTTCCAACATGTATCACTGAAGATGAGTCATCTTCATTAAAATCTGAAGTCCGTAACCTTCACAGGATGGAAATAAAGCAGGGTTTAGTCTCTAAGACTACCATTGCCTTTTCAGCTGATAGCTGAAGGAAAATCATGCATCAGACACCTATGCATTCAAGTGGAGAGGATTTTCAATCTGGTGCTTCATGATTGATTGCATCCCTATTAAGTGTCCATTTACCACCATACTGTAGTTTTTATCCTACTATATTGTTTTGATCTTCATAGACCCCTTTCCCCCTATCTTTCACATTCCAGTGAATAGTCTTCTGGCTTCTTGGTGTCCCATCATTTCACACTTCATAAAAGGATTTCTCCTTTTCATACCACCAGTGCAAAAGCTCCCTGTACTATTTGTTTAATTTATTTATTTAACATCCTTTATATACCGCGCTATTTATTATCAGTGTGGTTTACATTTAACAAAGATTGCTCAATTCAGTCGAAACTGTTTTGTGCTTACATTATAACAGGAGATAAAACTTGGAATAATACAGGGTATCTATATACATATTGACATAGAGCAACTGTAAACATATTGACATAGAGCATAAGATTACTATGGGACCTTAATGTTCTAACTTGTTCCCTTCATTCAAACATTTTATATGGAAAGTGCTCTTTGTACTAGCTCTTCCCTCGCTGGAAGAATACAGTAAGGGGGTTATTCTGAGCCACAAATAGTGGAGATGGACAGCCCGATGGGACGTCCATTCCCGCTATCTGTGGCTTCTCCTGACCCCAAATAACTTCCTTGCCAGTTTGTGTGGGGAAGTTAGACGGGGCGGGGAATGGGCGGCCCGGGGGCACATAATGGGAGGGCAGTGGGTGATTGCTGGCTCTGGACATACAGGGCTGATTCTAATGTTGGCCATGTATGTCTGGGGCCGGCAAAATATCCGGGGAAGTTATTCCACCTCCGAGGTGGAATAACTTCCTTGGACATTTTTTGTTTGTTTAAGCTGCTGGGGTGTGGATGGGGCAGGGGGGGGCAAGGGTTTATTCCCCACAGCCCGACCCTGGCCTTAGGAGGCTGGATCAGGAGTCGGGCTGCGGGGAATAAACACTTTTTTACTGGGCGGCCGGCATCATGGCTTTTAAATGGAGCCACGGTGCCATGGCAAGATGACACCATGGTGCTGTGGCTCCATTTAAAAACCCTGACTGAGTTAGTCGGGCTACTAATGTACATGCAGGCTGGGGCTGAATCACAGTCCCAGCCTGCACGTACATGCTTGTTTGCGATTTTCGTGGGGACTGTTGTAGTTGTTGATATGGAAGGACAGACTAGATAGGCTATGTGGTCTTTTTCTGTCATTTTTCTATGTTTCTATGGTTCTGGTCCCATGGGGCTAGACGTGCCCCATGGGATCAGAATCACGATCCCCTCTGTGCATTCGGTTCAGACCAGATGCACAGAGGGGATCTATGTCCAGGACAGAATCGGGCCCTAAGTGACTAATGTGAACCATACATAGTTTTATTTAAAAGTAGTTCTTCAGATCTATGGTGACATAATAAATGATGGCAGATAGACCAAATGGTCCATCTAGTCTGCCCATTAAGGAGGCTAGAGTGGTACATGCTGTTTGTTGCAGGTTATCTCCCTTTATGCCTCTACTTAGGCTGCTGCTCTCTGCAGGATACCCCCTCTGTCTCTGAGGGTTGTAACCACCGCTGCATGCACATTGCTCCTCTCTATATAGTTAAGTTCACTCTGATAACATTCTCTTGCTATATAGGGATCCTCTGTCTATTCCATGCCTTTTTTGAATTCCATCATTTTTTTTCCTCTGCCACCTACAATGGGAGGGCATGCCAGGCATCCACCACCCTTTCTGTGAAAATATAAAACACTAAGGCCCGATTCAGTCCTGGATGTCCCGACCCTCTGTGCGCCCGGTCAGAACCGGACGCAGAGTTAGCCAGGACTCTGATCCCATGGGGCACGTCCTTCCCTGCGTGATCAGAATCACGTCCAGGCTGGGACCTCGATTCTGGTCAGCCTGCACGTACAGGACTTGCCCAGATAACTCAGGGCTTTTGAATGAGGCTGCAGTGCCATGGCGTCCAGTTGCCATGGCACCGCAGCTCCATTCAAGAGTCGCAATCCCTGGCCGCCGGAACAAATGCTTCATTCCCTGTAGCCCGATCCCCGATCTGCCCCTTCCCGCTGTTTTGGAGCCCTGGGCCTGCCCAATCCACCCGACTAGGGGAACTCATTCCACCTCAGAGGTGGAATAAGTTCCCCGTTCAAGCTGCCAGCCCCAGACATACAGAGCCGGCATTGGAATCGGCTCTATACCTCCGGGGCCGCTTCCCCGCTCTGCCCCTTAACCCCTGTCTAACCTCCTCATACAATGTACGGGGAAGTTAGTCGGGATCGGAAGAGGGCCCAAATAGTGGGGATGGGCGTCCCAATGGGACATCCATCCCTGCTCTTCGTGGCTTGGAATGACCCTGTATGCCACATCGATGAGGAAATGTTTCAAATATCCTGTCCAAAGCATTATAGGAAGCCACATGAGAGAGCCCTCTACAGCCTAGACTAGTGGTATTCATGCCAGCCCTCAAGGGCTGCAACATGTTAGGTTTTCAGGATATCCTTAATGAATATATGACACAGATTTGCAAACAATAGAAGTAGCAGACATGCAGAGCTCTCTTTTATGCATATTCATTAAGGATATTTTGAAAACCTGATCTGTTGGCAGTTCTTGAAGACCGTGACTGAATACCAAGACCCTAGACTGTAAGTGACCCTTAAAAAAATGAATCAATAAGGAAATCAATGCAGCTTTGTGTGTCCTTTTGACTCCAACAAAACTGCATACCAACTGCCAAAATATCTCTAACAAATTGGCTGGAACCTGCATTCAATTCTGTTATGAACATTCTGGCACTCCTTTGAATGCTAAAATAATCTCACCAGATCAATGTCACTACTTCTGCTGTGGCTTTACTGAAATCTTCTTTAATGGGCACAATTTGTGAAGCAGAAACATGGCTCTTGCTTCACACTTTAACTTCACATTACTGCTCTAATAAAACCATAAACGATAGTGCCCTTGGGCAAGCTATGTTAGCTAGTTTGTTTTTGTGATACTGCAGCTCTCGCACTGTCTGCGTGCTGCTCCTAAACATGAGACAATATGCAAAGACATGAGCAACCTTATTTATTTATTTATCTTTTTCTTCTATACCGCCCCTTCCAGAGATCAAGGGCGGTTTACATAAAACAGTTAACAATTTTGCATACATTTGTATACTTGGAACGGAATGGAACTATGTACAAGTAACCTTAAACTTGGCAGTCAGGGACCCACTTGTGTGCCTGACTTGTTCTTAGACAGTAGGATTGATCAGGCACATAATCCCTCCCACCTCCTCTAGAGTTGCCTTAATTTGTGAGCATTTGAAAATAACTGAGGAGACTTCCTGTATATAGGAAGAGCCTTGCATGCTCAGAACTTTAAATTAAATTCTGATCTTTAGGAGAGCTGTTCCATCCAGGTGACATGCGATGGCATCATCCACTTGTGTTTCTGATCAATTGTCTTCTCTACAGAAAACACCTGAGCAACAAGGCTGTATTTGATTTTGTTTCTTGTTGATTACATTCCTACTTGCTTTGATTATTAGGTAGGAATTAAATAAAAGCCTTAGAAGCAATACAAATGAATCAGAAACCTAAACCAATCAGAAACCAAAATATTGCTGAACATAACAGTAAATTTCAAGACAAAGGCATAAGCATCAGTGTGTATGCAGTAGGCTTCCTGATTTTGTCTTCTGTAAAACTATTATACTGTAATTACTAGCCTTAATTTATTAGTGAGCGTGGCAAGACTCTTATGTATACTCATCCCACACATTCAATACATTTCATTTGACTGCTGCACTATACTGTATTAAATTGTACCCATAGCTGCTCTTTATCTTCCTCTTTCTCTTTGTTAGATAGGATTTTGTTTATTCACCATCCGTCAGAATGAAAAATATACTACGTAATACATAATGCCTATTTAGTGTTTAAAGAACATTTTTTTTCCTTCTCTTTTGAAATATACACATTGTTCCCTGGATTCTACTGCTGTAATATGTTGTACCTTTAAGAGACAAATTTTCAAAGCAATTTATCTTAGTATTTATTTATTTTTATTTAATTATTTGGCTGAGCTTTTATACTGCTTTTCACCGGGTCAAAGCGGTGTACATAGAACAAAGTTAAACAACATTTCCATGGAACTGTGACAATTTACATTAACAATTTAACTAGGACATTATTACCCACTGTCAGAAGGTATGTGCATAGATGGCATTTTCAAATCATGTCGCATACTTTTCAAGCAAAATTTTACTTGCTTACAAATCAGGTGCATGTGACTACTTATTTTCTACCACCAGTTTTCACAATAAAAACACACATGCATTTGTGCTTTGAAAATAGATGTTTGATTAATTCACAGCTTTTGTAAAAATGCATTTTAATGGCCTTTCAACCCATTTTTTCCTTAGCTGTAGATCATGTTAAAGGAGAAAACATGCTTTTATGTTGTTGCCTTGTCACGCGCCTATTTTAATGTTTCCTGTAGGCCTACTGCTGTATTTTCCTCATGCGCAACAGCATTGTACTTTCTTTCCTGAGTGCTGCTTGTGCTTATAAATGCATTTTTGCTTTTTGCAGAACTGCACATGCAAGAGCTAAAGGAGATGCTGCTGACCAAGCTGCACAAGCTGCTCGTCAGGAATCTGATATTGCAAGAGCAACTGCTAGAGAACTTTCTCCAAGCTTTCACCAGCCAGGTAATTGTGCGTTTATTGATTGATCAATGTGTAGCTAGAGGGATACATTGTCTGCTTGTGTGTCTGCCTGTGACATATGTCTATAGTGTATGGCTTCCTATAATATCTCTCATGACTGTGCTGCCTCCGTCACCCATCTGCGCGTCTCTGCCCACTTATCTGCAGCACCTTTCTACAGTACCTGTGTCCCTATGTGCTTATCTGTTGTCAGTATCCATTTACTTAGTGCAGGAGCTACAGATTCATAGGACAAAAATAGCGCTGAATGGTGAGCCAGATGTACTTTTGTGGAGACAGGGAAATACACACATGCTGTCTTAACCCACATTATTCTCCTCCCAATTCTACTCTGCCTCCCTCCCCTTCCCAACTTCCTACCTCATATGCATCTGTATTTTTCTATTACGCGTAGCTTCTCATTGCCACCTTTCTTTTTACCCCAGCAATCTGTTTTTCTCCCCCTTCTGTCTGTCTTCCTTCTCCTTCCCAATCCTCCACTCTCCCTCCTTTCTCCTTTCCTCCCTTTCCGTGCCCGAAATCCTCCTCCCAACTCCTGTACATTAGCAGCAATGGGGACAGTAAAAGGCCCAAGCTTGCTCTCCCCACAGTGCTTCCATCAATTCTTCCTCTCTACAGCCTTCGTTTCCTTTCCAAACAGAAACGGCATTCATTACAAAGAGGGTAAGATATGGATCACACTAGGACGGTTTATTTTTATTTATTTGGCAGGTTTTTTATACCGTATTTCCAAGGGTCAATGCACTGTTGCTTTCAGATCCTGAATTCTATCCCTTGTCTTGACCTGAATTGAAAATGCCATATTTTGTATTGCCCCGAATTGACTTTTGCTCTGTATTGCATTGTTTTTGACTAGATTGTAAGCTGTGACGAGCAGGGACTGCCTCTTTGCTTGTATTACTATACAGCGCTGTGTGAGCAGTGCTATATAAATGATACATACACTAAGGACCTGAGATTAATTAAGCTTCAGGTGAACAAGGTATATTAAACATATTACGTACAGTTTTATTAGTATAATTATCCATAGCAACCCTTAGTAAGTAAAGAACTTAAAGATCTAAACACAAGCTTAAAACTAAGATGCAGACAGCAGTCCAGCAGCGAGATGAGGGCTTCCCAGTCTTTTGCATTGAGTGTCACATGTATGATTTTCTCCCAGTTGGTGAGAGGTCTTAGTGGTCTAGGTGCACGGAGCTCTTTGCTCTCAGGGAACGAGTCCATTCTCTAGAGGCTAGAGTAACAGACTTGGAAGACATAAGAAAGACAGAGGTACATAGACGAGACCTACAGGGATATATTCCTGAAGTCCCACCTCCAGTCTGGCAGCATCCCTGTTGCCATGGAGGAGAGAGGTCACGTGACAGGAAAGCATCACCCTGGGGTGGCAGGAAGTGATCCTGTAACTAGGACCTGTCCTCCAGGTGATGTAAAACTCTCTCGCACGGAAGAAGTTTCTCCAGGGCCATGTGCCCATGAGGGAAAGGTTAGGTTAGCCATTATAGTTGGTGATTCGATCATTAGGCATGTAGGTAGCTGGGTGGCTGGTGGATGTGAGGATCGCCTGATAACATGCCTGCCTGGTGTGAAGGTAGCGGACCTCACGCGACACCTAGATAAGGGCTTAGATAGTGCTGCGGAGGAGTCTGCTGTCTTCGTACGTGTCGGTACCAATGACATAGAAAAATGTGGTAGGGAGGTTCTGGAGGCTAAATTTAGGCTTTGAGGTAGGAAGTTGAAATCCAGAACTTCCAGGGTAGCGTTCTCCGAAATGCTTCCCGTTCCATGCGCAGGACCCAAAAGGCAGGCAGAGCTCCGGAGTCTCAATGCATGGATGAGGCAATGGCTGCAGAGATGAGGGTTTTGTATTTGTTAGGAACTAGGGAACATTTTGGGGAAAGGAGGGGCTCTTCTGAAGGGATGGGCTTCACCTTAACCAGGATGGAACCAAGCTGCTAGCATTAACCTTTAAAATGGAGATAGAGCAGCTTTTAAACTAGATAATAGGGGAAAGCTGACAGTCACCCAAGCGCACATGGTTCGGAAGAATGTATCCTTGACGGATACTACCAAAAGCAGAGGTTCCAAAAAAGAGTAAAGTAGCCCAAATACCCTCGAGTATGGAGCAGACAGAGCTTAAAGATTCCAAATTACCCATGCCTACCAATAGCCAGATTAATATGAATAAAATACAGTCTCTAAAATGCTTGTTTGCAAATGCTAGAAGTCTTAAAAAATAAGATGGGAGTGTTAGAATATATAGCACTAAATGAGAGGCTAGATATGACTGGAATATCAGACTTGGTGGAAGGACAACCAGTGGGACACTGATACCTGGTTACAAACTATATCGTAATGATAGAGCTGATCAAATTGGTGGAGGGGTTGCGCTCTGTTAAAGAGGGCATTGAGTCAGAAAGGATTAAAGATTTGCAGGAAACAAAATTTGCTGTAAAATCTCTATGGATTGAACTTCCAAGTAAAAAGGGGAAGGCGATGGCAGTGGGGGTGTACTATCGACCGCCTGGCCAGAATGAACAAATGGATGATGCAATGCTCAAAGAAATCAAGGAAGCTAACAAAAGTTACAGTGCAGTAATAATAATGGGTGATTTCAATTACCCCGGTATTGACTGGGTCAGTGTCACGGCAGACATGCTAGGGAGATAAAGTTCCTACATGAAATAAATTACTGCTTCTTGGAGCAGCTGGTTCATGAACCGACCAGAGGGGAAGCTATATTGGACCTAGTCCTTACTGGTACACCAGATCTAGTGCAAGGGATAAAGGTGTTGGGGCCACTTGGCAATAGTGATCATAGCATGATCGCATTTGAAGATGTTAGTGGAGGAGGGATAGTAAGGAAATCTACAGTACTACCTTTTAACTTTCGAAAGGGAGACTATGATAAAATGAGGAAAATAGTTAAGAAAAAACTAAAAGGAGCAATTGCAAAGGTTAAAGACTTACATCAAGCTTGGGTGGTGTAGAAAAATACTATCTTGGAAGCACAGATCAGCTGTATTCCACGCTTTAAGAAAAGTGGAAGGAAGTCCAAAAAACTGCCAGCATGGTTTAAAGGTGAGGTCAGAGAGGCTGTTGCCAAAAAAGCATCTTTCAGGAAATGGAAAAAAGAGCCAAACGACGAAACCTGGAAACAGAACAAGTACTGGCAAGTCAAATGCAAGCCATTGATAAGGCAGGCAAAGGGAGAATTTGAGAAGAAGCATGCTGCGGAAGCAAAAATGTGAAATAGACTTTTTCAAGTACATTCGTAGAAAAAAAACCTGTGAGAGTCAGTTGGTCCATTAGATGATAGAGGGGTTAAAGGGGCACTAAGAGGCGACAAGGCAATAGCTGAGAGACTGAATGAATTCTTTGCTTCGGTCTTTACTGAGGAAGATGTAGGGATGTAACCCATGACTGAAGTGGTATTTAAAGGTGCGGAAGAATTGAAGGAAATATTGATACATCAGGAAGATGTATTACAACTGTTAGATATACTGAAAAGTAGAAAGTCATCTGGGCTGGATGGTATACATCCAACGGTGTTGAAAGAACTGAAATATGAGATTGCAGACCTGCTATTAGTAATCTGTGAACTTTTCATTAAAATCATCTATAATACCTGAAGATTGGAGAATCGCCAATGTAACGCCAATTTTTAAAAAGGGTTCCAGGGGTGATCCGGGAAACTACAGACCAGTGAGCCTGACATCAGTACTGGGGAAAAATGGTAGAAACCATCATAGAGAACAAAATTACTCAACATGTAGATAGTCATGACCTAATGGGAGACAGCCAACATGGCTTTAGACAAGGAAGATCTTGTCTTACTAATCTGTTATGTTTTTTTGAAGGTGTGAATAAACAGGTGGACAAAGGTGAGTCTGTTAGTGTATGTGGACTTGCAGAAAGCCTTTGACAAGGTTCCTCATGAGAGACTTTTGGCAAAACTAAAGAGTCATGGGATAGGAGGCAGTGTACTATTGTGGATCAGGAACTGGTTAAAAGATAGAAAGCAGATGGTAGGGCTAAATGGCCAATTTTCCCAGTGGAGAAAGGTGAATAGTGGTGTACCCCAGGGATCTGTGCTGGGTCCGCTACTTTTTGGCATATTCATAAATGACCTGGAAAAGGGAATAACGAGTGAGGTTATCAAATTTGCAGATCACACGAAACTATTTAAAGTTGTTAAAACCCAAGAGGATTGTGGAAAATTGCAAGAGGATCTTGAAAAATTGGAAGACTGGGCATCAAAATGGCAGATGAAATTTAATGTGGACAAGTGCAAAGTTATGCACCTAGGGAAGAACAACCAAAACTATGGTTGCACGATTCCAGGTTCCACATTAGGAACTACCACCCAGGAAAAAGATTTAGGCATCATTGTGGATAACATGTTAAAACTCTCGGCCCAGTGTGCAGCGGCGGCCAAGAGAGCAAATAGAATGCTAGGTATCATAAGGAAAGGAATGGAAAATAAAACAAAGGATAATTAAAATGCCTCTATATTGTTCCATGGTGAGACAGCACCTTCAATATTGTGTGCAATTCTGGTCGCCGTATTTTAAAAAGGATATAGCGTTATTAGAAAAGGTTCAGAGAAGAGCCACCAAAATGGTAAAGGGGATGGAAGGATACTCCCATAAAGAAATGCTAGAAAGGTTAGGGCGCTTTAACCTGGAAAAGAGATGGCTGAGGGGAGATATGATAGAAGTCTAAATTTAATGAACGGAGTGGAACAGGTAAATGTGGATCGATTGTTTTCGTTATCAGAATATAGAAAGAGTAGGGGACATGCAATAAAGCTACAGGGTAAACTATTTAAGACTAATAAAAGAAAATATTTTTTCACTCAATGTGTAATCAAACTCTGGAATTTGTTACCGGAGGATGTAGTAAAGGCTGTTAGTGTAGCTGGGTTTAAAAAAGGTTTGGACAAGTTCCTGGAGGAAAGGTCCATAAACCATTATTAAGAAGGGACCCAGGATATCATGTCTTGACCCAATACAAGCATTGTGGAAGCTGTCTCTTTTGGGGAAACTGCTAGGTACGTATGACCTAGATTGGAAGCAGGATACTGGGCTTGATGGACCTTGATCTGACCCAGTATGGCATATCTTATCTTATTTTATGTTCTTATGTATGTTAATGTTTAAAACTTTCACAGTCTCACAACCAGCTGTAAAGCAGAAATCTCAGTATAGCATGGGATTATAAGAGAGCTTTTGATAGCATCCCATGCAGTTTATGTAATAAACTGCCTTAAAATGTACAAATAAACCATAGATTGACACTCAAGTTCAGCATGAAAATATGCAAAATATATTCCATTTTCATTATGAACATGGGCAATTTGTTATGCCTATCCAAGGAGGAATGTTTGAGAGATTCCCTGTGTTCATGGCAATAAATTCACTGAGTATACTCCCCAACTCCTTGGGCCCAGGAATTGGCCTTAACCCTAAAGATACTAATTCACAGGTAGCATCATAGTAACATAGTATATGACTGCAGATAAAGATCAGTATGGTCCATCTAGTCTGCTCAGCAAGGTGGCAAAAGTAGGTGCACCTACTGCTCCATGTAGGTCACCCCTATTTGTTCAGATATAAGAGATAGTTATGCTTATTTTGATTTTATCCTGTTGCTATAAAGTGATCCACTGTGTCTATCCCATGCCATTTTGAATTCTGTCACTGTGTTTGCCCCCACCACTTCAGTCGGGAGGGCATTCCAAGCATCCACCACCCTTTCAGTGAAAAAGTATTTCCTCACATTGCCTTTGTTTACCCCCTTGCAGCTTCATGCTATGCCCTCTAGTTTGACAGCTTCCCCGTCTTTGGAAGACGTTTGTTTGTCCATTAATACTCTAAGTATTTAAAGGTCTGAATCATATCTCCTGTCCCTCCTTTCCTTCAGAGTGTACTTATTTAGATCTTCAAGTCTCTTTTCATAAGTCTTCTGATGCAGGCTCCAAATCATTTTGGTTGCCTTCCTCTGAACCGCTTCCAGACTTTTTATATCCTTTGCGATATACGGTCTCCAAAACTGAACACAATATTCCAAGTGAGTCCTCACCAGCCGCTTGTACCGTGGCATTAGTACCCCTTCTTTCTGCTGGTAATTCCTCTTTGTATGCACCCCAGCATCCTTCTGGCTTTTGCCACCGCCTTGTCACACTGTTTCGCCACCTTGAGATCATCAATCAATCACACCCGCAATCTTTCTCCTGGTCCATGCACATCAATCTCTCGCCCCCATCGCATACGATTCCCTTGGATTTTTGCTTAAGTGCATGACACTGCACTTCTACACATTAAATCTTAACTGCCAAGCATTAGACCATTCTTCCAGCTTTTGTAGATCTTTCCTCATATTCCCCACTTCCTGAAGGGAGTCCACTCTGTTGTAAATTTTGGTGTTATCTGCAAAAGCACTTTTCCATTCAGCACTTCAGCAATATCACTCACGAATATCAACACTTAATAGAGCAACTCTAAAGAGTGAAAGCTTCTCAGATGACATCATGTTGACTTGACCTAGGCAGATGTGCTACGGTAACCTTCCTTAAAGAAAACTGAGACAAACTGAAAGCATCTCTCCGAAGGAATATTATGATTTAAAGGAACTTATACGGGAAGGTATTTGTTTATAAGGAGCAACACTCCAGTATAACTTACTAAGAGAAAAAATCAATAAACAATATTCCAGGAAACTGAAACAGATATTGAAAGTGCCCAGCTTGCAATTTTCTTTCTCTTGTACAGATTTAGAATTATAGGCTGGCCCCATAAAGATCTTTTAAAATTGGATGAATACAACAGAAAACTCCTCCATGCCCATTACTTAGTCTGTAACAATCATTATAGAAACATAGAAATATGTTGACAAAAAAGACCACATGGCCTATCTAGTCTGTCCTTCCATATCAACAACTACAACAGTCTCCTTTTTTACCTTTAGAGATCCTCTGTGTTTGTCCAATGCTTTTTTGAATTCAGTTACTGTCCTCATCTCTACCACCTCCACTGGGAGACTATTCCATGGATCCACTACTCTTTCCGTAAAGAAATATTTCCGCATATCACTCCTGAATCTATCTCCCTTCACCCTCATCCCATGTCCCCTTGTAGCAGAACTTGCTTTCAATTGAAAGAGGCTCTCTCTCTGAACATTTATGCCATGGAGGTATTTAAACATCTCAATCATATCACCTCTATCCCGCCTTTCCTCTAAGGTGTACATATTAAGAACCTTAAGTCTGTCATCATATGCTTTATAATGAAGACCATTAATCATTTTAGTAGCCACCCTCTGCACTGACTCCATCCTGTTCACATCCTTTTGAAGGTGCGGTCTCCAGAATTGCACACTATACTCCAAATGAGGTCACACCAAAGACTTATACAGAGACATTATCGCCTCCTTTTTTCTGCTAGCCATTCCTCTCCGTATGCATCCAAGCATCCTTCTAGCTTTTGCCGTCGCCTTTTCTATGTGTTTAGCTGCTTTAAGATCATCAGATACAACCACGCCTAAGTCCCACTCTTCTTTAGTAGACAAAAATACTTCACCCCCTATATTATATTGCTCCCTTGGATTGCTGCAGCCCAAATGCATGACCTTATATTTTTTAACATTAAATCCTAGCTGCCAAATTCTAGACCATTCTTCAAGCTTAGCTAGATCCCCCCTCACCTTCCTGGGTGTCTACTCTATTGCAGATTTTGGTATCATCCGCAAAGATGCAAATCTTACCGAGAGCCCTTCCGCTATATCACTAACAAAGATGTTAAAAAGAATCGGACCAAGGACAGATCCCTGGGGCACACCACTGGTAACATCCTTCTCCTCACAGTGAGCTCCATTTACCTGTACTCCTTGTCGCCTCGCACCCAACCAATTTCTAACCCAAGCAGTAACTTTAGGGTGCATTGGGTGCTCAGTTTGTTTATAAGTCGCCTGTGAGGAACAGTGTCAAAGGCTTTACTGAAATCTAAATGCATCACATCTAGGGCTCTCCCTCGGTCCAACTCCCTGGTCATCCATTCAAAGAAATCAATCAGATTTGTCTGACAAGACCTGCCTCTGGTGAATTCATGCTGCCTCGGATCCTGTAATCTGCTGGACTCCAGAAACCTCACTATTTTCTCTTTCAGCAGCGTTTCAAACAATTTACTAACCACCGAATTTAAACTAATCAGCCTATAGTTTTCAACCACATCCTTACTTCCGCTTTTGTGTAAAGGCACCAAATGAGCCTCTCTCTGGTCCTTTGGCACCACTCCCGACTCCGAGGCATTGGAAAGGTCAGTCAGTGGAGCTGCTAGAACATCCCCAAGTTCCCTCAGTATTCTAGGGTGTATCCCATCCGGTCCCATCGCTTTGTCTACTTTAAGTTAAGCTAGTTCCTCACGAACACAGTCTTCTAAAAATTGTTCAAGATGTCCTTCGCTGCTGTTCTTATTTGTGGGTGTTTTCTGAGGTCCTGCTCCTGGTTCTTCATCTGTGAACACAGAAGAGAAATATTTGTTAAGCAATTCTGCTTTATCCTTATCAGCTTCTACATATTTCTCCCCTGCACCCTTGAGTCGGACAATACCACTTTTGCCCTTCCTCTTCTCACTAACATATCTGAAAAATGTCTTCTCCCCCCCCCCCCCCCCCCATTTTATTGCATTGGCTATTTCCTCCTCCTTTTGAATCTTTGCCTTACTGACTACTTTGCTAGCTTCTCTAAGTTTTTCCAAATACAGATGCCTGTTTTCCTCTCTCTGTGATCTCTTGTATTTCATGAAGGCCTCCCTCTTTTTCTTCACTTTTTCAGCTACTTCTTTTGAAAGCCATAGCGGTCTTCTTTTCCTTTTACCTTTATTTACCATTTTAACAAAAAGGTTGGTTGCCCTTAAAATATCCGCTTTGTTTTGCCCACTATTTTTCTACATCCCCCAGCTGTTCCCATCCCACTAACGACTCCCTGAGGTATTGGCCCATCTTGGCAAAGTTAGTCTTCCTAAAGTCTAAGACCCTCACCTTTGAATGGATTCTAACAGCCCTAGTCCTAATACTGAACCACACCATCTGGTGATCACTGGATGCAAAATGATCTCCCACTACAACATCAGAAACACTTTCACCATTGGTAAGCACCAAGTCCAGTATGGCCCCTTCACGTGTGGGGTCTGTTACCAATTGCTTGAATAGTTCTCCCTATAGAGAATCCAGGATCTCCTTACTTCTAGATGATACTACAGCAGAAATGTGCCAATCAACATCTGGCATATTGAAATCTCCTATCAGTATCACTAACCCTTTCCTAGCAATGCTGCGTATGTCTTCAATTAACTCTGTCCACCTCTCCCTCTTGTGAGGGAGGTCTGTATATCACACCAAATGCAAATAGATTTCTCTTTCCCTCTTTCTAGTTTAGCCCACAATGCCTCCTCGCTCTCTTTTAAGCTCTGTAATTCCAAAGCTTTAATAGTAGTTTTTACATATAGTGTCACTCCTCCTCCCCTTCTTCCTTCCCTGTCCTTTCTGAATAAAGTATAGCCAGGTATAGTTACATCCCAATCATGGTTTTCTGTGAACCATGTTTCTGTAACTGCCACTAAATCCAAGTCAGCCACTCCCACCAAAGCTTCAACATCGGGGATCTTATTTCCCATGCTACGGGCATTTATACACACTGCTTTCCATGTGTTACCCCTGTTACCCATTTCCATAAAGGTATTTAATGTATCACCTACCTGGGGGCTTTATTCACCCATCCCCAACGAATCTAGTTTAAAGCCCTCTTCAGTAGATTAGCCAGTCTACTACCAAAGACGCGTTGACCTTTCTTGGACAGATGGATGCCATCTCTGCTCTGCAACCCTATAGATTCCAAGACTATAGATTCCAAGAGTTGGAGGTGGAATGGGCCTTATAGAAATAGATTATACATATAAAGATACACAGTGTTGAAGTTCAAATATAAATGTCTAGAATTTGTCTCCATCCATAAACGTGGACAAGCCTTAAGATAAATAGAGGGAATGAGTGAGTACCTCTGTGCTGTAGCCACTAACAGTGGTATATTAAGGATTTTAATTAGCAGAAAAATACTTCTCAAAACAAGTGAAAATCCCTTTAAAGAATGAAATCAGCAAATGAGGGAGAAGATGTAGCAAAAGCAGAAAAACAGTGGTAAATAAAAGGGCTACTTCAGGAACCATACATTGATCAAAACCTGATGCAGGAATATTTAAGGAGAGGTGACTTTAACATTTAAGGATATGAGATTCATAAATGCAGAATAGGACAAGATGATTCATAGCAAGCCTAGTAAAGAATAACAGAACAGGCAAATATAGATTCTGTAAGAAACATAGAAACATGATGACAGAAAAAGAATACATGGCCTATCTAGTCTGTCCTTGTAAGACAGAACTGGAGACGTTACACATCTTGTTGCAATGTCAGAAAACCTGTATATTTATGGTCAACCTCAAAGAAAACATCTTTTACCCTGGAAAATTGAGACATTTATAGGGGAATTTAAGATGAAAAACGGCTCCAAGAGCCAACACACGTGGCCGCACCTCTAAAAAGGCCTTACGCCGCTCCTGTGTGGCCTTGGAAACATCTGAATAACTTGTCCACAAAACTTTTCCGATTTCTTTGGAAAATAAGCACGCAAAATTCTATCCTTGTCCATCTCTAATGCTAGGGTAACTAATAACGTAGCCCTAGCGGAAATATCATCCAAGTTGATTCCAAAAAGGCAGATATATCCAGGGTAGAAGAAGCTACATGATCATATTGAGCCACCCCCTCACCCTCTCCACCCGATCCCTTAACTAATCTTCCCAAAGGAACATAATATATTCTAGACACAACAATAGAATTAGGGTCAGTAAACAGTACTTCCTTGAGATATTTTTGAAACAGCAATGGAGACAGATAGACAAGACATAGTGATACAGTCTATGTTCTGTTTAATCTTAGCTTTTTGATTTTGCATATGGAGCTTAAATTGTATTCATCGGTAACCGATTGGGTTTTCCTTTTTTTTTCCTCAAATACTGGCATCCCCTTGATGTGGACTAACAGTTAAGTTCTTTTGGATGATATGTCGTCTGTTTTTATGTTGTATGGTATATTTTCCTGTTATGTATATTAAATATTCTATTTTAAAAAAAAACCTGTATATCTATTTTACCAGTTTTTTTATACTGCCTTATCCTTCAATCAAAGTGGTTTACTGAGGCAACTGAGGATTAAGTGGCTTGCCCAAGGCCACAAGGAGTGCCCAGTCCCTCTGACCTTAGATTGCTGTCCCCAGGTGGGACTTGAACCCCCAGTCCTCCAGCCTGAAGTACCATGTTCTAACCATTAGGCCACTCCTCCCACAGTATATATTAAGGTTCAATAAGGTAGCATGTCTCATCCACTGGACACTGTGTAAATACTAATCCTTATCGTCCTGCTAGACCAACCCAGACTGGCTATGCTGTCTTGCGAGCAGGTGGAAGCAGACTTGAGCATCTTTCAGGGTGCAGCACTGAGAGAAGTCATTAACTGTGTACCTCCAGCAGATGTCAAGGTGTGTGAACTGGTGCAGCAGTATAGATAGGCCTGACTCTCCTGGCCTACACTATGGTTCAGTGGTCATTGACATTAAGTCCTCAGAAGTCCAACGATGTTCAGAGCATGGCTAGGCCATAGGCTCTTTGAGCTGACAGACACCCTGTATCCAGTGCTGTTTCTCACTGGTTACTAGTGATTGGTGTGCCAAAAAGGAGCAGAAGAATCAATAAGTTGAGCCAACCCCACTTCCCTCTTGCTGTCTCATCTGTATGCAACTATTTTTCCTAAATATTTCTGCTTGTGTTTTTAAATTTTTCCCATTCATTAACATTGGACTCTATTTGGCTCTCTTGTCTGCTTTATAAAGTAGATTTAAAAAAAAGACCAGGCTTTCTGTGGCAGCGAGGGATCAAAGTCTCTAGCTCAGTTACATCCCTTTTCTCAAGGTTTAGCTGGATCAGCTCTTTCGGCTCCCTTAGGTGGATGCCCTTGTCATGGTGATAACTAAGCACACAACTCTTTCTGTGGAAGGACACACTGTGCTTAAGGAGGTTTGCAACAGGAAGGTTGAGACTTATCTAAAGAATGCCTTCACTGCCTCAACCTTCCGTTCCAAAGTGACCCTTTGTGAAGGCCTAGTAGCCAGAGAAAACCTGTGCTGAGTTCAGCAACTGAGCACAGCCTTGAGGCTGCCAGATTGGAGTCAAGAGCCATGTTTGTGGCTGATGCTGTATACAGCCTGATTAGTTTCCTCCATATCCATGCAGCAGTGGTCGTGACTAGGCTGTGGCTCTGGCTTTCACAGCTGTTCAGCAGATGCAGTCTCCAAATTGCGTCTCAGCAAGCTCCCTTTCAGAGGCTATCTGCTTTTTTGAGAGAAGCTCAAAATTTGGTTTAGGACCTGGGAGAGCCCAATCCTCAGATGCTTCCAGAAGACAGGTCCAAGAGCACTTGTTCTGCCTATGTCTTCATGAAGCTTAGAGGTGCCAAAGGCTTGGGTTCAGCCTGTTCCCCCTCATAAATCTAGGCTGAAAAAAAGACAGCCCTTTCAGGGCTCCCAGTGATCTCAAGACTCCAACAGCCACTACTGGAGCTGGGAAACTCTCACAATGCGTTCCAGTAGTACCATCCAGTGCTCAGCAGGTAGGAGAGCGACTGGCTGTTTCTCTTGTGATAGACCCCAGATCACATCAGACCAGTGGGTTCTGGAGGTCTTAGGTCAGGAACAGGAGTTTGCAGAGCCTTGATGAGAAGCTTTTGCAGAGTCTTCCTGCAGATCCCCATTTAAGTGGGAAACAGAGAATAGTGAGGTTTCTGGAGTCCAGTGCATTGTAGGATCCAAGGCAGCATGGGTTTACTAGATGCAGATCTTGTCAGACAAATCTGATCTATTCTTTGAATGGGTGACCAGAGAGTTGGATTGAGGGAGAGCCCTAGATATGATGTACTTAGATTTCAGCAAAGCCTTTGACACCATTCCACAAAGGCAACTTATAGAGCACCCTATGGATGGACCCTAAAGTGACTGACTGGGTTAAAAATTGGTTGAATGCGAGGAGACAAAGGGTACAGGTAAATGGAGCTCACTCTGAGGAGAAGAATGTTTCTGGTGGTGTGCCAAAGGGATGTGCCCTTGGTCCAATTCTTTTTAACATTTTTTGTTAAGAATATTACGGAAGAGCTGTCGGCTAAGGTTTGCCTGTTTGTGGATGACATCAAAATCTGCAAGAGTAGACACCCAGGAAGGAGTACATAACATGAGGAGGGATCTAACTAAACTTGGAAAATGGTTGAGAATTTGGCAACTGAGATTTAATGTTAAAAATGCAGGGCTGCAAAAATCCAAGGGAACCATACAGTGTATAATGGGTGAAGTACTTCTGTACATGAAAGAAGAGCGGTACCTGGGTGTGATTGTTTCTGATGATCTGAAAGTGGCTAAACAGGTAGAAAAGGCAATGGCAAAAGCTAGAAGGATGCTTGGGTGAATAGGAAGAGGAATGGCCAGCAGGAAAAAGGAGGTGATAATGACTCTGTATAAGTCTTTGGTAAGATCTCATTTGGAGTATTGTGTGAAGTTCTGGAGACCACACCTTCAAAACGATATAAACAAGATGGAGTCTGTGAAGAGGGTGGCTACCAAAATGGTCAGTGGTCTTTATTATAAAACACATGGGGACAGACTTAAAAATTTCATTATGTATACTTCAGAGGAAAGGCGGAATAGAGGAGATATGATAGAGATGTTGAAATACCTCCATGACCTAAATGCAAAGGAGGAGAGCCTCTTTCATATGAAAGAAAGCCCTGCAATGAGGGGACATGGAATGAGGGTGAAAGGGGATAGACTCAAGAGTAATATGCAGAAATATTTTTTTACGGAAAGAGTGGTAGATGAATGGAATAGTCTCCCAGTGGAGGTAGTAGAGACGAGGACAGTATCTGACTTCAAGAAAGCATGGGACAAGCACAGAAAATCTATAAAAGGGGGAAAAAAGGGACTATAGTAGTTGATATGGAAGGGCAGACTAGATAGACCATATGGGTTTTTTTTCTGCCGTCATGTTCTTATGCAAACCTTGCAGCACTTTCTACAGTTGCAGGGTATTTTACTCATACTTTCTATAGAGCAAGGTCAGGGCCAATATTCCATCATCTTTGTGATGCCAAAAAGGATGGTTCCTTTTGTCCTATTTTGGACCTGAAAGCAGTCAATGCCAGGCTGAGTCCCCTTTTTTTACATGGAGTCAATCCCATTGGTCATTACATCCGTTATACCAAGGGATCTAGCTGAAGCCTATTTTTATATTCTCCATTTTTGTGCTAGAAAAACTTTGGGATCACGATCCTTGGAGAACAGTGGAAAATGATAAGGTTGTGATCATCTGGGAAATCCTCATTCCAACTAAGAAAACGCTTGATGGCAAGAAAAGGAGACATAATTGTGAAGGAGAAAAAAAGTATGAACAGCATTGCTAATAGAAGTATTAGTGCTAAGTGACTATTCTGTGCCGTGCATGGAGAGACAGAACATACCCAAGTACAATAAATGCATTTGCAAATGCAATGTGTGCCTTCGAGTCAGTCCTGACTCCTGGCGACCCAGAAGCTCCTGGGTTTTCTTGGCAGTGTCACCGGACGTAGATTGCCAGGCCTTTCTTCATTTACAGACTAAGAAAATATGATAGATACAGAAATAGTCCCAATATTTTGGGAGCCACTAGCTTGGTCTGGAAGATTTTCTGAGCACATCTTGGTAAGTTGCCTATATTTGTTTTTTATATATTGCCCCGTCAGGAAATCAAGGCAGTTTACATTGAACTATTATATATTACATGGGACCATTAACTTTACATTAAACAGGTAACATTTTAACAATTGTTGGATCTACAAACCTGTGTCACATAAATTAAATAGTTAACTAGTTACATAGTATATACATGTATTTATTCTGAATACATTTACATTGTAGGTTGAATTTGTAGCAGCATTTCATCTTTTAAATTAGAGGTTATTTGTCATGTTTAGTCTAGTCAGTAGTTGGATTGTTCTTAGTTTGGGTCTGCTGGGGTGTTCTGGTAATGTTTATGTGATTGAATTTTCAAAGTATTTCTGGAAAAACCATGTTTTTAGATGTTTATGGAAGTTTTTATGGTCTTTGGTGGATATTATTGTCTGTGGGAGTAAGTTCCAGAGACCTGGTGCATAGAGAGAGAAGGATCTGTTTGTGAATGAGTTACTTTTGGTGAATTCTGCTGGGATGGCAAGTGAATTCTTTGCATTTACTCTCCTTTCCCTATTTGCTGGGGTGGTCTGCAGGAATGTTCTTAAGTAGGTAGGTATTCAGTCTGTAGTGTCTTGAAAATAGTGTGTGTTTTTTTGTATTTTATCCTGCTGTTTGTTGGGAGCCAGCAGGATAAAATATAAAATTTGAATATTGGTGTGATGGGTTCTTTTATCAACGTTTTGTGTAATGGTTCGGGCAACAATGTTCTCTGCTAACTGGAAGCGTTGTATGCTTTATTTTGGTAGGCCACCAAGTATACCATTACTGAAGTCCAAGTGGGGGGAGCACATTGCTTGAAGTGTCATGCGGAAGTCATCAATGAACAGTAGACATCGTAGGTGTTGCAATGTCTTTATTTTGGTGTAGATTGCTCTTGTGGTATTGCTGATGTGGCTTGTCATGTTTAAGTGGCTGTCAGTTGTGATGCCTAGGTATTTGACCTCTTTTCGACCTCTAGGATTGCATCTTTTACTTACAGGGTTTTAGGTGGGGTGAATGTATCTTATTTATTATTTATTTATTTTACATTTTCTTATATACCGCGCTATTTTCCATCAGTGCGGTTTACATGGAACATTTTACATACACATGATACAAAAAAACAGAGGTTCTTTATATAATTTATATTCAGGTTGTGTTCGGATAGCCATGAAGATATTTCATCAAAGCATGTGGTTATTTTAGTCTTATCAGGACTGTTAGTGTCAATTGGGGCGTATAACATAATGTTATCTGCATATATTTGGTAGTACATATTATGCTTTTGGATTATTTTGCCGATGGACTGTAAGAGGTTAAAAAGTAGTGCTGATAGGGCAGAGCCTTGAGGTATTCCTTGTAGTTGAAGATAAGGCTTTGAGTTGTCCAGTTTTTATTTGTTTCCTGTCTCTTAAGTATGATGTGTAGTGGAGTACCTTTAATATCCAGATCTTAAGTAGTAGATGACATATGGAATCAAATGCAGATGCTATGTCTAAAAAGATCATTATGAAGGCTTTTTTCCGTTTGTCAATCCCTCTTATTTTATCCATTAGTGCTATTATAGGGTCTCTATTCCATGGTTGTTTTGGAAGCTGTGTTGTATGTCGATTGGTGAGTGTTTTTCAATGTATTCTTATTGGTTTAGGACTATCTTTTACATTATTTTAGCTGGTAGGGGACGGCTTGAAATAAGTCTCTATGAGCTAGGATTGGATTTGTTCAATGTTGTGTTTTTTAGAATAGGCTGTATTGATGCAAGTTTTAGATCTTTAGGCATATATCCTTTTTCCAGAGATAGCTGTACAATTTTGAGTATTACAGGGGAGAGTTCTTCATGTGATATTTTCACCCAGCTTACCGGGCAAGGGTCATTAGCTGATGTGGTTGTATTTACAGTAGATCAACTATTATTTTTTGTAGTTGGTTTGAGGATATTGTTGAGAATGTCGTCCATTCAGCATTGGGTTTGAGATTTAGTTATAACGGTCGATACATCTATCTTTTCTGGTTTTCCCATTATAGTACTGTGCAATTACTTCTGCTGAAAGTGTAGGTTCATCTTGCATCTGAGGTTTGATAAGGATTTGACAGTGCTGAAGAGTTCTCTGTTTAGTGATATTCTTTCTTATTTCTGTTGATGGAATTACAGTACTCTTCTAGTTTTTTCAAATAGTTTGAGTTTCATGTTGCTTTGTCTCCATGTCCTTTCCAGTTTTCTCAGGCGCTTTTTCTGAATTCTGAGGTCTTGAATGTTTCTCTTAGATATTCGTGGGTTGTCTTTGTCAGTTGCTGCATTTCATATGGTTATGTTCCATGTATCTGAGTGTGCCAATATCTGTGGAGTCTGACATAAATTGCAGTGTAATTTCCTCCATGAATAACTTTTTGTCAAATTTGCGGTATATGTTACATTCTAAGGCACGCATGATCAGTAAACCTGAGAGACTGCGATCATACCCAGGGGTGGCTCTATAATGAGGCAGCCGCCTCAGGTGGCAAAGTTTTGGGAATGGCAAAAAATGTCCCCAAAACAGTCAAGTGGCCATCATCTCACTCTGCCTTCTATAGAAAAAACAAATTGAGTAGATCAGCTACTGCCACTGCCACCTCCATTTCTTCCAGGTTGGCAGCGTCAGAATCAAACCCCGCTCCCCCTCCTGCTGCTGCTCCAGATCAGAGGACACTGGGGCAGCGGTAGTAAACTATCAACTTTGAAAAAAAAACTGAAAGCAAAAGCACAGGCTTTTGCAATTCTGGCATGCTTGTAAGGCCTTGATGGGTCCCAAATCCTCTGATGCTTTTCGCATCAGAGGGAAGAACCAGCAGGGACTTACATGTGTACCAGAGTCTTGAAGACTCCACGCTTTTGCTTTCCAGCTGATGATATTGAGAGAGGCATTAGCGTCGGCTGGCAGGAAGAGAGGTGGAGGTGGATGGTAGATGCTGGACGACTGGAGGGGGGGGCAGGAGGACAAATGCTGCACAGTGGGGGGGGGGAGCAGAAAGACAAATGCTGCCCCCCCCCCAAGTCCCCATTCAGGATGGTCTGCAGAGCGCTGGTGGCCTTGTGGAGAGCCTGCCCACAGGACATGCTACTCCCACGGGCAGAAGGCTGTGAGAGACCACAATCGCTACTCACAGCCTTCTGCCTGCTGGAGCAGATGTGTCCAATGGGCAGGCTTTCCAGTAGGCCACCAGTGCTCCATAAACCATCCTGAATGGGGAGTAGGGGGCGGGCGGCTAGCGAAAGTGCCCTCCTGACGTCTGCTCCTGCGGGCAGGCTGTTTCTCTGGGCTGCAGTCACGGCTTGCACAGCCCCTGCCTGTGGGACATGCTGCTCCTGCTGGCAGAAGAGCGTGAGAGGCAGCGATCGTGGCCTAGAGAATCAGTGCTTACCCATGAGAGCAGCATGTCCTGTCAGCAGGAGCTGTGCAAGCCACTTGTGCTCTGCCTCTCTGGGCTGGTATCACGTCTTGTACTGCCCCTGTTCGCGGGACATGCAGCTCCACAGGCAGGCTCTGCCCCTTGCACATACCAGGAGTGGTCATGGGGAGACATTGGAAAGTGGACATGGATGAGCACAGAGAGAAAGGAGATACTGGGTGCAGGGGGGTATTGGGGATAAGATTGAGATGGAGGGGCTAAGGAGATAAAGGGTGATACTGGACATGGGAAGGGGCAAACTCTGGAATTTGTTGCCGGAGGATGTAGTAAAGGCTGTTAGTGTAGCTGGGTTTAAAAAAGGTTTGGACAAGTTCCTAGAGGAAAGGTCCATAAACCATTATTAAGAAGGGACCCAGGATATCAATGCTTGACCCAGTACAAGCATTGCGGAACCTGTGTCTTTTGGGGAAACTGCTAGGTACGTATGACCTAGATTGGCCACTGTTGGAAACAGGATACTGAGCTTGATGGACCTTGGTCTGACCCAGTATGGCATATCTTATGTTCAGGAGAAGCAAGGAGGGGAGATGGAGTGGTGATGTTGGCCAGGGGGTTATAGGGAGACTATGGAAAAATGCTGGACTTGGGGAGGGGGCAGAACAGTGGGTGACAGAGGGGAGATGATGGACATGGGGTAATAAGGGGAGAAGGAAATGCAGAATATGGGGTAATAGGGAGAGAGGGAGGAGATGGATGTGGGGTAAATAGGTTGAGAAAGAGATGGAGAGATGCTGACATGGGAGTAATAGGGAGGGGGTGATATGGTATGGAGAAGGGGTAGATGCTGGTTGCAGGGGGATAGGAAGGGAGAGGGCAGACATGGAAGGACAGAAAGCATAGAGGTACTGGGTAGAGGGAAAGAGAGAGAGAGAGACTGGATGGGGGGGGGTGAGAGATGTTAAGACATGGAGGGGGAGAGAGAGTGAGCAAAAGACTGGGGAATAATGGACCAGAGAAGAAGAGCTTTGGAATGGAAGGATTGGAGTGAAGGTTGAAAAGTGGCAGGTAGATGGGAGGGGGGGGGGTAAAAAAAAGAAAAAGAGGGAGATTGAGAACTGGATAGTAAGGAGTAGTGTGAGAGAGAGAGAGAGAGAGAAATGGAAGAAAGCTAAAAGGAAAAAAAATCAATATTCAAGATAGAAGGAAGTGAAGAAATGAAAAAGAGAGACAAGAAATGGCAGACTACAGACCATAGAAAGAAAGCTAAGAGAAGATAGAAGAAAACAGAAGCCTCGGATTGGGACCAGTATGATCAGAGAATAAAATGGTCAGACAAAGGTAGAAAAAACTATTTTCAATTTAGTGACTGTACTTTGCCCCATCTTTATATTTTACACAGTATGGGGAATTGCATCTCTTATTTCTCTGGTGTTGCTCCGCATGTGGAGTCTGGCTTCTTGGGGTTTTAGGTTAATTTTTGTCTACATATTTTTACTTTATATTGTGGTCACTTATTCTATACTTGGTGAGGGTCTATGTTCTGAGTGCGCGACTGAGGTCAGACATTCTGTTAACACGGAGTTTGTACATAGGGGTTTGTACTGCAGTAATTAGACTTGTTCAGCTTTTCAAATAGGTGTATGGATATTCTAGGGACCGCTGCAATATTTATACTGCTATTTATTTTGGGGGGTACGCCCCTTGTATGAGTTTCGGAAGTTTATGCTGGTATGGTGTGGTAGATTTGAACTTGTAGATCTTTGGTGACTTTTGTAGGGTTTTATATTAGTTCACAATATGCCTGGTACTGAAGAATGTGTGTTAGTGAGATGACAATCAGATTATTTTTGTTTTACATACTGCCTTCTGTGAGTGAATGTCCTACTTATGCTCTGCACCCATTGTTGAGGGAGGGGGTTCTGCAAATGTAAAATATGTTCAAAAAGAAAAAGCAAGAACCATAACACAGCTTAGCACGTTAAAATAAAAATGAATTATAATTTGGTGTGTTAAACTGTGCTGTCATTCTCACTTTCTTAGTTCCTTGGTGTGCGAACATCTTGCATTTCCTCCACATTATCTAAATCAGCTTTTTGGTTTGGTTCAGTCCCTGACTGGAGTTTTGTGGAAGCCCCCCCCCCCCACTCCAGGGGGGAGGGAGGGGGCACCATCTCATCCCTCGCCTCAGGCAGCAGATTGCCTTGAGCTGCCCCTGATCATACCCATATATACTCTAACTTAGGAGTAAGGTTCATTTGGTATAACAAAAGAATATATTGCTGCAAAGGTAAAGTAATGAGGGTATACTATTGTACCCATGGCCAGAATGGTGAGGACATAGTGTAATTTACTAAAGGTAGAAACACACAGAAGATTTCAGTTTGCCCAGAGTTAACTACTGTAAATGAGTGTCTCCTTTGGGCATTCTAAAAGGTAAAGTTTCTAGATACCATAAATAGCTACTGCTACACTCTGAAACTGATGAGAAGATGAGTTACTCTAGATCTGTTTTGCAGTAGAATACAGAACCTATTATAAGAGGTATCAGGGGTGGTCGTGATGCATAACTACTAGAGGAAGAAGAATAAAATTTCCACAGAGACTGAGAAAAATTAGAAAATTAGTAAAGGGAATCTAAAAGGAGCATTTCTGAGAATTAAAAATCTGCATGAAGAATACTTAAAAGCGCCAACTGGAAAGCTCAGAACATATTCTAAAAGTCAAAGTGGACAGAAGACCAAATTACCCCCAGTATACGAAATGGAAAACAAGACCTAGTGTGTAAAATAAGAAAGAGCATCATTACTGACCAATTAGATTTAAAATCGCAACAAGGGAGGCTGGAGAGAGCCTTGTTGAAAAGGCAGAAACTAATAATAAACTTTTTTCAAGTACATCAAGAATTCAGGGAGACAGTTGGACCATTAAAAGACCATGAGATAAGAGCTGCTTTGGGAGGATATGGCCACTGCAGAAAAGCTAAATTAATACTTGGCTCCTTTATTGCCCAAGATCTTGTGGAGATTGCCAGTGCTGGAACTATTCTTTGTAGGTGACAACTAGGAGGAACTGATACAAATCTGTTTGATTCTTAAAGAGCTGTAAGTAAACAGGCAGGATGATATTGACCCCGGAGTTCTGAAGGAATTCAAATCTGAAACTTCAGACTGGCCAATGGTTATCGTAAAAATCTGCCACTGTGCCAGAAAACCGAAAAATAACCTATGAAATGCAATTTTTGGAAAAGGCTCCAG
This sequence comes from Ichthyophis bannanicus, assembly GCA_033557465.1. Lineage (NCBI taxonomy): Eukaryota > Metazoa > Chordata > Amphibia > Gymnophiona > Ichthyophiidae > Ichthyophis > Ichthyophis bannanicus. The sequence continues at coordinate 1,557,635,116 of CM066031.1, read as the reverse complement.
AGGTATTAATATCCCCCAGGGTTTTAAAGAATCTTATAGTAGCTATGAAAATTATTTTAGAAGCATCTTCATGAGTAAATAGTGGCATTTGCAAACACTTGTAATCCAGTTTCAAAAAGCTGTCTCTTACCTGTGGAGATCACACCACACACACATATGTCAAAGGGGGTGTGGTAGAATGTGGTTTGGGCATGGGTTGGGTGGTCCAAAAATTTACATGTATGCAGTGTGTTTATTTAACATTTCTTTTATATCACCTTTCAAAAATTATCAAGGTGGTTTACATTGAACATAACTGGAACTTACATAGAACAATAATTAATGGAGCATAACATAGGATTACATGGGAATAGAAGGTTGTTAATAACGCATGCAGTCTATAGGGAGGGGAATTATATGAACATTGGTAACTTATGTACAATGGTGTTTCATTGAAATATTATTCTGATATTTCTTAGTGAGAGCTTGGTTGCTGTATCACGGGAGCTTATGTATCTGATCCAAAGTATTCTTGGAAGATGTAAGTTTTAAACTTATTTTGGCAGGTTTACGTCTCTTGTTGCTCTTAGATTGCTTGTGAGGGAATTCCATAAGGTGAGGCCATAGATGGAGAATGCTCACTGACATGTTTGTGTGCTGGTAGCCTTATGTTTTGGGGTTTTAAGTAGATTTTTATTTTGCTGTCTTACCCTGTTATGTAGTAAAACCTGTATCAGAGTTTGTAGGTAATCTGCCGTCAAGTTGTGTATCTTATGTGTTCATGATTGACTTATATTGTATGTGTGCTTGGATGGGTAGCCAATGTAAGTCTTCAAGACCTGTAATGTGTCTGTATCTTGGTGTCCTTGAGATCACATGGGCTGCAGTGTTTTTGACTAGTTGGGGGAGGAGTGCATATTTTGGAAGGCCTTGAATACAGTAGTCCAGCTTAGGAATGATGATTGCTTGACAAACTATTCAAAAAATGTTGACAGCTAGTAGTGGTCAAAGGTTATATAATATCCTGATTTTGTAATATGCTGAAGCAGATGCTTTCTTAATATGAGTCTGAAAGGTCAGTTTCGGGATTAGTGTCACACCAAGATATTTTACTTCAGTTTTTATGGGGATGTTAAAGTTGTTGATCATGATGGTTTTGGGGGATGGATATGGTGGGTTAATGCTAATGATTAGAGCTTCAGTTTTATTGTAGTTAATTGAGAGACTGTGGTCATTTAGCCTGTGTGGTATTTCCTTGATGCATGAGTGTATTGAAGAGAATTCTGGATTTGTGGTCATGAAAGGGGCATATAACATGAGATCGTCTGCATAAATGTGGTATTTTATCATATGTTTCTGGATGATGCTGCAAATGGGTTAGATTTAAAGGTTAAAGAGAAGGGCAGAGAGTGTGGATCTTTGGGGTAATCCTTGGAGTAGTCTGTAGGAGTTGGATGTTTTTGTTTATCTTGACTTGCTGGGTGTAGTCAGATATATAGGAACATAGTAGCATAGTAAATGACGGCAGATAAAGACCAGTATGGTCCATCTAGTCTGCCCAGTAAGATGGCAAGAGTAGGTGCACCTGCAGCTCCGTGCAGGCCACCCCTCCCCATGTCTTTGTTTTAGGGTTGAACCCACGGCTCCATGTAGGACACCCCTGTATGTTGAGAAATTAGTTACGTTTATTTTGATTTTACCCTGTTGCTTTAAAGGGATCCACTGTGTCTGTCTCATGCCATTTTGAATTCTGTCATTGTATTTGCCCCCAACACTTCCTTTGGGAGGGCATTTCAAGCATTCACCACCCTTTCAGTGGAAAAGTATTTCCTGATATTGCCTTTCAATTTACCCCCTTGCAGCTTCATGTTATGTCCTCTAGTGTTACAGCTTCCCCGTCTTTGGAAGAGGTTTGTTCATTATTTCTCTAAGTATTTAAAGGTCTGAATCATATCTCCCCTGTCCCTTCTCTCCTCCAGAGTGTACATATTTAGGTCTTCAAGTCTCTATTTATTTATTTTATTTACATTCTCTTATATACCGCGCTATTCTGCATCAGTGCGGTTTACATTGAACAAACTGAAATTACATTGAACAGGGCATTATAACTTGGAGATAACTATTTTACAGGGAACATGGGCTATGGAGGGTTATGTGGCTTGCCCAAGACCACAAGGAGCACCTGTGGGACTAGAAACCCCAGTCCTTCCAGCCTCTAGTGGGATTTGAACCTCCGACCTTTCGGCCTGAAGTACCTTGCCCCAACCACTAGGCTACTCCTCCACTCCACTCTTCTCATAAGGCTTCTGACGCAGGCTCCAAATCATTTTGGTTGCCTTCCTCTGAATAGTTTCCAGTATTTTTATATCCTTTGCAATTTATGGTCTCCAAAATTGAACACAGTATTCCAATTGAGGCCTCACCAGTGACTTATACAGTGGCACTAGTACCTCTTCCTTTCTGCTGGTAATTCCTCTTTGTATGCAACCCAAATTCTTCTTGGCTTTTGCCACTGCCTTGTCGCACTGTTTTGCCACCTTGAGATCCGCAGAAATAATCACACCAAGGTCCTTCTCCTGGTCCGTGCACAGCAACCTCTCGCCCCCTATTGCATACATTTCCCCTGGATTTCTGCTTCCCTAGTGCATGACACTGCACCTCTTTGCATTAAAGCTTAACCGTCAAGCATTAGACCATTCTTCCAACTTTTGTAAATCTTTCCTCATGTTATCCACTCCCTCAGGGGAGTCCACTCTGTTGCAAATTTTCGTGTCATCTGCAAAAAGACACTTTTCCATGCAGTCCTTCAGCAATATCACTCACAAATACTTTGAACAGTGTCAGGCCCAGGACCGAACCCTGGGGCACCCCGCTAATCACCTTCCTTTCATCCAAGTGAACTCCATTTACCATCGTCACCTTCTGTCGCCTGTCATTCAATCAATTTCTGATCCAGTTCACCACCTTGGGACCCATCCCCAAAATACTGAGTTTATTGATAAGCCTCCTATGAGGAACAGTATCAAAGGCTTTGCTGAAATCCAGGTAGATGACATCCATCACATGCCCTTGATCTAGTTCTCTAGTCACCCAATCAAAGAACTCCATCAGATTTCTTTGGCAAGATCATCCTTTGGTAAAACCATGTTGCCTCAGATCATGCAACCTGTTGGTTTTGAGAAAGTCCACTATTCGCTCTTTCAGAAGTACCTCCATTTCTTTTCCTGCCACCGAGGTAAGGCTCATAGGTCTGTAGTTTGTCACTTCTTCCTTGTCACCGATTTTGTGAAGAGGTACCACATCCACCCTTCTCCAGTCCTGAGGAACTACTCCTGTTTCCAAGGAACTGTTGAAAACATCCTTTAACGGCCCTGCAAGAACCTCTGAGCTCTTTCGGTCCCATGGCCTTGTTCACTTTCAGTTTTGCAAGTTGTTCTAACACATCATCTTCAGTGAATGGTGTGGAATCTTTTCCTCTGCCCGATTTTGCTTTCCTCATTTCTCTTTTTGTCTTTTAATTTGATCCTGTATTCCTTACTGTGTTCCTCTGTTTGCAAGCTTTTGAATTTTGTGAAAGCTGTGTGTTTTGCCTTTATTTGAGCAGCCACATCTTTGAAGAACAAAATAGGTTTCCTTCTCCTCTTTTTATTTACTTTCCTTATATATTTATCTGTTGTCACTTATCTCCAGGAACAAGCAGGAATGTAGTCTTCACATATGGGTATCGTCGGTACCGACGGAGCCTGTGCGGGAATGCTCCCTAGCGTCCAATAGGAAAGCTTTTGAGAGCATCCCACAGCGCCTGCGTGCTGCCTTCCCGCCTTTCCCAACTGTCCCTCTCCAGTTTTTCGTTTTCAGAGGAGCCGACAGGTTGCACATTCTGTAACCGCAGAAAATTCCATTCTTATGCTTTTTTTGTGGTCGCGTCTGCCTTCCCTCGACGCTATACCGGTACCGCCGGTTCTTCTTTTCTCTCTTAAGAAAAAAAAAACAAAAAAACTTAGTTTCTGGAGTCTTAACTTCAGTAACTTTCTTCTGTGGTGCTAGGTGTCATTTTGGGCACTAGGCCCAATTTTTTCCTTAAACATGGAAAAACCTGCTTTAGGTTTTAAAAAAATGTTCTAAGTGTGGTGATACCATCTCCTTCACCGACACACGAGTGATGCCTCAAATTTTTAGGTCCTGACCACTCTATTTCAGAGTGCCTCGTCTGTGGAATGATGTCTAAAAGGGGCCGACAAAACAAGGCTGCTAAACTTAGCACCCATTTTCCCTCCAATGCAGCGTCTGTGGCATTGACGTCCTCCAGGGCTTCATCTTCCTCCCATGGATCTCAAGTAACTAAACATAAATCTAGCCAGTCCTCAAAGGGTAGATCTCCTCCTAAGCATCGAGATGCCTCTGGCGTTGCCCTTGAGGAATCTTTACTGGCAAAATTGCCCTGGTGGGAGGCTTTGGCTTCCAAAGCACTAACGGGGCTCCAGGATGCTCTCGAGACCTCAACCTCGCAGAACTACTGGTGCCATGTTCTGGGATTCCGGCCGCTTCAACCGGCACCGATACCCAAGCATTGGCAACATCGATAGACCAGAGATTCTTGGCTATTGAACGCAGTCTGGCGGCTCTTCTTACGGCCTCGATGCCCCTGAAACCTCTTCAGACACTTCAACCGGCACCGACTGCATCAACATCGGTGGGTATACCACCGGGACAGAGTCATGCGTCTCTATCCGGCATCGACAAGTCAGTACCAGATCACTTCAATAACGACTTCGATCGGTACCGGTACCGGTACCGTGCCTTGCACGATCACTGGGATCGGAGATACTTCAAATCCTCGGATGAGTCTGGAGACGCCAAAGACTCTGCCGATACCAGAGTACTTCTTCCCGAGGATTCCTCTTCTCCTCAGCATAGGATATCTCCGCCAGAGGATATGTCCTTTTAGGATTTTATCCGAGATGTGGCCCGAGGTCTTTCCATCACAGTGGCTCCTGAAACAGAGCCTAGGGCAAAGGAATTAGAATCCTTCAGTACCCTAAAGCCGCCAAGGAGGCAGCTACCTTACCTATTCATGAGATCTTGCATGATCTTATGTTAAGGATGTGGGAAACACCTCTAACCACATCTCCTCATTCTCGAAGACTCGACACCATGTATCGAGTTCCTCCTTGTCCTGGGTTTCAAAAGACTCAATTACCACACCATTCCGTGGTGGTGGAATCAGCCATGAGACGGATCAAGAGTGCAAAAAGGCATGCATCTAATCCTCCAGGACGTGAGTGTAGAACTCTTGACGCCTTTGGGCGTCGATCCTTCAGGCTTCCATGCTTTTTGCTAGGATCAGTTCCTATATCTTGTATATGGGGATGTTCCTTAAGGAAGTCACAGGAGACTTAGAGCTTATGAGCCCTCTTCTTCCTGATGATAAAAGGCAAGATTATCTTGCTCTTGTTAAACATGCTCAGGATGTTTCCAAGTTTGTGAATAGTGCAGCCTTTGACTGCTTTGAATGCATAAGCAGAACCTCTCCTATTGCCATAGGTGTACGTAGGATTGCCTGGCTCCAGGCATCTGACTTGGAAATCTGGGTACAGAACACATTGGGAAACATACCTTGCACAGGAGAAGAATCTCTTTGGCAAGAATTGGCAGGAAAAAGCTAATGAGATAGATGCTGACAATATCACTTTGGATAGATTGTCCAAATCCACAGCTGATCCTGCGAGGAAAAAATCCCGTAAAACCGTTCTTCAGCAAGAAGTAGTTTTATCCCTCCTATACCCAGCAGGGATGATATCCAGGTCAGACTGCCCAAAAGGGACAGCAACAGCAACCTAGACAACAAAGGAAGCCAAAAGCTGCTAAGCCTCAACCGGCTCAGCAGACTCAGCCTCCACAGGGGCTTTGACTCCTGTCTAGAGAACTTTGCCTTCCTGGCCCTGAACAGACCAGAACCCTCCACTATCCCGGGAAGGTTATGTCATTTTGCCCCCAGATGGTGTCAGATAACTAACAGAAAATTGGACTCTGTCCATTATACGAGAGGGGTACAAGCTTCATTTCCTCAGCATGCCCCCTCCTACAATAGTAAGACAGTTCAATTCTCAGACCTCTCTCAACGACGGGTTAGGTCAAGAAGTCACAATGCTCCTTGCTCAAGGAGCAATAGAAGAGGTACCCATTCCCCAATGGGGTACAGGGTTTTACTCCCCCTGTTTCCTTATTCCAAAGAAAACAGGAGGACACAGACCCATTGTAGACCTTAGAGAATTGAACAAATTCCTGTTCAGAAAGAAGTTCAAAATGATTTCTCTAGGAACTCTGCTGACATACCTTCGGGGTCAGAATTTGTTTTGTTCTCTAGATCTCAAAGATGCATACACTCATGTTCTCAACCATCCAAGTCACAGGAAGTTCCTTCGATTCCTGTTTCAAGGAAAGCACTGCAAATACAGGGTTCTTCCTTTTGGCCTGGCTTCTGCACCAAGAGTGTTCACAAAATGCATGGCTGTGGTAGCAGAATCTCTCCGCACCCTGGGAATATTCGTCTTCCCTTACTTAGACGACTGGCTCATTTGAGCCCCTTCAGGGCCAGAAGCCAGTTTTGCTCTGTCTCGCACAATGCGCATCCTTCAGTATTTGGGACTTGTCATAAACTTCCCAAAATCCAACCTTGCTCCCACTCAATCCCTAGAATTTATAGGAGCTCATCTGGATACCAGACAGACAAGGGCCTTCCTTCCACAGCCCCGCTGTCTTCGCATTGTACAGTTAGCTTCCCAAGCAGTGCTCAAACCTCATCTCACTGCTCGGGAAAAGTTACAGTTGCTAGACCACATGGCATCCACCGTGCATGTGGTTCCTTATACTCGCCTCCATATGAGGGCAGCCCAGTGGACCTTATCCACTCAGTGGACTCGGGCGTCAGATTGCCTGTCAGACAAAATAGCAAATTCAGATAGTCTTATTTTGTCCCTCCAATGGTGACAGTCACCCAGAAACCACCTGGTGGGGTCTCATTTCCAGCAACCCCTACCTCAAGCCACTCTAACAGATGCTTCACAGGTGGGTTGGGGGGCCCACCTGCATGGCCTCTCTACCCAAGGTACCTGGACTCTGCAGGAGGCCTGTCTTCATATCAACCTCCTGGAGCTCAGAGCAATCTTCCTTGCTCTTCAAGTGTTTCACACCCAGCTCAGCTACAAGACAGTCCTAGTTCAAACGGACAATCAAGTAGCCATGTTGTATGTGATCAAGTAGGGCGGAACAGGCTCTCTGTCGCTATGCAACGAAGCTTTGCGACTATTGGCCCTCGCCAAAGAGCATCAGATTCATCTCCTTGCGGTGTGTCTTCCAGGCATTCAAAACACTTGGGCAGACGAACTCAGTCGAGTTCTGCTTCCACACGAATGGTCTCTCCATGCAGACCAGGTGGCCCAAATTTTTCAAATTTGGGGAACCCCAGACATAGACCTCTCTGTAAGTTTGCTGAATACCAAACTTCCCCGGTTCTGTTCCAGAATTCCGGCTCGAGGTTGTCAGGCCAAGGGGATTCTTTCTTCCTTTACTGTGGTCAGGACTTCCTGTATGCCTTCCCACCCATTCCCCTAATTCCCCAAACCCTATCCAAGCTTCAGAGAGACAGAGGACATATGATTCTCATACTTCCACATTGGCCACGGCAACCGTGGTACCCTTTGCTCCTACATCTCTCTCAAGCTCCGCCTCTGGAGTTAGGATCTGCTCCAGATCTTCTCTCACAAGAGGACGGGATACTGTGGCATCCCAATCCCCAGTCTCTGCATCTCAGGGCCTGGTTACTGAAAGCCTAGAACTTCAGGACCTTAACCTTTCCCAGCAGGTAAAGGATATCCTTCCTGCTTCCAGGAAACCCTCCACAAGACGCTATTATGCTTTTAAGTGGAAGAGGTTTACCATAAGGTGCTCGCAGAAGGGTCTTCACCTTCTTGCGATACCTCTAGAATCATTACTGGAGTATCTCCTTCATTTGTCAAATGTAGGGCTTAAGACAAATTCAGTGAGAGTCCATTTGAGTGCTATTGCAGCTTCTTTCAAGCCTCTAAATTGACAGCCTATTTCCTCTCATCCTCTTATAGCAAGATTTATGAGAGGCCTTCTTCTAACAAAGCCTCCCATTAAGCCACCACCGGTGTCATGGGACTTGAATCTGGTACTTGGGCAGCTCATGAAGCCGCCCTTTGAACCATTAGCCACTACCTCTTTGAAATTACTTTCCTGAAAGGTTATCTTCCTCATTGCAATCACATCAGCACATCGCATTAGTGAATTGCAAGTGTTGGTGGCTGATCCTCCTTATACAAGGTTCCACCATAAGGTAGTTCTTAGGACTCATCCACACTTTATGCCAAAGGTGGTTTCGCCTTTTCATTTAAACCAATCTGTTTACCTTCCTGTATTCTTTGAGGCCTCATGTCTCCAGTGCAGAAAGGAACCTTCATACTTTGGACTGTAAAAGAGCTTTGGCCTTTTACTTGCAAAGGACACAGCAGCATAGAAAATCCTCTCAACTCTTGTTTTGATCCTAGTCATTTGGGACTTCCACTCTCCAAAAGCACACTGTCCAACTGGATTGCGCAGTTTATATCTTTTACCTATGAGAGTCAGAACCTTCCTCTTGAAGGCCATGTCACAGCTCACAATGTGAGAACCATGGCAGCCTCAATGGCTCATCTTCACTCTGTGTCTATCGACATCTGTCGAGCAGCTACTTGGGCTTCGGTACATACCTTCACAGCCCATTACTGCTTAGACAAGGACTTCCACCAGGATGCCATATTTGGTCAGGCTGTTCTTCAACACCTGTTCCAGACTTAATCAACTCCTACCCACCATCTCTGGTAGGATGCCAGAGATCCATGGGGGGAAGTGGAGCCCTTTCACAAGGGCACACAACTTTCTGGGGCCATCTCCCTGACATCTGCAGCTAGGGAGTCCCCATATGTGAAAACTACATTCCTGCTTGTTCCTGGAGATAGCATAGTTACTCACCTGTAACAGGTGATCTCCGGGAACAGCAGGAATTTAGTCTTCACACCCCGCCCACCTCCCCTAGGAGTTGTATCTCTCTCTCTATCTCCAGGAACAAACAGGAATGTAGTCATCACATATGGGTATCGTCGGTACCGACGGAGCCTGCGCGGGAACGCTCCCCAGCATCCAATTAGAAAGCTTTTGGGAGCATCCCACAGTGCCTGCTTGCTGCCTTCCCGCCTTTCCCAACTGCCTCTCTTCAGTTCTTCGTTTTCCACGGAGCCAGCAGGTCGTGTTCCTGTCACAGAAGAAAATTTTCCTTCTTTTTTGTGGACGCGTCTGCCTTCCTCGACGCTTTACTGGTACCGCCGGTTTTCTTTCTTTCTTTTCTTTTAAAAAAAAAAATATATATATATATATATATATATATATATATAAGTTTTTTATTTTTTTTTTTTTTAGTTCTTTCCCATTTTTTTCCAGGTGCACGTGCCTTTTTGGGCCTTAGGCCCAAGATTTTTTCCATAATGGAAAAACCCTCCTCGGGTTTTAAAAAGTGCAGCAAGTGTGGTGGTATCATCTCCGTCACCGACACCCATGAGTGGTGTCTGAAATGTTTAGGTGCTGACCATTCCATATCTGAGTGTATGGCCTGTGCCATGATGTCCAAGAGAGGTCGACAGAACCGAGCCGCCAAGCTCAGTACCCTGTTTTCCTCTGATGCAGCTTCGGCGGCATCAACGTCTTCCAGGGCTTCGTCTTCCTCCCATGGATCTCAGGTAACTAAACATAGGTCTAGCCGGTCCTCAAAGGGTAGATCTCCTTCTAAGCATCGAGATGCCTCTGGCGTTGCCCTTGAGGATTCTACACTGGCAAAATTGCCCCGGCGGGAGTCTTCGGCTTCCAAAGCATTATCAGGGCTCCAGGATGTTCTCGAGGCCTCGACCTCGGCAGAACTACTGGTGCCATGCTCTGAGGTACCGGCGGTCTTCTCTGGTACCGACATCCAGGCATCGGCAGCGTCGATAGACCAGAGTCTCCTGGCTATTGAGTGCAGTCTGGCAGCTCTCCTTGCGGCATCAACGCCCTCGGAACCACATCAGACTTTTCAACCGGTACCAGCACCGACTCCAGCACCGGTATCGGTACCGGTACCGATAGCATCGACATCGGTGTCCGCATTGCCGAAACCCAGTCATCCGACGCCTTCCGGTACCGATATTCCAGTACCGATTACTCCCGGTACCGACTTCAGTCGGTACGGGTATCGGGCTCTTCAAGAGCAACCTGACAGGAGGTACTTAGAGGCCACAGAGGAATCTGAGGATTCTGACAGTTCTGTCTATGCGGGAATACTTCTCCCAGAGGAGCCTTCCTCCCCTAAATGTAGGATGTCTCCTCCAGAGGACATTTCCTTTCAGGATTTCATCAGGGAGGTGGCTCGAGGTCTCTCCATTACTGTGGCACCTGAAACAGAGCCCAGAGCAAAAGGAGTTGGAAATTTTACGATATCCTTAAACTCCTAAGGAGGCAGCTACCTTGCCCATCCATGAGATCTTGCATGATATCATGTTAATGTGGGAGACACCTCTTACCACCTCTCCTCATTCTCTTAGACTGGATACTCTGTATCGAGTCCTTCCTTGTCCTGGTTTCCAGAAAACTCGGCTTCCTCACCACTCTATTGTAGTGGAATCAACTATGAGAAGGATCAAGAGTGCAAAGAGGCATGCCTCTAATCCTCCAGGACGTGAGTGCAGAACTTTGGCTGCTTTTGGACGTCGTGTCTTCCAAGCTTCCATGCTTTCTGCCAGGATCAGTTCCTATAGTCTATATATGGGAATGTTCCTGAAGGAAGTCACAGGTGATTTAGAGGCTTTGAGTCCTCTTCTTCCGGAGGATAGAAGATAGGATTTTCTCACATTGGTCAAACATTCCCAAGATGTTTCTAAATTTGTCAACCGTGCAGCTTTTGACTGTTTTGAGTGCATAAGGAGAACCTCTGCCATTGCCATAGGTGCACGTAGAATTGCTTGGCTCCAGGCATCTGATCTGGAGCTCTGGGTACAAGATAAACTGGGAAATATTCCTTGTACTGATGAGAACCTGTTTGGTAAAGATTGGCAGGAAAAGGCCAATGAATTGAATGCTGACAACTCCACCTTGGATAGACTGTCCAAGTCCACAGCTGATCCTGCAAGAAAGAAATCTTAAGAAACCATTCTTTTCTAAAAAGATAAAGTATTATCCTGCTTATTCTCAACAGGGACGTTCTGCAGGTCAGCTTGTCAGGAAAGGTCAGCAACCACCCAAACAAAGAAAAGCAAAGACTGCTAAGCCTCAGCAGTCTCAGCCTCCACAAGGCCTTTGACTTTCAGCTAGAGAACTTAGCCTTCCTGGCTCTCATTGGACCAGAGCCTTCCACCATTCCAGGAAGTTTGTGTCACTTTGCCCCCATTGGACACTCTTCATCTTAAAAGAGGGGTACAAGCTTCATTTTTCAAGCATGCCCCCTCCCACAATGATAAGGCAGTTAAATTCTCTGACCTCTCTCATCAGCCTGTTAGGTCAAGAAGTCACTATGCTTCTTGCCAAGGGACAATAGAAGAAGTACCCATCCATCAGCAGGGTACAGGGTTTTACTCCCCCTATTTCCTTATCCCAAAGAAAACAGGGGGATACAGACCTCTCTTGGACCTCAGAGAATTGAACAAATTCCTTGTCAGAAATTCAAGATGATTTTGCTTGGAACTCTGCTGCCATACATTCAGAGTCACTATTGGCTTTGTTCTCTAGATCTCAATGATGCGTACACCCATGTTCTCGTCCATCCAACTCACAGAAGGTTTCTTCAGTTCCTTTTTCAAGAAAAGCACTACCAATACAGGGTGCTTCCATTTGGCCTGGCCTCAGCACCAAGGGTGTTCACGAAATGCATGGCTGTGGTAGCAGCATTTCTCCGCACTCTAGGGATATTCGTCTTCCCCTACTTAAACGACTGGCTCATTCGAGCCCCAACAGAGTCAGAGGCCAGGACTTCTCTTTCCTGCACAATGCGTATCCTTCAGTATTTGGGTCTGTAATAAACATCCCAAAATCCAGTCTAACTCCCACTCAGTCTTTAGAGTTCATAGGAGTTTTGCTGGATACCAGAAAGGCAAGGGCCTATCTCCCCCACGCCCGTTGCCTTCGCATGGTGCAGTTAGCTTCTCAAGCAGTGCTAAAACCTCATCTCACTGCCCAAGAAATGCTACAACTGCTAGGCCACATGGCATCTACTGTGCATGTGGTTCCCTATGCTCGCCTCCATATGAGGGCAGCTCAGTGGACTTGATCCCCTCAATGGACCCAGACATCAGGATGCCTGACAGACAAAATAGCAAGCACAAGTCTCCTTATTTTGTCCCTCCAGTGGTGGAAGTCCACTCAAAACCTGTTGCTGGGGTCCCCTTTTCAACAACCCTTACCCCAGGCAACTCTCACCACAGATGCTTCTCCGATGGGTTGGGGAGCTCATATGCAAGACCTCTCCACCCAAGGCACCTGGTCTCCACAGGAGACTCATCTACATATCAATCTCTTGGAGCTCAGAGCAATCTTCCTTGCTCTTCGAGTGTTCTACACCCTGCTCAGCTACAAGACAGTCCTCATTCATATGGACAATCAAGTAGCCATGTTCTACGTGAACAAGCAGGGCGGAACAGGCTCTCTGTCGCTTTGCAATGAAGCAGTACGACTATGGGCCCTCACCAGAGAGCATCAGATTCATCTCCTGGCAGTGTATCTTCCAGGCATACAAAGCTCTTGGGCAGACAGACTCAGTCGAGTTCTGCTTCCACACGAGTGGTCTCTGCATGCAAGATTTTTCAAATTTGGGGAACCCCGGACATAGACCTCTTTGCAAGTCCGTGGAATGTCAAACTTCCCCGGTTCTGTTCCAGAATTCCGGCTCAGGGGGCTCAGGCCAGGGATGCTTTCCTCCTTTACTGGGGTCAAGACTTCCTGTATGCCTTTCCACCCATTCCCCTAATTCCCCAAACCCTGTTCAAGCTTCAGAGTCACAGAGGTCATATGATTCTCATAGCTCCACATTGGCCACGGCAAGTTTGGTACCCTCTGCTTCTACATCTCTCTCAAGCTCCCTCCCTAGAGTTAGGGTCTGCTCCAGATCTATCTCAGGAGGACGGAATGTTATGGCATCCCATTCCCCAGTCCTTGCATCTGAGGGCTTGGTTGCTGAAGGCCTAGATCTCCATGATCTTAACCTCCCTCAGCAAATAAAGGATATCCTTTATGCTTCCAGGAAGCCTTCCACAAGACGCTCTTATGCTTTCAAGTGGAAAAGGTTTACCATATGGTGTTCGCAGAAGGGTCTTAACCCCATTGCCATACCTCTGGAATCATTACTGGAGTATCTCCTTCATTTATCCAATGCAGGACTTAAGACTAACTCAGTGAGGGTCCATTTGAGTGCCATTGCAGCTTCCTTCAAGCCCCCAAAATGGGCAACCTATTTCCTCCCATCCTCTTATAGCAAGATTTATGAGAGGTCGCCTGCTAACTAAACCTCCCATTAAGCCACCTCCTGTGGTATGGGACTTAAATTTGGTTCTTGGTCAGCTCATAAAGCCACCTTTCAAACCCTTAGCTACTACCTCCTTGAAATTCCTTTCTTGGAAGGTTATCTTTCTCATTGCAATCACATCAGCACGTCGCATCAGTGAGTTGTAAGCACTAGTAGCTGATCCACTTTATACAAGGTTCCATCATGACAAGGTGGTCCTTAGGACTCATTCACGCTTTATGCCAAAGGTGGTCTCGTCCTTTCATCTAAACCAAGCGGTCTGTCTACCTGTGTTCTTTCCAAGGCCTCATGCATCAAATGCAGAAAGGAACATTCATTTCCTTTCCTAGAAGGTTATCTTCCTCATTGCAATCACATCAGCACATTGCATTAGTGAATTGCAAGCGTTGGTGGCTGATCCTCCTTATACAAGGTTCCACCATGATAAGATAGTTCTTAAGACTCATCCACACTTTATGCCAAAGGTGGTTTCGCCTTTTCATTTAAACCAATCTGTTTACCTTCCTGTATTCTTTCTGAGGCCTCATGTCTCCAGTGCAGAAAGGAACCTTCATACTTTGGACTGTAAAAGAGCTTTAGCCTTTTACTTACAAAGAACACAGCAACATAGAAAGTCCTCTCAACTCTGTTGCTTTTGATCCTTCTCATTTGGGACTTCCAGTCTCCAAGAGAACACAAACTGGATTGCTCAGTGTATTTCTTTTGCCTATCAGAGTAAGAATCTTCCTCTGAAGGGCCATGTCACAGCTCACAATGTGAGAGCCATGGCAGCTTCAATGGCTCATCTGCACTCTGTGTCTATCGACAACATCTGTCGAGCAGCCACCTGGGCCTCGGTTCATACATTCACAGCACATTACTGCTTGAACAAGGACTCCCGCCGGGATGCCTTGTTTGGTCAGGCTGTTCTCCAACACCTGTTCCATACCTAATCAACTCCTACCCACCATCCCTGGTAGAATGTCAGAGATCCGTGGGGGGAAGTGGAGCCCTTCTCAGGGACGCACAACTTCTGGGGTCTCTCACTGGCATCTAAAGCTAGGGAGTCCCCATATGTGATGACTACATTCCTGCTTGTTCCTGGAGATAGCATAGTTACTCACCTGTAACAGGTGATCTCCGGGAACAGCAGTAATTTAGTCCTCACAACCCACCCATCTCCCCTAGGAGTTGTATTTCTCTCTCTCTCTTTCCCTTTCCCTCTCTCTCTCTTTGTCTCAGCTTTAAAACTCAACTGGAGAGAGGCAGTTGGGAAATGTGGGAAGGCAGCACGCAGGCGCTGTGGGATGCTCCCAAAAGCTTTCTAATTGGACGCTGGGGAGCGTTTCCACGCAGGCTCCGTCGGTATCGACGATACCCATATGTGAGGACTAAATTCCTGCTGTTCCCGGAGATCACCTGTTACAGGTGAGTAACTATGCTTAATTGCCACCTTTAGTTTAGCCCATAGCAATTCTACTTCCCTTATTCCCATTTTAGGAGTATGTGGCTTATTCCAATGTCCATCAAACATTCAATGAGTTTCTTATGGCTAATGGAGACGAAAGCTGATGTAACATCAATGAATATGAGGATGAATCCCTGTTTTGGCTTTTCTATTCCTTTGAATAGGTTATCAATTAGAGATGTGAGGAGTGATTCAACGCTGTGATTCTGTCTGAATCAGTTTTGCTGAGCATCAAGGGGAGCATTTATGTTTACGAAGTCGTGGAGTTTTAGTTAAACGACTTTTTCTCATATTTTAGCTAGAAGGGGATCCTAAAGATAGATTTATAAGATGTAGGTAGGTTAATATCTGCTGTGGGGCTTTTTAAAATGGGTCAGATTGAGGAGCTTTTCTCGTTGGTTGCCATATTCCCTTGAGTGAGTGAGAGGTTTATAATTTTGAGTAGAAATGGGGTTAGGTTTTTTCTGGCCATCTTAATCCATGAAGTTGAGCATATGTCAAGTGGAGATGTGGTGTTTATCATTGATAGTATTTGATTGAGGCATTCACTTGGTATTGTCTTGAAGGATATCCACTTTGGTGTGTTTGCAGCTGTGTTGAGTGTCATCTTATGTATTGTTGCAACTTTAGTGTGAGAACACTTGCTTAGCAGATGCGTGATGAATTCCTTTGGTAGTAGAGTTGAGTGCTTCTGTATTGGTGGAGTTCAAGTGAGTTATTTGGCTATATCATACAACTCTGAGGCGATTTAAGGATTAGGTTGGAGTAGTAGTCTTTTTTTCTCAAGATTGTTGTGCTCCTCTTTGTTTTCCTTCTGGTGTATTGAGTCTCTAGATCTTCTCTATTGTCATTCTAGCTGTCTCAGCTTGTGCTTGACTTTTTATATCTTTGGAGTACCAGAGTGCTCTGTTGGTTCGCATGGAAGTCTTTCTGTGCTGCAAATGCGAATAGTGTAATTGTGGTGGTCCAGTTTTCCACTGGGTCTGTTATCAGTTGATGGTGATTCTAATATTGTGTGGTGTGTTTGAGAAGAGCTGCTTGTTGAATTCCCGAAATCTGCATGTTCCTTGATGCTGGGTGTGCCTTCAGCTGTTGCTGTAGCTTAGGGGTAATTCAAAAGTGATATGATGGTCCGACCGTGGTATTGTCGTGACTTCGATGTTCTTGGCACGCATCATCTTAAGAATGAATACAAGATCTAGACTGTCTCCCACATTGTGCAATGGAGAGCTTATGATTTGTGAAGTTCCATTGTATCTATAGCTTATAGGAAGGATATGACTTGTCTTGACGTTGCTGAGTTTAGGTTAAGACTTTCTTGTAGGGTGAGTGGTTTCCCCTCTCAGATTGAGAACAACATGACATCTTTGAGTGAAGATAAGTTGTCAGAAGTTGAGCTGGGGTATCTATATGCCAGGCATAAGGAGGGGACGTATTACGGATTAGTGCATTCAGAGCATTGTTTGCTAGGACTGTGGATAGCTTAAAGTTGAGGTGTTTGCCTTTGAGGATGAATATCGCACCTCCTCCTAAGTTGTGGGTAGTTATGTAGGTCCATATTTGGGGTGATTAGCTGGTTTGTTAGCACATTATCAGTTTCCATGAGCCAGGACTCAGTCACGCACATTATATCCAGGTTGTTTTCATTGATGTAGTTTGTGATGAGTTGGACCATCTTAAGTGCAGATTGTGCATTCACCAGTCTACATTTAATTTACTGAGTATGCTGTATGTGATTCTGTTGCGGTGTTGGGAGGGTAGTTGATGTATGTTAATCTTGATTGCCTTCCATGTGGTTGTACATTTTGGTGCCATGAGTTGAAGTCTCTCTGTTTATGTAGTGGGACTGGAATTCTTAATCAGAGTGAGTAAAATTATTACTCCAGTGGCTATCCTCGACATAATTTACTGGTTTGGTGGCTTTTCAGTGTTGGAGTAATTGAGGATTTTGCTGCAGTGCAATTTAGTTGTGTATGAATGGGGCGTTAGGTTTTGGTGATGAATATCACATTGTGCTTTATTTAATGCCACCGCTATGGATTACCTGGTAATTATCTTCAGTGGTGTTGTTACCAAAGCAGTACATTCGACGTTGGCTCCTCCTGTGAGCCACTCTTAAGGGCCATGTCTAAGGACCCTTTGGCGTGGCCTGCCTGAAGCGCGCATGTTTTAAACAGTGTTTTAGCCGGTGCCGAGGTCACGAAGGGGACTGGGTTATGGATCAGTCTGCAACTAGTCTACCTGATGCTGAAGAACCCTGGTCTTGCTTTCACTGCTGAGGTTCCTGGTAGGATCTTCAATGTGAAGCAGGTAAGAAGTTCTCTATAAGCTGTGCAAGTGTACGAATGTACATAGATCATGAACCCTGCACACACGGCAAAACATAAGAGTGCACAAAATACTATAATAACGTCAAATTTTAATTAGTTCTTATAAAGCAGTGCAGAGAAACTGAACTATTCACATCTGCCTGACCTTTTGCTGAGCATGATTCCTTAGCTTAAATCAGTGTTGTGCTTATTTGGCTGTTTCAGTCCCATCCATAGATGGCACTACAATATTAATCACAGATTATTAAAATTTACTAATTACAATGTCACCAGCAATGTGTGTTCTAAGCTATGTGAGAATGCTGTTGTGCACAAATTTTAAGAGTTGCACAGAGCCCAACTTTCATCCTGCAGCTCACCAAACCCTCTCTAACGTCCACCCAGCTTCCAGCACCACCTCCTCTCTGCAGCTTACTATATCCCCTGCTGCTTCCATCTGGGAGTGAAAGGGAGGGCACTTGTGCTCATAAAATGTGATCATTTCCTTAATATTGTTAACTACTTATGGTTATGGCTATGATTCTTCATCAATATCTTCTGTTGCAAATTGGTCTGTGGAGTTTTTGCAGATGGGATGAAAATTTTGCACACGGGCCATCAGTCCCTCGCAGGCACATTGCATGTATGTCTTATTTTACACTGGGAACACATGTATTTCCCTGTCAGATTTTACACCAATGCAGAGGCAAGCATGGATCTTAGTGCTTTTAAGTCAGGTCTTTACATGAATGATTAAGGGACTACTTCTTAATCCTCCATTGTTTATTTCTTCCTCCAAAATAAATAAAAACGTGCTCTCGATACTTAATTGGCAGCACTTACATGTATAGGTTTGTAATATCACTCCAATATATGTGGAAGTGAACATAAGATTTGCCACAGTGGGTCTCATACCAAAAGACCATCAAGCCCAGTATCCTGTTTCTAACAGTGGTCAGTGCAGGTTACAGGTGCCTGACAGGCTCCCAAAAGGTAGACAGATTCCATGCTGCTTATCTTAGGGATAAGCAGTGGATTGCCTCCAGTCCATTTTAATAATGGTTTCTCCAGGAACAAGCAGGAATGTAAAATTCACATATGGGTGATGTCAGTACCAAGGGATCCTGCATGGGAACAATCCCCAGCATCCAATAGGAAAGCTTTTGGGAGCATCCCACTGCGCCTGCACTGCTAGCTTCCCACCTCTCTCTCCTTAGTTCTTCATTTTCCACGGAGCTAGCAGGAAGCAAATGCCGTCACCACAGAAAATTTTGTTGCATCTGCCTTCTCGTCAACACCGGAACAGATATCTTTGATTCCATTTCTTTCTATCTCCAGGAACAAGCAGGAATGTAGTCTTCACATATGGGTATCGTCGGTACTGACGGAGCCTGCGCGGGAACGCTCCCCTGCGTCCAATAGGAAAGCTTTTGGGAGCATCCCACAGTGCCTGCATGCTGCCTTCCCGCCTTTCCCAACTGTCCCTCTCCAGTTCTTTGTTTTCCGCGGAGCTGACAGGTCGCACATCCTGTCACCACAGAAAACAATTCCCTTTTATTCTTTTTTGTGGTTGCGTCTGCCTTCCTTAGACGCTACGCCAGTACCGCCGGTGGTTCGTTCTTTTTTTTTCCAAAAAAAACCCCCTTTCTTCTCGAGTCTTTTCCAGGTATTTTCTCCTCAGGTGCCACGTGCCAAGTTGGGCACTAGGCCCAACGTTTTCCTTTAAAATGGAAAAACCCGCTTCGGGTTTTAAAAAGTGTTCCAAGTGTGGCGGTACCATCTCAGTCACTGACACCCATGAGTGGTGCCTCGACTGTTTAGGTCCTGACCACTCTATTTCAGAGTGTGTTGCCTGTGGGATGATGTCAAAGAGGGGCCGGCAGAACCGAGCTGCTAAACTTAGCACCCATTTTCCCTCCGATGCAGCCTCTGTGGCATCTTTGTCTTCCTCCCATGGATCTCAGGTAACTAAACATAAATCTAGCCAGTCCTCAAAGGGTAGATCTCCCTCTAAGCATCGAGATGCCTCTGGCGTTGCCCTTGAGGGACTTTCACTGGCAAAATTGCCCCGGCAGGAGGCTTCAGCTTCCAAAGCACTAACGGGGCTCCAGGATGTTCTCAAGGCCTCAACCTCGGCAGAACTACTGGTGCCATGCTCTGGGGTACCGGTTGCTTCATCTGGTACCGATTAAACAAGCATCGGCAGCGTCGATAGACCAGAGATTCTTGGCTATTTAACGCAGTCTAGCGGCTCTTCTCACGGCCTTGATGCCCTTGAAACCGCTTCAGACAATTCAACCGGTACTGGCACCAACACCGGTATTGACTGCATCGACATTGGCAGGTATTCTACTGGGACCGAGTCATGCTTATCCACCTGGTATCGACAAGTCGGTACCGGACCCCTCTGATGCCTACTTCGATCGGTACCGTGCCTTGCACGATCACCCGGATCGGAGGTACTTTTGTAGTAGCGAAGTGCACGCAATGATTACACCAGGAGTCTATTTCTAGAATTCAAACCAGTTTATTTTGTGCACAGGCTCAGACACCTGTCAATTGTCACTTTCAAAATGGTCTGAGCATGGCATTCAGAAAAACAGCATTTATAGCTTTATTCATTAGCTCTATACAGACAAACTCCTCATTGGTCCTGGTGGCCCCCTCACCCCCCCCCCCCCCATCCAATGGAGGCCCACACCGCTCTCCCCCCGCTCTCAGGCCTTCCTAGCCATGGCTCAGTATCTAGACTTAACATATTCTGTCTTGCTTTTTGCTTACAAGGTCACTCTACAGTACAAAAGCTGTGTGGAAAGCAGAATTCTGAAATACATCTGTGAATAACATAACACACTCAATGGAAAGTTTTACATTCTTATCAGCAAAAGCAGCTTGAAGCAGATTTCTATTTTCTCTAGCTTTCAGCTCTGCTCAGTTATAATATGCTGAAGTGGGGGTTGGGGACTCAGGCCTAACCTACAGGCTTCATAACATACATTTACAGGCTATGCTAGGCCATAGCCTATCACATTCCCCCCTTTGATTATTCTCACCCGCAAGTGAGAAAGGGTGAGAATTAAATCACATATGGTACTCTACACTAGGGTGGAGAGATCACTGTGTGGTACAGGGTTAGGGTACATTGCTAGTATCTGTGAATCTGCCTTGCGTTCAACAATTCTATCAATGGTTGAGTTCAGCATACGCAAGCATAAGGGAAGGAAACATGGGATACATAAGCAAACAGCCACAATCAAGAAAACTATCAATACAAGTGTCTTCAAGCCGCCCATACCTGAAAACCACGAACCAAACCAGCCATCAAGTTGCAAGCCATGCCAGGTTTGGACTGGGACATATGTTTGTATTCTCATGTGATTGGCTATGTCTTCTACAACTTGCCCTTCATTATCAATTTGCAAACAGTTTGTTAAATTAAGCTTACCACATACACCTCCTTCAGCTGCAAGCAGATAATCTAATGCTAAGCGGTTCTGGTAAATGGCTGTACGCATCTGTGTGGCTTGTTTGGCTAACAAGGTTAGTGCTCTGCTAGTTTCATTGGTTATAATTTCAACAACAGCTTGCAAACGTATAATACGGTCCAACATATACACAGGAGTGCGGTAGCCCCAAGAACCATCTTGTGCCCAGGTAGCAGGTCCATAGTAAGAAACAATTCTTTCTGGTGGCCATTCTTCAGAGGTTGCATCCCATTTGTCCCACTGGCCGATTTTGAAAGCCTCTCGCTTCTGTCGGCTTTTGTATACAGGGAGTCCCAATTGTTCTCCGTGGGACGGGCAAAAGGAAGAAAGATGGTCGTATAGTTCCTAGAACACATGCCCCTCCCCAATTGGCAGGGAGTTTAGCATATGCTCGAGTGCCACAAATCCAATAAAGTCCAGGTGGAGCTTGCCAGGTGCTATGCGTAGCCAGATTTGTCCATATCCTGGCCAAGTGAGGAAAGGCGATCAAAGGATTAGAAGGTTCCGGAGTATTGGCACCTGACCACCAAGATGTCTTCTCAGTAGTAGCATTTTAATATTTCTGGTTCAAACAAACTAACTGTCCTACTAATGCAGTCAATTGTGGTCCTGCTCGTAGAAAACAGTCTACCCACTATGGAGTGGGCGAGGACCCATTCATTGGTAGTGTTATGAACATCAGTCTGGTTATATGGTACGGAATAGTTCAGATCTCCAGGAACAAGCAGGAATGAGTCTTCACATTATGGGTACATCGGTACCAACGGAGCCTGCGCGGGAACGCTCCCCAGCTTCCCAAAAAGGAACTTAAGAGCTTCTTAAGATTTCAATCATATTAAGTTTGGATACACAAACGGTGGGGAACTTTTTTTATGAGCAAGATAAAAGAGAAAAAATGGACGTTCAGGGTGGTCGTTGATGATACCATGCGCCAATGCTAGACTTCTAATCAAGCATTAGCTCAAGCGCACGTATGGGTCTGAGACCTCCTGTAGTCTAATTGAGAATTACTCATAAAACAAAGTCCATCGTTGAGCAGTGAAGATTATCCCACTTTGATTCATATGCTTGTTTCTACTGGAGTACTTTCCATTAAACCTGGCTTAAGGGGTGACAAGCACAGGAGCTATATTCTTTGCTAGGCCAGGTGGATTATTCTCTGCCCATACTCCAGGCGGGGCTGCAATGCTGGTAGGTATACTGGAGCTTGCTGCTTTGGATGCAGGTAAATAGAACCGCCATTCTTTTTCTTGGGGGACAGCTAACACCATCAGGCCAGCAGGTTTTGAATTTATAGTCATTTCCATTTTTCCCCCCTCAACGAAGGATATCTCTGCTTGAAGCTTTGCAAGCATGTCTCGGCCCAAAAGGAGAACTGGGCATTCAGGCATATACAGGAACTGGTGTGTTATCGTCTGTCCCCCTAGTTCACAGGCGCGGTTCTGCAGAAAAGGCCTTGTGGTTCTCGTTCCAGTAGCTCCCACAATTGTGACAGATCGAGAGGACACAGGAGCCACAGGTTTGGCTACTACTGAGTGCTCGGCCCCTGTGTCTACCATAAAGTCCATATGCTGGTCTCCAATCTTTAATTTGACCATAGGCTCCTGGAGACCTAAGACGAACTTGGAGCCCGGTCTGGCCTAGCCCTCATCGTCCATAGAATTGTTCTCGGCGGTTGCCACTCCCGCTATGGCAGTCTCTTCTCGCTGTTGAAACTGCACGCGCTGCATCCCCCCTCGCTGCTGGAATCACCCCCCCCCCCCCCCGCTCTCCTAGCGCTCCCGCCTCCCCTCCAGGGGGTGGAGCTAATGTTCGGGCACTCGTTCTTCCAATGTCCTTCTTCCTTACAATAGGCGCACTGGTTTGCACCTAAGGGGGGCCGAGCACTCCCCCGGCCCCTTCCCCATCCTCTGGCTCTTCTATTAGGATATCCTCCTCTGCGTCCTTCCACTAATGCTACAGCGAGCAGATCCGCTTTCTTCTTCATCTTTCTTTCACTTTCCCATTGGCATTCTTGTGCGACTTCCATTAACTGTGTTGAGTTCATGCCCGCAAATCCCTCTAATTTCTGCAGTTTTCGTTTTATGTCTCCCTGGGACTGACTCACAAAGGCGGCGTTCACCATACGCAAATTCTCCTGGGCTGCTGGATCTTATGGGGTGTAAAGTCTATAGGCTTCAGTCAATCGTTCATAGAAAGCAGCTGGACTTTCATCTGGGCGTTGAACGTCCGCTACTTTCCCAACGTTCATAGCTCTCTGCCCTCCCTTCTTTAGGCCCTGCAGTAAGGCATGGCGGAACCGGGTGAGGGCCTTCTCTCCGTCATCACTATTTGGGTTCCATCCGGGATCTTCATTTGGGAAATCTGCGGCTGCTGCCCTTCGGGGATCTAGGTCTCGCCCATCTTCAGGGTTCTCTTCCAACCATCTAGTGGTTGCTCGCACTATCCGTGCCCGCTCTTCAGTAGTAAAGAGGGTAGCCAAGAGCTGGCGACAGTCAGACCAGGTGGGCTGGTGGGTTTGCATAATACTGAACATTAACTCTGTTAAATCTTGGGGCTTTTCAGTATAGGAGGCATAATGCGTTTTCCAGTTCAATAAATCTGTTGTGGTGAAAGGCACATAAACTAGACTGGTCGGTCCGACCACAACCTGACCCTCTGTATTTGCAATAGGTAATCCTGGGACCTGCCGCAGTGACATTTGGCGAACTTCTCTCTGGCCCGCTGTCCTGCTTCTGAAGGCGTAACGCAGATTAGCGGGGGTAGTGCTGCTGCTGGTGCTTGGACTAGTGGGTGGCCCTGGACTGGCATCTGACCCTCCGCTAGCAGGTCCTTCAGGGGATGATGATTCTGTTGCAGAGCTCTGTCCAGGGCTTGCAGCGCTCTGCTCAGGACTAGGGCTCCAACTCTGGGGAAGGGGGTGGTCCTTGGGTGGTGGGTGACCGGGTGGAGGTACCTCAACTGGGGGTACTCCCACTACCTCTGGCTCTACTCGGGGTACTGATGGAGCTGACGGGACTGGTGTATACAGAAATGTGGGTGGATGACCCGGGACCTCTGGAGGCTCTGGGGCTGCAAAAATAGGGGGCTTTTCCTTCTTAGCAGGGACTCCCGCTAACAGAATTCTACTCTGCCCCTCACGGCAACGCTTTATCCAAGGGGGTTGCTTCTCACAGATAGCTAGCCAGGAATCTATATAGGAAAACTGCTCGGAACTATATCTGTGCACCACCTGGTGCACTCGGGACACAATTTGAATATCAAAAGTACCTTCTGGTGGCCACACGGCGTCCAGCGCCGGCCACACCCTACTACACAATATTTCTAAGCGGGTCGGTGACATTTTTACCCCATAATCACCACTAAACCCCTTTTTAAAATTCGTGATCATACAGTTCAACGGAGTTTGTATGGACTCCACCCCTCCCATTATGACATATGACGGACAAGACAGCAAACAGAAAGGATGGGTAGGATGGCTGCGGGTAAGGGGTCCGCACAGACCACGGAACAATAAGGGGGACAAACACCAGATGCTTCCTCCTTTTCACGACCTGGGCGCAGTTGCCTGGCCAGGAACTGCGCTACTTAGGAGCCCGCTCTCGCTCGGCCTGTATTGCAAGACCTCTCAAGCACACTTCATACAACCAAACATGCTAGCATATCCCAAATTCCAAATTCCCGGGCTAACTGACTAAACCAAAATTACCAAACCAAAAGGGTCAGTGGCTTCGCCCCGCGCATAGTCATGCAGGGTTACTAGGACCGCCCTGGGAGTTGATCAGACTCCCTTTACCTGTTACCATACCATATTAGTCTCGAGACTTTCCCAGAGCTAACTGACTAAGAACCAGAAAAATCAATACTCACCGGATCCAGTAGCTAATGCGCTGCGCAACCAGTTCCACCTTGGGTTGAATCCTGGACTCCCCTCCCGGGTTCGAGGTGTTGGCCGGCTGGACCCAGCAAGCCTGCCGAGGCAGGGCGGAACCCTCCGATGCAAGGGACCGTCGGTGCCTGGGCTCCTCTCCGCTGTCGGCCGGCTGCAGTCCCAGCCGGACCAAACCTGGAGGCGGTAATACGTGGTAGTATTCACTTGCGCACCATTCACGTACCCCACCCTTCCCGGTCAGGGAACCAATGTAGTAGCGAAGTGCACGCAATGATTACACCAGGAGTCTATTTCTAGAATTCAAACCAGTTTATTTTGTGCACAGGCTCAGACACCTGTCAATTGTCACTTTCAAAATGGTCTGAGCATGGCGTTCAGAAAAACAGCATTTATAGCTTTCTTCATTAGCTCTATACAGACAAACTCCTCATTGGTCCTGGTGGCCCCCTCACCCCCCCCCCCCCCCATCCAATGGAGGCCCACACCGCTCTCCCCCCGCTCTCAGGCCTTCCTAGCCATGGCTCAGTATCTAGACATAACATATTCTGTCTTGCTTTTTGCTTACAAGGTCACTCTACAGTACAAAGGCTGTGTGGAAAGCAGAATTCTGAAATACATCTGTGAATAACATAACACACTCAATGGAAAGTTTTACATTCTTATCAGCAAAAGCAGCTTGAAGCAGATTTCTATTTTCTCTAGCTTTCAGCTCTGCTCAGTTATAATATTCTGAAGTGGAGGTTGGGGACTCAGGCCTAACCTACAGGCTTCATAACATACATTTACAGGCTATGCTAGGCCATAGCCTATCACATTTTGAATCCTTGGATGAGTCTGAAAACTCTGAAAGCTCAGCCGATACCAGAGTGCTTCTTCCTGAGGATTCTTCTTCTCCTCAGCGTAGAATGTCTCCACCAGAGGATATGTCCTTTCAGGATTTTATCCGAAATGTGGCTCGAGGTCTTTCCATCACATTGGCTCCTGAAAAGGAGCCTAGGGCAAAGGAATTAGAAATCCTACAATACCCTAAAGCTCCTAAGGAGGCAGCTACCTTGCCTATTCATGAGATCTTACATGATCTCATGTTAAGGATTTGGGAAACACCTCAAACCACATCTCCTCACTCTCGAAGACTCGACACCATGTATCGAGTTCCTCCTTGTCCTGGGTTTCAGAAGACTCAGCTACCACACCATTCCATGGTGGTGGAATCAGCTATGAGAAGGATCAAGAGTGCAAAAAAAGCATGCATCTAATCCTCCAGGACATGAGCGTAGGACTCTTGACGCCTTTGGACGTCGAACCTTCCAGGTTTCCATGCTTTCTGCTAGGATCAGTTCCTATATATTATATATGGGAATGTTCCTTAAGGAGGTCACAGGAGATTTAGAGCTTATGAGCCCTCTTCTTCCTGATGATAAGAGGCAGGATTACCTTGCCCTTGTCAAATATGCTCAGGATGTTTCCAAGTTTGTCAATCGTGCAGCCTTTGACTGCTTTGAGGACCTCTGCTATTGCCATAGGTGTACGTAGGATTGCCTGGCTCCAGGCATCTGACTTGGAACTTTGGGTACAGGATAAACTAGGGAATATTCCTTGCACAGGAGAGAATCTCTTTGGCAAGAATTGGCAAGATAAAATTAATGAGATGGATGCTGACAATATCACCTTGGATAGATTGTCTAAATCTACAGCTGATCTTGCAAGGAAAAAATCCTACAAGAAACCATTCTTCAGCAAGAAGGTTTATCCCTCCTATACCCAGCAGGGGCATCATTTGGGTCAGTCTGCCCAAAAGGGACAGCAGCAACAACCTAGGCAAAAGAGACAAAAGCTGCTAAGCCTCAACCGGCTCAGCAGACTCAGCCTCCACAGGGGCTTTGACTCCTATCTAGGGAACTTTGCCTTCCTGGCCCTTAACGGTCCAGAGCCCTCCACCATTCCAGGAAGGTTATGTCATTTTGCCCCCAGATGGGGTCAGATGACAGCAGTTAATTGAACTCTATTGTAAGAGAGGGTACAAGCTTCTTTTCCTCAGCATGCCCCCTCCTACAATGGTAAGACAGTTCAATTCTCAGACCTCTCTCAACAACCAGTTAGGTCAGGAGGTCACTGTACTTCTTGCCCAAGGGGCAATAGAAGAGGTACCCATTCTACAACAGGGTCCAGGGTTCTACTCCCACTATTTCCTTATTTCAAAGAAAACAGGAGGACACAGACCCATTTTAGACCTCAGAAAATTGAACAAATTCCTGTTCAAAGAGAAGTTCAAAATGATTTCTCTAGGAACTCTGCTGCCATACCTTCAGAGTCAGGATTGGCTTTGTTCTGTAGATCTCAAGGATGTGTACACTCATGTTCTCATCCATCCAACTCATCGAAAGTTCCTTAGCTTCCTATTTCAAGGGAAGCACTACCAATACAGGTCCTTCATTTTGGCCTGGCCTCGGCACCAAGGGTATTCACAAGGACTCCCGCCAGGGTGCCTTGTTTCGTCAGGCTGTTCTTTAACACCTGTTCCATACTTAATCAACTCCTGCCCACCATCCCTGGTAGGATGCCAGAGATCCATGGGGGGACGTGGAGCCCTTTCACAGGGGCACACAACTTCTGGGGCTTTCTCCCTGGCATCTGCAGCTAGGGAGTCCCCCATATGTGAAAACTACATTCCTGCTTGTTCTCTGGTTAGTTTTTCCATCGTGTCAGTAGACTGGATGGAAGGCCTAGGCCTAAGATGGTGTCGATGGGCCTAAAAGAACTAAAGTAGGTTTGTTTTGGGGGTTTTTTATTATAGAAAACAGTTACTCACCTGTAACAGGTGATCTCCGGGAACAGCAGGAATTTAGTCTTCACAACTCACCCACCTCCCTTAGGAGTTGTATCTCTCTCTCTTTCTCTCAGCTTTAAACTCAGCTGGAGAGGGGCAGTTGGGAAAGGCGGGAAGGCAGCACACAGACACTGTGGGATGCTCCCAAAAGCTTTCCTATTGGATGCTGGGGAGCGTTCCCGCGCAGGCTCCGTCGGTACCGACGATACCCATATGTGAAGACTAAATTCCTGCTGTTCCCGGAGATCGCCTGTTACAGGTGAGTAACTATGCTTTCTATAATTTAAAAAAACCCAAAACAAACCTACTTTAGTTCTTTTAGGCCCATCAACACCATCTTAGGCCTAGGCCTTCCATCCAGTCTACTGACACGATGGAAAAACTAACCAGTGAGTTTAAGAAGTGTTCCAAATGTGGTAGCGCTATCTCTGCTACTGATACCCATGACTGGTGTCTTAAATGCCTTGGCCCAGATCACCAGCCATCTGAATGTCACCTATGCAAGAAGATGACGAAGAGGCTTACAGAATCGGTCCACAAAACTTTGCTCCCTTTTTGCCTTAGATGCGGTTTCACTCACTTCAACATCATCGAAGGCATTGTCTTCCTCACATGGATCTCGGGTATTGAAACACAAGACAAGGCCGTTCTCCGAAGGGTAGATCTCTATCTAAATAGAGATGCCTTGAGTGTTTCCCTGGAGGTGGATTGACCGGCCAAACTACCCCAACATGAGGATCTCCCCTCCAAAGTTACAAAAGGGGTCCAGGATGCTCCTGAGGCCATGCTCTGGAACGGTAGCCCATGCTTCCAGTACCGAAACCCAGGCATCGTCAAGCTCTATGGATCAGTGTATGCTGGTCATTGAGTGGAGTCTAGCAGCTCTGTTAGCAGAGTCGGTACCGGTCAGGTCATTACTGGTGGTATTGTCGGTATAATACCGATCTTATGCTCTGGATGTGGGAAACTCCCCTCACCATTTCTCCCCATACTCAACGACTCGATACACATCCAGAGCATAAGATCCTGGAGTATATGGTGAATAGGTGGAGTAGTCGCCTCTTTAGGAGCCATAGGATATTGGAGAATGTCCACCTCCTCTGCTCTGGGTTCTTTCTCCAATGTAGGAGTATTGGATAGTCCCTTTGCCATATCTTTGATAAACTCTTGGAAAGGCATATCTTCGGGAGGGGACATGTGCTGTTGCGGCGACAGTGAGGGTTCCTCCGGAAGACTCAGCATCTCTCGGGTACCGATCAATGAATCGGAATCTGTAGAATCAAAATATCGACGGGAGCGATGCTCCTGTTCTTGCAAGGTCCAGTACCGATCGAGATTGGTATCGGCTCGAGAGACTTGCCGTACTGGTACCTTGGAACCAGGAACAGACTCAAGAGCAGGTATGGGCAGAAGCATACCCAGTGGCATGAAACCCGATGCAGACTACAGGGGCATCATGGATACCATGTATCGAGTACTGGAAAGCCCCAAATTCCAGAAAATGCAGCTTCCACACCACTCAATGGTAGTGGAATCGGCTGTGCGTCAAATTAAAAGTTCTAAGACGCACTCCTCCAATTCCCCAGGCGGGGAATTGAGAACCCTCAATGCCTTTGGACATCTGTTTTCAGGCCTCCATGCTCCATGCAAGTTCATACATACTCTACATGGGTATGATCCTTAGGGAAATAACTAGTTATCTGGAATCGATGTCTCCCCTTCTCCCGGATGATGAGAGCAGACTATCTTACATTGGAAGTATTTTGGGCATGTTTGACTAAACTTGTCAACAGGGCAACCTTTGACCTGTTTTGAATGAAGTAGTAGAGCAACTTCTATATGTATAGGTGTACGTAGGATTGCTTGGCTCCAAGCATCAGATCTTTAACACTGTTTTCAAGATAAGCTGGGTAATATTCCCTGTACTGGTGAGAACTTGTTTGGAAAGGATTGATAAAATAAGGCCTCTGTTATTCTGAGAATACTACCCTCAATAGGCTTTCCAAAGCTACCGCCAACCCTGCCAAGATGAAGGTAGCAGCAAAGAAGACTTTCTATGGTAAGAAGATTAAATTTTACCTTTCTTACCCCCCAGCTTCACAATACCAACCTCAGGGTACCCAGAGGCATCAACAGCCTTCTAAACAGAAGAAGCCACAGGCTCCTAAACCTCAGCCAACTGCATAGACTCAATCAGCGCCTGGTTTTTGACTTCTTCTTAGAGAACATAGCCATCCTGCCTCTTGAGAACCCCCACCCCCTCGACATAGCAGGCAGTCTTTGCCATTATTCCCACAGGTGGCATCTTATCACCTCAGAACAGTGGACACTAACCGTAGTGCGAGAGGGGTACAAATTTAATCTGCAAAGTACCCCCCCCCCCCCCACCACACACACACACACACACACACACTGGTGGGGGAATATCATTCTCAACCCCCACTCACTGCTCTCCTGCAGCAAGAGATCAACTCTCTTCTGTCAGACTGCCATCGAAGAGGTTCCAACATTGCAACAGAGGATGGAATTCTATTCTCCTTACTTTCTCATACCAAAGAAAAACGGAGGGCACAGACCCATCTTAGACCTCAGGAACCTAAACAAGTTTCTAGTCCAAGAGAAATTCAAAATGGTCTCACTAGGAACCCTTCTACCTTATCTCCAGAGTCAGGACTGGCTCTGTTCCATAGATCTAAAAGAAGCATATACTCACATCCTCATTCATCCAGAACACAGGAGGTATCTACGCTTCATCTTCCAAGGAAATCATTATCAATACAGTGTCCTTCCTTTCAGGCTCGCCTCTACCCCAAGAGTCTTCACAAAGTATATGGTGGTCGTAGCCGCATATCTAAGGACTCTTGGAATATTTGTCTTCCTTTACTTAGACAATTGACTTATAAGGTCACCCACCTCACAAGAGCTTCATCTATTCCTCCTTTTGTACAATGCAGGTACTGCAGAATTTGGGATTTGGGATAAATCTTCCAAAATCCCATCTAGTTCCCACTCAGACACTAGAATTCATAGGAGCTTTTTTAGACACTCAACAGTCAAGAGCATTTCTGACCCAGGACTGTTGTACTCGACTTGTGCAGCTAGCATCTCAAGTAAGGCTCAGACAATCTCTCAACCAGTGAGATGCTCCAATTTCTAGGCCATATGGCTTCCACAGTGCAAGTAGTCCCATATGTCCGTTTGCACATGAGGACAGCTCAGTGGACTCTTGCCTCCCAGTGGAAGCAGATCTCTGGGGCCCTCAAGGACCAGATCCAAGTCACAGTCAGTCTTGACTCCCTTCTTGCCTCCGCATTAATGCATCCTGACAACAGATGCCTCCAAATTGGGTTGGGGTGCCCACTTGGACTCTTTCTCCACTCAGGGCCGCTGGACAGAGCAGGAGTCACAGCTCCAGATAAATTTACTGGAGCTTCGTGCTATCTTCGGTGCTCTCAAAGTGTTTCAACAACAGTTACAAGGCCACAGAATTTTCATCCAGGCAGACAATCAAGTAGCTGTGTTCTGCCTGAACAAGCAGAGAGGAACGGGCTCTTGGGCCCTTTGCAGGAAGGCTCTCTATCTTTGGTCCTTTCCCATTGCTCATAAATACACCTCCAAGCAGTGTATCTGCCAGGACTGCAAAATGTCTTAACAGACAGATTGAGTTGGATCCTCCTTCCACACGAATGGTCCCTCCATCAGGAAACAATTTCCTACATCTTTCAGACCTGGGGAACTCCAGAGATAGACCTTTTTGCCACTCCGCAAAATGTCAAACTACCTCGTTTTTGCATCACAACCCCGAGGTCCAGCCTCCAACAGGTGGATGCTGTCCACCTTCACTAGGGTCAGGATTTCCTGTATGCCTTTCCTTCCATACTCCTGATTTCCAAAATGCTTTTCAAACAGATAGGGGCCACAAGATCCTCATAACCCCATGCTGGCCACGTCAACCGTGGTTTCCTCTCCTACTACGTCTGTCCCAGACTCACCTCCTGAGTCTCTGGTCAGCTCCTGATCTCCTCTCTCAAGAGGAAGGGACGCCACTCCATCCAAATCCGCAGTCTCTCCATCTAATGGCTTGGCTACTGAGAGCAGAGTGTTGCAAGATCTTATCCTTCCACAGGAAGTAAAGCAAATCTTGCTAGCCTCAAGGAAACCATCAGATATTCCTATGACTTCAACTGGTGTAGATTCTCCACTTGATGTTCCCAGAAGGATCTTAATCCCTTCTCAGCTCCTGTGGAAACTCTCCTTCAGTATCTCCTCCATCTTTCATCCTCTGGCCTCAAAATGAATGCGGTGAGAGTTCACCTCAGTGCAGTTGCTGCTTCTCACCATCCCTTGGATGGACAGCCTATCTCTTCACAACCGCTTGTGATGCATTTCATGAGAGGGTTCTTATTGACCAAGCCTCCCATCAGGCCACCACCGGTTGCATGGGATCTTAATGCCATTTTAGGACAGCTCCTTAAGCCGCCTTTTGAACCTTTAGCCACAACCTCATTAAAGTTTCTCTCTTGGAAGGTTGTTCTTACTTCAGCTAGATGCATCAGTGAACTTCAGGCATTGGTGGCAGACCCGCCTTATACCTAGTTCCACCATGATAAGGTGGTCATTAGGACTCGCCCCCATTTCATGCCAAAGGTGGTGTCTCCTTTCCAACTCAATCAATCTGTTTACCTTCCTTTCTTTTTCCCTAGACCGCATTCCTCTAGGGCAGAGGCAACCCTCCATACCCTTGACTGTAAATGGGCCTTAGCCTTCTACCTTCAAAGGACTGCTGAGTATCATAAAGGTTCTGTTATTCATCTCCTTTGATCCCAGTCACTTGGGGTTGCCAATATTCAAATGTACCCTTTCTAAATGGATAGCAGATTGCATTGCATTTGCATATGATAAGGCAGGACTATCCCTTGAAGGTCATGTCACCACCCATAACGTTTGTGCCAAGGCTGCATCCAAGGCTGATGGAGATATCTTTACGGTTTTGACTTTTGCTGGGGAGAGATCTGTTTTGCCTCCTGAGACCCATCTGGATATTATGAACACCGTGGAGTCTGACCAAGGAGTTTTGAAAAGCTAAGTAACCTCCCACTTGACGCATTGGCGGAGCCACTATAATCGTAATCCTTTAGATTCAGTTCTTATACTAAATTGAGTTAACCCTTTATGGTTTGAGTATCTTAAGGGTTGTTGTCGGGGTTGCGTCCCCAATTTTAAATAAAAGATAAAAAGGAATGTATTTGCTGCGAGAGGATATGTCTTCATGGCAATAGTTCCGACAAAAATTTTATTGGTTTAGCATACACATTCCTTTGGTATTGGGCAAGGCTGCATCCACGGCAAACCTATGTTCTGTTGCCATTGATGAAATTTACAAAGCAGCCACATGGTCTTCTGTACATACCTTTGTAGCTCATTATTGTCTTGACAAGGACTCCCATCGGGATGCCATGTTTGGTCAGGCAGTACTCCAGCACCTCTTTCAGATTTAGGGTAACTCCTACCCTCTGTCCCGGAATGTTTCGATGCCAGACATCCATGAAAGTTCCATGCCCTCTTGAGACCTGCTCTGAGGCAAATCTACTTATTCTGGGGGCATTTCTCTGGCATCTGGGAGCTAGGGAATCTCATATGTGAAGACTACACTCTTGCTTGTTCCTGGAGATAGTGTAGTTACTCACATGTAACAGGTGATCTCCGGGTACAACAGGAATTTAGTCTTCACAACCCACCCTCCTCCCCTAGGGGTTATAGGATTTTTCGCTCTCTATTTTCTCCTTTTCTCTCAGCTACAAACTCAGCTGAGGAGGGAGAGTCACAAAGGCGGGGAAGGCAGCAGCACAGGTGCAGTGAGATGCTCCCAAAAGCTTACCTATTGGATGCTGGGGAGCGTTCCTGTGCGAGCTCCATCAGTACCGACGTCGCCCATATGTGAAGACTAAATTCCTGCTGTTTCCGGAGATCACCTGTTACAGATGAGTAACTACGCTTTATGGACTATTCCTTCAGCAACTTGTCCAAAACATTTTTAAACCCAGATACAAACAGCTTTTACTACATCCTCTGGCTACAAATTCCAAATCTTAATTGCACATTGAGTGAAAAAGATTTTCTCTGATTAGTCTGAAATGTACTACTTTGTTGCTTCATTGTATGTCTACTAGTCTTTGTACTTTTTGAAGGCGTAAACTGATTTGCTTAAACTCATTCCACTCCACTCATTGTATATCTATCATCTCTCCCCTTAGCCGTCTCTTCTCCAAACTGAAGAGCCCTAACCTTTTAAGCCTTTCCTCATAGGGGTATCCTTCCATCCCCTTTATCATTTTAATCTCCCTCCTCAGTACCACTTCTTATTCTGCTACATCTTTTTTTAAATGTAGTGACCAGAACTACTTGCAGTACTCGAGGTATGGTCGCATCAGAGTGATACAGAGGCTTATGATATCCTTTGTTTTATTCTGCATTCCTTTCCTTATAATTCCCAGCATTCTATTAACTTTCTTAGCTGTTGCTGCAAACTAGGCAGAGGATTTCAACGATTTATCGACAATAATTCCTAAGGGCCCGATGCTATGTGCCACTGTGGCACATAGCCTTTGCTGCTGACCTTTAATCCCAGATATTCAATGCCAGGGACATATGCAGCAGTGGCATTGAATATCTGGGGTCACTGCACAGCCTCTACAGCCACAGAAGCTAACTGAGTAGAGGCAATGTTGAGCCGCTGCCCGGTTAGCTCCTATGGGTAAAAGAAGCCAGCTTTTGCTGCACCTTTCTTTTACCTGCAGAAGCTAACTAGGCAGCAGTGCTATATTGCCATTACCCAGTTAGCAACTGTTGCCACCAACGACATGCCCCGATGCAATCCACATCTGCCACAGAGCCAGCCGGAGAGGCGGAGGGGCCTTCATCCTAGAAAAGACAGAGCTTCAATATCAGCTGCTCTCCTCCAAAAGCACATTGCACCTAGACACAATCACCATAGTCAACAAACACAGCACCATCAACCTCATATACAGCGCCCCAGCCTCCCCCTTGGAAGACCTTTCTAC
This sequence comes from Ichthyophis bannanicus, assembly GCA_033557465.1. NCBI lineage: Eukaryota > Metazoa > Chordata > Amphibia > Gymnophiona > Ichthyophiidae > Ichthyophis > Ichthyophis bannanicus. The sequence continues at coordinate 1,557,600,516 of CM066031.1, read as the reverse complement.
CATAATTGACCTAGCCTGCAACCCAAAAAGCACACGCAAACCAAACTGGGTGATGGGCGATTTTAACCTGCCAGCTCTCCAAAGCACCCATGCCAATGCCTTCCTCGAGGCACTGACTGAGCTGGGCTATGAACAGATTGTCAATGCTCCCACCCACCACAGAGGAAAAACACTGGACCTGGTCTTCGCTCCATGACCAGACACAAGCCAGGACTACAACTTCAACCTAGCCATCACCCCCGTCCCATGGTACGACCACAGTCTAATCACATTCCAGATTCCCTCACAGCGAGAACACAATTCGCTCAGCGGGACAAGCGATGCATCACGGGCACCTGCAGGACGCTTCAGGTCCTTTGACAAAGAAGAGATCATCAAGTGCGTACTTCCAAATCTCAAACTGCTGTCACCTAATCTGGATGACATGATAGCTACATGGAACAATAGCCTGAGCTCCTTCTTACGTCTACCTTCCTCAGACAAGCCACCTGCTCCAGACAGACCAGCAAGAAGGAGGAAGTCAGCTCCCTGGTTCTCCGCAGAGCTGAGAAAATGAAAGAACACCACTCTGAACTCCTTCATCGCTCCCTAAACAAGCCTCGGGACCTCTTCAACATAGTGAAGTCCTTAACGAAAGAATCATCGTCCCCCCAACTGGGCCTAATTCAACCTCAGGAATACGCAGACTACCTACAGGCCAAATCCATCAAAGCCGACACAGCCATGAGACCCACACTTAGTCATAACCCATGCCAACTGGCACCGCTCACAGCGCTCACACCACCATCCGAGAGAAGCATCGAGGACATCATTGCAGCCATCAACACTACTACCGCCCCAAACGAGACTTGCCCAGAATTCTGGATAAGATCGATGCGCACAGAACTCGGCCCAATCCTAGCCGGGATCATGGGCCTATCCTTCTAAACAGGAACCTTCCCATCAACCCTCAGACTTCCATACGACCCCTTCTAAAAAACAGACTAAACCCCCAGAAGGCCGAATCATACCATCCGATCACAAGTATCCCCCTGCTAGCCAAGATAATCGAGAAAGTTGTCCAAAGGCAGATCCAGCAGCACATAGATACCACTGCCCCTTTAGACCCATGCCAGCACGGTTTCAGGGAATCACATGGAGTTGAGACACTGCTCACCACGCTAATCAATACCTTAAGCAGAGGGATAGATAATATCAGAAACGGATATGCGCTCATCTTCCTGGACATCGCCGCCGCATTTGACTCAGTCAACCATGATCAGCTCCTGACACGCCTCCATAAGAAGGGAACCCAGGGCTTAACCTGGAACTGGTGCAAGTCCTACCTAGCAGACAGATGGCAGCACGTATGGATGGGACCCAAGACCTCTGAGCCTTTTCAACAAAGTCAGGGGGTTCCCCAGGGCTCCTCACTCTCAGCGCTACTGTTCAACATATACATACAGCCCATATGTGAAATCGTTCGCTCCTTCAACATTTCTTGCCTGATTTATGTGGACGATGTACTGCTACTTGCCCCATTCAACATCATTCAACCCAACTTCTCAGCATTAGTAAACTGCTTCAATGCAATCACTGACTGGCTCCACTCACAGAACCTCCAAAACAACTTCAACAAAACTGAGGTTCTGTTCATCACAAGAAACAAAAACTTTTCTCCCCCCGCTACAATAAAAGTGAGAGACGCAGCGCTCCCAAGTAAACCCACAATACGCTACCTGGGTGTCATGCTAGACCAGCACCTCGATTTGAAAGCGCACATAAACACCGTCAGGGCTATATATCACAAGATCAGGACACTGCGACATCTCTGACCCATGCTGCTGCCAGAGGACTTCCGAACAATTTTCCATGCGCTTGTAACTCCCCACTTTGACTACGCCAACGCCATTCTGCACGGTCTCCCCAGGAGCACTCTAAACCCACTACAACTTGCGATGAATGCTGCTGCTCACGTCCTCTGTGGGATATCCAGAAGAGACCACATAACCCCTGTCCTGAAAGACCTACACTGGCTACCGATCAACTGCCAGCTCACATACAAAGTAGTACTCCTGACCTTCAAAGCCATCAATAAGATATCCTCCTCCTCCCTCACAGACCTCCTCATCCCCACCGACCTCCTCATCCCCACCCCCCATAACAGATCAAGAAGGACCTTAGCTACCAACACACTTGTAATCCCCAAGGAAACAACAAAATGTTCTCAGGCAACAAGGAACAGAGCCTTCGCATTCTATGCCCCGACGAGTTGGAATAACCTCCCCCCCAATATCAGAGCGATTACGGACCTCACCCAATTCAGGAAGGCCCTGAAGCATCATCCGTTTCTTCTACATTACTCACTGCCCAATGACGCAACCCCAACTGCCACACCCCAGCCCACCCCGGCAGCACCCCCCACACACCCTATGCAGACCAAGACTACTATAAGCACTAACCCAACTATCTGATAGGACAATGAATGTCGAACAAATGTAAATAAACTGAGACTGTAAGTAATTGTAAATAATTGACAAGTTCTGTATATAGTTTTGAGACCCAGCCATGCCATTGTATGGCATGGCGATAAAGGGTTCAGCCTGTTTATAGTTAACCCAGTTATAAATCCAAGTTACTGCGCTTGTTCAATGTAAGCACAATGCAGGTCCTCCCTGCACTGTACAAGGAAATGTTAATTGTAAACTGCACTGATTTTAAAAAGCGTGGTATAGAAAAGCTTTTAAATAAGTAAATAAGTAAGTGGTTAGCAACGGGGCCAAGAAAACCCAGGAGCTTCTGGGTTGCCAGGAGTCGCGACTGACTCGAAGGCACACATTGCATTTTTAGCAACGGGGTGTGTAGCGGCATTAGTAGGGCATATTCAACATTGAATATCCTGTTCAGCAGCATTTACACTGTTTACAGGTCTTTTCTTGGGTGGTGATGCCTAATGTGGAAGCATGTATCATGTAGCTATAGTTTGAGTTGTTCTGTCCTACGTGCATACATCCACGTGTAAGTTGGTGAAATTTCCATATGGAAGCTGGTCAAGTTGGCAACACATTTTTCCTACATGTACACTTATATAATGGCTGCTCCTATTGTGCTGTCAGCAAATACTCATGCACTCTCTCAAGTCTTCATATGCATATGTATTTTACAAAAAAACTCTGCATTCAGCAAAGCCTCTTGTAGAATACCACCTGAAATGAGCACATCCCAACCTAGATATTTCGATTCCAATCTTGATGTTCTGTGGAAAATGGGCCTTCATGTGTCTGTATCTCATGGTGAGAAGCTAAAGATTGAGGGAAAGGGAGAAGAGGTGGGATTTAAATAACCAAAATTCCTCTTCTAGCTTTTTTTTTTTTTTGCCAAAGTTGAATTTTTATCATCACACTCTTTCTTAAATTATCATGTCAATTATGATTTTTGTCCACTTGCTATACAAAATTCATTAAACACATTTTAATTGAAAAATGGCTTCAGGTGTTAATTTGGAAACTATAGGCTAATGAGGCACTTATCAGTGCTGGGTAAAATTATTGAGCATATGGATACACATGGATTAATGGAGAAGAGCCAGCTTGAATTTAGTAAATAGAAGTCATTTAACCCTCCATTGCCCATGTTTCCTGTAACTGTTAGTGCATGTGTCTCATATCCCCTGGTGTTAAATGTATCCCCCAATTGTGTTGTGACCACTTTGAAGGATAAGGTGGTATACAAAACTGTCTAAATAAATAAATTAATCAAATGAATCTATTTTGGAGATGTAAAATAGATATGTCAATAATGGTGAGTTGGTCAATATGAAGGATAATTTTTAAAGGCATTTCTATGGCTAAAGCAGTGCTTTCTAAAATTACCCATTCAATATACAAGTGAAAATATGTATAAAATCTTTGCCCTTTTTTACCCACAGAAGTAATTTTATAAACAGCTTCATAAAGTTATGCGCCATCAATGCAAATAAGTCATATATTTTCCATGATTTACATATGCAGATGGGCCTTCATACACTTACTTTAGGTGGTCACTATTTTATAAGTACACATTAGGTCATTGGCAGTGTAGGTGTTCACAGGGGCACACAATTTATAAATTCCAGTTCGTCCCTCCAGTCCAGATGCATGGGTTATGCTCATCCACCAGCAGATGGAGACTGAATACAAACTCAAGTAGCCTGTGCTTCCCTGCAGAGCCAGTATGAACTTTACCAAGCAGCAGAACTGAGTCCCAGAACCCCAAATCTCCATTAGCCCTAGTTTAGCTCTTAATGAATCAAAGGGCCATTCACGGTGTGGAGATTGTTCCTTGTGTGAGGCCAATGAAGAATTAACGTTTTTTCAGTATCATGACAAGAAGTATTCCTTACGTCACACAACTAATTGTCGCTCTACACAGGTCGTATATGCTATACGTTGTCCATGCCAATTACTATATATTGGGAAAACCATGCGCCCTTTTAAGGTCCGATTATCTGAACATAAAAGTAGGTTGAAATGCAAATCGTTGTCAGCCCCAATAGTGGAACATTGCCTCCTTTATCATCACACGTTTACAGATTTACGCTGTTTCTGTATCGATAGAGTGTATAGCGGCATGGGGGGTAGAACCCTTGATCAAACTTTGGTCCTTTGAGAGCAACGATGGATCTACACATTACAAACAGTAACTCCTCAAGGTTTGAATACCCAAATAGATTGGGCTTTATGCACCTGACCATAATTTTAATTGAGGTTCTTTATTTCCTTAAGCCTGATTAAACAGGAAGTTTAAAAGACCTTTGGAAACGCACATCCGCATGCGCGTCCCTTTGCTATCCAAAACTAGGTTCAATCTCAAAAGCAACAGATGGTGAGCAGCACTCAGTCGTCATTTTTTAACAATATATTAGATATATAGTCTCTTTTGAAGGTGTAAAAATGAATGATTTTAAATATGATGTTTCCGCTTTTCCAGAGATAATTGATATTACAAGCCTGTCTAAGCAAAATCCCCTGAAGGAAATATTCACACATTGGAGTAATTAGTTCTATATCTTGGCTAAACAGTGGTATTACTCTGAAGATTTTGGATCTATTGCGGTTGTGACCTCACCATTGAGCCAGTGCCCCCAGCCCAGATTGGGCAGAATGTCTACTCTAGGTACTTCCTAGTTGCCAAAAAAACTGGCAGGTTACGCCCCATTCTAGATCTGCAAAACCTCAAATGGTTCCTGGTGTGCAAATAGTTCCAGATAGTCTCGTTGGGGACGCTGCTTCCATTCCTCCTCCAAGACTGGCTATGCTCCTTGGATCTGAAGGATGTGTACATGCATATTCTGATCCACCCGTGTCACAGAAAGTACCTTCAGTTCATGCTGGGCAGCCAGCACTATCAATATCGGGTACTACCCTTCTGGTTGGCCATGGCCCCCAGGGTCTTCACAAAGTTCCTGGTGGTCATGGCCACCTTCCTCTGGGCCTGGGGGGGGGTCTTTGTCTTCCCGTACCTGGATGACTGGCTCGTAAAGGGCCCCACGCTGGCCAGCATACAGCAGTCCACTATTCAGGTGCTCAAAGGGCTTGGCTTCATCATCAACTATCCATAAGTCTCACTTCCAGCTGGTGCAGCAGCTGGACTTCATCGGGGCCTTTCGAAATACCACTGCAGCGTCTCATCGGTGGTGGGCGTGTTGCAGTGCTAGTGCCACACCATGCCCTCTGGGCTGCTGAGAGCCCTCGGACACATTGCAGCCACGGTGCCTGTCACCCCTCAGGCCCGCCTCTGCATGTGGCAGGCTTAATGGACCTTGCGAACACCATGGTAGCAGACCTCAGGCCACCTGCGGGACAGGTTTGTGGTCACTGTACCACTTGTGCAGTTCCTGGAGTGGTGGCTCGTGCCTGGAAACCTGTTGGAGCCACCCGTTCCAACCAGCAACCTTCTGCAGGCTGCTCATGACGGATGCCTCCAAGCTTGGCTGGGACGCACACCTGGACGGTCTCCGCACACAGGGTCTGTGGTCCAAGAGTGAGAGCCTGCATCAAATCAACTTCCTTGAGCTCTGGGCCATTGCAAATGCTGTACGTGCCTTTTGGGCACACCTGGCAAATCAGGTGATCCTGATCCAAACAGACTACCAGGTGGCCATTTTCTATGTGAATAAGCAAGGAGGCACAAGTTTGTACCTCCTGTGTTGGAAGGTCATTTGCCATTTATTTATTTAACAGCTCTTATATACCGCACTATTTGACATCAGTGCGGTTTACATTAAACAAAATACACTCAGATTTAGAGAACTTGTCCAAGTTACAGGTAACGGGAATAAAACAAGGATTAACTGGGGAATAGCATATGAATAATTAAATAAAAGCAATTACATCAGACTAGAGATCTTGAGTGGGTATAGCAATGTCATAAATAACATTTAACAGAGCCATGCCTATCCCCTGATACCGCTTGTCATGAGGGTGCTCCTGAAGCTTCAGGTCGAGGGAGGATCCATGATTCTAATCGCCCCCTACTGGCCTCAGCAACCATGGTTCCCACTACTATTGCAGCTCTCACAGAGGGAGCCTCTTTGCCTGGGCTCTGGGCTGGACCTCATCTCGCAGGAGAATGGCTCATTGTTGCATCCTGTCATCTGCTTCTTGGTGCTCACAGCATGGATGCTGAGCAGATATTTATTTACATTCTCTTATATACCGCGCTAATCTGCATCAGAACAAACTGAAATTACATTGAATAGGGCATTATAAACTTGGAGATAACTATTTTACAGGGAACATGGGCTATGGAGGGTTAAGTGGCTTGCCCAAGACCACAAGGAGCATCTGTGGGACTAGAAACCCCAGTCCTTCCGACCCAAGGTTGCTGTCCTCTAGTGGGATTTCAACTCCCGACCTTCCGGCCTGAAGTACCTTGCCCCAACCACTAGGCCACTCCTCCACTCCATCAGAACTGTGGTGCTCCTGAAGTACCTTGCCCCAACCACTAGGCCACTCCACCACCCAGTTCATCAGAACTGGGTGGTGCTCCATGCACACCCCCGTTTTCTTCCGAAAGTGGTCTCTGCCTTCCACCTCAACCAGTTCTTCGTCCTTCCAATTTTCTTTTTCCATGGCCTCACGCTAATCGTGGTGAGGCAGCATTGCAGATGCTAGATAGCAAGCATGCATTGGCCTTCTACCTGGAGCACAAGAAGGTGCACTGTAAGTCCCCCCAGCTATTCGTCTCCTTTGACCCCAATAGGTTGGGTGTCACTGTTTCAAAGCATCTGCTATCCTTCTGGCTTGCAGATTGCATTGCCTATGTGCATTCCTTGGCTGGTCTGAGCCTTGAAGGTCATGTCATGGCTCACAATGTCCATGTGATGGCTACATTGCTAGCCAACCTCTGTTCTGTCTCCGCAGAGGAAATTTGCAGGGCTGCAAAATGATCTTCAGGCCATTCCTTCATAGCCCACTACTGTCCGGATGGGGATTCACGATGGGACAGCAATTTTGGCCAAGCTGTGTTCCAGCATCTCTTTGGGTCTTGAGTCAACTCCTGCCCACTGGCCCTTCTGTCCATCCAGGCTACCTGCTAAAATTTTGTTGGTTGATGTCAACTGTGGATACTATATCAGATAAGTTCCTCTGCGGGACTACCTCTCTGGTCTTCCTGGCTTCTCCAGTGCTTGATGCCCAGTTGGGCTATTCTTTCTCCTCTAGTGGAGTGGAGTGGAGTGGAGGAGTGGCCTAGTGGTTGGGGCAAGGTACTTCAGGCCGGAAGGTCGGGGGTTCAAATCCCACTAGAGGACAGCAACCTTGGGCCGGAAGGACTGGGGTTTCTAGTCCCACAGGTGCTCCTTGTGGTCTTGGGCAAGCCACTTAACCCTCCATAGCCCATGTTCCCTGTAAAATAGTTATCTCCAAGTTATAATGTCCTGTTCAATGTAATTTCAATTTGTTCAATGTAAACCGCACTGATGCAGAATAGCGCGGTATATAAGAGAATGTAAATAAATAAATAAATAAAATAGTTCTGGTAGCCTGTAGCTTGGGAGCACCATACATGAGGACATTTCCTGCTTGTTCATGGAGAAAGCATAGTTACTCACCTGCAGTAGGTGTTCTCCATGAATAGCAGGAATAAGTCCTGACAACCCTCCCCGGGGAGTTGCCTTTCTGGCTCCTGCTATGTTAACATAAAGGAGAATATGGCACCACAGTGGGTGGGGAAGGCAGGAATGCATGTGTCTTGTACCCCCCAAAAGCTTTCTTTGGAAGCTGGGGAGCGTTCTGTGCAGGGCTTCATCGATGTCACCAATACGTGAGGACTTATTCCTGCTATTCATGGAGAACTCCTGCTACAAATGAGTAACTACACTTTCTGATGTGTCCCACAATAGGGCTTCTATATGTCTCTCTCAAATGGTTCTTGGTGAGCCATCTCCTCTATAGGCTTCAGTCTCTCCCAAACTTTGCTGCTCTAAGTAGCACCAGACTGGCCATGCAGAGTATGTTACATGGGTCTCCTGCTGACAGACTTCCCCTATTGCACCCTCAGGTGTGAGGACTTCAGTGGCAGGGATCCTTAGTCAGAAGGGTCCTCATTTGTGGTTTGGCCCTAGAGAGTCGTAAGCTGTCTCAGAAAGATGTACTGGAGCCTTAGTGATTACTGTTCTTCGGTTTAGTAGAGCCTCTTTTTCTGGACCTCTACCAGGGTCTGTAGAGTCTTTGAAGGATGGTGGTCCTCTCTGACCCTGAATGTCAACACGGTGAAGCCGGTTGCCTTTTGGCTCTTCTGTTAGTCTGGGCCGGACCAGAGTCTAATTCTGCACTCTTGCAGTTTAGTTGGCAATTTTTGAATGCTACCTGAGGCTAGTTCCAAGTGTCTTTGTTAGTGCACTCTGTTGTGCCTTACCTTCTTAAGTGAGCAAAGCTGTTCTATCCATCCGTTGTCCAGTTGTGGCCACAGCAGACTGTGGTATTGCAGGCAATGGGTGGCTCCCCTTGGCTTCTTCAGGAGGCTTCTCTTTAGTCTCATTCCCTGCACATGGTATTCATGGCAGCTTTCACATCTGCTAAATGGATGTCAGTGCTACAGGCTTTGTCCTGTTGAGGTCCTTCTGGTCATCTCAGTAGTGCCTCGCTCCCTGAGGACAGTGCCTCATTTCTCTCAAAAAAAAATGCGGTCTTCCTCCTTTTTCAGATTATGTCCCTGTCCTCCTTTTGTGGTGGAGGCTCTTTGGTCAGAACCCTCACTGCATTGACTGGATGTGAGGAGAGCATTTGGAAGTATCTGAGATTAATTCCTTCTGTTGGTTAGGCCTTTGACCTTTCTCTGTGGTATGAGGACAGGTCTCCGATTGTCAGCTGGCTTGAGGAGAATGTTAGTTCAACCTGTCTTTATTCGGGAGACACACACTGAAGGGGGTTGGAGCTCAGCCCACTAGGTCACAAGCCTCTTTCTGAGCTGTTTCTACATTAGTGTTTCCAGAAGACATTGGTTGGGTTGCTACCTGTACTTCCCTGAGCACTTTTGTAAAGCACTACATATTGCTTGTGGGAGTTATTCTGGCTAGCACCTTTGGCAGAGTAGTGCTGTTTAGAGTGCTATCATTGTCCTATCCTGGGTCCTTATTGCTTGGGTACTGGCTCAATGGTGAGGTCAGCCAGCAGCAGACTCCAGTATGTAGGGTCAATGGGGTACTCTCTGGGATTGTAAGGAGGCGGCAACTGGGTGAAATGCAACTGGTCTAACAGGATGATAAAGGAGGAGAAATTTTACATACTTGATGATTTTCTTTCCTTGAATTCTGCTAGACCAATTCAGAACCTGCCCTGGGAAAGACTATCTACAGTTTGGAAAGCCTGGCTGCCTCTTTACTGCCTTTTCATGGCTTGTCTGTTTCTGATGCAGTGTCATATATGGTAAGAGAGCCAACAATTTTGAACACAGTTGTGGTTGCTTTGATTAATGCTTGTTCTGAGTTTTTCAGTCTTGCTTTCTGCTTGGGAAATGTCATACAGGCTTCTTTCGGCACTTTACCAGCATATGTACAAGTGATGGCATCACTAAAAGTTGCTCTGGTCTGCCTCCACATGTTGGCTGGGGAGCATAACCCAATCCTCTGGACTAGTCTAGCAGGATTCAAGGAAAGAATTATTAGTTATGTAAATATTGATCTTTTGATTTTATCCCAATAGTATTTTTTTTTAAATTTATGAAATTTTTAGAAATCATGAAAGTTTATAAAACCATTCTTGCAGAAATTGAGCAAACACAAAGAAAGTACTCTTTTACAAGATACACAAAAAGAAAAAACAAAAAAAAACATGAAGCATTTTCAATTGAAAATAAAATGTCAGCCCACCCTAGCCCACAAAAGAGGGGGGAGATATCACCTTTATAATCGTTTACCAAATATGTAAGAAACAATAAGGCAAGCAGCCACAATCCAGAGCAATAATTTGTAAGAGCTCTAGGAGGAGTCAATTGAAGACTCCAGTCGCCTAGCATTAATAAAGGCCAACAGCTGAGGGCTTATAAAAAATATAAGAAACAGAGTGATATTTTACTAAATGTTTACAAGGGTGCTTTAAGAAAAAAAGCTCACCCAACTGCACTACTCCAGGACGAAGCAGGAGAAAATCCCTGTGCCGTTTCTGGGTATCCCTTGCTAGATCAGGGTAAATACGCACCGCTAAACCTTGAAGCAGTAGCTTCCTTTTCTGAAAGAAAAGTTTCAACAGCCATTCTTTATCAGACAATAAAGCAAACATTATTAATAATGTGGAAGGGACCTGTGACTTATATCTCGAGTTTTCCAACAAATCTGTTACATTCAAACTATTCCCTTGTTCTTGGTCTCCCCCCACTTTACCCAAAGCCAAAGTTAATTTCGCCTTAAGTAATAAATCTTAACCAAAGGTGGTATCAATTCAGGAAAGACCCCTAGTACATCCACTAAATATTGTTTAAACACATCTCTAGCTGAGACTGTGAACAGCCTTGGAAAATTAATTATTCTCCAATTTGCTCTAGACAAATTGTCCAAATATTTCAACTTGAACAGACGAAAAGTTCTTTTTGTAGGCTTCAGAGTGTTCCTCAAGAGAAGTAACCTTATTCTGCGCTTCTTCCACTTCCACCTGTATCCCCGAAACTTTCCCTTCCAACTCTTCAACTGCAGCGACGGAAGTATTCACCTTCAAAGCTAAGGAAGATACCTGAGGCAATAAAACGTCTCCCAATGAAACAATAGTGTTCCAAATAGCCTCTAGGGTGAAATTCACAGGTTGCTGTAAAGAAAAAGCCGCCACTGAATCGACTGATGCAGTGCCACCTCCATGCTTGCTGGCGACGCTCCTCCCCGAAGTGCAGGGAACTCCTTCCCTGCTTGCTCCTCACTTATCGACACCGTTGATGGTATCGAACAGTGCCGTCCAAGGATTGCACACTCTGGCTCTGCCAGCCCCTCCTTTCCTGCCCCTCCCGAGACACTGAATTCACCCTGCTCTGAGGAAGAAACGAGCTGCAGGAATCCTTCTGGCAGGGGTTGACTGCAGAGCACTTTTGGCGCCAGGCTCAACGCTGGGGAGAGAGATGGTGCCCCAAATCTGACGAAGCTGCAGCTCTGCTTACTCCCCCAGCCACCTCCGGACCACAAGCAGCACGGAAAAGAAACGCATCCAAAGGACCAACAATCTGATTAGAAACCGGCGTAGAGGTACAGGAGGGTTGGGAGGGCAACGACCCACCTTTCCCCTTACGGTTGTTCCCCATTACAATACGTGCTCACTCGAAAACGGCTGCTGCCGCCATCTTGTAAACTCCTCTCCTTAATTTAATTTTAATTAGAATTTAAATTTAATATTGGCCTTCATATTGGGGAGGTGCCTTCACCATCGGGTATAATCATAGGCCCTTTATGGAAGAGTAAATATATTGCAGCAGAGTTACTCATATGTCTCATGTGTTCTCTCATATATATCATGTTCTAAGTCCCATCAAGTTTGTTGACGCCTGGTGACCCTGTAGATAGTTACCCATGTTAAGAAAACTCAGGGGACAGTCACAACAAGTTGTGAACAGCATTAGATTGCCAGGCCTTTCTTCCATGCAGTAAGCCTACATCACCTGGTATTCCAAGGTGGTCTCCCATCCAAGTACTAATGAGGCCTGACCCTGCTTAACTTCCAAGATCAGGTGCATTCAGGGGCATGTCGTCTAAAGTGAGCTATCAGGTGGCATGGGGTTCAGTATACATCAAGTGCACCACAGTAAATGTGCCATGTGCTGAAAACATGGCCACGCTAAAAATCCCATGCTACCTGAGTAGCACAGGTTGGAGCAGAAACTGAATAGTTTTGGGGCAGAGCTGCAACATCGCAGGTGGAACAGACTCTCCGACGATGTAACAGTGTGGGTGCATAAACTGCCACCTCAAGGGGTTAAATGTCCCCATGCTGATTGCACCAAAAGTAACCAGCACGGGGGCAGTGCGTTACCCACGCTAGCAACATGGGAACATGCCAGAGATGCCTCTGCTTTTTAGCGTGGGTTGAGCTCTATCCTCACCCTTGTTTTCGGGGCTGATCACATGCTAACGGCACAACTCTTAGTAAACAAGCCCCCCTCAGCAGTGTGGCCATCATATGCTTCATATGTTGTTGGTAATATAATCTGTAACTAATAAAAGACTACACAGCAGTTTCTATAGTTGTACAAAGGTGGTTCATCCATTATTTCTTTTGTTCTATCCTCACATTACATCTAAATATCTTCCAGTTTTACCCACACCATTTATTATGGGGCATTTATCTCATGATTAAGGTTTATTTAGATCATTTAAAAATAAAGGAGTAGAATGTAACAGGCATGTGTGATCCAAAGTCAGGGCCGTCCCAAGGGTTTCTGCTGCTCTAAGCAGACCCTCCATGCTGCCCTCCCAAAGATTGTAGTGATGCCCCCTCCCACACTCCTGGCATCCATCTTTTTGCCTGGGGGAGGGGACAGCACCAAGATGCCTCCACTGCATCAGGCTTTAAAGTGCCTGTGCTAGCGCCCACATGGCCTGCTGCTCCTGCCCCCCTCTGACACAACTTTGTGTTGGAGGTGCAGGAGCAACAGGAAGCTGCATTGGAGGGGGGCAAGAGCAACAGGTCTTGAACGCACTAACACGGCACTTTAAAGCCCAGTGCAGCAGAGACATCGCCATACCAGGAGCTGGGGCAGCATGGCGGGCTGGCTGGCAGGCAATGAACTGCCACTTCATTGGGAGGAGGGGGAACCGAGGCCATTCACCGGGGCCTGCCGCCCTAGATGACCACCTAGTTCGTCTAGTGGACGGGACGGCCCTGTCCACAGTCCATGTTCTCCCTGAGCCTGCGGTAAGGTGGACTCTTCTCCTTTTGAGGTGCCTAAATAGTGTCTGAATTATTTTAGCAAACTGTACCTCACTCTTGAGTTTGGTGATTTTCTTCATAAAAACAGAAGCCTAAGCACAGATGGTCACCATCCAATCTAAAGCAGTGTTTTTCTAAACACTGAATATGCAGAAACATTACACTGTACTTATCCATTCTCTTCCTCCCCCCTAGGGTTGCCAACTGGCCGGTTTTCAGCCGGCCTGGCCGGTTTTTCCACGGCCAGGCCGGCTGCCGGCGCAGAGGCAAAACCGGCCCTTTAAAAGCCGGTTTTTTTGCTCTGGCCGCAAGATCGGGAGCGGCTAGAGCAAAAAAAACGGCTTTTCTTTTCTCCGCTTCAGAGGGAGCCGGGGAAGCCCGCGCGAGGCCCCGGCTCCCTCTGAACAGCCACCAGCGTGAAGAGCCTTTACCTTCACGCTGGCGGCAGTTCCTGTGTAGCCGCGAATGCTGGGAAAGGTTAAAGGTTGCCCTTTAACCTTTCCCAGCATTCGCGGCTTCACAGGAACAGCCGCCAGCGTGAAGGAAAAGGCTCTTCACGCTGGTGACTGTTCAGAAGGAGCCGGGGCCTCGCGCGGGCTTCCCCGGCTCCCTCTGAAGCCTCAGACAGCCGCGATGCTGGTCGGGGGGGGGGGGCAAGGACTGCATTTGCTGTGATGGGGGGGACCTGGACTGGAAAAGGGCTAAGGGGGGGGGGGGAATTGGACTGGAAAAGGGCAAAGGGGGGGACAAGCACACGAAAATGCAACAGTGGCGGGGGACAATGACTGGAAAAGGGCTAAGGGGGGGGGACTTGGACTGGAAAAGCGCTAAGGGGGGGGGACTTGGACTGGAAAAGGGCTAAGGGGGGGGGACTTGGACTGGAAAAGGGATATGGGGGGGGGGTACTTGTACAGAAAAAGGACTAAGGGGGGGGGGAACTGGACAGGAAAAGGGCTAAGGGGGGGGGACATGGACAGGAAAATGGATAAGGGGGGGGGACCTGGACTGGAAAAGGGCTAAGGGGGGGGGGACCTGGACTGGAAAAGGGCTAAGGGGGGGGGACTTGGACTGGAAAAGGGCTAAGGGGGGACTTGGACTGGAAATAGGCTGTGATGGGGGGGGTCCTGGACTGTAAAAGGGTTATGGGGGGGGGGGGAAATTGACTGTAAATGGGTTGTTTTGGGGGTGGAGGGTACCTGTACCACAAAAGGGCTAAGGGGGGGGGGGAACTTGGACTGGAAATAGGATGTGATGGGGGGGGGACCTGGCCTGTAAAAGGGTTGTGATGGGGGCGGAGGGGACCTGGACCAGAAAAGGGCTATGGGGGGGGGGAACTTGGACTGGAAATAGGCTGTGATGGGGGGGGGGACCTGGACTGTAAAAGGGTTATGGGGGGGGCATGGACTGGAAATGGGTTGTGATGGGGGTGGAGGGGACCTGGACTGGAAAAGGGCTATGGGGGGGGGGGAACTTGGACTGGAAATGGGCTATGGTGGAGGAAGGGGGATATTGGACTGGAAATAGGCTGTGATTAGGGGGGCTAGGACTGCAAATGGGCTGTGATGGTGCGGGGGGACTCGGACTGCAAATGGGCTGTGATGGTGCGGGGGGACTCGGACTGCAAATGGGCTGTGATGGTGGGGGGGGGCCTAGGACTGGAAATAGGCTGTGATGGGGGACTTGGACTGGAAATGGGCTGTGATTGGGGGGGGGAGCTAGGACTGGAAATGTCCTGTGATGTGAGGGCTAGCACTGGAAATGGGCTGATGAGCTGGAATAGGACTGGAAATGGGCTGATGTGGGACATGGGAGAATGGGACTAGAAGGGAGTGGATGCTGGGTGGGCCTAGAACTATAAGGAAATTGATTTGGGGGGAGGACTAGAATGGATGGGGAATGAGAATGGAGAGGGGAAAAATATTTTGTGTGGAAGAAAAGTCTATGATGGGCCGGTACTGGGAGAGTAAGAGGGGCTTGAGAATGGAAGGGTGAAATTTAAACGGATGATAAAGGAATAAGGAAAGAATTGGGGGAAAGAGCAAAAGGGAAACAATCAGTATGTTAAAGCAGAAATAGAGAGAGAATGGAAAACATCTAAAAGAGAAGAAAGGACAAATGGATAGCTCGCAGAAGACACGAAGAAACCAGAAGAAAGTGACTGGAGCAATTGCAACTGAAAAATAAAACGTCTAAACAGAAGGTAGAAAAATACTTTTTATTTTTAATTTATTAACTGGAATATGTCTGGTCTGGGAAGTGTGTATTGCTAACATCTTTGCGTTTTTGTTTAGTGCAAGAGGAAATTACTTTATAGTTTTATTTCTCCAGTGTTGTACATTTCATGTTTGGATTTTGGGGTTCCCAGTTTAATTATTATCTGACCAAGGAAGTTAGCCTACACGTATCCTCGGTAATTGTTGTGGGTGGGGCTGGGGGCGGGGCAGGGGTGGGACTAGGTGCGGAGAATGGGTGGAGCATGGCGAGCCACAGGTGTCGGGTTTTTCTCGGTGAAAAAGTTGGCAACCCTACTCCCCCCACCCCAGTGTGCGCACACCCTCATATGACAGATATTTATTTATTTATTTAGACAGACTTGTATACCACTTTATCTTACAATCAAAGTGGTTACATGACATCACAATTGGGTTACATTTAACATTTGGGTGCTTTACAACATTTAACATGAGGGTATTTAACAACATTAATACAACACAATTTGAGCGTATCAAAATTACCCAGAATTGTTCTCTCAAAATGCTCAGAAACACCTCAAGCTCACACCCCTAATTAGTCATGAGTCAGTATAAAAGAAGAACAACATGGATGGATGGAGGGACTGTTTACATGCAAAGCTTCAGCTGCAGGCCTTCCTGCAGAGCTAGAAAGCAACAGTTCATCTACTCAGAAAGACTGAACTTACAAAGCGAACAAATTACTCTAAATTGCCTTTTTTCCATCAAAACTCATCCAAAATAATCATTCTAACCTTCCCAAAAGCAAGAGTGTGATGCGTGGGTATGCATGTAATTTAGCCCACACCTTTCCAATAGTAAGCACCAGTGACATTCAAGTACCGTGGTGATTTCCCTGTCCCCGGAGGGTTTGCAGTCTAAGCTTTATACCTGAGGCAGTGGAGAGTTAAGCAATTTACCCAAGGCCACAAGAAATCATGCTTTATAAATGAGAGAGTGCAGGAAATCCAGTCCTCCTCAACTAGAGAGATGTATGTGTGCAAGAGAATTTGGACGTGGATATTTGAGCTCTATTAGTGTGCACTAAATCAATTTAACATGCATAACCATGATATTTGTGTTGCCTGTAAGAAATTGCTTAGAATAAAGGTGTTGGAACCTTCAAAAGGAGGCTCTTCTTTAAACAAAGACTTGGAACCTGACAGGCTGGGCCTTTTGACCAAGCCACCATCACTTCTTGGCCAGGTTACCAGTTTCCCCAGGCCTTGTGTTCAAAGTCCGTATTTAGGGGTTTACTTTTAAAAGCTTTTTCTGCATGTAAATGTAAAAGGTTCTTATAAAATTGCACAGTGGAATGCACATGTAAAAATAAATTAATGGAAAATGTGCAACTCCTTTTTATGTAATCTACATGTTGGTATTCTTGGAGACTGGATTTGGGCAGAGTTGCTATGTATGCATGTTCATGTATAAATGCACAAATTTATATCTTTGGAGCAGGTGTAGATTTTTGTGTGGGGATTTGTGTGCTATTGAGGTTGATTCTGGGTACCTACTTTATAAGGCACATAAGCGCCTATGTTGCCTTTATAAAATGGGCTTAAAACTGCCTTTTTGAACATAGGTATCCTTATTACCTCGTTAACACTTACTGCAGTTAGGTGCAGTAGGTTTCTTCTGTGTTCTGTAGCACATAATCTGATAGATCAGTGAGTGCATATCATTTCCTATATTGGAAAACATGAGGCTCAAATTTGTATAGCTTCAAAATCCAGTGCTTTAATGTGGGGGTTTTTTTCAAGTTACTTGGTTAAACTCTGTTGTGGACCTGAAACAAAATGTAATGTGTTTTAGCTTATTGAGTATGTGAATTTGTGAAATTGCTTATGTTTACTTGAATTAGAGACTCCTAATTGTCACTCATTCTGATTCTGTAGAATCAAAGCTATTTTATGATGGATACTTGAAGTAAAAATTCATTCTAAATTGAGCAGCAATAGTCCTACCATGTACTCTTAATTTTTCTGTTTTTCTGTTCATTGTGAGGATTATTTTTTTAAGCATTTCAGTGTAATGACACTCATTGGTCATTCTGTTGCAAAACCTTTCTCCTTATTTCTCACAGGTAATAAATTAAGTGTCCAAAGTTGAAGAAGTCAGATCTAATAATAACGCTATTTGAAAACTGAAACGCTATTCTTATAATTTAATGCCTCATATAGGGATCTAATCTATAGACACACATGAAGGCACATTTAGATAGTGCATGAAGATCGGAATTGAGTCGTCAGGGTTGATATATACTCATTTCTGATGTTTTTTCAGAAATGGCTGTGCTAAACGTTTCTAATATACATATCCACATGCAGTGGGAGGAGCCATTTCACAAAGTTACACATGGGGAAAATCCGTTGGAAACCTACCAACTTGCATGTGCAAATGCCGGTATTTAAGAATGCATCCAGGATATCTCCAGAAGAAAATTAGTTGATATGGCCCTTTGAAGGTACTTCTTTACCAGTACATAGATCATTTAGAAATAGTAGCACTAGTTTTCATTTCTATAGTGCTACTAGGAATATGCAGCACTATACTCATACACATAAGAGACAGTCTCTGTTCCATAGAGCTTACACACAGTTCAAGACAAAAAAATGGAATAAGCAAGGGACTAGAGTAATTCTTAAGGGAAATGGTTAAAACACACGTGTGTGGACAAGAGAATAAAGAGTCAAGATTCAAAAGCTCCCTTATTTTCCTGTATACAGCCATGTGCAAGGTGGGGCCCAGAAAAAGGAGCCATTGTAATCAGCTTAGTGTATGGTGGCAGTCAAAAATCAAACAGAATGTTGGGAATTTTTAGGGATTGAAAATAAAACAGGATATCAAAATGCCTTTGTATGGATTCATGGTGCAACTCATCTTGAGTTTTGTGTGCAGTTTTGGTCATCACATCTCAAAAATGATATAGAAGAATTATAAAAGCTTCAGAAAAGAGGGACTGAAATGAGTCTCTTCAACAGCTGATTTATAGGGATCTGTTCTGTTTTGCAGAACTGACCAGTTTTTTGTCGGTTCTATCGGATTTTTTTTGGTCTTCCAGGTTTTACCTTGACTTCATTGATTCCACGTAATTTTCAATCTCCAGGAACAAGCAGGAATGTAGTCTTCACATATGGGTATCGTCGATACCGATGGAGCCTGCGCGGGAACGCTCCCCAGCGTCCAATAGGAAAGCTTTTGGGAGCATCCCACAGCGCCTGCGTGCTGCCTTCCCGCCTTTCCCAACTGTCCCTCTCCAGTTCTTCATTTTCCACAGAGCCGACAGGTTGCACATCATGTCACCACAGAAAATATTCCCGTTTATTCTTCTTTTTTGTGGTCGCGTCTGCCTTCCTTTGACGCTACACCGGTACCGCCGGTTTCTTCTTTCCTTTTCTAAAAAAACAAAAACAAAAACCTTTCTTCTGGAATTTCTTCCAGCTACTTTTTCCTTCAGGTGCTACGCGCCATTTTGAGCACTAGGCCCAATTTTTCCTCTAACATGGAAAAATCTGCTTCGGGTTTTAAAAAGTGTTCTAAGTGTGGCGGTACCATCTCCGTCACCGACACCCATGAGTGGTGCCTCAAATGTTTAGGTCCTGACCACTCTATTTCAGAGTGCGTTACCTGTGGGATGATGTCGAAGAGGGGTCGGCAAAACCGAGCTGCTAAACTTAGCACCCTTTTTCCCTCCGACGCAGCGTCTGTGGCATAGATGTCTTCCAGGGCTTCGTCTTCCTCCCATAGATCTCAGGTAACTAAACATAAATCTGGCCGGTCCTCAAAGGGTAGATTTCCTTCCAAGCATCGAGATGCCTCTGGCGTTGCACTTGAGGGACTTGTACTGGCAAAATTGCCCCAGCGGGAGGCTTCGGCTTCCAAAGCACTAACGGGGCTCCAGGACGTTCTCGAGGCCCCAACCTCGGCAGAACTACTGATGCCATGCTCTGGGGTACCGGCTGCTTCATCCAGTACCGATACCCAAGCGTCGGCAGCGTTGATAGACCAGAGATTCTTAGCTATTGAACGCAGTCTGGCGGCTCTTCTCACAGCCTCGATGCCCTTGAAACCGCTTCAGACAATTCAGTCGGTACCAGCACCGACACCAGTACCGGTACCGACTGCTTCGACATTGGCAGGTATTCTACCGGGACCGAGTCAAGCTTACCCATCCGGTATCGACAAGTCAGATCCCTCCGACACCAACTTTGATTGGTACCGATATCATGCCTTGCACGATCACCCAGATCGGAGATACTTTGAATCCTTGGATGAGTCTGAAGACTCTGAAAGCTCTGCTGATACCAGAGTACTTCTTCCCGAGGATTCTTCTTCTCCTCAATGTAGGATGTCTCCTCCAGAGGATATGTCCTTTCAGGATTTTATCCGAGATGTGGCTCGAGGTCTTCCAATCACAGTGGCTCTTGAAAAAGAGCCTAGGGCAAAGGAATTGGAAATCCTGCAATACCTTAAAGCTCCCAAGGAGGCAGCTACTTTACCTATTCATGAGATCCTGCATGATCTCATGTTAAGGATGTGGGAAACACCTCTAACCACTTCTCCTCACTCTCGAAGGCTCAACACCATGTATCTAGTTCCTCCTTGTCCTGGATTTCAAAAAACTCAGCTACCACACCATTCCATGGTGGTAGAATCAGCTATGAGAAGGATCAAGAGTGCAAAAAGACATGCATCTAATCCTCCAGGACATGAGTGTAGGACTCTTGACGCCTTTGGAGGTTGAAACTTCCAGGCTTCCATGCTTTCTGCCAGGATCAGTTCCTATAATATTATATATGGGAATGTTCCTTAAGGAGGTCACCGGAGATTTAGAGCCTATGCGCCCTCTCCTTGATAAGAGGCAGGATTACCTTGCATTTGTCAAACATGCTCAGGATGTTTCCAAGTTTGTAAATCGTGCAGCCTTTGACTGCTTTGAGTGCATAAGCAGAACCTCTGCAATTGCCATAGGTGCACGTAGGATTGCCTGGCTCCAGGCATCTGACTTGGAAATTTGGGTAGAGGATAAACTGGGGAATATTCCTTGCACAGGAGAGAATCTCTTTGGTAAGAATTGGCAGGAAAAAGCTAATGAGATAGATGCTGACAATATCACCCTGGATAGATTGTCTAAATCTACAGCTGAATCCTGCAAGGAAAAAATCCTACAATATACCATTCTTCAGTAAGAAGATGTTATCTCCAGGAACAAGCAGGAATGAATCTTCACATATGGGTACGTCGGTACTGACGGAGCCTGCGCGGGAACGCTCCCCAGCTTCCCAAAAAGGAAAGCTTTTGGGAGCATCCCACAGCGCCTGCGTGCTGCCTTCCCGCCTTTCCTAACCGCCTCTCCCCAGTTCTTCTTTTCCGCGGAGCCAGCAGGTCGTGCTCCTGTCACCGCTGAAGAAGTTCTTTGTTTTATTTTATTTCTTTGGTCGCGCGTCTGCCTTCTCCGACATCGGACCGGTACCGCTGGTCTTTCTTTCTTTTCTTCTAAAAAAAAAAAAAAAAAAAAAGCATAATTTTCCCTCACTTAGTGTGTTTTTCCTCTTTTGGGCCTTAGGCCTCACGAAAACGTTTCCTCATGGAAAAACCAGCCTCCGGTTTTAAAAAATGCACTAAGTGTAGTGGTGCTATTTCTGTTACCGACACCCATGAATGGTATCTCAAATGTTTGGGTCCTGACCACTCCATTTTGGATTGTTGTCCTGCTCCTTGATGTCGAAACGAGGTTTACAGAACCGAGCAGCCAAGCTCCATGTGCTGTTTCCCTCTGATGCAGCTTCAGTGGCATCGACGTCTTCCAGGGCTGCTTCTTCCTCCCATGGATCTCAGGTAACCAAACATAAATCCAGCCGGTCCTCGAAGGGTAGATCTCCTTCCAAGCATCGAGATGCCTCCGGGCTTGCCCTCGAGGATCCTGCACCAGCAAAACTACCCCAGCGGGAAGCTCCGGCTTCCAAAGCTCCACCTATGGGGTTACAGGTTGACATCGATGGCATTCCAGGCATTCATGGCGTCGATGGATCAGAATGTTCTATCCATGCAGCAGGCTATCACGGCCTTCATTCAAGCTGCGACGCCGCAGATACCACAACAAACTCCATTGTCGGTATCGGCCCAGGTACCGGCACCAATGCCGGTACCGGTACCGACTGCATCGACATCGGCCATGGTGTCGTCTGCAGCGGTTCCCTGCCTAGGGATGCCCATCGGTACCGAACCGGTACCGATAACGCCCGATGTCGATACGGCTCGGTACGCGTATCGAACTTTGAAAGAGCACCCTGACAGTCGATACTTTGATTCCTCCGAAGATTCTGATGCATCGGAGGCTTCTGCTGAAGTATCCATAGCCCTTCCTGAAGAGCCTTCTCCAAAAAGAAGAATGTCTCCTCCAGAAGACTTGTCCTTTCAAGACTTCATAAGAGAAGTGGCTAAAGGGCTCTCTATTTCAGTATCCTCTGAATTAGAGCCTAGAGCTAAAAAATTGGATATTTTAGGTTATTCTAAGGCTCCTAAGGAGGCAGTCACCTTGCCAATTCATGAGATTCTTTATGATCACATGATTGACTTATGGGAGACTCCTCTCACTATCTCTCCTCATTCTCGTAGATTGGACACTATGTACCGTGTCCCTCCTTGTCCTGGGTTTCATAAAACACAGCTTCCTCACCATTCTATTGTGGTGGAGTCAGCTGTGAAAAAGATAGAGTGCAAAAAGACTCTGCTCCTCCAGGAAGAGAATGCAGGACCTTGGATGCTTTTGGTAGGAAAATCTTCCAAGCCAGTATTCTCATTGCCAGAATCAACTCCTATAGTCTTTATATGGGTATGTTTCTGAAAGAAGTTGCAGATAAGCTGCACACTTTCCTCCCTTTTCTTCCAGAGGATAAAAGGGAAGAATTTCTTATTTGGCTTAAGCATACTCAAGATATTTCAAAGTTTTCCAACTGTGCAGCTTTTGACTCCTTTGAGGGTGCCAGCAGAGCTTCGGCCATTGCCATAGCTGCTCGCAGAATTGCTTGGCTCCAGGCTTCTGATCTAAATCTTGGGTCCAGGATGACTTGGGAAATCTTCCCTGTACAGGTGAAAACCTGTTTGGCAAAGATTGGCAAATAAAAGCCACTCAAATGGATGCAGAAAATTCTGCTTTGATAGACTTTCAAAGTCAACCTCCATTCCTGCCGAGAAAAAAACTTTCAAGAAGTCTTTTTTTCAAGAAAGGTAGATTCCATCCTGCTTCTGGCCAACAATCATCTACAGGTCGTTTTGCTGCTAAACGTCAGCAACCTAAACAGGCCAGGCCTAAGCCTACAGGGGCTGCTGCAACTCAGCAGACCCAGCCTCCTCAGGGCTTTTGACTTGATGCTAGAGAACTTAGCCTTTCTGGCTCTGAAACAGCCAGAGCCTCTCACCATTCCAGGAAGGTTAGCTCATTTTGCTCCCAGATGGGAGCAAATTACAGCAGAGCAGTGGACCCTCTCCATCATAAGAGAGGGCTACAAACTTCATTTCTCAAACCTTCCTCCCCACACCATGGTGAGACATTTCAATTCCTCAACATCTCTCCTCGACCTTCTAGGTCAGGAGGTGGCTACCCTTCTTGCCCAAGGGGCAATAGAAGAAGTACCTCTTTTTCAACAGGGGTCAGGGTTTTACTCCCCCTACTTTCTGATCCCAAAGAAAACAGGGGGCTACAGATATTAGATCTCCGAGAATTGAACAAATTTCTATGCAAGGAGAAATTCAAGATGCTTTCTCTGGGCACTCTCCTTCCATACCTCAGAGTCAGGATTGGCTTTGTTCTCTAGATCTCAAGGATTTATTTATTTATTTATTTAACAGTATTTCTAAACCACCTTATCTTATTAATCAAGGTGGTATCACAGCAAACAATCGGGTAACGTACACACATGTCCTCATCCATCCATCTCACAGAAGGTTCCTCCGTTTTCTTTTCCAAGGAAAGCATTACCAATACAGGGTGCTTCCTTTTCAGTCTGGCCTCTGCTCCAAGAGTGTTCACCAAATGCATGGCAGTAGTAGCTGCATTTCTACGCACTCTGGGAATATTTGCATTCCCATACCTGGACGACTGGCTCATCCGAGCTCCATCTCAGTCAGAGGCCCAGACTTCCCTGGACTGCACAAGGCGCATTCTGCAGTATCTGGGACTTGTGGTAAACCTCCCAAAGTCCCAGCTCACCCCTACTCAGTCCCTAGAGTTCATAGGGGCCTGGCTGGATACTACCACTGCCAGGGCCTATCTTCCTCAGGCCCGTTGCCTACGCCTAGTGCAGTTAGCCTCCCAGATTCACTCAAAGAGCCATTTAACTGCCCAGGAGATGCTACAACTGCTAGGCTACATGGCATCTACACTGCATGTGGTCCCCTATGCTCGCCTTCACATGAGAGCAGCTCAATGGACTTTGTCCACCCAGTGGACTCATGCATCAGGGGCTCTGTCAGACAAAATAGCAACCTCCAGGCACCTCTTTTGGTCTCTCCAGTGGTGGAAGTCCACCCAAAATCTGTTGCTGGGGTCCCCCTTCCAACAGTTGTTGCCCCAGGCAACCCTCACAACAGATGCCTCCCAAACAGGTTGGGGAGCTCATCTGCAAGACCTCTCCACTCAGGGCACTTGGTCTCCACAGGAGACCTCTCTACATATCAACCACTTGGAGCTCCAAGCGGTTTTTCTAGCTCTCAAGGTCTTCCATACCCTGCTCAGCTACAAGACAGTCCTCATTCATACGGACAATCAGGTAGCCATGTTTTACATAAACAAGCAAGGAGGAACTGGCTCTCTGTTGCTTTGCAACGAAGCTTTAAGATTGTGGGCCTTCGCCAGAGAGCATCAAATCCATCTCCTGGCCGTATACCTTCCAGGAATCCAAAACTCTTGGGCAGACAGACTCAGTCGAGTTCTGCTTCCACACGAATGGTCCCTGCACATGGACCAGGTACTCAGAATCTTTCAAGAGTGGGGATCCCCGGACATAGACCTCTTTGCAAGTCCGTGGAATGCCAAACTTCCCCGGTTCTGTTCCAGAATTCCGTGTCAGGGAGTTCAGGCCAAGGATGCCTTCCTCCTTCACTGGGGTAAAGACTTCCTGTATGCCTTTCCACCCATTCCCTTAATTCCCAAGACTCTGTTCAAGCTCATGATCCTCATAGCTCCACGCTGGCCACGCCAAGTGTGGTACCCTCTACTTCTGCATCTCTCTCAAGCTCCCTCCCTAGACTTGGGAGCTGCTCCATAGCTTCTGTCCCAGGAGGAGGGGACTTTGTGGCACCGAAACCCCAAGTCCCTTCACCTCAGAGCTTGGTTTCTGAAGGCCTAGACCTTCAAGACTTGAATCTTACTCAGCAAGTGAAGGATATTCTCCATGCTTCCAGAAAACCTTCTACTAGACGTTCCTATGCTTTTAAATGGAAAAGGTTTTCCATTTGGTGTACTGAGAAGGGTCTTGACCCTCTAGCACTACCTTTGAATTCTCTATTGGAATATCTCCTGCATCTCTCCAATGCAGGCCTTAAGACGAATTCATCCTCTTATTGCAAGATTCATGAGAGGCCTAACTTTAACTAAACCTCCCATTAGGCCTCCTCCGGTGGCATGGGACTTAAATCTGGTTCTTGGTCAGCTTATGAAGCCACCTTTTGAACCCTTAGCCACCACCTCCTTGAAATTTCTTTCCTGGAAAGTTATTTTCCTCATTGCAGTCACCTCAGCTCGCCGCATCAGTGAACTGCAGGCCTTAGTGGCTAATCCACCTAATACAAGGTTCCATCATGATAAGGTAGTCATTAGGACCAATCCACACTTTATGCCTAAAGTGGTCTCACCTTTTCATCTTAATCAAGAGGTGTATTTACCTGTCTTTTTTCCAGGTCCTCATGCATCAAGTGCAGAGAGGAATCTTCATACCCTGGATTGTAAGAGAGCTCTTGCCTTTTACTTACAAAGGACACAGCAACATAGAAAGTCTTCTCAACTCTTTGTTGCCTTTGATCCCTCTCATTTGGGACTTCCAGTCTCTAAGAGGACACTGTCCAATTGGATTGCTCAGTGTATTTCTTTCGCCTACCAGAGTAAGAACCTTTCTCTGGAGGGCCATGTCACAGCTTATAATGTGAGGGCCATGGCCACCTCTATGGCTCATCTAAATTCTGTGTCCATCGACCAGATCTGTCGAGCGGCCACCTGGGCCTCGGTTCATACCTTCACAGCCCATTACTGTTTGGACAAGGACTCCCTCCGGGATGCCTTGTTTGGCAGGCTGTTCTCAAACACCTGTTCCATTCTTATTCAACTCCTGCCCTCCTTCCCTGGATGGATGCCTGAGATCCATAAGAGGAGGTAGAGCCCTTCTCAGGGTCTCATAACCTTGGGGATCTCCCAGGCATCTCTAGCTAGGGAGTCCCCATATGTGAAGACTCATTCCTGCTTGTTCCTGGAGATAGCACAGTTACTTACCTGTAACAGGTGATCTCTGGGAACAGCAGGAATAAGTCTTCACAACCCACCCACCTCCCCTAGGAGTTGTATCTCTCTAGCTGTCTTTCCTTTCCTCTCTCTCTTTGTCTCAGCTTTAAAACTCGAACTGGGGAGAGGCGGTTAGGAAAGACGGGAAGGCAGCGCGCAGGCGCTGTGAGATGCTCCCAAAAGCTTTCCTTTTTGGGAAGCTGGGGAGCGTTTCCGCGCAGGCTCCGTCAGTACCGACGTACCCATATGTGAAGACTTATTCCTGCTGTTCCCAGAGATCACCTGTTACAGGTAAGTAACTGTGCTTTACCCCTCCTATACCCAACAGGGACATCGTGTAGGTCAGTCTGCCCAAAAGGGACAGCAGCAACAGCCTAGGCAAAGAAAATCAAAAGCTGCTAAGCCTCAAACTATTCAGCAGACTCAGACTCCACAGGGGCTTTGACTCCTATCTAGTGAACTTTGTCTTCCTGGCCCTGAATGGCCCAGAGCCTTCCACCATTCCAGGAAGGTTTTGTCATTTTGCCCCAGATGGGAGCAGATAACAGCAGAAAGTTGGACTCTGTCCATTGTAAGAGAGGGATACTAGCTTCGCTTCCTCAGGATGCCCCCTCCTATAATGGTAAGACAGTTCAATTCTCAGGCCTCTCTCAACGCCCCGTTTGGTTAAGAGGTCACTTTGCTTCTTGCCCAAGGGGCAAAAGAAGAGGTACCCATTCCCCAACAGGGTACAGGGTTCTACTCCCCCTATTTCCTTATCCCAAAGAAAACAGGAGGACACAGACCCATTTTGGACCTCAGAGAATTGAACAAATTCCTGTTGAAAGAGAAGTTCAAAATGATTTCTCTGGGAACTCTGCTGCCATACCTTCAGAGTTAGGATTGGCTTTGTTCTCTAGATCTCAAGGATGTGTACACTCATGTTCTCATCCATCCAACTCATCGAAAGTCCCTTCGCTTTCTATTTCAAGGGAAGCACTACCAATACAGAGTTCTTCCTTTTGGCCTGGCCTCGGCACCAAGGGTGTTTACAAAATGCATGGCTGTGGTGGCAGCATTTCTTCGCACCCTGGGAATATTCATCTTCCCTTACTTAAACGACTGGCTCATTCGAGCCCTGTCAGAGCTAGAAGCCAGGATTTCTCTATCTCGCACAATGCGTATCGTTCAGTATTTGGGACTTGTCATAAACTTCCCAAAATCCAACTCTAGAATTTATAGGCGCTCTGCTGGATAACAGACAGACAAGGGCCTATCTTCCACAGCCCCGCTGCCTTCGCATGGTGCAGTTAGCTTCCCAAGCAGTGCTAAAGCCTCACCTCACTGCTCGGGAAATGTTGCAATTGCTAGGCCACATGACATCCACCGTGCATGTGGTTCCTTATGCTCGCCTCCATATGAGGGCAGCCCAGTGGACTTTATCCACTCAATGGATTCAGGTATCAGGTTGCCTGTCAGACAAAATAACAAACACGGATCGTCTTTTTTTTGTCCCTCAAAAGGTGGCAGTCACCCCAAAACATTTTGGTGGGGTCCCCTTTCCAACAACCCCCACCCCAAGCCACTCTGACAACAGATGCCTCATAGGTGGGTTGAGGAGCTCACCTGCAAGGCCTCTCTACCCAGGGTACCTGGACTCCACAGGAGACCTATCTACACATCAGTCTCCTGGAACTCAGAGCAATCTTCCTTGCTCTTCGAGTATTCCACACCCAGCTCAGCTACAAGACAGTGCTAGTTCAAACAATCAGGTAGCCATGTTCTATGTGAACAAGCAGGGCGGAACAGGCTCTCTGTCGCTCTGCAATGAAACTTTGCGACTATCGGCCCTCGCCAGAGAGCATCAGATTCATCTCCTTGCGCTGTATCTTCCAGGCATTCAAAACTCTTGGGCAGACAAACTCAGTCGAGTTCTGCTTCCACACGAATGGTCTCTCCAGGTAGACCAGGTGGCCAACATTTTTCAAATTTGGGGAACCCCGGACATAGACCTCTTCGCAAGTCCGCTGAATGTCAAACTTCCTTGGTTCTGTTCCAGAATTCTGGCTCAGGGTTGTCAGGCCAGGGATGCTTTCCTCCTCCATTGGGGTCAGCCTTTCCACCCATTCCCCTAATTCCCAAAACCCTGTTCAAGCTTCAGAGAGACAGAGGCCATATGATTCTCATAGCTCCACATTGGCCATGGCAAGTGTGGTACCCTCTGCTTCTACATCTCTCTCAAGCTCCGTCTCTGGAGTTGGGATCTGCTCCAGATCTTCTGTCTCGGGAGGACGGGATGCGGTGGCATCCCAGTCCCCAGTCTCTGCATCTCAGGGCCTGGTTACTGAAAGCCTAGAACATCATGGTCTTAACCTTTCTCAGCAGGTAAAGGATATCCTTTATGCTTTCCGGAAACCTTCCACAAGACGCTCTTATGCTTTCAAGTGGAAAAGGTTTACCATATGGTGCTCACATAAGGGTCTTGACCCTCTTCCAATACCTCTGGATCATTACTGGAGTATCTCCTTCATCTGTCTAATACAGGGCTTAAGACCAATTCAGTGTGAGTGCATTTGAGTGCTATTGCAGCTTCTTTCAAGCCTCTGAATGGACAACCTATTTTCTCTCATCCTCTCATAGCGAGATTTGTGAGAGGCCTTCTTTTAACTAAGCCTCCCATTAGTATAATATCCATCCACTCACATTAACCCTATGAAATTGCCTAAGCATTGTAGTAGACCTGGGAGAAGTACCTGCAGGATATGAAGTTTCTGTTCTGAGATCATTAGAAAGCATGTTCCATCAGCAAGGAGCAACTTAGGGATGTGCATTCATCAGCATGCAGTTGGTTCATTTGGATGCCTAAAACCTCAGTGTGTGCAAATCAATTGTAGGTGTGTATACTTCCAAATTAACACATGTACAGTCGATTGCGTGCATAAAAAATTTCTTGCATGCCTACAATGCACACCCAAAGGACAAATAGCTGAAATGACAGGAAAATTTAATGAGCATAAACTTATTTTTTTTTCCTCTGGGAACAAGCAGGAAGTCAGCCCTCACATATGGGTGGCGTCGGCACCAACTGAGCCCTCACAGAAGCAAAGAAAGCCTTTAGGAGATGCTACCACGCATGTGTGATCCCCTTCCCTCCCAAGGATGCCATCTTGCCCAGTCTGCTTTTTTCCACGGGGCCCTTTAGTCTGGGTTTCCCCGGAAAGAGTTGATTGTTTTTCTTTTCCGAGTTTCATACTCGCCTCCGGTATCTCACTGGTACTCTTCCTGCCTGCTGACCTCATTGTCTCGGTGTAGTCTCAGCCCATTTTTGTAGTTTTCGTTCTTTCTTTTCCTGGCGCCTCCGCGCCTTTTTTCCCCAGATAGTCTTTGACCTCGCAGGGGTACTTTTTTCCCCATGGCTACCAGTGGCTTTAAAAAGTGTGATTGGTGCTCCAAAATTGTCCTTGACCGACACACACGACTGCTGTCTCCGCTGCCTGGGGCCAGGGGCCAGATTATGACCCGGCAGCCTGCGGTCTCTGCAAGAAGATGTCCAGTAAGTCCCTCAAGAGCCGCCAGCAGCAGCACAATAAGTTTTTCCCTGAGTCCCCAATGCCTTCAAAGGTCAGGGCCTCGTCTGAGGCTCTGATATCTTGGGTGAACCCTCGGTACCCGAGCCTCGTGGGTCCTCGGAAAAGGGGTCTCCCTCGAGGGAACCCAGGAAGAAGAAGCCTTCGAAGGCGGCATCCCTGGACGGCTCTGACCGTCCAGGTGCCCCCCGGGCCTGGTCCCGCAGTCTGAGACGCCCATCCAAGGCGTCTGAGAAGGAGCAACCTGTGAAGGTCCCCCGGAAGGTTCCAACTGCAGACTGTCCTCTCTCCCCAGACACCATCCTCATCGAGGATTCCCCTTTGGGGGAGCCAGTGTCA
This sequence comes from Ichthyophis bannanicus, assembly GCA_033557465.1. NCBI lineage: Eukaryota > Metazoa > Chordata > Amphibia > Gymnophiona > Ichthyophiidae > Ichthyophis > Ichthyophis bannanicus. Next base: position 1,557,570,518 of record CM066031.1, on the reverse strand, counting down.
AGCCCAAGTCCCTCAGTGCCTGGTCCAAAGGCTGTGGAACATCTGGTCTGGAGTCCAGAATGACAGTCGTGGAGCGCAGTTTGTCTGCCTTAATGGACCAGCAGCAGGCACTGCTGTTCAGCACCACCGGTTCATCCGCCCTAACCACTGGGCCCTTGACGTCCAAGACATCCCCGGAGGCTGAACCGATCCTCGAGGTCCTTCGGCCTTGAGTTGATCCTTGGCCGAGGTCGCAATCTGAGTCCCACTTGATGGGACTGTGGTCATCCCCAGCAAGTCTGCCGGGCACCGGCCGCATGGCATCAGGAGTCCCGCATCCCGCGGAGTAGCTCTCCTACAAGTCCTCCACGGACTACTCTGAATGGGAGACAGAGGATGAGGAGTCCTCAGATACCTGTCACCACCGCGATGTCCCATCTGACACTCCCGTTTCGGAGCCTCGATGGTGGTTTCCGCCCAAGGATATGGGCTTCCTTGATTTTGTCAAGGACATGTCTAAGGCCCTGGCATTCCCAACTGAGTTGGAGGAGGATCCTCGGGCTGATGAGTTGGAAATCCTCCAGTATGAGGCCTCTCCGCGGGAATCACTCAGTGTGCCCATCCATCCCATCCTGGAACGGCTGGTGCTCTGAATGTGTAAGACACCGGCATAGGTGCTGGTGGTGAGCAAACGGCTCGACTCAATATATCGAGTCCGCCAGAGCCCAGGCTTCACAACTGCCACATAACTCCATGGTGGTGGAGTCCGCCATGTGTCAGCTGAAAAGTCAGAAGATGCACTCCTTGGTGCCCCCCAGCAGGGAGGCCTGCACCCTGGATGCCCTTGGCAGAAAGTGCTACCAGGGCTCAATTGAGTGGAGGAGTGGCCTAGTGATTGGGGCAAGGTACTTCAGGCCGGAAGGTCGGGGGTTCAAATCCCACTAGAGGACAGCAACCTTGGGCCGGAAGGTCGGGGGTTCAAATCCCACTAGAGGACAGCAACCTTGGGCCGGAAGGACTGGGGTTTCTAGTCCCACAGGTGCTCCTTTTGGTCTTGGGCAAGCCACTTAACCCTCCATAGCCCATGTTCCCTGTAAAATAGTTATCTCCAAGTTATAATGCCCTATTCAATGTAATTTCAGTTTGTTCAATGTAAACCGCACTGATGCAGAATAGAGCGGTATATAAGAGAATGTAAATAAATAAAAAAATAAAATGCTCATCAGCCATATACAGGCCTACCAGCTGTACATGGGCATGTACCCGAGAGACCTGGCGAAGGAACTCTCCGGGTTCTCGGCTGGTCTCTCCAAGGAACCTTAGCAGCGGTTCAAGAACCTGGTCAAAGCAGTCCGTGAATGCTCCAAATTCATGTCTCGAGCGGCCTATGATGGCTACAGTTGTCCAGCCTCGAACACTCTGTTCAGGACAAATTGGTCGATGTCCTCTGCCAAGGAGAGAGCCTCTTTGGCAAACCCATGACCGTCAAGGCTGCTGAGCTGGAGAACCAAGTTCATGACGAGGACCGGCTCTCTAAAAAGACACTGCCCCTCCCCAACGGAAGGGCTCGGGGAAAAAGCCCCCCTACCCGAGGAAGGGGGCTGTTTACAGAAACTGCCCACCTTATCAGGCCAAGGGACAAGGGCATGGCCCACATAAGCAGAAGACTCCAAAACCCCAGGCACTGGCTCCAGCCCAGCCAAGGGGGAGTTTTTGATTCCTTGAGCATAGCCTCTCTATCCCACCTATTCCTGGGCACTAAGAGTAGTCAGGGAGGGTTGTCTCCTCCACCTGACTCCGACACCTCCCCCTTATTTTCCAGGAGAGCTTTTCAGGTCTCCCCTCCACCGGGACCACCTTCTGAAGAAGTTGGCAGTTCTTCTGAAGGACAAAGCGGTGGAGCCAGTGCCCCACCATCTCAAGGGCGAGGGGTTCTACTCCCAGTACTTTCTTGTGCCAAAAAGGACAGGGGGCCTAAGCCCATCCTCAACCTGCGCAATCTCAACAAATGCCTGGTAAAGGAGAAGTTCAAGATTCTCTCCCTTGGAACACTGCTGCCATATCTGCAGCAGGGAGACTGGCTATGTTCCTTAGACCTCAAGGATGCTTATACCCACATCCTCATCCATCCCAACCACAGGCAGTACCTGTGGTTCGTGGTAGGGGGCAGGCATTTTCAGTACAGGGTTCTCACTTTTGATCAAGCTTCTGCCCCAAGAGTCTTCACAAAATGCCTGGCAGTCATAGCTGCCTTCCTCTGGCTCCAGGGGGGTCTTTCTTTCCCTACCTGGACGACTGGCTCATAAAAGGTGGCACAGCCTCAGAGGTGTAACAGGCCACCACATGCACCATCCAGGTTCTGCAACACTTGGGCTTTGTCATAAACTACCCCAAGTTTCACCTCCTCCTGACAGTGTCTGGAGATCTTTGGGGCAAAGATTGACACTCTCCAGTCAAATGCTTTCTTGCCCAGGGACCGAGCTGATCGCCTCAGGTCTCTAGCTCGGGATGTACATTACTGTCCCTCGGTGCTCACCCAGCTTCTCCTACACCTCCTCAGGCTCATGGCCTCCACGGTCCACATCACCCCAGATGCTTGCCTCCATATGAGGGCGGCGCAGTGGTGTCTCCGGGATCAGTGGTCTCAGGTCACGGGCCGCCTTCGCAACAAAGTCTCAGTGACCCGCCAATTGGTGGACTCCCTGACCTGGTGGCAGTCCTCCAGCATCTCGAGGCGGGCATGCCTTTTCAGGCCCCAAGCCCCTCGAGGGTCCTCACCACGGATGCCTCCCTGCTCAGCTGGGAAGCCCACTGTGGAGATCTCTGCACTCAAGGCAACTGGTCACCAGACAAGAGCACCCAGCAGATCAACCTCCTGGAGCTCCAAGCCATATACCTTGCCCTGAGGGTCTTCTGTCACCACCTGCATCACCAGCCAGTGCTAGTCCAGATGGACAGCCAGGTGGTGATGTTCTACATGAACAAACATGGGGGCATGGGATCTCGTGCCCTCTCTCAGGAGGCACTGGTCCTCTGCTCATACGCAGTCCAAAAGGATAACCTTCTGCGGGCAATGTACCTGCCAGGGCAGGACAACCTGCTGGCCGACAGACTCAGCAGAATTCTCCAGCCACACGAGTGGCAGCTGGACCTCAAGGTAGCCAGTCAACCTTTCCAACTCTGGGGGGGAACCTTTGATGGACCTGTTCACCAGCCCAGACAGCTTTCAGTTGCCCTGCTTCTGCTCCCGACAGGCCCACTTCTCCAGGGTGGCCTCATGTACCCCTTCCTTTCGACACCGCTGATCACCAAGACCTTGTTCAGGACTCTGCACGACAGGGTCTCACTCATCCTGATAGCCCCTCGGTGGCAAAGGTAAACGTGGTTCCCACTGCTTCTACAGTTGATGGTAGAGACCCCCATCCCCTTGGGGACTGCCCCAGGACTCCTATCTCAGGAGGGGGCCCTCTCTTGCACCGCAACCTGAGGTCCCTGTCGCTGAGAGCATGGCTGCTTAGAGGGTGACTGACCCCTTTCAGCCTTCCGGTTGAGGTGGAGGACATTCTGCTGGCCTCTCACAAGGCCTCTATTAGGAAGGCTTACACCCTCAAATGGTGCAGGTTCTCTGTTTGGTGCGCTGAACATGGGGCTGATCCTTTCTCCTGCCTGGTGGCTCTGGTGTTACAGTACCTTCTCCACCTCTGTCTGAGCTGAAGTCTAACTCCGTCCGAGTGCACCTTAGTGCTCTGGAGGCGCACCACCATCCGATGGATGGTAGGCCCCTCTCGGCCCAACCGTTGTTGACACATTTTCTTCGGGGCCTGCTCTTATTGAAGCCCCTGGTTTGCCCTCCAGCAACCAAAAGGGATCTCAATGTAGTGTTGGAGCAGCTCACTCGCCCACCCTTCGAGCCTCTGGCTACCTGCCACCTTCGCTACCTCTCTTGGAAGTGGTTTTCCTGGTTGTGCTCACCTCCGCTCACAGAGTTAGTGAGCTTCAGGCCCTTGTAGAGGAGGCACCTTTTATACCAGGTTCTACAAACAGTGGTGCTTCGCATGCACCCCAAATTCCTGCCAAAGGTATTGTCGCCCTTTCATCTCAACCAGGAAGTGGTGCCCCCAATCTTTCCAAGACTTCACTCCAGTCAGGCGGATATGGTCCTTCACATCATGGACTGTAAGAGGGCCTTGCCCTTCTATATCCAACGCACTCAGGGCCACTGCAAAACTTCTCAGCTTTTCATCTCCTATGACCCTAGTAGGCTGAGGGAGGCGGTGACCAAATGTACGTTGTCCACCTGGGTGGCGGACTGTATCACCCTCGCTTATGAGCAGGCGAGGCTCCTGCTGGAAGGCTGTGTCACGGCGCACTGTGTCAGGGCCATGGCGTAGTTTGTCAAGATGTGCTTGGAAATTCTTCTTTATCAAGCCAAGATGATGTGAAATATTTCTGTATTTTTCTGCTACATTTTCTTGGTCTGTGACTGCATTTCCTGGTATTTAAGGATCTTCTACCTCTCCATGTGATTCACAGAGTAGTCGCTTGGAACTGACACCTCTATTATCAATGTCGTTCTAGTATTTTTCTCCTTAACCACTATGTCCAGCTTACATCCAGCTTTTTATCGGTCGGAATGGGAGTATCCCAGGTGATCATAACCACCTCTTCCTTATCGTCTGTCCAGTCTCGCACCTCTGGGTAATGTACCTCTGTCCTGTATTGGGCTGTTGGTTATGGTTGGGGGGCCCCCACCGCCCACTTTTTTTCGCCTTTTTTCTGGGCACAGAGTGCTTCGGGGAGACTATTCCTAGGATCAGGGGATGCTTACACCATGCCGGCTCGAGCACAGTGCCTTGCCTGTGGGACCAGGAGGGGAGTGGTTTTGGAGGCAGGCATCTGTTGTGGGTGCGCACAAGAAGCCATCTCGGAAAGCCCAGGCCTCAGTGGGCCCTCTGCTGCCACTGTCAGAGCAGGCCCCAGGCTCCCCAGCCATCCCTGAACCCTCCACGTCTCAGACCCTGGGGGAAGTGGATAGCCTGGGAGGTTTTTCCCCATAGTTTGTCCTACTTCTGCATAGGGCATTCTGCATGTGCCAGCAGGGTGCAGCAGGTGGTCCTGCAGCGCCGGAGTATGGGACAAAGAGGACAGTGAATTTAAAGGAAGGTGAGCCGGGTCCTGCAAAGAGGGCTAGGCCCTTGGAGGAGTGGCAGGGCCAGTCCCCAGTGTCTGAAGGACCGGATGGTGGTGATCTAGACAGAGTTGGATTTGGAAGGTGATGTTTGAAGGAAAGCAAGATTCCAGAACAGGAGGAGCAATCCCGGATTGTGCAGGTGTTCTTCCGGGATGAATTGCCAGCGCTCATTGTGGAATTGCTGAAGGCCCTTAACATGTCCACTACTATGCCTGTGGACGATGAGGCATTGGAAGACCAGCTGCTCCAGAAGACACAGAACGTGTTCCTGGTACATAGGGTGGTTAGGCAAATGATTCAGGATGAGTGGGATATGCCGGAGGCTGGTATCAAGGGTGTGTGGACCATGACATACCTGTGCCCTCTGTTTGATCAGGACCGCAAGCTGTTTGTCTCCTAAAGTGGATGCGGCAGTTTCAGTGGTTACCAAAAAGACAGATACCAGTCGAAGGTGGTGCAGCATTCAAGGATGCCTAGGATAAGAAGTTGAATGCGCTGTTGAAGCAGGCCTTTGATATCAACACCCTTTCCCTGCAAGTGTCCTTTTGTGGGGCCTGGTTCGTGAGAGTCTGCCTCCGCTGGTCACAATGGGTGCAATAGCTGGACGAGCCAGCGGAGGATTCATTGGGGGAGGCAGCCAAATTGGAGTCAGGGGCTGCTTATCTCTCGGATACTCACTACAGTCTCATTAGAGGGCTGTCCAAAAGCATGGCCTTGTTGGTAGCGGCCCATTACTATCTTTTGCTCCGAAACTGGGCGACAGACAGCAAGTCCCATCTAGCAAGCTCCCCTTTAAGGGGAAACTGACATTTGGAGAGGACTTACTATTACTACTCAGCATTTATATAGTGCTACCAGTCATATGCATACCAGTCACAAGTTTTTCTTCCCTGTTCTATGTAAAACTGATATTTGTTAATTATGGTTCCATGTAAACCGCGCTGATGCTAAAAAGTGTGGTATATAAGAAAAATAAATAAATAAAAATAAAATAAATAAATATGCAGCGCTGTACAGTATAGACATGTAAGAGACAGTCCCTGCTCATCAGAGCTTACAATCTAATCAAGACAAAACACACAAACACACACACACAGAGCGTGTAGGCAGGGGTGGGAACTGGGGAGAGAAAGGAGGACAGGTGGGTCAAAGACAGGAGAGTCAAGATCCAAAAGCAACATCAAAGAGGTGAGCTTTTAATCTGGACTTGAAGAGGGTAGAGAAGTTAATTAAGGCCTTGGGAGAGTCTAAGGATGGACGTCTGCTTGAGGATAAGCAGAAGCAGAGTCATAACCCTACTGCGGCTCGGGGCCAGCAACAGGACTTCCAGCGTTTTTGTACAACTTACTTTAACCCTACCAGAGAAGATGCCCCTCTAGGACATAGGCGTTTTGAGGAGTGGGCAGGGGATTCGGAGCCACTTTGTCCTCGGGACCCAAGAAAGCCCAATGAAGTGAGGGGAGCCCAGGTGGAGATGCAGCCCATGTGAGGTTGACTACGGGAGTTCTATTCTGCCTGAGTCCAAATCACGTCTGACTGGTGGGTCCTGGAGGTCATTTGAGAGGGCTATGCCCTTGAGTTGGCTCGGCAAGTATTCCCTTCTTTTGTTCAGTCCCCCTGCAAAGCACGCGGAAAAGCAATGGTGGTAGAAGAAACGTTGACACGGCTACTGCAGCTAGGGGCCGTGGTTACGGTTCCCCGAGACCAGTTCAGCTGCGGTTGATACTCCATTTATTTTGTGGTGCCCAAAAAAGGATGGGTCCTTTTGGCCGATACTCAACCTTAAATGCACGAACAGCTGTCTACAGATCCCACACCTCCAAATGGAGACTTTGCATTCCATCATATAGTGGCGATGAGAAGCAGAGTTTTTGATGTCTCTATTTTATTTATTTGGTCACCCAGTCCAAAAACCATGGTTAAACAGGAAGGATTATTTATTAGAAAAACAGTAATTTTTCCACAGCAAAAAAGCCCAAATTACCCGACACAGGCCGTGTTTCGACTCTACTTCTTCAGGGGATTTAGGCATGCTACATTTATAAATATACAAACATAAATTATCATAAACTCATATCATTAGAAAATTAAAAACATTAAAAACAAAAAATTAAAACCTTATCAGACTCCAAGTTGTATCCTCCTATCAAATCATATCTACATATAAAACTCATTAAATAATATGAAATGATGATGATGATACAATTAATACAAACATATATACTCTAAAGAAACCGTTAGAATAACCACATACTTTAAAACTAAAAGAATTTTAATTAAACGTACTTAATAAACTAAATTATAGATAATGAATAAATAAAACAATAAAAAATCATAAAAGGGTGTGCAACCCTGCTTACATATCTATACCTTAGTTGTTAGGTAAGTTCATTTTGCTTGTTCTGTATACTAAAAAGGAGGAAGGAAAAAAAGGCCATTACATTGTCACCTAATGATGATTAAAAAACAGCAGCAGGAGTGAGTCTCTAAGTTATGTTCTCTATTTTTCTGCTGCACTAGAACGCTCATTCATTAAATGTTTCTACTAATAATGTGGAACAGTAACTAAAAGATTATTGATTATAACTATAAATGAAACAAGGGGTCAGGAAAGCCACGCAGAGGAGAGATGGCAGCAAAGGTCTTCATTTCCAGGTGGATCAGGGAGGCTATCGCTTTGGCATACATTTTGAAGGATAGACCACTACTACTACTACTGAGCATTTGTATAGCGCTACAAGTCGCACAGACATGTAAGAGACAGTCCCTGCTCATCAGAGCTTACAATCTAGTCAAGACAGACAACACAGAAGGTGTAGGCAGGGATAAAACAAGGAGGCAAGGAAAAGAAAGGAGATCAGATGAGTCAAGATCCAAAAGCAGCAGCGAAGAGGTGAATTTTCAGCCTGGATTTGAAAAGGGTCAGATAAGGTGCCTGGAAACACACAGTTAGTTTGTTCCAGGCATAAGGTGCAGCAAGGTGAAAGGAGTGAAATCTGGAGTTAGCAATAGAAGAGAAGGGCACAGATAGAAGCGGTTTGCTAAGAGCAGAGTTCCCGAGGGGGGTTGTAAGGAGAGATAGAAGAAAGTTAGTGAAGAGCTGCAGAGTGAATGCATTTATAGGTCAACAGGAGAAGTTTGAACTCGATGCAAAAACAGATAGGGAGCCATTGAAGTGATTTGAGAAGAGGAGTAATATGGGCATGAAGAGGCTGGTGGAAGATTAGCCAAGCAGCAGAGTGTTGAACAGATTGAAGGGGAGAGAGATGAATCAAAGGGAAGCCAGCAAGGAGTAGGTTACAGTAGTCAAGACGGGAGGTGATTAAGGAGTGTATAAGCGTCTTAGTAGTGTGTTCAGAAAGGAAAGGGTAGATTTTGCTGATTTTATAGAGAAAGAAATGGCAGGTCTTAGCTATCAGATGAATGTGTGTGGAGAAAGGAGAGAGAAGAGTCAGACAACCCCAAGATTGCGAGCCCAGGAAACAGGAAGGAGTACAGAGATCTCCAGGAACAAGCAGGAATGTAGTCTTCACATATGGGTATCGTCGGTACCGACGGAGCCTGCGCGGGAATGCTCCCCAGCGTCCAATAGGAACGCTTTTGGGAGCATCCCTCAGCATATGCGCGCTGCCTTCCCACCTTTCCAACTGTCCCTCTTCAGTTCGTTTTCCGCGGAGCTGACAGGACACATACCCTGTCACCTCAGAAAATTTCTTCTTTAAACTTGTTTTCTTGTGGTCGCGCCTGCCTCCGCACGACACCTACCGGTACCGCCGGTTCTTTCTTTCTTTCTTAAAAAAAAATATATATATATATATATTTTTGAACTGTTTCTCTTCAGAAACTTTTTCTTTTGGTGCTAGGTGCCATTTTGGGCATTAGGCCCCATTTTTCCCAAAAGATGGAAAAAACAGCTAGTGGTTTTAAAAATTAAAAAAAAAAAATGTACTAAATGTGGCGGTACCATCTCCGTCACCAACACCCATGACTGGTGTCTAAAATGTTTAGGCCCTGACCATTCTCCATCTGAGTGTTCCTCCTGTATGGGGATGACTAAAAGAGGAAACAGAACCGAGCTGCAAAGCTTGGTACCCTCTTTTCTTCGGATACCAGGTCCATTGCATCGATGTCTTCAAGAGCCTCGTCTTCCTCCCATGGATCCTCATGTAACTAAACATAAGAGCCGGTCCTCAAAGGGTAGTTCTCCTTCAAAGCATCGAGAGGCCATTGGCATTGCCCTTGCGGAAACTACACCAGCAAAACAGCCCCGGAGGGAGGCTTCGTCCTCCAAAGCATTAAGGGGGTTCCAGGATGTTCTCAAGGCTTTGACTTCGGCAGAACTACTGGTGCCATGCTCAGGGGTTCCGGCCACTTTTACCGGTACCGATACCCAGGCATCGGCAGCGTTGATAGACCAGAGGTTCCTTGCTATCGAACACAGTCTTGCAGCTCTCCTTACAGCTGCAGTACCGTTGACACCAGTACCAGCACCGGTACAGATACCAGTACCAGCACCGACGGTACCGGCCCTGGTGGGAATCCTTCCCATGCAGACTTTTTTTGGCATCGACAGATCGGTACCAGACCAATTCAGTACCGACTTCGATCGATACCGAGACCATGCTTTGCATGAACATTGGGATCAGAGATACTTCGAATCCTCCAATTCTGATGACTCTGATAATTCTGCCGGTACCAGAGTGTTTCTCCCGGAAGACTCCTCTTCTCCCCAACACAGAATGTCTCCTCTGGAAGACATGTCTTATCAGGATTTTATTCGTGATGTGGCCCGAGGCCTTTCAATCATGGTAGCTCCTGAAAAAGAACCTAGAGCAAAGGAATTGGAAATTCTCCAGTACCCTAAGTCTCCCAAGGAAGCAGCCACTCTGCCCATTCATGAAATTCTTCATGATTTGATGCTCAGAATGTGGGAGACACCTTTGAACACATCTCCTCATTCTAGCAGACTCAATACCATATATCGAGTTCCACCATGTCCTGGTTTTCAAAAGACTCAGCTGCCACACCATTCAATGGTAGTGGAGTCAGCCATGCATAGGATGAAAAGTGCAAAGAGACATGCATCCACTCCTCCAGGTCATGAATGCAGGACTCTTGATGCTTTTGGGCGTCAAACTTTTCAGGCTTCCATGCTTTCAGCTAGGATCAGCTCATATATTTTTTTATATATGGGAATGTTCCTGAAAGAGGTCACAGGAGATTTGGAGCTTATGAGCCCCCTTCTCCCTGAGGACAAACAGGACTTTCTCACTCTGGTCAAGCATGTTCAAGATGTCTCCAAGTTTGTAAACCGTGCAGCCTTTGACTGCTTTGAATGCATCAGCAGAACCTCTGCTATTGCCATTGGTGCAAGTCGGATTGCCTGGCTTCAGGCATCAGACTTGGAGATTTGGGTACAGGATGAATTGGGGAAACATCCCTTGCACAGGAGAAAATCTCTTTGGCAAGAATTGGCAGGAGAAGGCTAATGAGATAGATACTGACAATCTCACTTTAGACAGAGTGTCAAAATCTACAGCCACTCCAGCCAAAATAAAACCCTATAAAAAACCCTTTTTCAGCAAAAAGAGGAAGTTTTATCCATCCTATACCCAGCAAGGGCAAGCTCAGGGTCAAGTTGCCCAGAAGGGTCAACAACAACAATCCAGACAAAAGAAGCCAAAAGGCCTTAGAGCTCAACCAGCTCCACAGGCCCAGCCCCCTCAAGGACTTTGACTCCTTCATAGAGAACAGCCTTCCTGCCTCTGAACGGGCCAGAACCCCTAAACATTCCAGGCAGGTTGTGTCATTTTGTCAACAGATGGCACCAAATAACAGAAAACTGGACTCTGTCCATTGTGGGAGAGGGGTACAAGCTTCATTTTCACAGTATTCCCCCTCCTGCAAGACAGTTCAATTCCCAAACCCCTATAGGCAATCTACTGGATCAAGAGGTCTCAACACTCCTTGCTCAAGGAGCAATAGAGGAAGTGTCCATTCTTCAGCAAGGTGCAGGGTTCTACTCCCCTATTTTCTTATTCCAAAGAAAACAGGACACAGACCCATTCTAGACCTCAGAGAATTGAACAAATATCTGTTCCGAGAAAAGTTCAAAACAATTTCTCTGGGAACTCTTCTGACATACCTTCAAAGTCAGGATTGGCTTTGTTCTCTAGATCTAAAGGATGCATATACTCACATTCTGATCCATCCAGATCACCGGAAATTCTTACGATTCCTTTTCAAGGAAAAACATTTCCAATACAGGGTTCTTCCCTTTGGTCTGGCTTCGGCACCAAGAGTATTCACGAAATGCATGGCAGTAGTAGCTGCATTTCTGCGAACCCTGGGGATATTTGTCTTCCCTTACCTGGACGACGGGCTCATTCGAGCCCCCACGGTTCCAGAAGCCAGATCTGCACTGTCTCACACAATGCGAATCCTTCAATACTTGGGATTGGTCATAAACCTTCCAAAATCCCAACTTGCTCCGTCTCAGACCCTAGAGTTCATAGGAGCCCGTATAGATACCAGACAGTCAAGGGCTTTTCTCCCACAACCCTGCTGTCTTCGTATAATGCAGCTAGCTTCTCAAGCAGCGGTGAAGTCCTCCCTAACTGCTAGAGAACTACTACAACTATTGGGACATATGGCATCCACAGTTCATGTGGTTCCCTACGCTCGCCTTCATATGCGAGCAGCCCAGTGGACCCTATCCACACAGTGGACACAGGCCACAGGACGTCTGTCGGGCAAGATATCAAACTCACGACGACTGATCTTGTCCCTACAATGGTGACAATCACTGGAAAATCTTCTAGTGGGGTCTCCTTTCCAGCAACCCCTATTCCAGGCCACCTTAACAGATGCATCACAGGTGGGATGGGGAGCACACCTGCACCATCTCTCCACCCAGGGTACCTGGACCCCACAGGAGGCTTGTCTTCACATAAACCTATTAGAACTCAGAGCAATCTATTTAGCTCTCCGAGTACTCCATGCCCAGCTCAGCCACAAGACAGTCCTAGTCCAAACGGACAATCAAGTAGCTATGTTCTACGTGAACAAGCAGGGCGGAACAGGCTCTCTGTCGTTATGCAGCGAAGCTTTACAACTATGGGCCCTCGCCAGAGAGCATCAGATTCACCTTCTCATGGTATATCTTCCAGGCATTCAAAACCTTTGGGCAGACAAACTCAGCCGAGTACTGCTGCCTCACGAATGGTCTCTCCACCTAGACCAGGTGGCCAAGATATTTCAGATCTGGGGAACCCCAGACATAGACCTATTTGCAAGTCCACTGAATGCCAAACTTCCCCAGTTCTGTTCCAGGATTCTGGCTCAAAATTGCCAGGCAAGGGACGCCTTCCTTCTTCACTGGGGTCACGACTTCCTCTCTGCCTTCCCACCTATTCCCCTCATCCCCAAAACACTCTTCAAGCTTCAGAGAGACAGGGGTCATATGATCCTCATAGCGCCACAGTGGCCACGCCAAACGTGGTATCCCCTGCTTCTACATCTCTCTCAGGCTGCACCTCTGGAGTTAGGCTATGCTCCAGATCTCCTCTCCCAAGAGAATGGGATGCTATGGCACCCGAATCCCAAGTCCTTGCATCTCAGGGCCTGGTGTCTGAAAGCTTAGACCTTCAGGATCTTAACCTTTCCCAACAGGTAAAGGATATCCTTCAGGCTTCTAGAAAACCTTCCACAAGAAGCTCTTACGCCTTCAAGTGGAAACGTTTTACTATATGGTGTTCACAGAAGGGGTTCAACCCCCTTATGATACCTTTGGAATCGATACTAGAGTATCTACTTCATCTATCAAATTCTGGTCTAAAGACCAATTCAGTAAGAGTCCATCTTAGTGCAATTTGCAGCTTCCTATAAGCCTCTAAATGGACAACCAATTTCCTCTCATCCACTCATAACAAGATTTATGAGAGGTCTTCTATTAACAAAGCCTCCCATCAGGCCACCACCGGTGGCATGGGATTTAAACCTACTTCTCGGGCAGCTCATGAAACCGCCTTTTGAGCCTTTAGCCACTACAACCCTAAAGCTTTTGTCCTGGAAGGTCATCTTCCTAATTGCAATCATCTCTGCATGTCACATTAGTGAATTGCAAGTTTTAGTGGCTGATCCTCCTTATACTACGTTTCACCATAAGGTTGTTCTTGGAACTCATCCACACTTTATGCCAAAGGTGGTTTCGCCTTTTCATTTAAATCAATCAATTTATCTTCCTGTATTCTTCCCAAGGCTTCATGCCTCTAATGCAGAAAGGAACCTTCATACTTTGGATTGTAAAAGAGCTTTGGCTTTTTAGCTACAAAGAACACAGCAACATAGAAAGTCTTGTCAACTTTTTATTGCTTTTGATTCTAGTCATTTGGGACTTCCAGTCTCCAAGATAACTCTGTCCAAATGGATTGCGCAGTGCATATCCTTTCCTTATGAGAGTAAGAGTCTTCCTCTTCAAGGCCATGTCACAGCTCATAATATGAGAGCCATGGCAGCCTCTATGGCTAACCTTCACTCTGTCTCTATTGATGACATTTGTCGAGCAGCCACCTGGGCTTTGGTACACACCTTTACAGCCCACTACTGCCTAGATAAAGCCTCCTGTCGGGATGCCTTCTTTGGCCAAGCTGTTCTTCAAAATCTCTTCCAGACCTAATTCAACTCCTACCCACCAACCCTGGTGGGATGCCAGAGATCCATAGGAGGAAGAATGGCCCACCTTACTTGGGTGATTTGGGTGGAAAAACAATTTATTAATGTAATAATTAAGGACCTATTATACAACCCGACACAGGCCGTGTTTCGAAAACCTTCATCAGGGGTTGTTGAAGTAGGTACTAAAAACATACAAAGTAAATAAATGCTAAGTGAAACCAAATAGGGAAGAACAAAATGCTAGTTAAAATACATACAAATACATTAAAATTAATCTTATAAATAATAAATACATAAAGACAAATAAAATATACCTGTAAGAACACTAAAAAATGTGGATACGCCATACTAATATAACGATAAGAATACATATAGATACATTTTGATCAATCTTATAAATAATAAATATAATGTAACTCAATAGAAGCACTAAAAATTATAAATACACAATATCAATAAATTAATAATAACCAACAGTAACTCATAAATAAAACAATATAAAATTAATATAAAATTAATTATAGTTTAGTTAAAGCACATTAGGGGGTGTAGCAAGCACATAGTTCTCTCTGAAGTACCTTAGTTTAATGACCATACAACACAGAATCGGAGATAACAGAGCTGGAAGAAAGAAAACGAGATCAGGCACTTGTATACATTGGAGACAATATTCTGAACTATTTCAAACGTTAAAACAATAAATAAATACATTAATAGAGGTATTTAAAACACCAGAGAAAGGCACCGTATACATTTAACATATACGAAAATCAAAGGAGGGAGGAGGTCAGAACTGCAACCCGTGGGTACCGGCATACCCACTTCAGAATAAATATAGCTTAGTTGTTTAAAATTATAAATTCTGAGTACCATATTCTGAACTACGATATTTTTATATAAAAATCATACCCATTAAAACTTAGTCTAAACTAATGTGGAACCGGACATTAACACTTAAATAAAGCGAAACTAGAAAGGTGGAAAGGAACTACGTGAAAATTGTCTATAGAGGAAAGTCTGATCCTGCTTACCAATTGCACTTTTCCCAAACTGTACAATTTGAAGTCCAGTGTATGGGAGAAACTGAAAATAAAAACAACTCGCTCTAATTGTGGTTCTTAGTAGACTAGACATTGTATTTCTAATAAAATATAGAGCATATAGAGAGGACCTAACAATAAATAACACTATAAAGTCTTAGCTGCTGATGTTAAAATAAAAGGAATAAATATGTCAGAGACCAGCGGTATAATAGAGTAAACTGCACTTACCGAAGTCTGTAGCTGTCTAATTTTCGCTTTTGAAACTAAACAGTGTGTCGCCCGGCACACTGAAGAGAAATTTCTAAAAGACGCTGACACATGCGCAGAGATGGAAGTTCAAACACAAGTTTTTCATTAACCTTGCTCGAACCAGAGGGTCTGTGTGTTTTCTCTTCTGGTCCCCCCGAGAGAGATATACATATACCGCAACTGTTATCTTCAAGAGATTCTCATAATTTACTGTAAACTTGAGAAGTTTACTTATTATTTTTATTTCTTATTTTTTTTTTTTTATGTTAATTTTTAAATACAAGGTTTTAGTAACCTCGCTTGAATCATAGAGTCTGTGGGTCCTCCTGAGAGATATATACCGCAACTGTTATCTTCAAGGGATTCTCACATTTTACTGTGAACGTGAGATATTCGTTAATTTATTATTTTTTGTTTTATTGCAAATTTTCTTCAATTTACAAGTTAATTTAGTCAATGTACACATATACATTATTAACGATAGGATGATTAGACTCCGCCTCCGCTATGTCCTGTGGTTTCCCGCCTAATATAATAATCATGATCTCTGCGCATGTGTCGACGTCTTTTAGAAATTTCTCTTCAGTGTGCCGGGACATATTTATTCCTTTTATTTTAACATCAGCAGCTAAGACTTTATAGTGTTATTTATTGTTAGGTCCTCTCTATATGCTCTATATTTTATTAGAAATACAACGTCTAGTCTACTAAGAACCACTATAGACAATTTTCACGTAGTTCCTTTCCACCTTTCTAGTTTCGCTTTATTTAAGTGTTAATGTCCGGTTCCACATTAGTTTAGCAGCAGATAAAAAATTTTCTTAAGTCCATCTCCACCCGGAGTCTCTGGTAGTACCATGCTCCAGGGCCCCCTCCAATACCTCAGTGCCCTGCGTGTCCCACGACAACAGTTCCTCCGAGCATAAGAAGAAATCCTCGAAGACTGCCTCGGAGGATGGATCCAGGAAGGTGAAATCCCACCCCAGGTCCCGCAGCCGCAGGCATGAGTGCGAGGAGTTGGGACAGGAGCGGCCCTCCAAGTTGACCCGCAAGAAGTAGTCTGCTCCCTCCAAGGCCATCCTCATAGAGAAATCTCCCTCAACAGTACCAATACCGGGCCCGAAGTCCTCTTTCCCTGCATCAAAGGCTGAGGAGTTAACTGGCATGTAGACCAGAATGGCAGCCCTAGAGAGCAGTATATATGCCCAGTGGCCATGCAGCGGGCATTTAAGTCCAGCCTGTCCAGTTCATCCACCCTGACGGGACCCTCAACATCGAGGGCTTCCCTGGATGTTAAGCCGGTCCTCGAGCGCCATCTGCCTCGAGAGAGCTCCCGGCCTCTGTCCCATTCTTTGGGACACCAGTCCTCCCTGGTGAGAGCTAGCAGCTCAGACTGACTATCCTCCCAAGCTACAGGCAGGCTTAGGGACAGGGTGCACGTGACCTACCAGCTAGCGGACTCCCTTAGATGGTGGCAGAATTCAGGTCGCCTTCAGGCCAGGATGCCCTTCCAGGCACCCACTCCCAAAAGTCCTCACCATGGACACCCTTCTAATGGGCTGGGGAGTTCATTACGACAGTCTCCAGACACAAGGCTGCTGGTCCCAAAGGGATTCTGAAATGCAGATCAACCTGCTGAAAATCAGGGCCATATTTCTGGCCCTCAAGGCCTTCCAGATACAGTGCCACATGGTGCTGATCCAGACCAACAATCAGGTCTTGATGTTCTCCGTGAACAAACAGGGGGGAATGGGGTCTTACCCCCTCTGCCATGAGGCGATAGCCCTTTGCTGTTATGCCACACAAAGCGGGATGCTCCTGAGAGTGGTCTACCTCCCGGGCCAGGACAGTATCTTGACGGACAAGGTGAGCAGGGGTACTCCAGCCACATGAGCGGCACCTGGATCCAGCAGTGGCCTCAAGGCTGTTCCGGCTCTGGGGCGCCCCAGTGATGGACCTGTTCACCAGCACGGACAATGTGCAGTTGCCCCATTTCTGCTCCTGCTGACCGCACCCATCTCAGGTAGCAGTGGGATGCATTCCTCATTTTGTGGTCAGAAGGCCTCCTATAGGCCTTCCTCCCAATGCCGCTGATAGCCAAGACACTGTTCAAGGTTCACTGCGACAGAGTGTCACTATTGCTGATAGCCCCTCATTGGCCCAGACAGCCCTGGTTCCTACTGCTCCTCTCATTATCGACGGTACTGCCGATTCTCCTGGGCTGAGCCCACTCTCACAGAACCAGGGCACTCTCCTACACACAAACCTGGGGTCCCTTTCGCTCATGGCTTGGCTGCTTAAAGTGTAGCACTAGTTCGCTTCAGCCTTCCATGGGACATGAAAGACATCCTTCTGGCCTCTTGGAAGGCCTCCACGAGAAGGGTGTATGCCTTCAAGTGGTGATGTTTCTCACTGTGGTGCACAGAGAAATGGACAAACCCATTTTCCAGGCTTAGTGCATGTGGTGGGTCCTATACCTGCTCCACCTATCGCAGGTGGGACTGAAGTCCAACTCGGTCAGAGTACACCTAAGCGCCATCGCGGCGCATCACCACTCCATCAAGGGGAAGCCCATCTCTGTTCCTACAGGGCCTCATAATGTCCAAACCCACCTTTTGTCCTCCGGCAGTGGAATGGGACCTTTAATATGGTGCTCTCGCAACTCACTAAGCTTCCATTTGAGTCTTTAGCTACTTGCCTCCTGCAGTACCTCTCCTGGACGGTGGCCTTCCTGGTAGCACTCACGTCAGCTCACAGAGCTAGCAAGCTCCAGGTTCTGCCTCCTTACACAAGGTCCTAAAAGAACAGGGTGGTGCTCCACACACACCCTAACTTTCTGCCAAAGGTGGTCTCCTCATTCCACCTCAATCAGGAGGTGATGCTCCCCACCTTCTTTCCCAGGCCTCACGCCAGCAAGATGGAAACCATTCTCCATACTCTGGATTGAAGGAGAGCCCTGCCTTTTACCTGCAACAGACCCAGGGCCACCGCAAAGCTCAACAGCTTTTCGTATCCTATGACCTTGGTCATCTGGGGCTCCCAGTAACTAAGCAAACTCTGTCCTCCTGGGTTGTGGATTGCATTACCCTTGCCTATGAGCAAGCGGGGATCCCACTGGACCAGAGCCATGGCACACTGCATCAGAGCCATGGCTATTTCCGTGTCCAATCTGTGTTCAGTCCCCATGACAGAAATTTGCCAGGCCACCACCTGGTCTTTGGTTCATACCTTCACAGCGCACTACTGCCTGGAGAGGGAATCCCAATGGGACAGTGCCTTCGACCAGGCTGTACTCTAATCTTTTCAGGGTGTAGGCAACTTCTGCCCTCTGACCCTTCTGTGTTCAGGCTAACGGAGTGCTGGTGTTCACTGGACCCTTGGGTCTTGCGAGAGTCTCTCCCACAGGACTCGACTGCTGCTGGTCACGACTCTCCCTTTGCAGGTTGCCTTCACATTTTTCCTTTGGTTTCAGATTCTCAGTAGCCTGTAGCTGGGCAGTCCCATATGTGAGGACTGACTTCCTGCTTGTTCCTGGAGAAAGCATAATTACTCACCTGTAACAAGGACAGCAGGAGTCAGTCCTCACAACCCTCCTTCCTCTCCTTGGAGTTGCTTCTTTACCATCTTATATTTTTGCCGTCTTAGCTATGTCATTGGACTGAGGCAAGATGGCACCCTTGGGCGGGAAGTGGACCACGCATGCGTAGTGCATCTCCCAAAGGCTTTCCTTGAAAGCTGGGGAATTGCTTCCATACAGGCTCTGTCGGCGCCAATGTCGCCCCATTTTGAGGAGTGATTCCTGCTGCCCTGTTACAGGTTTATGGTTTACGTTTTAGGCACTTGATATGCCGCCCTTTACTAGGTGAGTAACTATGCTTACTACATCCTCCAGTAATGAATTCCAGAGTTTGATTACACACTGAGTGAAAAAACATTTTCTATGATTAATCTTAAATGTGCCACATTGTAGCTTCATTGCGTGTCCCATAGTCTTTCTACTTTCTGAAGGCATAAACAACCAATCTGTTTGCCCGTTCCTCTCCATTCATTATGTTATAGACCTCTGTCATATCTCCCCTCGGCCGGCTCTTTTCCAAGGTGAAGAGACCTAACCTTTTAAGCCTTTCTTCATAGGGATATCCTTCCATCTCCTTTACCATGTTCGTCGCTCTTCTCTATACCTTTTCCAATTCTGCCATATCCTTTTTAAGATATGGTGACTAGAGTTGTACACAATATTCAAGGTGCAGTCGCCCCATGGAGTGATACAGAGGCATTATAATAACCTTAGTTTTATTTTCTGTTCCTTTCCTTATGATTCCTAGCATTCAGTTTACTTTCTTGGCTGCTACTGCACACTGGGTAGAGGGTTTCAATGTACTATCCATGACGACGGTCAGATCCTTTTCCTGAGTGGTGATTTCTAATGTGGAACCTTGCAATGTGTAATTGTAGTGTCAAGTGGTTCCAGCATAGTTAGCTCTTGCACCAAGTGCTGTGTTCCACAAAGGACTTAATCTAAAATAGTTCCTTTTCTAGTCTGTTTCCGAACCAGCTGCTCCATGAAGCAGTTTTTCTTCTAGGAACCCTACCTCCCTAGCATGTTCTGACGTGACATTTATTCAATCATTTGGGGGTAATTGAAATCACCGATTATTATCATGTTGTCAATTTTGCCAGCTTCCCTAATTTCTGATAGCATTTCTTTATCTGTCTGTTCATTCTGTCCAGGCAGCTGGTGGTAAACCTCTCCAATATTTTTTTCCCTTCACACATGGAATTTCTGTCCATAAGGATTCAATGGTGCATTTTGTTTCCAGCAGAACTATTATTCTATTTGACTCAATGCTCTCTAACATAGCACCACCTCTCCATCGGTTTGATCCATTTTATCATTGCATGATCATTTGTACCCTGGTATCATTGTCCCATTGGTTATCCTCCTTCCACCAGGTCTCCAAGATGCCTATTATCTCCAGGAACAAGCAGGAATGTAGTCTTCACATATGGGTACTGTCGACACCGACAGAGCCTGCGCGGGAACGCTCCCCAGCGTCCAAAAGGAAAGCTTTTGGGAGCATCCCACCATGCATGCGTGCTGCCTTCCCGCCCAACTACCTTTCTCACTTCAGTTCTTCGTTTTCCGTGGAGCTGACAGGACGTGTCCCCTGTCACCGCAGAAAATCTTCTTATTTTTATATTTTTTGTGGTTGCGTCTGCCTTCCGTTGACGCCTACCGGTACCACCGCTGCTTTTCTTTCTTTTCTTCTAAAAATAACTCAATTTTAGTGCTTTTTCTCAGGGGTTTCTTCCCTGCTCTGGTGCTTGGCGCCATTTTGGGCATTAGGCCCTCTTTTTCCCTTACCATGGAAAAACCAGCCACTGGTTTTAAAAAATGTTCAAAATGTGGTGGTACAATTTCTATTACCAACACCCATGACTGGTGTCTTAAATGTTTAGGTCCTGACGATTGCCCTACGGAGTGTCTCTCCTGCAGGAAGTTGACTAAAAGAAGTCTTCAGAATCAAGCAAATCAACTCGGTACCCTATTTGCTTCAGACACGATGTCTTCCAGGGCTTCTACTACTTCCCAGGGATCTCAGGTAACCAAACACACATCTTCTAAGACTAGCCGGTCCTCGAAGGGTAGATCTCCCTCTAAACATCGAGATGCCACTGGCATTGCCCTCGGACATTTCACCAGCAAAACAGCCCCGGCGGGAGTCATTGTCCTCCAAAGCTTTATCAGGGCTCCAGGATGTTCCCGAGGCCTCGACCTCGATGGAACTACTGGTGCCATGCTCAGGGGTTGTGGCCGCTTCCACCGGTACAGACATCCCGGCATCGGCAGTAGCGATGGACAAAAGACTCCTCGCTATCAAACACGGTCTAGTGACTCTTTTAGCTACTTCGGTACCACTAAAGTAGCTGCAGACGGTTCCGCAGGCACCGGTACCGATGCCAGTGCCCTCGGTACCTGTTTCAACAGGCATGCTTACCCCGATGCCGAGCTTGGAATCTCTCTCCAGCATGAGGGATCAGGTACTGACTCGTTTCAGTACTGACATCGAGCGGTACCGACGCCATCTGCTTCGGGAGAACCCGGTGCTTCCTCCTTTTGAGTCTTCCGATTCCAATGACTCGGATGATTCCACCGGTACCAGAGCTGAACTTTTACAAGATTCAACTCCTTCTCCTCAATGCAGAATGTCCCCTCCTGAGGATATGTCTTTTCATGATTTTGTACGTGATATGCCATTACAGTAGTACCAGAAAAGGAGCCTAGGGAAGAAGAATTGAGAATTCTTCAATATCCTTTGGCTCCAAAGGAGGCAGCTATGCTTCCTGTACACCAGATCTTACATGATGTAATGTTAAGAATGTGGGAAGCTCCTTTAACAGTATCTCCACATTCTAGATGTCTTGACACTATGTATCGAGTACCACCTTGTCCAGGGTTTCAGAAGACTCAGTTACCACATCCTTCTATGGTGGTAGAGTCTGCCATGAGGCGGATTAAGAGTGCTAAAAGACACTCTTCCAATCCACCAGGTCGTGAGTCTAGAACATTGGATGCCTTTGGTCATCGATGCTTTCAGTCCTCCATGCTGTCAGCAAGAATTAGTTCCTATATATTATACATAGGAATGTTTCTTGAAGAGGTTACAAAAGACTTGGGACTTTTGAATTCTTTTCTTCAAGAGGATAAATGGACAGATCATTTGACTTTGGTCAAACATGCTCAAAATGTCTCTAAGTTTATGAATCGTGCTACCTTTGACTGTTTTGAATGTATTAACAGAACTTCTGCTATATCCATAGGAACACGTCCGTATTGCCTGGCTCCAAGCTTCAGACTTGGAGGAATGGGTGCAAGATAAGCTGGGAAACATTCCTTGCACAGGAGAAAATCTCTTTGGCAAGGATTGGCAGCTCAAAGCTAATGAAATTGACACTGATAATACAACTTTAGACAGATTGTCAAAATCTACAGCTAACCCAACCAAGAAAAAATTTTTCAAAAAAACTTTTTTCTCTAAAAAGAAAAAATCATACCCATCTTCCACCTAGCAAACACATGTTCTCCAGAAAGGGCAACAACAAACTAGACAAAGAAAGACACAAGCTCAGAAGGCTCAGCAGACCCAGCCTCCTCAGGGTCTTTGACTGTTGTCTAGAGAACTTAGCTATTCTTCCTGTTCTAAGCCCAGAACCTTTAAATATCTGCCATTTTGCCAAAAGATGGCAACAAATCATATCAGAAAATTGGACTCTATCGTGAGTCTAGGATACAAGCTTCATTTCCTCAGCTTGCCCCCATCCACGCTAATAAAACAGTTCAAATCTCAACCACCAGTCTCAGACCTGTTGTGGCAAGAGGTCACCACTCTTCTGGCTCAAGGGGCGATAGAAGAGGTTCCAATGTCCCAGCAGGGCACAGGATTCTATTCCCCCTATTTTCTCATTCCAAAGAAGTCAGGGGGACTAAGACCAATCCTGGACCTCAGAGAACTGAACAAATATTTAGTCCGAGAAAGGTTCAAGATGATCTCCTTCAGCACACTTCTTCCATACCTTCATGAGCAAGATTGGCTATGTTCTCTAGATTTAAGGGATGCTTACATGCATATCCTTATTCATGCAGATCACAGAAAATTCCTTTGATTCCTAGTCAAGGGAAGACATTTTCAATACAGGGTCCTTCCTTTCGGACTGGCCTCTGCTCCACGTGTCTTCACAAAATGCATGGCAGTAGTAGCAGCATTTATGAGGACTCTAGGAATTTTTGTCTTCCCTTACTTAGACGATTGGCTCATTTGAGCACCATCAGCTCTAGAGGCAAGTCATGCTCTTTCCCGAGCAATGCAAATACTGCAGTACTTGGGATGGATCATAAACCTTCCAAAGTCCCAGCTCACCCCATCTCAATCCCTCGAGTTTATAGGGGCTCGCTTGGACATACAGCAGTCAAAGGCTTTCCTGCCTCAGCCTCGCTGTCTGCGCATCATCGAACTAGCATCTCAAGCAGTGCTACAAACCTTCCTCACAGCCCGACAGATGCTTCGACTTCTAGGACACATGGCATCTACAATCCATGTGATTCCTTATGCACGCCTTCACATGCGAACAGCCCAGTGGACCTTAGCTTCCCAATGGTCCCTGGCCTCAGGATGCCTGTCAGACAAGATCAGAGTTACCACACGCCTGATTGCGTCTCCGCATTGGTGGCAATCTTTGGAAAACCTTACAGTAGGCTCTCCTTTTCAACAACCCCTACCTCAGGCTGTCCCGACGACAGATGCATCCAAATTGGGTGGGGAACCCACTTGGGCGATCTGTCTACCCAGGGTCTCTGAACCCCACAGGAGGCTTCTCTTCAAATAAACCTCCTAGAACTAAGGGCCATTTCCAATGCTATTCGAGTCTTTTGCTTCCATCTCATAAACAAAACAGTTCTGGTGCAAACCAACAATCAAGTGGCCATGTTTTACCTAAACAAACAAGGCGGAACAGGCTCTCTGCAATTATGCAACGAAGCTTTGCAACTGTGGGCCTTTGCCAGAGAGCATCACATTCATTTGTTGGCAGTATACCTTCCAGGCATTCAAAACGTTTGGGCGGACAGGCTCAGCCGAGTCCTGTTGCCACACGAGTGGTCTCTCCACTCAGTTGCTGTTCAGCAGAGCTAGAGGGAGGACCTCTCTGAGTGAGCTCCTGCTGGGGGCGGAGCTTAGTGAGCAGTTGGAGCCTGGATGTCTGGTCCTGGGTCCTCTCCAGCAGGAGAGGCCCAGGCCCAGAGGCCTACCAAGCCTGGTGGGCCTCCTTTCCTGGAACCAGATGGAGAACCTGGAAGCAAGGTGCAGCCGGTACCCCGGGTGGGGGACTCCCCAGGTAGGACTGCAAATGACCAGGGAAAAGGGACCCACTTGCCCGGAGGCTTGGGCCCGCTGCCCCAGGGAGGAGGCTCCTCTCTCCTTCCCAGGCAGGGTGTGGAGGCTGGGTGGAGGCAGGGAGAGGCCCTAGGGAGGCCTTGGAGGCCTGCCTTGTACGGTGCTGGAGGAGGCGGGTTCCCCCCTCCACCTCGGGTCCTGGAGGAGGCCTCTACCTCCTCCAGTGAGGATGAGGATGGAGGGTCGGGCCTGCCGTCCTTCCAGCAGCCAGCTAGGGCCCCAGATGAGATTGTGGTGGCGGTGCGGCGGCTCCGGGGTCTCCAGGAGGAGGCGGCCCAGCTGCAAGCCCAGCTCTCCCACCCGGAGAGCCTGCAGGCCACCATTCCCGGTGAGGAGTGGGTGGCCTATAACATCTATAGGAAGGGGGTGAAGCGGGCCTTGAAGGGCAAGCACCAGCAGATTCTCTATTTGAAGAGCCAGGGTTGTGGGTCCCTGTCTGAAATGTACCACAACTATGACAGATGGCATGGTATATCTGCAGTCCAGGGGAGACCCCCGGGGGTGGGTAGAAATGGTGGCTACCCCCAATCCTGTACCTTGCCCTTCCAATATCCAACCCATTTGAGAGAAGACAATTGTGTTACAATGCCCGGGTGTGCCAACGCGGTCCGGAGACCCTTACCTGAAGAAACAAGGTGGTGTTGCTGGAGAGGTGGCTGTCCCAGTATCGGAGGCTGGGCCGATGATCCCCTGCCCGTTGGATCCTGTTCCCCCTGATTGGATGCTTGCTGGAGAAGTAGGGGCTCGTCAGCGTTGGAGGGCTTCTGAGATGACAGCGCAGCATCTGCTCCTTGCCTCAAGCACTGCCGATCCAGCCCTGCCCGAGGAGGCCGGAGGAATCCAGCCCCACCATCCGCGGGTGTTTTCGGGAGGTTGTTCTGCTTCCTTGCTGCCACCGACTGAAGAAAGCCGCCTCCGTCCTGATCGCCGGGGTGTACTGACAGTTGCAGTCCGGGATCCGGAGAGGGTTGCCCCGCTGAGGGATGACGCTGCAGGGCTTCCCTCTACCAGTCTCAGCTCCAAAGATGGCCGCCGTGAGTCCGGTGAGGTCACTTCCGGGAGAACCCGGAAGTGTGAAGATGGCTGCAATCTCTCCTCTGCACGGCAAACGGAGCACCGCAGAAGATCGCTGGAGACGGTATGGGACCGTCCTTGTTGCCCCTCTATCGGAGGGGTTCCTGCAACCCACGGTGGAGTTCAAGAGGCTGGTTTTCACCGTCGGGGGTCTGCGGATGCTGCAGTGAAGTACCGGATGCCTGGAGGTCCCGTCTTTGCCGGTGCTGAATGCTCTGCGGTTGTGCAGGGGACTGTGAAAGGGGATTCTGCTTCCTCTTTACAGGGCCCTCGACGGCTGCAGACTGGCCGGCCTCAGTTCCCTGGGGTGGCTGTCTGGCGCCGGCAGGGTGCTGGGAAGGGGAAGGAGCAGGGTAGGGGCAGCTGTTTGTCTTCTGCAGCCCCCACAGGGGGCCGGGGGATAGCGGGTCAGCTGTCTCTGCAACCTGGGACCACGGAGCGGGATGTGCAGCTGTCAGTCCTGTCTGCTAATGGGGCCAAGGAAGGCCTGGCTCGCAGGGGGGCGTCCGCCCTTGCTGCTGGAGCCTTGGCTGCCGGCCACGAGGTTCCGGACCTCTGTGCCACGTCTGGCACCGACAATAAGGTAGGACCTGGGAGTGACGGGGGGCAGGGGGGTGGAGGTTTGGGGGAATTTATTTTTGTGGGATCTGCCCTACTGTCTCGGGTAGGTCCTGCCTTATTGCCGGTAGCCTTACAGGGGGTAGCGGACGGTGGGTCGGTGGAGGGTCTGGCGGAGGGAGAGGGGGAGCGGACGACTGGTCTAGTAGTGGGGAAGGCGGTAGTGGTTGGCCCTGATAGGGGGAAGGGTCCGTTATCGGTGGGGTTAGGGGATGGGGTGGTCCCCATGGATCCCGGGAATGGAGGGGAGCGGGGTCCGTCCCCGGTAGTGGTGACCGAAACCCAGGAGCCTTGCGCTGGGTCGGGAACACGGGACGGGGGTTTGGGGGGGCTTTCTGGTCCCCTGGGTGTTACCGAGAACCAGGTCCGTGATGCCATTCAATTGGCTTTGGAGACCCCGACAGGCCCTCCAGGGGCCTTTGCTGCCTTTCGGCAGCAGCCAGATGTGACAGAAGGGGGTGCTCCGGAGGTTCTCGGTGGCACCCAGGGATCCGGAGGGGATAGTATCCCTGATTCTGTTTTTGCGGAGCTGACCCTGCCCAGTTCCCAGGTCGCCCCCTGTGAGGCGGTTGCGGATCCTGCAGACCAGCAGCAGGGTCCCCCGCAGGTGGATGCAGGAGAAGAACGAGGAGGGCAGGGGATGGGAACTGGGGGGTCAGTTCCCCCCCCCGTACCTTTGCAGAGGCTCTGAGGGGGTCGGGCACCACTTCGGGGACGTCGGGTGGGGCTGGGGGGAGGGGGGTTCCCAGGGGAATGGTCCGGTAGGAGGGGGAGGAGGTGGGGGAGGGTTCCGAGGGGTAGAGGGTGAGGTCAGACGGCGCAACGTGGCGCAGATCCGGTGGGCTGGGGAGGGGCCCCCTCCAGCCAGGGAACAGGTCTTGAGGATGGTTCTTGGACTGGGGTTTCTCCCGGGGGATCTCTATGCCTTCATCCACATGAACAACACCATTGAATATGATGTTAGTTTCATGCTGCGACGGGGGCTGGAGATTTTCTGGGACCGATACCAGCAGCAGAGGGGGCAGGGAGGGTGGGCTGACTTTCGTGTTGTACCTATCTCTCGCCAGGGGACGGTACCTGTGACCATCCTATCCCGGAATGAGTCGCTCCCAGGGCAGGACATCCAGTTTTGGTTGTCGCGCCATGCGGTGCTCCTCGCACCCCTGGTTAAGGGCGCTGGGCCCCTAGGGGTGTGGGACGGGTCGTGGAAAGGTAAGATCCGTTTGCGTGAGGTGGGAAACGTGGTGCAGCACGTGCCCTCGGCCGGTTTCCTCGGTCGGGATCGCATCTTGTGCTATTACCCCGGGCAACCTCGTGAGTGTCACCGCTGTGGCTCCTTCCGTCATCTGAGCATGAACTGTCCCGAGCAGGTCTGCACCCGTTGTGGTGGACGGGGTCATGCCTCGGCCGGGTGTTTGCTTATCCGGTGTAACCTTTGCGGGGAGTTGGGCCACCCCTTTGCCCGCTGCCCCTCCGCATCACACAATGGACCGGGGGGGGATGCCGTCGCCCCACCTCGGGCTCCTGTGCGGGAGGAGGTTGTGGAGGACCCTCTCCCTCAGGAGGAGTCCGGGGGCCCTAGGGTGGAGGAGTCCATCGAACCGAGGGAGCCACCAGGGGGAGGGGATTTGGGTAGGAGGGAGGAGAGGGTTGATGTGGTGGAGGTTGATGTGTCACGACAGGATAGTGGGTTGCGGGTGGTGCCACCTCAGGAATGGACCACGGTCCCTTCTAAGGGTGGCAAGTCCAAAAGGAAGAAACGGGAGACATCCCCATTGCCGGATGCAGAGCCCGTGTTGGACATCAACCGTTTCGTCTTTTTGGCTGCTGAGGCGGATGAGGGCTTGCCTGTGGAGGCAGGGCTTCCTGTGCGGCACTCGGAGCGGTTAGCGGCGGGGGCGGCCCCTCTTCCTCAGCGGCGACCTTCGAAAGTGTCGAAGGCGCGCCGCGGTCAGGGTCCTCCGATCAAGGTGGATACTGGCGCCCGACGGGTGAGGGAGGACGGGTCTTTGCCCCCGCAGTTGGGTGCTGGGCCTTCGCAGGAGCCCCCTGCTGACCCGGCCGTCCCGGCCTCCCCCGCGGGGGTGGGCACTGGTCCATTGTCTCAGTCTTTGTCCGGGGAGGGGGGGGAGGCACCGGTGGTGGACCCCACGGAGGAGATCATTCCTCCGACCCCTGACCTGTCTGTGCCCCCTCGCCCCATGGGAGCTGGGTTAGCCCCTGCGACAGCTTTGCCTGGTGGTCTCAGGGACACCAGCACCTCGTGGGGTGACAGGGTCGAGCAGGAGGAGGAGGAGATCCTCGAGGTGGTCAACGTGGACCGTGAGGAGTTGCTCCAGCTCGCGGGCTTGTCCTGCAAGCGGGATTCCGGGGATCCAGGGTATGGTGAGAAGAGGAGGAAAGGGTCACTACACACGAACTAGGCATGGCGTGCACTCCTGCGTTCTCGTGCGCCACTATCAACGTGGCCAGCATTTTTACGGACCAGGCGCGGGCTACGGCCTATGATTTTCTTTCCACGAGTGGGCTGGATGTCATCTTCTTGCAGGAGACCAGGCTCACCTCGCTCGCTAGCCTTCATCGGGCGAAGCGGGAGTGGAGGTGGGGTCCTTCGTACTGGTCACTTGTGGCCAAGCCGTACGCAGGAGTGGCGGTTTTGTTCACGTCTAACCGATTTCAGGTGCAGTACGTGTGGGAACTGGAGCAGGGCCGGTGTTTGCTATTAGACGGCTACTGCGGGCCCCATCGGTTTCGTTTCGTGGTGGTCTATGGCCCCCAGTCTAAGTTGGCGCGGAAGACCCTTTTTCGGGTCATCCGCCCCTACTTACACACCTCCCGTTTGGTGGTCCTTGCCGGGGATTTCAACACCACCACCTTTTTGCAGGACCGAGGGGGGGATCGTTGCCCACCCAGTTACGAGGGCCTCTTTTTGGCCGAGATGACCCGGACGGCTGACCTGGTGGATGTCTTCCACCGGGCCTTTCCTCGGTCGCCGGGGTTCACCTACTACCATGGGACTTGCAGGAGTCGTATCGATCGGATATATGTGAGTGCCCGGGTGGAGTGTTCCCCTCCGCAGTTGCAGGCAGTTGACTTTTCGGACCACCGCGTCCTCTCCGTGTCCTTCCTGGCTATCCACGAGGAGCTTAGTAGGGGTCCTGGCCTGTGGCGACTGAATGTGCAGTTGTTGGCAACATCAGAGGTGGTCCAGGAGTTCTTGGCCTTTCTCGCAGACCAGGAGACCCTGTTGGGTGTTTTTCCTTCCCGTGGTGCCTGGTGGGACGAGGTGAAGACGCGTGCCCGCCAACTCTTCCGTTCCCGGGGTACCTCCATGGCTCGATCCCGCTACCTCACTTACACTGTCCTCCAGAGGTCGCTGGATCGTTTGGTATCCCGAGGGGCAGCGCGGGAGGAGGTGGAAGAGGTGCGGGTCCAGCTCCGTGGCCTGCTTTATGATCGCCATGCCTCCCTATGCTTCGAGGGGGCGGCCGGTGGGGTCGCCGCTCCAGACCCTTTCCTGACTTGCAGGGAGAGGGTTCGGCGTCGGGCGGTCATGGCCCTGCGGGGCGAGGACGGTACCATTCATACCTCCCAGGAGGACCTTTTGAGGATGGTGGGGGAATACTTCTCGGACCTGTTTGGGGATCGCCCCGTGGATCTCACCCATATCCGAGAGTACCTGGGCCTTCCCCCGGTGTATTCGGCTGTGGTCCAGGCACAGGTTGATGCACTCGCTGCTCCGATTCAGCAGGTGCAGAGGGCGATTCGTGCCATGCCGTTGGGGAAGGTGCCTGGGCGCGATGGACTTCCTGTGGAGTTCTATCGCACTTTCATCGCCCAGCTGGCCCCCTTCCTGACCTCCCTGTTTCAGGAGATCATGGATACGGGGTTTCTCCCGCGATCATTTCGCGAGTCAGTCCTGCTGCTGCTCTCCAAGGGGAAGGATGATAGCTCCTTGGACTTTTGGCGGCCGCTCTCTCTTCTGAACGCGGACCGGAAGATTCTGGCCAAGTGTTTGGCCAACCGACTGGTGGAGGTGTCGGGCGTTTTGCTGTCACCTTCCCAGTATTGTTCCGTTTGCGGGAGAGGGGTTCTGGACGCTGTCGCCACAGTCCGGGAGGTGGTGGAGAGAGGCCGGTCGCTCCAACGGGACCATTGGTTGGTCTCCTTGGACCAGTCCAAAGCCTTCGATCGAGTCAGTCACCGGTACCTGTGGGTGGTGCTCCAGCACTTCGGCCTCCCCACAGGTTTCCTCTTCGTCGTGCAGGCGCTGTACCGAGGGGGGTTGAGCTTCCCGTTTATTAACGGGTGGCTCGGACGGCCGTTTGGTGTCGCCTCGGGGGTGTGGCAGGAGTGCCCTTTGAGCCCCCTGCTGTATGTCTTTTCCCTCGACCCCTTCCTCCGGAGATTGTCCTCAGGTGGGTTGCGGGGCCTGGAGGCACCTGGTGCGCCCCCGGTGACCGTCGTTGCCTACGCTGACGACATCTCAGTTTACGTGGACGGCACTGACGGGGTAGAGGCCCTGCGGGAGGCCGTGGAGGAGTACTCGGAGGTAGCCCACTCTGTTGTCAACCACAGCAAGTGCCAGACGCTGTGGTTGGGCCCCTCGGAGGCCTCCCCGCCTTTCTGCGCCCCCTTTCCTCCTCCTGTGGGGGAGGTCCGCGTTTTGGGCCTCGTCTTCGGGTCGGAGGACTGTGCGGAGTCCAATTGGGACTGTTGTCTTGAGACTGCACGGTGTCGGGTGCTGCGGTGGAGGGGGTGGAGGTGTACGTATGAGGAGAAGATCAAACTCCTCGGGACGTTTCTGCTTCCTCTCTTTCTGCACGTGGCTACGGTCTTCGTCCTTCCATCGTCCCGTCAGGCGTCTGTCAGTGCCGTCTTTTTCTGTTTTCTGTGGGATAACCGCCTGAACCCTGTCCAGCGCAACATCGTTTGCCTGGATCGGGCAGAGGGCAGTTTGGGTATGTTGCACCCCCTTGTTTTCCTGTCAGTCCTGTCTATGGCGTTTCACTTAGGTAGGATGCGGGAAGGGGGTGGGGTTTGGTGGGTGGCCTCCTATCGGGAATGGTTCTCCCGCTTCTGGGAGCAGTGGGAGGGGGCGTCCTCGGTCCCACGTGTGCGTCGGAGCGGGGAACAGGCCCCATCGTACGTATTTGCGATGGTGGGGCTCATTCGGCGGTGGGGGGTGACCGACCCGCTCGCCCAGTCCTTGGGGCGGAAAGGATTATATCGGATGGTACTCACCTCCCACTTTCAACCACGGTGGGCCCTGCGGGACTGTCCGGCGGATGTGATGCAGCGGGGCCTTCGGCTGTTGAACTCCCCTCGGCTACCGAAGAAGGTTCGGGATGTGGCCTGGTTGTCTTTCCACGGGCGTTTGTACGTGAGGGACAACCTCAAGTACA
The DNA here is from genome assembly GCA_033557465.1 of Ichthyophis bannanicus. Lineage (NCBI taxonomy): Eukaryota > Metazoa > Chordata > Amphibia > Gymnophiona > Ichthyophiidae > Ichthyophis > Ichthyophis bannanicus. The sequence goes on along the minus strand of CM066031.1, from coordinate 1,557,539,332 downwards.
GGTCACAGGCCGAGCGGGTCTGTCCGAGGGCCGGGTGTGAAGGGCAGACGGAGACCATGGACCATTTCCTCCGGCAGTGCCCCTTTAACGTGGAGGCCTGCCGGTTGGTGTCCGCTGCTCTTCACCTGCGTGACCTTTCCCTCCTCACGTATGCGGAGTGGGTGTACGGGGCCTGGTCCTTTCCTCTAAGGCAGGACTCCGGGACCCTCTACCTCGTCACGGCTGTAGTGCGCTACCACCTGTTGCAAGCGCGCTGTCATGTCTCGACCCGGGGGTTGGTCCTGCCCCTAGACGAGGTGGTGCGGGACATTTTGGAGGAAGTGTCCGGCATGGCGCAACGCGAAAGGCGGGTGGTGGAGGCTCATCGTTGGGAGCGTCTGTGGCGTCACCTCACCCTCCGCCCCCCGTGAGGGGGAGGGGTTCCCTGGGGTTCTCGTCCCTGTCGGGCTTTGGGGTTGTTTTGTTTCCCTGGGGAGGGGGGTGTGACAGGAGGGGGAGGGTTCCCTTCCCTGGGGTTTGTTGCTGGGTAGGATTTTGGGGTTGTTTTTCTCCCGGGAGGGGGGGGGGTGAGCTGGTGCTGCAGAGGATAGACCACTTGTCCGCTCTCCCTTTCTCCTTGGGGGTGGCTGTCCCAATTGTTTGTGTGTTTATGTCCGTCCTTTTCGTGTCCTGTGCATCCCGTTCCGCTGTCTGGGTTGCAGGGCAGCACTGGGGTTATGTTTATCTTTTGCTTTGTATAATTGGTTATGTTTTGTTTTGGTGGGATTCTGTTGGGGATGGGCTCAAGGTGCCCTTATGTTTTTGTTGGGGGGGTGGGTGGGGAGGTTTGCTTTTGATGTGTTTGTTTTTGTGGGGTTTTTGGGGAGGGGGCAGGGATCGGGGTGGAGGGAGGGGGGAGCCGCTGCTCTCTCTGCAGGGGAAGGGATGGGGACAGGGGACTTTGTATTTGGGTGGTTGGGGGGGGGGAGTCTGGCAGTCCCCAACCAGCGGACAGAACGAACATTTGGACTGGTGGGGGTTGTTGTGCGGGGGAGGGGTGTGGGTCTGCTAACACCAATGGACAATGTGTGGACTGCTCTGGGGTGTTTTGCAGGGGGGGGTTGGGTCGGGCATGGACATTGGACTGAGGGGGGGAGGGTGGGACATGGTCATTGTTTGGACTCTTGCGGGTTGTTGGTGGGGGAGGGGCACGTGTGTTGGTTGCTGGGTTTGGGGAGGTGGGTCACGGGGGTTATGATTCTTGTTGTGCTATGTCGGGGGGGTGGGGGTTTTGGGGGGTGTGGGACTTGGTTGGGGTGATTGTTTTTGCTTTTTGTCTGTTTATCTGTTGCCTGTTTCAATAAACAAAATTTCCACTCATATCAACTTGCTCGAGTATTTCAAGTCTGGGGAACACCAGCCATAGACCTCTTTGCAAGTCCACAGGATGCCAAACTTCCCCGGTACTGTTCCAGACTTCCAGCTCAAAATTGTCAGTGAGGGATGCATTCCTGCTCCATTGGGGCCAGGATTTTCTCTATGCCTTCCCACCAATTCCCCTAATTCCCAAAACCTTATTCAAACTCCAGAGAGGCAGAGGTCGCATGATACTCATAGCTCCCTGTTGGCCAAGGCAAACATGGTATCCTCTTCTCTTAGGTCTCTCTTGAGCCACTCCTCTGGAGTTGGGGAGTGCTCCGGATCTTCTGTCCCAGAACAACGGATCCCTACTGCACCCCAATCCCCAGTCCCTTCATCTCAAGGCCTGGCTACTCAAGGCATAGATTTTCAAGATCTAGGCCTTTCACAACAAGTGAAGGATATTCTCCTAGCTTCCAGAAAACCTTCCACAAGGCGTTCTTATGCTTTTAAGTGGAAGAGGTTCTCAGTCTGGTGTTCCCAGAGGGGACTTAATCCCCTCTTGGTACCAGTAGAGTCCCTTCTGGACTAACTCCTTCACTTATCAGCTTATGGTCTCAAGACCAATTCTGTTAGAGTCCATCTTAGTGCTATTGCTGCATCTCATAAACCCTTCGATGGACAACCAATTTCCTCTCATCCTCTTGTTTCAAGATTTATGAGGGGTCTCCTTTTAACAAAACCTCCCATCAAGTTACCTGTAAAATAGTTATCTCCAAGTTATAATGCCCTGTTCAATGTAATTTCAGTTTGTTCAATGTAAACCGCACTGATGAGAATAGCACGGTATATAAGAGAATATAAATAAATAAAACCACCTCCGGTGGCATGGGATCTTAATCTTGTTCTGGGTCAACTCATGAAACTACCCTTTGAACCTTTAGCTACTTCGGAGCTAAAGTTTCTTTCATGGAAAGTCATTTTCCTAATTGCTATCACTTCTGCAAGACGCATTAGTGAACTGCAGGCTTTAGTGGCTGACCCGCCTTATACGAGGTTTCATCATGACAAAGTAGTCTTGAGGACTCATCCTCATTTTATGCCAAAGGTGGTATCACCTTTTCATTTAAACCAATCGGTTTATCTCCCAGTCTTCTTTCCTAGGCCTCATGCCTCCAGCGCGGAAAGAAATCTTCATACCTTAGATTGTAAACGGACTCTGGCTTATTATCTTCACAGAACTCAGCCATTTAGAAAGTCTTCTCAGCTTTTTTCTGGCTTTTGACTCTAGTCATTTAGGACATCCAGTCACTAAGAGAGCTCTCTCTAAGTGGATTGCAAACTGTATTTCCTTTACCTATCAGAGTAAAGGAATCCCTATTGAAGGCCATGTCACGGCTCATAATGTTAGAGCCATGGCAGCCTCAACAACTAATCTTCGTTCAGTTGCTATTGATGAGATCTGCAAAGCAGCAACTTGGGCTTCTGTACATGCTTTCACTGCCCACTATTGTTTAGACAAGGACTCCCGTGGGGATGCCTTGTTCGATCAGGCTGTTCTACAGCATCTCTTCCATTCCTAGATCAACTCCTTCCCACCATCCACTCTTGGATGCCTGAGGTCCCTGGGAGGAAGCATGGCCCATCTTACATAGATCCGCAACATGCTGGGATCATCCCTAGGCATTTTTAGCCGGGGAGTCCCCATATGTGAAGACTACATTACTGCTTGTTCCTGGAGATAGCGTAGTTACTCACCTGTAACGGGTTATCTCCGGGAACAGCAGGAATAAGTCTTCACAACCCACCCACCTCCCCTAGGAGTTGTCCTTCTCTCTCTTTCTATTTTTCTTCTACTTCTCTCCTTTGGTCTCAGCTTTCAACTCAACTGAAGTGAGAGAGGTAGTTGGGTGGGAAGGCAGCACACATGCATGGTGGGATGCTCCCAAAAGCTTTCCTTTTGGACGCTGGGGAGCGTTCCCGTGCAGGCTCCGTCGGTGTCGACGGTACCCATACGTGAAGACTTATTCCTGCTGTTCCCGGAGATCACCTGTTACAGGTGAGTAACTACGCTATATCTCCATTTAGTGCTATACATTCCAATTTTCCCATCTTATTTTTTTAGGCTTCTAGCATTTCTAGAGACATTTTAAGGCATGGTTGCTTGAATTTACAAACTTTATAGCAGTTGGCAGGGATAATTTGAAATCTTTCAACTCTGTCTGCTCTTTATTTAAAGGCACCTGGGCTATTAGTCTTTATAGCACAGTGGTACCAAAACGACACTTCCCACCCTCCACTAAAACATCATCATCATTAGTAGTAGTAGTGGTGGTCTTGTGTTGGGGGTGTGTATCAACACAATACTTCCTGCCCTCACAAAAACAAGGGCTTGATAGTTCCATCACAATATAGCCCATCCCTCCATTAGTAGCTGTGTTATTTTTGTTGGGGTGACAGGTCCTAATACACTTCTCACCCCTGACAAAAGCAACATGAGGTTGAAAGACCCCACACATCCTTTCCTGCTCCACATAGAAACAGCTCTATCCATATCTTCCTTGTCCCCGCCTTGTATTTTTCTTGCTTCCCACTTGCCACCTATCCACCGCCCCTTTTGTCTGCCCCACTCCTCTTTCCATCCCACCTAACCAATCAGCCCCAGGATCCCCCACCACACTGATCCATTCCCCCTGCCCACTTTGTCATCTTGCTTCCCATCTCTTACACAGCAATAGTGTCCCCTGCTTGACCTGCTCTTTCTTCCATGCCAGCAATGCACAGCAGATTATACCCATCCCTCTGTGTTCCTATCAGCTCATACCTTTCATTCACACTCTTTCCCAGAAGGCTTAACCTTAGACTGCTACTTCTTGACTATGCAAAAAATGTTTCCTACCTATGGCCTGTTTCTCAGTTGCCCCCTCAGATAGTAGAGGCTCCCGAACATGGTGGGGGAAGTAACTTCAGCAACATTAGGAGAGGAGGGATTCCAAGTAGATTATCACAACTTCAGTAGCTATGGAGGTGGTTGAAGGGCTCTCAAGCAGACAGGAAGACCTGTTTCAGTGACCGTAGAGGTGGGAGTTAGCACAGAGGCAGTCCCTGAGTTCAGTAAGTTTCTGGGCAAATGAACTCTGAACTTTGTGCCTATAGATACAGGTGGTACCTCCATTCAGGCCCCTTGTTCAGAGGGTGGCAGGCAGGTAGACAAGCAGGCCTACCATAATGGTGGTGAGAGCTCCTCTGTCAGGCAGGCAAACAGGCTGACTCTGTAGTGGCAATGTGGGCTCTGAAGATGGTGGCATAATAGTATGGAGAAAGAGGTTGTGGAGTCTCTGAGCTTGAGGGAAAAGCAGTGGCAGAAGCATGTAGAATAGCCTCAAATCCTGCATGCACCTGGCACATCTTTCAGAAGGCACCCATGCTCCTGTTTCAGCTGTCTGTTCATTGCGGCTGGAAGAGGGGGAGGAATATGAACCAGTAACAAAAAGGAATACTGCTGCTACCATTCAGAATATTAGGAGCAGGAAGAAGGGTCAGCCTACCACTGCACACCTCCTTCCTGTGATCTTTGTACCACAAGTTGAGAAACCCTGATCTACATGACAAAAGCTCTTAACACCTGATTTTCCAGTAGAGGAAAACTCTGTTCTGTAAGGTAGCCAGAGCACATAGACAGGACTTGATATATTTGGAGACACAATAGCTACTACTGACGTTCATTCACTTTGCCTCTTTTACAGAGGCTGCTGTTCATTGTGAGAAATGAGCACGAGATTTTTCAGCTGTGCGAAGTGATTACAAGTGGATGTAATTTCTTTAAATAGCTTTGCTGGCCTGGTCTTGCAAGTGGCATTGCACTGCACGGCATAAAGTGCAAGGATCATGTGCTGCTGCTCAATGTCTGACTGAGATTTCTCTGTGATGATGGCAGTAGTGACGACTTCCACCATCAACTAGACCCAGCCCTGTCCTTTCTCCAGTTGATTCTACCCAAATGAATACTGAGATGCACCCCCTGGAAGGTCTTCTTGCCAGCCCTGGTAAGAAGCCATATGTTTTTCCTTATTAGTGTATTTGCGAAGTTTAGAATTCTCAAATTAAGAGCTCCAACATGTAATCTCAGTGAGTGAAAGTGAGCAGAAATAATGACTTTGTACTTTGCCATGAACTTTCCTGGGCTATGACCTAAATGATATTTTCTCTTGTGTTTTTTAAATTAACCTAGATCTGTTAGCACTCTGTGCTTATCCTGAGAGGGTCATCCTCCTCCTTGGCTACTGGGAGAGTTAAAGAACTCCTGGGTCCATTAGGCATCTTAGATGCATCTAGAAGGGGTTTGCAGGGCTAAGGTAGAGCCTACTTGACCATCCTTATGAGTATTTCCCTTTGCATTTCATTAAATAGTATGGTCTGCTTGCAACATGTGGTATGTGTTGTGGCATGTTTGTGTTGCAAGTCCAGTGTTATATTTGGTTGTTTGTACATGTGCCTGATATTTTGTCCTTTGTGTCATGTCAATGGTTTTGATGCTGTCAATATTCTTGATGTTAACCACAACTGTAGTTGTCATTACATTATTGGCACCCTTGCATTTTAGGTATGTTGTGTACAATATCTTGAGAAATAATTGGAAATATTCCAACTGTATGTCGTCATAATATTATAATAGTATGTTCAAAGGTATACAACAAAAAGAATGTCTATGCAACGTAGATGTAGTAATTTCTAAGAAAAAAAACCAAAATATGACCTGGACAGGATTAATGGCATCCTTCACCAATAAATGGTTGCACAACCTTTGGCATTGCTGACAGCCTGCAAACGTTTCTTGTAGCTATCTGTAAGTTTTTCGTACATCTGTCTGCTGGTAGTTTCTCCCACTCTTCAACTGTGATTTGTTCCAGCTCATGAATGTTTCCAGGATTCCTTTTACCAGTGGCAGATTTCAGCTCTTTCCAAAGGTTTTCAATTGAACTGAGATCAGGACTCATTGTGCGGCGTATGGTGTGGGTTGAAACCACCACTCCAGATTGCTCCAGGTCAGCCTTGAGTTCTTTGGATGTTCTATGTGGTGTTTTTCCAACAGTTTGCACTAACCTTCACATACTACTTGGATTAATTTTTCACTTCCCACCATGTCCTGGGAGGTTCTTGACAGTTCCATGAGCAGAAAACTTCATAATAACATTGCGAATTGTAGACACAGGAATCCCAAGGTCTTTGGAGATGGCCTTGTACCCCTTGAAGTTTGATGTTTGGTGATAATGGCTTTTCTGATGGTCTCAGGCAGTTCTCTTGTCTTCACCATTGTGAAAATGGAACAGGGAGTAAATGTGGCCTTTTTAAACATTGGAGCCATCATTCATTGGTTGATTCAAGTCTTGTGAGTACTGACGATTGATCACAGGTGTGTCTAATTTTACTGCATATTGTTCAAACCAATTTGAATTGTTTATAAAGGTACCAATAATCATATCCTGGTAATGTCCCAGTTTTTATGCTAGTCCCTTTTTAATTGGTTTTGTTTTATTTGATTCTTTTATGTGTCAAATATGTGTGCATATATAGTCCAAAGTCAAGGGGTTGAACTGCTAGGGTGCCAATAATGTTGACCACAAATGTAACTCTGTCTTTTGTTACATTCTTTCTTTTCTTGCATTCTGGTTTTCCTCTTTATTGTTCTATCATATATTGTATATAGAGAGCCATATCTGCTTTATAATGTTTACCTTTCCACTTAGGGTTGCCAACTTGCTCAGATACACCTGACAGACTTGATACAGTCCTGGGTTTATCCCATTCCATGAAGAGACATTTAGTTCTGATTTTTTCATTGCACTCTTAAGTCTCTGCATGCAATGTGTGTCTGGATTTTCAAAAAGCCTTTCACAAGGTCCCTCATGAGAGGCTCTTGGTGAAATTAAAGTCATGGGATAGGAGGCAGTGTACTATTGTGGATCAAGAACTGGTTAAAAAATAGAAAACAGTGTAGGGCTAAATGGCCAATTTTCTCAATGGAGAAAGGTGAATAGTGGAGAACCCCAGGGATAGGGAGCCAGAACTCTTGAGTTTGACCTGGTAGGTGCTATCTTCCCTGCTATTTCCTTGGCCAGTGGGCTTAAGCAGTGCGACCTATGTGGGCATACCATGTCCCACACAGATCTGTATGTCCAAGATGTAACTTCCCAAATGGTAAGAGCAGACGTGTGTATGTGCCTTCTAAAATCGCTCCATATCTATCCTTGAAAGATATACTTTTACATAACCGCTAAAACAGAGGTCAATAGGCTGGCCATGTGCAAGTTTTGACCCGATTTTTAAAACACGTAAATGCCCGATATGGATGGCAGTGGCTATAACTACATAGACATCCCTGCGACAACATTTTAGGGTGGGTGCCTCTATTCCATGCTGCATGCACGACCCAGCTTGCCATTTTGCAAACAGACATGTAGCGGCATGTCACCCACAAGAGGAGTGTTGTCATTTACCTGCATGTTTCTTTACCATTGTGAAAACTCCCTTCAATATCTATACTCCCCACAGGTGTTTTGGTGCCAGAATGAGCATTTTTCTGATGCTTATTCATGTGCTGGAGCAGGTAAAGTTATGGATGGCACTGCCCACAGGCAAGGATGTGCAGGCATTTTCTAAAATAGTGCATACACGTGTATCTTTAAAGAACCGCCAAGGACATGCTGCCACCATGCTTCTATGTGGCATCGCGCCAGACACACACAACTTCAGAAGATTCAAAACCTGGTTTCTGGGACATTTTTTTTTTTTTATTCCCATGTGTGTGTAGCTGATTTCAGATGTGGAAATCACACTATAGGGGTGAATTTAGAAGCTCTATTAGTATTTCAGAAAGTGTTTGACACAGTCCCACGTCAGAGAACCCAGAGGAAATTAAAGTCATGGTACAGGAGGCAGTGTTCTATTGTGGTTTGGAAACTGGTTGAGAGATGGAAGACAGAGAATAAGAGTAAATAGTCACTTTTCTCAATGGAGTAAGGTAAATAATGGAGTACCGCAGGGATCTGTATTGAGACCAGTGCTTTTTAACATATTTATAAATGATCTGGAATTGGGAACAAGCAAGGTGATTAAATTTATAAATGATACCAAATAATTCAGAATTCTAAATTGCATATGGATTGTGAGAAACTGCAGGAGGGCCTTGTGAGATTGGGAGATTAGGCATCCAAATGGTAGATGAAATTTAATGTGGACAAATGCACAGTGATGCATTTAAGGAAAAAAAAACCAAACTATAGATTCACAATGCTAGCTTCCACGTTAGGAGTTGCCACCCAAGAAAAGGATTTGGGTGTGATTGTAGACAGTACATTGCAATCTTCTGTCCAGTGTATGGCAGCTGCCAAAAAAATCAAACAATGTTAGGAATCATTAGGAAAGGAATAGAAAATAGAACAAGGGATGACATAATGCCTCTGTATCACTCCATGATGTGACTGCACCTTGAGTATTGTGAACAATTCTGGTTTCTGTATAAAAAGATAGAGAAGGGCAATCGGAATAGAGGATGGAATAACTTTTCCATGAGGAAAGGATAAAGATTAGAGCTCTTCAGTATAGAGAAGAGACAGCTGAGGAGTGATACAATGGAGCTCTCTAAAATCCTTAGTGGAATGGAACGGGTAGACTAGATTGTTTACTTTTTCAAAAAAATACAAGAACTAGGAGGCATGCCATGAAGCTACATAGCAGTATGTAGGAGAATATATTTTTTCTCTCAATATGTAATTAGTCTTTGGAACTCCTTGCAGGCAGATTTGGTAAAAGCAGATAGTGTAGCTGGATCTAAAAAAGATTTGGACAAAATCCTGGAGGAAAAGTCTATAAACTATTATGATGGTCCAAGAGAAAACCATTGCTTATCCCTGGGGAATAAGTAGCATAGAACTGGCTACTTTTATTTATTTATTTATTTATTTAACAGTATTTTTAAACCGCCTTATCTTATTAATCAAGGTGGTATCACAGCAAACAATCGGGTAAAGTGAGTGTGTTAATCATGCAGTGAGGGTGCAATTTAGTTGAGTGTGTGTTGTATCGTGAGCTATGTACAAGGTGTGGTGTGTTGCGTGCTAGAATGGTTTGAGCTATGTACAGTGTGGGCTATATACAGTAGTGCTGTAAAACATTATCTGTACAGGCAGCAATATGTGCTGTTATACATTCTCTTAGGTTATGTGATTTGTCCCATAGTGTTCTATGAACAGCATGGTTTTTAGCTGTTTTCTAAAGTCTTTGAGGTCTGTAGTTGTCCTCAAGTCGTCTGGTAGTTTGTTTCCATATAGTTGGAGCAGCCATGGAGAGAGCTCTGTCTGTTGTGTCCTTGCGTGTGTGTTTGAATTCACCTGGGGTGCTGACTCGGTTGCGTGTTTGTTTTCTTCTAGGACGAGTGCTGTTGTCTGGTTGAATGAGGGTGTGTAGGCTGTTGGCTGATGTGTGCTGATTTATCTTAAATAGGTTTATGATAGTTTTGTATCTGATGCGTGCACCGATTGGGAGCCAGTGTAAGTCTTTTAAGGTGGGTGTGATGTGGTCCTGTCTTGCAGTACCGGATATTATTCGTGCTGCAGTGTTTTGTGCTAGCTGGAGTGGTTTGAGGGCTTGTTTCGGTAGTCCCAAGTATATCGGATTGCAGAAGTCCAGTATTGGGGTTATCAGTGCTTGGAGGACGGTACGAAAGTGTTCTGGGGCAAGGAGTGGTTTCAGTCTCCTGATGATTCGCATCTTGTAGTAGACTTTTTGTATTGTTTTGTCTATGTGTGGCTTGAGGTTTAGCTTGTTGTCCAGAGTAACTCCAAGGTATCTCACTTCTGATTTTATTGGAATAGTAGTGTTTTGTATCTTGATGTTTGGCGGGTGTATGAAGCTTTGGTTCCGAGTGATTATTAGAGCTTCAGTCTTGTTGTAGTTTATTGCGAGGTTGTTGTTTTGACACCAGCTTGTCATTTGGGTAAGGCAGTCTGTTATCTTGGAGAAATCCGGGTTGTCGATTTCTATCGGGGTGTATATCATGATGTCGTCTGCATATATTGTGTATTGAATGTTGTTCTCTTTCATGATGTCGCATATCGGTTGGATGTAGATGTTAAATAGGAGGGCTGAAAGTGCGGATCCTTGAGGTACTCCTTGGCGGACATTTATGGGTCGGGAGGTGTTGTGTCCCACCTTGACCTGTAGCTGTCTTTCGGTTAGGTATGAGTGGAACCATTTCAAAGTGATACCGTGTATACCAGTGTTCTTTAGTCTTTCCAGGAGCGTGTTTGTGGTCCACTGTGTCGAAGGCTGAGGAGATGTCGATGAAGATCATTATGATTCCCTTCCTGTTGTTGTCAATTATTCTTAGGATGCTGTCGAAGAGGTAGATCAGTAGCGTTTCGACTCCGTGGTTGGGACGAAAGCCGTGTTGGTTGTCGAGTGTTTCATGTTTGTCGATGTGTTCCTGGAGTTGTAGTTGTACCGTTTTTTCGATGATTTTTGCCAGGAAGGGTATGCTGGAGATCGGTCGGTATGCTGCTGGATCCTTTTTGTCGAGTGTTGTTTTCTTTGTTATTGGTCTTACTGAGGCAAGCTTTAGTTGCTTTGGCATGAGTCCTTGAGTGAGTGAGTTGTGTACTATTTTGTGTATGGTGTGAATGAAGTTTGATTTGGTGGCTTTGACCCATGATACTGGGCATGGGTCTGTAGGCGCAGTGCTTGTGTTGATTGTAGAGATGATGTGGGATATCTGCTCTGTTGAGGGTGAGTAGAATGTGCCCCAGGTTTTGGTGTGTATGTCTGTCCTGGTGGTCCCACTGGGTGTTGTACGCTCTGTGGAGTGGAATTTGTCTTTGATGTGGTCGGCGGACTTCCTGTGGGTCCACTTGTACTTCCTCTTCTGTTGTTTGCTCTTTTGTGAGGATCTTGACTATTTCAAAGAGCTCTCTGGGCTTGTTGATGGAAGTATTTATCAAGTTTGTGTGGAATTCCCTCTTTGATTGGTTGATGCATTCATTGTATTGTTTTTGTTTTGTTAGGTAGAGATGTTGGTCGGCTGCTGTTTTGTTTTTTCTCCATCTCCGTTCAATCTTCCTGAGCTCCCTCTTTTCCTGACGTATTTTTGCTGAGTACCAAGGTTTGTTTTGTCTCCTGTTGTGTTGGTGTTTCTCGTGCCCTCCACTGGATGGTTTGGCGGCGTTAGCTAAGATGCTGTTCCATCTGGAAACTTGTTCCTCCAGGTCATCTGTAGGAATGTTCAGGTGTTGTGTTGTGTTCTGTATGAATTCGTCCCTGTCGAAATTCTTGAATCGTCTTTGTGTGTGTGAGTTGTTTGTTCTTTCGTTTGTCTGGTCCTCTTGAGATCGTATCTTTGTCTCAATTAAGTAATTGTCAGACCATGGCACTGGGTAATGGTGGGTGGAGAGATTAGGTCTCTTGAAGTTATGTAATTGGATGCGAAGATGAGGTCTGGAGAAGATCCATGTCTGTGCGTTGGAGCGTTGATTATCTGTGTGAATTGAAGTGAGGTCATTGCTTGCCGGAAGGCCTCTGCGTCTTTGGTATTGGTGGACTTGAGGTTGAAGTCTCCAATCAGTAGTGCTGGTTTGTTGTTTGTTGTTATGGCACAGGCTTCTTCGAGTATGAAGGCTAATTCGTCGGGTGGAGCTCTGGGTGCTCTGTAGGTTAGGCAGATTGCAATGTTTTTGTTTTTGATGCTGATTGTGTTACATTGCTGAGTATTGGAGAAGCTATGTGTCTTGAATTTTAGTTTTGTCTTTGCTATTATTAGGACTCCTCCTCCACGCTTGTGGGTTCGTGGGCAGTTGTACGCTGAGTAGTTGTACGGTACGAGTTGGTTGAGTAGTACATTGTCGGTAGGGTTGAGCCACGTCTCTGTGAAGCATATTATGTCGGGCTGTCGCTCCTCTATGTGGTCTACAAGAGTGTGTATCTTGTTGCATACTGATCTGGCGTTTATGAGCTCAATCGTTGTTACCTTTGTTGAGTAGGTTGCTGTTACATGTGCTTCCTTTGTGTAGGATTGGGAGTTTGATTTTAGGATATGTCAGGTACTTGTGACTTGGACTGGCCACTGGGCTTGTTGGTATGACCTAGTATGGCAGTTCTTATGTTTTTTCAAAGTTGTTAAATCACAAAAGATTGTTAAAAATTGCAATAAGACCTTGTGAAATCGGGAGACTGAGCATCCAAATGGCAGATGAAATTTAATGTGGGCAAGTGCAAAACAATGTATGTGGAGACAGATTCCATGACATGCACGGCCGGCCCGCAGACACATCTAAATTGAAATGGGGCCCGTTTGAACCTAATTCCGCATCTGCGGATCTAGACGTACTATTGTTGATCAGGAACTGGTTAAAAGATAGAAAGCAGAAGGTAGGGCTGAATGGCCAATTTTTCCAGTAGAGAAAGGTGAATAGTGGAGCACCCCAGGGATCTGTGCTGGGTCTGCTGCTTATTTGTAAATGACCTGGAAAATGGGAATAACGAATGAAGAAGCCAAATTTGCAGATGACACAAATTTTTCAAAGTTGTTAAAACCTATGAGGGTTGTGAAAAATTGCAAGAGTACCTTGATATATTGGAAGACTGGGCATTCAAATGGCAGATGAAAGTTAATGATTGGGGAAACTGCTAGGTACGTATGACCTAGATTGGCCACTGTTGGAAACAGGATACTGGGCTTGATGGACCTTGGTCTGACCCAGTATGGCATATCTTATGTTCTTTTACTTTTTATTTATCAATTATCAAATTAACATTCAGATATCATACCATGAACGACATAGAAAAAGCAATGGAATTCTCCCAATACAATTATCCAGGAAATTAAATCCATAACAAATCATATCTCCATCTTATTTAGACCCCAACAAAACATAGGAAATAGGGGAGTACTAGGTAATTCATATACTGCCAAGAGATCCTAGCATTAACACAAATATATTAAGGGCGGAAGAGAGACTTACACATCAGCTGTATGAGAAGAAATAACAACCTCAGTATCACTCCCTCCCCTCCTAGTCTCCAGATAAGCCAGGAGCTGCTTGGGGTCAAAAAACAAATACATCTTTTGCTTATAATTAACAAAACATTTAACAGGAAATTTACCGTATTTTTCGCACCATAAGACGCACTTTTTCTTCACCAAAAAGTGGGAGGAAAAGTGCCTGCGTCTTATGGTGCGAATATAAGAAGTTGCAGAGCGGCAGCGGGTCCCCCGGGACCTTCCGTGTCCTTGGGGACTGCATCATCCCTCCCCCCGCCCCATGTTCAGGCTTATCAGTGCCAGCCACCACCACAGAAGATCTCCTCCTTAGACACTCACCGACTCCTCCTTCTGCAGCCGCGGCTCCCTGCCTCTTAGGGAACCGCGGCTGTGCTTTTAAAATCATCTCGGAGCCCTTCCTGTCTTGATGGGCTCCGTGCAGCATTGTCCCGCCTCCAAAGGAAGTGGTAAACAACTTCCTTTAGAGGCGGGACAATGCTGCAACGGAGCCCGTCAAGACAGGAAGGGCTCCGAGATGATTTTAAAAGCATAGCCGCGGTTCCCTAAGAGGCAGGGAGCCGCGGCTGCAGGGAAGAGGAGTCGGTGTGTGTCTATGGCGGAGATCTTCTGTGGTGGTGGCTGGCACTGATAAGCCTGAACACGGGGCGGGGGAGGGATGATGCAGTCCCCCATTAGCATACAAGATAATAGCACCCTGGAGGGGAGAGAGCCATAAAATTTTAAGTAGAAATCAAAACAGAAGGAGGGAGAAAAAGGGAACATTGTCAAATGTTTTTAGCTTATTGTATTCATGGACCACAAGTATATCAATTTCATAAAGTAAGACCAGGAACCGATTAGTCTGTTCTTCATGACACAGAGCCAGTTGGCAGCATTAGCTAAAGCTGATTCATATAATGGTTGCAGCTCTTCGTAGCGTTGAAGTCTGGCTCCATTTTTGTAGGGGAGGTCGATCCTGTCCGCGTCCTTTGCTTATACCCATTTATACGAGAACTTATAGCCAGTGTTCCAGAGTTGCCAAGTTATCCAGTCCAGGAGTGAGATTTTTTTGCCAGTTCTGGTTTGAAATTTGCATTGCAGTGCAGTATGGTATTTGTAGTCCCTGATTTTACCCACTGGAATCAGTGCTACAGGTCCCATAATGCCAAATAGGTAGGATGCATAAGGCAATCAAAACAGAATATTTTTTTTCCTATTTTCCCCTCTGAAAAACCAGGTGTGTCTTATGGTCCGGTGCGTCTTATGGTGCGAAAAATACGGTAAGTTGGAAGGAGGCGCCCAAGGCCAAAGCCCTAGAGTGAAGAGCCAAAAACTCCCTCCTCCGCAGCTGTGTAATTCGTGAAAGATCATGAAATACCCTCACCCTAGACCCCAAAAAAGCTTCATTAGCATTTCGAAAAAACATTCTAAGAATAAATACTTTATCCGTTTCTAAAGCAAATGTAACAAGCAGGGTGGTTCTCTCCATTACAATCTCCAGAGAACTCTCAAGGAGACACGTAAGATCCTCTAGCCCAGGCTGTGGGGGAGGGTGAGCAACTGTTCCACCCATACTCCCCTGGGATAGGTACACAGCCCTGGTTATAGGAGGTAACTGTTCCGGCAGGATTTTCAATACCTCCCCAAAATATTTTCGAACCATTTCAATCGCTGACAGCACTGGTGACCGAGGAAAACTCAGAAAACGGAGATTATTTCTCCGAACCTGGTTTTCCAGGTATTCCAATTTTCTACCAGAGACATTGTTATCCTTTTATTTGGGCATTTACCAAAATCCCGAACCTCCCCCATCTCCCTTTCCAAGCTGGCTAATCTACTGCATTGTACTCATTAGCCTTAGTAAGGAGCCACAAGTCTCTAACCAGATTAATGTCTTTTTTTAAAAGTCCCACAAACTCTATTCATGGAGTCATTCAAGGTCGCCAGTCCTTCCCATAGCGTTTGCAAAGTAAATGCCCGCGGGTCTCACCATAATGGGAAAGTCAGGAAATTCTTCCCTCACCACTGAGGGTCCAGACACAGATCGTTCTGCTGAAACCACCGCTTCTCTCAACCGACTCTGGCCCGTTTCCCCAAGGGGAGGGTCTAACTCAGCCAAAGCACCTCCATCTCCCTCTGAGATTGGGGTACTCGCCAAAACCAAAGCCGAGGGCAGAGCGACAGCTAAGACCAAACTTCCTTGCCGTGGCGGGGGTGTCCGCTCGACCGAAGACAGCGAGACACCTGAGATGCTCTGGGGCGAAACTCCTTCC
Organism: Ichthyophis bannanicus; assembly: GCA_033557465.1. Classification (NCBI taxonomy): domain Eukaryota; kingdom Metazoa; phylum Chordata; class Amphibia; order Gymnophiona; family Ichthyophiidae; genus Ichthyophis; species Ichthyophis bannanicus. Next base: position 1,557,523,690 of record CM066031.1, on the reverse strand, counting down.
ACTGCCCCAGCCAAAGACGCTGCTCCAACGCGTGGGTCAAAACCGCACTCCCCAAGCGTTCGCTGGCCGGCCAAGCTTGAAGTTTTCTCGCCCAGAGTAGGGCGCGGCTTGTTTTTCGCTTCCTCCATCCATTCCGACAGCAGCGGCTCGACAGAACAGCAATATTCAGGAAGGCAGCTCACCCGACCACGCTCACATCCGCCATCTTGGTTACTCTCCCCATTCCTGTTCTTATGTTCTTAACAAATTGTTTTCCCCCTGGTTTGGAGAGCCACTGTGGGCACAGCTAAGTGTGTGGTTTTTTTCAGTTTTGATTTCAATGCATTTAAAAATTGTAAAAAAGCACACAGACTGTAACAATGAGGCCAATGAAGGAAATGGGCGTTATCGATGTGCTTTCTGTAGTAGGCATAGATATTGCCGCTAGTTAGTCACCAGCCCTAGCACTGAGGCCTTTATATTACCCAGTGGCTTACTCTGTGGGGGGTCTCAATGAGACGAGTATTGGGAATACAGGTAGAAGAAATCTTTTGGTACCAAAGCATGCCTCAGATTTCTGATCACCGTTTTCTTTCCCTTTTTTTTCTTTTGATATACTTATATAGTGTGAGAGAGAACTTGGAGTTTTGTTCATTGGTACTCTTTTATGGTATCATCTACTCTTTGGAGATAAACAAAAAAAAAGGCTTCCAATTAAAAAAGTTTTTACCACCTTCATTTTACTCCGTATGACAAGGCTGTTGGCCTAGCTTTGACCCCTATGAAGAGCACGTTCATAAAATGCAGATTCCTTGGTAAGGGCTAGCAGGGTTTAGAGCATCATAAGGATTAAAAAAAAAAAGAGTAATGCAGCTTTGATATTTTCACTTCTTTTTTTTTTTAGTGAATTTAAATCAATACTTACAAAGAAGCATGAAAGAAACATGACCATAATAGAATACAATAAGAAATACAAGATATTTTCACTTCTGTGGGTATAGCGCTGTGTAGTAAAAGAGATCTGTGTTTCAGCTTAGCTGAAAAATGTAGGCCATGCTGCAACATTGCATTGGCTAAAATGCATTAAAGGGCTACCTGGTTAAATGCTACTTGAAGAGTTAATAGTGACCATTTCAAGTAGATGATTGGAAAATAGGTTATTGAGGAAAGTCTATAGGCAAGGATAAATGGAGCCTTTGTATTAGCTGTAATTACATTTTGCATTCTGCCTTAAGGATAGAGGTGTGTGGGAAGCAATCATTTCAAAGCTGTTCATAATGCATGACTAAGCAGCAGTGCTTTTCAGTTCTACAGATACATGCAGACCAGGGAAAGGAGAACGCCAAGATTTGAGGGTGATCTTATAACAGGGCATCTGGCCTGGCAAGACACGCACATTGCATTTATTTTATAAAGACGTCTATGCCTAATATAATTGTCCCAGGGAAAGTAGACAGATGTAAGAATAGGGCCATATGCAAATTTTATAAATTATACACCTAGGTGCCAATTCTGTTCATCTTTGCTCCATGTATATTGGTACATCGCATACAAGTAGGCATCACGTCCCTGCGTCTGCCTTTTACATATGTATGCATCAGGCTGTTTCATAATAGCTTACTTGAAAGCCTAAAATGATGATCTACACATTCAAGTCTCTCTCATAAAATTACCCCTTGTATGTACATCAACAAGCAGGATTGAGTCGAGCACACAAGTGAGTAAAATCATTGCTGCCTCAGAGCTTAGTATAAAAGTGATAAGCATGTGCTGCCCTTCCTAATGCAGCAATTTCCTTATCACCTCATTTTATTTTCCGCTCTACTGAGCAGATGCAAAAACAAAGCGCTCCTGTTTTCTACAAGAGTTTATCTCTGTGTTATCCAGCATTATTCTTTGTGTCATTCCTTAAAAAAATAAAAAATTATTGTGCAAAGTACTTTTGTGGAATTTTCTGCCAGTTCCTGCGCATGTCCCAACTGAAGTCAAGGTTCCACTCCTGCCTGCAGTGCGGGAGAAAGATCCAGAACTTCAATACCCACTCTGTGTTTAATCTGCTTGGGCTGTAGCCATAGCCAAGCTCAATGTAAGCATTGTGGCCATGTCTCCATGAGCCTAAGAGGACCACCTGAACCGATTTCTTAATCATTGAGAAGCGAAAAAGAGGCTTTGGGGTTCAAAAGAAGTTGACTGAACTCTGCACTTCCCAGTATAAAAAGTTCCATCCACCCTCCCTGCACATTAACTTTAAAAATTCCAGACACTGGGAAGAGCGCATTGGAGGTTTCCCAAGTTCAAAGCACAGTCATCTTCAAAACTCACACTGGCCTGAGGTAAAGAACCAAATGCAGATGTCGTCGGGCTTTTGAAGTTCATAATAGCCCCAAAGGCCATTTCTATACCAATTGATGGCCTTCAGCAAAATGAACATCTTTGTATGTAGCAGAATCCACTTGACATCCAGCCAGTTGCCAAAAATAGGGACATGAAATATAAGGACCAACCAGCTCCAAGCTTTTTACAAAGTTAAGTGCCGTCAAGTTGGTGTTGACTCATGGCGACCCCTGGATAGTTGTCCTAACTGTGTTCGGTCTTCAGTCAGGCGGCTCATTGTTGACATTGTGGCACCCATAGCTGCTGCTGTTGTATCAATCCATCTCGTTGCTGCTGGCCTTCCTCTTTTGTGTTGACCTTCTACCTTGCCAAGCATAATGCCTTTCTCTAAGGATCTCTCTCTTCGCATGATGTGTCCAAAGTATGGAAGTCAGTCTTGTCATCTGAGCTTCTAAAGAAAGGATCTCCTCTAGTACCTGACTGGTTTGTTTGTTGATCTGTCCATGGTATACACAGTACTCATCACCAGCACCATAATTCAAAGACATCAATTTTCTTCCTGTCTATCTTTTTCACTGTCCAGCATTCCAGCTATATAATATTGAAATTACCATGCTTGGACAAGTCAAATCTTTGTATGGAGAGAGATTTCTGCTCTGGAGAATCTTATCTATGTCCTTCATAGTCATTCTGCCAATAGCAATGCGTTGTCAGTTTCTTTATTGATTGTTGATCCAAGTAGGTTAAAGTTATCAACTATTTCAATTTCTTCTCCATCAATGATGAATTTATTGATTTTGCCAGTATCAGGTTATTTGTCTTGTTTAAATTAAGGTGCTGGCCTATTTTAAGACTATATTCCTTGATCTTGAGAAACAAATGTTCCAGATCATCTTCACTTTCAATCAGTAATGTATCATTAGCACAGCGAAGGTTGTTAATGAGTCTTCCACCATCTTCATACCTTGGTTGTCTTCATACAGTCCTGCTTCTTTTGATTTGTTCTGCATATAAATTAAACAGGTAGAGGGAAGTATGCAGCCTTGTCGTACACCTATGCTGATCTTAAACCATTCTGTTTCTCCTTCTTCCATTTGAACTGTTGCTTCTTGATCATAAAAAACGTGCAAGAGAACTATCAGGTGTTCTGGTAAACCCATGCTTCTTAATGTGGCCCTGAGTTTTCTCATGGTTTACACAGTCAAAAGCCTTGCTGTAGTCATTAAAAAAACACAATATTGGATATCCTTTTGGTATTCTTTGTTTTTCAAAGATCCATTTCAACATCTGCTATGTTTCTTATTGTTGCCATTTCCTGAACCCTGCTGTGCACTTCTTGTAATTCTCATGTCCAGGTAGTGTGCTTGTTGTCCTCTGCGTTGAATAATCTTGCAGCTAGACATCTTGCTGCGCATACCTGGTGAACTCCACACAGAGTGATTCGTGTGTCCGATAATTATCCAGTTCTCTTTCAGTAGGATCACCTTTCCATTCAGTATTTTTTTTTTGCGGTTTATAAACACAGATCTTTTTCCAGTCAGTTGAACATGGAATTTTGTCTTCCTGAATTTCCTGGCAGGAGCCTGTAAGTATGCAGTAGCAGCTGCATCCAATTGACTGTAATACTTCAATTTGGGAAATGCTAATCCATGCCGGTGTGCTTTGTTCTTTTGATAAGGCTTTTCAGTTGCTGGCTCCTCACAACAACCATCCCCCCCTCCATCCTCCAGGAACAAGCAGGAATGAGTCTTCACATATGGGTATCGTCGGTAACCGACGGGAGCCTGCGCGGGAACGCCTCCCCCCAGCGCCTCCCCAAAAAGGAAAAGCTGTTTGGGAGCATCCACAGCGCCATCCACACCCCCTGCCCTGCTTCAGCCGCCTTTCCTAACCCGCCTCTCCCCAAACATAACACCCCGCCCCCGGCCTCCCACTCAACCAGGTACCGATCGCCTTCCAAGCATCGAGATGCCTCCGGGCTTGCCCTCGAGGATCATGCACAGCGGCATAACAACCCCCGGCGGGAGAGCTCCGGCTTCCCAGCTCCACCTATGGGGTTACAGGTTGACATCGATGGCACTGGGCCTCGACCGATCACCTGTTAGAATGCTCTGGGGGTACCGGCGCAACCTTCCGGTAACCGAATTTTCCCAGGCATTCATGGCGTCGATGGATCAGAATGTCCTATGCCATAGCAGGAGGCTATCACGGCCTTCATTCAAGCTGCGATCGCCTGCTGATACCACAACAAACCCCGTTGTCTGTATCGAGCTCCGGTACCGTCACCAGTGTTGGTACCGTTTACCAAACGCGAATCGACATCGACCAGCGTGCTCCCGACCCATGCAACGACCGGTTCCCCTGTTCCACTACCGGATGCCCATCGGTACCGATGTCCTCGACCCCCCCCGATGTCCCCCCCGCTCGACTACCCCGCCTATCGAGCCCGTGCATCTCTGCGGAACAGACGCCACCCCGCTCCAGCTCCGACCCCCCCCCCCCCCTCTACCCTTCTCGATTACCCTCTGAAGCTCTCTGTATGCACTCCCCACCCGCGAGACACGCTCTGCCTGAAGTCATACCACATGACGCCCCCATCCCTACGGAGCCCACGTGCCCCCTTCTCCAAACCCCCCGCAACAATGTCTCCTACCCCAGCCAGAACCTTGTGACTACTCCTCAACGACCGCTCACTATCTCAGCAGTGCTCTAACACGACCCTTACTCTATTCTACAGACCTGACCTCTGCATCCCCACGACGCCTCGAGCCTACAAAATTGGCACATATCCCTTCTTAGCGTTATTCCAAGGCCTCCTAAAGAGGCAGTCCACCATTGCCAATTCATGAGATTCGTCTATGATCACCATGATTGACTTTATGGGAGACAACTCCTCCTCACTATCTCTCCTCATTCTCGTATCATTGGACACTATGTTACCGTGGTCCCTCACCTTGTCCTGGTTTGCATAAAACACAGCTCTCCTCACCATTCTATTGTGGTGCGAGTCACGCTCATGAAAAGGGGTAAAGAGTGCCAACAGACACTCCTCTGCCTCCTCCATGAAGAGCATGCCGGGCCACTTGGAATGCTTTTGGTAGGAAAACTCCTGTCCAAGCCAGTATGCTCATATGGCCATAATCAACCTCCTATAGTCTATACATGGGTATGTTTCTGTAAAGAAGTTGCAGATAAACTGCACACTTTCCTCCCTTTTCTTCCAGAGGATAAAAGGGCAGAATTTCCTTATTTGACGCCTCCTAAGCATCCACTCAACGATATCACCTTCAAGAGTCTTTCCAACCGTGCGGATTTTGACGCGCTTCGCGTACAACAGACCCTCGGCCTTTGCCATTTCTGCTCCCAGAATTGCTTGGCTCCAGGCTTCTGATCTAGAATCTTGGGTCCAGGATGGCTTAGGAAATCTTCCCTGTACCCAGGTGCACACCCTGTTGGGCAAAGATTGGCAAATAAAATCACTCAAATGGATCCAGAAAATTCTGATTTGGATACACTCCTCCCTCAAAGTCAACCCTCCCATCTCCCTCTCCGACACCCCCACAACAAAACCCTTACTCAAGAAGTCCTCTCTCTTTCCGGTCCCACGCGAAACGTACATTACTCTCCCACTCCCCTCCCATCCGCGCTCCATATCCCGGCGCCACCAACAACCTCATCCCCAGCCGCTCCGCACCCCTTGTGCTGCTCAGCCGTCAGCACTCACCCAAACACTGCCCTGTGCACCCCACCTCCAGCACCTAAGCCACCATACAGATATGCCTACTTGGCAGACACCTTGTCCATCAAGCCCATTATTCTGTTTTCCACAGTTGCCAGTCTAAGGATCTATGTACCTAGCAATTTTCCCCAGGAGAGCCCATCTCCTCAGGTCTTTTGACTTGATGCTATAGAACTTAGCCGTTCCTGGCTCTTGAAACAGCCAGAGCCTCTCACCATTCCAGGAAGGTTAGCTCATTTTGCTCCCAGATGTGGGCAAATTAACAGCAGAGCAGTGGACCCTCTCCATTCATAGAGAATCAGCTACAAACTTCATTTCCGAAACCGTTCCTCCTCACACCATGGTGAGACATTTCAATTCTCCAACATCTCTCCTCGACCTTCTAGGTCAGGAGGTGGCTGCCCTTCTTGCCCAAGGGGCAATAGAAGAAGTACCTCTTCTTCAACAAGGGTCAGGGTTTTACTCCCCCTACTTTCTGATCCCAAAGAAAACAGGGGGCTACAGACCCATATTAGATCTCAGAGAATTGAACAAATTTCTATGCAAGGAGAAATTCAAGATGCTTTCTCTGGGCACTCTCCTTCCATACCTTCAGAGTCAGGATTGGCTTTGTTCTCTAGATCTCAAGGATGCGTACACACATGTCCTCATCCATCCATCTCACAGAAGGTTCCTCCGTTTTTCTTTTCCAAGGAAAGCATTACCAATACAGGGTGCTTCCTTTCGGTCTGGCCTCTGCTCCAGAGTGTTCACCAAATGCATGGCAG